>FMWQ01000047.1:0-1394036 GCA_900102585.1 Microbotryum saponariae | reverse complement strand
TTTCTTCTTCTTGGATCCGCTTCCCTTTTCCGATGCTTTACCCGTGAAAGTTCACCTTCTTCGTCGCGATGGAGTAGTCCGTCATCGACGTAGGCGCTCGCGTCGTTGCCTACGTTTGGGTGTCGAGCGACGTACGAATCCGACATTGACGGATAGCCCGGGATCGAGATAAGGATTTGATGACCTCCGCCAGTCGGGTGATTCGAGATCGTCGAATAGAGGAAACCACTTCGTCCATGATGATGTTGATAATTCGCTAGGCCATGCTGAGCATGTTGGTACCGATCGGCTTCGAGCCCGAGATGCATCTCGACCATCGATCCACTCGGTGCGAAACTGGGCGCGAACGAGAGTACCGACTGCGACGCCGATTGACGAAACTTGGACCAGGTCGATCCGCGTCGGTTCGTGTGGAGTGAGGAACGGTCGTCTTGTGGGTACAAGAAGGAAGGTGCTCGACCGGGTGAAGAAGGGGGGTGACCGAATTGGGGTGGTGGGGAACCGCCGTCGGTGCCGTCGCGCGGCATCGCACGCGTCGAATTTGGCCGCGACGAGATCGAGCGCAAGTCGGTCGAGCTGCGACCGAACTTGTTCACGAAAGAGGCGAATCCCGTCGACGGCGAAGGCGTCGTCGAAGTCGATGCTCGATCGCGCAAGTTTGGTGATGCCGATCCTCCGTTCGTCATCGCGACGCTCGTACTCAGGATCGGGTTCGAAGATCGTCGCAGCGGGTTCGAGAGCCAAGGCTGATCGCCATGGGCGTAGTTGCGAACCGAAGCCGAGGCGCTGGATGACTGGAGAGTAGGGAGAGATGGCGTGGAGGTGGGCATCGACATGCTAGAGCTGCGATGGTCGTATGCGTTCGTGAGCGGTGCCGAAGAAGAGGTTGGTTCGTTCTGCAGTGACGTGCGCGACTGATTCGGCCCTTGAGCAGGGGACATGCGTTCGTCCATGGCGTCGAGGGGCAAGTGTGCCGATCCTCGCCATGGCGACGACGATCGTGGCTGGTGATGGCGGGGAACAAAGGTCGAAGGGCCAGCAGCGGCAGGACTCGACAAAGTGACGGCGAGAGCAGAGCCGGCCGAGTTCAAGACGGGGAGCTGATACGAATCGCCTTCATAGTGTTCGCTACTACCTTCCTTGTGGAGTTGCTGTTGCTGAGCTTCACGTTGCTGTCGATGCAGCTCGTTAAAGTGGACCTGGGTCGCGAGGTAGGTCTGCAACGTTCGCCAGCGATGAGCCGAAGCCGGTGGATTCTGCGAGGCAAGGGGGGTGTCAGCGGGGGGTCTAAGGAAGCCGAATGTACGAGATGGTGGGAAAGGCGGACTGACCATGCTCGTCCACAACTTGAGCCCGGCGGTCGTCAAGGGGTGACCTCGTCCTATCCGCTTCCTCGTCATCATCGATGATGCACCTCCTCCGCTAATGGCATGCCCGTACGAACTCGGTCCCGTCGCCGATTCGCGACTACCTCCTCCCGTCCTTCTTATACCGTTGATGGAACCATGCGCGCCAAGACTACCACTCTCTTCGGAACCTCCTCCTGCTGCTGCTGCTGCTGCTGCTGCGGTCTTGTGGTGATCGGAATTGGTCATGGTCGCGGCGAGTTCGTCGTCCGATCTGAGCGCGTCCTCGAAATCAATGTCCGAGTCGCGATCCCATACGTGGGGGCCGGTGACGTCGACGTCGTCCATGTCCTTGTCGCGCATCATGCACTCGACGCAGACTTCGGGTTGAGGGATCAGGTGGGGGGGTGGGAGGGCGGCGACGGGTCGGGGAGGCTCGATAAAGTCGAGCGGTGCCGAGGTCGAGGCGGAGAAGGGGAGAGGGAGGGCGAGGGTCGGGGAGGCGGCGGGGGACGAGGCCGAGGTCGGTGCTGGACCGAGTAGAGGTGCGTTGCGAAGGACCGAACTGCGACCGACGCCGGCCATGGAACCCGAGGGTTGTTCGACCGCGGAATAGGTGGTCGCGGTCGTGGTCGTGGTCGTGGTCGTGGTCGTGGTCGTGGTCGTGGTGATGGGGGGAGGCAGAGGGGATCTCGAACTGGTGAAGGGGTCCACTTGGGCGGCTTGATCGGTACGAGCTTGAGCGGAGATGCTGGATGTGGGTGCGTCGGTGCGCAAGGGGGAGGTGAACACTTGAGGTATGGTGCTCAGCGAGGGGTTGGGACCGGGACCGGGACCGGGCACGGGAGGTCGCGTCGAGGTCGAGGTCAAGGTCGAGGCTGGATCGGCGTTGGTGGTCGTGACGGGCAGCGAGGCCGAACGGAGCGGTGCTCCCGGTACGAGTGATGGTGGGAGAGCAGGTGACGGGGCAGGAGGTTGCTGACACAGCGGCACAGAAGGGGCATAGCTCGCGCCGGGTGGAAGACTGGCACTCGCACTCGCACTCGTGCTCGCCCCGGCGAACGTCGGATAGGAGCGCGACGGGGAGCAGGCAGCGGAGGGGAGGTGATAGGATGGCGTTTGTGGTTGAGCGTGCACGCGGGTGGATGGGGGTGCGAGGTGGGGTTGGGGTTGGGGCTGCTGGTAACCGGTGTGGTCGGAAGGAGTGTTGGTGTGATCACGTGGTCGAGGAGGAGGAGGAGGAGGAGGAGGAGGAGGAGGAGGAGGAGGAGGAGCCTCAGCAGCACGAGTTGCGCGTGGAGGTGAGCGTGAGCGTGGCCGGGAGGTGCGCGTCGGCCGATCGTCGTCGTCGTCGTCGTCGTCGTCGTCGTACACGGCGGGGGTGCGAGTCGTCACCGTCACTGAGCTCGTGTGCCGAGGTCGAGGCGGCTGCCCGAACGTCGACGTCGAAGTCGACGAGTCCATTCCGAGCACCGAGCACGACCAGATTACGCCGTCATGCGTCGTACACGCTCACCCCGACACTGCGGATCCGAGTTCGTCCGCGGCGATCAGCACACTCCCGAGTCGGCCAGCTGACACACCAGAGCAGAGACGGACTCACCAGTTGACACGACGTAGGGCGGAAGAACGATCTTGACTGAGAGGAAAGCAGCGGGCGGGCGGCAGGCAGTCAGGCGGTGAGCACCAATCTGCACGCGTGTGGTGTGCGAGCACGAGCACGAGCACGAGCACGAGCACGCGCCGCCGCTCGTCGCCAGGGAGCGATTGTTAGCCTTAATAGCCCTGGGCCATGATCCGATTAGCCCGGGGCCAATTATTCCATTATTACCGCCTGTGCGCTTGGGCGTATTTTGAAGACGGATCACGCGCGGTGATCACGCGCCCGCTCGCACTCACACACTTGGCGCCCACTCGCGCTCGGACCCACTCGGCGCCACTTGGGGCACCCCGCGGCTCATCCAACACACACACGCGCACCCGCACTTGTCTCTCTCCCTCAACCGTCTCACCCCCCGCCGATGATGAGCTCTACCTCGAACCTGTCGGCACCGACGATCGTGTCGTGCTCGGGCAAGGTCCTGCTCGCCGGAGGCTACCTCGTCCTCGCTCGTCAGCACCACGGCTTTGTGCTGTCGACCCCGTCGAGGTTCTACACCGTCGTACGCGATCTCGTACGAGAACGAACCGATCCTTTGACGTTCAAGATCACCGTCGACTCGCCTCAGTTCGTTGGAGCGAGATGGGTCTACGACGTCGCGAGGGCCGAGCACGCCGACACCGGCACCGACGCCGACGCCGACGAGAAGGACCCGTCGTGGACAGTACGAGCTGACCCGTGAGTGCACACATACCCCCGAGTAAACGATCCCCTTTTATCGAACCGTGCACCCTCCATCTGACGTGCCCTACCCCCACAGGAACAACGCCTCTTGCAATGCTTTCGTGCACCTCTCGATCCAGTCGACGATCTCGCTCGCCTCGGCCCTGTTCCCTTCGCTCGGCCACTCGCTCGCCGTCTCCGATCTGCACATCCTCATCGTCGGATCCAACGACTTTTACTCCCAGCAGCGTGCAGTGAGTACGCTACGGAGTAAAGGTCGTCACCCAGCGCTGAAAGTGAACGACCCCCACAGCACTCGACCGAACGCTCCCCGTCTCCGAAGAAAATGTTTGCCCATCTCGGCTGCGCGATCGCCGACGTGCACAAGACCGGCCTAGGCTCCTCCGCGGCCATGACCACCTCCCTCGTCGCTGCCTTGTTGCTCCACCTCGACGCGAGAGCATCGAACCTCTCTTCCCCTCTTCCTGCTGCTGCTCCGAACCCTTCGGCCCAAGCTCCGAACGCGCCGAGCACGTTATCGACTTCCCCTTCCTACCCGATCAAATTCCCCAAGAACCTGATCGCGAATTCCCAACTCTGGGTCGATCAGGGCACGTTGGGCTTGATTCATAATCTGGCGCAGTACGTGCATTCGCTCGCGCAGGGAAAGGTCGGAAGTGGCTTCGACGTCTCCGCTGCCGTTTGGGGAAGTCAGGTTTATCGTCGGTTCGAAAGCGTTTGTCTAGGTCAGAGTCTTCAGGAGCGAAAGACGGTACGTCGTGGAGGGGAGGGTGTGTGTGTGTGTGTGTGTGTGCAGGTCGAGTAGGCGGGTTCACGCTGATGAGACGTGCATTCTTCACACTGCTCACAGCTCACACCTAAAGCGTTGCTCAACCAACTTTCGCCCCTGCTCAATCCCGCATGGACGAATAACCGAACAGCACCGAACGTGGCTCCGTTCGCTCTCCCACCAGCCATGACCTTGTTGTTGGCTGATGTCGATGCGGGATCACATACGCCTTCGATGGTGGGCAAGGTGTTGGCGTGGAAAAAGGCAGAGAAAGAACAGGGTTAGTAGATCGCGAACCTTCCAAAGTGCGGTCATGGGGGGGACCTCTTTTCTGCCGTGTGCGGTGCGTGTGCTGACCCCCGAGTCATATTTTTTTCTTTCTCGATCTTTGTTTCAAAAAAAAAAAAAAAAGCCGATCGCATCTGGTCCGAATTGCATCAGGCCAATAACGACTTTGCTGAAATCCTTGCGAAACTCGGTCGCGGAGCAAAGGAGAATCCTGAATTTTACGACGAGCAGGTTCAGAGGTTCTCCACGATGTCGAGTAGGGAGGTGAGCAGTTCAGTTTGGATCATTTGGGATCGCGTGTAGGGCCGGTGGGCGGTGGTGGCGTGCTGATTTTCGGGTGGTTGCTGTTGGCTCGTCTGCGATAGTGGAGCGAGTCGAGCGGGTTCAAGATCGCTTCGCAGCACATCTTGGTACGTTCCCTTCGAGCTGAGAGCGGGGGTAAGTCTTAACGTTGGGTACTGATAGCATCTGTGTCTCTTTGCGTCTTGTAGTCGATCCGAGCCCTGATGCGCGAAATGGGAGAGCGCTCAAAGGTGCCGATCGAACCGGCCGAACAAACCAAGTTGCTCGACGCCGTATCCGAATTACCCGGTGTGGTAGGCGCGGGCGTACCAGGGGGTGAGTTGAGAATTCATCCCCGGGGAAAGTTGGTCAAGGGGTGTTTGATTGCTGATGATGTGGCATGGAATCCGGGCGTCGCTACAGCTGGTGGATACGATGCGATTTGGGTCCTTGCACTCTCACCCCCATCCACCAATACCGCACCGCACCCATTGGGAAAAGTTCAAGATACCCTGATCGGATGGAAGGAAATGTCCGTGCGACCACTATCAAAACTGGCGTGGATCGTTGGGGGAAGTGGGGGTGGGGGTGGGGGAGGGGAGGAGGAGAGGAGAGGAGTGCGTCGGTGGAGATGGTTGGGCTCAAGAGGGAGAGGATGGAGGAGGTTGATGGGTTGATGGAGGTCGTTGAGGCGGTCGTGGTGTAGATGGTTGCGAGAGTGGTTCTTTCTATAGGGACGGAGCTTGGAGTTGGTACTAGCAAGAGACGGGAACGATGCTGTTGGTTGGATGAGCCCTTGCGTGGGCAGTGCAGACTTTTTTTTTTTGTTTTTGACATGAGACATTTTTACGAAAAAGTACCCTGTTGGGGAAGCAGTTCTTTGCACGTTCTCCAAGGACGTGTGAGATCCAGTTCCAGGCGTGTTGCAGATTCAGGGTCTATGTACCACGGCGCGTTCCAATGACGTCACGAGGCGCGTGCCCTCCCCCACCTTCTGAGCTCCTTCATCCACCTCCCGAGGTGACTCGGTCAGACAGGCTCACCCACGGCTGGCCAACATGACAGCGACCGCCAAGAAACTACTGCGTGGCACCAACAGCATGTTCCTGAACGGATGGCCCAACTCGCCCTTGCTCACCGTCACCGCCGTCGTCGTCCTCGACGACGAAGCGGAGCGCGTCGCCCTCGCCACGATCGCCCTCGATTGGCTCGCCCAGTCCGAAGACACGTACGATTGGGACTATGTGCACCATGTCGTTCAAGAAGGTGTCGAACAAGCCGGCTATCTCGGTGACGAGGCCGGAGAGCCTCTCGATACGGACTCGCCATTGCGAGAAGGGAACTTCACCTTCGTTCCTGCTCAAGGTTCAGTCCATTGCATTGGCCGAGTCGGGTCGTCGGCACAGCTTACACCCGTCCAATCCCGGTCAGCTAGACATACATCGCTTTCCCCATAGAGGATGTCCAGTTTTTCACCCCGACAGTCGGACCCGTCGGAGAAGAAAAGGGAGAGTTGCCGAGGTGCTTCATGGCGATAGATGACAACGACAACAACACGCTCTGCGATTCCCCACCCGCCTCGGAAGAAGAAGAGATGGCTAGTACTCACACCTTCGAGGCGTGTGACTCGTGAACGAATCTTTGACTTTGAGGTAACTCCCAACGTTTTGCTTGGTTCAACAGGATTGGTTTCGCGACGCCGTTACCGAACGTGACGGCTCAGTCTGCGTCGTGACCGACTGCACCAGCGCCACCTACTGCTGGCCTGTACACATCGTTCCTCCCAGTCGACACGACGTAATTTTTTAATTTTTTTTTTTTCACCAGACTCGCAAGACCCGCCCTGACCTGAGCTATGACCCTACAGATCTGGGACAAGTTGGGCGTCAGTGGTCGCTACGAGCTATCCGCCGGCTTGCTTCTCAACCTGTGCTTCTACACCATGTTCGCACATTACGCGTGGTCCATTTATCCTTTGGGGGTCAGTATCCAATCTCCCTCAATCGTCTCGTTTTCAACTCGCAGTAAAGCACTGTCGCCCGTCTCTGATTTACTCAACGCCCCCAGGACGGAGAATTCGTCGTCCACTGTTTCGACCCCACGATCAAAACCCCCCTCGGCGAGTCGCCCCATGGCTACGTCATCACGCGTGAACGGTTCAACATCCAAGATGATACCGAACTCCCCCATGAGGACCTGCTGCGTTGGCATTACCGGCAGTGTGTGCTGCGACACCTCCGAGGCATCGCAGTGCTCGAGTGAGATCACGTCTTCCCTTTATCTCTCTTCGTGTCAACGTTTGAGCTTCTTCTTACTTTTTGTTCAGCGTGTCTCGATTGTTCGGTACTGCTTTTGTGTGATGTAATTACGTTCGTTCCTCCCTGTACAGATGGACACTTTCCATATACCAATGTCAGATCCTCCCGAGCGCGCGTCCGAGCACCTTTTGGCATTCGAGAGGTGGGGGGGGGGGGGCCTTGACACCACACCATGCCCTGACTCTATTTCATCGGAACTGACTTTGCTGCCTCGGTTTTTTTTTCTATAAGTAGTTCATCAAAGCTCACGAAAACGCGTTCATATTGCTTTGATGCCTATAGCACATCAGTGGTGCACGAAATGAAACTTGCGTCAAGGGAGGTAAATCGAGGATAAACTCTGCGCACGCGTTGGTTCTAAATCGATCGATCGAGCTCGGAGTGCTCACAAAAGTCCAACTACGACGTTGACGAGATGAGATGAATGGGATGACGAGCGATGCGCATTGATTGCGGATGAACTTGGAGGGAAAGTGTTTACGAAATGATTAAATATCACTATAGAAGAGGAGACCGTCAGAAAGAGGAGGGAGAGTGAAAAAGATTCACAGTCGGCGTTTGAGTAGTTTGAGATAGGATCGTCCCCAATCAACGAAGCAAAAACTTTGATCGTTGGATCGGATCAGTACGTTCGCGGGGCTGACGTCATTATGGATGATACCTAGTTCCCTGAAAACCGCCTCGACCTCCCTGCAGCCTCGAGTAGAACAAAAAGAAAAAAAAAAAAAAATCAGGAGGTCAGGACTTTGTGCGAGCCTCGTCGTGACTGGCTTGCAACACCGCTGCATTCAATGCGCCGCCTTTGTAGGAACTTACCACAATCGGGAGGGCGATCCGTAAAAGTCGTGATCGCTCATCATTGCTCCCGCATGCTCAAACACCATGGCGTATCCGTTGCCGTTGGTCCTTCGGTACGTGCCATGATATTGCGGTACATGTTTTCGAAGACGGTCGGGAAGGTGCGGGAAGACGTGCTGGTAGAACAGCGTCTCGCGGATGACCGAGCCGACAAAATTACATGTCACGAGCTTGAGAAAGTACCTCGTGTTCGGAGCAGGGTGGTCATCAAGGGGCACCTCGGCTTTGGCCGATGAGGACAACGGTCGGTTGACTCGCACCACGTTCGCAAGCCACCCGCCGGCAGTACTTCCCGACGCGATCTGCTCCTCCAGACGAAGATCCGCCGTCGTCTCGAACCGATCAGAGAATTCCAGCGGGATCCGATCGTCCTCGAGCTCTTCCCGGGGATCTTCGGACAACCACCGCAGAACAGCATCGGACAAATGGAGACCCTGGATGAAATCACTCGCTGGGGAGGGGTTCGACGACAGTCGGGACGCAAGGGGCGAGTCGGAAGGAACCGAACAGACGATATCAAAGCCGATCTCGACTAGATTCACGCGGCTCGTACCCGTGTACGACTGCGCAAGGGCACGAAGTAAATGACCCTTTCGGTGAGCTGGGCTACAGGCGCTAGAACGAAAGCAGCAGGGCAGAGCACGTGACGTACTATCATAGACCAGTGCGCGTTCGACAAGCTGGCCTTGATCAGAAATCCGCGATCTTGAACGATGGTGATCGGTTTCGATAGCTGGCACGAACCAGAGGGTGGCGATATTGTAGGACTCCAAGCTGTCGATGCTGGAGGGGAGGAAAAGATGCGAGTCACATGCGTCAATGGGTCGGATGAGAGATTGGATTGCAGCGCCAAGGAGACGGGCGGGGTGATGGGTCGATTCGAATCCTTGGCGTGAGCTAGCGGTGGTTGGCCTGCCAGTCGCCTCGAAAAACGAGCACTCGTGGCGTCGGCCAAAGTCTTCTGGGTTTTTCGGACCCGCGGGGAGGGATCATCGTCGCGGCTCGAGTCCGGTCTGGGGCGAGGTTGAGGTCGTTTCGGAGGTTGGGGTCGGGCATCGAGCAGCGCATCGACGACAGCTTGGTCGGGTGGGGGGACTTCGATCACGGCTGTGAAAGCCAGGGCGATAAAGGACACGATGAGTGACCGTTGTGGAAGATCGGTGCCAAGTGTTTCGGCCGCCTCTGAGTTCAAGGTAGTCGGAGAGGGCTCCACCCATCGGGTCAGCTCTTGTAGAAGCAAGCTGTAACTGGCTCTGGTGGAAGGTGCCGGAGAGTAGGCGGTCGCAGCCGAGATGGAGGCCGATGACGCCGAGGTCGACGCTACGGGATCCCTTGCCGTTGCAGGATGCGTCGACCGGTGCTGGACTGTGGGTGAGGGGCGAATGGCCAAACCAAGGCCGCATGATCGCATGCGTCAGTGGGACCCGGAAGGTTTCGACAGGGCCGGTGAGTTCAAAGATGCGACGTACCCAGTTCACCGATCTGGAAGAACGGAACCGAGTACAACAAAAAGAATCGACTATCGCTGGAGACGCACTGGATGATGGCCTTCACGAGCATGAAGAATGAGAAAGGAGTAAACATTGAGCCACAATTATCGAGGCCGGATCGAGAAAGCGTATGTCCACCAAGCCTGAAAGATGCATGGCTCACCTTGGTCGCCACAGCATCTGCACCCCTCGACTTTTCTTCCTCCAAATCCTGAAGGGCCACTGGGTCCTCGTGATCGAGTATGGGAATATGCGAGAGGGCGCCGTCCTGGCGTACCTTCGCCAGGCTATGATGTACGTTGTCCCGTTGGTATTCGATCGAGATACTTGAAACAACGTTGCCAGTCCCACCTTGAATATAAACCACAGCATCGCCCTGCGTGCGGAGAGCACGTTCAGGTTCGTCCAACCGAATCGAGTACCGGGGTCTCGTCGCGGGGGCCGATGCGGAAGCGGAAGAAGTCCCGACGGCCTCGATGATCGTGGCATGATGATTGAGTAGCTCCGTCGTTGCAGATCCTAGACCTCCATAGAAGAGGCCTACGAACGAAATTTGGACGCTTCCTTCGCCCTTCCGAGGCAAGCCGCTGCGACAAGCGGTGCTGAAGGCGGCCAACTTCTCGCAGAACAGGTCGAGCAATGACGGGTGTAGCTCGAGTAAATCGAAGAACGAGCTGAGAACCCTGACGCCAGGTGACGCGGGTGAGTCCCATTTCAATCCTCCCAGCCGTGCGACGCAATCGTAGGTGGTCGTCCCAGCATCGGCTTGAACGCGCGCGGCAGTTGAGTGACACGCTCCATCGTGGTGCGGTGGCGGGAGAAACCAGCTGGATGGAGCGCAAGTAGCGAGGAGTTGGGTGGGCGTCGGTGGCCGAGACTTGGTGGAAACAGTTGGCGTCGCTTCATGAGAAGAAGCCATTATACAGAGCGAGACGTTGGAGGTGACGAGGCCCCAAGTGGACGGCTGGAGGTGAAGAGCGCCCCGGCAGGCCCCGGCAGGCCCCGGCAGGCCCCGGCGGACGCGCCGGTTGCAAGGCTCGATGGGGCCGAGTCTGGCACTGTCTGGCAGAGTCTGGCTGAGTTTACGGTCACGTGACTCCTCACCATCTCGAGAAACCACCTTCACCGACTTTCCGAGCTACGTTTTGCATTCAGACGTCGAACAAAACCCCCAATGGAAGTGAAAAGTGGCAGTGCAGGGGGAATTTCCCGTGCACTGATGAAATCGACTTATTCGACGCCGGAAGCCGACACGGGGTCGAAGTCGCAGTGCAGCATGAAACTCCGGTGCACCATGAATTGGCAGTGCAGCGTGAAATTCCGTGCACCGAGTAACGCTGAGCCCAGAGCGCTGAACCGAGATCGGATCCGAAACGAGATTCCCATTCGGAGATCGTCGGAGATCGTCGGAGATCGTCGGAGATCGTCGGAGATCGTCGGGCTGGCGGCGCCGCGTGGTGCGGTAGACTTGGTTTGTGTGCAGGTCAGATCGAAGCGGTATCTTCTTGCCGGCTCTGTAGGAGAAATGTCTCTCGTCTGTGAATACTACACAAACTGTTCAGCATCTCGGAGAAACTCGACAAAAATCGTACACGGGCTGTAGCTCGATTTTAATGGTCCCGAAAATGCAGAAATGTTCGTTCCTGACGTCTCATTGGGACGACGATCCGAGAGGCAGCGGTGCATTCACCGCAGGGCCGCAATACAGTCAAAAACAGTGATTGTAGGTACATGGCTTTGGGATCTGGCGCGCTTGATTAGCTGATTGGCTCGACTTCACGTTCCCGCGCACCAACGCTCCCTTTCCTCTCCCCACTCACTAGTACTCACTACTCCCTCGCACCACTTGACTCGACTCGGACTCGGCACCGATCGCACCACGCCCGCCACAACTCGACGTCACATGCTTTCGCATCGTTCACATGCGCCATGCAATCAGCAAGATGCACCTCGATCTCTCCCAACTACAGCTCGACGTGTCACCTCAACCCGACTGATTCGGGCACGGTGCGACGTCGCACGACATGACTATCAACGACTCCAACATCGTCATCTTCAGCAAGATACGCTGAACAGGTTGATCTGAAAGGGCGCGGTCACTTTCAGCAGCGTGCTAGCTTACGTCGATGCATCGCTCGAGCGTACTCGGTCGGACACGTGTTCGGTCACCCAATCGCCTCGATCGCCCCGTTCGCCCTCTCGCCACTCGACCGATGCGTGTGGTGAGTACTTCACTCAGATACTTTCCAGCTCACACCCATCCGCTCACCTCATGTTTGTCTATGCTGCTCATCACTCTAGTTGAGATCGCGCGTTGGCCGACTCGCTGGCATCCGAGCTTCGCACCGAACCGCTCTGTGACTTGTAGGACCATACTCTGCGATCACAATGCGACTTCCTCGTCAACACCATCGAGGAGTCGCTCACCCTTGCCCAGGTCTCGAATCGATGCAAATGTCACTCGACCAATATCGCCGCACCTCGAACACCACTGTAGACCGGTGACGATCACCTCCGCCACCCCCACATCGTTCACTCGCGTCGTCAACGTCGACCGATCGCTCGAGTGCAATCACTCGCTGTCACATCGGGTCTCTTCGAAGAGCCTCATCGACGCGGGAAGCTCGGAATCTTTTGGAACATCTGTTGCTCGACTCGGCGACCATTTGATCGATGCCCGTCCGACGCTTCGCACCCATCATCGACCCTCGGTCCGATCGACCGATCAACCGACCAAACTGACAAACCTCTTCCGCCCGATCTCGCCACCGTCCGTGCTCATCCCATCACCACGACGTGCGAAGTAACAGCTCGTTCGCCCCTCGCGATGGCTTCCTCGACCGCCTCAACCGTCGACCTTCCACCGTACTCGTGCTCGATCGCCATAGACTCATTGTTATCAACTGACCTGATCTACTCATCATGAGCGCCGACCCCACGATTGCCCCATTCTCGAATCATCTGGCAATTCACCTCACCTCATCTTGTTCTGTGTCGGGCCGCACCCAGCTCGACACTATCCCGTGATCTTCGCATCCACACCGGCGGGTCAACTCGATCAATCAGGACCCCAGTCTGGTATGCTCTCCTCTCCAACCCGGGTCTCCATCGTCTCGAGTCCCTTCAATACTGACGCTTTTACAAACACTCATCTGTGTTTCACAGCATTTCCCCGACATTTAGATCCGACTCGCACGTCGCCCATCCTCAGCTTCGCACCGACTTGCTCAAACATCGCCCCCACCCCATGCCACGAGCTTGTGATTCAATCCTACGATCGCCAATATGACTTTGCTCGAACCGAGTTCTGTCATTTTCTTGGGATCAGCTTGACTCTTCGGCGCTCTTTTTGGCTGGCTCGGCACTCGAGCCATTTCATCGAGCAGCTTCGTCTCGGCTCGAACCGTTCGGCACTCCGATGATCAGCTGGACCCGTCCATCTCTCAGGCAACTTGCTTCGGTTATACCGAAGCGACGATCAAGCACTACTCGATGGACGATCAAGCACCAACTGACATGGGTCCGCCTCGATGTGCCCACCCTGCCCGAATCGCCACTCCAACTCGCTCGGTCAACTCGAGCTCTAACTCAACCATACTTCGAACATCGACAGCCCTTCCTTTCTGACAGCCGTCGCGACAGGACCACGTGCTCGACCACCGACGACGGGCTCAGACCGCCCACAGTGCACAGTGAGCCATCCAATCGGAGCCCTCGCTTGCGACTTGCACTTTTTGCTGATGCGATCAAGATCTGTCGCGTCACTGCACAGTGTAGATTGTTGGTCACGAACGACCCGGACTAGGAGCGCTCCTTCGAACGGAACTTCGCCGCGATGCTTACAAGCTCGCACGCCCGCATTCGAGCCCGCAGATCACTATCTCTCGGTACCTCTCGCCAGAGTGCGTCGATGTCGAGATGGGAGACCCGCATTGCCTCAAGCACTATCACCCCGTCTGGACCGCGCCGCGACGCACTCAATCGCCGGCCCGCGTGATCTGGCTCGTTGAGTCATCCGTCCACACCACTGAGCGCTACGTTTCACCTCATGGCACCTCAACATCCCACATTCCCGCTCGTCTTCCTTGCCGTGACGACTTCCGCACGCTTCCGACCTTCTTCGGCGACGATGAAAGTTTCGATGATATCGAGCCCCGGGCACTCGAGGTGGTCTTCCACCGTCAGTGTTATCGGCCCCTTAACACGGCGACCACGACCAGGGAACTCGCCCAGGCCGTACTTGGAGTCGTCACAGGTGAGCACGGGGATCAACTGGGCGGCCTTGCGTTTGCGCTCCCTAGCCGACACGCCCGTTCCCATGACAATGCAGGACACCGAAACCTCTACAGGCTGGGGTATATCCACCGGGATATTTCGTACGGTAACGCCGTCATCGACCGCGACGGTGTCGGCGTCCTTATCGACTATCACCTTGCCGTCCCTCATGATCGGCCTTGCACCGAGCTGCACCACAGAATACGATCCGTGCGTCCTCCCCTCTGTATGTTTATCCGAATGAAGTTTCCGAGAAGCACTAATCTTTGGACTATACGACGTCTTACAGGGCACCTGGCCCTACCTCGCCTGCTCGATCCTCGCCCAACCGAATGAGCGGCTCGGTGTTGTCCACGAACGATGGCACGACATCGAGTCGCTTTTTTACGTCGTGATGGAAGTTTCGTTCCGCGAGCCTTACCAGGGCAACAATGAAGAGCTTGTCATGACGCCAAAGGGTGAAACCATCTGGCGGGACTGGAATCGGCCAGAAGCGCACCTAGTCTATGCTATCAAAGATAGGCTTCGCAAGGACGAACCTTACGAATCTGTACTCGAAGGCTGCGCACATCGATGGACGAACATCAAGCAACTGGTCGATATCTTGCGACACCATTGTGGTCTTGATAACCAGTTCTATAATTTGAAGTTGGCTGCGGAAGAGGCCAAGCTGGGGGAATTGTGGGGTCCGTCCGGGACGATGTCCCACGAAGCTATCATCTCGGAGATTGAGCGACTAATTCCCTTGCTCTGACTGCACCACCGTATGCGATGGGCTTGTTGATTGTTGTTCTTTGCTAGTTCTGAGCATTGCAATAGATAGCCCAAGTCATTCTCCACCCATTCCAGTACAATTGCAGGATAAACGAATGACTGCGCCAGCTGTGCTTTCATTCGGTCCGACTGCCCAGACGGGAATAGACCTTCTGACAGCGCAGGTTTCGACAAAGCTGTTCGTGGCTAAGTCGTAATCTGGGATGGCCGCACATCATTCAGGCTTCGTTCATAATTTTCTTCTTTTGCAAATCAAGGTTATTGTCATACCATGTGGCAAAACGCGTAGCCTTGAGCCAACCAAATGAAAACCAAAGCCCCGCCTCAGAATCCTGTCTCTGATCTCACTGACCCTGCAGAGGGCCGAGCCAACCTAGTAGGTCAAGTGTGAGGACGGTCACGTTCAAGATACGCAGCGCTCGAACGAGACCCCATCATCACCAACTATTGATGCTTATGCTCTTTCGCAACATGACCGACTCCCAAAGTCTGTTGATCTGTAGATGCGCCGAGAACTCGGTGGGCAACTGGGCAGGGTATTCGATGAGCTTAGCTCGGGGGCCGCGACGCGCCCATAACCCTGCGTAAATGCCGTCAATGAACGTCGTTGCGAGCTCCGCCGCGGTGCACCGCCCGCACCTCCCGGAGTCCGGACCTTGGGTGAAAAGAAAAGATCGGCGCGCGCGCGCGTCTGAGAACCTTATCTCATGGAGGTGTTTTGTCGTGCAATCCAATATATGCAGATGTAGATAGATAGAACGATAAGTTCGCAGCTCCCAGTTACAAAACCTAAGCTACAAAATGACATGTGATTGCTTTTCCAGTGCAATCTAAAGGCCCTCCGGTGAGAGGTCCCGCCGAAGGCTGCTGAAATTAGGCTAAAATTGTGTCGAGATTTGCAAATGGTCCGAGAACCTCGACTTTCACAAAGGCGCCTCGACCAGATTCAGGATTCTGGGTCCTGAACCGGTCCAAACCGCGCACGCGCCTAGAAATGATTTCGGCCCCCAGCTGCAGAGTACTGCAGCAGACTGCAGCGCGACAGAGCGCGACGGACTGCGATGGCGGAAGGCGACCTGCATCCCTTCCTTTGATCAGCCACTGCAGTACATCTTCGCGCTCCCCCCATCCACCATTCTTCGTCTTTTCACTCGAGTCTCAACGTCTGCAAGATTGCACCAACAGTGAGTCAGAATGCCCTCCTACTGTTCGTTCCGCGTGGTCTGGCTGTTCAGTGTTGACCCAACATTGACCCATGGACTGGACCCGGTCGTCCCGATGGCAATTGCAGTGCCTAATTATAATCAGGACGCCCGGCGCTCGGGCCAAGCCGTCTCAGGCGAGCCGTCGTCAAAAAAAAAAAGAACGTCGTCGGGGCCCGAGCTCCGAAGAAGCCAGCGACTCGTCAACGCCAGAGACGGCGCGCCAGGCCCGTCGGTTGGCACGTCTGCTCTTGCGCCCCCCGCCCAAGCCGCCACGACCCAACTGCCCAGCTCGTCGCGCGGGCCAATCAACCGCAACAGCACTCGACCGGGACGGGCCGGTCGTGCATGTGAGGCCGTAGGCCTACCAGGCATGTCGGACCTCAGCGTTGCTACGACACAATCGAGCCCGATGAAGTCGAGCCCCTCAGTGTCGATGACGGCCACGGCGGAAGCGAGGGAGCAACAGCTCTTCGCCCATATGGGCAAACCTCGACAGTCAAAGGCGATGGACACATATTTTTTTGACACGCCTTCCACCTACGAAGCCAAGATCCCCAAACCGACGGAGAAACTGGGGACGGAGGCTGCAATGAAACAGATGGCTGACGCGATCAAGGATGTGGTGAGTGCCCCGGTGCTATCGCTTGGCTTCGACCGCACGAGTATGACTGACCACTGTCTCCCGATCATTGATGCACCCGGGTGTAGACTGGTGATCGACGTCTGGTCGGATGCGGCAACTCGGGTAGCCCCATCAAGCTGGCGCCCGATCGCGGGGAGCAGGAGAACACGCCCGACGCCGTCATCCTCACGCATGCGGCGGTGGCCGCTGCCCCCGATCTTCCGTTCGTTTGGGCGCAGTCAGAGCACCCAACGTCGATGGAAGGCACGCCCTCGTCGCCTCAACGCGCATACTCGCAGATTGCAGTGGCGATTGAGGTGAAGAAGAGCGACAAGAGGAGCGCAGAAGCGCGTAACCAAGTGATCAGGCGGCTACACATGATCTGCACGACCGCGCTCCGCGCCCACGCGATCGGGGTCACCCTTTGCGGGGACGTGCTTCAAGTCTACCTCGTCAACGCGTGTGGGGTGTTCACGACGAGCGCCCGCGAGTGCGGTCAGGGAGCCGTGCTGCTCCGGCGCGTGCTGTCACACCTCATCGAACTCGACGACAACGAGCTCGGGATGCTGGCCTCGACGAACGAGGTCGACGACGGTTTCGGCAGTTTTGTCGTCTCGGACAAGTTTCTCCCACCCCGCGCCCACGACTTCGAGTCCGAGCTCGGCGATATCTCAGATCTCGAGATCCAGGAGCTCCTCTTCCGTCGCCGAAGCTGCCTGGGTCGCGCCACCTCCGCTTTCCGCGTCACCGCGCGACACGCGCCTGTCGACCGCACGTCGATCACCTTGCCTACACCTGCCACCGAGTACGCCATGACAGTCGCATGGGTTGAGCAATCCCGCCTCGACGATGCGATTGCCCTACGTCGCAACATGCACGCTGCGTCGCGTATCGACACCGAGGGTTTAAGCCTTAGCGCCGGCATCTACCGGGACGACTTCCGCACGCTTCCAACTTTCCTTGGTGATGATGAAAGCTTCGATGATATCGGGCCCCGGGCACTGGAGGTGGTCTTCCACCGACAGTGTTATCGGCCCCTGAACACGGCGACCACGACCAGGGAACTCGCCCAGGCCGTACTTGGAGTCGTCAAAGGTGAGCACAGGGATCAACTGGGCGGCGTTGCGTTTGCGCTCCCTAGCCGACACGCCCCTTCCCACGACATTGCAGGACACCGAAACCTCTACAGGCTGGGGTACATCCACCGGGATATCTCGTACGGTAACGCCGTCATCGACCGCGACGGTGTCGGCGCCCTCATCGATTATCACCTCGCCGTCCCGCATGATCGACTTTGCACCGAGCTGCACCACAGAATACGATCCGTGCGTCCTCCCCTCTGTATGTTCCCCCAAATGAACTTTCTGACCAGCACTAACCTTTGGACTATACGACGTCTGACAGGGCACCTGGCCCTACCTCGCCTGCTCGATCCTCGCCCAACCGAATGAGCGGCTCGGTGTTGTCCACGAACGATGGCACGACATCGAGTCGCTTTTCTACGTCGTGATGGAAGTTTCGTTCCGCGAGCCTTACCAGGGCAACAATGAAGAGCTTGTCATGACGCCAAAGGGTGAAACCATCTGGCGGGACTGGAATCGGCCAGAAGCGCACCTAGTCTATACCCTCAAAGTTGTGCTTCGGATGGACCAACCTTACGAATCTCTACTCGAAGGCTGCGCACATCGATGGACCAATATTCAGCTACTTTTTGACATCTTGAGACGGAATTGCGGCCTCGACAGCCGGTTCCTTGGTTCGAAGGTGGCTATGGAAGAAGTTCAACTGAGGGAGTTGTGGGGTCCGTCCAAGGCGATGTCGCACGAGTCCATCATCTCGGACATTGAGCAGCTGCTTCCCTTGCTCTGAAGTGACCACCTTTGCGCTGGGCCTAAATATGGTTGCTCGTTGTTAGTACCGATCATTGCAATAGATACCCCAGGTCAATTTCCGTCCGTTCCAGTATAATTCCAGGCTGGAAATAGGACTGCGCCAGCGGTGCCTTCATTCGGCTCGACTGCGCAGAGTTTCTGGCCCAAGTCGTAATCTGGGAGGGCCCTTACATCATTCACGTTTCGTTCATAGGAGTGTTGTTTTTTGGAAATGTATCAGGTGTATTGTCCTGTCCCATGTAACAAAATGCGTAGCCTTGAGCCAACCAAATGAATACCAAAGCCCCGCATCAGAATCCTGGGTTGCGTTCATTTCTCAAATCGCGCGAAATCGGCTTTTCGGGTTTAGTGGGGTTTTAGGCCATTTCGAAATCGGAATTAGGTTAATCGCGCGAATAGCAGGGCACTTTGGTCCCGAGAATGGCAACTCTGGTCCCACATCAGAGGCAACTTTGGGATCACATTGAAGCGGACTTTGGGATCACATCCGAGGTCATTCTTGTACCGTTCATAGGGACTTTGGTACCACATAGTGTAGACGCCTGTAGAGGCCAAGCGGGGAAGAACCTCGATGTGAGCCCAGAGTGACGAGCTATTAGCGCGGTTATGTCCGGGTGCATGCGCAGCACTTGCACGCCGGGGCGACGGCGCACTCCTTACGGACGTGAGCCGCCGAATGGGAATCTCGTTTCGGATCCGATCTCGGTTCAGGGCTCTGGGCTCAGGCTCAGCCCACAAAGCCGCGCGCCTCTCTCCCTGAGCGCGGGCACGTCGCGTGAACGAGATTCGTAGTTCCGCCAACATTTGGTGAACCCCAAAAAGTCCCAAGTGGAGCCAAGTGTGCTCAGCTGGGCTCAGGCGCGTGACGCTCACGGGCTCTCACGGGCGCCCAGCGTCGCTGAGCCATCGGGCGTCTGCCTCTGATCAACAACTCGCCGCTTCCCCGACCCAAACCTTTCCGCGACCGCAGCAAGCATCAGTTATCTCGCGCTTCTGAACCAGATCTCAGTCGGCTTCATATCGTCGTGCCTCCCACCACTCGACTTGCATCGCAGGCCCGCTCCCGCGACCAACACACGATCAACGTTGACGCCGACTGCACGCCTGCCGACGCCAGGGCCACCGACGCGGCGCCTCTGCAGTGCATAGTGGACGTCACGTTCGACGTTGAGAAGCATATCTCCAAGCGACTTGAGCAAGTGTCGCTCGTCCCTGATGCCCATGAGCGGTCCGGGCTTGCAGGAGCGTTTTCGAATGCCGACCACCCCAGACAAGTAAGTCTGTCCGTCCTCACCTTCTTTGGGTCACTTTGGCGACTTTTCAATCCCGCCTTGTCGCTCGAACCAGACGTTGACCCTTCTTGCTCGTTTGCTGTGGGCAGGGTTCCGGCCAAGGAAACGATGCGGGAGCGAAAGCGGCGCCGCCTCGCCGCCAAACACGCCAAGGAAACAACCGTGGTGCACACCGCAGGGGGGACTTTCAAAGCAACCATGGCCAAAGCGACTCGTTCCGGATGGCAAGGGCACGCCCTTCCACTGGCGCAACCCTGGTCCGAATCGGTAATGGCGTCATTGCCGCGATTCCTGTCGCGCTAGCCAGATGTCGGAGCCCTCGCCGATCTCAGGCACTTGGAACAGGTGCCTTACAATGTGTGAGTTGCCGCGGATTAGAGTACAGCTCGAGAAGAAGTCTTGGGTGCAGAGACCCCTTGCTGATGGCTCGATGTCATTTTGTCTTCTCGCGCAGTGGTGCTGGGCGAGTGCTGTTCAAAGAACGATCCTACGTCCTTGCGGTCAGGTCCAGCAAGGCAGGCTCGAGTCTCTTGGATCTTTGGCAAGCATACTTACCTGCTACATGCCAGGAGCTACAAGCCTCCTTCAACGCTGGGTCTCAGCTGAGGGTCGGCGATCATCGTGGAGCCCATTACTCCGCGCTGATGGGAATCAATCTCGCCTACAAGGCAGACGATGCGAGTGGATTCCATTGTCCACTTGGCTTTTGACCGTCCCAGTGTACTGAACGCAATGATCTCCCTACGCACCAGGTGCCTGACTGGTGCCACTTGACACTCCGATCCCAAAGCAAAGCAAGGGTGGAGCAATCTTCCGCGGTGGTCGGCTCGGCCGAGGTCCAGCGTCTTGCGTGAGTCGGCGCCTGCGCTTGAACGTTGAGCTCGCGCGTGGATTGGTCTGACTTTTATCAAGGTCCTAAACTACAGGCGGTGGTGCTCCAGCGTGGTGAGGGAGGCGTTTCCCCGCATTGCAGAGCGCTACGAGCAAGCCTATGCCCGAGCCCCTGGACTTTGCGGACGAAGAGGCGAGCCAGCACCTTTCGGTTTGTTCAGGATGATGTCGCTCAACTACAGTGGTACGGCGGCCGGAGTGGCGCTGAAACCGCACGTTGATCGGCATCACACCGCAGGGCGTGTGTGCGTGGTCTTCCCTTTTGGTGCGTGGATCAAGCTCGCTTCGTCTCGGCGACCCATGAATCGAGGACTTATCGCAGCAGTGCCTCGCTTCTGCGGCTGCAGGCGAGTTCGACTCTTCAACGCAATCCTGGCTAGTGCTGTACGAGCTTGGTGTCATCGTCGAGGTACCCGCCGGCTGCTGCATCGCCTTCCCTTCCGCACTCGTCACGCATGGGAACGTCCATCTCGACGTTTTCTTGACGGACGGCGGCGCGCCAAAGTGCGGAGAAACGTATTCAACACGTGGGTCTGTAGTGTTCTGGACGCCCAGTCGTGTGATCTCTTGGCTTGAATTGGGTGGAAAACCTCGAGGTGCGGTGGGGCCACTCCTCAACGTAGATCGCCATGACAAGCGGGACTTGTTCAGGGAGGCGGCCCCCGAGGCTGCTCCGGGACTCAAGAACCCTCTCAGCTGATTTTCATCTGTTGGCCACTCTCCTAAATAATACTGAAGGTGAAGGTGAACTTGGCGTATTGCAAACCTTTATTTTCTAATCCAAGAGTGGCAAAACCGAGACAGAATCATGCAAAATCACGGGCTGAGAGAGGGAACAACGAGAGAGAAAGAGAAAAGAGGCATTGAGAGATGTAGAGGAGGCTGAAGCAAGAAACATCCAAGAGATTGATGTCTTCTACCAGCCAAGTTCATGGAGGTCGTGGAGCAGCCCGCCAGCACCGATGACGAGATTGAAGGAGCGACAGCGAGGATCCGGCTTGACCCAGTCGGCAGCCTTGCACGCGCTGCAGAACGCCCGGATCGGGTTCGGATGATTAAGAGGTGGAGGGTCTTTGAGGCACAAACACAAGATGCGAGTGTGAGCCGCCATCTTGGCCACCCTGGTGAAGGCAAGGACAAGGTCGGTCTCGGCCATGTCCCGGAGCGGTTAATTGAATTCGTTCACAAGATCTCCTTGGTCGTAAGTGCTGGTGGCAACTGCGGCGGAGAAGACGCCGAGACAGTTCTCATACACGATCCAGGTTTCAGATTAGAACGCCATAGGCAAGATGCACTTACCGGTGAAAAGAGGTCACCGCCTTGCTCGACCCCGACGGGACCCAAGGGAGACGGACAGCTCAAGGGGCCAGAACCCAACTGGAAGATGACAAAAAGGTACAGAGGTACGTAAGCACCACGTAGGGTGAAGGTACGAAACAGCCGAATGCAAGACTGACCTGATCCATCGAGGAAGGTGACCCGGAGACTCGGCGCCTCTGGGGCGAGATGGCGTGTGTCGTCGCTTCCAGAGGCATACACTTGGCCACGACGGAAGAGGCGGAGGGTTGGACCTGAGAACCAGACAAGGGGATTCAACGGTAGCTTGAGGACACGGAGGGGTCACGCGATGCCATCCCGGATGAGTCAACGCCCCGAGCGACCCGCCGACTTGAAGAGCAGAAGGCGCCCCGAGCTGAGAGACTCAGTTGTTGCACAAGTCGGTGTTGAGCATCGAACAGCTAACACAACGCGTGAGGTCATCGAGATAGGTACTAAGCTGCTCAAGACGACAGCTGGTGGTATCAACGAAGTCGCCAAGCGCCGCGGCGTCGACATCGGATCGGTCGCGGGCGCATCTCTTGAGGACCCATGCATCGTGGACGTAGATGTCCTTGGAAAGACGTCCGTCGCGACTGGCTCGCCCCCGCATCTGTTCACAAACGGAGAGTCCACCCGGGTCGCCAACGATGATCACCGTCGAGATGTCCGATCAATCGATCGCCTGAGCGGCTGCCTTGGTGGCCACGAGAATGTGCATGTCTTTTGCAAGGAACTCCTTCAAAGTGGCATCGAACTTGGCCCGTAGCTCGATGTCATCGGTGCCCTAGTAGCGCTGAGAAGCATCAAGAGAAAGCAAGAATCAGGGATCTGTTGAGACGAAATCACGAGCTCCGGGTGTGAATCTCACCTTGGCACAAAAGTCCCGGCGCCGCAGTTCGGCGACGATCTGGTCGCCCTCGGCCTTGGCGTCGACAAAGATGATCATGGCGGAGCCGAGTTTGGGAGCTTCGGTCTTGACGATGGCGATGACCTCCAGAACGGTGGTGGGTAAGTCCGTTGCGACCTGAGGAATTCGCCACACGCAGCGAATGTCGATGAGGGGCCCCACACGCAGCGTCGAAGGAGCTCGAAAGATCCCCATGGACAAAATCCTGATGGCCAATCACGTGCGGAGCAGAAGACCCGCTCAAGAAGATGATTGGCAAGGCCAAGAACTTGCCGAGAAAAGACAGTCGAAGGAGCGCAGCGCGCCACTTGGAATCCTCGGCGATCATGTGCACCTCCGACTCGTCGGCGATGATGCGATCGATCAAATCGTCCGCGGCTTTGCGCGACAAGAAGCAATGTACAGGCTCGGTCGCCAACTGCTCAACACCAAGGACGAGGATGTTGGGCATCACGGGGGACGGGTTTGAAACAAATAAATCAAAGTCTCAGGCGATGGTCTGGAGCACCGGGTGCCGCTCGTTCATGCGGCTAACAAAGTTGAGCTTGAACGCAAGAGTCAGACAGATGACGAGGACCGTCTTGGCGTACAACCGCGAGGCCAGTAGGGCCGGCGTGGCGATACAAGAGGACTGGCCGGCGCGAGCGGGGAGAACGATCAACAAGGGGAGGTAGTCCAAGTCATCCGCCGAGCTGCACGCGAGTTCGACCGCGCTCGCCAGGATGGGGGTCGCCCCTGAAAAGTCGATCACGCCCGAAGAGGACTCCCGCCGCCCGAATCACACGCAGGCAAGGTCCGATCGAGCGACCAACGGCCGACCAGTTGAAGTCCTGTCCGCGGGCCACGGAGGTGAGCGGAGGCATGACGAGGTGAAAAGCAGAGTTGTCCGAAACGGAGGGTTCCACATCTGGAGCTGGTGGGGGCGGAGGGAGGCCGTCGGACTTGAGACCGCCAGAGCTGCCCGGGATCGATACCGAAGAGTTGACGATGACGTGCGCACACTCGGTTGCTACCCGCCATCTTCTCCAGGCCCAACGGGCCAAAATGACCGTTGCCCGCGCCGTACTTTGGATGTTGAGCCGCGCTGTGACCCATCATGGACGCCTCCGCGATCTCCTCGGCATGTTCAGGATTAACAACTCGACTCCGGCACCGCGGTGAACAAAGACCACGAGGTGGCGAATTGTCGACGGCTTGATGGGGAATCCAAGAATCGATCAAGTCAAGTCCCTGAACGCAGACAAGATCTCCTCCGCCTAGACAACTTTGCCGTTCTTATGCCAAATGTAAGGTGTGTATGATTTGAGACCAAGACGTTGAGACAGGAGTTGTTCCATCGGCAGATCG
This sequence comes from Microbotryum saponariae, assembly GCA_900102585.1. Taxonomy (NCBI): domain Eukaryota; kingdom Fungi; phylum Basidiomycota; class Microbotryomycetes; order Microbotryales; family Microbotryaceae; genus Microbotryum; species Microbotryum saponariae. Next base: position 1,369,816 of record FMWQ01000047.1, on the reverse strand, counting down.
ACATGCAAGTTGATCCAGAAAACGTGAGGGCCATCTTGGGCACATACCAGATGGTCTGCATGTTCGCCGCTGGACTCGAACCGGTGTAGTTCATTCCTAGACAAAGCGCTCGGTGAGGTGTTCGTCGGCGGGAAGTTCGGGAAGGTCGGCGATCGAGTCATGTTCCAACAGTGAAGCCAAGGCCCGACCGGCGCGATCCTCCGCGCCCTTACCTAGGGTCTTCAGGTCCTCGTACGTCATGGTCTGGCTGTCAAATCGAAAGCGTTGGCCAGGAGATTCGTTGGTATCGAGCTGGATGGGAGGGATGCCATAGCTATCCCGGCACTCCTTGCCACACGCGAGCAAAAAGGAGCAATATCCCGAACGACGAACGTGACTTGTCGTGCAGGAACAATGGGCGCAAGTCGTCAAAGTTTGACGATGGCGTAGTCCGAGCGAGGACGAGTCAATCGCGAACAGTGAGTGGTCCTTGGCAGGCCGCTTCAAAGAGCGTCGTTCTGAATCGGGAAACCAATGCACCACACAAAGAAAGGTGAGTTGTGGAGAACGAATGCGTGGCGTAAGGACACAAGGGAAAGCGGCTCACTCCAAGCGGCAGAGATAGTACTCGGCCGTACAAAGGACATGGACGGTGTGCGCGATCGCTTGCGAGAAGCTGCTTGGTTTAGTGCCCTTGTGCGTGACGCCCATCGTAACCGACAGCGCTCGATAGAGGTACGAATCAAGAGCGTCGTGGTCGGTGCGCTGTCGAATGAGCGCATCGAGGAGCATGGGGACGGCGATAGTGAACAGACCGTCGGGGGGCGGTCGGGCTGCAAGCATGAGGCTCAGCGCCAAACGAACGATGACATCGACACGCTCGCCCAACACCGGCAGGGGAACAGCAGTGGTGAGGTTCGGATCGCTGGCAACCATGAGACAAGTCGGGGGATCTCGCTCGTGATTGAATGGTGACTTGGTGACTTGAGCCAGCCGATTTGGTCAAAGCGGTCGAGAACGGCAAGGAGATGGGCCACAGCGCCGTCACAGCGCCGTCGTAAGCCTCGGGCGGCATGGACGTTTTGGACTGACAGGATTTTGGAGCGGGGCTATGGGTTTCATTTCGTTGGTTCAACGCCACGCGTTTTGATACATGGGACAGGACAACAAACCTGATATATTTCCAAAAACAACACTCCTATGAGCAAAACGTGAATGATGTAAGGGCCCTCCCAGATTACGGCTTGGGCCAGAAACTCTGCGCAGTCGAGCCGAATGAAGGCACCGCTGGCGCAGTCCTATTTCCAGCCTGGAATTATACTGGAACGGACGGAAATTGACCTGGGGTATCTATTGCAATGATCGGTACTAACAACGAGCAACCATATTTAGGCCCAGCGCAAAGGTGGTCACTTCAGAGCAAGGGAAGCAGCTGCTCAATGTCCGAGATGATGGACTCGTGCGACATCGCCTTGGATGGACCCCACAACTCCCCCAGTTGGGCTTCTTCCTTCGCCACCTCGAGACCAAGGAACCGGCTATCGAGGCCACAATTGCGTCTCAAGATGTCAAGGAGTAGGCGGATGTTTGTCCATCGATGTGCGCAGCCTTGGAGTACAGATCGGTATGCCGGATCCATGCGAAGCACAACTTTGAGGGTATAGACTAGGTCCGCCTCTGGGCTGTTCCAGCGCCGCCAGATGGTTTCACCCTTTGGCGTCATGACAAGCTCTTCATTGTTGCCCTGGTAAGGCTCGCGGAACGAAACTTCCATCACGACGTAGAAAAGCGACTCGATGTCGTGCCATCGTTCGTGGACAACACCGAGCCGCTCATTCGGTTGGGCGAGGATCGAGCAGGCGAGGTAGGGCCAGGTGCCCTGTAAGACGTCGTATAGTCCAAAGGTTAGTGCTGGTCAGAAAGTTCATTTGGGGGAACATACAGAGGGGAGGACGCACGGATCGTATTCTGTGGTGCAGCTCGGTGCAAAGTCGATCATGCGGGACGGCGAGGTGATAATCGATGAGGGCGCCGACACCGTCGCGGTCGATGACGGCGTTACCGTACGAGATATCCCGGTGGATGTACCCCAGCCTGTAGAGGTTTCGGTGTCCTGCAATGTCGTGGGAAGGGGCGTGTCGGCTAGGGAGCGCAAACGCAACGCCGCCCAGTTGATCCCTGTGCTCACCTTTGACGACTCCAAGTACGGCCTGGGCGAGTTCCCTGGTCGTGGTCGCCGTGTTCAGGGGCCGATAACATTGTCGGTGGAAGACCACCTCCAGTGCCCGGGGCCCGATATCATCGAAGCTTTCATCATCACCAAGGAAAGTTGGAAGCGTGCGGAAGTCGTCCCGGTAGATGCCGGCGCTAAGGCTTAAACCCTCGGTGTCGATACGCGACGCAGCGTGCATGTTGCGACGTAGGGCAATCGCATCGTCGAGGCGGGATTGCTCAACCCATGCGACTGTCATGGCGTACTCGGTGGCAGGTGTAGGCAAGGTGATCGACGTGCGGTCGACAGGCGCGTGTCGCGCGGTGACGCGGAAAGCGGAGGTGGCGCGACCCAGGCAGCTTCGGCGTCGGAAGAGGAGCTCCTGGATCTCGAGATCTGAGATATCGCCGAGCTCGGACTCGAAGTCGTGGGCGCGGGGTGGGAGAAACTTGTCCGAGACGACAAAACTGCCGAAACCGTCGTCGACCTCGTTCGTCGAGGCCAGCATCCCGAGCTCGTTGTCGTCGAGTTCGATGAGGTGTGACAGCACGCGCCGGAGCAGCACGGCTCCCTGACCGCACTCGCGGGCGCTCGTCGTGAACACCCCACACGCGTTGACGAGGTAGACTTGAAGCACGTCCCCGCAAAGGGTGACCCCGATCGCGTGGGCGCGGAGCGCGGTCGTGCAGATCATGTGTAGCCGCCTGATCACTTGGTTACGCGCTTCTGCGCTCCTCTTGTCGCTCTTCTTCACCTCAATCGCCACTGCAATCTGCGAGTATGCGCGTTGAGGCGACGAGGGCGTGCCTTCCATCGACGTTGGGTGCTCTGACTGCGCCCAAACGAACGGAAGATCGGGGGCAGCGGCCACCGCCGCATGCGTGAGGATGACGGCGTCGGGCGTGTTCTCCTGCTCCCCGCGATCGGGCGCCAGCTTGATGGGGCTACCCGAGTTGCCGCATCCGACCAGACGTCGATCACCAGTCTACACCCGGGTGCATCAATGATCGGGAGACAGTGGTCAGTCATACTCGTGCGGTCGAAGCCAAGCGATAGCACCGGGGCACTCACCACATCCTTGATCGCGTCAGCCATCTGTTTCATTGCAGCCTCCGTCCCCAGTTTCTCCGTCGGTTTGGGGATCTTGGCTTCGTAGGTGGAAGGCGTGTCAAAAAAATATGTGTCCATCGCCTTTGACTGTCGAGGTTTGCCCATATGGGCGAAGAGCTGTTGCTCCCTCGCTTCCGCCGTGGCCGTCATCGACACTGAGGGGCTCGACTTCATCGGGCTCGATTGTGTCGTAGCAACGCTGAGGTCCGACATGCCTGGTAGGCCTACGGCCTCACATGCACGACCGGCCCGTCCCGGTCGAGTGCTGTTGCGGTTGATTGGCCCGCGCGACGAGCTGGGCAGTTGGGTCGTGGCGGCTTGGGCGGGGGGCGCAAGAGCAGACGTGCCAACCGACGGGCCTGGCGCGCCGTCTCTGGCGTTGACGAGTCGCTGGCTTCTTCGGAGCTCGGGCCCCGACGACGTTCTTTTTTTTTTTGACGACGGCTCGCCTGAGACGGCTTGGCCCGAGCGCCGGGCGTCCTGATTATAATTAGGCACTGCAATTGCCATCGGGACGACCGGGTCCAGTCCATGGGTCAATGTTGGGTCAACACTGAACAGCCAGACCACGCGGAACGAACAGTAGGAGGGCATTCTGACTCACTGTTGGTGCAATCTTGCAGACGTTGAGACTCGAGTGAAAAGACGAAGAATGGTGGATGGGGGGAGCGCGAAGATGTACTGCAGTGGCTGATCAAAGGAAGGGATGCAGGTCGCCTTCCGCCATCGCAGTCCGTCGCGCTCTGTCGCGCTGCAGTCTGCTGCAGTACTCTGCAGCTGGGGGCCGAAATCATTTCTAGGCGCGTGCGCGGTTTGGACCGGTTCAGGACCCAGAATCCTGAATCTGGTCGAGGCGCCTTTGTGAAAGTCGAGGTTCTCGGACCATTTGCAAATCTCGACACAATTTTAGCCTAATTTCAGCAGCCTTCGGCGGGACCTCTCACCGGAGGGCCTTTAGATTGCACTGGAAAAGCAATCACATGTCATTTTGTAGCTTAGGTTTTGTAACTGGGAGCTGCGAACTTATCGTTCTATCTATCTACATCTGCATATATTGGATTGCACGACAAAACACCTCCATGAGATAAGGTTCTCAGACGCGCGGCGCGCGCCGATCTTTTCTTTTCACCCAAGGTCCGGACTCCGGGAGGTGCGGGCGGTGCACCGCGGCGGAGCTCGCAACGACGTTCATTTACGGCATTTACGCAGGGTTATGGGCGCGTCGCGGCCCCCGAGCTAAGCTCATCGAATACCCTGCCCAGTTGCCCACCGAGTTCACCTCGGGCAGACAAAAGAAGGGACGATCTTAATCGCGCCGCGCAGCGGCGAAAAAAGCCGATCGGATCGGCATCCTGGGCCGGGAGCAAGTTCGGCGCGGCAGAAGCCGACACGTCCTGTTCAAGTCCGTTTCGACTACAACAGTTGACCCGCCTGCTGTAGAAGGCTGTATGCAATTTCTGACGGGAGAATTTGATTATATCTTGACATTGTAATCTCAACAGAAACGAAAGATCTACTTTCAGTGTTGTCCATTTTTGGGCGAGTCGCTGTACGATCAGGCTCGCTCGAGCTCAAGCTCCAGCTGGAGGTCGAGCACGTGATCCGTCGCTGATAGCGCGTCGCTGTCGTCGCCTCTGCAGCTCTTCGCTCCTCTGCTGCTGCTCGCATCGCACGCACGCATCGACCTCGACAAATCGTTCTGCGCGGCACACTCTCTACGAAAAGGTCCAGCCTTCTTGAAATGGACTACCTCGCGTCTACGCGAAGGCTCTGAAACAGAACGTTGGCCACTCGGCTCCATAAGTTCGTGCCGCCGGACGAACTCCGACGCGTCTCAAGCCTGCATCAGGCTCATCAACGCGGGCATGAAGTCAGTCACGTCGTCCGCCAGGTCACAGACTGGGATTGGAGTTACAGCCCCTCAACTCCGTCGTGTCACGTCTTGTTCTTCAGCAGATATGCTCTCTAGCGATGCCCATCGCGACGCCAGCTGTCACTCGCTGACGTACTCTAGGCTTTCCCTTATTAGCCTGTTGAACGGGAGGCACTGCGATGCCCTACAATTCAACGGCGTAGATGGAGCGGACTTGAAGAGGTCTGACATCAATGTTGTGTAGGTGTAGTGATGACGTGACGTCAGTCTTGCCCATTCGTCGTCGTACAATCGTCCCAGACTTCGAGGTCAGGCATTCATAATCTCCAACAGTCCTCACGGTCCTTAGCTCAGGTCTCATCTGATTGGGGTACCACTGTGAACACTGAGCATGCCTGTATGAAAAGTTATCATGGGTTACGTCTTTTTATCTCACTTCGACCTCGCTTCTCCAACCGAAACTTGCGGAACATTCTTTACCAACTGCGAAATCGAGCTCGGCGGCAAGGTCCGATATCCGACAAGCTAGTGCTGAGACTACTCCCATCGACTCGGCCTTCTTGACTTACGTAGTACATTGCTTGCTTCCTTAGATCTACCGACCACCTGCGGTTCCCCCAATAAGTGATATGGTGATGGCGTAAGCAGTAGTCTGTAATAGTACAGTCACCAGTGCAGCCAAATTTGGCGAACAGGAGTAAATCGTCCTCACGTGACCCAGGCGAGATTGCCGTCGGCGTCTGCCGATGTGAGCACACAAGCAGAGGTGCTTCATCCTCGAAGCTCGTGGAAGTGCTTCATCCTCGGAGCTTGTGGAACTACTAATAAGACAGTTCCGTTGCTCGCTCCCCATGACTGCACATCGGCCCGTTCGTGCGAGATGCGAAATGATTCTACATGAAAGACTTGACCAACAAGTACTAGTGCTGACCAGTAATGCGCGCCGCCGAATCGGTCCGGCATTCAATACTTTGACTTACATCTGAAAGGTCCGTTTTTGGACTGAGGGTAGGAGATACTTGAAATACTTTTCAACAAGCGAATGGCAAATTTTGAACATAGCGAGGGCTTCGTAGCATGGGGGAAGTTTTGAGCAGGAAAAGTCTCAGTCGGAGAACAGCCAACGCGCATGATCGCTTTCCGAATGCATCGCTCGGCACCTCGGATGTACACGTCAAACTTGCCGATCGAACAGACATCGATGTAGGGTGGATAATCGTGGAATGGGTGACATTGAGGAGAGGAAGGTAATCTGACACGGACAGGAACAGCGGTTTGGGGTGCAAAAGTCACTCGACGCTCGGCGTCTGCAAGCTGAGGCCCCGAGTGGGACATAGTCTTCCAGGGTGGCCCTCGCACATGCATCTGGAGTCGCGAATCAACCTTGGCTCACGACATGGAATGTATTGTTCCTATCGACCAGACCTACTCACCGATTTTGACGAGGTGCAAGCTTCTGATACTTGAGCAGGTGCCTGCGCTTTGGATGAAAAGTCACTCGGCACCAGTAAAGGGAACCTCCAAGCCATGTTGGTCGGAAAAGGCGCTTGCACATACATCCGAAGTTTGCGGTTCGACCCTGTCCGATGGCAGGAGATGTATCGATTATGTTAATCGAATTCACTCACCGATTTTGACGAGATTTCTGTATCGGACATTCGAGCAGTTACGTGCGCTTTGGATGCAAAAGCCACTCGGCGCCAGCTAGGGGAACCGCCGAGCTTTCTGATTTGGGCAAGACGCTCAATCATGCATCCGAACTTTGCAATTGGACCCTATCCGATGGCAAGAGATGAAAACTAAATGTTGAACTAGTCCACTCACGAGTTTTGACCAGGGTTCCGTGTGATGTACAAGGGCAGGATTAAGGCCTTTGAGTCCAAAGGTCACTCGGCGCCAGTAGGGAGAGGCCTCGACCGACCTTTCTTCTTAAGTATCTGGCATATATCTCTGACATTTGAGGATGGACCGGCCTAACGGCCGGAGAAGTACATTCGATAGTTGACGGCCATCTTCATCAGTTTCAAAGATGGTGAAGTTGCAAATGCTCTGACTTTTGGCGGCGGTTTGGTGGAGTAGGTGCTCGGCTTCACTGAGGAAGGTGGCTACTTGTGAAGGGGGCAATTCGAAAACCTTCATGAAAGGCTTGTCAGGCGGCGGCAATGGGACTCAGAGCATACGCAAACTAACTTTTTGCATTTTGCGAACTCTCACGAGAGTCGACATCATGTTGTATGAGCGGTAGACGAGGAATCGAGTCAACAGCCAAGACGAGAAGAAGCCGGCCAAAACGAGAAGAATGCGCCTCGAAAGTGGAGAAACGCAGTCAACGAGACTCTCGGATTCTACGGTTTGCTTTTTACGTTTTCAAAAGCTCTGCCGGGATTGAAATGACGCGCGGCGGCATTATGTGCTCCTAATCACAGGGGCTATACTCATGCGCGGCGATCGAGGTTCAATTGTCGGGGCTCAGGATTAGTCTGTCACTACAAAGATCTGTTCGGCGCCTATCTCAACACTGTTCAAGACAGCATCACTATACTTGAAGCTTAGACCGAGTTCCGTCAAATGGAGAAATTATATATCCGCTGATGTCAGCATGTCATCATTGGGCTGTTTGTTGTCGGAGGCAGGCTGGGCTTTATTCATCGCGCACTTGGCAGAGCATGTCAAGGGAACTCGATGCAGGCACGTGATGACTCGAATTTGACTGTTACAACTGCGGCCGCAAGGAGCAAAGCACATCCCCTGTCTTTCAACTACCGCCAGGGCATAGCCCAAGAGACCCCGAGCACGATCGGGCTGGCCAGTGGCCTGATTGAGATGTGGGGCCGGCTGGCCCTGGCCGCACGGCAGCGAAATGTCCCATACTTGGCGAGTAATCAAATCGAGGCAGTATGTACGGTCTATGATCGTATCAAAACGAGTGATCATCTCACTCCTCACCCTGCAGCTTGAGCCTCACTCGGTCAGTGGGTGCTGTGACCGTCACGGTTGCGGCGAAGGCTGCGGCGCGAGGAGGGCGAGCTTCACCGGATCGACTTGGAGTCCCTTCCTTCCTGCGCGCGAGGATCATAGCATCCACATGATGTTTCTATTCTTCTCCAAAATATTTCGGAGGTTGAGAACGTCGGTTCTGTTTAAAGTCGATGCGCCAAGGACCAAGCATGCTTGAGTCGTTGCCGCGAAGTTGGGTGTGTCGCGAGTGACAGTGAGCTCGCCCCGTTTAGATCGAATCGCTCTCCTTCTCTTGGGCCGAGATTTGTACATTCACCACCGAATTGCACATATGCTCCAAATTCACATCATCGTAGGCGAGGTGAGTCTCTCGGCGCGATTCGGGCAAGGTGGAGTTGAGCAGGGCCGAGTCTACAGACGACCCCAGTGACCAGTCCTTCGGGTAACGAGGCGACTGCAAGTGTGAGGCTGTGAGCTGTGGCGCAACTCAGGACAAGCGGAGACGAGCGAGGACACGTTGAGATGCACGATGGGTGGACAGGTTTTGGCAAGTTGTATCACGACGCAGTATAGGCACCGGGCAGACGTGCAGAGCTGGCGGTCTTCGAAGTTCGGGGTCGCGTGTGTCCATCGCAAGTCACGTGCTTCGGATTCACAGGCTCATGATCAGCGCGTCAGTGTGCCAAGCTTGTGCCGTAGGCTAGCCAATGAAAGAACATGAACATTTTCGTTGCTTAGTGTCGTAAATTGGAGAATTGACAGTGTCATCCAGACTGCCGAAGCTGATGTCACTACCACACTCGGGTCAGTGTAGTTGATCTGACGGACTTGGAGAGACTTGAGTCCATGGAGTGGGCCAAACTTGCTCCCGGCCCAGGATGCCGATCCGATCGGCTTTTTTCGCCGCTGCGCGGCGCGATTAAGATCGTCCCTTCTTTTGTCTGCCCGAGGTGACCGAGTTCTCGGCGCATCTAGACATCAACAGACTTTGGGAGTCGGTCATGTTGCGAAAGAGCATAAGCATGAATAGTTGGTGATGATGGGGTCTCGTTCGAGCGCTGCGTATCTTGAACGTGACCGTCCTCACACTTGACCTACTAGGTTGGCTCGGCCCTCTGCAGGGTCAGTGAGATCAGAGACAGGATTCTGAGGCGGGGCTTTGGTTTTCATTTGGTTGGCTCAAGGCTACGCGTTTTGCCACATGGTATGACAATAACCTTGATTTGCAAAAGAAGAAAATTATGAACGAAGCCTGAATGATGTGCGGCCATCCCAGATTACGACTTAGCCACGAACAGCTTTGTCGAAACCTGCGCTGTCAGAAGGTCTATTCCCGTCTGGGCAGTCGGACCGAATGAAAGCACAGCTGGCGCAGTCATTCGTTTATCCTGCAATTGTACTGGAATGGGTGGAGAATGACTTGGGCTATCTATTGCAATGCTCAGAACTAGCAAAGAACAACAATCAACAAGCCCATCGCATACGGTGGTGCAGTCAGAGCAAGGGAATTAGTCGCTCAATCTCCGAGATGATAGCTTCGTGGGACATCGTCCCGGACGGACCCCACAATTCCCCCAGCTTGGCCTCTTCCGCAGCCAACTTCAAATTATAGAACTGGTTATCAAGACCACAATGGTGTCGCAAGATATCGACCAGTTGCTTGATGTTCGTCCATCGATGTGCGCAGCCTTCGAGTACAGATTCGTAAGGTTCGTCCTTGCGAAGCCTATCTTTGATAGCATAGACTACGTGCGCTTCTGGCCGATTCCAGTCCCGCCAGATGGTTTCACCCTTTGGCGTCATGACAAGCTCTTCATTGTTGCCCTGGTAAGGCTCGCGGAACGAAACTTCCATCACGACGTAGAAAAGCGACTCGATGTCGTGCCATCGTTCGTGGACAACACCGAGCCGCTCATTCGGTTGGGCGAGGATCGAGCAGGCGAGGTAGGGCCAGGTGCCCTGTCAGACGTCGTATAGTCCAAAGGTTAGTGCTGGTCAGAAAGTTCATTTGGGGGAACATACAGAGGGGAGGACGCACGGATCGTATTCTGTGGTGCAGCTCGGTGCAAAGTCGATCATGCGGGACGGCGAGGTGATAATCGATGAGGGCGCCGACACCGTCGCGGTCGATGACGGCGTTACCGTACGAGATATCCCGGTGGATGTACCCCAGCCTGTAGAGGTTTCGGTGTCCTGCAATGTCGTGGGAAGGGGCGTGTCGGCTAGGGAGCGCAAACGCAACGCCGCCCAGTTGATCCCTGTGCTCACCTTTGACGACTCCAAGTACGGCCTGGGCGAGTTCCCTGGTCGTGGTCGCCGTGTTCAGGGGCCGATAACACTGTCGGTGGAAGACCACCTCCAGTGCCCGGGGCCCGATATCATCGAAGCTTTCATCATCACCAAGGAAAGTTGGAAGCGTGCGGAAGTCGTCCCGGTAGATGCCGGCGCTAAGGCTTAAACCCTCGGTGTCGATACGCGACGCAGCGTGCATGTTGCGACGTAGGGCAATCGCATCGTCGAGGCGGGATTGCTCAACCCATGCGACTGTCATGGCGTACTCGGTGGCAGGTGTAGGCAAGGTGATCGACGTGCGGTCGACAGGCGCGTGTCGCGCGGTGACGCGGAAAGCGGAGGTGGCGCGACCCAGGCAGCTTCGGCGTCGGAAGAGGAGCTCCTGGATCTCGAGATCTGAGATATCGCCGAGCTCGGACTCGAAGTCGTGGGCGCGGGGTGGGAGAAACTTGTCCGAGACGACAAAACTGCCGAAACCGTCGTCGACCTCGTTCGTCGAGGCCAGCATCCCGAGCTCGTTGTCGTCGAGTTCGATGAGGTGTGACAGCACGCGCCGGAGCAGCACGGCTCCCTGACCGCACTCGCGGGCGCTCGTCGTGAACACCCCACACGCGTTGACGAGGTAGACTTGAAGCACGTCCCCGCAAAGGGTGACCCCGATCGCGTGGGCGCGGAGCGCGGTCGTGCAGATCATGTGTAGCCGCCTGATCACTTGGTTACGCGCTTCTGCGCTCCTCTTGTCGCTCTTCTTCACCTCAATCGCCACTGCAATCTGCGAGTATGCGCGTTGAGGCGACGAGGGCGTGCCTTCCATCGACGTTGGGTGCTCTGACTGCGCCCAAACGAACGGAAGATCGGGGGCAGCGGCCACCGCCGCATGCGTGAGGATGACGGCGTCGGGCGTGTTCTCCTGCTCCCCGCGATCGGGCGCCAGCTTGATGGGGCTACCCGAGTTGCCGCATCCGACCAGACGTCGATCACCAGTCTACACCCGGGTGCATCAATGATCGGGAGACAGTGGTCAGTCATACTCGTGCGGTCGAAGCCAAGCGATAGCACCGGGGCACTCACCACATCCTTGATCGCGTCAGCCATCTGTTTCATTGCAGCCTCCGTCCCCAGTTTCTCCGTCGGTTTGGGGATCTTGGCTTCGTAGGTGGAAGGCGTGTCAAAAAAATATGTGTCCATCGCCTTTGACTGTCGAGGTTTGCCCATATGGGCGAAGAGCTGTTGCTCCCTCGCTTCCGCCGTGGCCGTCATCGACACTGAGGGGCTCGACTTCATCGGGCTCGATTGTGTCGTAGCAACGCTGAGGTCCGACATGCCTGGTAGGCCTACGGCCTCACATGCACGACCGGCCCGTCCCGGTCGAGTGCTGTTGCGGTTGATTGGCCCGCGCGACGAGCTGGGCAGTTGGGTCGTGGCGGCTTGGGCGGGGGGCGCAAGAGCAGACGTGCCAACCGACGGGCCTGGCGCGCCGTCTCTGGCGTTGACGAGTCGCTGGCTTCTTCGGAGCTCGGGCCCCGACGACGTTCTTTTTTTTTTTGACGACGGCTCGCCTGAGACGGCTTGGCCCGAGCGCCGGGCGTCCTGATTATAATTAGGCACTGCAATTGCCATCGGGACGACCGGGTCCAGTCCATGGGTCAATGTTGGGTCAACACTGAACAGCCAGACCACGCGGAACGAACAGTAGGAGGGCATTCTGACTCACTGTTGGTGCAATCTTGCAGACGTTGAGACTCGAGTGAAAAGACGAAGAATGGTGGATGGGGGGAGCGCGAAGATGTACTGCAGTGGCTGATCAAAGGAAGGGATGCAGGTCGCCTTCCGCCATCGCAGTCCGTCGCGCTCTGTCGCGCTGCAGTCTGCTGCAGTACTCTGCAGCTGGGGGCCGAAATCATTTCTAGGCGCGTGCGCGGTTTGGACCGGTTCAGGACCCAGAATCCTGAATCTGGTCGAGGCGCCTTTGTGAAAGTCGAGGTTCTCGGACCATTTGCAAATCTCGACACAATTTTAGCCTAATTTCAGCAGCCTTCGGCGGGACCTCTCACCGGAGGGCCTTTAGATTGCACTGGAAAAGCAATCACATGTCATTTTGTAGCTTAGGTTTTGTAACTGGGAGCTGCGAACTTATCGTTCTATCTATCTACATCTGCATATATTGGATTGCACGACAAAACACCTCCATGAGATAAGGTTCTCAGACGCGCGCGCGCGCCGATCTTTTCTTTTCACCCAAGGTCCGGACTCCGGGAGGTGCGGGCGGTGCACCGCGGCGGAGCTCGCAACGACGTTCATTGACGGCATTTACGCAGGGTTATGGGCGCGTCGCGGCCCCCGAGCTAAGCTCATCGAATACCCTGCCCAGTTGCCCACCGAGTTCTCGGCGCATCTACAGATCAACAGACTTTGGGAGTCGGTCATGTTGCGAAAGAGCATAAGCATCAATAGTTGGTGATGATGGGGTCTCGTTCGAGCGCTGCGTATCTTGAACGTGACCGTCCTCACACTTGACCTACTAGGTTGGCTCGGCCCTCTGCAGGGTCAGTGAGATCAGAGACAGGATTCTGAGGCGGGGCTTTGGTTTTCATTTGGTTGGCTCAAGGCTACGCGTTTTGCCACATGGTATGACAATAACCTTGATTTGCAAAAGAAGAAAATTATGAACGAAGCCTGAATGATGTGCGGCCATCCCAGATTACGACTTAGCCACGAACAGCTTTGTCGAAACCTGCGCTGTCAGAAGGTCTATTCCCGTCTGGGCAGTCGGACCGAATGAAAGCACAGCTGGCGCAGTCATTCGTTTATCCTGCAATTGTACTGGAATGGGTGGAGAATGACTTGGGCTATCTATTGCAATGCTCAGAACTAGCAAAGAACAACAATCAACAAGCCCATCGCATACGGTGGTGCAGTCAGAGCAAGGGAATTAGTCGCTCAATCTCCGAGATGATAGCTTCGTGGGACATCGTCCCGGACGGACCCCACAATTCCCCCAGCTTGGCCTCTTCCGCAGCCAACTTCAAATTATAGAACTGGTTATCAAGACCACAATGGTGTCGCAAGATATCGACCAGTTGCTTGATGTTCGTCCATCGATGTGCGCAGCCTTCGAGTACAGATTCGTAAGGTTCGTCCTTGCGAAGCCTATCTTTGATAGCATAGACTAGGTGCGCTTCTGGCCGATTCCAGTCCCGCCAGATGGTTTCACCCTTTGGCGTCATGACAAGCTCTTCATTGTTGCCCTGGTAAGGCTCGCGGAACGAAACTTCCATCACGACGTAAAAAAGCGACTCGATGTCGTGCCATCGTTCGTGGACAACACCGAGCCGCTCATTCGGTTGGGCGAGGATCGAGCAGGCGAGGTAGGGCCAGGTGCCCTGTAAGACGTCGTATAGTCCAAAGATTAGTGCTTCTCGGAAACTTCATTCGGATAAACATACAGAGGGGAGGACGCACGGATCGTATTCTGTGGTGCAGCTCGGTGCAAGGCCGATCATGAGGGACGGCAAGGTGATAGTCGATAAGGACGCCGACACCGTCGCGGTCGATGACGGCGTTACCGTACGAAATATCCCGGTGGATATACCCCAGCCTGTAGAGGTTTCGGTGTCCTGCATTGTCATGGGAACGGGCGTGTCGGCTAGGGAGCGCAAACGCAAGGCCGCCCAGTTGATCCCCGTGCTCACCTGTGACGACTCCAAGTACGGCCTGGGCGAGTTCCCTGGTCGTGGTCGCCGTGTTAAGGGGCCGATAACACTGACGGTGGAAGACCACCTCGAGTGCCCGGGGCTCGATATCATCGAAACTTTCATCGTCGCCGAAGAAGGTCGGAAGCGTGCGGAAGTCGTCACGGCAAGGAAGACGAGCGGGAATGTGGGATGTTGAGGTGCCATGAGGTGAAACGTAGCGCTCAGTGGTGTGGACGGATGACTCAACGAGCCAGATCACGCGGGCCGGCGATTGAGTGCGTCGCGGCGCGGTCCAGACGGGGTGATAGTGCTTGAGGCAATGCGGGTCTCCCATCTCGACATCGACGCACTCTGGCGAGAGGTACCGAGAGATAGTGATCTGCGGGCTCGAATGCGGGCGTGCGAGCTTGTAAGCATCGCGGCGAAGTTCCGTTCGAAGGAGCGCTCCTAGTCCGGGTCGTTCGTGACCAACAATCTACACTGTGCAGTGACGCGACAGATCTTGATCGCATCAGCAAAAAGTGCAAGTCGCAAGCGAGGGCTCCGATTGGATGGCTCACTGTGCACTGTGGGCGGTCTGAGCCCGTCGTCGGTGGTCGAGCACGTGGTCCTGTCGCGACGGCTGTCAGAAAGGAAGGGCTGTCGATGTTCGAAGTATGGTTGAGTTAGAGCTCGAGTTGACCGAGCGAGTTGGAGTGGCGATTCGGGCAGGGTGGGCACATCGAGGCGGACCCATGTCAGTTGGTGCTTGATCGTCCATCGAGTAGTGCTTGATCGTCGCTTCGGTATAACCGAAGCAAGTTGCCTGAGAGATGGACGGGTCCAGCTGATCATCGGAGTGCCGAACGGTTCGAGCCGAGACGAAGCTGCTCGATGAAATGGCTCGAGTGCCGAGCCAGCCAAAAAGAGCGCCGAAGAGTCAAGCTGATCCCAAGAAAATGACAGAACTCGGTTCGAGCAAAGTCATATTGGCGATCGTAGGATTGAATCACAAGCTCGTGGCATGGGGTGGGGGCGATGTTTGAGCAAGTCGGTGCGAAGCTGAGGATGGGCGACGTGCGAGTCGGATCTAAATGTCGGGGAAATGCTGTGAAACACAGATGAGTGTTTGTAAAAGCGTCAGTATTGAAGGGACTCGAGACGATGGAGACCCGGGTTGGAGAGGAGAGCATACCAGACTGGGGTCCTGATTGATCGAGTTGACCCGCCGGTGTGGATGCGAAGATCACGGGATAGTGTCGAGCTGGGTGCGGCCCGACACAGAACAAGATGAGGTGAGGTGAATTGCCAGATGATTCGAGAATGGGGCAATCGTGGGGTCGGCGCTCATGATGAGTAGATCAGGTCAGTTGATAACAATGAGTCTATGGCGATCGAGCACGAGTACGGTGGAAGGTCGACGGTTGAGGCGGTCGAGGAAGCCATCGCGAGGGGCGAACGAGCTGTTACTTCGCACGTCGTGGTGATGGGATGAGCACGGACGGTGGCGAGATCGGGCGGAAGAGGTTTGTCAGTTTGGTCGGTTGATCGGTCGATCGGACCGAGGGTCGATGATGGGTGCGAAGCGTCGGACGGGCATCGATCAAATGGTCGCCGAGTCGAGCAACAGATGTTCCAAAAGATTCCGAGCTTCCCGCGTCGATGAGGCTCTTCGAAGAGACCCGATGTGACAGCGAGTGATTGCACTCGAGCGATCGGTCGACGTTGACGACGCGAGTGAACGATGTGGGGGTGGCGGAGGTGATCGTCACCGGTCTACAGTGGTGTTCGAGGTGCGGCGATATTGGTCGAGTGACATTTGCATCGATTCGAGACCTGGGCAAGGGTGAGCGACTCCTCGATGGTGTTGACGAGGAAGTCGCATTGTGATCGCAGAGTATGGTCCTACAAGTCACAGAGCGGTTCGGTGCGAAGCTCGGATGCCAGCGAGTCGGCCAACGCGCGATCTCAACTAGAGTGATGAGCAGCATAGACAAACATGAGGTGAGCGGATGGGTGTGAGCTGGAAAGTATCTGAGTGAAGTACTCACCACACGCATCGGTCGAGTGGCGAGAGGGCGAACGGGGCGATCGAGGCGATTGGGTGACCGAACACGTGTCCGACCGAGTACGCTCGAGCGATGCATCGACGTAAGCTAGCACGCTGCTGAAAGTGACCGCGCCCTTTCAGATCAACCTGTTCAGCGTATCTTGCTGAAGATGACGATGTTGGAGTCGTTGATAGTCATGTCGTGCGACGTCGCACCGTGCCCGAATCAGTCGGGTTGAGGTGACACGTCGAGCTGTAGTTGGGAGAGATCGAGGTGCATCTTGCTGATTGCATGGCGCATGTGAACGATGCGAAAGCATGTGACGTCGAGTTGTGGCGGGCGTGGTGCGATCGGTGCCGAGTCCGAGTCGAGTCAAGTGGTGCGAGGGAGTAGTGAGTACTAGTGAGTGGGGAGAGGAAAGGGAGCGTTGGTGCGCGGGAACGTGAAGTCGAGCCAATCAGCTAATCAAGCGCGCCAGATCCCAAAGCCATGTACCTACAATCACTGTTTTTGACTGTATTGCGGCCCTGCGGTGAATGCACCGCTGCCTCTCGGATCGTCGTCCCAATGAGACGTCAGGAACGAACATTTCTGCATTTTCGGGACCATTAAAATCGAGCTACAGCCCGTGTACGATTTTTGTCGAGTTTCTCCGAGATGCTGAACAGTTTGTGTAGTATTCACAGACGAGAGACATTTCTCCTACAGAGCCGGCAAGAAGATACCGCTTCGATCTGACCTGCACACAAACCAAGTCTACCGCACCACGCGGCGCCGCCAGCCCGACGATCTCCGACGATCTCCGACGATCTCCGACGATCTCCGACGATCTCCGAATGGGAATCTCGTTTCGGATCCGATCTCGGTTCAGCGCTCTGGGCTCAGCGTTACTCGGTGCACGGAATTTCACGCTGCACTGCCAATTCATGGTGCACCGGAGTTTCATGCTGCACTGCGACTTCGACCCCGTGTCGGCTTCCGGCGTCGAATAAGTCGATTTCATCAGTGCACGGGAAATTCCCCCTGCACTGCCACTTTTCACTTCCATTGGGGGTTTTGTTCGACGTCTGAATGCAAAACGTAGCTCGGAAAGTCGGTGAAGGTGGTTTCTCGAGATGGTGAGGAGTCACGTGACCGTAAACTCAGCCAGACTCTGCCAGACAGTGCCAGACTCGGCCCCATCGAGCCTTGCAACCGGCGCGTCCGCCGGGGCCTGCCGGGGCCTGCCGGGGCCTGCCGGGGCGCTCTTCACCTCCAGCCGTCCACTTGGGGCCTCGTCACCTCCAACGTCTCGCTCTGTATAATGGCTTCTTCTCATGAAGCGACGCCAACTGTTTCCACCAAGTCTCGGCCACCGACGCCCACCCAACTCCTCGCTACTTGCGCTCCATCCAGCTGGTTTCTCCCGCCACCGCACCACGATGGAGCGTGTCACTCAACTGCCGCGCGCGTTCAAGCCGATGCTGGGACGACCACCTACGATTGCGTCGCACGGCTGGGAGGATTGAAATGGGACTCACCCGCGTCACCTGGCGTCAGGGTTCTCAGCTCGTTCTTCGATTTACTCGAGCTACACCCGTCATTGCTCGACCTGTTCTGCGAGAAGTTGGCCGCCTTCAGCACCGCTTGTCGCAGCGGCTTGCCTCGGAAGGGCGAAGGAAGCGTCCAAATTTCGTTCGTAGGCCTCTTCTATGGAGGTCTAGGATCTGCAACGACGGAGCTACTCAATCATCATGCCACGATCATCGAGGCCGTCGGGACTTCTTCCGCTTCCGCATCGGCCCCCGCGACGAGACCCCGGTACTCGATTCGGTTGGACGAACCTGAACGTGCTCTCCGCACGCAGGGCGATGCTGTGGTTTATATTCAAGGTGGGACTGGCAACGTTGTTTCAAGTATCTCGATCGAATACCAACGGGACAACGTACATCATAGCCTGGCGAAGGTACGCCAGGACGGCGCCCTCTCGCATATTCCCATACTCGATCACGAGGACCCAGTGGCCCTTCAGGATTTGGAGGAAGAAAAGTCGAGGGGTGCAGATGCTGTGGCGACCAAGGTGAGCCATGCATCTTTCAGGCTTGGTGGACATACGCTTTCTCGATCCGGCCTCGATAATTGTGGCTCAATGTTTACTCCTTTCTCATTCTTCATGCTCGTGAAGGCCATCATCCAGTGCGTCTCCAGCGATAGTCGATTCTTTTTGTTGTACTCGGTTCCGTTCTTCCAGATCGGTGAACTGGGTACGTCGCATCTTTGAACTCACCGGCCCTGTCGAAACCTTCCGGGTCCCACTGACGCATGCGATCATGCGGCCTTGGTTTGGCCATTCGCCCCTCACCCACAGTCCAGCACCGGTCGACGCATCCTGCAACGGCAAGGGATCCCGTAGCGTCGACCTCGGCGTCATCGGCCTCCATCTCGGCTGCGACCGCCTACTCTCCGGCACCTTCCACCAGAGCCAGTTACAGCTTGCTTCTACAAGAGCTGACCCGATGGGTGGAGCCCTCTCCGACTACCTTGAACTCAGAGGCGGCCGAAACACTTGGCACCGATCTTCCACAACGGTCACTCATCGTGTCCTTTATCGCCCTGGCTTTCACAGCCGTGATCGAAGTCCCCCACCCGACCAAGCTGTCGTCGATGCGCTGCTCGATGCCCGACCCCAACCTCCGAAACGACCTCAACCTCGCCCCAGACCGGACTCGAGCCGCGACGATGATCCCTCCCCGCGGGTCCGAAAAACCCAGAAGACTTTGGCCGACGCCACGAGTGCTCGTTTTTCGAGGCGACTGGCAGGCCAACCACCGCTAGCTCACGCCAAGGATTCGAATCGACCCATCACCCCGCCCGTCTCCTTGGCGCTGCAATCCAATCTCTCATCCGACCCATTGACGCATGTGACTCGCATCTTTTCCTCCCCTCCAGCATCGACAGCTTGGAGTCCTACAATATCGCCACCCTCTGGTTCGTGCCAGCTATCGAAACCGATCACCATCGTTCAAGATCGCGGATTTCTGATCAAGGCCAGCTTGTCGAACGCGCACTGGTCTATGATAGTACGTCACGTGCTCTGCCCTGCTGCTTTCGTTCTAGCGCCTGTAGCCCAGCTCACCGAAAGGGTCATTTACTTCGTGCCCTTGCGCAGTCGTACACGGGTACGAGCCGCGTGAATCTAGTCGAGATCGGCTTTGATATCGTCTGTTCGGTTCCTTCCGACTCGCCCCTTGCGTCCCGACTGTCGTCGAACCCCTCCCCAGCGAGTGATTTCATCCAGGGTCTCCATTTGTCCGATGCTGTTCTGCGGTGGTTGTCCGAAGATCCCCGGGAAGAGCTCGAGGACGATCGGATCCCGCTGGAATTCTCTGATCGGTTCGAGACGACGGCGGATCTTCGTCTGGAGGAGCAGATCGCGTCGGGAAGTACTGCCGGCGGGTGGCTTGCGAACGTGGTGCGAGTCAACCGACCGTTGTCCTCATCGGCCAAAGCCGAGGTGCCCCTTGATGACCACCCTGCTCCGAACACGAGGTACTTTCTCAAGCTCGTGACATGTAATTTTGTCGGCTCGGTCATCCGCGAGACGCTGTTCTACCAGCACGTCTTCCCGCACCTTCCCGACCGTCTTCGAAAACATGTACCGCAATATCATGGCACGTACCGAAGGACCAACGGCAACGGATACGCCATGGTGTTTGAGCATGCGGGAGCAATGATGAGCGATCACGACTTTTACGGATCGCCCTCCCGATTGTGGTAAGTTCCTACAAAGGCGGCGCATTGAATGCAGCGGTGTTGCAAGCCAGTCACGACGAGGCTCGCACAAAGTCCTGACCTCCTGATTTTTTTTTTTTTTTCTTTTTGTTCTACTCGAGGCTGCAGGGAGGTCGAGGCGGTTTTCAGGGAACTAGGTATCATCCATAATGACGTCAGCCCCGCGAACGTACTGATCCGATCCAACGATCAAAGTTTTTGCTTCGTTGATTGGGGACGATCCTATCTCAAACTACTCAAACGCCGACTGTGAATCTTTTTCACTCTCCCTCCTCTTTCTGACGGTCTCCTCTTCTATAGTGATATTTAATCATTTCGTAAACACTTTCCCTCCAAGTTCATCCGCAATCAATGCGCATCGCTCGTCATCCCATTCATCTCATCTCGTCAACGTCGTAGTTGGACTTTTGTGAGCACTCCGAGCTCGATCGATCGATTTAGAACCAACGCGTGCGCAGAGTTTATCCTCGATTTACCTCCCTTGACGCAAGTTTCATTTCGTGCACCACTGATGTGCTATAGGCATCAAAGCAATATGAACGCGTTTTCGTGAGCTTTGATGAACTACTTATAGAAAAAAAAACCGAGGCAGCAAAGTCAGTTCCGATGAAATAGAGTCAGGGCATGGTGTGGTGTCAAGGCCCCCCCCCCCCACCTCTCGAATGCCAAAAGGTGCTCGGACGCGCGCTCGGGAGGATCTGACATTGGTATATGGAAAGTGTCCATCTGTACAGGGAGGAACGAACGTAATTACATCACACAAAAGCAGTACCGAACAATCGAGACACGCTGAACAAAAAGTAAGAAGAAGCTCAAACGTTGACACGAAGAGAGATAAAGGGAAGACGTGATCTCACTCGAGCACTGCGATGCCTCGGAGGTGTCGCAGCACACACTGCCGGTAATGCCAACGCAGCAGGTCCTCATGGGGGAGTTCGGTATCATCTTGGATGTTGAACCGTTCACGCGTGATGACGTAGCCATGGGGCGACTCGCCGAGGGGGGTTTTGATCGTGGGGTCGAAACAGTGGACGACGAATTCTCCGTCCTGGGGGCGTTGAGTAAATCAGAGACGGGCGACAGTGCTTTACTGCGAGTTGAAAACGAGACGATTGAGGGAGATTGGATACTGACCCCCAAAGGATAAATGGACCACGCGTAATGTGCGAACATGGTGTAGAAGCACAGGTTGAGAAGCAAGCCGGCGGATAGCTCGTAGCGACCACTGACGCCCAACTTGTCCCAGATCTGTAGGGTCATAGCTCAGGTCAGGGCGGGTCTTGCGAGTCTGGTGAAAAAAAAAAAATTAAAAAATTACGTCGTGTCGACTGGGAGGAACGATGTGTACAGGCCAGCAGTAGGTGGCGCTGGTGCAGTCGGTCACGACGCAGACTGAGCCGTCACGTTCGGTAACGGCGTCGCGAAACCAATCCTGTTGAACCAAGCAAAACGTTGGGAGTTACCTCAAAGTCAAAGATTCGTTCACGAGTCACACGCCTCGAAGGTGTGAGTACTAGCCATCTCTTCTTCTTCCGAGGCGGGTGGGGAATCGCAGAGCGTGTTGTTGTCGTTGTCATCTATCGCCATGAAGCACCTCGGCAACTCTCCCTTTTCTTCTCCGACGGGTCCGACTGTCGGGGTGAAAAACTGGACATCCTCTATGGGGAAAGCGATGTATGTCTAGCTGACCGGGATTGGACGGGTGTAAGCTGTGCCGACGACCCGACTCGGCCAATGCAATGGACTGAACCTTGAGCAGGAACGAAGGTGAAGTTCCCTTCTCGCAATGGCGAGTCCGTATCGAGAGGCTCTCCGGCCTCGTCACCGAGATAGCCGGCTTGTTCGACACCTTCTTGAACGACATGGTGCACATAGTCCCAATCGTACGTGTCTTCGGACTGGGCGAGCCAATCGAGGGCGATCGTGGCGAGGGCGACGCGCTCCGCTTCGTCGTCGAGGACGACGACGGCGGTGACGGTGAGCAAGGGCGAGTTGGGCCATCCGTTCAGGAACATGCTGTTGGTGCCACGCAGTAGTTTCTTGGCGGTCGCTGTCATGTTGGCCAGCCGTGGGTGAGCCTGTCTGACCGAGTCACCTCGGGAGGTGGATGAAGGAGCTCAGAAGGTGGGGGAGGGCACGCGCCTCGTGACGTCATTGGAACGCGCCGTGGTACATAGACCCTGAATCTGCAACACGCCTGGAACTGGATCTCACACGTCCTTGGAGAACGTGCAAAGAACTGCTTCCCCAACAGGGTACTTTTTCGTAAAAATGTCTCATGTCAAAAACAAAAAAAAAAAGTCTGCACTGCCCACGCAAGGGCTCATCCAACCAACAGCATCGTTCCCGTCTCTTGCTAGTACCAACTCCAAGCTCCGTCCCTATAGAAAGAACCACTCTCGCAACCATCTACACCACGACCGCCTCAACGACCTCCATCAACCCATCAACCTCCTCCATCCTCTCCCTCTTGAGCCCAACCATCTCCACCGACGCACTCCTCTCCTCTCCTCCTCCCCCTCCCCCACCCCCACCCCCACTTCCCCCAACGATCCACGCCAGTTTTGATAGTGGTCGCACGGACATTTCCTTCCATCCGATCAGGGTATCTTGAACTTTTCCCAATGGGTGCGGTGCGGTATTGGTGGATGGGGGTGAGAGTGCAAGGACCCAAATCGCATCGTATCCACCAGCTGTAGCGACGCCCGGATTCCATGCCACATCATCAGCAATCAAACACCCCTTGACCAACTTTCCCCGGGGATGAATTCTCAACTCACCCCCTGGTACGCCCGCGCCTACCACACCGGGTAATTCGGATACGGCGTCGAGCAACTTGGTTTGTTCGGCCGGTTCGATCGGCACCTTTGAGCGCTCTCCCATTTCGCGCATCAGGGCTCGGATCGACTACAAGACGCAAAGAGACACAGATGCTATCAGTACCCAACGTTAAGACTTACCCCCGCTCTCAGCTCGAAGGGAACGTACCAAGATGTGCTGCGAAGCGATCTTGAACCCGCTCGACTCGCTCCACTATCGCAGACGAGCCAACAGCAACCACCCGAAAATCAGCACGCCACCACCGCCCACCGGCCCTACACGCGATCCCAAATGATCCAAACTGAACTGCTCACCTCCCTACTCGACATCGTGGAGAACCTCTGAACCTGCTCGTCGTAAAATTCAGGATTCTCCTTTGCTCCGCGACCGAGTTTCGCAAGGATTTCAGCAAAGTCGTTATTGGCCTGATGCAATTCGGACCAGATGCGATCGGCTTTTTTTTTTTTTTTTGAAACAAAGATCGAGAAAGAAAAAAATATGACTCGGGGGTCAGCACACGCACCGCACACGGCAGAAAAGAGGTCCCCCCCATGACCGCACTTTGGAAGGTTCGCGATCTACTAACCCTGTTCTTTCTCTGCCTTTTTCCACGCCAACACCTTGCCCACCATCGAAGGCGTATGTGATCCCGCATCGACATCAGCCAACAACAAGGTCATGGCTGGTGGGAGAGCGAACGGAGCCACGTTCGGTGCTGTTCGGTTATTCGTCCATGCGGGATTGAGCAGGGGCGAAAGTTGGTTGAGCAACGCTTTAGGTGTGAGCTGTGAGCAGTGTGAAGAATGCACGTCTCATCAGCGTGAACCCGCCTACTCGACCTGCACACACACACACACACACACACCCTCCCCTCCACGACGTACCGTCTTTCGCTCCTGAAGACTCTGACCTAGACAAACGCTTTCGAACCGACGATAAACCTGACTTCCCCAAACGGCAGCGGAGACGTCGAAGCCACTTCCGACCTTTCCCTGCGCGAGCGAATGCACGTACTGCGCCAGATTATGAATCAAGCCCAACGTGCCCTGATCGACCCAGAGTTGGGAATTCGCGATCAGGTTCTTGGGGAATTTGATCGGGTAGGAAGGGGAAGTCGATAACGTGCTCGGCGCGTTCGGAGCTTGGGCCGAAGGGTTCGGAGCAGCAGCAGGAAGAGGGGAAGAGAGGTTCGATGCTCTCGCGTCGAGGTGGAGCAACAAGGCAGCGACGAGGGAGGTGGTCATGGCCGCGGAGGAGCCTAGGCCGGTCTTGTGCACGTCGGCGATCGCGCAGCCGAGATGGGCAAACATTTTCTTCGGAGACGGGGAGCGTTCGGTCGAGTGCTGTGGGGGTCGTTCACTTTCAGCGCTGGGTGACGACCTTTACTCCGTAGCGTACTCACTGCACGCTGCTGGGAGTAAAAGTCGTTGGATCCGACGATGAGGATGTGCAGATCGGAGACGGCGAGCGAGTGGCCGAGCGAAGGGAACAGGGCCGAGGCGAGCGAGATCGTCGACTGGATCGAGAGGTGCACGAAAGCATTGCAAGAGGCGTTGTTCCTGTGGGGGTAGGGCACGTCAGATGGAGGGTGCACGGTTCGATAAAAGGGGATCGTTTACTCGGGGGTATGTGTGCACTCACGGGTCAGCTCGTACTGTCCACGACGGGTCCTTCTCGTCGGCGTCGGCGTCGGTGCCGGTGTCGGCGTGCTCGGCCCTCGCGACGTCGTAGACCCATCTCGCTCCAACGAACTGAGGCGAGTCGACGGTGATCTTGAACGTCAAAGGATCGGTTCGTTCTCGTACGAGATCGCGTACGACGGTGTAGAACCTCGACGGGGTCGACAGCACAAAGCCGTGGTGCTGACGAGCGAGGACGAGGTAGCCTCCGGCGAGCAGGACCTTGCCCGAGCACGACACGATCGTCGGTGCCGACAGGTTCGAGGTAGAGCTCATCATCGGCGGGGGGTGAGACGGTTGAGGGAGAGAGACAAGTGCGGGTGCGCGTGTGTGTGTTGGATGAGCCGCGGGGTGCCCCAAGTGGCGCCGAGTGGGTCCGAGCGCGAGTGGGCGCCAAGTGTGTGAGTGCGAGCGGGCGCGTGATCACCGCGCGTGATCCGTCTTCAAAATACGCCCAAGCGCACAGGCGGTAATAATGGAATAATTGGCCCCGGGCTAATCGGATCATGGCCCAGGGCTATTAAGGCTAACAATCGCTCCCTGGCGACGAGCGGCGGCGCGTGCTCGTGCTCGTGCTCGTGCTCGTGCTCGCACACCACACGCGTGCAGATTGGTGCTCACCGCCTGACTGCCTGCCGCCCGCCCGCTGCTTTCCTCTCAGTCAAGATCGTTCTTCCGCCCTACGTCGTGTC
Organism: Microbotryum saponariae; assembly: GCA_900102585.1. NCBI lineage: Eukaryota > Fungi > Basidiomycota > Microbotryomycetes > Microbotryales > Microbotryaceae > Microbotryum > Microbotryum saponariae. Next base: position 1,344,705 of record FMWQ01000047.1, on the reverse strand, counting down.
AACTGGTGAGTCCGTCTCTGCTCTGGTGTGTCAGCTGGCCGACTCGGGAGTGTGCTGATCGCCGCGGACGAACTCGGATCCGCAGTGTCGGGGTGAGCGTGTACGACGCATGACGGCGTAATCTGGTCGTGCTCGGTGCTCGGAATGGACTCGTCGACTTCGACGTCGACGTTCGGGCAGCCGCCTCGACCTCGGCACACGAGCTCAGTGACGGTGACGACTCGCACCCCCGCCGTGTACGACGACGACGACGACGACGACGACGACGATCGGCCGACGCGCACCTCCCGGCCACGCTCACGCTCACCTCCACGCGCAACTCGTGCTGCTGAGGCTCCTCCTCCTCCTCCTCCTCCTCCTCCTCCTCCTCCTCCTCCTCCTCGACCACGTGATCACACCAACACTCCTTCCGACCACACCGGTTACCAGCAGCCCCAACCCCAACCCCACCTCGCACCCCCATCCACCCGCGTGCACGCTCAACCACAAACGCCATCCTATCACCTCCCCTCCGCTGCCTGCTCCCCGTCGCGCTCCTATCCGACGTTCGCCGGGGCGAGCACGAGTGCGAGTGCGAGTGCCAGTCTTCCACCCGGCGCGAGCTATGCCCCTTCTGTGCCGCTGTGTCAGCAACCTCCTGCCCCGTCACCTGCTCTCCCACCATCACTCGTACCGGGAGCACCGCTCCGTTCGGCCTCGCTGCCCGTCACGACCACCAACGCCGATCCAGCCTCGACCTTGACCTCGACCTCGACGCGACCTCCCGTGCCCGGTCCCGGTCCCGGTCCCAACCCCTCGCTGAGCACCATACCTCAAGTGTTCACCTCCCCCTTGCGCACCGACGCACCCACATCCAGCATCTCCGCTCAAGCTCGTACCGATCAAGCCGCCCAAGTGGACCCCTTCACCAGTTCGAGATCCCCTCTGCCTCCCCCCATCACCACGACCACGACCACGACCACGACCACGACCACGACCACGACCGCGACCACCTATTCCGCGGTCGAACAACCCTCGGGTTCCATGGCCGGCGTCGGTCGCAGTTCGGTCCTTCGCAACGCACCTCTACTCGGTCCAGCACCGACCTCGGCCTCGTCCCCCGCCGCCTCCCCGACCCTCGCCCTCCCTCTCCCCTTCTCCGCCTCGACCTCGGCACCGCTCGACTTTATCGAGCCTCCCCGACCCGTCGCCGCCCTCCCACCCCCCCACCTGATCCCTCAACCCGAAGTCTGCGTCGAGTGCATGATGCGCGACAAGGACATGGACGACGTCGACGTCACCGGCCCCCACGTATGGGATCGCGACTCGGACATTGATTTCGAGGACGCGCTCAGATCGGACGACGAACTCGCCGCGACCATGACCAATTCCGATCACCACAAGACCGCAGCAGCAGCAGCAGCAGCAGCAGGAGGAGGTTCCGAAGAGAGTGGTAGTCTTGGCGCGCATGGTTCCATCAACGGTATAAGAAGGACGGGAGGAGGTAGTCGCGAATCGGCGACGGGACCGAGTTCGTACGGGCATGCCATTAGCGGAGGAGGTGCATCATCGATGATGACGAGGAAGCGGATAGGACGAGGTCACCCCTTGACGACCGCCGGGCTCAAGTTGTGGACGAGCATGGTCAGTCCGCCTTTCCCACCATCTCGTACATTCGGCTTCCTTAGACCCCCCCGCTGACACCCCCCTTGCCTCGCAGAATCCACCGGCTTCGGCTCATCGCTGGCGAACGTTGCAGACCTACCTCGCGACCCAGGTCCACTTTAACGAGCTGCATCGACAGCAACGTGAAGCTCAGCAACAGCAACTCCACAAGGAAGGTAGTAGCGAACACTATGAAGGCGATTCGTATCAGCTCCCCGTCTTGAACTCGGCCGGCTCTGCTCTCGCCGTCACTTTGTCGAGTCCTGCCGCTGCTGGCCCTTCGACCTTTGTTCCCCGCCATCACCAGCCACGATCGTCGTCGCCATGGCGAGGATCGGCACACTTGCCCCTCGACGCCATGGACGAACGCATGTCCCCTGCTCAAGGGCCGAATCAGTCGCGCACGTCACTGCAGAACGAACCAACCTCTTCTTCGGCACCGCTCACGAACGCATACGACCATCGCAGCTCTAGCATGTCGATGCCCACCTCCACGCCATCTCTCCCTACTCTCCAGTCATCCAGCGCCTCGGCTTCGGTTCGCAACTACGCCCATGGCGATCAGCCTTGGCTCTCGAACCCGCTGCGACGATCTTCGAACCCGATCCTGAGTACGAGCGTCGCGATGACGAACGGAGGATCGGCATCACCAAACTTGCGCGATCGAGCATCGACTTCGACGACGCCTTCGCCGTCGACGGGATTCGCCTCTTTCGTGAACAAGTTCGGTCGCAGCTCGACCGACTTGCGCTCGATCTCGTCGCGGCCAAATTCGACGCGTGCGATGCCGCGCGACGGCACCGACGGCGGTTCCCCACCACCCCAATTCGGTCACCCCCCTTCTTCACCCGGTCGAGCACCTTCCTTCTTGTACCCACAAGACGACCGTTCCTCACTCCACACGAACCGACGCGGATCGACCTGGTCCAAGTTTCGTCAATCGGCGTCGCAGTCGGTACTCTCGTTCGCGCCCAGTTTCGCACCGAGTGGATCGATGGTCGAGATGCATCTCGGGCTCGAAGCCGATCGGTACCAACATGCTCAGCATGGCCTAGCGAATTATCAACATCATCATGGACGAAGTGGTTTCCTCTATTCGACGATCTCGAATCACCCGACTGGCGGAGGTCATCATCCTTATCTCGATCCGGGCTATCCGTCAATGTCGGATTCGTACGTCGCTCGACACCCAAACGTAGGCAACGACGCGAGCGCCTACGTCGATGACGGACTACTCCATCGCGACGAAGAAGGTGAACTTTCACGGGGTAAAGCATCGGAAAAGGGAAGCGGATCCAAGAAGAAGAAAGGGCTCAAGGGATTCTTCTCGAAACTCGTCGGCGGTGGTGGAGGGAACGACAAGAAGCAGCAGCACGCCACTGCTTCGGTCCGACCCGCTCCAGCACGCGGCGACCTTTTCCCACGTCATCAATCCGACTCTCAGGTGCCAACTCGATCGAATGGGTACGCGGACCCAAAAACGGTGTACGGTTTCTACGGTACGACGATGGATTCGCTTCCGACGAGCGAGGAACTCGCTCCACCCCCACCCTTATCGACGCTCACCAAGGAGCCCAACACTCGTCGATTCTGTCCTCCATCGATGAATTCGCTCTCCAAGACGCGTTCCGCCTCGACGTCTTCGATCGATTCCTTGGGAGGCGTTCCTTACACCCCACCACTCGCAGCTGTCGGTCCACCGATGAACGGTTATCGACCTTCTAGCGTAGTGATCAACTCCGATCGACGCTCAATCACGTCCTCCTCCTACACCTCGACTCGTTCCAAGTTCTTACCACCCCCGATCAACACAACAACCCAACGACACTCTTACAACGGAACTCATCACCCCAACTCAAACCTCGTCTCCCCAACTTCAGGCCAAAGTTGGTCCCGACCTTCGACGGACGAAATCGTCGTCGTCGTCGACCCCAACCGACCCTCTCAAAAACAAAAATCACTCCCTCACCTCCTCCCCCATCCACCCCCAACCTCAACCTCAACTTCAACTTTTAACGCCTGGGAACCTCACAATCGATCTTCAAGTTCAGTCATTGAAACTTCTTACGCACCCGTCCTCGCCCCACCACCACCACCACCACCACCACCAATCCCTTCGAGGAGCTACTACCCTACCCCTACCCCTACCCCTACCCCACTTTACGGAACCGAAAAATTCGCCCGTTCAACACGCTCCTTGTTCTCCTCTTCTACTAAATCCCAACCTCCATCAGGAACAGGATCAGGAACGGGATCAATGACGACGACGACGACGAAGGCCTTCTTCGAAGAAGGTTCAACGAAGAAAACGCAAACCAAAACGCGTTCGAGCTTATTCCATTTCCGAGGCCGTTCAGGTCGATCGAATCATGCGAATCGTACTACTACTACTACGAAGGAACTGTCGACCTCGACGGCAAATAATAGTGATTTCGAACCGGGGAGGGGTTATCGTTCGAGTAGTGTTTCGGGGGTGATTTATTGAGAGTTGATGAGAGGGGAGGAAAGTCGTGCTTTAGGTTGCAGAAGAGTGTGTAATGCAGAGTGTCCTTGTTTCTAATGAAAGTATTTCCCCAAATCCGAGCTTTAGAGAGAGAGATCTACACTCAAAAATCACTACACACTTTGACACCCCACCAAAACAAAACAAAAAAAACTCCTACAGCAGGTCCTTCCTCCTCTCCTGAAACGCCTCACGGCACTGATAATGACCCACCTCACCCCTCGGTAAAAAGATCGCCAACACGCTATTCCCCAATCGTTTACCACAAACGGGGCAAACCCTCCCTTCCGTAACCTTGACCCTCCTCTCTTCCAAATCGACTTTCTCCCTCTCCTCTTTCTCCGAAAGACTTTTCGTGATCGCCTTGAGCACGAGTGTATCATTCTTGGCTTGGACGGAACGACGTAACGTTTTCTCAAGAAAGACTTTGAGGTCCGCTATCGAGACCAAGGGTGGTAACAGATCAAAGACGACGATGGGGTCGAGGTAGAGCGCATACTTTTTGACGAGTTCTAGCGCGGGCGCGAACATGACTTTCTGATCGTTCGTCGGGCGTAGGTAGATGCGTAAGAGGATGTGAAAGACGTCTTCCTCGCTAGCGACGACGCGACGGCAGTAGTCCTCGGCGAGTTCGGCAGCGGCGAGTTGGTAAACGTAGATTCGTAATGCGCCTTCGTGTCGACCGAGACGACCCAACAAGAGTGCGCGAACGAGCGCGAGCGCTTCGTCCTTCTTCGTCATGCTCGAAATCGTTCCAGCGACCGAGCTCAAAGTCGAAGCGGGTAGTCGTCCCAACATTCGATCCGCACGGTACGATTCGGACGCCTCGAGGAAAGCGAGTAGTTTCTTGTACCCCTCTTCATCGCCCACGCCACCTTGCCCACCCTCCAACACCCTCCTCAAGTAGACCTCGATCAATTTCTCGTGAAATTCGGCGCCTCTCTCGTCCAACTCGTGCACGACATGTTCCAAATACCGCATGCACGCCTCCTCACCAACGCCTTCCAAGTGCTGCATGACTTGATGTCGCGGCAACGCTTCGACCTCTTCCAAGTCGGCGATAAAGATCTCGAGGCCCTTGGCCCGATGGGTCGCAAAGACCCACTCCGAAGCTTCGAGGATCGTCGACAGATGATCCGGTCCTAGTTTCTGGACGTATCGAATCGTCGGCTCGACTTTTTCGTCGAGGTCATCTTCGTCTTCGGCAATTCTGTGCATTGGACACGTTGCCACAATTAGTCGTGGACTCGGACCTGACTGGGAAGGTACGTCTCACCCACCTGCGCAACAATTTGACGGCCTTCTGGTGCGTGCTCTTGCCATTGTAGAGGTCCAAAAGCTCTCGGTACTTCTGCTCATGATCACACGCATCAGCGTCCCCTCCGCCAACGTTCCCATTCTAAGCCGAGACTGATCTCACCTTCTTCTCCAGCAGCGCCTCTTCGACCTCTTCGACCTCGCACCAATTATCGATCCGACACAACGGCCCTACCATGACAGGCTTGGTCGCGAGATAACTTTTAAAGAGCGCGGTATCGACGACCTGCGCCAATCGAGCAAGCTGTTCGATACTGAGCTGCGCGACCGGTCGATCAGGAATGTCGTCCAGTTGCTCCTTGGTCGCTTGAGGCCTCAGTCGCGAGGATAGCGGTCTTCGAGATGGTGGGAGGAGGGATAGTGCCTTGTTGATTTGTTGTCGTCGATCGGTGAGGAATCGAACCAGTTCGTCGACCGATACGTTGAACGCCTTTTGCTGTGCCTCGTCCGAGCTATTTGTGCCAAGTCGGGCCGAGTCGACCGAGCTCGATCGGATCGTCGAATTGGGTGACGAAGGGGTGGCGGAAGAGCTACCGATCGTAGATTCCCTCAATCGCGCGGCGAGTGAAAAGTGGTGATGCGATGGTGACGGTGTTGAGCTGTCTACCGCATCAGACAACATCTTCGTCTCGGCCCCCTCCGCGGGTTTGGCTTCTTGCATTGCCCGCGCATCTTCGGCCTTGCGACCTCCGAAAGCCTCCTCTTTCTCAGCATCATCCCTCACTAATCGTCCCGCAAGTCGTTCCGGATACAGTCCCACGACCTTGACGGCCGAGACCTCCAACCTAATGAACGCATCGACGGCCAATCCAAACCGCCCCTCATTGAACAGCTCCCAGCTCCTCAAAAGCTTCAATCGCTTCACAGTCTCCATCGAAAGTGGCTGAGACGCCGATTCGGAAAAGGGGAGTGCGAGACGAAACCATTGAATTGCTTTCGACCACAGTCCCTGCGCGCCGAGCGCTTCGATTTGTTCGATCCAGGATTGCGAGCGAACGATCCAAAGCGTTTGCGAAACGATCGGTGCGCCCGCACCAGCTGTCGCTGCACCCACCGAAGAAGTCGTCAAAAAGAACAAGGGCGGGGATGAACTCGAAGAAGGCGTCAACAGTCTCGCCGAGGTCGAGATCTTATTCGCTCCGAGGTTGGATACGATCGAAGAATTCGACTGCGTGGGCAAGTCGAGCGTTTGAACGGACGTGAGCGTATCGGTCGTGTGGATCGATAGAGTCGAGTTGGAAAGAAGCGAGATGACGAAAGGCGGAGTGACGACCGTCTCCTCTACAGGTGACGGGTATGAGATGCTGCCCAGTGAGGTGCGAGGGACTTGTCCGTTGGAAGTGTCGAGCACTTGAGCGAGGTCTGCAAGGACAGGCGACGGGCATCGATCAGACTCTACCCGTGACAATGAAATTTCAGCTCGGGACTCACTATCTCGAACGACGAGCACTTTGCTTCCGACCCCTTTCTCTCCTTCGTCCTGATCGTCCCATCCCCACTCTTTACCATACAGCCAGTCCTCCTCGGCTCTCCTCCTGTCTTCTTCCTCCGACTGTCGCTCGCTCGCCTCTCTCTTTGTATTCCTCCTCTTTCGCGGTATGAGAACAACCTCATTCTTGTCGATCTTCTTCGTGGTCAACGCCGACAGTGACAGCGCGCCGAGTCCGAGCGACCCCAGTGCAGAGGATTTGCCGCCTTCAGTCGCCGTCGATGCCACCACAGTGGCCAGAGTCGGGGCGACATCCTTGGTCACCGCGCCTGCCAAAGTCGGAGTGAAGAGTTCCCCAAGTAGAGGTTGATCGAGCTTCCCGGATGCCGAGCTCGGAGCAGCCGCACTCCCTGGTGGGGGCTTGCGAATCTTGGTCCTCTCCGTCGATTCGGATCCGGATTCGGCTGAATGCTTGAGCTTGGGGACGGTGGTGATCCCATACTCTCCCGTAGAAAAGCCTAGAACCAATTTGAGGCTCGTGCCCGCCTCACCTTCGTCCTCGGTGAAGGACATGCCTCGGACTTGATGCGGGAGAGCGATCTCCTTGTTCGAGCCGACGGCGTTGGCGCCCGACCCGGTCCACGAGAGGAGTATCAGACGACGTCGACAGGCAAGAGCGAGGACGGTATGGTCCGTATTCTGTTTGGTCGTCGAGACCGACGTGGAAGAGGTCGTACGGGCAATCGAGGAGCACGTCGCACGGGTGAGCTGATTGAACGATGATCGGAGCGCGAAGGAGGACATGGAGTGGATCGACAAGTCTCCGCCTGAGTAAACAAAAGGAAAGGGATCTTTGTCAACGAAAGTCCGAGCTTCCAGGATTTCCGAAATGAGCTCGGTTGTGCCGTCTCACCTGCAAGACAGGCGATCGCATCGATCTCATCAAGCGCGACGAGCTGCTCGATCGGGCGCTTGGCGAACGCTGGCTGCTTGAGCGCCAGTTTGGCCGATGGAGGAGCTGTACGGGTGGGCGATGATGGCAGCTTGATCAGTCGGCGGAGTGCGTCTACTGGCTGAGATGGCTTGGCCGTAAGGACGTACCCCTGCTGGTCGAGGCGTGTGCGAGCTCAAAGACGAGCAGCGAGCCCTTGTCCGTCCCCAGGTAGATTCGATCACCTGTCAACACTCGGGTCTGATCAGTGCCAAGCTCGAACATGGTACTGTGTGCGTCAACTGACGATGGAAGAGCGTGGCAGTGACGGCATCGGTGCCCAACTCGGTCGAGCTGATGAGCTCGTCGATCGAGAAGGGGGAGTGCATCCTGCGCAGGCACTTTGAGCTGAACGAGTGCACTGCTGATCGCTGGAAGGTTGGCGCAAGAGACTCTGGGACGTTGAAGGTGGTGCGACGCGGTGACGAGAGCGCAAGAGGGAGAGGGCTGCGCGCGCTGTACGACACAGTCCAAAGAGGAGCGCAGAGGAGCCTAATTAGAGAGTGCCTAGAGCTGCCTAGAGGAGCGCAGCGTTCCCCACTCTTCCCCACCCGCCTCCACTTCAAGTTGCTGGCTCCCCCGATCAAACTCGTTCTCCCTCGAACCCGCACGATCGCAGTCCGCACCGGTGACGCAACCTCCGAGTGCGCCTTGCGCTCCTGTTAGCTCACCCCTCCGACCTTTCGACTCCTGTGCACCCACCTTCTACCTCGGCCCGATGCCACCTACCAAACGCAAAGCCGCACCGTCCACGTCCACGTCCACCGCGTCGTCAAGCCCCCCCCCCCCCCACTTGCTCGACCCCGACCCTGGCCCAACTGCGCACCGCTCTGTCGCACTACCCAAACTCACTCGCACTTCGAGCAAACGCATCAAGGTCGTCCAAAGAACTCGTCGAACTCGATCATTGGTTTCGAGTCGACTTGAGACGCAAGCTCGGCATTCGCGCCCCTGCCAGCCTGCAGGCTGGGGATGCTGACCACGGTGCGACCAAGCCCAAGCCCAAGACCAAGAACTGGGCGAATCAGTTGGTGCCGTTGGACAGGGATGACTTGACCAACCTAATGAGATGGAAATTGGCCGTAAGTATCTGTAGCTGGAGACGACCCGAGTCTCGTACCCGTCTTCGACATCTTCGAGCTGACCGGGCTGTCACTGCACCTCTCGCTCCGACCTCTCACCCCACCTCATCCAGCGAGGCAAATTCCGACCACGACTAATCGAACTCGCATCCTCCAACCCGACCACGCGCATCCACTCCGTCCTCGCCCCTCTCCTCGAACGGTCGACTCCATCCCTCGCGCTCGTCCCTAGACTCTCGACCCTACGCGGCATCGGCCCAGCGACCTCCTCGGCCCTTCTCTCCCTCTACCGTCCTCGAACCGATCCCTTCCTTTCCGACGAAGCATGGACCGTCTTTTTCCCGACTGAGAAACCCGAATATACGGAGAAGGCGTATAAGCGGTTTCGCGAGGTGTTCAAGGTGAGGTTGGAGGAGGAGGGGTGGGGTAGCGCGGAGGAGTTGGAGATGGCGTGTTGGAGTTGGGCGGTGAGGGAGAAGTACGGGAAAGCCGAGGAAGATGGGACGATGAAGGAGACCGAGGACACTGCCTTGAATCGAGATGAACCGCGGGGAATTGGACGAGAGACAGCAGGAGAGGAGGGCAAACGAGCTCGAAGAAAGACGAAATGAGCAGTCTGATGAGAAGGAGATGCGATGTTCATGTAATTAGGAACGGTCTGGACGAGGTAATGCTTTCGGAAGCGGAGAGAAGATGTCCTGTTCGACATCGTGACGACGGTAGTCGCTCCTGTAGCGGAGCAGTTCCGGACAATCTCGATTCAGGCACTTTCGGACCAAGCCGAAGAGACAGTACAGTCCTCCGACTACTACAAGGGTGTGGAGCTGAGTCGAGTGCATTTGTCCTCAGATTGACTTTCAGCTTCCGATTAAAGAAAAAAACGTGGCTTTTCTATGTCCGGGAGATCGCCCCTCCTTCTTACGGCCGCCTCTGCGCAAGCGCTTGACTCGCTCCTGTGTTGATGGTTGCCCAACTTGCGTGCGCATCGACGGCCAGGGATCGGAATCGCATGCTCAGCGGAGGAGAGGGTCTGGCATACAGCAACGAACCATGAGATTTTGATCGTAAAAAATGAAGCAACTACATCTGCTCTGCGTTCATCCCGGTTTCAACGTGCTGGGACGTTATGCTCTTGACGGGTCGCTCGCCTGCAGTGTAGCCTCGAAGAATGTCACGCTCGGCGATACGACAAGCAGCGAGCTGAGGCCCGAACCCTGTGATAACAGAGATCTTCTTTCGAATGGAGCCGCCATGCATTTGAGTATCTGAAATAGGCTGATATACCACGCATCCGTGATGATCCTTCGAAGAATCGCAGTGCAGTGGCTGATCCGGTCGAGGGCGCGCAGATGAGTTACCAATTGAGAGCATGCAGCGTAAGCGACAAGATTATCCCTCGCTTCGCCACGTCTGGGTCATCACGCGTCACGCCTGAGTCTCTCATCTGCACATCGCACGAGATCGCACGCCGCACCCAACTTCCGGCCCGAACCCGGCCCGAACCCGGCCCGAACAGCTGGCCCATTGTACAAGAAGTTCCCCCTCAAGATGACAACTCCTGCAGAGCCCTTCACAGAGACCTCTATGGCTACACTCCAAGACATTTTCGAGCTCGTGCTCCCCCACGTCCCCACCCCGCCGATCCGCCCAAAGTCGTTCGCTCAGTTCGACTTCTCCACCACTGATGAACCGTGGTGGGCGATGAAGGACGTCACTTTCTGCCGCATGCCTGGAGAGCAGGATCCACATCTCGGGATTGCCGTTCGGGATCGAACCCTGCTCGATCGAGTCACCCGAGCTCTACAGCGAGGGCTTGAACGAACCTCCACGTCACCGAGCACTCCCCTCGAACCAAACACGCAATACTGGGTGAAAGACTACTTCGACGACTATGATTGTGCGGCACTCGCCGAGGAAGACGGCAATTCTTATCCTCGAGTCGATCATACGCGTGTTCATCCGCCCCATCGTCAGGATGCTCTGCGGAGACCCTCGCCTCGTTATAGCCGCCAGAGAGCCGCGCTCCACCATGGGTCAAACTGGCGATCGTAACTGGGAGATGAGGAGTGCGTCGACCTTGCACACGACAGGCTTTGAACCGTTGACGACACTGGCGATGGACGCCACATCAAAGCAGGCGCTTGAGTCGATCTTTGAGCAAGCTTCTCGGAGTGAGGATTCGGACCTCGACGTTCTCGACATTCGCCTCGTCAAAGGAGGCGTTAACCGAATTCTGAAATTGGATGGCGGCTTGGCGATTGCGGTCAAGGTGAGCGACTCTATGGCATGTGTCAGAAGTTGAAACTCGCGCTTGTGAGTTGACTTGCTGTTTCAGATGGCGCTGCATATCCATCGTGCGGTGAACGGGCGGTTCGGCCTGCTCTGGGGGGCTACCTATTTCGCTGTGACCGAGCTCGGTGAGTTTTCAAAGTGGGGTGGTGGTGGTGGTGGGCTCGCTGGGAACTCGAGGTCTGACTTGGGTTCTGGGGCGTTGGCTCCTGCGCTAGTTGAATTCGAGGGAAGGACCCATCTTGCGGTCAGCGACGTGTGTTCGATGTCCGCCGTCCCTCCGAGCCCGACTGCACCCAAGATCCAACCTTTCTTTGGCATCTTCATCTCGCTCTTCATGAGCCACCATCCCGAATATCGGATCGATGCCCCCTCGGACGACGATTTGCGGGCATGGCATGTCGCCGCGGAGGAACTCGACCGCTCCACTGCTCTCGCGCGCCTTCGACCGATGCTCAATCTTGACGATGCGGTGGTCCCTCTGCTTCAAGATGCCAAGACCGTGATTGGTTTGCGACACCATCCGGGTAGCCAAGTGTGTGCTCGGTTTTCCCCTTCCGCTTTCTTGAGCCATGCACTTATATTTGGGGCTCCTCCTGAACTCTTTGGCAGATCGTTTGTGATGTCGAGACGAACGCGAACTCGAGTATGGTCGCGATCGGCGTCGAACTCGAATGCGACGATGTGGGTGCGACCTCCGCTCTTGGCTTGACTTGACAAAGTGTGCTGACTTGTTGTTACTTTCTCATTATTTTGTCGGTGCCAGTTCTTCGGGTCAGATCTCAGTCGAGCCAATCTTTGTGAACGTCAAGAGACCGCACCGGTCTTGCCCTGGTTCGATATACCACTCGCGGATGCCATGAAGCTCGATCGTCTCGACCTCATCACGCCGCTTGGGCGTGGTCTGACTGCCACGGTTTGGAAAGCCAAGTGGTCGCGTCGATCGGGGCCTGGAAATGTCCGCAGGTCATCGCGCCTCGCCCGCCGGAGCGAGGACGTTCCTGTGGTCGCCAAAGTCGTCCCGGCTGCGTTCACGTCGTCGGTCGCTCGCGAGTACTTCATCTACACCCAGGCTGTGCCTCGGCTGTCTCCCGAAGCTCAAGCATACATGCCCAAGTTTTTCGGTCTCTATCGGAGTGGCTGGGACGGTGGAGGCTTCGTGCTCGTGATGGAAGATGTCGGACAGCCAGTCACGGACGAGGAGTTTGACGCGGGTCAAGATAAGGCAGCGAGGCTCAGTCAATCAACTTTTTCCTCGAATTTGGCCCTCTCTGGAGGGCCAATTGCTGATCCTCGCTCCTCTGACTCCTTCAGGGCTGCCTTCGACTTGCTCAGCAAAGAGGGGCTTTCTCACCAGGATGAGCGCGCTAACAATGTTCTTCGGCGCGAGGATGGTAGGCTTTTCATTGTCGATTGGGGAGAAGCAGAATTCTATCCGCGGCCGCGGCCTGCCCTTCAAAGCGGCGTGGGAAAGGATGGTACAAAGTCGTAGGTGCTGCACATCGCAATTGTTTTGGTTCGGGAGGCCCTGGCACGATCGGTATGTTGTGCCCCACCTGCGTTGCTCGAACGAGATCCCGGTCGCCGTCAATGAAGCCGTTGTCGCTGTCTATGACTTGGCCGGGAGTTCGACGATTTTATGAACCCGTTGGATCGAACCAGAGCCCAACTGACTTTCGCTCAAGGGGGAAAATCAGGGCTGTTTGCAAAGTTTGGAAGGTGCTCCGAGTGTGGAGTTGGGTCGCACGGAGTCGAAATTTCAGTTCAAATACCCCAAATGACTCTCAAAATTGTCTCTGACATTCGATGTAGGTTCCCATGGTCTGCTTTCTTGCAATTTCGAGTAATGCCGATGAGGCCCCCACTGAAGCTTTCGACAAGGTTCGAGCTATCCGATTGCTCGGTCGCCTTGATCTGATCCAATCCACTATTCACGGCGATCAGCTTCGATCGTTTGATCTCGACTTGGTGCTGGGCGGCGTTGAGCTCCCTCTTCGTGCACTCGCTAGGTTCATTTCAATGCTCCACAATCGGACGGCTTCACAGATGGCTGCACTTCCTACTTGTGCAGCCTCGCTCAAGGCTTGGCTGCGAGCCCACCCTCGTTTGACACGTCTCGACTCTCGATGCTGTTCCTGGTCCCCGCCTCCCCGAACGACTGCTCGCTTCGACATATGCCCACAGCTTAAGACGAGCTGATCGCGGACGCAAGGGTGCCGTTTTGTGCCAAGCTCTTCGCAACGCGATCCTCTTCGAGCTCGTGCTACCCCACAATCCTCTCGTGCAACTTTTCGAGGCGAGAGACCGATCCGACTCGTGCGATGTAGGTTTCAGCTCAGCTGATGTTCAGATTCGAGCAAAATGGTCAAGACTCCGAGCTCAGGGCGATGCCTAGATGATGTGAGCAAGAGACAATAGTCACTGAGGGTTGGTCACACGCAATTTTTGCATCTTTGAAGCACTACCATGATGGAGGTGAACTCGACACCGATGGTGGGAACGAGCCGATACGACGTATGACGCAACCCATAGTAGCAAAAAAAAAACCCTGAAATGGGATGACCCCGATTTGAAACACATTTGGAATCGCTGCGCCGATTTCGAATGCATTTCAAATGCATCTCAAACCGCTCCGCCAATTTGAAATGCATTTCAAACGCGGGATTTCAAATCGGGACCCGATCTCGGGATCATCCCATTTCAGGGGTGGTCTTTCGTTATGTACGAAGGTCGAAGACGACCCGTAAGTAAACGAGGAGAAGCGAGTAAACGTAGAGCAAAGCTATAAAATTATGGAGGTGGCAGTTGGTGGGAGCGCAGGTATAGAAAGGAGGAAGGGCACAAACGTACATTGAGAACGACTCTGTCACTCGCCACTGCAGCCCTGCGTACTTCATATCACGTGACCCGTCGACTGAAAACTCCCGAGAGCCCCTGAAGGGGTCACGAAACGAGCTCGAGCCGGAGGATGCCGCTAATCTGATCCCGGGATCACAGCTGATCCTTTCTGGATTTACACAAGGACCGCAATGGAACTTATCGAATTGGTCACTGACTTTGTTGTATCGCGATTCGACTCACGGCATAGTCGTCCGTTCCCGTCCGGAAGAATTCTCGCCTTATGGCTCTCGTACGTCTCCAGCGCCTGGAAGGCGGAAGTCATGGACTTGGAGCAATGTCGATATTGGGTAATCAGCTCCTAGTCAACGCTCAAGATTGTATTGTGGCGCTATTGATGAGTGGCTCTCTCTGGGCAGCTCCGCCGCATCCGACAGCCCACGAGCGAAGAAGACTCTTCCGCTTTCGACGGGGGCCGAACGACTCGGATCGGGGGAAGATCAGCGTCACCTTCGGAAATAGCTTAATAGTGATAGTACTCGGGGGCAATATCGACAGTTTCGCCTGAAACTGGTCAGGACTATACTGCACACACGTGTATTTCTCGAATCAGACCCCCATGGCATTTGCCGGGGTTCAAGTCGGCTCCCCAGCGCCTCCCAGCGCCTCCCAGCGCCTCCCAGCGCTCGGACCATTTATCGTCATCGATCGACACGCCGCTCGCGACTCCCACTTACTATGCCCCTACATCCTCCCCGGTCTAGAGCACGGTCGCGTATCCCGGACATTAACCCTGAAGTAGGTATCTAAGCGACAGCTTGTACTCAAACGGTTTGATTGCCTCAGCTAACCCTCCGCTGTACCGTCCCTGCAGCGTACGACCTCCTGTCGCTTCGAACGCCCGACCTCGACGCTCGACGATAACGATGTCCGGGACACTGACGGCTACCCAGCCCGGTGCAATGGCGCCCATGTCGATGATACGCAATGGGCCACGACCTAAAGAAGAGCCACGACCGCGGCTGTTGTTCATTGGACCTCGCGAGTGAGTGATCAGCGGACAGGCGGAGGAGGAACAGCTGCACGGCCGTGACCGTAGAGCCGGCGTGTATGCACAGCGGCAGACAGCAGCGGCCCACCTCCTACATCCAGTCTACGTGCCCGTGATCGTGATCGATGACGTGATTGGATCGACCGAGTGCTGACCCGCTATCGGCCGTCTTTGTCGGGCCTACAGCGCCGGCAAATCGAGCATCCGCAAGGTCGTCTTTGAGCGTATGGCGCCGAGCAACACCTTCTTCATCGATCGAGGCAACAAGTCGGATGATGTCAAGTGAGTAGGGCGCCATCCGCAGAGGGCACTCGTCGCTGCGCTCACCCTGGCGCCCCACATCAGATCCCGGCACTAACCCCACCGGTCTTCCCCCAGCTCCTTCGTCTCAATCAAGATGTGGAACCTCCCCGCTGGGCCTTTGGACCCTTCATCGTGGACCTTCTCCTTCAGCGAAGTTGACGCCGTCATTTTCGTCCTCGACGCATCGATGCCGTTCGCGGACCTGATCCGGAAATTGGCGCTGACGATGCAAAACGGCTACGAAACGAACAAGGAGATCCAGTTCGAGATCTTTCTGCACAAAATCGACATTCTGAGTGTTGATCATCAGTTGGGTGAGTGGTCGTGCCCTTGCTCTCATCTTGTGTCGTCGGAATATCGAAATCCGTCTGATTCGTTACAACCTCGCACAGATACTCTGCAAAGTTTACGAGATCGTCTCGGAGAAGAGCTTGACGATCTATCGCCAGAACTGGAGGCATCAGTCCATGTATTCTACCACCTCACATCCGTGTTTGATGCCTCAATCTACGAGGCGCTCTCGCGCGTCATTCAGAAGCTGTTGCCGCAGCAGGCGTTTCTCGAGCGCTTGTTGGATCAGCTCGTGCAGGTGAGCATCTGATCATCTGTGATCTCGGAACTACATCAAGGACTGATAGCATCATTGTCGGCATACAGCAATGCTCGATGGACAAAGCTCTCATTTTTGACATCTCGTCCAAGCTCTATCTCGCGACCGACACGACGCCCCTCGACAGCGACACCTATGTGCTTTGCTCGGATTACGTCGACCTCGTCGGCGACTTCACTCTCCTCTACGAGTCAGTCGCACCCCTCTTTTACGTTCATCCTCGTTCGGATTGCTCACACTGAAAATCTCGGCTCGATTTGGCCACCAGACCTTCGGACCTCCCAACCCCGTCGCATTCTCGGTCACCCTCCAGAACCTCGAGTCAGCGAGGTCCTTCGGGCGTGCAATCCATGTCGCGCATCGACCCAGCGTCCTCGAACAACACGCCCGCGACGTCTCGCACCATGGCAAGCTCTTCCGACCCGGCACCGCCACAACGATTACCTAGCAGCCGAGTCAAATTGGGAACGGGCTCGACGATAGCACAATGGGCCATCACTTCGTAAGCTTTTGTTTTCGCCTACATGGATATTATGTTCCAACTGACGCACCGACGTCACCTCCATGATGTTCACTCTCACAACGAATAGCGAGCTGTCTCTTGTTGCTCTGCTGCGGCCAAACGTCATGGATCGAAAGGGCGCTTTGATCGACTACAATGTCGCCACTTTCCGAGATGCGGTTCTCAACCTGTTCGAGCCCGAAGGTAGCGCCTCGCATCGATGACCAGTTCCAATGTTCAGGGGATGAATTTTTCACATCTTGGGAGTAGAGCACATCCCATATAGGTCTCGATCCGGTGGAAATACGAAGCTATGCGTATGTTGTACAACCCACCCCACCCCTGTGCGTGTCAAGATTCCGAATTCCGAACCCTATCGATTAAGAACCGGTGCAGGGTCATAAGAGGCGAATCGGAGTTGGGGTCAAAAAAAAATCCGGATGTACAGTTGTGAGCACAGGACAAATTGGGTGTCGATCAGCTTGTGTTGATCTTATTCGACACGTGGCTTCAAGAGAGGGCGCTTCAGACTTGTGCCTGTCGTTTACAAAACCCATTCAACCGCATCAGCGCGGAATGGAATTCGTGCTCTGGGCGGGAGAAGCATGGTGACGTCGGACATCGAATGTCGGATATTCGACCGAGCTCCAAAACGACCGTCTATGGACAAGTCGAAACCGGTATCAAGCGCATGGAAATCGAGTTTGGGTACCCATGGAACACAGCAAACCGACTACTACATCGCGGAGTTCCGTGTGAGGGTACTACTTGTCGTCGACGAAGTTCCGAAACCGGATCAATGGCACACAGCGAGCCGCCGGACTCCGGAGACGTCTCCGTCTGACTATGCCTGTTTAGGTTGATCAACAAGTTGGGCGCCACTCTGAGCTACGTGCGAGTATAATTTTCCAAGCGCCGCCCGTCTGGTTTCGTACAGACCTGAGGTCGCACGAGGATACAGACTAGATAAAGGGGTGACCTGGTGTGAATAGAAATTACCCTCTTTCATGGACCTTGCACCGCGGAGAAACGGAGTTGGGTGTGCCTGACACGTGATTGCACGTGTGAATTGAGTTGAGCAAAGTCGACCTTTCTCAATTGGGGATGTCTCAACCGAATTGGCCGCGTCAGCTTCACCGGCACCAGCTTTCCCGCTCAGCTACCTACTTCACCACTCGTACCTGGTGTTGATTGCAGCTGGCACTACCGCCAGAAGGGCGAAAATCAGGTTGCCCTTTTATCAGAATTGTCGACGCCACGGTTTTCCGAGTGCGAAGCGCTTCGCGCCGCCCTTCAGCTGTCGACTTCCGCCCCACAACTTAAATACGTTGACCCCTTCAACGCCGACTCGACGACGCGACTAGCATCAGGAGGCTCCGGCCCGACTCAATCACCCACACCTCGTGCTCGTCTGGGCTCGAGGTAACCTGATCACGCTCGCGCACTTCAAAGTCTGTTGGGTATCCAATTGACCATCGGGGAGTCAGGGAGTCGGGGAGTGATGTCGAAGCCGCTAACCATTGCGCACTTGACGTTGCCCGAGGGCTTCGAAGGCAACCCGTGGCAATGGCTCGCGAAGATGATCAAGGCCCAGATGTACCCTTCTTTCGGTCCACACTTTCTGGATCGTGTCAAGGTACTACTGTGCCTCCTGTCAGTGTGAGTGTGGGAAGTATTTATCTCGTGTCTTCGAAGAATATGTGCACACGGTCATTCGACGCTGGGCCTGGTTGTACGCCAATTGGCCCGGGACATCAATCATGCCTGTTCGGGAAGGTGTCGAGCCGGGTGTCCCACGGTTTTCCCTCGAGATGCGCCATCGATGAGGCCGCGACAATCACATGTTAAAACCTAACGGCATGCTCTACCCAAGTACTGACCACGGTTTTCGCCTTACACTAGAGCCATCTTGGTCGCCTTTATGTATCTATTCATGACGATCCGTGACATCAAAGCTCGGCGGAAACAAATCTGGTTCGCGCGCGTCGTATCCCGGCCTCAAGGTGAGCCAGACACGTTTTTGGTGGTCTACTAACCGTTGTCGACACTTGTCGAATTAGGGGGCGGGACTGAACATGGCGCATCCCTCATCTTTGCAGGTCGATACATCATTGTCAATCAATACCTGGGGTATCCGGTTTGCTTCTCGATCCTCATGCTCGGTGCGTTCACTCTCGGCTTGCTCACGTGACTCGGACTCCGAGGCACTCTCCGAGTCGAGCCCGAAGCCCCGTGACTGATCCTGTCCTGCGCGACCCCCGGCCCCCTCACCAACTTCAGTGTGGATCGGTTGGGTCGTCTACCTCTATTTCATGTTCTACAAGACTACAGTCACACCTCAGCTCCTCTTCCTGTACCAACCTCTCACCTACATACCTCTCTTCGCCCATCTCTCAACAACGACGATCACAACGCTCTCTGGTGCGAATCTCGCATCACGGCGGGCACCAACTTCGGATCGCCATCGCCTCTCCCCACTTGCAGCCAACTCCCTCTACTTCGCGTTTGTGCCGCTCTTTGTGATTTGCATCGGCATGACTGGAGGAATCAACGCCGCGGCGTGGCGGAAATTCGCCCAAGACTGGGAGGTTCTATATAAAACGCTTCAATCGGCGGCTAGGGAATGGGATGGGACCTTGAGCCAATCAACAATCGACACCGTCAATTATCTGTCTGATCAAAGGTGAGTTTTCTCAGCAGCATCGAGATGCGCGCGGGCCGTTCTCGGACTGCGCGCGAACATCCCATTGAAATGGCCGGCTTGTTCGGTATTCATCCTCAGAATTGCGTCGGCCAACGACTGGAGAAGAGCGGTACAGGGGTGCACGGTCGTGTATTGCTTGTTTGCATCTCTCCTCATCATTGTGAGTCGCGCAATCCGTGCGCTTCCTGCGCCTGCGCCCGCGAGCGCAGCATGTTGACACCCCCTTTCTTCTTCTTCCGATTCACTGAGCAGCTCAACTTTATCGGCGGGATCTACCTCGTCTACACCCTTCGGTCGCTCGACAGCCGCACTTCTTACTTCATACCTGTCCCGGCCAACACGCCTCTCGTAGCTCCATTGAGGCTCATACCTACCGAAGAAAGAAAACTCGAGTCGCCGCTGACGCCCGATAGCGGAAAGGGCGCCACCAATTACTCAACCCCACCGAGTCACGGCCTCCCTGAAACGTCGACGCTTCCCACCGCCCCATGGGAGGCCAACACGTTCTCGACCTCTTCTTTCTTCGGCGCATCGACTCGCCTCAAGCGACTCGAATGGGACGTGATGCTCTTCTTCGTCTCGGTCGTCCCTTCGTGCCTCGTCTTCATGGGCTTGTCGATCTGGTTCGCTCTTCAATGCTACGAGATCCTACTCAACCCGGTCCGATTCGAATTCCTTCTCACGGGCTTCGTTTGGATGTACACCTTGTGGGGTACGCTCGCCATGGCCGCCATCACGATCAAGACGATCCGCTCCTCGCGTCGGCACGACACGCGGGCGAACCACAATGGGCTCCTCATCACGAGTGGGAAAGGACTCGCCGACGTTATGAGTCGAACGTCATTGAGAACTAACCACACCACAGCGGACGTTCCGATCGATGGATTGGGACCACTGGCGGGAACCGAGGACGAGCGCAAGGTCGTCGAGAATTGGCAGAGGCGGAGGGAGCAGAGCATGTCGATCATGAAAGGGGTTCATGTCGACCTCGCAGTTGAGCATCAAGTCGAATAATTGAAGGGGTCACCAAAGGATTGTTCTATGTCCTGCGTCGTTTTATGCGTATCTCGTGTTGTATAGGGTATATTTGAAAGTTTTGGGTATTTATGTGGTCGTTCATTTCCTGCTGAAAAATGGATGAACCAAATGTCCGCACAGCTTGTGCTACGAGGTTATGATCTCTCCGGGGAGAATGGTTGTAAGAGAAAGGTGTATTCTCCTCGGGTCCAAATAATAGGGTACTCCCTACTCTATCCGATATTTCCTCAGTCTCCGCTCTTCCGCGTGTCGCTTCTGAACGAGCGCCGTCACTTCGGGACCCCACAACTCCTCGGGCCGCTTGTGCCCCATCAGCACCTCCTTCTCGTGACTGCGTGCGCTCCATAAGAAAGATATGTTCAGTTCTCGTGTATGACCACATCTTCGTGTACTCGCAGACTTACATCTCCCCCTCCGCCCGATCAAACACCACCAAATTGTCCCACCTCAACCCTCCTTCCTTCTCCCACCTCAACAAACACGGCCGACTCGGCAATCCCAACAAAGGCGCCACACTTCTAGCCCTGAACACCTCTTCGAACAAATAAAGCACATCGTCCTCGCTCATGGGGATCTTGTTCGTTCCCGAAAGACGAATCTCGACGGCGGCGAGTTGGCGGTGAATGGTCGCGGCCATCTTGTGGCGGTTCTTGACGGGCAGAGGTTCCATCTTGAAGCCGGCAAGCGCTTGGAGTACATAGGTCGCAGCCGCGTTTCCAAACTTTGATCGAACGAGAATGAACCGGAGATCAGTTCACCAACCCTTCCCGTTCGAACCGGCTTCGGAGCATGCTTCGGTCTCGAAAACGAAGAAACTCACCATCGCCGGTAAAGGTCCCAACACAGGCAAGATCCTGACTCGAAAGTTCTTAATCGCAGCCAACTCGTCGACTTTGCCCTTTTGGAATTCCTCTTCCGGTAGTGGAAGTAAGCCGAGATCGTCCCTCGGTTTCTCGGTCGAATAGACGACGGGTACGCCGGAATGGACGCCTTCCGATTTACTGCGAAAAGCCAGAGCCGAAGACGAAATTGGGCTTATTCGTCCAGATGAGCCAGAGCGACATCGGTATGGCAAACTTACAGTCTTCTTCTGACGACTCGCGCGAGCGGATCTTCGAACGTTGTCGAGATGTCGCTGACTTGGATCCTCGAAGGGTCAGACTTTGCCGCCGCGCCGAGGGAGGAGAAGACGGGGAGGCCGTGTTTGTGACAGTAGACGAGTAGATCGACCTGTGAACAGGAAAAGAAGGTTCAACACGAGCATTGACGTATGAGATTGGTTCTGCATAGGTCTACACTTACTTTGGAATCAATGTTGTCGATCGCATCGATCACGTAGTCAGGTTTGCCTGTCGAGATCGAGCAAAATGAACATCTCGTCAGCTCCATCATGATTGTCGCGAAACGAATGGAGCATAGCACACCTTCCAGCAGTGTATCCGCGTCCTCTTTCGAAAAGAGCTCGTTCCTCGCATCGACCTCGACCCAGGGTGCGATGGAAGCAAAGTAGTCGGCGCACGAGACGACTTTGGGCGTTCCGACCTGAGCAAGGTTTGCTGTCGAGTGGCGCTGTGAGAGAAACAGGCAAGAACGTCAGCACTGGTGATCCTCCTGATAAACCTGCCAATGTTCTTCTTTCGTTCCCGATACGCACGTTCAACGAGCTCAAAGAGACCTGATCAAAATCGATCAACCTGACTTTACGAACCCCACTCCTAACCAACATGGTTGCGCACGCCGAGCCGACGCCTCCAAGACCCACGACAACGACGAACGCGCCTCTAATCTTGGTCATTGCTTCCTCTCCAAAGAAGACATAGTTCCTCGCGAGCGCTTCCCGGATGATGACCTCGCTCGTCGGTTTCCTCGGCTTACTCCCTACACCGTCCCCTCTCTCCGCATTCGCGCTCAACGCTCCTTCCCCCTCGCCCAATGGCCCACCTACGAACTGCCTCAATACTTCCTCCTCCCCTCCCTCATCCTCTTCCCTCGTCCTCCGCTCAACGACCTCCCTCAAATCCCCCCTCTTCTTCTTCCTCCTGACCTTTTGAGTGGTCAAGATCGTGCCCGTCGTCAATAACGTCGTCGCCAACGCCACGAGCACGAGTTTGCCATTCGGTGTACGCAGTTGGGATTCCACTCGCGTGAGTAGGGAGGTGGATGCTCCGCTGACGGCGGACATGGTGGGGACTCTAGTGTGGGTGATCTGATCGGAAAAAAGGAGGAGAGGGAGGACGCGGAGGAAGTTCGCACGAGTGCCCAAGTGCGGAGGTTGGTGTCGACGAGCTAGTCGACGACTTGGGACTCTTGATATGAGCCGCGGGCACGTTTTTCCGATTCCTCTCCTCGGACCCTCGCTGATCCAAAAAGGTCCCGTCTTTCGAATCGGAGCCCCGCGATGTGTGGGAGAGGGAAACGCAAGACCGTGGACGAGTTGAGTTGGCTGGCCGCGCAAGTCGTCCGGCTTCGGCATCCTGGCCCGGCAGCGTCCAGGTCACGTGCTCACTGGCTGGCGGCGCAGCTCCGCTCGATATCAACGGACTTTGATCCGGATCCTACAGTGATTGTTACAACATTCAACGAAGACAAAGCTTTTCAAGACAGAGGGGTCAGGTAGAATCAAAGTCGTTGGCAGGCCCGGGGGGGTGGCGAAGTTGGTGTGCAAAGAACCGAGATGGAACTCGTCGCTCAAAAGAGAATCGTTTGAAAGTTGCTGCAGTGCAAGGAGATCAGGATTGATTAGCGGCAGGATCCTTCCAGCACATGGACGTGTATCTCAAGTCCTGCTCCAATACAGGCCTCATCCATACTGGCGGCGGGTTAAAACTCAAACTCACGGAAAGATCAACTCGCTCTCCAACGACGCCCTCGCAACGTCCACCACGAACTTTTCGACCTTGCCCACGTTCTTCAGTACATGTTTATCCGCTTGACCGACCTCACTCTCGACGACTGCGCCGCTTAAAAGCCTCGCACCGGGGGAGGCGACGCCGAGACCTCCTTGACCCTGGGTCGGATCGACGAACGAGACGTGCAGTCTGCGTCGATCGCCCTCAAAAGCGACGAGCATGACGCCATCGAACGCCAACGAAGTGATGGATAGCTTGAGAGGTAGTGCCATGAACTTGGGTGAGGGGTAGTTGATCAGGAGTGAGGTTGCGAGGCCTATGGAGAGGTTGCCCGAGTAGGTGACGCGCAGGTGGATCTGCAACGACGGGGACGACGACGTCGAAGGCGGTGGTAGAGCTGCTTCCTGCGAGTCTATGGACGGTCTTCTCGAGTTTCGTCTGTCGTGACGGACCTCGTGTGGAAAGCGTTGCGATTGCGGAGGCGGGGGCGGGGACGAGTGCGAAGCGATCGACCGTGTTTGGTTCAGTCCGGGTGAGAACAGCGCCGACGAAGGTCTCAAATGGGACGTCATCGTCGGTAAGACCCCCACACCAAAGCCATTCCCCATCACCGATCGTGCACTATCCGATTCGGACCGCTCGTCCCTCGTCTGCCTCCCCCTTTCGAACGATCGAAACTCCCTCCCCGTTCTCGGATTCCCGACCGCAGGATTATCCAACAAGCCTTCCTCCTCATCCTCGACCTCCAAGAACTCTTTATCTATATCCCTGACGTCCATCACCTCGATACTGGGTTGCGTGTCTCCGAAAGAAAAGGACGTGACCGAGATGTCACCGATGAAATTCGGTCGGGGCGCGTTGGAGAAGGCCGAGCTGAGGAAGTGCACGACCGAGGAGGTGAGCTCGGCGTCGAGCGCGTGCCAGTCCAGATCGACCGACATGGTGGTCGTCTGAAACTAAAGGGGGTTGTAGCTGGAGCGCTGGATGCGATGTGCAGGCAAAGGGCGAACGGAGAAGAAGAAGAAGAAGGGCTGCGATGGCCGCGCGCCAAAGTTTGGCAAAGTCCAGCCGGCATGCGCGCGCCGGTGGGGCACCACTCAAAAAATGGAGGTAGTACGTTTCATGCGGGCATTTTGGGAATAGGGGCAAAAAGGCAATCTGGCCTAGTTATCTTGTTGCCGACGCCGACCTGTCGCAAAGTCGACTCAGGAGTCTGCCGCCGTGATCAGTCTAAATTTACTCTCACTTGCAGGTTTCCAGTCTCACGTCGTCTGACAGCCTGACGGATACAGGCCACCAAGTAGAAAAACGCGAGAGCTTCATGATGGTAGTCCTACAAATCCGACAGTATGCGAGCTGAGCTTTTCGAATTCAAGCACGGAGTCGAGCGGCCTCCTGGACAGGGGTAATGCCCTCGCAAATCCTACGCCTCGCGTCGGCGTGGGCTGGAGCGACGAATATTGCTCAGACTGGAGAAGGCGTGCGCTACCCAGCAACACGTTTCTCTGCAACGATGGGTTAACAACTTATACCTATGGGTGTACCAGTCCTCCATTTTGAGCGGCCATCCATCCACTCGGCTTCTCTAACAACCCCGGAATCCAAATTCCTAGGAGCAACTCGTGACTCAAACTTAGTTCATGCCGGGGGCTAGCGCGGACAGCACGAGTTTCTATTTTTAGGCCGTCCTCTACCGAAGCGCTTGAGAAAAGCCGTTCCCTGCTGAAGCGTGCAAGCACGCTTCCGTCACATAAAGAACACAAGGCTGGTGAAACCGAGGTTTAGGAATATTCGACAAATTCTCACAGGTTCCGCGAAGGCCATTACAAAGCCCGACTAAGCCCCTGAGTGAGTGAGCGGCGACTTGCCGGGCGCCTGTCGGCCGAAAATATTTCGCGGGGGAAACGCTCGCATCCGGCGCCAACTGCGCACCGCATGGCCCCAGCTCTGGCCATCTCCTGTAGAGATTTAGGACACGTGCGCATTTGTTCGATCCAATACGAGGGGAGGCACACAAAGTATTGGAACGTGAGTCATGGCCGTAGCTTTTAGAGCACGTTTCGACCTGTTCTGGCTGTTTCTGTGATCTGCTGGCGCCGCCAGCTGCCGAGCGCGGGGTCTCCTCAACGTGCCCGTCCCTCTCTCCCTTCGACTCCCGTCTACTCACCCAGCTTCGCCCTCGCCCTCCTCTTTGCCTCTCTGCATCTCTCTCAACGAGTAGCAGTGGCACCATGTCCGACTTAGCGATGAAGGACTCCGTCTCGTCGCACGAAGGCGACGATCACAAAGGGGCCGTCGCTGCCCCCGTCGAGATCGAGCAGCACGGCGGCATCGCGGGGCCTCTCACCAGTGTCGAAAAGACGAGCTCCCTCTTCACCGTCGCGTGTGCTGGGTTCGCGTTGATCTCCGATGGATTGCAGAACAAGTAGGTCTGAAAACCTTCTTTTTGTCTGTTGGTTGAGTGCTCATCCCTTCCGCGATCTTTCTCCGCTCCGCCTCCCCTCGCAGCATCATGTCACGTGAGTCAGACCACCCCACACTTCGGCGCGTCGCTAGGAATAGTAGCCGGTACCTTTCCGGTCCCGAGTCAGCACTGACGAACACCGCACCTGGCCTCATTCCATCGCATAGTGACGAACGTCGTCTTTGGACAAATCTACGGTCCTCGGTACACCGCGACCATCAGTACTCGATTGTCCAACGCTCTCACTGTCGGCACAATCTTGTTCGTCACAATTCGCATTCAAGATTCTTCGAATTTTATTTGCCTTCGGTAAACCGGAAGCTCACTCTCTACTTTGTTGCTTCTGCCCCCGTCAGTGGCCAAATCATCATCGGTATTCTTTGCGACCGAGCAGGTCGTAAATACGGTATAGTCGCGTCGACCGTCTCTATCGTCGTCGGTGTCATTCTCGCTGCGGCAGCGCACGGAGCACACGGGTCATTGGACGGCTTCTTTTGGATGTTCTGCATTGCTCGCGGATTGACCGGCTTCGGTGTTGGTGGAGAGGTGAGTATCTTGAGGTCTTCAAAGACTTCGACTCGTTCTAGAATTCTAACCCATTTGACCTTCTCTTTCTACTCCATATAGTACCCCTCCTCCTCGGCCTCGGCCGCCGAAGCCGCCGACGAGCGCAGCGTCAAGTCTCGTGGCCCCCTCTTCATCATGGTCACCAACTTCATGCTCTCCTTCGGTACCCCCTTCGCCTGCATCTTGTACCTGATCGTCTTTCAGGCCGCCGGCGGATTGCATGCCAACTTGTCGACGGTTTGGAGGACCGTGTTCGGCATCTCGGTCATCCCTCGTGAGTTCCTTGAACCGAAAATCCGTTCTCCGCGAGGAGCGAATTGGACTGACACATAGATCGTTCTCTTCAGCCCTTGCCGTCTTCATATTCCGTCTTCGCATGATCAACTCCCGCCTCTATCGCAAAAGTGCGATTCAGCACCGCGTCCCTTACCTTCTGATGATCAAGTTCTACTGGCGAACCATCATCGGTACCGCCGGCGCGTGGTTCCTCTACGACTTTGTCACCTTCCCTAACGGTGAGTGCTGCTGGAATGTAGCTGGGGCGCATGATGACGTGAACGTGTTCTGACGCTTAATTTCGGTCCGATCAGGTGTCTTCTCCGGAACAATCATCGCTTCAATCGTGCACGTCAAGGGCCACGAGCTCCTGCGCAAGACGGCCGAGTACCAACTTCTCCTCGGTATCATTGCCCTTCCCGGTGTCTTCATTGGTGCCGTCATCGTCAACCGTCTCGGCCGACGCAACTTGATGATGCTCGGATTCTCAGGGTGAGCGTTTTTTTTTTTTTTTTTTTTTTTTTTTTTTTTTTTTTTTTTGGCGCAGAAAGGCACAGGAACAGGGCCCGCATCTAAACGTATCTTGACCACCTCCCGCAGTTATCTCATCGTCGGTCTCTCTGTCGGTTTGGCGTACAACAAGCTCATCCACCGAGTGCCCGGCTTCATTATACTCTACGGCATCATGCAATCATTCGGAAAGTGAGTACTTCCAGTCGGCATTCCATCACTCAAGACCCAGCGCTGACCGCCATTTTTTCCTTCCCTTCCTCCCCAGCTTGGGTCCCGGTAACACCCTCGGTCTCGTCTCCTCCGAATCGTACGCCACGTCGGTCCGAGGGACGTTATACGGTTTCTCCGCCGCGATCGGCAAGACCGGCGCCGTGATCGGGACGCAGACTTTCACCCCTATCCGTAACCACCTCGGCCCGAAGTACACGTTCATCATCGCCGCTTGCGCCGGGTTGTTGGGTATCTTGGTCGCATTCTTCTTTGTCCGAAACGAGTGAGTAGGACCCCAAGATGTCCCTCGGCTTCTGTAAGCGTTAATGCTGATATTTCTGGTCTTCTATCACTTCTGCAGCTTGGAAGGCGATCTCTCCGACGAGGACGACAAGTTCGCTGCTTATCTCCGCGCGAACGGATGGGAAGGTGCAATGGGTACCTCAGAGTCGATCGATGCGCTCGTCGACGAGGAGAAGCACGCCAAGCAGTAGACTGTTGCCGGCTTCACGGAATTTCTGGGTTTCCCGGATGCACGATTGGGTGTCGATGGGTTTTTTTGGTGCAAGGCTCTTGCTTAATTTGTAATGTCTTGTAATATGGATCATAATGTGTATAGTATCTTCTTGTGGCCGTAGTGTCGTGCGATCGAAGCATATCAGCATCGTGGCTGCTGGTCAAGTTCGATCACTGCAGAGGCTGAGTCAGACGTCCGCCTCGAGCCTCCGCGTATCCTTATCATAACTCAAGAGGGTGGCCACATCAATTGCTGAGTCAGATCCACGCCGCGTGTCGGGCACAAGTACCAGCTCTATCTTTGGATGGCGCTAATATCGTCGGGCGCCGCTAATAGCCGCTGCTGGTTGGCGAATCGGAAGCGGGCCAGCTGGGAAGAAGCTTCAAAGCTGGCGGCGTGATCTCGTAGCTCGACTCACGGCCCACGACCCCGGGGCCACGGGACTCGAATGCAAAGAACAGCCATGCTAGCCATTCCTGCAGGTGATGAAGAAAGGATGATGAAGGTGGCATAGTGGCAGCTGCAGTGCTTTATTATAAAGAACACTGTGAGCTGCGGCCATTCCCTATCTTGGCGACTCTGATTTGACGTCACCGTCGGCAGCGCACACGGAACTCGGCCGACCTGCCCAATTGGAGCTGAGTACATGCACCTCGCGGCCGCGCCATATTGATCGACTGGCGAGCAGCTAATATGACCAAGTTCCCCCCACCCACCTCCTCTTTTTTGCCGCGCAACCCCGCGCTTTTCGATCGTTGTCAAACAGAGTGACGAGAAAAGGAGCACCCCTTTTTTGAACTTGGCGATTGAGGACAGGACCCTGCACGCCGATAGCTCGCCATCCGATTGCGATTTCGTGAGAATCTTCGCGGGCGGATCGCAATCTTCCCCCTCCCCCCCTCCGTCCCTTTCCTCCCCCATGCTCTTTTCCCTCCGCTCCCTACTTTTGCCACCACTTGCCCCTCCGGGCATCTCATTCCTTACACCCCCTCGGTCCGTGTCCCGCAAAGATGAAGCTCCCCCTCCTCCTTCCGCTCCTTTTAACGGTCTCGTCCGCTCCGCACCTGCACGCCAGCCCCATCCTCCCGGACGATGGCCCCACATCCCACCTCCGTCAATCAGGTGACCTCGTCTCGCGCAAACTCGGCGGAAGCAAACATGGTGGCGTAGCGACCGAAGCCGCACCTTGTTCCGACATCGGCGTTGATATCCTCAAGAAAGGTGGCAATGCTGCTGATGCTGTGAGTTGAGGAGTTCGGGGCTGTTGGGAATTCAGTGAGAATGGGAGAGCGGGCCGAGATGGGTAGGGTCCGAGCGCGATGGCGTGAGAATTTCTGCGGTGTCTCAGAAGGAGAAAGCTCCTGAATCCATCTGGATGATCCATACACTGATTCCGCAATCGGTGGTTTGAACGAACAGATCATCGCCGCTGGATTATGCGTCGGTACTATAGCCGCTTATCACAGTGGTATCGGCGGAGGTGGTAAGTCGCAGTCGGAATCGCCGAGCACTCCAAAACTTTCGACTGACTTTCGCCCGCGACTCCACAGGCTTCATGCTCGTCCGATACAACGACCCCTCCGGTAAATTCGCTTACGAAAATATTGATTTCCGAGAGACGATGCCCGCCGGAGGAAACGAGACAATGTACGCCGCCGACGCAACCCAGAACAAGACGCTCTCGACCATTGGCGGCTTAGCCGTGGGTGTTCCGGGCGAGTTGCGCGGGTGGGAAAAGTTGCACAAGAGGCACGGTCATTTGCCTTGGGTAAGTACCTATATGCGATAGAAGGCTTTCCTGGCATCGGAGAAAGCGCGCTGACAAACTTTGCATGTTCGCTCGATCAGAAAGAACTTTTCAAACCCGCTATCAAGCTCGCTCGACATGGGTTCAAAGTCAACGTCGATTTGGCCGAAGCGATCCAACAAGGCAAAAGCTTCATTTTGAACGGTGAGTTTCAGCGGATCCCTTGGTGTCTTAGTACGATCTCACCTGACCCATTCGAACTCAATGTGTTCAGATACCCGCTGGGCTGAAGTCTACGCTCCCAACGGCACGCTCCTCGTCGAAGGCGATACCGTCTACCGCAAGACCTATGCTAACACGCTCGAGCAAGTCTCTTGGTACGGCGCTAATCGCTTTTACTACGGCAACATCGCCAAGCGCACCGTCCAAGCGATCCGAGCCGCCGGCGGCATCATGACGATGCAGGACATGGGCAACTACAAGGCGATCGTTCGCACGCCGGTCAACATCACCTACCGAGGCGCACGAATCTTCTCGACCGTTGCTCCGTCGAGTGGTGCGGTCGTCTTGTCCGCGCTAAAAATTTTGGAAGGCTACCAGGCCAACTACACGGATTCTCAACCTCAAATCAACGTGACAACGCATCGCCTTCTCGAAGCGACGCAATTCGCTTACGGCCAACGAACACAGTACGGTGATCCAGCTTTCGTTACTAACGTCGCTTATTTGCAAAACTACTACCTCCAAGAAGACGTCGTCAAAGGGATCCGTCGCCAGATCAACGATACCAAGACGTTCGGTGTGACATACTATGATCCCAGCAAGTACACTGCGACGGCGGAGTCGGGAACGTCGCATTTGGCGGTCATCGATGGGTCTGGGATGAGTGTGTCGTTGACGACGACGGTCAACACGTACTGGGGCAGTAGGGTCATGACCCCTGGTACGTTTTCGTGCGAATGACTGGCATTTTCTCAATTTGACATGTCTAACTCGGGATTCTTCTTGTTGCCCATGACAGACGGCATCATCGGCAACAACGAGATGGACGATTTCTCCTCACCCGGTCAAACGAACTCGTTCGGGTTCGCCTCTTCTCCCGTCAACTACATCCGTCCCGGCAAACGCCCGCAATCCTCGATCTCTTCCTCGATCGCTGAGGACTTGCACACGGGTGAAATCCTCATCGCGACTGGAAGTGCCGGTGGATCACGCATCATCACCGCGACTTTACAACACCTCTACCACCACCTCGATCAACAATTGAACGCTTATGAAGCCGTCGCTCACCCACGCTGGCATGATCAACTCTCCGGTCAAACGTTCTTCGAATGGAAAGAACTTGACAAGGGAATCGTCGGGTACGATAATGCGACGGTGGCTTATTTGGCTGGGCAGGGGTATAATGTGACTTGGACGGGGGTGACGGGTAGTACGGGGCATATCGTGGTGAGGACCAAGAACGGGACGATCGAGGCGGCGGCGGATCCAAGAAAAGCGGCTGGTGCCGGAGTGGCGTACTAAATCGAAAACGCTCGAAAGTTTTTTCGGATAATCAAAACGTCTTTTCCTAAGTTCTTGAAATACCAGGTATTCGTTATAATGGCTGCTTTGGGGAAAGCCCGACAAAGCTAGTCTCCAATATCGGCGACTGCGGTGCGAGATCCTGAGCTCGCTACGCACTGAGCATCGTCGTGACGAGTGGCCGGGAGCTCTCCGGGCCAGAGGATCCATTGGCTTCGATTGGCTTCTATGGCCTTCCAAAGCGTCCGAATTGTATGTATCCTGATGCTGACGATTGTCAGGACCGGAACAATGTACTAGTTGTGTACTGCATCGTGTCTGACGAATCTGGCTCTGCTTCAAGTACATGAACCTGTTGAAATGCGCCGACTGAGTTCAATGACGTGGCAGGCATGGTCCGTGCGAGTGACGTCCGCAGGCTTCCGCAGGCGCTGAGCTCACCCACGCACGCGCTTCGGGCGGCCCTTTCGCAGCTCTCAGCAGCTCAGCCTCCGACCCACCACCACTGACCACCGACCCAACACGCGCCTCATCAGATCATGACTAGTGTAATCGGATTAGGTGAGCACCACATTTTGTGTGGATCTACGACCTGACGCTCCCCTTGCTGATGGGCGAGGTTGTATGTTGCTGTGATAGATATCGGCCAGGCCGGCTCCAAGGTGCGTACGACCCCAGCAGTTGCCTCTCCCTTCGCCCGTGCCGATAGATGAAGCTGACGCATCCAACCCCATATAGATCGGAGCTGCGCGTAACCGTGGAATCGACATCCTCATCAACGAAGTCTCGAACCGAGCGACGCCGTGAGTCTGCGCGTGCGTTGCTGTGCGCTGTGCGCTGTGCGCAGTACGCTGTGCCGTTGTGCCGTGCTGGCGCGCCGCTGGAAGGCCGTCGGGGTCGGGTTTCGGTGGGATTCCCTCGGCTGAGGCTGAGGCTGCCCGCCCACGCCCACGCCGCTCGCCCACGCCGCTGACCGGACCGACCACGACGGCGCGCCTATCCCTCTGCTCTCCCTCTCCCTTCTTGGCCCTGCGCATTCATCGCATCGCACATCCTCGCTGACCACGACTCCGCTTCCTCCTCCTCTGCGTTCGTACCATGCCCCATCAGTTCGCTCGTCGCATTCGGCCCGAGATCACGAATCATTGGCGAAGCGGCCAAGACGCAAGAGACGTCCAACTTTCGCAACACCGTCGGCTCCCTCAAGCGACTCATTGGCAGGACAATCGAGTCAGTCGTGCGCAATGTGCGGTCCACCCCGAACCCGAACGTATGTGCTAACGAGTCAATCGCGCGCAGTGACCCGGATATGGAGATTGAAAAGAAATTCCTGAGCGCCGAGTTGGTCAAGGCTGGCAACACCGTCGGTGTCGAGGTGAGTCAGAGCGGGCGACGTTACATCTCTATGGAGCACTAACCATAATCTTCTCCCACAGGTCAACTACTTGGGCGAAAAGACCGTCTTTTCCGCGACGCAGCTCTACGCGATGTTTCTCGGCAAGCTCCGCGACACGGCCGCCAACGAGCTCAAGTCGGCTGTCAACGACGTCGTCATCGCCGTGCCCGTCTGGTACACCGACGCCCAGCGACGAGCCGTCATTGATGCCGCCGACATCGCCGGCCTCAACCCCCTCCGTCTCATCAACGACACCACCGCAACCGCGCTCGGCTACGGTATCACCAAGACTGACCTCCCCCTCGCACCCGAACCGCCCAAATACGTCGCTTTTGTCGACATTGGACACTCGGACTACTCGGTCTCGATCGTCGCCTTCAACAAGGGCCAGCTCGTCGTCAAGGGTACCGCCTTCGACCGTCACTTTGGTGGCCGAGACCTCGACTACGCCCTTGTCGAGCACTTTGCCGCCGAATTCAAGACCAAGTACAAGATCGACGTCAAGTCCAACCCCAAGGCCTTGTTCCGCCTTGCCGCCGCCGTCGAGAAGCTCAAGAAGATCTTGTCCGCCAACCCCGTCGCCCCTCTTTCGGTCGAGTCCATCATGGACGACGTTGATGCGTCGTCGACGCTCAAGCGAGAGGAGCTCGAGGCCCTTGTTTCCCCCCTTCTCGAACGTACCATCGGTCCCCTCGAGCGAGCCCTCGCCGATGCAGGTATCAGCAAGGAGCAGATTGAAACCGTCGAACTTGTCGGTGGCTCAACCCGCGTCCCCGCCCTCAAATCGCGCATCCAAGAGTTCTTTGGCCGACCCCTCTCCTTCACCTGCAACCAGGAGGAGGCCATCGCCCGTGGTGCTACGTTGGCGTGCGCCATGCTTTCCCCCATCTTCAAGGTCCGCGACTTTTCGACGACCGACACGCAGCTGTACCCGATCAAGTTCGTTTGGGAGGCCGCACCGGGCGACGATCCTTCCGAAGGGACCGAGCTCGTCGCTTTCGACAAAGGCAACGTCATCCCTTCGACCAAAGTACTCTCCTTCTCACGCAACCAACCTTTCGACCTCGAAGCACGGTACGCCAAACCCGAAGACCTGCCCGGCAAGTCGAATCCTTGGATCGGTAAATTCACCGTCAAGAACCTTTCCGCCCCCAAGGACGGTGGTCGTGCGCTCGTCAAGGTCAAGGCCAAGTTGAACCTGTCCGGTATCTTGACTTTTGATTCTGCGACGCTCGTTGAGGAAGGACCCGAGGAGGACGTTCCCGAACCCGAAGCGATGGAAACCGATGCCCCCGCCGCCGCCGATGGAGAGGCCTCTACCCCGGCCGCGCCTACCCTCGTGAAGAAGGCGCGCAAGTCGATCAAGACGACTCTTCCCGCCATCTCGAGCGCCAACTCGCTCGACGCCTCGCTCGTTAACGATTTCAAGGAGAAGGAAGGACAGATGCACTCGTCGGACAAACTCGTACTCGAGACCGAGGATCGTAAGAACGCTTTGGAGGAGTACGTTTACGACGTGCGCGACAAGCTCGAAGGCGCATGGAAGAAGTACTCGTCCGAGGCCGATAAGGATGGTTTACGCAAGCTCGCTTCCGAGGCTGAGGATTGGCTCTATACCGATGAGGGTGAGGACGCGACCAAGTCGGCTTACGTCGCTCGATTGGAAGGCCTCAAAGCCCTTGGTGACCCCATCGCCCTTCGATACCGTGAACACGAGGAAAGACCCCGTGCGACCGCCGCCCTGCGAGAGATCATCACCGGCTTTTTGGAGAAGGCTCAATCCGGCGACGAGAAGTATTCGCACATCCCCGAAAAGGACCTCAACACCGTCGTCGAGACGTGCGCCAACGCCGAGGCCTGGTTGGGCAATAAGCTTTACTCGCAGCAGGAGAAGCCGCTCGACGTCAAGTCCGTTATTACTTCGGCCGAGATTCGCAAGAAGGGTGAGGAGGTGCAGAACGTTTGCTTGCCCATCATGACCAAACCCAAACCCCGAGCGCCCAAGACGGAGACGCCCAAGACCGAGGAGAAGCCGACGACGACCGAGCAGACACCGGACGTCAACATGGAGGCGGAGGACACGACCGCGCCGGAGGTTCCGACGGAGAACAAGGCCGAAGGTCAAGCCGAGATGAACGTCGATGAACTCGACTAAAAAAACTCCTTTCGATCTTACGCCACCAAGAGCGGTCCCTTCCCAAGCCGTCTGTCTCTCTATGCCTCTCCCACTTGTGCTCTTACACCGACGCATACGTTCTTGTCATCTACACCTGCCCCTCTTCATCGCACATCTGTTCACCCGTTTCTTTTTTAGACTACGCTCCTCTCTCTCTTTTTGAAATCAATATACAATCTTCCCCTCTTGTGAATATATGAAGGTGTCGTCTACGCGCGATGTAAATTCTCCCCAAATCCTCCGCACTTTTGCCGGCTGGCCAATTTGATGATAGATACATGCGCCTGACCACTCGTGGGCACCGAGGTAGGGTAGCTCGATTCGCCGACCGACCTGTGCGGCTAATCATCTGAAAGCGACCCGGATGATCTCGCACGGGATCGCAGTAGTCTTTATTTGCACAATCGTGTGTGCGCGCGCGCTTTGGAAAAAATTAAAGGGAGGCTCGGAGCCGCTGGAATCGGCCCCCGCTCGGCGTCGCCTCCTTTTTTTCCGCTCGATTCTCGCCCCCCCCCCCGTCGACGGCTTCCTCTACGCGCGCATGTGAACCTCGGTACTGCATAACAACACCCGATCGGAACGCTTGATACTAAAAATTCAAAACTTCTTCATCGACGCATACCCTGCACCCACTCATTCCTTCTTGCGATCGGGTGAGGGGCAAAAGATCCAGATCAGGGCTTGCACGACGAACAAGGTGATCAAGACGGGTTGCAAAGCGGCGGGGGAGAACCTTTGCGCGAGAGCACCTGTGAGGAAAGGGAAGATGGCTGAACCTTGAGAACCGATACGCGTCGAGAAACAAATATGATCAGTGTTGGGTGTGTGTGTGTGTTCATGGGATGAGAATGGTTTCGATACCACGCGCCGCCGGCGCGTACTAGTGAGTACTCAACTCACCTGCTTGTCCGGCAGCGGCGATGAAGCCGATCCCCGAGGCGTGCAAACTTCTCGGCAGTACTTTGGTGCAGATACTCATCGTGATCTGCAAAAGTCGTCGAAATCGCAATCAACACCTTCCCGCCCGAACTGCGGGATATCGTGGGGAAGAAACGATTCCTAGGCCAAGAGACATCAACGCACCGGATAGATCGGTCCGAGCAAGAACCCGACGAGGGCGACGGTGACGGCGTTGCCCACAAAATCACGCGAGAACCAGATCGCAAACTCGAGACCCGTCGCGATGAAGAGGTACAGCCAGATGACGCGTTTTTCACCGAACCAGACGTTGAAAGGAGACGTCACCGCTCGGCCGAGGGTGAGCCCGCCCCAGAATCCCGTAGCGACGTAGCCCGCTCTAGAGAGAGTCGGATTTGATACCAGATCAAAGGTCAGCTTGCAGCAGTGGAGAGAGAGAGAGAGAGAGGAAACGGGGGGGGGGGGGGAGCCCCACGATGATTTACGAAGGACCACCATTCCGATTGTCGATCAAGAACGTCACGATCCAGCCTCCCATCGACACTTCCGCGCCAACATAGACGAGAATGAACAAGCAGCAGATCCACACCGTCCGATTCTCGAGCGTCTGCCTCAAGATCCCCTTGTCCTTCCCCGGAGGTAGTACTCCGCCTTCCAAGCTCGGTCCAGGGGGGTATTGAAAGCTCCGTTGACCATTCGCCGATGACGGTGTCCCCGTCCCGTCTTCGCCCCGTTCCTTCGAATCGGTCAGATCATTCCTATCAGCCCCAGGCAGTCCGTTCCTCGATATTGACTCGAGCTCGATTGCGCCATTCTCAGCTTCCCATTCATTCGGCGGCGTCGTCGTCAGCGGTGCGGGCTGCACTTTGGGTATCCTATACGAGAACTTGAACGCGTACAAGAGAATGGCCGCGTTGAGGGAGGCGACGCCGATCGAGACGGAGTAGAAATACGAGAACCGGATCCCCGATGAAGCGAACGCCGTAGCTGCTAGCGGGCAGATAAGGGCTCCAAAGCCATAGCTCGCATGCAGCAACCCCATCTTGAACTCGACGTTTGGCAACGTTGCAATGTAAGTATTTGCCTGGGCGTCCTGCAAGGCCATCCCGAAGCCGAGCAAAACGTAGCATACGGGCATCACGGGAAATGCGAAGGCGGGGATAAGGAAGACGAAGCCGAAGAGTTGGATAATGGATCCAACGGCGATGACTTTACCGAGGCCATATTTCTCGGTCCAATACGAGTTGGAGAATCCGGCGGTCAAGAAGCCAACCATTTGTCCGATCTAGGAGAGCGATCCGGCTAGATCAGCGCAGGATTTCGCGCGAAAGAAAATTTTGGCGTCGAAGGCCTACAAAAAGCATTGACACTGAAAGAATGGCATTGAATCAGTGAATTATCAGGACTGCATAGATGGATATTCCCGAGCACTCACCAACGGTGTAGCTGACGCCAAAGTAGGCCTGACGTGCCAAGAGCGATGATGTGGCACGGCGGAGGTGCGAACAATCAGCGGCTGAGCTCAACCCCGCATTACCCTCGACACACGACTCCGACAGACAGACCTGGATATAGGGGATCAAAGGACCCGAGCTCGAATCCGACCATCCGGCGCACACCATCGTCGCATGACCTAAGCATGACAGTACGCCAAGCGAATTAGCCGGCCGGTACGTGGTGGGGGGCGCGCTGCGAAATGGGACAGTGCTTGACTCACACGACGCTTCCTTGATGAACAGATCGCGGCGATCCTCCTTGGGCACCTGCGACGACGTGGCTCCTCGGGAAGCTGGACTCGTGTTTGCATAGTCCAGCTCCATGACAGGTCGTTTGATAGTGGCGGGATAGGATGAGAGCCAGATAAAGCAGATCAAGTCGGCGCGCGGAGACGTGTCGCGCACGAGCGAGACCGATAATCGATTCGGAGCTCCACAACACCGGGTTGGCCGGTCAACTTCAAACGTCATGCGTCATGATCCGGAGCGGCCTGCGGGGCGACCGAGTCGAGTTATATGCACAGCAGTAAGATTACCTACTGTTGAGTAGATCTTGAAGTGTTCACCGTCACATGTATTTCCCTTAAGCTCCACTTTCACAAGCAAATTTTCGTTTGAGTTGACAGTGCACGGCGAGCTCGATCCGTGATTCCGTGGTCCCGTGCCAGTATCTGTCTCCGCGATCAATGATTTGGTAGCAAGCCGAGCTCGCTGAATTCCGCGAAGTCCACTCCTTTCCTGCATACGGGTATCTCTGGACTGTAGACATTCTAATCGTCAAATCTTATTGCAGACGCAATATGCCACGCTTGGAATATAGCAAACGACTTACCGACCGGTCTCTGTGTCAGCACCGGCGGGTTGACAATATTTGCACTCCTGATATTCGCCATTTTGTAGCTCGATGCTCGATGGGCAGCCGGGTTCAAAGCAAGTGCAGAGATCTGAGTGGGTCAGCAGTTACCCAGGCGTCAGAAGTCACAATGCCGGCATGCCAAAAGGGAGGGACGAATAAAAGGAAGCGGGACGAACAAGGCACAACTAGCATTGCTTCATCGGGCGCACGATCCTTCAAGCATTGACTAAAACTCAAAGTGCATTGCCAGTTGGTGCCGTAGGAAAGTCGTTACTGGCTCTTCTACGCACACTGGCCATCCGAGTCCAGCTCGCGAGTCGGTCAGCAGCTTCATGAGTGAACGTCCCATGCGGGAGATCGGGTGTGCAAGCAGGTCAACGTACACTAGTCACCCTAAAACGTTTAAAACTCCTTCAAGTATCGCGATATATCTGGAAGTCGACAGACTGTGAGTACGGATCGCACACCGATTGAGTCTCGCCCATGGGATGGCGCCGGCGACGAGGACGATCGCGAGAGCGAGCTGACGGAGCAAGGAATACATCGGAGCTGTCACAGGTGCAGATGCCGTCCACTCGGGGTCTCCCAAATTTTAGGATAAGAGGTTTCGGGTATTCAACTGTATCGTCCCTACAGTAGAGACATGATGAGGGAGGGAAGCTACGTCCACGTGGTTCACAATGAGACACCGAGGGGTGGCTCAGGGGCCCCGTCTCAGGGGTAATGTTAGGCCGGTGGCCTAACAGAAGGATCGCGAGTGCTGGGCCGATCGTTCTTGTTATCGTTGCACACTCGAAAGGTATTGTCGACGGTGTTTCGTTATTTGAGGCTCGATGCGAATGAATGTGATCATCCAAGCGAGAAAGAGCACTGAGACAGGCTGAACTACACAAAAAAGGGGAACCCGGCTAATATTGACGTCCAATATTCGGTCAGGCGTGTTTCGGCAAGATTCAGCGCTTGGTCATGTGCGTGGGAGGCCGCTCGGGCCTCACTTCCTCCTTCCCAAATCCAATCTGATTGGATGTTCTTCAGTACGGTCGGCTCCTGCCTTTGCTTTTCGACCTGGGCACGAGTTCACGTCATTCCGTGTCGAGCTGCGTTGTTGCGAGCTTCGCCGCGGCTGCTCTCGTTCGTATTTCTTCGAGCTTGAGGAGGGCTTCGCTCTCCTTGATTTCGTCTGAGAGTTCGAGCATGCTGTGTTCGTGTCGCACGCGTCACCGGCTTCCTCCGATCTCATGGTCGCGTAGTTGTCGTCGGTTGAGGTGACTCGAGTCGGCGAGCTCTGCGCGTTTTCGTTCCCGTTCAATGAAGCGTTCACTGCAGACCCATCTGCAGTGGTCACTGCAGTTGCGGCCCCGTTTGATTTCGCCGCTGTGCATCTTCTTCCGGTCTCACAATAGCCTCGAAAAGCGTGACTTCGTTGATTGCCAGATGAGTATGAACCCTTCATTGAGCAGGAACGAAAACGCGCAGAGCTCGCCGACTCGCCGGGTCACCTCAACCGACGACAACTACGCGACCATGAGATCGTTGAAGGAAACCAAGTTCTACTTTGGGTGGTCGCGGCAAACTACAAAACGTTGAAAATCGGCGTGATCTTCAACATCTTCCCTCTCCGACGCTGGTGGCGTTATGACTGCCTGTACTTACATGAACTTCGGGGGACGTGGGGCACGGTCGAGGGCAGATGAAACAAACTTGAGTTTGAAAACGAGGAGGCTACAGCGATAGCGACTGCACTCACTATACCTTCAACCATTTTGACGGCATGCTTGCGGCATCTATCGTTGCAGGTGGAGGGTTGGGGCTTTGCTGAGGATGAACTCGTCTGATGGTGACGATGACTGGCTGACTTGGGGTGCGTGACCCGACGAGAGGGGCCGAGACTCGCCGCGACTGGTCGGCGCCCGGCGGACGGGCAGTGCCACCTTCGGTCATCGGCGATCTGAGGCTGGGCTTCGTTTCCTGCGTGCGAGGCGGCGTGCGCTTTCATTAGGCAACCGTGCAACTCGACGCTCCGTGAGTTCGGATTACAAGTGCGCCAAAGAAGCATTTCGCCCCGGAATGGCGGCTTAGAGCGAGTTCTGACTCTCTAATAAGGCGCGCCAACGGTCGGTCTTCACGCTGGAGATGGGCCTTGCACGCCGCTGCCGAGCCCGGCCTGGTGCTCCACTGCTCGCAATTCGGCCAGGGCTTCTCTCACTTCTACCCCACCCCACACCCGCCTTTCGCTTCGAGTTTCTCATCACCCGCACCTCTCTCACAACCACTTTCAAGCCTCCCACACACTTTCTGTCCATCATGTCGATCGCTGATAAGGATATTCCCGCCACCGCTGTACGTTGCACTCCCTCGTTCATTGTGGACGCCGCCGTGTCGTCGTCGTCGTCGGTGGTCGAGCAATGACATCGCCAGAGTCGGCAGAGTCGCCGCTTGGGCCGGATCATGAAGAGGCCGGAGCGAGCTAACACCTCCGCACTTCGCATATGTTTCATCCTCTTGTTGTCTACAGTTGTTCGATGCCATTGCCGAAGGACTCAAGGGCGTGAGTAGCCCTTTTTCCTGTTTAATCTTCCCCGGGACGCCTCAGAAGAGTGTAGAGGCAGCCCAGCTGAGTCCTCCCTCTCGTTCGTAGATGTCGGACAAGGAGAAGAAGGAAAACATCAAGAAGGTCAACGGCATCTTTGAGATGAGGGTCAAGAAGGGTTCGAAGGAGGGTATTTACACCATTGACCTCAAGAAGGTACGTCGCGGTCGTCCTCGATTTGTGTGGGTCTCGGTCGGGTCGCGTGGTCGGCTCGCGCTGCTTGTTCGCCGTGAAACGCCGATCGCCGGCCGGTGCGCGAGTCCGACTTGCGTGCATCGACGACCGCCGGGCGGGGAGGCAGCACGCCGCGTTTAGGGTGATCTGCTGGTACCTTGACCACTCGTTTCAGCGAGTGTCTGCACTATCTCTGTCATGGACTCGGAGCTATGACCCCCCTACTGCCTTCTACTCATCGATCCGGCGACTCCGATCGTTCCAGGAGCTGACCTCTTGTTCGCCCCCCATCTTCTATTCGTCTCTCGCCCACTCTCGTAAAACCCATCACAGGAGGGCACCGTTTACCAGGGCAGCGCCAAGCCCAAGGCCGACGTCACCATCTCGCTCGACAACGACACCTTCCAGCAGGTAAGCCCGAGCCCCCCCCCCCCCCTCAATCCACTTCACGGCGACCTGCGCGCGCGCGCGAGTCAATTCTACTCTCGAGACCCGATGCAGTGCAACTGAACCCGTTCCGCAATCTCCCTAGCTCGCCGACGGCAAGTTGAACGGTCAAAAGGCATTCATGTCCGGTAAACTGAAGGTCAAGGGAAACATCATGCTCGCGACCAAGCTCGACACCGTTCTCAAGGTCAGCTCGTCGCACCATCAACTTTGCCTCTCAACTACCATAACTGATGCCTTATCCATCCTATCCCCATGTACCCACAGAGCGCCCAAGCCAAGCTTTAATTACGATATCAGCACTCGGCCCTCTTGTCTCCGTTCTTACTGTGATATTCCCTTTTCGTCCTTGGTCTAGACGAACACCCATCGATGGTTCGACTCGGTCCACTCGCATCCTGTGTTGAAATCAAGTATGATTTCCCCTGAAATGCGCGCTTTCAACCGATGGAGAGTCGGTGAGAAGACTTGGCCCCTGCACTCTTGGTATTTGCGACTGGGTCGCCTCGGTGGGTCGACTCAACTTGGCGTTGCATAAAGGATGGGGTTATCAATTACAACAAGTATCTTGAAAGCTTGGTGGGGTCGGCTGAGCTAGGCTCTACGGCGACTAAGCCCCGAGACAATGACCGACTCCGATCCACCCGACATTTCGCTCAAAGGTGACATCATCATATCTTGCTATCAGGCGTCGTCGTCCACGTCGGTACTGGGTGGTGCTAAAGCTCTTCGAAGGGTCTCGGCGACCTAAATGGTAAGGACACCTGCATTAATTGTCGGGAGCTCCGATCGGTCAAGCCAGGAAATGAAATCCGGGCTGTCCCCACTTACGAGCGCATATTCTTGCCTCAGCTTATCAACCTCCTTGTCCAGCGACTCTGATCGTCTGAGAGGTATGCAACAGCGTCAGCATATCTCCCACGTGGACGGAACTATCCCCGCACGAGCTCCGGGCTCACTTTTGCAAGATCTCGTGCCTTTTCGCGACGAACTTCTCCGCCTCGTCGACTCGAAGCTGCACCCAAAGGTCCTGCACCCCACTGGCGACGATAATCTTGTCCGTATTCGGTCTATGCGGTCCCACCAGTATGTGTACTTCCGTCAGCATTCGGCTGCTCGCCCATCCGATTGATCCCTTGGCAGCACTCACACGACCCCTTGAATCGTGTACCCCATCCCAAGATCGACAGCGATATCCATCCTCCCATTACCTTCTTTCCTAGCTTGCGATAGCTCGCTTAATCTAGTGGCAAGTTGCTGTAACGACGCGAGGGTGTGCTGCAGTTGCGATTGCGAGAGGAGCAACTGTTCGAGCTCGGTCGGCAGAGGTAACGAAGGCGGAGCAAGCGGGACAGAGGAGGCTGAAGGGGTGGTCATGTTCAATGTTTTTAGGACCGAGCTCGACACACTTCGTTGATGTGGCTGGTTGGATGAGTTTCGATGCGGTGAATAGACAGAGCTGGCGCGCGGCTCACGCGTTACGGACACGGTGGGTGGAGCGATCGCTTCGCTGGGAGCAGCTCCGGCGCGGACTCGTAATAACAATTGCGCGAATTGCTATATTCCCTTTTCCTCCCCCCCCCCCCCACCGACGTCATCGCGCGGCGCCAGTCTCGACTGGGAGGGGGGACCGCAGTGGGACCGCGAGCCTGACTCTCGCTCGATGATCCATCCGCCGTCTGCGTTGCCTCTCCGGTACAGACTACTATTCCCTGCCTGAAGGGAAGATGGCTTCCACCCCACTTTGCGCGTTCCACCAAGCTGGGCCGCCACTCGCCAAAACCGAGAGCAGATCGACAATGGTGTCCAATCGCGCGAGGTACTTGCCGGTCTCGGTCTTGATGACGAAGGCGAAGAGGAGGACGAAAGCCTGACCGCGACGATGAGGATGAAGATGACGAGGAAGGTTTAGATAAGAATGGTGAAGGTGAACGTAAGCGTCTTCGGTTCTTTCTTACGTGTTGCAATCTGTTGAAGACGCAAGCACAGACTGACATAGAATGTTTGAACATCTAGGATGAAGGTCAAGGAGAAGGGGCCGAGGTGGATATACCCGAGTCTCGCGTTTTCAATTATTTGCCTACTACTTGCACGAACTCCGAGTCGACGGTTCACTGAGAACAGCTCGCGCTGGGGCACGCAGAGTTATCAAGATGTGATGGCCTGCGTCGTCAAATATGGAAAACCTTCGCTGTTCATCACGGTGACATGCGACCCCGAATGGCCGGAAATCAAGGCGGCACCTGGGGCCGAAATGGAATGACGAAGCACGCAGCATCTAATTGCACGAGTGTTTGAAGCCAAGCTGAATCGACTATGCGATGGTTTTTGGGCAACAAGCAACGGGCAGGCTGTTTCGGCGATGAACGAAGAATACTTTTATGCTGTACTTGATATTGTGGTTGTTCACCTCTGCTGATTTCCCCTGCTACTTGAAATTCACCATCCCGTTAATCTAACGGTTTCCGACTGGGTTTGACCCTATGGTAAGACATGGTCATGTCGTGTGTCGACGTTGGACCCGAATGTATGTTCAGATGCTTGTGCGCGTCCGTCAGGTAAATCATGAATGATAAGCCCTCTACGTTTATGTGTTGGCCACACGAGGGGGATATCCAAGTTAATGACCGTGCACCCCCGCAATGTCGGCAATGCACGACAGGCAATGCACGACGAACGAAAAGTGCGAGCTGACCAGCTCAGCAAATCTGTCGCATCGAGAGGACATGACCGGAATCCCGCCGCTTGACTCTCAACTCAGCTACTGGCTCTGAAGCAACAAAAGAGGTACTCTTGTCAGCTGGACGCAATGGGTGGCTTTGCTCAAAACTCGATGCGGATAATAAAGCGAACGCGCCGAACACTCAGATACCGTTGTTAGAATGAATTCGTCACTCGACTTCGTCGCCAAACGAAGTGCGTAGGACAGTGTGAATAATTCTGTCATCATAGTGCGCGGTCGTCGTCCCCTTTGGAGCGCGGAAAGCCCAAGGGTG
Source organism: Microbotryum saponariae (assembly GCA_900102585.1). Lineage (NCBI taxonomy): Eukaryota > Fungi > Basidiomycota > Microbotryomycetes > Microbotryales > Microbotryaceae > Microbotryum > Microbotryum saponariae. Next base: position 1,300,688 of record FMWQ01000047.1, on the reverse strand, counting down.
GGTGTTTCCAGATTGGGGAAAGGCGGAGGGCGGGAAAAAGTCCTTTCATCCACGGATTGCGGAGTCAAGAAACTTACAAGTGCTGATTGATACCTCGGAAAGGGCGCGAATTCAAGACAGAGAAAAGAGGCAAGATGGGGGAGGGAGCAGGAGGGCAAGCACGCCGCGCTGCCGGAAAAAAGGGAGGGAACGGTCGAACCAGATCCTTCAGAGCCGCCATTGGAGCTGGGGGGGATGTTCAAGGTCGCAAGAAAAGCAGAATCACTGCGCCCATATCCGGAGGTCGCGTCGGGTACGAACAGAGCATTAGGTGAGGGGCGGGGCGTTCACACTTCGCCAGGCAGCAACTGGTTGACGATGGCGGGTCAGAGAAAAGCACACGACCGGCGATCCTCGTTGCGAAGGGCGCCCGCAGAGGCTTATGGACTGCTTATGGCCGGTTGCCAAAGGCGGCCAACGGGCGCGCCGAGCGAGTCGGAAGGCGAGTGCGGTGTGAATCACTCCCTCTTGCTAAAACCAACTATGCTCGCTCGAAACTTCAGAACTTGTTGCTTTCCGCGCCTTTCCACGCCAACAAACCCCCTGATTTCCACATCTTTCGTTCCAACTCGAGGTGTCCCACTCGCGGCGATCTCCAAACCCATTCAATCTCGGAGGGGGCGTGACCAACGCCTACCCCGGTGGTGGTGGTGGTGGTGGTGGTGGCGGAGCTGTTGGAGCTGCGGGTCCTGTTGGCACTGGTGCTGGCGGTCCTGGTGGTGCCGGTGCTGGCAGTGCTGAGCTGACAGTGTCGCTGATGCGAGTGCGAGCGCGTCTAGAAGCCCGCAAGACCTAGTGGCCTCTTTCGGTCGCGAACTCTACAGGAGTTTCCAGGCGGGAGCATCGGACTCTCATAAAAGGTTCTTCAGTGTCCCACTTTGTTTCGGCCTACACGGACTCGCCGGTCACGGTCTCGTCGAAGTTTTATGACATCGCGTCCACCGCGGCCAGATCAGAAGCGATTCCCGTCTCGAACCACTGGGAAAGGAGGTCTGTGCACGTGCCCTTTGTCGAGGTATCGATTCTTAACCACGCATTTCCACAGATTTTGTCCAGTACATCTCCAATTCATCACCGAGGACTGTCTGTTGACCGATCACCTCGGATCAAAATGAAGTAATGTGCCTCGTGTCATGAAAAATCGTGCAGCACTTCTCGAGAGAAAAGCCCACCCCCTTCGGGACTCCCTGTAAGGGGATGCCTTACAGAACAGCCCCATAAGTAGCGTCTGAGTAGCTAGAACTGTCGAGTTCTAGTTACGACTTGCTTTTAGCCTAGCGGTCAACGACAGATTGTATTTTATGCACATCAGAGGCGCATACCTTACACTCCCCCGCTCCCCGCTCGCCCAACCATCCCGGAGAGTCGTAGCCGCCTTCCAGTCGAGAACACCTACGGCTCGGGTGACAGTAACCGCACCTGCGCTCGCTCGAAGGTGCGGGGAAGATTCTCCTCTCCCATGGGGTCAATATGTCTTTGATGCGATGACCGTCGCTGACTTTTACGTACGGGTCTGCTTCTGTCTCAGTGCCAATTGACCTGGTCCCGCACGCTGCACAATCGTGGATGAAGCCAGCTCAGGTAAGTTCCAGCTACGTTCGACTTGACTCAGGACAACACATGCACTGATAGAGATCTCACAGGCAAGAGGTGTGTTCTGGTGCCGTCTCGTCCACCCTGCACGTGAGGGAATAGATATCACATCTACATGACGGGCTCGCCATTTCTTCGCCGGTCATGCCCCTCGGAATCGACCGACATCACAGCCGACTCGTTTCAAAAAAAAATGTATGAGTTAACTCGCACATTCTCCCTTTGATCAGCATCATCAGTAACATGATTGCAAAACAAAAAGTCGGGGTTCTTTTCTGCTCTGTTGGTGCTCCAAGCTCCTTGCGAGTTTTCGTAGTCGTCTCTTTCAATTCCACGTTCGGCTCGCTTACTCCTGCGCAACCATACTTCTTCTTTATGCAAAATGATGACAACTCTTTGATGCTAGTCTTGAAGCGATCTCTCTGGACTGAGACTCGATCAGATCGATCGAGCGTTTCAGCTCCCCGGAATGATTGACCTCCTTTTTGAGTTGTCCGAGCTGATCATCGGGCGCCTTGAATTCGCCTATTCTTCCTCCCAAAGAGATGTCTGTGTTCCTCCTCCACCATCATCAATAAGGCGTTAATATTCTGGTTGGAAGGCCGTTGTAAGCGTTCGCGATATCATCTTGAATTCTGAATGGTCGAATCGGAGACAAGAAGAGGGGCTAAGGTACAAAGGTCAGAAAACAAATTGAGCCCCGCGCGCGGGCGCTCGGCGAGAGGTCGCTGTGATGTCACTGCCGTCACTCGACGTCACCTCTGACTCAGGCCACGACTATCAGTCCAGCTTATTGAGCTCTCCACTACTTTTAGTAATGAAACCCCGTCTCTGCAAGCAGGACTACGTGATCCATGCAAATACGCTGTCGAATCGATCCTCTACTAGACGTACATTCGAACACATTGAAGACATCAGCGACTCCGACTCGGAACAGGAGCTGGTCGCCATGGCTTCACCGTCATTGAAGATGATGTACCGCCAGACAGTTTATCCACTGGAATGAGACCATTGCCCGCCTGTTTCAAGGTGAGCGCAGATCCCCCCCCCCCCCACTCAAAGGCCTTCTCTCTCTTTCGAACAGGCCTCGACGAAGTGTACTTGGACTTGAAGCCAAGCAAAGGTCGGTTATGACAATTTTTTCGAGGTCAAATCCGGCAAGCCTCGCGTCTCCTTCGTTTCAGCCTATAAGGAAAATGTGCCTATGATCGCTTTTTCGTTGTCAGTGTCTCATTCGACGCCGTCGACCTGACCCACAAAGTCACTCACGTACGTCGGGGTTCAAGTTCACCGGACCCGACCTGCGGGAGCTCGAGATGACTGCGTGCGCATCGTTGATTGAGTTCAATCCCGCGTGTCTGAATTTCTTGCAACATCTTTCTCAAGCGCCTCGCCCCGAACAGCCTCGTATGCCCGATTTGTATCAAAGTGGTGCGGAGCTGTCGGAGCGAATTCAGGAGCCCGAGCTGTAGGCTAGGAAGTTCGAGTACCATTGCGAGGAGTATGGGATCAAGCTTTTCATCAAAGGTGAGCTTAAAAGGTTTCAGGCTCTGTTCTGTCAAAATCTCCGAACCATCGTGTTTTGAAACGGTACTTTGCGTCTTCACGCCGTGAAGGTCGACTCGGAAGAATACAGTTGTACCCTTATGCGACCTTGAGATCTGGCAGATCCGATCGATCCCAAACTCTTGACTCCCTGGAAGTATTGAAAACTGCTCAAACTTCATTTGGTGTGGATACTTTCATTTAGGTGGCTTTTGCATTGGCCACCTCGCCGAATACAACTTACTATTGGTCGCATCAACGGCGGCAAAATGTGATTGGATCGCGCGTTCGGGGCGCACTGCTTGCAGCTCTCGGCTGCTCTCGGCCGAGCCAGCCGAGCCAGCGCTCGCTGCTTCGAGCAGAGGTCTCCTTTCGCTCCCTCCGATCACCCTTCACCGCTCGCGTGTGCTCCGACAACGCCGCAGCTTCGGGCAGGTCATCGGCTCTTCCCGGGTGCGGAGCTACTTACCAGACGCCTCTGCTCACTTTGTTCCGGCTGTGTCGTCGTCGTTGCTGGCCCGTACGACACCACCCCTCAGTGCCTGGCTCACCTCGCTTGGTCTCGTACGACGTCCTTGTCCTCCGCTCACGAGGCGCAAATCCAACCACCGTGTATGCATCAGTCATAAACTACGCTCACTGTACGTTCCCGCGCCTGTACTGTGCCCATCCACCACGCCAGACCACGCCGTGCAGTCGGTCTCGTGGCGTGGCCCACGTGATCGACCTCGCTCAACTCCGATCTTGGACCGAGCCAGTCGCTGCGAGTTCGCGTGTCGATCAAGCTGACATCGTCTTCTGTCGCATAATCAGAGCCGTTTAATATCTTTCAACGCACCCCCAAACTCCCGTCGAGATCGCCCACACGTGAGGTGAAGGATGGCACCCGCGGCGAGGTTGACCCTGCCCGCCGGGACGCGCCTCCCGACCTTTCACATCGCACCGCCGCACTTCAGGGTACAGGGATGGGATCCTCTCTTGATCATTGCTCAGGTGAGTTAAACTCGCTTTCTTTGACGGTCCAATGGAGAATGACGCTGAACACCTCTTCTGCGCCCGCCCAGATCGTCACGCTCCAGACGCTGCACTACCTCACCTTGGCCCTCCTGCTCCCTCCTTTGCTCTCAAGATTCGCGTCATCCACTCTACTCGGATACGAGGGAGGTCCTTCCTCCGTCTCGGTTGTCATGGATTGGCGCGAGTTCATCGGCCGCCCCACGACCTCGCTGCCGACTCGGAGATCTCTCCCCGCCGGACTGGTCGGACTCGATGTCTTTCAGGCCGTTTCGACTTCTGGTGCATGGGGATTGAAAACCTTGATCGCGAAAGGCGATGGGAAAGCGGTGCATGTCGGTGTCAAGGAAATTGAGGAGGGTCTCGTCAGGGTACTCGAGTATGATCAGTTCAGGGGTTGGGTCGTCGCGATCGCTTGGTGCATCACCGCTATGATCGAGTCAGTTGCATCGACTTGTTTCTTGTTGCTCTTAGCTCGTGCTAATCTTCGGTTTGGATCTCTCATTGCACAGCGTCTTTTACCTGTATCACTTTGTCCGACGGCCAACCCACATCCTCGACTCGTCCCTCACGCTCCTCTTCAACCATCTCATCCTCACAACCTACTACTCGTCCCAATTCCCTACCTCCTTCTTCTTCTACTTCATTCTCATCGGCTCCAGCGTCGCTCAAATCGTTCTTGCCGAACAGATGTGCGTTCGGAGGGAAATGAAGGAAGGGTTTTCTTTCGACGAGAACGGTTCGAACAGTTCGGCCTCACCTGATGTGAATATGAATGGAGGAGGAGGAAGGTTAGGTAACAGCATCAGTGGAGGATCGAACGGGAAGGGCTCAACGGACGCAGTGACGACACCCTTGTTGAGGAATAACCTGTCCCCGAACCCTTCTGAACCATTAAGGAGAACGTCCAGTCCGAATCCGATCACGAAACATTCGGACGAACAACACGAAATGAGCGTCTTTTCCAGCCCTTCATCTATTACACCTCAATCGCATTCACATACAAAATCGTTCGGTGCGGGAGTCGGGACGTCGACGGGCAAGAAATCGCATTCGAAGCACTTGAGTTTGACTACGGCAGTGCAATCCGTTCTTGGCGCAGGCAGTGGTGGTGGAGGAGGGATGGTCTCGAGTCCTATCTCGATGAAAGGGGGGTAATAACTACGAAAGGGTCTCGGGCAAGGATAGGGATGATGACTAGGGTGGCAATAGATGTCCCTGTGTGAAACTTTGATTCGTGCTACATTTGCGGCCTGGGTGGAACTACACAGTTCCAGAATTGTGAGAAAAGCCGCTAGCGGTTCATCGTACTCGGGGTTCGCTCGGCCTCACGACTTCTCGAGGTCTCGAAAGAAAGAATATGCCGTGGCGCATGGCTTTAGAGACAATGCGGAGCGATGTCAGCGCTGGCAACTGGCGGGATCTGATTTGACATCGCCGTAGTCGCCAATTCGAGATCAAATTCCTGGCGTTGCACGCGCTCCCCGCCCACGTCCTCCAACGAAAGCCAACGTACCACCCAAACCTTCGGCAGTCCCTGCCATGAGACTTGCCACAATGCAGTGGTGAAGGTCTTGTTCAAAACAGACCTAACTTTCGCAAGCTTTCACAAAGTCGAAACCGGTCACTGCCATCTTGGATTGCCGGACACAAAAACTTGCTCATTTCCAAGTCTTCCTCTTCTTCTCCTAGTGCCCCGAGTTCAACACTTTCGATGAGCTATGCTGCCTACGTTCGCAGGATAAGTATGCGAGAGCCCTTGAGGCATGCCACCTTCAAGTCAGTAAGTACTGCGCCCGCCTGTCGACTGCTAGAAAGTAATAGCGCTCCTTGCATGCGGTTAAACGGAACTGTTGCCCCGTTCCTGGGTCACTGACTGTGCAGTGTAGTGCCCTGCCGCTCTCTTTCAAGCAAGGGCGGGGGGGGGGGGGCTGTGTAAGGCATGTCAGCCGTGTATAAATGCGGGGTAAAGACACTTCATCTGAAGCCTGCAGTCGTGACTCTCCACCCACGCGTGCATCCGGCGACATTGGAGGCGCTGACCGGGCCCTAAACCCCTGACCCTGTTAAAATGTCCCACAATCGCCATCATGCCTCAACGCCAACAACGCATTTTCGTTCCGAACGGCCGTGCCCGTGTGGCGAAGGGAGCGGTCAATCACGATCGGCAAGTCCCCTGTCGGTGTCACGGTCAGCGCTTTAAAGCTCGAGATCGCCCAGTTCTGTGCCAAGGTGTTTTCCATCATGATCTGCGCGATCTTTGATGTTCACGAAATGGAACGGCACGGTGAACGCGCTAATGCTCGGGCGACGACTCCGAGTCCTCACGGTACCTTTTCTCGAACGGCTCTATTTTATGGCAGATGTTGTGACGATGGATGTCAGCATAGCAACGAATATCACAGAGACGATCCTTAGTATTCGAGCTGCTACCATTGACCTGCACTCGTTATGTAGCCCAATGACCGTGGTCGACCAACGTTGGCTCCGACCTGATCTTTATTGGCAGGACTCCTGAACTTGCCCTATCCGAAGGTCTCGCTCAGCCTGTATTCCACGTTTGGCTACTTGCCTCTTTATCGGTATGCTCATCTTCAGGAATGCTTTGGGGGGTTGTAGGCGGTTGACGGCGACGGCTTGAAGCCGGTGGCCGGTGGACGGCGGACCTCAGGAGCCTGACGTCGGTGCGCTCGTGGTGCTCGATTGATGACTGTCTTGCTCGATCGATGGCTCATGTAGGTTGATGAGCATTGGATAACAGCACAACTCCGCGCCTTCGTCGACCTAAAGTGTGAGATGTGCTATTTCACATGTCTCGCCCAGGCGTCACGCTGTACGCGTCAAATCGTCTCGATCGGCTTTGCTGAACGACTCCATCGGATGGGATCAACGATTGAGAGCGAGTCTTAGGGTGACGTGGCAAGACACATTGTGTTGATTCGAAGGCCGAAAAAAGTGCGGATGTTGGGCATAAATATGCACAGGTAGGGGGCTTGAAAAGAGCTCCTTGCGGATGTCGCGCTTCGGGCAACACCTGACTTTTGCCAAGTTCCCGTGGGCCACTGCAGGAACCGGGAAGCTCAGCCGAAGGTGCGTCTCGGAAAACCCCACTTTAAAGCCGATTTATGCACCGAATATCCCTCTCCAACGGATGTATGAATTCCGGTGTAAGACCAATGATCGAGTTTGGTTGGTAAAAGGTACTCTACCATCAAAGATCACGTCATCTAGCATATTACAAGGCATAAATGGACCCGAAAAGTACAAAACTCCGAGACGGACATTGGGCCGAGCTTTCCCAGGTCTTGCCACTGCTAGCTTCACCCACCTTTCTGCCGACTTCCCCCTCGCCTCTGCCAACTTCGCTCACTTCATTGCCTAAGCGGGCCGCGCCTAAAGTTGGCGAAGCTGTGGCACTCCCTGGACACCGTCAGTACCCCGCCTTTGGCAACTGGCCGAGGCCGAAGCGCGTGCGAACGACTGCCCGCTGAGGCGGTGAATGAGGAGACGGGTCACTTTTCAGAATCCTTTCTCCCTCCTCGTTGCGGAGGCTGAAGTCGAGACGCAATTTGGGCTTCGCTTTGGGGGCGGTGTTGTCGTCGGTGTTCGCCTACTTCTTGGCGTTGGCGTCTTCCCGCGTCCAGAGATCGGCTTTCTTGACGTCGGCAGGTCGTTGGCGAGGCCTGAATTTGACACGCCAGCCTCGACGCTCCTTTCCCACCAGCCTTCACCGTCGCGCCCCCTTTGTCCCGGCCACGAGCGAGCAAGACGGTAACCTCGGTCGTGAGTTCGACGACGTGGGGGACATCAGGATGATTATAATTCTCTCGGCCACCGAATCCGAGCTGCAATACTCAACCACTTGTACGCAGCCAAGCTCAGTGAGCTCCACACGCCTCCAAAAAAGTACACCGATGAGTCCTCGCGATGACGAGCGAGGCGTCGTTGACGTTGTCTGCGACAAGAGCGATCGAATAACGCCCCCGAGCTCCCAGCAAGGTTCGAATTTTACATCGTTCATGCCTCGCCAACGACCTCCCGACGTCAAGGATGCCGTGCTCTGGACGCGCGGGGAGACGCACGCGATTCGGCCTTGGCCGGTTGCCAGAGGCGAGCAACGGACGCGCATTCGAACCTTGTTGGGCGCTCGGGGACGTGATTCGATCGCTCTCTTCTAGCACAGACGACGTCGACGTCGCCTCGCTCGTCGTCGTCAGGAGATCGGTGTACTTTTTTTGGAGCACGTAGAGCTCACTGAGCTTGGCTGCGTAGAAGTGGTTGAGTATTGCAGCTCGGATTCGGTGGCCGAGAGAATCATCATCCATGTCGTCGAACTCACGACCGAGGTCATCGTCTTGCTCGCTCATAGCCGGGACAAAGTGGGTGCGACGGTGGCGGCGGGTAGGGAAAGGAGCGTCGACTAATTGGTAGGCTCGCGTAAATTCAGGCCTCGGCGATGACCTCCCGACGTCAACGATGTCGTTCTCTGCACGCGGGAAGAGGCGAACACCGAGAAGTCGGCGAACACCGACGACACCCCGCCCCCAAACCGAAGCCCAAACTGCGTCTCGACGTCCGCCGCCGCAACGAGGAGGGAGAAAGGATTCTAAAAGTGATCTCTCCCGACACGCAGCTCATCAATCGCCTCAGCGGGCAGTCGCTCGCACGCGTTTCGGCCTTGAAACGGCCGCTTTCAACAAGTTTACGCCTATCATACGGCCGCGTGCAACTTTACACCTATCATATGACTTTACACCCTTCATACAGCCGCGTCCGTCTCATAAAATGGTCACTTTCCTATCAAGTGATCGCCTTCTCTCATTGGTCATTTTCTCTTATAAAGATTGTCGCTAGTAAGTGGTCGCTTTCTCTTATAAGAGTGGCCGCTTTCTCCTTATAGGCTTTTTCTAAGTATTCACTCCCGCGCTTCTTTCCACTCATGTGGGTAAAGGGTAACGTGTAAGGCGCCGCTCCGCTTACGCCTCACGACGACCCCGAGCCAATCTCAGCGGCCTTGAGCTTTTGACCTCGCGCGCGGCGTCGCAGCGCCTCTTGACCTTAGTCCTTTTAGTAGTCTTTCTTCGCCTGCGAATTACACCGTTTGATCTTCTGAGTTTGGACTTGGAATCAGTGAAACTTGAGAGCGATCTTGTGCCTTTCATAAAGATGCTTTTTCGCCGGCGAGCCCCTCGGCCGGCTTTGGACAAGCTCCGAGTCTCTGCTCATTCTCTCATCACGGAATCACGTGCGACGCTGACCGGTGTGGTACCCCGATCAACCCTGATGAACCTGATTAATGGCAATCGGCCGTGGACCGCCTGTGCGTATACCGTGGCAACACTGCTTTCGAGCAAGTCGATAATTCGTTCCCGACCTGCCACGATTGCTGCGCGACTCGAGGAGGAAGGTGGAATCCCCACCGATCAAGCTCTCAATCTTGACCCTCAACACCGAAACAGGACGTGGCAAGCAGCCACGGACTACATGGACGATCCTTTCTTCAAGAAGATCGTGACCACCGTTGATGATTTCGATCGATACACCCTTAGCGCTGATGGCGCTCTGTGGCAGAATGACGAAATTTACGGCGACCGACTGTGCATCGCAGCCGGCACCGTGGACGGACGAAAAGTCCGAGAACTCGTGTTGGAACGCGTACACGAGATGACAGTACACACTGGTAGCCGAAAGATGCTTCCAGAGATCCAATTCCTTCTCCTCGTACTACTCGCATGATTCGATGCACCCGCTTCGTCAGCACATGTGATACCACGATATACGATCTCGATTTTCAATCCCGAGCATTGGAGGGTATGGATCAGCCCTCGTTTTAGCGGGAAGGGTAGGCGAGGGGATAGGGAGGGATCGAGGGTGATCAAGCTGGGGGCATAGGGGGAGGAGGCGGAGAGGGAGAGGGACACGTGACTGAAAGAGGTGAGGGTTGTGGGTTGGATCGAAAGGAGGGTTGTCGAGGGAGGAAGGAGGGAGGATGTGGATTGACTCTGTAGGGCAGGGAGAAGGAGGGTCAGATTTTTCGTTCTTTGGAGAACCGAGGAGGGGGCCACCACTTGCCAGGCCGAATTGTCCGCGATGGGAAACGCTCTTGACTTGCTCGTCGCCGTAGTCTCGGATATGGATACGCCATAGCTGCAGGATCTGGTCTTCTACCAAAGGTGTCGAAGAGGAGGAGATCTGGGCTGTTCGGGGGTCCAAGTCGGGGTAAAGTGGGGTGGGGAAGGAGAGTAAAGAGGGGTCTGTGGTCGTTGGGATGGATATGACGAGGCATATGGTGGAGTAACCGACTGTGGAAGGGATGGTTTGAGGTTCTAAGTGACCAGGAACGGGGTGCAGAGCTCCACAGCGCAGTCAACGCACGCGTCGCGGCCAGCTCGACCTTGTCCCTCATATCCTTTGCTTCTGCACTCGTCCATGATCCCACAAGATCGTGTTTAGCTCTGTCCGACGCTGAAGATCGACCTTGTTCCTTCGTTGCATGGCTGGCTTTGGCCTTGCCCTTGGCTTTAGCTGAGGACGAGGTGGAGGCGGAGGTGGTGGCTTGTTCGATCACGCGGCTCGGTCCGAGGTGGAGAGGGACCAGAATTGAGTCGATGTAGCCGTGCATACCGAATGGGAATCTGGAACGAACTCCCAGGAGGGGGGGTGGAGGGAGGAAGAGGAGATAAAGTGGAGCGCGATCAGTCTCATGCCCCGCGCTTCGCAATTAATAGGCCGTCAAGAGTCGGCGGCGGTCCGAGCTCAGCAGGCGCACTCAAGTTTTATCGTCTACTATCATCAAAAAGAGAAAAGAAAGAAAAAGGTCACAGGCTATATATAAATATTTCTTCCGGCCGAAGCAGACGTGAGTATGATGCCGTCTACTAGAGTTTTACTGCCGAGGCGCCGCAACGACTCTGCGGCGACTACTGCACGCACACACAATGCTATCAGGACCACAAAGGTAGAAGTAGTAGCTTGCCAAGATCTTCGATCGACATAACGCCTCGGACAAGGTCATACAACTATTCGCTGGAAGGCGGAGGCGGTGCAGTGACGGCGTCACGGCGGCAAAGGCAATCGGAACAGGAGAGGTAGTAGCGAGAAGTGGGAGTGATGAGGAGTTGTACATACGCCACATTGAGGACGGGAGGGAATAGAGGAGTGGAGCTGTGTTCCTCTTGGCTTTCGGCATTATGCACGTTAGTCGAACCGATCGATGGAATGAGCAGACTTTTACCTTTTGAGAAAGGCTGGGGGAGAACGTGTGCCGCATCAGTTGGGCGGCTCGAGGTAGTCTGAGGTTTCAAGGGGATATATATTCATCGATCGGCGGTGATGTTCGATGGCATCGTTCAGGAAGACATGGCCACCTCTTCCCTTGCAGCGCTTTCAGCTGCTTCCGCTCGGAGGCGCAGCCTCCCAGATATCAGTTGAGACTTATGCTAGTATCTACCAAGTATATCGCACCTCACTCCCATAGAATTCACTTCAGCGAGTGTTGAATTTGCCACATATATCAACGTAACGGTGGAGCAATAAGTGTATACGCATTTCCTGGGCGTTGAAGAGTTGCCCCTCGGGCCGACGTTTCCGGGGCAAAGCGCCATTGGGGGAAACACAAATGTCTGACATGTGATCAGACGATTTCAAACGGGAAGACTGTCATGTGATACATTTAGACAGCGGATGAGGTAAAGCGTTCACACGCCATGCGGTGCAGGTTCAACTTCGGTCTCGGCTAAGCCCGTTAAGGCCCCTCCTATCTCCTATTGCAAGACCGAACTTGACTCAGAACCGCCCTCTGACGATCGCCAACGCGGGGCGGGCCTTGTCAGCCTTGAAAGAGATTGGATGTCCCAGTGGTGAGGAACTTCATGCTCCAGGATACCCACCTACCGTGAACACCTCAGACGACATCTCTTACCTCAGACAAAACGAAGAAGCCCAGCCGGGCCGACCTCTGCCGTGGCGGACGACTTTAGGCGGTGCAGTGTTGCCGAATCGGAAGTCACTAGTGACCACACACTAGTTTGACAGGTTTCCGGCTCCTGCAATTGCACCTCATGGCTCTACTGACAGTTTCCATGATGACCCGATGAAGCGCTGTAGGCTAATCCTTCCGCCGACCCCGAACCGCACTGAAACATCAGACACCGCCCACGGCGCCCAGTGCGGACAAAGACCCGCTACGAGGCCAAACATGACAAACCAGACCGAACGGTGGTTCATGACCGGCGCAGTACTTTAACCCGTTCGGTTTATCCTCCCTACCTCTCCTTCCTATTCGTCACTTCGCTCCTCAACTCTTCACTGGAACTTCAGCTCGAGATGAAAGCATCGCTCCTCTCCCTCGTCGGCCTTGCGCTCGCGATCACTGTCGTTCAAGGGGCCCCTAGGGCCAACCCCGGGAGGAAATTAGCGCCCGGGGATCGAGGCTGTCGTGGTCGTGGCGGAGCCTACTGTGGTCCCGGGGCGAGTTGCTCACCGGACGGGTTTTGTCTTCATACAGCCCCCCAGTGTATTTGCGATGACCAGTAAGTGACGAAACTTGCCCGGGGCTGCCGGTGGTCCGGTCAGCCACACGACCGGGACCCGGCCCCGGCCGCAGGAGCTACTTGCATCGACAACTTTCAGGAGATCACTGTCTGATCAGTGTTCCTTGTTCATCAGGCGAACAACCTGCCTTAACCATTGTTCCGACGATAAATGCAAGCTCCACTGCAACAACGTGTACGTCATTCCCTCCCAGCTCGATTCCCGAAGGCGTTGGCCCATGCGTTGAGGCAATTCCCCAACGAACCGATGGCGGCTACTGAATCCATCGGGTATGGCCTGCAGTTATACGTTCTGTCGCGGCCAGCACCTGTGTGATTGAAGTCCTTCCCCGGACCAAGGTATTCGATCCTGATCTCGAGTTCCCACGCGGCGCAGTCGAGGATTCACAAGGTGGTGGCGGCGGCGGCGACGACGAACGACAACGGTTGGAACAGGAGAGGGCGAGGATGAGTAGGAGAAGGTGTGCTGGGCGGTATTAGGGATGAGATGAGATGGGTTGAGGTGAGATGGCGAGAGATGGCGAGGTGGACGCGAGCTTGTTTGGTCTTTGGTGTTTGTTCATATTGGTTGGATCAATGGAATGTGCAGATTCTTCATTGTTAAGGCTGGCTGGTTTCCCACGGAGCCTTTTCCTGCGCGCAACCACATTTAGGACAATGTCGACGCATGAGGCATCTCATGAGGCAGTGATAAAAGAGGCTACTCTGTCTTCCATGCGAGCTTCGCATCGTGGGCCCCTTTTACTGTGACTTATGCCTTCTTGAAGTTGGCTCTTTTACCGTTCAAATCCGCTGTCGGTTGATCAAGGAACGACGCGCGCCCGTCAATCGCGGAAGCGCCTTCGTACATGTGAAATACGTGATCTCAGGATCGCCCAGAAACTTGGCTTGGTTTGCGCTGGGGGCCGAGCTCTCCCTTGAAGCCCCTGTTTCCCCCCCTCGGCCTCGGCGGCGCAATCTGCGCCGGTATGATCACCGGTTTCAGGTTCGCGGGCGGGTGTTGTGGGGGGTTCTGCCACCAAGCCCAGATCTAAGCGATTTATTATATTCACTATTCAGGTTCATCAATCGAGATCGGTACAAATGTCGTTCAGTCTGAGACTGCTCGTCGTATTAGTACTTGGCCCGCACGAGACGCTCGAATCGGACGAGCGACCAAGAGCGACAATCGAGACACGGCGCGCGCGCCATCTCTCTACCTGACCTCCGTCCGACCTGCACCTTCTCGACCTCGACTCGACCCGCATTAGCTCCCCCTACGTCGCTGCACGGATCGTTTGCCCAAGTACAGTATGCAGTCCCAGACGGACTTGTACGAGTACCACACCTACAGGTCAGTTGCGCGGGGATCGTACCTGCTACTAGCCAACGGATGGGCGTGGCTGGGTCGAGCGCTGGTGCCCGTCATTGGATCGCAAGCTGAAGGGCTTGGCTTGGCGCGAACACATCCGCGCGAGGCATGGCCGGTAGTCGACGGAGATGAAAAGTCGATAAGCACGGACACACCGGAGGGTGTCAGCATCCACGATGTGACCATGAGCCCGCCTCAGCCTGCCCTGATCGTCGTCTGTCGAGGCCGAAGGTGGCGCGGAGCTCGGGCGCGCTCGCGTTCGCCGAGGCCGAAACAGGCCGGCGACGGCCGATGGCTGACGCTCGCAAGCTGTGCCCGAACCGAACGACTCGGCAAACGACTCGGCAAACGACTCGACGGTCAACTCACTCTCCGGAGCCCAGCCGTGACAACCGAAACTGACTTTCTCCGCTACAAAATGCAGTGCGATCGATTTCGTCATTGGACTGCTCATCACTCTCGGAGGTCAGTCAAGCCTCGCCCCTTGGAAGCTTCGTCGCTTTCTGGTCCCCCGTAGGCTGATCCTGCATCTCCTCTCCAACAGCGTCGGTCCTGAACGCACTCGGATTGAATGTCACCAAGCTCGACTTTACGCGCCAAGAAGCCCTGCCCGCATCGGCTCGGAAACCCGACTGGCAACGACCGTTCTGGGTCCTCGGCTTGGGTCTCTACATCATCTCCCAGGTCGTCGGCTCCACATTGGCGTTGAACTACCTCAGGGCCGAATATGTCGCACCGTTGGGGTCCTTGAGCTTGGTCTTCAACTTTGTATTGTGAGTATATCGATTGTCAATCTGCGCGATTGCCGAGCGATGACTGACAAGGATTGTCCACCCCGACTACAGCGCCTACCTCCTCGTCGGCACTCCGGTGACTCGACTCGACATCCTCGGAACGATCGTCGTCATTCTCGGCGTCGTCGGCGTCGTCGTATTCGGCAACAACCGTCAACTCCCTGCCGGAACGTTCGACAAAGAGTCGAACTTGACCCTCTCCGTGCTCAAGGGCATTTGGTCACGTTACGAATGGATCGTCTACCTCATCTTTCTCGAAGTCGCGACCGTGACCCTCTTCTGGTTCTCGACGATCGCGCACGAGGTGTGCATGGCCCGCATCGTCGACGATCGTGGCGAAGCGGGAATGAACGTCGATTCCGCGATCGAGGATATGGTCGGTTCAGGTGGAGGGAGGCGCGTCTCGATCCCTCCAACCGCCTGGGCCCGCTTCAAAGACTCGACCAAGAAATCGCACGGATTCGCTTGTCGTTTCCTCAAGCGCCAATTGGAACGGTGGTCGCAAGCCAAACCCGAATCGGTGATCCGCCGAGCCGCGGGGTTCAGTTGGTCCGTCACCGCTGGTGTTTTGGCTGGTCAGAGTTTGGTCTTTGCCAAGAGTGGGGTCAAGTTGATGACGATTGGGTGGACGCATAAGGGTGGAAATGGCGAGCCGAATCCGTTCACTTCCGTTTTGACCTATGTCATCCTTGCCCTGTTGGTCGTTTCGGCCGTATCGCAAGTTTGTGAGTTGAGCGCGGTTCTCGTGAGTGCTTTGGAACTTTAGCTGACCGTTTTGCTCCGTGTCGACCTATAGACTGCTTGAACAAGGCGCTCAAGTGCTGTGACTCGACATTATCCGTACCAGGTAAGCATCTGACAGAATTCGTATCCCCCTTCGCCCAAAGCTGACGAACTTCCCTGCCCAACAGTCCTCTTTGCGACGTACACGACCTGCGGTTTCCTCAACAACCTCGTCTACCTCGACCAATTGGATTCGTACAAAACTTGGGTCTTCATCCTCATCTGGCTCTCAATCCTGGTCCTCATCATCGGCGTCGTTTTCCTCTCCCTCAAAAAACCCGAACCCTCGCATCGATCGCGAAGTCAATCCGAACCCGAGATCCCAACTTCGAATGAGCCTTCCGCTCCGGAAATGGAAATGAAGGCTCGACAAAGTGGTGAAGGAAGAACGAAGAGGGTTGGTTCGACTTCGGAGGGAGCGCATAAGATTAAAGATGTGATCATTCATACGTTGCAACAGACCGATGGACCTGCTTTGGATGGAGGGAAGAGGCAGGGTAGTTTGGGAAAGGTGTTTGGTGGGATGGTCGAGGATGCACCGCAGGAGGTGCTGGAGGTGGTGGTGCAGGGTGGGAAGGGGGAGATGTCGAGGAAGGAGAGGAGAAGAGGGGCGCAAAAGTTGGGCGATGAGGGCGACGATGAGGTCGATGAATTGGATCGGGAGGGGCCAGTGGGGAAGAGTCCGTTCGATGATGAGTTTGGGGAGTTTGAAGAAGCACCGGACGCCAAACCGTAGTGCAAAGGGGTTTCTCAATCAACCTCGCCGAGCATTGTCTTGTAGTCCGAAATACCTGATGTATACCCGCAAGCTCATGTTTACATATATCACGACCCAACAAGGTCACTGCTACAGAGGGCACCAAGAGTGCTCCGACCCCACTAGTCCTTCCTGATCCACATCTGAAACTCGTACTCGACCATCTCACCTCCCGTCCGATCCTTCTCCTTCTGATCCCCACGCGGTACCTCAAACCCAACCCACTCACAAAGCTCCTCATGACTCGCTCGACGCCATTGCCCCGGCTGACTTTTCACAAAGTCGGGGAAGAAGGCATCACAATTTTCAAAGTTGGTCTTGATGCGCGTGAGGAGGATGCGATTGGTGAGGTAGATTTTGGAAGGGTTGGTGAGACCTAGGGTGTAGAGTTGGGCTCCTCCGATTAGGAATACGCGATTTATGGGAGTGGGTAGGGATTGGAGGTGGGTGATGGACGATTCGAGAGAGTTGGCGAGGTGGGTGTCCGGTGAGGTGGCGCTGGAGAGGTTGGAAAACGGCCTTCAGTACTTCAGTTTCCTAGCTTAGATGCACCATTTTAATACTTACACATCATAATCCTCCTGCCGACTAACAACGACATTGACCCTCCCGTGCAAAGGCCTGAACCTATCCGGGATCCCTTCCCAACTCTTCCTCCCCATGATCACCACATTCTTGCCCTTCTCGGACGTCGCAGAGCTCAGGTCTGGGCTGGTTTGTGTCTCGCCTTTTGTGACGCGGGCAAAGTAGGCCATCTCTTTGGGCAGTCGCCAGGGAAGACTACTTGAACGTCCGATCGCGTGGGACGAGGTCGCGGCGACGATCAGCGTCAAGGGGACCTGGGGGGATAACGAAAGGTCGTTAGTTCGTTTTCAGCGTCGTAGTGCATACAAAGCAGTAGGAAAGTCTCACAGGCATCTTCATGTCGGGCATGATCCGTTCAAGCGACGAGAATGGCCAAAGGAAGACATCGCACCACGCGCGCCGACGCGTCGAATCGCCGCTTCCGAAGCCTATCACCACAAGCGCGCTATCGCCGTCGCTGCCTCCTCGGTGCACATTGTCAGATCCACACCTAATCCAGGCACTGAGCGGTGTATCGACCACAGAATCAATCTTACGCCTTTTACTTAAAATTGCCGTTGTTGATGCACTCCAACGCTCTTAGTCCAAATCTTTCTTCTTCCCCTCCCTCCCTCTCCGGAGTGACTTGTTTTTTTGCTGACTCGCCCGTGTAGATCTTGACTTGGTGCGTGTTCGGCTACACTTTTGAGCACCTCTAGGGAGGCTTTCAGCATGGCGTGTCCGGTTGCGTCGCTAAAAGTTACTTTTAGGGACCGTTTCTTAAAAGTGGTCCGAGGGCACTTTGAGCAAAAGTGGTCCGAGGGCACTTTGAGCACTTTTTATAGGGACGGGTCACTCGCCCGCGCAGCCCAAGTCCCGCACTCCGAGCTTCGACCCGCTTAATATAAGGCTGTTCGGGCGCTGGGACACGCTCGGACCGCTCAGGCCGACCTCGGTTTCAGCATGATACAAAACACCAAATAGCATTGGCTCACGGGCGCGTCGGTTGGCCGTCGCGTCACGTCGTGCGCTTTCCACCATCGCCAAGAAATCCCCTATCACACTCAGCAAGCGACGATGACAGCAAGAACGACTCCGAGCTCTCCGCTCATTCGAACACTGCGCAAAAAAGAACAAGAGCAAAACAGGCAAGGTGAAGAGCAAGAGCAAGTCGAGAGGGACGCGAGCGGAGAACCCGTTGTGCAGATCATATTTTTGGTCCACCCTATGACAACAACATTGCATCAACCGTGGCAAGCTCCACTTCACTTGCTCCATCAGATCAATTTGAATGTTCATTTCGTAGTAGTCATCGTTGTAATACACCCTGAATGTGAGGAACAAGTCGAATCAAATCTCTCTAGTCCATAGCAAGTAGAGCTCCCTGAGTTCCGCTCTCCGTATCGATTGCTCATCTGACGCGTGTGCAGCCAGTCGGCGGGCCTCCGTTTCGTAAGTCTGGTAATCCGCCCACATCCGCTCGGCGATGTTGTCTCTGAGATCCTCCATCCGACGTTTGCTGGCGGAAGTGGAAACGTGGGCTCGACGCTGTCGCTCGTGGTCACTGTCGGGATGATACTCGTTTTCGGAATCGTTGAGGTCCGTCGCCGCAGCAATCTCCCTCAAGAGTTGCCGTTCTTCTTCTTCTGTGGACACCGAGCGAGGTTCACCTGTTCGTGCGTTAATCGGGTCGTTGAATTGGATGAAGTTGTGTAGCAGCGCGCAAGCATGCGGGATCCTCGCTTGGTGTTCTGCCGGCAGCTCTCGAGGATGGCCCACGAGCACAGCGAACTGGCGCTTAGTGACCGCGATGATACGTTCCACGGCGTTCCTCAGAGAAGCATGACGCAAGTTGAAAAGCTCTTGTGGGTTCTGGGGACTGCGGTGAGGACATTCAGGCACGGATTGTCAGCGCGGGACCCTTGGAGCAAACTCCCCTACCTTTATCCATGATCGGACCATTGGCATCGCGAGTGTACAAGGTACAAAACACATGTCCTACAACAGCGAATTACCTTTGGCTACCCAGTAGCCACTCTTCGAGGTGGTATCGGACGTTTCTGTACGGTGTCATGCACTCCTCGCTGGTTGCAAAGCCTGCATCGCCAAGATAGTATTTGCCTTCGGGGATGACGAGGTCCCGTTCGCGTGCCCAATCCCACGCTTGCTGATCGTGAGCAGAACCTTCGCAGCCGCTCTGAAGATAGCAGAAGCGATGATCGAAAGTCGTAGCGGCGAGTATGTTTTGTGTCTTGTCTCCGTTTCGATCGATCCATCGCTCGGCATCGTGGGCCGTTGAGTACCAAGGGCCGAGCGTTCCGTCAATGGCGCCGATGCAATCGCCAAAATATCGTGCAAACCGAGGATTGTCGGTGATAACGCTCGGTGTGGGCGTGTCTGCCGTGGGCTGAACAACGTACTGTTTTCTGAGGTCGCTGTGTACGAGTAATCCGAGTGTTTCTGGCAAATAACTGCGACGCAAATGGGAAGGTGCATGAGTACTAGTGCGAGTCTGGGAGGAACAGAGCAGCGGAATTGTTCTGTCAGGAAGTAGGACATGAGTGCAGGAACTACTGACCGACTGATGGTATCCAATGACCTTTTAAACACTTTGTCGAGTTTACGATAAGACTCGGAGCCCCGCAGCCAGTACAGCAGCATAGCGAGTTTCTCCTCGACGGTCACGTGCTTCGAGGGGACGACATCGGTGTGCAGACGCACTTCTTTCACGAAGATGGCGAAGCAGGCCGGTGTCATGCCAAGAGCGTTACTCATAGGAACAGTATTGTTGTTGTTGAAAAGCTCCATAACGATGATGAGGCCGGTTCGGACCGGAATATGCTGCGGCACGAGGGCGGCTTTCGTTTTCGTTTGGCCGTTTTGTCGAGGAGACGGCGTTGCTGCAGACGTCTTTCAATATACTTTTGCAGTATGTATATTCCCGCTTCGATGGCAGATTCTACTTGCTCGTCGGTAAGATCCTCGGGGAGTTCATCCATGACTTCGAGATGTCTTCATGCAGCGATGCGCATTGCAGAAGCAAGACACGCGTCGCGTCGTGCCGGGTGTTGCGATTCGAATTTTGACAACAAGCACGTGCCAGGTTCAAACACGTGACCTGAAATCGTTCGTGAGTTCGATCCCGGCCGTTCGCGCCCTTAAAAGTTCCTAATAAGGCTTTTCGCTGCGTTTTCTCAGTTTCGAGGTAGTGCTCGCCATTTTCGCCCATATTTCTTTGCCGATGAGCTCATCCAGAAGGGTGCTGATCTCATTGTCTCAAATTTGCTCCGTTGCCTATTTCCGATTAGACCAATTTGGCTCAACTATCACTACAAGTTACTTCTACCCAAGTCGGCCCTCCTTGCCCACCTCCTTGATCCCCCTCACCCTCTTGAGAATCGCATCGACCTTCTCCCTCATTTCCAAATGCCCCTGCACCAAATCACTCACCTCGACATCCCTCACGCCCTCCACCTCCACCGCCGTCAACCCGCCGACCCTATTCGAAAGCGTATACATCCTCGCGTGAATCGCAAGTGTCCAATCGTTCGTCGAATAAGCATTGACCAATTCATGCGCTACGACGCTCCGTGCTGCTGCCCAAGAGATGCGATTCGGCGATTCGGGAAGACCGATGAGGATGACGTCGTAGACGAGATCCCCTAGGGATCTCTTGTGGAGTTCGATCAAGCAACGAAAGATTACGGTTGCGCCAGGTCCGTACCCCATCAATCGAACAGGTCGAGTACCTTGAACTCGTTTCTCCAAGATCTCAGCGAGCAGGATTCCGGCTTTCTTGGCCTTTTCGCGACAACGCGTAAAATCCGAGTCGAGGACCATCGTCGCACCGGAGTAAATACTCATCGGTAAAGCGACACCCGCGTAAACGGCTGCGAGTGCGGTGTGTTTGATGACTTCGGTCCCGCCCAAGGTGACGAGCTTGTCCCGGACCCAGGAAGAGTAATTACGTCCCGCTTCGAGGAAGGCTTGAGGGTCAACTTTGAGCGCGTAGGTGTCGGTCGGAGAGCGGTGGTAGGCCGGAAGCCAAGGAAGAGTCGAGTCGTTCAGATCGAGTAGAAACCCTGACGCAACAACTGTGAAGGAAACATGCGACCGAACCGGCAGGCTCAGTGATTGTCAATACGAGTAGGATCCAGTGTGCGTACTCACTACTTGCGGTCAGAGAAGGTATTGTCGGGACGTCGGCTTCAACGATAGGCTCAAACGTCACTTCTTTAAGTCCCTCCATTCTTCGATGCGTCCGGTACCCAGCTAAGCCGCCTGTGAGTACGCACACCGTGGATCAGAATTCGGTTCGTCTCCATCTTCTAGCCTAGTTAAAAGTGGGTACTTACCTCCTCCAAGCCCGAGCAAGGTTCCAATGAGGATGATGCCTCCTGAGCCGGCGAAAATGCTAATGCCCAAGGTCCCAGCCAATAAAGGAGCGACCGCGGGTGCAGCAAGACCTGAAAGTTCTCTGATGCATCAGTACTAGTTTTCTATATAGATAGATCCACCAGAACTGACCTCCCGTCAGGCCGATGATGGCACCACCCGCAACGAACCCAGCGGCAGTCGCGCCCCATTTCAACGCCGAGGTCCTCCCCGCTTGCTCCTTCCTGTACGTTTGCGCGGCTTGATCCCATTCTTGACTCCCACCAGGAGTCGTGGATCCATCTTTCCCCTTTTCTTTGGCCTGCTGCTTGGCTTGCAGCTCGAAGTAGAGTGCTTGCGAGATGACGCGTTCGGCGTTGACGACTTCGTCTTCGCCAATGGCGAGGAGCTGACAAGTCCTGACAACGAGTGTCCTTGACAGCGCGGTGTAATGGAGGTTCGGTTCCGGAACTTCCGATGATCCACGATTCGAAGAAGACGAAGAGAACCAAGAAGATGCAGTCGATTTGGTTTTATTCTTGAGTTCTTCTCGGGCGTGTTCGCCTAGGCCAACGCTGACAAGCACCAATTCGAACGCGACGTTACGCGCCTTCTCTTCCGTCGCCTTGGAGTCGGCGGAACGAAAAGCTTGATCCAATTCTTGAGCATGCCCATCTTCTTCTTCCGGTGGGGTATCGGGAAGGACATTGAGGTCGACGTTGAATTGTCTCGTGATGTCCAACAACCAACCTGTGGCATCCGCGATCGTCGCTCGCATGAGCTGGTTCGCTCGCACCTGTTCAGAATCGAGCTCCTTCTTGGCCGATTC
Organism: Microbotryum saponariae; assembly: GCA_900102585.1. Classification (NCBI taxonomy): domain Eukaryota; kingdom Fungi; phylum Basidiomycota; class Microbotryomycetes; order Microbotryales; family Microbotryaceae; genus Microbotryum; species Microbotryum saponariae. The sequence continues at coordinate 1,278,493 of FMWQ01000047.1, read as the reverse complement.
GGGCTGACGAGTGCCGCCGTCGGTGACGGCCTCGTTGTCGTCTTGCGAGTTGGTTTCGTTCGTCGCATCCGAAAGGGATAGCTTCTGGGTATACCGGTGCGAAAGACAGTAGGTCGTGGCTAGCTTGGCGGCGATGCAGACGAGGAGGGAGTCGTGTGCATCGAATTGGGAGGCTCGGGAGCTGAGCTTGATGTCGTCGGTCGAGCCGGGAACCGCTTTCGACTCGGAGGTGCTACCCGACGACGGAGGCAGGGGTAGCGGTTTGCTGGACCCGTTCATGTCGGTCTAGTGCGGGGTGGTGAGCCGTCTATTATGGTATCTTGGTAGAATTGTTGATGACTAGAGAGCGAGCAGTCTGGGAAAGAAGGCAGGGCGATCGGATGTCGATTGGATCGCCGAGCACGTGTCAAAACCGAGGCGCGCCGGTTTCGTAAGCCACTCCCACCCGAGCCGCCGAGAGGCCCGATCGGGTGCTGCGCCAGTCGTAATAGCGCGAGACAAAGTTGCACAGGTAGTGCTGAGGCGCGTTTCGAGTCGATTTGAGGACTTTGCAGTGTTCTGTCGCAGGACGTGATGGCTGCGTGTGAGCTGGCGATACGCCCGAGAGGCTAGTTTCGTGGAGCAGTGGGCGAGTTGGGACGTTGCAACGCACCTACAAACCACCCCACGACAAACCCAATGCCTCTTGAACGGGGGGCGATTTCAGCCTGTGTTGCAAAGGAACGACCCAATATTGCGGCCGGTCCAAGGTTGAAGCGTAGCGCAGTGAGCTGGCGGAGGAAGGGATCGCCGCGCTGGCAGCCGGCGTAATGACGTAGCGCGTGGTGACGACTCTGCGCGCGCTCGGACCTTGACCGCTTTTCGATCAGCCGGCGCAGCTGTCGGCACTACTAGCGGGTTAGGAGAACCGCCAGACTTTGGTGAAGCGCCTAGATTTGCTTTTGGAAAATATGAACGAAATATCAGAAAAATGCAGGACATGGATTGGCAACGAAGCAAAGTCGTGACTTCTAAAAACGGAGACGGCGGAAGAGAGCCATGCCCCCGCCCCTCCCCGCTCGTTGCTGTGTCCGCCTGTGTGGGCGGATTAGTATGGTCCCAAACTCTCAAAACAAAGCAACAAATTTCCCCGTGGAGGAACAGATTACGCCAATTTGCGGTCCGAGCTGAGCGCTGAGCGCTCAATCTCAGCTTGTCGTGCGGCGCGGCGCAACTTTTGAGGTCGAAGCTGAACATTGAACATCAGCTTCCTGATGTTTTGCTCATTTCCGAAGCTATTTAGAGCTGAACGTTTCATATATATTTCTGTGGGGTGCCCCAGCTTGGGATACAACTGGCCATAGTCTGCGATTTAAGAGACAAAATAGCGGCATGATTAGCCGAAATACCGCGGAAATACCGCGCTCGCACGTGGCTGTCCGAAACGGACAGGAGCGCCCGATATGAATCCTCAGAATCCGTCTGACGCCGGTCACTTCTTTAGCTTAGAATCCGCGCGCTGTTTCGGATAACGAACACAGACATGTTTCTCATGTGAGGACATGAAAGTTGGGCGACCCGAGCGAGGGGGGTGAGGCTCCAGGGGCAGTGAGACACGCCTGCACAGCACGTGTCCCTCGCCGTCCTCGCTACCGCATGTCCTTGGCCGTGCTGGTTTCGCGGACTGAATCTTTTCGCCTCTTTCTCTTCTGCTAGCGACAGAGAACCTCGAGCCGTAATATCTTCCGCCATTCCGTTGTACCCAGTTTCAACGTACTTTCCACAGATCATGGTCTACTTTCACAAGCGTCTCCTCGTCCTCGTCAGTGGCCTATCGCTCTTGACTACTTCGCTCATCGCCGCGTCGAAGCATGCTCCCTCGATACCCGATTTTTATAATCCCTGCCATAAGCAATGTCATTTTCTCGCGAGGAAGAAGAGCCTTAAGGTAGGTCAAAGGCTGATGCAAGCGGTTCGATTTCGTGCTATTTGGCATATGACCGCGTGGGCTGACGAGCGTAACCCCAACCTCCTTTTAGTGCGCGGGTCTACATCCCAGATCCGATCCAAATGAGAGGCGGAAGTACTTCAAATGTCTCTGTGACGACTATGCGGAATTCGAAATGGAATTCATGCAATGTGTAGAATTCGGTAAGTCGAGCGGGTCAAGCCGCATGCGCCGGGTCACTCGCGCGGAGGTGAACTTTCGAAACTTTTGTCTCCAGGCCACGGGAATTTCGGAGCTTGCAAGTACCAGGACGAAATACTCCATCGGGAAAAACAATGGTGTGAACATTATCCATGAGGCGACACCAGTAAGTTCATCCCCGCGTCAACGGTGGGGAGCCCAGGTTTGTGGCCAAGATCTAACGGAGTCAGGCTCTACGCAGTGCAGTGTGCCGCGGACGGACCGAACTTCAACCGCTGTGTGCAAAGGACCGTCAAAGACACCCTTTGATCTACCTTGTTCACTAGTTGCTAGGATTTCCGAAGATGTTCAGCGGGTTTAATAGTGACCCCATTCAATGTTCATTCGTCATTCCTCTCGCTGCCGTTCCACCTCCTCCTTCACGGCCAGTTTCGTCTCCTCACTTTTCAATGCGTTCCGCCGCCTGGAATTTTATTCCCTACCTAGCCGATTTCATGCGTTTCGGCTTAGTGTTAAGCCTGCTAGTCGCTTTTATGTTCCTTTGACGTGTAATCCGACTCGTGGGAGAACGCAGAGGAGAACTACGAGGGATGTGAGACACGAACGGCTTCTGAATGAGAGGATGGCCGTGCACGGGAGCTGTTTCAGTTCACCTGTGAGGCCCGAGCGGGCCTCGGTACGCACATGACCAAGCACTGAATCCGGCCGAAACCCGTCTGACCGAATATGTATTAGACCTCAATATTAGCCGGCTTCCCCTTTTTGTGTAGTTCAGTCTCAGTGCTCTCTCTCGCGGAGAGCATGTATTGTAGACGGTGGTTCGTTGTTTCAGGATCGGTTCGAATGAATGACCTTTTGAGTGAACAACGATAACAAGAACGATCGGCCCAGTACTCGCGATCCTTCTGTTAGTCTGTTAGGGCACAAGCTTCACATCACTCGCTCGGGGATGTTTGCGAGCGATCGGTTACCGACCAAACCACTTCGTTCGATCAAATTTGACGAATTTGAGCCCCGTCGAAAGAGGGGGACCCTCTCGTTGCTAGCTGGTCTCGGAGAAGGGTGACCAAACAGTACAGCCGAGTCAGCGGGCCGGCAGAGCTCGGCGCCCGATCTACTTTTTCCGTGTACCGTGCAACTCCGGAGGCGAAGGCCGAACGCGACGATTCGCGGTCCCGGGGGTCGTTGTCCTCGCGCGCGCAGGGAAGGCCCCTGACCCTGGGAAACGAGTTTTGAGAATTTACAAGGCCAAATGCCGCCGAACGTGCCAACATCAGGTTGATTCGCACCTACTATCAAAGTAAAGATCAAATCGGTCAATTGAGTGCATACTCTGGCTGTTGCTCGAGACCTTTGAGGAAGCACGCGGAGCGCTGCCCAAGCTATATGTCCCGCTTTGGACGCTGCCCCCTGACTCGGTCTCGAATTTCGCACGACCAGTGCCTGATCAAGCCCCAACAATGGGACCCGATGACGTATTGGAAACGCATCTGTAGAGATCCAGATTCCCCCCCGGGTCGTTCGGGAAGTGCGTAGGACATGGACCGCAAGCAGGAGTTGATCCAACTTGGTGGCGAGCCCCTCATAATGACTCCTAGAGGCCGGCTCTGCGGTGTCCGAATCGGACCCCTCGGTGACGGCTAAAGGCTTACTGATTTGGCGACGTTTTCGAGCGGAACAATAGGAGTCGCTTCACGATTCTACGCCGACTTTTTTGTGGGGGGGGGGGGGGGGGGGGGGGGGGCGGAATGCCTCTCTTGCAACACGGCATTGAGGAATGCGACCAATTCGGTGAACTGGGATGAGGTCGGCGAAAACCTTTGGACGGGAGAGCTTGATGCAAAACCAGGGGTTTGGGGTTTATGATGACTCGACTTGTTCACCGAGGGTCTGTGCCCGCAAAAAAGGGTACACTGTGTGCGAGGTTTACGCGTGACTGCCTAAGCGTACAACACTCTAAAATATTGAATGCTCCAGCGATCCACTCACAACATTTCACCGATTTGGTCGCATTCCTCAATGCCATGTTGCAAAAGGGGGCATCCCGCCAACACAAAAAAAAAGTGGGCGTAAAATCTTGAAGAGTGAAGACAGCGACTCCTATTGTTCCGCTCGAAAACGTCACCAAATCAGTAAGCCTTTAGCCGTCACCGAGGGGTCCGATTCGGACACCGCAGAGCCGGCCTCTAGGAGTCATTATGAGGGGCTCGCCACCAAGTTGGATCAACTCCTGCTTGCGGTCCATGTCCTACGCACTTCCCGAACGACCCGGGGGGGAATCTGGATCTCTACAGATGCGTTTCCAATACGTCATCGGGTACCATTGTTGGGGCTTGATCAGGCACTGGTCGTGCGAAATTCGAGACCGAGTCAGGGGGCAGCGTCCAAAGCGGGACATATAGCTTGGGCAGCGCTCCGCGTGCTTCCTCAAAGGTCTCGAGCAACAGCCAGAGTATGCACTCAATTGACCGATTTGATCTTTACTTTGATAGTAGGTGCGAATCAACCTGATGTTGGCACGTTCGGCGGCATTTGGCCTTGTAAATTCTCAAAACTCGTTTCCCAGGGTCAGGGGCCTTCCCTGCGCGCGCGAGGACGACGACCCCCCGGCCGGCCGGCCGGCGACGTTGAGGAGGGGTTGAGGTGGACCACATTGGACAAGCTTGAGAGTCGAGAATGCGAGGTAGAAATACTTGGATGAAGGAGCTACTAACAATGGACGAGTGAAAAGAATAGATTGTAGCTTTTATAGCTTCACAACACACGAGTGTCGTAGGGCGGTCTCCATCATCACGTTCGGTCTTCGCCTCTCGAGTTGCACGCAGCACGAAAAGGGGTGGTCGAGTGCCGAGCTCGGCCGGGCGGCTGACTCGGCTGTAACTGTTAGTAACCCTTCTGGGAAATCATCCAGCGGCGAGAGGGTCCTCCTTTTCTCGATGGGGCTCAACACCGTTGCGTCCGATCGAACAGAGCGATTTCGTCGGTGACCGATCGCTCGCAAAGATCCCCTGGCGGGTGAACAGGAATAAGTTCCGTGCGATCCCATACTCCTATTCACGAGCCGATTTGTGTCTCACAGTCCTTGTAGTCCTCCTCCGCGTTTTCCATCTGTTGGAATTCTTAATGAATCCCGAAATGATCGATAAAAGAAAGAGAACGGTTGGACCAGGAGTCGAACCTGGGTCGCTTCCATTCATTGGAAAAGCTTTGACCTTCTAAGCTATCCGACCCCTGATATCAATGCACCGTCTACTAACACCTTCAACACCGACGAATTGGATCACTCGTCAAAGGGACAGAAAAGCGACTAGCAGGCCCAACACTAAGCCGAAACGCATGAAATCGGCTAGGTGAGAAAAAGATTTCAAGGGACGGAACGCATTGAAGAGTGAGGAGATGAGACTAGCCGTGAAGGAGGAGGTGGAACGGCAGCGAGAGGACTGTCGAATCAACATTCAAAGGGGTCACTATTAAACCCGATGAATATCTTCGGAATTCCTAGCAACTAGTGAACAAGGTAGATCAAAGGGTGTCTTTGACGGTCCTTTGCGCACAACGCTTGAAGTTCGGTTCGTGCCCCACTGTGCGCAGAGTCTTGACCCCGTTAGATCATGGTCACAAGCCCGCGCGTTGAGGCGGGTATGAACTTACTGTTGTCGTATTCTCATACATAATGATCACACCATCGACCTTCCCTGTCGAATACGTCCTGCGGGTACTTGCAAGCTCCGAAGTTCCCTTCGCCTGGAGACAAAGTTCCAAAGGTTCACCTCCGCGCGAATGACCCGGCGCATGCGACTTGACCCGCTCGACTTACCGAGCCGCACACATGAATCAAACGAGTTTTCAAATTCCACGAAGTCGGTGCAGAGACATCTGAAGTACGTCGGCCTGGCAGTTGGATCGGATCTGGGATATAAACCCGCGCACTAAAAGGAGGAGTTGGGGTCATACTTGTCAGTCCCACGCCGCCGTCACCTAGCAAGCAACACGAACTCGAACAGCTATCATCAGCCTATGAACTACCCTCTGGCTCTGGCCTATCGCGAATTCATGGCAGTTCCGATGGCAGGGATTATAAAAATGCGGCCTCGAGGGAGCAGACTTCGACGCGGCGATGAGCGAAGTCGCCGAGATCGATAAGCCACTAACGAGAACGAGCAGACGCTTGTGAAAGTAGACCATAATCTGTGAAAAATACGTTGAGGCTGGGTACAAGGAAATGGCGGAGGGTTTTACGACTCGAGGTTCTATGTACTCGGTAGAAGAAAGAAAGGCGATAAGGTTCAGTCCGCGAAGCTAGCGCGGCCAAGGACATGCGGTAGTGAGGCTGGCGAGGGACACGTGCTGTGCAAGCGAGTCCTGGCAATGCCCCTTGATCGGGCGGCGCAACTTTCATGCACACACATGAGAAATTCATTATCTAAAACGGTCCGCGGGTTCTGGGGTAGTTGACCTGTGTCAGACGGATCCTAAGTTTCGACACGGGCTCTCCTGTCCGCCTTGGACAGCCACGTGCGTGCGCGGTATTTCGGCTAAATCTTTCCGTTATCTTGTCTCATGAATTTGAGTATGTGGTCAGTTGTATCCCCGAACTGGAATTATCCTCAAACACTCAAACTTGAAAGTTTTCTCGGTGAGGTAGCCGTGCGGCGGGATGCCGCTCTGCCCCTATTTCGGCCCCTGAAGGGACTCGCCGCCGCAGCGACTGTTGCAGTGGCCGTTATTATTCGAATGCATCAACAGCTTTCGGCGCGTCACCCGTTCCCGGGCGGGCGTATAGCTGTTCCGTGAACCTCCTTTTCAAACCTTATCCGAGAAAAGAACCTGACTATCGACATCCTGATTTCGCACGCCGGCTAAGTTCGCCAGAACGTGACGGTTGTCCCCGCCCGCCCAGCGAACGAAAACGTACTACATAGGCGTGAGGCGGAACGGCCGATCGAGTTAAAGGGGCCACAGTTCAGCGAGCATGTGATCGTGGAGCGTAGGTTGAAGTCAGGTCGGTTTTAGCAGTGTGTGAATTGTTACGTACGTATTCATTGCGGGCGTCCCAATGGGTCGACGGAGGCCCGATGGAAATACGATTGCGAATCACGAGGGTGCAGTGGCAGATCTTGTGATAAGCAACTCGTCAGGTGAACGCGACCGTCAAGGCGGACAATCCAAGTATAGGACCGCTTGACTGTTCAGAGATGTCAAAAGTGATAACAGCTAAAGGAATAGCGACATAAGGTGCAGTGTGAGGTGCACTTGGTCTCCAAAGAGGGACGAGGATAATGTCTCTCAGCTCACCGGGTTTATAATTAGGGTGCCGCCTGACTCGGCCAGGTCGAGTCTTAGAATCGTGACGAACCGAAAAGACAGTTGGGCGAGCGTAGACATGGAAGGATCTCAACCATGTGACTTATCGTTCCCGATCGATCGTCCATCTTGCGCGGGTGTAATACTTCCCGACTCTCTCGGCAAAGACTGAATCCTCCTCGCTCGAGTCGCCGCTCGCACTCGCTCGGGTGTCGGTTCAGCCTCAGCTGGCGCTCCACCTTCTGATCCGCTCCACCGCCCGCCCCCATCGTGGTCGCCGCACTCGAGGTCTCCGCCCGCAAGTCAGCCACAGATCATCCTCGGTCGATCTCTGCTCGAGCTTGACCGGACCATCCTCAGCCTCAAGTACACTGTGAGCGGTCGTACGACACGATCGGTTCCTCTGCCGGTCGTACAGCCGCATACGAAATGAGCTCAACGACCGCATCTCAAGCTCGGACCGATTCTTCAGTGACAACGACGACGACGACAACAACACCGACACCGAATCCGTCTGCCACGACTTCGGCACGATGGCAACGCCGGCTGCAGCTGCGTGAACTGAACCTCGCCGCGTGGGCTGAAAGCTCGCGCGAACCAGGTACGCCGTCCGGCCCATGCCTGTGCATGCTCAGCTCCATCCGTGCTCATTCCGTGACCTCGTTCAGATAACCAAGCGCGCCTCGATACTTCCCTGAAGCGACACACGACGCTGCTGACCCGGCTACGTTCGTCGATCCACACGACCGCGACCGTGCCTGCGATCCTCAACGAGATCGGCGCGCTTTCGTTGGACAAGTACGTCGAAGAAGCGGTCGGCGCCACCTTTGAAGGTCTGGCAAAGTGCAAGACCGGCCCAGAGACGTGGGCGGCGATCGAGGTACGAACGCCTCGTCGCGAGGAAAGATGACCATCACCTACTTACAGACTCGTCGGTCCCCCCTTCACAGGTCGTCTCGGCACTGCACCAGCGATTCCCGCATACGTTCACCCCCCCTCTGGTCAACCTCATCTTGACCAGTCTGGCACCGTCAACTCCGTCTGCGGCGAACGACCGCGAAGTCCGAGAGAAGGAGGACACCCAAAGGATAACGAAGCAGCGGGGGCTATTGAGGCTTCTGGGGGAGCTCGAAGTCGTTGGAATCGTTGGTAAAGGAAGCTCGACAGGTTCAGGCAAAACTTTGTCCGTCAACTCGGGCATGGTCGGCGAGATCACGTGGAAGATTATAAAAGAATGGGCAAGTGTTTTCCTCGCGCCATTTGTCTGCTTCTGGGTAGACACTTACGCATTTCCTCGTTCTACACACACAGCTCACGTCCGACAAGGAGCAACTGTCACTTGTTGCACCATTGGCGATCGCCTTCGCGAAACATCTCGGTCCTCTCTACCTCCCGCCACTTCCCACCACCGCGGACGAAGGTGCCGCTTCGGCTCTTCTTGTCAACGCTCACGAGTTCCCTGCCCTATCAAGCTCAAAGGACGATACCGAGAGCTCGTCCCTGGTCCCACGGGAAATGATGGACAAGTTCCGCAAGCTCCTCGTCGCGTACCTCGACGCGTTGGGTCGTAAGGAAGTGCGCAACCACCTCGAACTGCAAAAGCAGGACAAGAGGAACCATGAAGCGTACATTAGAAGTGGTGAGGTGTTTGAGGATCGAGAGAAGGCATACGAGAGGAACGTGAAGAATTGGGAGAGAGGGTGGAGTGGTGTGACTCAGTGAGTTGGACTTGTTTGCTCGAAAGGGCTCGAGATTCATCAAATCCTGATGCTGATGCTTCGTCGATCGCGTTGTTCACCCTAGACTATCGGAACTTTTGGGTGTTGCCGCACCCGTGCTCCCATCGCTCACCTCAACTTTGGCAGCATCTTCGATCGTCGGGACGGGGACCTCTTCTTTCCAGCAGGAAGAGGAGATTGGCGGACCCGGATCGATTTGGATCGACGAAGAGGACAAGAAGTTTTACGAGGATTTGAGGGAGCTCAAGGGTGCGGTACCGGGAAAATTCCTTGGACTGGGGGACAAGGAAGTGGAAGCGACAGCGGCGGAAGAGGAGAAAGAGAAGGAAGAGCTCAAGATGGATGTCGAGAACGAGACGAGCGATGAGCCGGAGAGCACCGGGGCAGATGAGTGAGTCTCCCGCAGGCGCCCCAACTAGCACATATTTGAACTGATTCGAAAACATATTCGAAGAACACGGTCGGCTGAACAACATGCTGGTGTCGAGACGGAAGTTGACGCGACTCTGGCCACTGGACCGGCCGCGCAGCTCACGGCTCTCTTCGCCCGACTCGTCGACGCCTCTTCTCGATCGAGCATCGACGACATCGCTATCGAATTCGCCTTCCTGAACAGCAAAGCCGCTCGTAAGCGGCTCGTCAAGCATCTCGCGTCCATCAACCGTAATCGACAAGACCTGATACCGTACTACGCGAGGCTGGTCGGGACGCTGAATCCATACATGCCCGACGTCGGGAAAGAACTCATCACCATCCTCGAAGAAGAGTTTCGCTACCTCCAGCGCAAACGACAAGTCGATCTCGCCGAAACGAGATCGAAGAACCTCCGATTCTTTTCCGAATTGACCAAGTTCAAAATCACGCCCATCCACTCGATCTTGCACGTCTTCAAGGTTTTGCTAGACGACTTCACCGGCGCCAATATCGACAACTTTTGCACCGTCCTCGAAGGGTGTGGGAGGTTCTTGCTGCGATCGGAAGCCACGAGCGAGCGCATGAGGCTGGTGTTGGAGACGTACATGAGGAAAAAAGCGGCGATGCATTTGGACCAGAGGCAGATCACAATGTTGGAGAATGCTTACTACCAAGTCAGTGCCCTCATCCCGCACTCTCGCGCGCGATTCCAAGTAGAAGCTGACCTGTCCCCTCTGCAGTGCGACCCACCGGGTCGACCCGCAATCCCACCCAAGGAACGTACCCCAATGCAACTCTACATCCGCCACCTCATCTACCATCAAATGACCCGCAACAACGTCGACAAGATCGCCAAGCTCCTACGCAAGCTTCATTGGGAGGATCCGGCGATCGTCGCGAAATTGCATAGCGCTTTCACCAAAGTCGGTAAGATCAAGTTCAGCAACATCTATTTGTTTGCTGTGCTTTTGGACGAGTTGGTCAAGTTCCATTCGGAGTTTGTCGTTGGCGTTATCGATGAGGTGATGGAGAATCTTAGGCTGGGAATGGAGGTGAATTTACGTTCATGATCTGAGCACAATGTTGCAGTCTGACTAATCGTCTTCGGCTCTAATTGCCATCTAGGTCAACAACTTCAAGTACAATCAACAACGCATTGCCACGATAAAGTACCTGGGCGAGATGTATAACTACCGGGTCATCGAGTCCCGGGTCATCTTTGACACTCTTTGGTCGCTCATCACATTCGGTCATCGTAAGTACTATAATGTCGAGTGGTAGCTACGAACCGTGCGCCCTGATGCGTTGTTGACCCGAACGGCAATAGCTCAAGGCCATGCCCATCCCGCGACTCCGAGCGCGATCGACATGGCCGACGACTCGTTCCGCATCCGCCTCATCTGCGTCCTACTCGACACCTGCGGCGAATGTTTCGACCGTGGACAATCACGCAAGAAACTCGATACTTTCCTCATCTTCTTCCAAACTTATGTTTTCACTAAACGAGGGATCCCTATGGACGTTGGTTTCATGGTCGATGATTTGTTTGAAAAACTTCGACCCAAGACGAATAGGTTCGGTAGTTGGGAGGAAGCTGAGAAGGTGGCGAGTGAGCTTAGGAATCAGGTTGGAGTTGCGGTCAATGGTGCTAATGGTGGATCGGGCAAAGGGGGGAAGATTGAAGGCGCGATCGTGGAAGAGGACGAGGACGAGGACGAGGAAGAGGAGCCCCGTAGAATGGACGTCGATAGCGATGTACGTACCCTCTCCATCATTGAGTATCTTGGTCCGCACTCATCGTGCTGAATGTGATGTCTTTGCGAGCAGGCGGGGAAGAAATCCGGGGACGAGTCATCTGGGTCCGACGATGGTTCAGAAGACGGCTCGAATGACAACCAAGGCGAGTCTAGCGATGATGATGATGATGATGATGACGACGACGACAGCGACGAACATTCGGTCGAGGAAGACGAAGACGTTGAAGGTGCCGCCCGACCCAAAGACCCGAATGCGATGACCGAAGAAGAGAAGGACGAGTTCACTCGCGACTTGGCTAAAATGATGGCCGGGACCGGTGGGAGTGCGGGCGGTGGCGCGGAGGTGAGAAATAAGCCTGTTCTATTCGATGTCGGGGTCCCATTCGTTCGGAAAACCGCTCCGAGGGGTGGGAGGATCGAGGAGGACGAGGACATCGATAGGGAAGAAGCGACGCCGAAAGGGATCACGTTCACCCTTTTGACCAAGAAAGGGAACAAGCAACAGGTTTGTCCGAGCATCTCTCGCCTTTCGGTGCAGCCATAGATGCTGATTCGCCTCAAAATAGACTCGGTCAATGGAGATTCCCCTCGAGTCCTCAATCGCCGTGCATACTCTCGAGAAACGAGCGATCGACAAAGCCGAGCAGCAGCAGCTGAAGCAGCTTGTTCTGGACTACGAGCAGCGAGAGGAAGTCGCGGAGAAGCAAGGTACGTGTAGCCGTGTTCTATGTGGATCTCAGTTGAGCTGATCACGGGTTTTTTGTATGCTCCGCAGCTTTCAAGGACGACATGGCAAGAAGAGGCATCGCCCTCAAATTCAAGGTCGTACCGTGAAGTGACGCCGCGAGAACTCCGCAGGTGCAAACCTAACTATGCGGACGTCGTCTCACCCTGATGGACTCCAACCTCGGCCTCCTTCAGCAAGCTTTGCGCCAGAGTGCAAGCCAGTCGCCCACGCAGTTCGAGCTAATATAGATCTACGATAGCACATTCCACCCCCGTGTCATTATCTAGGCTCACCGCAAATGTATCGCGTTCCCACTCTGATGAATAGTCATTGCAATGTCACTGTCCTGGCTATGCTCCAGCACGGCTATCATTTTCACTCAGTTCCTAACCATATCTCGAACTTCCTTGGGAACCCTGAACGTCCACCGGAGCAATAACGAGTTGACGACAACCGAGATGCTGGAGAGTGCCATGGCGAGACTCGCCCAGACGGGTGGAAGGCGCGTCCTTCCAAGATCGTAGAAAGCGCCAGCCGCGATGGGTACCAAGCAGCCGTTGAAGAGGCAGGCCCAAGCGAAATTGGTAAGAACTGTCATGAACTTGGCCGTTAGCCCGTGCTTTGCCTCTTCGGTATAGAACGGGACTCAACTCTTGTTGATTGTTGCTTTCGAAAGAGCAAACAAGGTCAATAGCGCGGACAGGTTCGAGCTGAGCAAACAAAATTCGGACGAGGAGAGAGTGATCGACGATCCGGTGCCCATCGAAATCCCAACGTCTGCTTGTGCGAGTGCTACGACATCGTTGATACCGTCACCGACGAAAGCGACTTTGGCCCCGACCGTATCGCGCCGACTAGGGCTGAGCAGCCTCCTCCACCCAGTGCTGCGCCGAGCTCGCTTCAATTCTTCAATACGGGTCCTCGCCAGCCCCAATTGCAGTCGCTCAACGACCTTGGCTTTCTCGAGTGGTAGTACTTGGGCAAAGACGCATCCGTCAGCAATTCCGACGGAGCGAGCGACGGCGCGAACCGTACGTTCGTGATCTCCACTGCACAAGAAGACTGCGATGCCCTTCTTCTCGAGCGCAGAGATGACGAGTCGGGCTTCCTCTCGGGGTTGGTCCTGGACTCCAAATGCAGCTAGTAACTGAAAGCTTCCCTCGGGCAATGTTTGAGTCGGCTGCTTGGTTCGCACAGCGACAAAGACGATCGAGCAACCATCATTGGCCCAACCGTCAGAAAGGGCAATCGTGTCGTGGTCGAGGTCGAGCCCGTGCTCGGACAGCAAGGTCGAGTTTCCGATGAGAACTTCCAAAGACGAAGTACAAACGTTGACCATCGCCTTGAGACCTCTTCCTGCAATCTCCTCGGAATGAATAAGCGCCACCGATACCGGAGCTGTGGGTTCTTCGCTGATGCCGAGCTGCTTGGTGCAGAACTCGCGCACTCCGATCGAAATCGGATGCGTCGACGCCTCTTCCACGAGTTTGACGATCCTCATGGAGGTTGCTCGATCGCACTCGAGCTCCTTGACAGCATAGAAGCGATGAAGCGCTACGGTGAATTCGCCCTTGGTTAACGTTCCGGTCTTGTCGAAACAAACCGCTTCGATCTTGGTCGCATTCTGGAACGCCTCCCCTCCTCCGAATGGAACGATCCCGAGTCGAGCGGCCATCCCTGTCCCAACCATCTGAGCGGTCGGTGCCGCGAGTCCAATACCACATGGGCAAGCTACGACGAGAACGGCGACAGCGAATTGAACGGCGAACAAACTCCAACCCCCCGAGCTTCGTTCGGCTTGATCGAGCCAATTCTTCGACAAGTTGCCCGAATACCCTCGGATGACCCAGATTGAGAAAGTGACGACCGCAATGGCCACGATGCAGGGGACGAAGATGCCCGTGATCAGATCCGCGAGCTTTTCGACCGTGGCCTTCTTGCCCATCGCATCGCGGACTACTTGAACGATCCCATCGAGCATCGTCGAGCCAGCGTTCGAGGTCGCTCGCACGAGCACCGCCGAAGGGCCCAGATTCGTCGTTCCGGCAAAGACCGCATCACCCGATTGTTTCAGAATAGGGAGTGATTCGCCTGTGAGCGACGATTCATCAAAATTGGATGACGAAGAATTAGGGAGAACCACCGCATCGAGAGGGACGGAGGACCCAGAAGGTACGAGGAGAATATCGTCGATCTCGAAATAGTCCACCTCGAGCTCATGGGTGATCGACGAGCCTTGGGCCGCGGCGTCCAAGTCGGCCTCGGAGGTAGACTTGTTATCTTCGTCACCGATCGCGTCCACATGTGCGGCGTGCGATGCGAGCGAACCACTGTAAAGTAATCCTGTGGAGGCCTTCATGTTGGCCAGCCCATCGATCGCGTCACCGGTGCGTTGACGACTGATCCCTTCGAGGTAGCGACCGAGTAGAATGAACATCATGAGGAAAATCTGAAAGGATGATATAACGAAAAAGAGTAAGCGACGGCTCGTGGAAATGACGGAGCGATGGACCTATAACGAACCGATGAATCAAAGTAACCCATCTCCATGCTCGCTCCCATCGTCTCACTAGGCTGCGTCCTCACCTCGATCGTCAGAAAAGCGACCGAAGCGGCGTAGCCCCCCGTGGTCCCCAGAGCGACAAGCGTGTCCATGCTACCCCATCTCAATAACTTTTCCCGCCATCCTCCCCTCCTCCATACGCCTCGCAAGCTATGCCACGCGCGTTGATAGAAGAAGAATCCGACGCCAAACTGCACGGGTGTTGCGAGAATGAACAGAACGACCATCGCGCGAGACGCGGACCCCCACAAAGGCTCTTCAAAGTAGCGCCGAAGAGACTTCGACGAGGGCAGCAGTGATACAAATACAATACCGATGATGAAAGCCGGAATTGCAAAGAGGACGGTGATGCAGAGTCGTAACAGGATCAAGCGGGACTCGCGAGCTTGGGCTTGACGAGCGAGCAAGGTCAGGACCGATGAGGTGTGCACCGGGTGGAGCGTGAAAGGTCCGAACGACTCGATCGAAGAACGTAGAGTGCGCAACGTGAAACCATGAGGCGGCTGAGGCACATACGTCAGGCTCAAGGCCGGCGATGCCATCGAACAAGGGTCGAAGCTGATGATCGTCCCCGCCGTCTGCAGCGAGTCCAGATATGTGTTGATGGCCATCGAGCATTTGCTGTGGATGGCCCAAGAATTTTGGTCAGAACACTCGGATGGCCTCTCGAGCCAGCTGCCGACTGACCTGCAAAACATACCCTCGACACGCAGTTTGACCGTTCTCATTTGAATATCGGCACCAGCGCCCTTTGCGCCATGCACCGGGACTGAGGACAATAGCTCGGCACCGTACCCTCGATCTTCGATCATCTCGATCAGAACATCGGTGGGAAGGACGTTTGGGTCGTGAACGACGGTCGCGAGGGCGGGAAGCAGGGTCACTTGAGCGGAACGTAAACCCGGTGTCGGTTGTTCAAAGAGGCCATTGAGCGATTGTACGCAGGACCTGATCACCAAGACGTGGTCAGCACCATTTGCTTGCTTCGTAAACGAAAGGAACTCACGCGCAAGTCATGCCTTCAATCACGAACTTCGACTCGTACCATCCCGAATTTGCCTGATCCGACTTTTCGCTTACGCCCTTGCCTCGAGTGTCGGCCACATTGACGCTCTCGACGAGCTCGGCATCGAATCCAGCATCCTCGATCATCCCCCTGACGTGGTCTACGGAGAGCGCAGGGTCGTGCGACACCACGGCTTGATTCGGCAGCAGCGTGACTTGCTGGGACTTGATCCTCGGGTTCTGGGAGAGGGCCGACTGCAAACCATTGACGCAGCTTGCGCACGTCATTCCAGAGACGACAAACGTCGAATTGACAACATTTGCGAGCGAGTTGAAGGGTACGACGCATTCCTCCTTGGCTTTGCCCTTGCCGATATCTCCTTCTCCGAGTTTGGACGGTGTCGGAGAAAGTTCGCCACGACAGGCTCGACAGGATTGGCGATGCACTTGCTCCCTTCTGCGCTGCTCCTCTTGGTGCTGCGCTTCTCTCTGCCTTCGCTTGCTTCGTGAGATGTACCACGCATCTTCCGGCCGGCGCTCGATCCGGTCGGCTCCGGTTGGGTCGGGCACAGCGCCGGGTGAAGCTGCCGACGACGGGGAGGAAGATGGAGCGGCCGATGTCGAGGTCGGGGTTGAGTTCAAGGGACCCGGTTCGACTTGGAATCCTCCCTCTCGAAGCACATTTACCACATCAGCCTGGCGCGTACCAGAGCGGGGACGATAAGTGACGAGGCGAGTCAGCAGCGAGACGGTGATGTAGCCGGGGTCGAGCAAGAGCGGAGCGGAGGAGAGCAGCGTCGTCACGTGCGAGACGCAGGAAGGGCAGTGCAGGTTGTGCACCAGCAATGAGGTCGACATGAGCTATGTGGTTGGGCACTAGCCGAGGGATATGAATGAAGGGAGACCCCGAGCGGCGGTGTACGTGTGACGCGGAGACGCGGAGACGGAGACAGAAGGCGAGTCGCGACCGCGCGAGCCTGCCCTCGTTATTTCGCGCATTCCCGACCACGTGATCTCACGTGATCGGCTGGCTGCCTTGACAAATCGCGCGCGCTCCACTTCCGAGGGTGCCAGGGGTTTGCAAGTCGCTAATCCCCTCGGAGTCTCGGGGACCCAAACGCTGAGACATCAGCGATCTTGTGCCAGACGAATATTATGTAAGATATCCATGATAATCAGCTGCTCCGAATAGTGCACAGCAGCTATAAGCTGGCTAGTGAGCGAAGCGAAAAAGAAGCAAAAAGTGGAGCTTGGTACGCGGCAATTAAGCGGCTCCGCCGGGGCCCCTGTCTGTCCCCCACTCATCGAGTCCAGTGGCGTACGCTTGTTATCGAGCCCCGCTGCCCAAACCTGGGAAAAACTTCCATTCGCTTAAAGTTGTGTTTCTTTCCCTTCTTCCAATCAATTCGCACACAATTGCACACGCCCTCATAGAGCTATTCGTCATCACGCACTCACGGCTGGCAATGGCGACGACGACCAGGCGAACGGCTTGGGATGCGTTCAAACCTGCAACTTTGCGCGGTGGTACCGCTTGCCAGTGCCAGATATCTGCTGCACGAGGTTCAACACAGACTCGTTATTCAATAGCGCCAAGATGAAGTACAAGAGCCCTTCTTGAACTGTGGAGTTACCAACGAGGTTTTATGGAGGAGAGTAGTAAGTCGATCGAGGCGTAACTGCACAGTAGCCCGACGAAACCTCAATAGGCTTGACCCTCGTTGTCCGATCGATCGATCACCAAGACCCCTCAACGTTCTCATCATGCTGTTCAAGCTCGTCCATTGACGTGAGTCCTCCCTGCCAACACGCTTCGACCATCGAGCTGGACCCCATCTTCCTTCGAAGTAGGGCGGGGTTCCGTCCTCGTCCTCGGTGTTCAAAGATCGGGACAGCCTCCATCATTATCTTCATGTGAGTTCTTTCACATGCAATTCAATTAATCCCGTACATACATTCGCATCGACGTACTCGTGTTGCAAGGAACAGCTTAAGCATTGCGCACACAACGATTGAATGTATAAGGAGAGCAAGCACCCGACAACGCTCTGTACAGCCACGAGACCCGAAACCTCTCGCCCCTTATAGATACTGCAGTATGAAAGTAAAAGAAACCCGATCCAAAGCCGATAGTCAGTAACAGCTTCTCCTGGACGTTTCAAAATATGAAACCAGGGAGATAAGGGACGTACCAAACTGGCCGCGAACGCAACCGAGTTGCTCCTCTCGAGGCAAGCGAGCGCGTCGAGGAACTTCTTCTCCAACTCTTCCGAACCGATCGCTTTGGCGGCTACAAAGAGTACAGGGGATGCATGATGGCGTCAGGGATACGACCTGTTTCGAAAAGTGTACCGAATCCTAGAAACTTACCCATCGACATCTGTCGAATCAGCTCTTGCAACCTTCGGAACACGCGGATGAGCGAGCCTTCAAAGACGTCCGTCATCTGATGACGCGCGTTCAATCCAAAGTCAACATACAAAGCAGCACCGCATCACCAAGAAAAAAGCCACAATGGTCAAGCAGAAGAACGGACCTTGCAGATCTCGGAGAATTTCGCGCCGTTGCACCACGAGAAGACGGCGTCCATCAATTCGGGTTTGAACGAGGCGACGTACTCATCTGACCCCACCAAGAACAGCTTGGGTCAGCACCCCTACACGTGTACCAGTAATTCCTTTCAAGTCTCCACTCGCCTTCAACCAAAGGCAACTTGGACTCGATGGCAATCTTTGCGATCCTCCTCGCGGCTTCTTGCATGACCCTCAAAGGGCCCGAAAGCTCCTCCTTGAGTTTACTCGTTTGTTCGCTCTGTATGACTCGCACACGTCCCCAGATCAATATCGCCGTTCGTTTCGAACGCACAGATCGGAAAAGAGGCATTCATACCTTTTCATCAAAGACGAAACAACTCAACAGCGCCGCTGTCTGCTGCGGCGTCAATTCGTTGAACACGCCATTGAACACCATCTCGGTCAACAACAACTCGTCGCCCGAACTGATCTCGCACGCGACCCTCCCCTTATGTTCGACAACGTCCTCGTTCGACGCGAAGCCCAATCGACGTAGAGCCCGTTTACGGTTCTTGAGTTCGTCGAGATGCATGACCGAATGCGCGGCTTGGATACGCTTTTTTAAAGAACGGATTTGCGTTTGCACGGATTGCTTGGAGGCGTATTGGTCGTAGAGGGTCGACAGATTGGGATCGGAATGCAAGGCGTTGCTGACCAATCGCGCTTCGAGGATCTCGATTTTCTGCAACACGACGAAGGAAATCGACAACACGTCAGCTCGCTCGCATTCATCACAGCTTCCTGCTTCGATTGCCAAGCCTACGGCTTCAAACTCACCCTCAACAACTTCTTGAACGGTTCATCCGTAATACCCATATTCTGCACCGGGTCCAACAACGCCACCCCATCCGGGAACCTCCTCTTGACCTCTTGAACACTCTTCCAAGCCTGCTGTCTAGCCTCAACAGGTTTCAGATCCTTGGCGAGGAAGATCCTGATATGCGAAATACCATCGAGGGTGGAGAGTAGAACGGGAACGACGGCGAATTCGCCTTGTTCTTTTGGGGGACAGGGTCGGATCCAGGTCGTTGAAGCGGCTTGACCTTTTTTGGTGGGGCCGGGGGTCGAACCGACGGCACAATTGAGTAGGACGTCAACGATGTATTGGTTCTGAGCAGGTTCGTCGGCGGGAAGTGGTTTTCCCGAGGGACCGAGTCGTTTCTGGTAGTTGACGACGCAACCCCAGCCAAAGTCGAGGTCGTCGTGCTTGACGCGAACCAATCGACCTGGTTGGAGGAAGGGAAGCGCATAGGTAGGGTGGTTCAGGACGTCGCGGAGGTCCTTGTTGAGCAGGTCGAGTTGTTGACGTAAATCATAGTAGTCGGCGATGTTGTCCTCGTCGGGGATAACGATCTCTGCTTTTTGTTCGTCCAGCACTCGTAACTCTGGTCACGTTCAAGAACACGATTTATCAGCGCCTGGTCTCGGCCCTACGGACTTGATCCGACTCGTCACTCACCATCCTCCAAATGTGGCACATTCGCGGCATTCTGAAACTGGAAGAAACACCTCTCCAACATATACTCGGGCGTCAACCCTTCGACCCTCATCAAGTTGAGGATCATATTATACCCCAGATGGAACGCCGAATCCAGCCTATCGGCCGAGCCCTTGACCATCGATTTCGCCGCGGCAGGTTCCAATTTCTCGTCGGTCATCATGATGACGATACCTCGGTCGTCCAAGCCACGTCGTCCTGCGCGTCCGGACATTTGGATGTATTCGCCTCCTGAGAGGTTGCGAAAGTCCCGGCCGTCGTATTTGCGCACGGAGGTGAAGACGACGGTTTTGGCGGGCATGTTGAGGCCGATGGAGAAGGTCTCGGTGGCGAAGAGAACTTTGATCAGGCCTTCTTGGAACAAGATCTCGATCACTTCCTTGAGGATGGGCAAGAGACCACCATGATGGATTCCGATCCCTCGCTTCAACAAGGGTAGGATATGTTCGATCTGAGGTAGTTGTCGATCGTCGTCTGAGAGGTTCGCGATCGCGTTCTGGAACACGGAAGTGACCATGCCTCGTTCGTCCTCGGTGTTGAACTCGAGTTTGGTCATTTGCAAGGCCAGGGCCTCGCATTCGCGCTTGGAAAAGGCAAAAACGATAACGGGGTTGTAGTTTTTGACCATGATCATCTTGACAATTTTGAAGATATCGGTCGGGCCTGTTTTTGACAACATGTCAATCGCGTACCCAAACGACGCTGCGCTCGCTCACATGAACTGACCTTTCGGACCCCCCTTTTTGGTCTGCCCCTTTCTCCCCTTTCCCCCCGTCGAGCTAGCAGGATCTTCCCCCGCCTTTTCTGCCAAAGCTCCCATCGCCTTTTGAAAGTTGTCCTCTCTGAACGCGCCCTTTTCATCGACCACAAGATGTATCCCGTCCCCGCCCGCAGGGAAAAGGTAGTGCTGCAAAGGGGTGGGTCGGAAATCGGTATAAACGACATGACAAGGTTGTTGATGAGTCGCGCAGATCCATTCGGCAAACTCCATCGCGTTCGGGATCGTTGCGGAGAGGAAGACGTAGTGGACCGTGTGGGGTAGGAGAATGATGGTCTCTTCCCAGACGACACCACGTTCCTTGTCGCGCATGTAGTGGATCTCGTCAAAGATGACCCAGGCGACCTCGCGCATGATTTCGGAACCGCGATAGAGCATCGATCGGAGAATCTGCAACAGTGGGGTGTGCATGTCAATTCGATGTATGTAGGAGTTGACCGAGTACGGATTCATGTGCTCACCTCTGTGGTCATGACGAGGCACGACGCGGTCGGATTGATGGTGACATCGCCCGTCATGAGCCCGACGTCCCCAAACTCGGCGAGCATCTCTCGGTACTTTTGATTCGACAGAGCCTGTAACACCGAGGAGAGTGGGGTCAGTAAACATCCAACCCTACTCGTACGGTGCTCATTCCTAGACGCACCTTGATCGGACTGGTATACACGACCCTCTGGCCCGCCTTGAGGCACTGCGCGATCGCATATTCGGCGACGACGGTTTTTCCCGCCGAAGTATGAGCGGAAACGAGCACGGATTCGTTGCGTTGGATCGAGGCGATGGACACTTTTTGGAACGGATCGAGTTCAAAGGGATACGTTCGGGCGGGTTCGGCGGGCGGGACGTGCGAGGCGATGGGAACGTAAGCGTACGAAGGGGGGAGCGCGACTTGGTGGCGCACCTGGCAGTGAGTGAGTGATGGAACGATCAGTAGTGTACTTGAGCACAGTCTAGCCCCACTACACTCACAGCATGAGTCAGAATAAGCCCTTGACCCGGCTTGTCGTCGCCCTCGCCGTCAGCTTGAGCTGCGCCTGATCCAGCTACAGGCACGGTCGTCTTGGCCTCGGTCTCGAACTCGTCTGTGGCGACCACATTGGCCATGATGGGTGGCTTCGAGGTGGAAGCTGAAGCACTCGTAGCGGCATCGATGCGAGCCTTCTTGCTTGACGGGGGCGAGACCAGCAGCGGTTGAGCGGTGCACGACGATGCAACCGGTGCGGGCGAGTGTTCCCTCTTGCTGGGAGGTGCCATGTTTGACAAGTCGGTGTGCTCCGCGTATCCACGTAGGGGGTGCTGGTGCGACCCGAGTTTTGGCGCTTCCGGTGCGACGGACCAAACCCACACGACGGCCGTGACGCTGAGAGCCTGCGCGCCTGCGCGTGGTGGGAGCCTGTGCGCCTGTGGGAGCCCACTCGGCGTGACCCCGTGGCATGAGGCCTGAGGGTCGGACTGCACTGGTCTGTGACGAACGCTTCGAGTCGAGTCATCACGATCTGTGCCAGTATTCGGGCCATCTTTCAGGGTAATGTGATGATTTTTGGGGTATTGAGAAGCCACGTTTGATTATATCGACGTGGTATATAGTATCTGATTGGTCGGGGATCGCGGTTCAACTCTCGCGATCCGAAGCTGCGGTTCTGATCTCTCCCTCTCTCTCTCCTTCCTTCTCCACCGTACTCTTGTGTAAATACTGGAATCCACAGTCCTTGTACGTAAACGTCAGAGTTTTCACCTCGACTCGAAAGAAGTAGTGCCTCGCGGTTGCACATCCCAACCTTCCTTCTCATCCCAAGTCGAAGTCCTGGTCGCTCTCTCTCTCTCTCTCTCTCTCTCTCTCTCTCTCTCTCTCCCTCTCTCTCTCTCTCTCTCTCTCTCCCTCTCCATCTCCCCGCTTCGCTTCCCGGCCTCGCTCGCTCTCCTCTTCGCCGTACTCTCCTGTCTAGAGCTCCAATCTCGTGGCCGTATTCTAGTATTCGATCTCCCTCCCCTGGGCTCCCACATCTTACTAAGATCGAAAGCTTTACATCGATGAGGATGAAAGATCGCTCGATGGGCTTCGAGGGTGGATCACAGTCCGCGGATCGCCCAGCAACTTTTTTTCAAGCCCGATCGACAAGATTTTCCGAGTCAAGGAGGAAAGATCGGGACGGTCGTAGGGATATCTTGCGACAACAGGGTACATCCTATGGATAGGTGTTTGAGGCATGCTTCTGGTTCATCGATAAGTACTGTATAGGAATGATCTGTTGGAGATCACATTTCTCTTGCCATCCGGGGCAGCCTCTCTGGGTGCAGGCAAGGCGGTGCATGGGAAGAGTCGACCATGGCTGATCGAGTGATAGCAACGATAACATCCAACGTGATCGCTGTCTCGCCGGAAACTACGAGGAAAAGTGCACACACCAGAGGCGTTCTCCCCCAAGCATTCCCAAGTGAAGAATCTGCGCATTCCATTGATCCAACCAATATGAACAAACACCAAAGACCAAACAAGCTCACGTCCACCTCGCCATCTCTCGCCGTCTCACCTCAACCCATCTCATCTCATCCCTAATACCGCCCAGCAACCCATCTCAGCTCATCCCTAATACCGCCCAGCACACCTTCTCCTACTCATCCTCGCCCTCTCCTGTTCCAACCGTTGTCGTTCGTCGTCGTCGTCGCCGCCGCCGCCACCACCTTGTGAATCCTCGACTGCGCCGTGCGGGAAGGCCGGGATCGAATACCTTGAGCCGGGAAGGACTATTTGGAACAATACTCCTTCACACAGGTATTTTTCCTGCACGCCGTATGTCCTACGGATTCAGTACCCGACCTCGGTTCGTTGGGGAACTGCCCCAATGCATGGGGCAACGCCTTCGAAACTCGAGCTGGGAAGGTACTCACGCTCGGTAGCAGTTGTCACTACAAGGCCTGCCCAAGGCTTTGCGACCGCAGTCAGCAAAGCAGGTGTCGAGCCTGATGAAGAGGGAACACTAATCAGACAGTGGCATTGTGAAAGTTGTCGATGCAAGTAGCTCCCGGGGTCGGGTCGGGTGGCAGACCGGACCACCGGCGGGGCCGGGCAAGTTCCGTCACTTACGTCGTGACGCAAGAGGCACACTCCGAGGCTTCACCGGGTCCAGGTAACTCAGGGTCATGGAAGCCAGGCCGAGGAAGACGCCACTCATCTCTAATGCACCAACCCCTCTCACATCTGCCGCCACGGCAAGTTGCTGGAGTACAGCCGAGTTCGTCGGAGTCGTCGATGGCCGGCCGGTCGCGTCCTTGAGCTTGAACGACGGTGATCGCGAGCGCAAGGCCGACGAGGGAGAGGAGCGATGCTTTCATCTCGAGCTGAAGTTCCAGTGAAGAGTTGAGGAGCGAAGTGACGAATAGGAAGGAGAGGTAGGGAGGATAAACCGAACGGGTTAAAGTACTGCGCCGGTCATGAACCACCGTTCGGTCTGGTTTGTCATGTTTGGCCTCGTAGCGGGTCTTTGTCCGCACTGGGCGCCGTGGGCGGTGTCTGATGTTTCAGTGCGGTTCGGGGTCGGCGGAAGGATTAGCCTACAGCGCTTCATCGGGTCATCATGGAAACTGTCAGTAGAGCCATGAGGTGCAATTGCAGGAGCCGGAAACCTGTCAAACTAGTGTGTGGTCACTAGTGACTTCCGATTCGGCAACACTGCACCGCCTAAAGTCGTCCGCCACGGCAGAGGTCGGCCCGGCTGGGCTTCTTCGTTTTGTCTGAGGTAAGAGATGTCGTCTGAGGTGTTCACGGTAGGTGGGTATCCTGGAGCATGAAGTTCCTCACCACTGGGACATCCAATCTCTTTCAAGGCTGACAAGGCCCGCCCCGCGTTGGCGATCGTCAGAGGGCGGTTCTGAGTCAAGTTCGGTCTTGCAATAGGAGATAGGAGGGGCCTTAACGGGCTTAGCCGAGACCGAAGTTGAACCTGCACCGCATGGCGTGTGAACGCTTTACCTCATCCGCTGTCTAAATGTATCACATGACAGTCTTCCCGTTTGAAATCGTCTGATCACATGTCAGACATTTGTGTTTCCCCCAATGGCGCTTTGCCCCGGAAACGTCGGCCCGAGGGGCAACTCTTCAACGCCCAGGAAATGCGTATACACTTATTGCTCCACCGTTACGTTGATATATGTGGCAAATTCAACACTCGCTGAAGTGAATTCTATGGGAGTGAGGTGCGATATACTTGGTAGATACTAGCATAAGTCTCAACTGATATCTGGGAGGCTGCGCCTCCGAGCGGAAGCAGCTGAAAGCGCTGCAAGGGAAGAGGTGGCCATGTCTTCCTGAACGATGCCATCGAACATCACCGCCGATCGATGAATATATATCCCCTTGAAACCTCAGACTACCTCGAGCCGCCCAACTGATGCGGCACACGTTCTCCCCCAGCCTTTCTCAAAAGGTAAAAGTCTGCTCATTCCATCGATCGGTTCGACTAACGTGCATAATGCCGAAAGCCAAGAGGAACACAGCTCCACTCCTCTATTCCCTCCCGTCCTCAATGTGGCGTATGTACAACTCCTCATCACTCCCACTTCTCGCTACTACCTCTCCTGTTCCGATTGCCTTTGCCGCCGTGACGCCGTCACTGCACCGCCTCCGCCTTCCAGCGAATAGTTGTATGACCTTGTCCGAGGCGTTATGTCGATCGAAGATCTTGGCAAGCTGCTACTTCTACCTTTGTGGTCCTGATAGCATTGTGTGTGCGTGCAGTAGTCGCCGCAGAGTCGTTGCGGCGCCTCGGCAGTAAAACTCTAGTAGACGGCATCATACTTACGTCTGCTTCGGCCGGAAGAAATATTTATATATAGCCTGTGACCTTTTTCTTTCTTTTCTCTTTTTGATGATAGTAGACGATAAAACTTGAGTGCGCCTGCTGAGCTCGGACCGCCGCCGACTCTTGACGGCCTATTAATTGCGAAGCGCGGGGCATGAGACTGATCGCGCTCCACTTTATCTCCTCTTCCTCCCTCCACCCCCCCTCCCGGGAGTTCGTTCCAGATTCCCATTCGGTATGCACGGCTACATCGACTCAATTCTGGTCCCTCTCCACCTCGGACCGAGCCGCGTGATCGAACAAGCCACCACCTCCGCCTCCACCTCGTCCTCAGCTAAAGCCAAGGGCAAGGCCAAAGCCAGCCATGCAACGAAGGAACAAGGTCGATCTTCAGCGTCGGACAGAGCTAAACACGATCTTGTGGGATCATGGACGAGTGCAGAAGCAAAGGATATGAGGGACAAGGTCGAGCTGGCCGCGACGCGTGCGTTGACTGCGCTGTGGAGCTCTGCACCCCGTTCCTGGTCACTTAGAACCTCAAACCATCCCTTCCACAGTCGGTTACTCCACCATATGCCTCGTCATATCCATCCCAACGACCACAGACCCCTCTTTACTCTCCTTCCCCACCCCACTTTACCCCGACTTGGACCCCCGAACAGCCCAGATCTCCTCCTCTTCGACACCTTTGGTAGAAGACCAGATCCTGCAGCTATGGCGTATCCATATCCGAGACTACGGCGACGAGCAAGTCAAGAGCGTTTCCCATCGCGGACAATTCGGCCTGGCAAGTGGTGGCCCCCCCTCCTCGGTTCTCCAAAGAACGAAAAATCTGACCCTCCTTCTCCCTGCCCTACAGAGTCAATCCACATCCTCCCTCCTTCCCCCCTCGACAACCCTCCTTTCGATCCAACCCACAACCCTCACCTCTTTCAGTCACGTGTCCCTCTCCCTCTCCGCCTCCTCCCCCTATGCCCCCAGCTTGATCACCCTCGATCCCTCCCTATCCCCTCGCCTACCCTTCCCGCTAAAACGAGGGCTGATCCATACCCTCCAACGCTCGGGATTGAAAATCGAGATCGTCTATCGTGGTATCACATGTGCTGACGAAGCGGGTGCATCGAATTATGCGAGTAGTACGAGGAGAAGGAATTGGATCTCTGGAGCGAGGGAGATCGTACGCGCGATGGGTGGGGGAGGGGTGGTGTTGAGTAGTTGGGCGAAGGGGAAGGGGGAAATGAGAGGGGTCAAGGATATGATTAATCTGTGAGTGGGAGTTGCGGATGAGCTTGAAAATTGGGGGATGGGGAATTATTGGGATGCTGATGCCAACTGAATTGTGAGCACAGATGCTCGTTGATCGGCTTGGATCCCACTTCGGCGAAGGAGGCGATCTCGAGTCATCCTCAACGCGTGATTCTCAAAGGCCGTGCGTGCACACCGCTTCATTCTCGGAGAGGGTTACTTTCAGATCTGATGCATCTTTGCTCTGTACTGCCGTAGTCGCAATGCGTCAAACGTACAAAGGCGTCTTCAGCAACCCGAGCCTAATCACCTCCACAACGACCACGACCACTACCCACACCGCCGCCGTAGCACCCATCTCCTCCACCCAGCCCTCCTCAATAACATCACCGACAAACACCATGAATGAAAAGAAACGTCGCTTACCCTCCGAGCCTTCCGAACCTACACCATCCACAACCGGACCCGCACCACCCGCTGCAGCAACCCCAACGTCCAGCACCAAACCTCACCCGCGCCGGCCCTCAATTCATGACAACGGTCTCGAATTCGTCGGTGTCGAAGTGGAGGTGCATGAGATGGGTGCCGGTGGGGGAGGGGGTAAGAGGCCGAAGATCAAGTAGATGTTCTAGGTACGATTTGCAACATGGAATGGCGAATTTTTCTTCGGGGGGGGGGGAAGAGTCTTTGTCTCTCTCTCTCTCTCTCGCTCGCTCTAGGTGGCCGAACCGGCGTGTCTGAAAAGTAGTCCAAAAACACTCGCATCTGCATTCCCTACCCCGCCGAAACGGCTCTCATCCCCAACCCATCTACGTCTACGCAACCTGACTCGTGGGATGATACCTCCTCTCGACCTCATCGACCGCCTCCTTCGCCGCATCCGTGACGCTCCTCTTCCTCCCGATCCCCAGCGCCGAAGGTCGTCTCGTAACGGGCGGCGCTTGAGCTACCAATGACGCACTCGACGTCGACGTAGTTTGCGCGATCGGCGCCCCTGCTCCTGCTCCACCTCCCGACCCCCCACTCGTCGTCGCGACCCCACCGACGACCGCACCATTCGTTCCATTCTTCCTCTGCACCAGACACTGCAACGCGGCCAACCACTTGATCTCATCCTCCTCCGACGGAGCACAGACCAAGAACGTTCTTTTCGGAGTGATGATCTTGAAGCAATGATCGAACGTCGAGCCAGTTCCACCTGCGCGACCATCACTGCCCGGCATCGTATTCAAACCCCCTGCACCACCACTTCCCCCTCCCGTACTTGAAGAACCTCCATTACCCAACAAGGGCGTTCCCGGAATCGAACCCATGACCCCACCCCCACCCGTCTTGGTGCCTTCGAATTCGATCGCGTCCAAGATCTTACTCAACGGGATCTGCCGATGGATCTTGCCTTCCATATGCGACCTCGAATACATCAACCGCGTCGACATTAATACGAACCATCGTTTACGCCACGTTTTGCGTTTGCCTTGTTTCATCAAATAACCGGAAAGGATGATCTTGTTGGGGTCGGTGAAACCAGTTCCAGGGGTTGAAGGAGGGTTCGTAGTAGGAGCGACGGGGGACCGTAGGGGTGTTGTGGGAGCTTGTTCGGCAAAGGTGAGTTGACGAGAGGTTCCCCCTGCCGGACCGGGGGAAGCGGGTGGAGCAGTTGAGGTACCAATCCACGAAGCATCGTAGGTGTCGAACCCGTCTTCGTCCTCTGAACTTGACACTCCACCACCTCCTCCAGGACTGAGAGGTGGATTCAACGACATCGAAGTTCTCGATAGCGCCCCACTCCCACCACCAAAGTAATCCCCCCCTCCTCCTCCCGTTGCCGAAGCCCCAGCGACATTCACACCGAGGTACGAGTCCCTGCCCGTACTCCGATCACTGACGATACTATTCGAGCGTTGTTGCGAACCTTGCCGAGCGAGTCCCGCATCGACGGCGTTGAGTTCGAGCGTATGGCCATCCGCGCCTCGAAGACCCAAGGCTCCTTCCGCACCGGGCGCGAACGAGTTGGGAGGCGCGGTCGAGCCACTTCGGTTGGTCGAGCCCGATGCGCCGGGGATGCCGAGACCTGCTGCTCCTCCGCCACCACCGCCGGAAGAGGTAGAGGTGTAAGATGACGACAGACCCGAACCAGCTTCGGTACCGTTGATCGGACCTCCCACGGCAATAGGCGACGAAGGGAAGTTGCGCATCGGTTGCAACTCTGGCGACGGGATGAAACTTCCCCTTTGCTCGGCTGCCGTGGTCGAAGTCGAAAGATTCGGTAGATTCGGCACCAGTTTCCCCACCCCTGGACTACGAGCCCCTTTCCCCAAGGGTGTGATATCTCCGGACCCGCCGTCGGGAAGCGAAGTCACCGTCGTCGAAGCGGTAAGATCCCTCTTGGCTTGTTGCACGGCCTGGCACCATTCGCGCACCTCTCGTTCCGAATCGGCTTTGACGTAGTAGGTGCGTTTCGGGGTGACGATGCCGAAGGTGTGGGCGTGTTTCTTGAGTTCGATCGGCGAACAGGTGTGGATGTCGGCGAGAGGGATCAACCGAAGCAAGCGATATTCCTGTGCGGTCATCTCCAACACCGTCAGCAACGCCTTGTACAGGGTCCGAAAACGTGAGTTGCGCACTTTTTCATTCTTGTACATCGCCAACCGGCCACCGCGCAAGACGAACCACCTCCTCTTCCAAGCCTTCCTCCTCTCCCCCTTCTTCATCAGATAACCCCCCTTGAGCGCCACACTCTCGGCCAGCCGACTACTCTCCCGACTGATCCTCAACCTCTCCATCGCTTTGGTCACTTGATCAGCTGGAACACCTAATCCTCGAGCACGACGATGACTTCGTTCGCCTGCAGCGTCGGAGGAGGCGTCGGAATCGGTCCCCGAGTCGGCTTCGGAGATGGCGGAGAGGGGCACTTGTGCGTTATTCTGATTATTGCGAGCTTGGGCGGTAGTCGAAGAAGACGTATCAGCTTCGTCCTCGGAAGTGGAAGACATGCCCGAGGACGAAAGTGCCGAAGACGAAGCTTGGGCCTGTGAGAATAAAATTTTCCGTCCAGGCGCAGCGTTAGGTGCTGACCTTTTCTTGACTGGTATTGCTGCGAACGCGCTCACCTGTTTGGACCCCATCGAAGCGTTCAAGTTGGCGCCCGGAGAAGTCGGCATCGAGGGAGAAGCAGGCGCGAATCGGGACTGTCCTGCCGAGGAAGTGGAGCCTGAAGCGGCGGTGGTGGCGCTCGTGTCGACGCGGGGGACTAGGACGCTGAGCCGACGCTTTACATCTTGTGGGGTAGGCGGGAGGACGGGCGTGGGTGAGTTGGGGGTCTTGAGTGGGATCGTGGCTGTGGGATTGCGAGTGGAGCAGCCAGGCGGAATGGGACCGGAGAGCGAGCGGGGTCAGCTGACGGCTATTTCAACGCGCCGGATGTGATCCAGGCTAGGAATGATATCCCTAGAGATGACCATCGGGGCAATGGTGATGCATGATAATGTGCGACGGGTGTTATCGGAGCCGAGCATCGTTCGACGCTGCCCGTCCGCAGAGCCCATCGCCAGCCTTGGCCCCCGCGCCCAGGCCCACCCGCCAACGCCGACGAGGACCACCGTCACCGGACACACGACCACACCCCGTCCGGCGCCAGAACGACCCGCTGAAGCGAGATAGGCGGCCACCTGACGAGTCCTTCAGAGTGGCCCAGTCAGGGGTGTCTTTGAAAGTCGTCCTCGCTGACCGCCGTACTTTGATTGCTATACGACGAGGACGAAAGACGATCGTGGCGGATCCCCGGCCGCCCTGCCGCCCTGCCGAGCCCAATGTCCGGGGATGCGACAGGGGGGAGCAGGCGAGGGGGTGAGGGGGTGAGGGCGAAGGGACGCGACACCCGCTTGCGAGGCACAACCTGTAGTGCGAATACTTACGTGCGTTGAGGTCCGACATGGTCAGCTCAGATTCAGGATGGAATCTGGGCAGACGATGAACCGTGGCAGAGGCAAAGAGTGAGCGAGACGGTCTGAGCCACCCGCGCCCTGAGCTGCCCTGAGCGCGCCAACGGGCGGCAGTCGGGCGACGACGAGTCGACGAGCGCCCACCAAAAAAGGCGCGGTAACGGCCCAGCGCGCATGCTTCAATCTTCAATGGCAAGTTACGGGGATTAATACTCGGCGCTTGCTTGGAATAGACCGACCCCCCGGAAGAATTTCCCGAAATCCTTTGACGCAAAAATAAAGTAGCAAAATTTCCCTTCTACGTTGTCGAAGCCCTACTTGTGGTCCCGAAAAGTGAAAGTCGGAACCAACGACTCGATCGACTCGCGTTCGCGCCACGGACGTCGGCGAAGGTGCAAGTCTCAGTCTGTCGCAGTGGTTGCCTCACCGACCGGCGCTGCGGGAGTCGTCGCCAGTAGCTGTCTCCCACTCCCCTCTGTACACACCTCACCACTCGATGCCGCCCATCCCAGCAGCTGGGCCCCTTCAACTCACTCTAGGGATCATCAAGCCTTCCGTATGTAGCTCACAGGCCCAAGTGAAAGGTACGTGCTTCCGTCGAGTTGGCGAGGGTTCGTTCCCCCACTTGGGGAAGAACGACGAACCTCCTCAACGTGGGGTCGATGCTCGCCTTGGGACATTAGCTGATCCAATCTATGATGCTCACTACAGAGGTCCTGCAGACGATCAAACAAAGTGGACTCGAAGTGCGTGCAAGCGAGCCCGCTCCCTCTCGTGCTCCCGCGGAAGCGTCAACGAATCGAGTTGTGTTGTTCGCAACTCGTCTCTCGGATCGGAACAGACGGATCGAACTATCATCCTCAACCACAAAGCTGAAAGATCACCCCCATCTGACCTCTTCCTTCTCTCTCCTTCAGATCGTCCGACAAAAACGCATGTTCTGGAAAACCCAAGATGCCGAAAAGGTAATGCATTATCCTTCTCAGGTCTAACGGTCTTAGGATCCCGACTGATGGTTGCCCTCGCAACCCTTCCTCGTG
The DNA here is from genome assembly GCA_900102585.1 of Microbotryum saponariae. Lineage (NCBI taxonomy): Eukaryota > Fungi > Basidiomycota > Microbotryomycetes > Microbotryales > Microbotryaceae > Microbotryum > Microbotryum saponariae. Next base: position 1,246,982 of record FMWQ01000047.1, on the reverse strand, counting down.
TTCACTCGCACTTTCCCCCGAAATTAGTTCTACAGCGAACACGCAGGTACGTCTTCCCCTCCCCGAACCCGCGTCCGCCTGCCGAGCCCAACGGGGGGAAAAAAACCTGACTTATCGCCTGCTTCCCACCCCACTCCCATTAGGCCGTTTCTACTTCCCCCGCCTAGTGCGCACCTTTTCCCCCTCTCCCCATCACTTACCACCCCCGAACCTAACCTCCCCTCCACTTCCCTCCCTTCCCGATCCCACTCCCCTCTTCCAAAAGGTCCAACACGCCACTTCCTCCCCTCTCCTCACCCTAGCCCTCTACGGACCGTCCTCGATCCAAACTTGGCGTCAATTGATCGGTCCTACGCACGTATATAAAGGTCAATGGACGTCAGTACAGGACGGTCAGAGTGAGGGTGAGAGTGGGTTGGGTTTGAGGGCCAAGTACGGGATCAGTGATACGAGGAATGGGTTCCATGGTATGTCTTGAAGAGACGGATCGCGGTTTTTTAGGGTGAGTTTGCTTGCTCGGTCCGAACGTGTTTACTGAACCTTGGGTGTTTTCTGCCGTGCCGTCTTAGGTTCGGATAGTGAGGCAAGCGCGAGGAAAGAATTGGAGCAGGTTTTCGAAGGGTGGGATATCGGGTGGTGGTTGAGGCATAAGGAGGAGGAGATGAGGAAGGCCAAGTCGAGCTGACGGGTTCCGAGGGGGAGTAGTGAGGCCGTCTTGGGGTTAGCAGGAGGTGATGGGCCTTGTAGAAAACCTGTTGTAACGATCCTTTTTTTCCAAATCATTCCATTCGACGACTTACGATGGTGTACAGGGTTCGTATATTATAAGCATGCTAAGAAGCTCCCAAGACACTACCAAATTACCTTTTCCCTCCTACAGCACGCTCCTGCTCGCACGAGACGGCTACAAAGTACAACAAGCGAACCAATACAGCGTACATCGATCCCATCGTCGTTCCATTCCGCTCACTTGACCCACAAAGGTGGCGGCGCCAAACACACCGTCGGCAACAGCCACCTCTGCCAACCCCACCTGTCCAAACTCGGTAAACCGTCGACCAAACCTAAAGCGATCCAACTCCTCCCCGCCAAAAGACTTCCCAAAACGACGATGACGAACAAACTCCAAACTCTACCCCACGGACCTGCTACTTTCCTCTTCGTGGTTCGTGAATAAATCTGTTCGAGGATGATGCAGAGCGCTTGAAGGAGGAAGAACAAATTCGCTCCGTGTCGTTGTAGGAACGACAACTGTCGAATCGGAGACGGTGACAAACTGTACCTGGCCGACCAAAGGCCGAAATCGTGCATCCAAGCCGAAAGGCCAAACACCAAAACCGCTCCCAGGGTCCTTCCCACACTTTTACCCATCTTCTTCCCCGCGACGGTATTGACCACCGCGACGACGGGTTCGTACCCTACGCTCGTGAACGGTTTTCGAAAGAGCGCATGCCATTGTTTACCCCAGAATTCGGTGACCGAACTCATTTCGAACGGGCGATCGAACAACGGCGCCCATTCTCTTGAATCGAATTTGACTTGGAAAGGTCGGGGTAGGTAATGCAGTGCGAGGAATATGAGGGAGAAACCTTCGAAGCCGATGAGCATTTGGGCGTGGAGGGAGAAACCGACGGAGAGGTAGGCCAAGAAATGCGCTATAGGTTTGGCGTGGGCGATCGGGATCGAGAGGTAGGTCCCGAGCCAGTAGGGAATCACGTCGTCGCGGTGGATGAGTAGGATCTGGCATATCGTTGAGACGATGTGGGAGCGAATCAGACGCCACAAGGCTCGTCGGGCAAAGGGGCCGTGGGCCGACGGTGGTGGGGTCGGCGGTCGACTCGCCATTGAGCGCTTGGGGGGAGCAAAAGCGTAGCCATAGCCTCGCATGGACGTGCAGAGATGGAGTGCATCTCGTAGGACTTGGATCACTGGCGTCTTAGCCCCAGTCCATGATGACTTGGAGTCCGCGGTGGGACCATAAATGCCGAGGTCGAGGGGGACGATGGGGCTCGCTTCGGCGACATCGGATGTTGCCGAAATGGTCGGCGAGTCGGGAGGGGTCGGAAGCTGCTCCGACAACTTTCTTTGCCCTCGAATGTTGAGTGTTGGTATCGATTTGGATCCAGCTAGGGCGGACGACTTGGCTCCGTTCTGTATCTGCCTGCGTTTCGGTGGGGCCTTCTCATCCTCGGGGTGCGAGTCCGACGCGTCGGGGCCCGAGGCCGAGTCCTCCTCGTTCTCAAAGCCGACCCAGGCGAATGTCGAGCGATCCCGAGCAAAGCCCCATCTGATGCGTCGCGGATGCGCAGACTATCAGCATCCATACGATATCAAAGGGGGGGAAACGCGACTGACTCACTCCAACGCCTTGAGGATGAAGGCGGGATGAAAAATGCTCGCGCGAAAGTTGGCGCCAATCGCATACCTCACCGGTTCGATCCGATGTCTGAACGGACCGACAGCGGCGAGGTAGATGGCGGGGATGCATAGGAGAATCCGTAAGATGCGTGAGATACGGTTTGGGATGGAAGGTTGGAGGAGTACGGCTTGGAGGTAAATGAAGGGGACGAAGGCGAGCGCCGAGATCGGAGGAAGGGAAAACTCCAAGGTGGTTCCCATCCTGGGGATTGTGCCGGGGCGTGTATGCTTGAAGGTTCGTTAAGGTCGATTGTGCTGGGAGGTGATCTCGAGAGGAGAAAAGTCAGAGAGAGAGGGTCGGGCGTCTCAGGTTCAGGCCGAGGTGCACAAGAGTCGATCTGGAAGAGCCTAGTAGCTGGGAAAGAGAACGCCGAGGTGGGCATTGGGAGGGGGTGAGCGGGCGCAAAGGGCAAAAGTCAGCTGACGTAACCACGGCCGATGCTCGTCTAGGCCGACGCTTTTCAAGTTCCCCGAGCGAAGACCAGCTCTTACGCCAGTAAACAATTCGGACAAGAGGTACGTACCCGACTAGTGGGAGTGAACTAGCTCCTCTGTTACAAGATCTTGTTTACGATTCAGTAAAGGACCATTCGGCATTGGATCCGAGGTCGCTCAGGCGGTGGTCGTGTGACAAGCTGAGAGTCGGAGGCCGAGTTCAGCCGTCGGAAATCAGCGACAGGTCGGAGTCCGGGGAAGACGAAACAGGCGTGGGTCTTGTGAAAGCCAGGATGCGATGGAGGATTTCGAAGGAAAAGGGTAAGGAGGACGACCAAAAGCCTTCAGTGGCAAAACTTCAAGCGAACGTACATACGATTCCCCCCGACGATGAGTCTGCGCCGACCAATAGATCAGCGCTCAGCGACCGCTCACTTGGCGCTCCCGAGGCTACCGACGTAGTACCGACGTTGATCCCGCGTAAGGGCGCGCCCCACTCACACGATGACGTCGAACGGGCCTCGCTACTTGAGCTCGCGCGCCACCTTGGTTCATAGAGAGCGAAGCGAGAGAAATTCGAGTCAGATTCGATTTTTGGCAACTTGTGATGACGTTTCTATAGTGGGGTGAACCTTATGGACGAACATCGCTAGCTCGTGGCTGTGCGGCCCCTGTGAGTAGACTGGCTGATGCTTCAAGTGGCGCTTGTACGCACGCGTCGCCGACTGAAGGAAGCTGGAGGAGGTCCAAGCTCAAGCGTGCCTCCTGAACTCGACGCGTCAGCACCAACTCGCTCCGTTGTGATAGCTCCTCAACTCGCCTACCAAGATGGAGATGGACCAAAAAGTCGCGTTCCGTCACCTGACCAAGCGGATCGCGATCGACCAACAGCCTGTATGTTGCGTTCTCTGCGCTGAGTCCGATTCTTCGACGCGTCGATTGACCTCGCGTCGTGGTCGCTCTGTGTGCAGTTGTCGTACAGGGTTGCGTCGCGTGAATTGGGCATCACTATCCAGGATGCCAAGGTGTAAGTTCTCCCGTTTTTTCTTCTTCTTTCAGACCACGCTCGAACTCTCTCGAACTCATATCATGTCCCCACTCGCACAGCCTGCTAGCAGCCTTCCTTGAAGACCCGTCCACCCAAGCTCGTGGCATCACCGCGACCTACTGCCTCTGCGGCCAAGTCGCGACCCAACCCAAGGAAGATGACGACGACCACGCGATGGATCTGGACTCGCAGCATGCTTCACAGTTGGGGTCGCCCGCGCTCACGTCGATCGTCTTGCTTGTCCCTCAAGCCGAACTGGAAGGTGAGCCTCTCCCCCACCGAGTCGGTCCCTAGCCATCCAACCCCACTGATTACCTCCCTCTCTCGTCTTTACATCCCAGCCGCCCAAAACCGTTTCCTCACCCCGCCCCAGTCACACGTCTACGCCCTCCACTCGACCCCCCTAGCTTCAACCTCGGACCTCTCCGTCCATACCCTCCCCTTGCTCTCCACCGAAGCGCTACGAGCGAAATGGAAGCCCATCCCTTTAGGAGGGTACGGCGAGATCGTGCATCCTAACGGAGAACGTAAAAAATCCTCTTCTCAAACGGGGAAGAAGGCATTCACGAACAAGGCTTCGACTTCTGCCAAGCCCACCACCACCTTGTTGGGGACCAAACTCGAATCAGCCAAAGCTTCCACCTCGAATTCCGACATCCCATCCTCGAGATCGACCAAGAAACCTGCCGCTTCGACGGTGCGCAAGATCGGACAACCTGGAGGTCTTTTTGCGCGTAGAGAACCGACCCCTTCCCCAGTGGCTCCTAAAGTCGTTCCGAGTAAGAGGAAAGCTTCACCGAAGAAGAAGCAGAATGGGTTGTTCGCGGAGGAGGAATTGGCTTCGGACGAGGAGGAGGAGGAGGATCTTTGGGATGAAGAGGCTTTGAGAGAGGCGGAGGAAATGGCTTTGAAAGGAGACACCAAGACCAAGGCTCCTGCGGCGGCGGTGGAGACGAAGAAGAAGGAAACCGCATCTGCACCGAAGAAGGCGGCGGTACTGGTGGCGGCCCCGGCGAAGAAGTTTGGTGCGGGTTCGAGTACGACGGGTGGTGCAAAGGCGGGGGCAAGCAAACCTGCTCAACAGAAGGGGATTGGCTCGTTCTTCACTAAACAGGCTTGATTCCCTCCTTCCTCTCTGCGTCATAAACGACTGTCTGTTTTGCCCATCGTGTCGATGATAATGAATTCACAAAACCCAGCTTATCCTCAAAACTCGAACGACGCAAACTACACCCAGTGGAGGTCACGAAGACCAAACACCAGACCATATTCACTCCTCCACAATCCTTTCCCTCAACCACCCTACAATTTCCTTCGCCCCCTGAGCCGAATCATACACCTCCCTCCTTGGCACCCTAAACCGATTCCCACTCAACCACACCTCCAATCCCAGCGGTAACCACCCCAATTTCGTCTCGAGCTTGAGGAGATCGTTGTCCCTTAGGTCGAGCGAACGGAGGGAGAGGTTGTGTTTGGATCGGGCTTGGTCGAGAGAGGACGGGCCTCTGATGGTCGTGGCGAGTTCGAGGAGGGCAGGGAGGGAGGAGAGGGAGTTGCCGGAGAGGTTGAGGGTGGTGAGTGTTGATGGAGTGGAAGGGGTGGGTCTCAAGAAGGGCGAAAGACTGGAGTCTGATGTAAGTCGATTCCGGGAGAGATCGAGTGAAGTTAAGTTAGAGGTCGATGAAGCGAGGTTTGGATCGAGTTCCGTGAGCTGGTTGTTGGAGAGGTTCAACGAGGTCAAGTTGGGGAGAGCGCTGTCCGGTGTGAAGACCGTCAAGCGGTTGTACGAGAGGTCGAGTGACCGAAGGGTGTTTGCCCAAGTCCATGTTGAGAGCGTGGATGTCGACAAACACCTGAACTGATTCCGCGAGAGGATGAGCGACGAAGGCGAAGAGAGATGCGAAGGTGGGGAGCCCAAAGGGGTCGGCAGCGTTTCGAGCGACTTGGACGACAGATCGATGGTCGACGATATCACCTTGTGCGCTAAGCTGACAAGTTGGATAGCAGGGTCGTCCTTGCTCGCCTTGGCGGGTACCGTCGCACTTGGTGCTTCAGGCGTCAATATTGGCGCCACAGGCGTAGGCGTAGGTGAATATTCGGGTGGCGGTGCCTCTTCTTCCTGAGCCTGCCCCCTCTCCTCCGCCGCCTCTTGCCCCTTCTCATCCCGGTCCTCCACCTTGAGTCCCAACAAAGCTCCCACAATCGTCCTCGTCTCATCCACCTCCACCTTCTCTCCTCTCCTCTCCACCTCTTTCCTCATTTCCTCCTCCTCTTTAGCCCTCCTCATCGCCTCGATCCTCGCTCTCCTTTTCCCACCCTCCGTCAGCAGCCCATTCTCTGCGTCAATCTCCCATTGTTCTTTGACCACTCTCCGCTTCGCCGTACTCTTCGTCGGTGCAGCACTCGCCAGCTCGACCTTGACCCCCTCCCTAACTCCCTCCGACGCAGCTGGTCGACCAAACAACGCCCTCCTCCTAACCTGTTCCTCCCTCATTGGATTATCGTGCAACACAACCCTGACCTCCTCCCTTCCTTCCACGTCCCCATTAGGCCTTCCCCTGGCCTTAACCAAGTTCATGATACTCTTGTCCAAGCCTACATACTCGATCGGTCGTTTAACATCTCGAACGAGGAACGCTTCGAGATGGAGGAGCGAATCGATCGAGTTGCGTGAGAGATCCAATCGTGTCAACGAAGGGAAGAGCTCCCTTTCTTCATCCACGACGTCCTCGACATGAAATGGCGATGAGAGGATATTCGCCCCCGCCAAATTAAGCTCTTGAAGATGCGCCAGTTTCCCGAACACGAGCGCAGGGAAGGAGGTTTCGACCAATCCTGAATCGGCGAGATGTATTTCCTTCAATTTCGAAGGGAAACTCCATCCGGGGTCTTGGAAGACGTCGGGTGAGAAAGGGTTGTCGGATAGGATTAGCTCGGTTAGGCGAGTGAGAGGGGCTTTGGATGGGGTATCCGTGCTCGACGGAGAAGGGTCTGTTGTGGGTTTGGATTTGGCGCTTGGTGCAGGAGTGGACCAGAAGCCCAGGGCGTCACCTCCGCTTTGTTCAGGTGATGAATCGGGCGTCGCCGTTGGCGAAAGGGATGCTGAGTGGAGCGTATCGGAGAGATGAAGGCGCCAGTCTACGGGCCAGAGGTGGGTGAGCTGGTTCGAAGCGAGGTTGAGGGACGTGAGCGAGTGCAAGGCGAGGAGTTGAATCGGGAAGGTCGTGAGCTTGTTCGCGGAGAGGTTCAGCGATGTAAGATTCGACAAATGCGCTAGTGAGGTAGGTAGAGAGGCGAGGTAGTTGTTGTGGAGCTGTTCCAAGACCCTGAGGTCAGCTCAGCCGTCCAAGATCGCCAAACCCTCGACAAAAGAACCTACATCGAGGGTCTCCAGCTCCTCAAACCCCGCAATCATCTCTTGTATTTCTTTGATCTCATTATTCGCAACCGACAGACTACGAAGTTCACGCTGCTCGTACCAAGCCGTCTTTCGATCGTCGTAAGAGGTACCGAAATCGATGATGGGGGCAGGGTCTTTTCCTTTCGATCCGCTCGCGCGAGTACGTTGACGGGTCGGGTGATAGACCGATGCTTTGGACATGAGCGCTTCGTACACCAGGAGAGGTATGGACTCGAGCTCTCGCGAGGCAAGGACGAGCACACCTGCGGGATACATGTTGGTCAGGTAAGGGCTCCTTTCGAGGACGGAATCGCGAGGGGACCTCACCCGTCGTCTTTGCTGCCTCGACGACATCTCTAGTCGACTTGGCTCCCGTACCCCAATCAATAACGACCTCTTCTTCTTCTTCAACGTCATCCTCCCTCTCCTGCGCTGTTTGCCGTTGCTCGGCTCTAACCGCGATCGTCCTCTGCCCGAACCGAAACTCTTGAACGGCATCGTCCTCTTCTGAAGCGTTCCCACTCTGCATTGCTTTCCGGGGTGGTGTAGAATACGCGTTGTACTTGTCCACGCCAATCATAAGAGACGAAGAAGATGACGCCAAGCTCGAACTGGAAGCGAGGGCTTTCGAGTCCGAATTCGTGGGCAACGCGCTCGTGCTCGAAGCTGTCTGACCACTACTGGCGCTACTGCGTTGCTTGTTCCTCATCGCCGCTAGTGCCGCTTTCACTGCAAAACCCAAGTCGGTCGATCAAAGTCAGTTCCAACGCTACACACCATCCCCTTGCCCAAGCTCACCTTGCGGACTGGCCGACGCGCCCGTTCCAGACTTGATGGCTCCGGCTCCCCTCGTCGAACTCGCCAAAGGTGTACGGAGCGGTGTACTGGGAACACTAGGACCCCTTGCTGTCAAGCAAGATGAGTCTGAGGATCCCATTCGGGTTGGTCGGGATGGTGTTCGACTGCGTGTTGAGTCGGTCATGGCTGCTTGGGGTTTGGGATCGACTCTGCTTTCGCGTTGAGTTGACTGATGCGTCGAAGGCTAAAAGCTTCCACTGGAAGGCGCCGCCCCACACGCCCGGCGGAGCTCGATTCGACTATTGTCTTCATTATCTTTGTGATCACTGATTGGCAGCAAATGTCCTTGGGGGATGAAGAGGGGAGGTCATGAAGTTATTATTTGATCGTTACTAAACCTATCAGGGATACACCCACTGCTACTAGTACTACAGGTTCATACTACGGACTCAGAAGGAAGATGTTGTACACCGTGAAGAGCCAGGAGGGGAGAGAAAGACACTACTTTGTACAGAGTCATAGACGACTACTTATAATTGAACACTTTTCACAGACTTTGCCGATGTGTATGCGTGACTCGGAGGCGGGGAGACCCTGAATCCCTGGACCGTGCGCCCGGGCGAAGTTCTACACGGGCAGGCGACGAGATGGCCGATGGCCCTTGCGCGCACGAGCTCGTCTCCGAAGCCGGAGTCGATCAGAGATGCGAAACGGCTCTTTGGACGTAGCACTGAAAGGTAGGAAAGAGGGTGCAGATGATCAGCTTCAGATACGGATTGTGGCTATTGTGAGATTGTTCGAACTGACCTTGATCGAAGAAGCAGCTGACCCACGCCTACTGGGTGTCGTCCGGCTCGCCGAAGCCGATGCTGAGGACGAGGCGCTGCCGGACCGACTGGTAGCGGACTTGAACGACGAGAAGATAGTTTCGAATGATCGCGAATCACGTTCGGGAAGGCTCAGGCAGGGGTTGTGTTGGATGCCGTGCTTCGGGCAATGTGGGATCTTGTTCGATGACTGTGCGGAGGAAGCAAGGAAAGGGGGTTAGCCCGCATTCGCGCCGCCGTCGTCATGCCGAGCCGAGGCAACGCGCAAGCGCAAGCGCGCAGGCCAAGTTCTGCCTTGAACGTACGCAGAAACTGGCGACGTAGGCGCTGTTGCATTCCTTGGTGACATACGTTGTCGAATCGAGGAAGGCCAACTCTTGAGGTGCTCGCGATGAAATGGGCTCGAGCAAATCAAAGCCCTCTGAAGTCGCGGACGAGGACCATGATTGCGCCGACGAGTCCTCGGACCATGAGGAGCGGCTCGAACTCGAACTGGCGCGACGGTGGGACAGGGAGGAGAACATCTTGTAGTGTAAGTAGAGTGAAAGTCGAGGGTGAGAGGACGTGTTCTTGGGCAGAGTGACCGGGATGAAAAAGACAAACGGGAAACAAGAAAGGGGAAGCATGAAACCGAGTCCCGACCCAGAACGCGGCGCGACAAAGTGGAGGCCAATGTGGAGTCAGCAACATGTCACCCCGAGTAAATGTGGAGTCAGCAGCATGTCAGCCTCGAGTACCGAAGTAGAGCTCCACTTGCTGCACCGTGCACACATCACGTCATGGAAGCACTCCACAAGAGCAAGACAGTTAATCAACTAGATACACTGACTAAAGCTGCCCTCCACTTCTTACACGACACATGTTGTTCGGCTGAAGGCACGACATGCGGGTAGAAAAGGGGCTTCAGACCGACTCAGGCGCACGCGCCGCGCACCGCAAGCCGAGTTTGGGGCCTCACGGGCCTCACCTCCAGCCTGCCGCGCAAACCGCGCAAAGGTTGGCCTTCGCGCTTCGGGCATCTGGCATCCCGCTTCCGCCAGGCAGTGCGGACTGTTACTCGGCGCGGGTCAAGGCCGATGCCCTGTAGCTACTCTTCATTCCGGGCAATGGTCTCGCCTGCATGGATTCTTCAGGAGCTTTTTAAGCCATGGAGTAGCCATGGAGTATTTGTGATTTGCTCCGAGTGCGCACCATGTCGATAACGGGCCCGGGTGATTTTCTCAGCTTAAGAGTCGGCGACGCCCGCTTGCTCGACCTGAACTGATACATGTCCGCATGAAATCTGCGGCCCGCACACGAGAATTTCAAATCATCATAAGTCTTGCAGCACATATCGTATTATGTTCGTCTTGCAGGTTCAGCCTAGGAATACTTATATATTTGTCCTACGATATCGAAATGATACGATTTCGTCATGTATTGACCTATAATCAAGTGTCCGCACATGTGTGGACATTACTCTATTACTCTAACTAGTAGTAAAAAAAAAGTGTGAGTTAAGGAATGTACCCAGCGATCCCAGTATTTTCCTTCCTTTTTTCGTTGACATAAAACAGTGCTTACACTCATACTGTATTTAATGGACCGCAAGCGCGTGGATTTGCATGATATTGCTTCTACAGCAGAGCTCCGCCTGACGGGCGGGGCGAGGGCTGGCGTCTGTCACGTGATGCGGCGCGCCAGCGGTGTCAAGTGTCATTCCGGCAGCCGACCAGCGGCATTAGGGGCTGAACAACAACAAATCACACCCCGTGCACAAACCCGCGCCACTCGCTCGAACCTTTTCTTTTCCCCCCCCCACTCTCCCAATTTTAGTGATACTCATTCAAGGACAAATCCTCGGCACTATGCCCCGGTCGGGCCGGTCCCACGGTCGTCAGGGAGGGCCATCGCAACCTCGCCAAGTCTTGGGCGCGAGGGTAGCGCGGTAGCGCCCTACCATGCGCCTGCTCGAGCGCCTGCTGCTGGGCGTCCCGCTGCTGGACCCTCCTCTTCCTCCCGCTCTGATCAACAGAATCAGCCCCCCGCACGTCATGACAACAACCCAACCGATCTTGGTATTGCGACACATATACGAGTCCGCTGTGCAGCTGTGCAGAACGGACAGCGTGGTCAGCGACTCAGCGCGATGGCCAAGGGTCCGCATTAGATCAGATCAGATCTGATCTGATCTGACGGGGGTCAGATCAAGTTCAGATCAATCAAGCCTCGAGAAAAAAAATCCAAAAGTAGGCGGTACCTATAGATGGTGCCAATGTGATTTGAAATGCCAACTGCGGCGCACCTGATCACTGCATGAGAGAGAAAGGAGCGCGCCATCTGCCATCTGGCATCGCCGCCGCATTGGGTGTCGGCCCGGCGCCACAGAAATACTACAGGGTGTGGTCCTCCTCTGTTGGGCCTTCGTTGCAGTGTCAGGTGCTGACTCATTGCAAACACTTTCTCATAGGGATCATGCGACCCAATCCAGTCATAGAAGCGGGGAGCTCCTCCAAAAAACGGCGGCTTAGCAAGGTGATCACTTTGGAGGATGATGAGGATGAGGATGAGGATGAGGTTGTGGAGGAAGAAGATGAGGATTTCAACATGTAGACATGTAGAAGTCTTTATGTGCCAAATTAGGCAATTTCATGTCTCAGATCAGATCAAGATCAGCTCAATCAAGGCAGAATCAGAAAAATCCAGATCAGATCTGACGGTGATCTGATCTAATGCGGATCCTTGGCGATGGCCGACCCGACGCTGAACGCGACTGTTTCCTGAGTTGAAGTGTGCGAATACCTGCTTTTCGGCGAAGTGCTCGCCTCGACCTGCCTCGACTCGCCTGGCTCGCCCTCGCCAGCCCAGGCCAGCCCTCGCCCGCCTCGCGCGCGACCCCCACGCCCCACACGCCCCACCACCACCTCCTCATACGCGCGCGGGGCTCGAACTGGCTCGAATCGCGCTCAAACCCCTCAAGCCCCACGCTTCGATCCGCAACTAGCTCGGCCCCCAGACGGCCGTGTGCAGGCTCCGCACTGGGAGTGCGAAAGGTCGAAGTAGGTCGAAGTCGACCGGACACTTCAGCACGTGCTGCTCGCAGGGCAAGGTGCGGCTACCTCCCCCTCCCCAGCCCAATCCCGAGTATCGAAATCTACTTGAAGGCTCGAATAGCGGCCAGTTGCTTCGTCCAACAACATTCGTCTGCAGTAGAGCCACATGCTGAACTGTGCGACAACCTTCCCACGTACACAGAAGCTAAAGCGTTCCGCGAGAACGCCCGGTCCGCGTTGTCGTGTACTTCGCTCGCTGCCCACTGGGACCAAACTCAAGTGGGCACGCTAGGACCCCCCGTGTTTCGCGTGTTTGGTCGCCTCTATCATCGACTCGGCGCCCTGCTCCCTGCCGTCGATCAACGCCCAGCCTTTGCTCAAACATGGCTCATCGACCCGGCCGAGGCGACCGACACTCGACTTGGACCCGACGGCGCAGACAGTCGCATGCAACGATCTACCTTGACCAAGCTCGACTCCATCCTGCGTACCGGCAATCGCTTTGTGAGGGAGTTCGCATCAGCCAAAGCTCGCGCAGGTTAGGATACGGCCAAAGAGTGGATCCTGCGCCTCTGCCTCCCGCCAGGCCGAGACCGACGCACCCACAACCTTCCTACGTCAAGCACGGAAATGGCGATGCTTATCTGCAAGTCCGACACCAACACGGGAGATCGTGAACCGCAAGATCGTATTCTCCAGGTGCACGGTGATCGATGTCCCGACGGTCGGCCCAAGTACCAAGTCGTTAGCTCGCTCCATCCGTCCGCGATGCCTCTCCGTTATCCACTACTATTTCCTGCAGGGGATGATGGCTTCCACCTCAACATTCCTCTTTGCGGGTTCCACCAAGCCGGGCCGCCAATAGCCAGAAACCGAGAGCAGATCGACAATGGTGTCCAATTGCGCGAGGTACTTGCCGGTCTCGGTCTGGATGACGAAGACGAAGAGGAGGACGAAGACCGCGACGATGAGGATGAAGACAGCGAGGAAGGTGAAGGTAAACGTAAGCGTCTTCGGCTCTTTCTCACGTCTTCCATTCTGTTGAGATGCAAGCACAGACTGACATAGAATGTCTGAACATCTAGCACGAAGATCAAGAAGATAGGCTCGAGGTGGATCAACCCGAGTCTTGCGTTCCCAATTCTTTGCATACTACTTTCACGAACGCGGCAACAATCTCTCACTCCCGCGTTCGACCCGGCGTCTCTTTCTCGAGGTTCGTGATCGACGGATACTCCCAAGTCGAGACCGATCGACTGAACTCCATCCGTTTGCATCAAGAAAACCTGCGCCTCACCACGGCCCAAGGCATCGCTGAAGCTGTTGCCAACGGCTTGACCCCGGATCAAATGGGACGTTCGGTGATTTTTGGGCTCGATCAACGTTGAAGAACAGGCCGTGCGAGATCACGCAGGTTACCAAGGTACGATGGCTTGCGTCGTCAAATATGAAAACCCTTCGCTGTTCATCACGGTGACGTGCATCCCCGGACGGTCGGAAATCCTGGCTGCACTCGGGCCAAAGGACCAAGCATGCAACCGTCCGGACCTCATTGCATGAGTGTTTGAAGCCAAGCTGAACCGACTCTGCGACGACGGCAACAAGCAAGGTGCAGGCTGTTTCGGCGTCGTTCTGATGCATACACACGTGATCGATTATCCGTCGAGGCAGCCGAAACTGAGGGTGGGATGGCGCCCGATCTGATTTCGCCGGTGTATCTGCATTCAATCAACCCGTCCGACTTCCCCGCGCATCGCTTGCGTCTCAAGGAAGGGATCCCTGTAGTTCTTCGCAATCTGGACCCAGACGCTGGCCTCTGCAACGGTACTTGCCTTATCGTCTTGCACGCAAGATCGCAAGTCATTCCAGCCATCATCTTGACCGGAGATTGAGCGGGCATCCGAATGCAACTAGCAGTCGCCAACTTGGTTTCATTATGCGCCGGCTCCACCCCCGCTTCGAGTTGCTTTGGCCACGACGATCAACAAAGTCCTAGGTCAATCACTCGATTGTGTTGGCGTCGATCTCACCCTGCATCCCGTCTTCACTCATGGGCAGCTGGATGTGTCATTGTCTCGAGCCATGAGTGTTGATCGAATCAAGGTGCTACTGCCCTCTCGCGACCCCGCCGATGATGACGACGACTTACCTGCCGTCGATCGAGCGGCAGCCGCAACCACCGCGACCCCAAAACCAGTATTCTGCTCTGTTCTCAGGGCAATGAACGGAGAATAGTTTCTATGCTGTACTTCTAAGCTGTACTTTTATCTTAATCTCTGCGCTGCATGTAGGCTGTTCGATTATCCTGATATTTGAATTTCATCCTCCCGTTAATTTAACGGGTTCCCACTGGTAGAACGAAACGAGAAAGGGAGAGACTGCCCGACGCCCGATGTCCGTTGCCAAGGAATGGAAGCCGACAGAATGACCTGGAATAACGGGTAGCAGGTTCTCGTCTGAGTGACCGTAAGAGTCGCCCCTCCTCGAGCTTGATCTCGATGTCGTCGTCGAGTTCATTGAGAATATGCTGAACGGTGGAGGCGTGCACAATCGCTCTGAGCTCCGGGGAGAACGGGACTTCGAAGACCGGGGGCGACGGCGAGGAGCTTGGCGTAGTGATGTCCACCAAGCGGTTGAGGGGAGGCGTAGGTTCTTGGTACAGGTAGCGATCCAACGCAATCACGCGACGACCGGTGTTGTCGTCGAAAGGTGAAGACATCGTCGCTAAGAGGTGAGCCATCGCCCTATCGGCCTGGGCACCAACGTGCGTCGAAATCGGAAGCGTCAGTTTCCAGCGTACACTGAATACCGGGTTGGAGCTATGGCACACTTCTTAACGACGTTGTCTTCACCTCTCGACGACAACACCGGTCGTCGCGTGATTGCGTTGGATCGCTACCTGTACCAAGAACCTACGCCTCCCCTCAACCGCTTGGTGGACATCACTACGCCAAGCTCCTCGCCGTCGCCCCCGGTCTTCGAAGTCCCGTTCTCCCCGGAGCTCAGAGCGATTGTGCACGCCTCCACCGTTCAGCATATTCTCAATGAACTCGACGACGACATCGAGATCATCGCTTGATCAGGAGATCAAGCCAGAGGAGGGGCGACTGTTACGATCACCCGTCTCAAGCTTCGAATCAAGGAGCGCAACGATGGAATCAAATCGAAGAAGAGCGTGGAAGTGGATGGAACCAATTCGAAGCTTGAGACGGGTGATCGTAACATCCATGGGACCTCTGGCAAAGGCCTCGGGCCTTGCACTTGTCGGCCGACGGACTTTCGATCACCCGCGACGCTTTGCCTTCCAACACCCCTGACCTTCTCATCCCTCTGGTCCAAGCACTCGGTGTCTGGGTCCGGGTACGCCTCTCGCTACCCCTAGTCAAGCTCCATCTGGCGACCCGATTGACCTTCTTGTCCTTCAAGTTGTCGACGCCGGCCCTGGATGCCCCCGGCCGCTCCGACCGATTGCGGCAATGGCATCGTCTCCCCCAGTGACACGTACTTTGACGTCATCAACACCAGGTGCTGAACCGCGTCTTTCGATAAAGTTACTTCGGTGATATTGCAAGATCACCAAGGAACAGCACTGCCAGTACCGCTTCGAGCATTGAATCGTGTTCGTTCGTCTCACCGAGGGGGAGACAAAAAAAACCCTTTCTTGTGTAGTACACTAAAGCTCCGTGCGACTTATTTCGGTTTTTTTCAGACTTCGCACACTAGTCTCATCTGTGGTGCATTTTGCATACCTTGGCACTCTAGTAGCCGCTGCAATTCACCTAGTGTCCAGTGCCTCGACACCTTTTATTGTTACTGGTGGATGATCCGCTATGTATCTCGCTTATATAAATCTGAACGACACTTCAGTCAGTCTTCAATGCGAGAGCGAATAAGGAATATGAGTTGACAACATACCTGAACGACACTTCAGTCAGTCTTCAATGCGAGCGAGAGCGAATGAAGAGAGAAAGAGACGAAGTGTCGCCCAAGTGCTTAACAATCTGCTAGAAATGCCCCGCCTCCTGGATTAGATGGCGGGCCCAATTAACTGCAGCCAGGGTAAGATGGCGATCCCAGTCGAGTAGAAACATCCTGCCATTCTTCCATTTAGTCATATCTTCAGAGTCAAGAACAAGCCAACCCTCCAAATCCAATACCGTCCTTCCTTCCTTCGAACTCGGATCCTAATGTAGAGGACTTGTCGTTGACACCTTTGCAGTACTACTCCAGTCTTATCCTCAGCTGCACACTCTTGTTCTTGGACTCGATCACAAGGGGAAGATGAGAATACAGGGCTGCTAGAATGGTTGGAACCACGACTGATCTGTGAAAGCCTTTTGAATGTTCATTCGGCTCGCACGAGTCTTTTTTTGTTTGTATCAAGCCTGATTAGATTTCACATATTCGGATATCTACGCAAGATCAATGTTTCTTGAAAAGGGGGGTTGGACTTATGTAAAGTCATAGCCACTAGATCCACGCAGCCCCCACAGAGTCTGCGGATCTCGGTGTGGTCCAAGCTCAACTGAAGCTCTTGCTGGGATCCTTTTGTTTTGATTTTTCACTTCTTTCCAGCGAGCCTCAAGAGGTTTAATGGAGTGACTATCAATTACATAAGAAACGGAGCAGAAAATTTTATTTACCGAGAACTATGCGTGGGTGTATCATGCAGAAGACGAGAAAAAGCTTAAAGAAAACCACGGGACGAAAACGAAAACGAACGATAGGAGGTGTGGTGCGATATGCGATATGCGTTGATGAGACTACTTTTGCTTGCTTGATATGGGGAATAGAGATTTGGAGAGATTGAAACGAGAAGAAAATGAAGGAATAGGGTCTCTCGAGCCAGAGGGGCGACGTTCCGGGGTCGAGCGGGGGCAGGAAAGGGATTGCGATCCCACCTGTCATCCGCCCGACGATCACGATGCAGCCTTGATCGAAAGCTGATGACGCAATTGCTGCGGTTCCATGTTCCCGGCCCCGACCTCACTCGACGCTCGATCTGGGTTCGTGACCGCAAAATGCTGCGGCGTGTCGGCCCTCGGCTCGAACTCGGGGTAGTAGTTGTCGATCGAATCGGAGCTCGGTTTTTGGGCGCGGTGTTGGGAAGCGGTGGCGTGTTCCTGGGAGTACGGCTTGGCACTGCCTTCGAGGGAAGGGTGAGAAGAAGTAAACGGGAAAGGAGGCATATGTGCCGGGCCGCCAGGAAGAGGAGGAGAATGGCTGCCGGGGAGGGGTTGTCCAGGACCCGGGTAGATAGCGCCGCCGTATTGATGAGGTGGCATTCCGGGCACGGGGGGAGGAGGGACGCCGCCGCCACCACCATAGGCCATCATGTTCGGGGGCGAAGGAGGGTACGATCCTTGGCTAGACGGATTCCTTCGCAACCCTTCGGACGAGGAATCGAAGTATCCATCGGGGCTCATACCGACTTCGGATCTCGACTGCATCGCCAGCGCACCGTAGCTCATCTGTCGAGCATGCAGAGTCGGTCCCCTCGCGAGGTACGCCTCTCGTCCCGGGATCGAGTTCAATGCGTTCCGTTCGTGCGTTGCGTAGTCCATCTCATCCCCCCATTCGGACTTGTCACTCTCCATCTCGATTCCTGCACCACCGGTCCTTGTTGTACCGAGCGGGTAGAGCGTCGAGGTGTTGGCCGAGACTTCTTGGCCGTCGGGGTTGAGTTCAGGCCAGCGAATTTCAGCACCTTCGTCCTCGAGCGAAGAGAATCGTCGTTGCGTGAGGCGATAAACGATGAAAATGGCGGAGGCGAGTAGGACAATACCCTTCAAGCACGGACGAACAAAGACGCGAATGGTGAGTCAGTGTGGACCCTTTGTTATGTTTGGTTGACCAGCAAAGGATGTAGGATCGACTTACCCCGACGACACCGCCGACGATAGCCCACGTGTTGGAGCCCGAGCCAGATCCACCGCCACTGTTTGTATTGAGTGATGTACCCCCCGCACTCGGAGCGCCGTTTGTAGCGTTGCCCGTTCCCCCGGTATTCGTCGATGTGTTTCCACTAGGCAACGGGGTGCCATCTGTAGAACCAGGCGGGGGGATCAAGTTGGGATGCGATGGGTTCCAAGGTAGGTCAGGTTGAGTTGAATTGTCAGTAGGGTGATTATGAGGGTGGGGAGAATGGCCTGGTGGGTTTTCGTGGATAACATGCGGGTGGGAACGGAAGCCAGAGATGGAGATGGAGATGAATCACGGCGCAGCGATCGAGGCACAAACACGACGGGACATCAGCCGAGAGCACACGCGATGATGTGCCTCGGTAGAGTGAGAGAAAGAAATAAACAAGACGAGTCGCTTACTTGGTTGTTTGGACGGATCACCACCAGTAGCAGCGCTGCCTGGCGGCTGCTGCTTCGGGGGTTTGTTCGGGTTCTGAGTGGTGTTGTGAGCTGTACAGAAATCGGCGCCGAGTTGGCAAAGAAAAGAATATGTCAGAAAGAAGCGTTCAACAACGAAATGCAATCCAACAGCGCTTGAGTAGGACAAAATCGGACAAAATCGCGGGGTCTTGGGCATTCGCAAGCGCGAGACATGTCAGCCCCTAATCAGTGCCGACCGTCTGCATCGCCCGCCAGCATCTCAACCCATTCAGGTGCCCCAACTTCCTCATGCAGAGCATCTGATAAACGAAATGAGATGATGCCGTAGCCGGAATTGAACAGGGCCGTGCACGGGTTGACGGGCGATCACGAGGTGGTGTCGACGGCGCTCACACAATGTGAGACAGGAGGCTAATGTGGGCATCGGAGTCTCGGGTAAAGGCGGGCCGTCTAGCGCCCAGAGCACGTCCAACAGCGTTTCCAGAACACCGAAAGGGCCAATTCCAAGTACCGTCACGAACAAGGATGAGCTGGCCGGGTCCCAGACATGCAGGAAGCTCGTAGCGATGGTGCAAACTCCATCCACGTGCGCGCGGAGAGCCGCGGTCGATTTCGATCGACCGCGGCTCTCCGCGCGAACCCGCACCGAGCGTTGAGAATTGAAAATGCCAGGATGCGTAGCAAGCAAAAGAAAACAGCGTGCACCGACTTACATGCATCGCCTCCGGGCTGACCGCCGCCTTGTTGACCGCCACTCTGAGACGAACCGCCGCCAGGTATTACGGTCGAATTAGCGGGGGCTGTTGCGGGTGGAATTGGGGTCGAGCTGCCGGGGGCTGTTGCTGGTGGGTTTTGGGTCGAGTTGCTGGGGGCTGTTCCTGGTGGGATTGGGGTCGAGCTGTTGGCGCCGGAACCGGAGCCTGGGACATCAACTGAACCGCCACCTGGAGCGGCACCTGGACTACTGCCGGTAGTCTGATTGACAGGTGGTGTACCACCCTGCGGTGGGGCGCCCCCTGCGACGGTGCCGCCCGGCGGCTGGGTAACATTACCACCACTGCTACCGCCCTGTGGCGTACCCTCAGCGGGAGGATTTTGTTCAGCGAATCCAGACGCACCACCTCCAGCGGCGCCAGTCTGATTCGTTCCACTCGTCCCACCACCACTGCTTTGGTCGTCCTTCTCCGATTGGCTACCAGATTGGTCGCCCGAACTATCGCTGCCGCCCGAACCCGTCTGGTTCACCACCTTGTCCAAAACCTCTCCAAGCTGTCTAGGTTTCGGACCAGTCGAACTTTGCGAGTCCGCATTGCGACGAGCGAGACGTGAGGTTGCTAGAGGTGGAGGTGAGGCAGCTGCAGCTAGTGATGCAGATGGGGAAACGCTCGCGCCGGCATGCACTCCTGCTGCCCGTCTCAGTTTCAGCAACGCGGGCGACGAAGACGAGCTGGCGTGCGCATTGCCAAACGCACCTCGTGGTGATGAAGGTGTGGTATCATTGACCGATGATGATGAGGGCGAGTCGGATGCAGAGACGAGGTGGAGTAGGATCACACAACATGCCAGGGTCAGGCTCCTCCAAGGGGATCGTGGCGTTGGGCGGTAGGGACGGCTGTCGGCTCCACGTCGCATGTCGACTCGACGTAGATCGTTGTGAGAGGCGCGAGGACGTCGCTGGGGCGGGCGAGCGAATCGACACGAGAGCGTGTGAGAGAGCAGAGCGCTAGAAAGCTGGGGAGGGGGAAAGACACCAAGGTCCTCAAAGTCTCCCTGAGAACCGTAGGCAAGAGTGTGAATCGAATGGTATGGGCAGCACCGCCTCAACCTGAAACACGCCCCCCCATCCGCGCCCGCGTGGCCCCTCGAAAGCCGTGGAGACTCTGGAGAGGGGTGCCTTTTTTGAGCGCGTTTTGCCCCAATCAGTCGGTCACGCCACGAAGGGATCGTCCGACCGCGGTGATCACACCTTTTATTTCTGGTTTTCATTGAAGGAAGACTCATACGCCCTGTGTGGCTCATCCTTTGCTTTGAAGGATGCATAGGTCTTGTCGAAGTGCATTCGATATTTAGGAGCAACAAAGGAGGTCTGAGCTTCTGGATCAACTCTGAGTCACGGCAGAGGGCGATCTTGATGACCCATCCCCGCTCATTCTTCGTTCAGGTAGCTGACTCTCGTGTGCAATGGTACATGCGTCTTGCAATTACTTTTCAACCTTCAACCTTAATCCCTTACTGTCACCGTCCCCCACACACCTACTCCTTTAAGCAACGCCAACGCCCAAGCTCAGTTGACTAAATATAAAAGGTACAAGACAACAAAAAGCGACAAACTTTTATGCATCACACAAACACAAACCCAGCCTATAAAGACCGTTCACCCTCACCAGCCTGCCGCCGCCCCAGCTCCGCTGCCTCCAGCAGTCGTGCTCGCCGTCGAGGTCGGCGCGTTCGAACCGGGTGGCGTCCCATTCGGCAATAAGAACGTCGGAGGCGGTCCGTTCGACGCATACGAGTGTTCCGAAGATCTCGCGATCGGCGCACGTTGGGGTGAGGGCGAGACGTTGATGTACGCGTCCCAACTCGATGAGATTTGACGTTCCCGCCCTGGGGTCGAAGGGATCGCTCCGCCAAAGGCACCGGGTCCGAGCATCGAGGAAGGTGGTGAACCCGGTGGAGGCGCACTGGCGACGTGGGATGCCTTGGCGGGATGCAACGCCTCGTCGTACGAGCCCAAACCAGTCCCGTTCGGACCACCCCCGGCTCCATTCATCCCCGCCCCGTGACCGAAGGCCGCTGACGAAGCCGGATGATCTTCCCCACTGCCCGAGAACAACCGCCGCCCTTTCATCATACCTTCCCCACCGATATTGTTGACGACGTGGCTGGAGCGTGATTGGACGGGCGAGGGCGACTGCGCGAGGTAGAGCATCAACTCGGCCGCTCCTTCGGCGCTCGACTCGCCTGCCGTCGTCGGGGGTGCCGAACCGTTCACTCCCGACATGTGATGCATCGCGACCCCTTTGCCCTTGTCGTTCGCAGAAGTAGGTGTCCGTGGTCGTGGGATTGACGAACCGAACGGATTCGACTGCGAGGAAGAAGAAGGACCGCCTGCCGCGCCGCCTTGCATGCCCCCGTCGCTGTTATCGCTCTGATCGGATAGGCCCCTCGACAACCCCGTCAACACCGAAGCTGCATCGACAAAAGTCGAAAAATTGGGGTCCGAAGACGAAACGGGTCGCCCGACCTTGCTGGCCGAGCCGTTCCCTCGCGAGAGCGAAGATCGCGTCGCCGAATGCCGGGATCGAGGACTTCGAAGCTCGGCCATCGCCCCCAGGGCCGTCGCCGATCCAGCTGAGGACGACGAGGACGAAGAGTGGTGCAAAGAGGGTCGACCTCCACCGTGTTCCTGCCCGAGAACGCGTCGCTTCGTCGGTCGACTCGCGTCGCCAAACATCGCCGGTCCTCCATTGGCGCCGATCTGCACGGGCGGCTGCAAGGCCGAGGTTGAAGCCATGGGTTGCGGCGAGCCGTACGCGCCCAAGTTTGCAGAGTAGGCTATTGATTGTTGTGGTTGGTCGTATATGTTGATGCTGCGCGCTCGCTTGTGACCGGCGAACGAAGGCGGTCCCATTCCGGCGTTGTCGAAAGGGCCCGGTCGGCCCCACGCCTGTTGCGGTGGCTGCTGCATCGGCATGTGCTGTTGATACGGCTGGGCATAGTCCATCCCATTCCCATTGGCATAATGGGCTGGCGGCTTTTGCGCCTGGAACGCGGCGCCGCCCTGTGGAGGCTGAGATCGATGGTACTGGAGTTGCTGCTGGGCGGCCGCGGCTTCCTGTTGAGCGAGGAACTGCTGCTGCGCCATCATATGTTGCTGCTGCTGCTGCTGCTGCTGCTGTTGTTGTTGCTGGCTCTGCTGGGCCTGCTGTTGCTGTAACTGCTGTTGCTGCTTATGCCGTTGCGCCTCCTGCTCGAGGTGGGGTTCGATCTGGTCCAGCGTCGCGTCCTGCCATCCTCGTTGCGCCTTGAACGCGGCCAGAGCCAGTCGGGTCTTGAAATGCCGAGTGATCTGGGGGCACCCCCGCAAAAAGTAAAGCAATTCATTGGGTCAGTCCCGAAGATCCTATATAACGTCGTCATGCATACCGCGCTGTACAGGTGCAGTGCGTCGACAAGGGCGGCACGCGTTGCAACGCGCCGCGATGATCGTCTCCCCCCTTCGACGACCCCGGTCCCGCCAGAGAGCGCACCGTAGCGGGGCCCGCACCGATGACTCAAGCCCCGGCCCAGGACCCGTATTCGCTCTTTCACTTGAACATATGAAGCAGAAACATTAAACTCACCCTCGCAATCTCTGCGCGCTGCAAGACCTTGTCGATCGCGTCCTTCCTCTTGCGCTCTTCCTTGGCCGACGTCGACACCGACGACATGGCGGATTCGCTTCTCTTCATCGCCGATGACGACGACCCGGACGAGATGGACGACGGCGTACGGTTCGAAGCCGTCGATGAACGAGGTGTGGATTTCGCCGATTTCGTCGCGACGGTGTGTGCAGTGGCTGTGGTCGTGGTCGAGGTCGTGGTCGAGGTGGACGCGGACGAGGACGAGGCGGCAGAAGACGCGTGGTGCGAGCTGAACGTATCGGCGGCGCCCTGCTGAAGCTGCTGCTGGTGCTGGGCCTGTGAAGCCGGCGGTTGAGGCGCCGGTTGCGGTTGCGGTTGCGGTTGCTGTTGCTGTTGGTGCGACTGTTGCTGCACCGAACTGGTGGTGGGAGACGCTTGAGACGCGCTCAAGTTGGAATCGGATGAGCTCGTCTTGAACGGCGTAAAGGTTGTGGTCGCGGTGGTCGCCATCGTCGTCATTGGAGTAAGAGGCGGCGGCGGCGGCCTCGGCTGCTAACGGCGCGCGGTGAGGAGAGAGAACGGGCGCAACGCGTCCCGAGGTTGGGCGTTGGCGCGAGTTGAAACGCGGCAGGGACCCAAGGTGAACAAGGGCGCGCAGTCCAAGAAAGACAAGAACGCAAAGCCGAGCTGGATGAAGGAGACAGGAGACAGGAGACAGGAGACAGGAGCCACGAGCTATTGGGTCTCGGTCTGCGGGGTCTGGCAAAGAGTCGATCGGCCAGGGTGCGAAGGCGGGCTTCGAGCTTCTAAAGTCGCGCTCGATTAGGCCAGCGGAGAGGCGACCCCGCCGCGCGAGGCGTCGAAAGGCGTTGAAGGGGGGGCGCGGGCGCGGCGCGGCGGCCGTGACGCGAGAGCGCGTTTTGATCAGTGAGCGCTTGGGACGTGCTGACAGAATATTGCTCCCCCCTGTCTTTCATCGACGTTCGATCGGCTCGGCGCAATAACTCCGCTCCATTTTCGGTGCCTGGTCAGCATCTCGCCTATCCCGTCCGCCGAAACTCGAACATCATGGCGAATTATTTTCGTCTTCATGCCAAGAAAACATCAACTACAGACATCGTAGACTCGCGGTATGTAAGGTATGCGCCTCTGATGTGCATAATATACAATCTGTCGTTCTTGACCGCTAGGCTAAAAGCAAGTCGTAACTAAAACCCGACAGTTCTAGCTACTCAGAGGCTACTTATGGGGCTGTTCTGTAAGGCATCCCCTTACACGGTAAGTCGGAGTTCCACGATCGGCATGATCTCGGCCTGATTTATAAGTTACAAGCTTTACGTCCTGAATTCCAGCTAGTCTTCGGCGATTCTAACAAATGCTGGATCGACCACCATAACAAAACGCAGGGTAGCCAGAAGTACAACCCCCTTGGGCTGGCATTAGTTGGTGTGTTGGGAATGAGGGTTAGGAACCGCGCGTTCTTTGGTAATCTGTTTAGAAGCGCTCGTCTGTTTAGTGAAGCCTGGCGATGCGCACCAACCGTTGTCTTCTCTCCACGGTTGGATTACACGCTCGTCAGGTACGCATGTTTAGCTTCACAGCCACTTTCGTTGCAATTAACTGACGGTTGGATTACACGCTCGTCAGTCTCTTATTTGGTAGCGTCTGTATTGCCGCAAGGCACAGATCCGCACGCAGAAAAGACGCAGCGCATATCCAAGATGGCTACGACCACGGTGGATTCCGGGTCCGCCATTCATCGCGGCCTTATGGGCGACTTGTATGGCAACGTCGACGCCACGAATTGGGGAACGGCCAAGGATCGACTCCAACGGGTGTTGGAGGGCGATGGCCGGTTCAAGCACGTCACCACCGAACTCAGCGTTGGCCCAGAGCCCGAACAGTCCGAGTTCACCCGTACGCAAGGTGGCTCCACAGTGGCCGACGTAGCCACGTTCCGTACACAACATCGGATCTACCGTCATGACGTCGACGACCTCGATCAAGCCTTGGCGCAGGCCCGCAACATCTTGTTCGTGTGCCTGGGGGAGGCCACGTTCGCGCGCATTGCAGATCAGCCAACGCACGAGCTGTGGGCGGCCCTCGATAAGGATCTCGGCGCCGCATCCCACGACTTCGCACGGTCGGAAAAACTCGATGCCCTGTTTTCGTACCAAGCCTACGTCGACAGAGACCCTCTCGACCCTTGGTTGTCGCACTTCAACCGGTTGTTCACCGATCTCAACGCCGCGCACGTTTCCCGCGACAAGGCTTACCAGCGCGCCAAGATCGACGGGGTCAAGTACACGCAAGCTGAGTTTGACAAATGGGTTCCGCCGCCTGCGTTGTCGGAAGGCATCCGCATGGACCTCTTGAAGGCGAGGATGCCACGGCCTATTGTCACGGTTATCGACGCCCTCGGCCCTCTCCCGTCGCTCAGTGATGTGGAGGGCGCGATTCGTCGCGCGGCGATGTCTCGCTCTTCCGGCACCGACGTCGCCGAAGCCCTCGCGGCGAAGACTCAGGGTCGTCGCAGGCGCCCCGCTCGTTCGTCCGGCAAACCGAAGTCCAGTTTTCTCTCGGCTTCAAAGGTACCGGGTCTCGTGGACAAGTGGCCGCACGGGGTTGCGCAGAACGGTCGCCTGAGGCTGGGCCCGTTGCAGTGTCGGAAATGCTACGAGCAGGGTCATCTTGGCGACGAATGTACCGTCCCCGCGACCGAACTGTCCCGTCGTCGGGTTGCCGTCTTAGCCAAGCACAACATCTCCATCGGCGCGGCCGACGCGATGGCGCTCGTGGCTGAGTACGGTCCCGACCCATCGGTTGACGACGACTCTTACGAGAATTTTTTTGCCGACGTCGCCCTTGACACCGAAGTCTCTGCGCTGTACTTGCACGACGGTCCCCGCTACCTCCTCGACTCGGGGGCGACGCGCCACATGACCACTCGTCGGGATCTCTTGGTCGATTTCCAGCCTTTCACGACGGAGCGTGTGCGCGTAGTCGGCGCATTCAAGTCCAGCGCCATGGCTGTCGGCAAGGGCACCCTTCGCTTTGACGCCAATGGGGTGCCTCTCGAGCTCCGCGACGTCCTTCTCGTCTCGGGTCTGTCCGCCGAGCTCGTCTCTCTTGCCAGTCTCATGAAGGACGGGTACCAGCTGTCTGGGATTTGCAACGCCGCGGGCGAGCACTCTGGTCTCACCGTCTCGGGTCCGGCTTCGAACCTCACCTTCGCTCTCGATCGCAACCACTACGTTCTCCAGGCGCGTCCGGCCTCACCTCCTCGGGCGGATCACCAAGCGCTGACAGCCACCTCCTTGCCTACAGATGTAGTGCTTTGGCATCAGCGTTTGGGTCATCTGTCCTGGGGTCGTTTGGTAGAACTTGCTAAGTCGGGCGACATTTCCCTCGACATCTCTGCTGTAACCCGGGATCAACTTCGTCTCCTTGATCAGTGCGATGCCTGCTGCTCCGGCAAGGCCGTGTCTGCCCCCAGTCGTGAGGCTGCCCACCACCCCGCCGACGCACCTTTCGCTCGGGTCTTCGCCGACGTGTGGGGGCCTTCCCCTGTCCCTGCTCTCTCCGGCGTCCGATATCTGTGCGGTATCACGGATGAATACTCACGTTTTCGCTGGGTTCGCGGCATTCGGCTCAAGAGCGAGGCTTCGTCCGTACTCAAGGGCTTCGTTGCGATGTCGAAGATCCAGTACGCTGGCCCGGGAGTGGCGACCTTGCGCACGGATAGGGGGGGTGAGTTCGTCAACAACGACCTCCGGGATTGGCTTGCTGAGCGGGGCATTTTTCACGAGCTATCCACGGCATACGAGCACGGTCAGATGGGCATACAGGAGCGGAGTTGGCGTACGATTTTCAACTCTGTTCGGGCGTGGCTTCATCGTTCGGGACTGCCGTCATCGCTGTGGGAAGAGGCTGCGCAGGCGGCCATCTACGTTATCAACCTCCTCCCGTCGTCGCCTCTGCAGCAGCGCACCCCTGATGCCGTTCTTCACGCCGCTGCGGGTCCCGTTACGTCCACCCGTCGTCCCCGCATCGATCGTGTCAAAACCTGGGGCTGCGCCGCCCAGGTACCGTTTGCTCCCGAACAGCGTTCCAACAAGTTGGCTCCGCGTTCGCGCCTGTGCTACTTTGTCGGGTACTCTTTGCGCTCTAAGGCCTGGCGCTTCTACGACCCGGTTGGCAACAAGGTCTTCGAGTCGTCTCAGGCCAAGTTCTTCGAAGATCGCTTCTTCCCCGCCGCGGCAAACCCTGTACCTACTGTTGTTGCGCCCGCCGTTCTGTCCTATCCGTCCGCCCCGCGCAGGGTTCCTCCTCCCGACCTTCCCCCTGACGACGACGATACTGTCAATCCTGCGGGCGTCGCACCTGCCGTCGCTGCCGCTCCCGCTGTTGCCCCCGCCGCTGCCGTCCCGCCCGCGGCTGGTCCGGTCGACGTTGTGGCCCCACCTTTTCCGCCCTCCTTCGTGTTCTCCAACCCGGGTCCGGCGAACGCCCCTCCTGTGGGTGATCGTTCCACTTGTGCTCGTCGCCCCCCTGACTACCTGGGTTTCGCCCGCGCGGCTCACGACTTGGAGTTCGCCGCGCACGCCTCCGTCTCGATCGAGGACTTTGACGAGGACGATCCCGAAGTCCAGCTGTACTCGTACGAGGAAGCAACTGCCTTTCTTGCCAAAGTCGACAAGGACGACGCCCCTTCCGTTCGCGCGGCACTCGCTGGTCCGTTCCGCGACTACTGGCTGGCGGCCATGGCGACCGAGGAGGGCGCACTGGCGACGAAGCAAACATTTTCCAAGCCGCTTCGTCCCCCTCACGGGGCTATCATAATCGGCAGCATGTGGGTCCTCATGGTGAAGCGCGACGCCGAGGGCAAAATCGTAAAGTACAAAGCTCGCCTCGTTGCGCGTGGGGACATGCAGAGGCGTCGTGGTGAGCAAATTGACTCGTTCTCGCCTACTGGCCGCGCCGCCTCCCATCGTCTGCTGCTCGCCCTTGCCGTTGAGAACGAGTGGGAGACCCGGCAATTCGACGTCTCGTCGGCATACCTCAACGGCAATCTCGGTGGGACGGAGATCTACATGCGCCTGCCCAGTGGGCAAGTCGTGCGCCTTCAGCGCGCGCTGTACGGACTCGTCCAGGCGGGTAGGGAGTGGTACAAGGTCTTCACCGAGTGGATTTTGTCGATCGGCTTCACGCGTACCGACAGCGATCATGCCGTCTTCATTCGCAGGGAAGGGGACATGCGCTGTTTCCTTTCCATCCATGTCGACGACGGACTGCTCACGGGTGACGGCGACCTCGACGGCGTTCTCACTCAGCTCAAGGCGCGTTTTGAGGCTCGCAGCACGGACGAGGCGTCTTTCTTCCTGGGTCAGAGTATAATCCGTGAGGGCAAAACGGGTGCGGCCATCGTTACTCAATCTCATTTTGTGGATGCGATTCTCGAGGAATACAACATGGCCAACGCCTCCCCGCGCCCCACCGGCACCGTCGACGCTGAGGAACCGTGTGAACTCTGATTTCGACCCCGCTTCCATACCGTACCGTGCCATTGTCGGCAAGCTTCTGTATCTGTCCGGCACTACTCGGCCCGACATCGCTTTCGCCGTGTCCAAGGCTGCTCGTTTCTGTAACAACTTCGAGGCGGAACATTGGGAGGCGCTCAAGCACATTCTCCGGTACCTCGTCGGCACTCGTAACTTTGGCATTCGATACCAGAAAACCCATCAGCCGATGTCAGCCATTTTGGAGGGTTTTGTCGACGCGGACCATGGTGCCGACCCTGTGACCCGCCGCAGCGTCTCGGGTTACGTCTTCACGTGCGCTGGCGGGGCAATCTCCTGGATCGCCAAACGTCAGACTCTTGTCACTCTGTCGAGCACCGAGGCCGAATATGTGGCCATGTCGTACGCTGCTCGTGAGGGGATCTGGTTGCGTCGGCTGCTGGCCGATCTTGGTTTTGAGCAGACATCGCCAACTCGTCTGAGGGGTGACAATCAATCGGCTATCACTCTGGCCAAGCACCCGGCTTTCCATGCTCGCACCAAACACATCGGGATCCATTTCCACTTCATCCGAGATCACATTGCGGAGGGCACAATCGAGATGGTCTGGGTGCCCACGGGCACCATGGCTGCGGACGTCCTCACCAAAGGGCTCGGGACTCAGAAGCACTATCAGTTTGTACACGCGATGGGGCTTATCGATTCATCGCGTGAAGGGGCGAGTTGGTGTGTTGGGAATGAGGGTTAGGAACCGCGCGTTCTTTGGTAATCTGTTTAGAAGCGCTCGTCTGTTTAGTGAAGCCTGGCGATGCGCACCAACCGTTGTCTTCTCTCCACGGTTGGATTACACGCTCGTCAGGTACGCATGTTTAGCTTCACAGCCACTTTCGTTGCAATTAACTGACGGTTGGATTACACGCTCGTCAGTCTCTTATTGCATTCACGTAGGTGCAAGCAATCGACCTTGCGGTTGGGTGATCCAGACTGAAACACCACCCCGTTGTCCTCCTCCTATTCTGACTCAACTCGAACGCACTTCCTCGTCGATGGAGATCCCAGGGCTTGTCAAAGTGTTGTTCGGAAGAGGATTGTCTTCCCTCCTTTGCGTTCCATGATCTTCGAATTACTTTGGAACATGTGCAATATCACGAACGACAGACTCGACCCTCCCCCAAAACAATTATCGAATTCTCCCCACTGAGAGCCTCAGAGCAACGCGGCAGCTTCTCCCCCACCTAACTCTCTACTTAGTGAAAGCCGCAAGGTTATTAGCCGCACCTCGTTCTAACGCCCTCTTGTAAGCGGGTCGGGCCTCCATCGCTTCGAACCACTTCTTGATGTTGGGGTGGGAATCCCACAACGGTGAGGCCGCGAGGCCTTCGCAGGGGAAGATCATCATGACTGCGAGTTAAAAAAATCGAAAGGGATTTTCCGATCAGCGTATATGCCTCCCAACGGTTGCTAGAAAGGTGACGTACTGTCCGAACCGGTCAACGAATCCCCGACAAAGAACTGCTTGTCGGCGAGGTGCGATTCGACAAAGCCAAAGTTTTCCTTGAGGCGAGGCTTGACCATGATCGCCATCAACTGTGACGCGACGATCGAGACGATCGGTTTCGCAATCCAGGGTGCTTGTTTGGGCATTTGGGCGCAGATGCTGTGAGAAACATGAGGAGAGGACGATCAGTGTCGAAGACCGGGAAGCGAACAGACTGCTCTGACAGAGGCGCGGGCGGCACTCACATTGCGAGCATGAGGGGAAGCATCGCTGAGCCCTAAAGATGACATATGCATGAAGCATGAGAAATTCAACACTCCTTTCCCTTGTCCCATCGCTTTACACTGTCTCGGTCACCCGCCATCCTAAGCTCCAAGAACTCAGCCCACTCACCTCGGCCCAATGCAACCAATACAAGTACTGGCTCCTCTTTTGTGCGTCTGATCCAGGTGCATAACCGAGCTTGTCGTTGCCGAATCTTTCGATGAGGTATTCGACGATCGCTCCTGATTCGGCGAGGGTCAAAGTATCGTGACCGTCTTCTTGGATTTCAACGACGGGCGACTGATGAGGAAGTGGCGCGGGTGGGAGGTTAGGAAATGAGGCATTCGTTCGATGCGATCCCGTTTGGGCACAACGTATAAGAAAGATGACTTGCCTTTCCAAGAGGGTGGACCTTGCGAAGGTCCGCACCAGCAAGCATCGTCTTGGCATCCCGCTTGTACTCCTTTACCGTGTACTCGAGGCCGAGCTGAGGACATGGCAGGTCTCCGTTCAACTCATTTTCACTCAGATTCGCAACCTCAAACGAGATGTGCCTCGACTGACCTCCTCCAATAACCACAGAATCCGTTGCCCGCGCGAGTTCTCGAGCCTAAAGCCGACGCCGACGAGATGGAACGAAATGAGGGGGGGGGGGGGGGGGTGTGGGAGGAGGGAGGCGTTCGTGACGTCAATCACATGTCAGTCGCGTAAAGACCGCGTTTTGCGAGCAGACTGGATTGTTCAGACCCACCAATGGACGGTGATATGAGCAGGCATAATGGAAGTCGAGTGCTAGGGTTGAGATGAGATCAAGTACAGAGCGGAGGAACGCAACGAGTGGCAGGCCCCACACTCGACACTCAGTGTAAGGCCGCCGTCACCTCGCTCCGACCTCAACGTCACCCTAGGCCTTTCCAATTTCGGATCCGCGCGCAGGATGGCCTTACGCCCGGATAGCTCTCGTTTTCTCTTTATTCGCAATTTCAAATTGCGTCTGGCCCTCACAATCAGCTTCAACCTTCGAGCTTCACCAATCCCTCTCGGGCACCACAAGGCCCACCGGCTTTCTTCGGTGCGCGCGCGGAATCCGACAGCCGGGGGGAAGGGAGGGTTCATGATAAATTGCCAAACCTTAATACGCCCTACGCAAAGCGGTTGGTAACCCTTCAGGGACCCGGTTCGTGCCCCTTATTAGATAACTTAACGCTCGCCCGGAGGGTACGATCCCGAATTCCGGCCGACGGCGCCGCGCAGGTTTTCTAGTTCACCTTTAATATGGACCGTCCAAGGGTGAGTTGCAAAAGTCAGGAAACGATAGCTTGAAGGTGGGTTTGCCCCTACTCGACAAGGTTATCGAAGGGGTGCTACGGAAGCTGCTTCCCGTCGCTCGCCTCCAGTATTCGGGGCCGTTTCGCCCTTTGCCCATTTGAGCGAACGGGTCATCATTCTATGATCATTGCTCACTAAAACACTAAAACGACGTCTACACAAAAATCACGTCTTTTGTATTCCCAACAACAT
This sequence comes from Microbotryum saponariae, assembly GCA_900102585.1. Classification (NCBI taxonomy): domain Eukaryota; kingdom Fungi; phylum Basidiomycota; class Microbotryomycetes; order Microbotryales; family Microbotryaceae; genus Microbotryum; species Microbotryum saponariae. The sequence continues at coordinate 1,215,535 of FMWQ01000047.1, read as the reverse complement.
GAAACAGGTAATTCACAAAACTCAAACTCCCCCTTGCCAACCCATCCTGGATGGAATGCAAAAATGCTTCACCCACTCACCCGCTCACCAAGTTGCCGCCATCTGTCCCAAAAGCCCACTCTCCTGGCCGCCATCACTCCCATTCAAACCTGCAGCATTGGCCCAATCCTTACTCGCCAACGTCTCGAAAAAGCTCGCGAAATCTTGCCCATTGATCGCCGTCGCTGAACTAGTACCCACCGGTCCTCCGACGAGGGGGAAACTCGTCGGTGTGCGCACGTAGCTACTCATCGAAGGGGAGGCGGAGTTGCCACCTTGTTGTTGATTGTTGGGGAAGTTGGAGTTGACGTGATTCATCGAGCTCCAATATTCGAACGCCCCTGGATCTGCAGCAGGCGCCCCGTACGCCAATTGATGCGTGACGAACGGCGCCGACGTCGCTGAAGACGAGGCGGAAGAAGGAGGTGGGAAAGGTGAAGGAGGGAGATGGTTCGACGTAGCTGCAAACAGCGCCCTTTCCTCCCTTGCTATTTCGTTAGAGACCCTCTTCAACACCTGCGCAAAGGTTTCCTGGGCAGGAGCGACTCCACCTCCTGCTAGTGTATGCGCCGCCAATGTCGTTCGTCGATTCTCCTCCGCTGCGAAAAGACCACTCAGGATCCGACGACCTTGTTCCACGACCGCCTGAAGCGCAGGCGAATGAACCTGAGTCGCGAAGATGACGGAAGCTTGCATTAACACCGCTCGTTTCTCCTTGATCTCAACTTCGGGTCGATCGGTATCGATCGCATGAAAGAGATCCATGAAGCACACGATCGTTGCGCGCATCGAAGAGGTGAACATCCACCATAAGGAGCCTGTAATGCTCAGGAGGTCATAGTTGGATCGGATGATGGATCTTGATGCGTCGACGCACGAGCTCGTTGAGTAGCGGTAAGGCGAGGTCGGGCCGTACCCACGCAAGAGGAAAGGTCGATGCAGGCGCACCAGTCGGGCGTAGACGTCTTCGTGCAACAGCGACCTCTGATACCTTATCTGCACCGACTCGACGGGAGGGTTCGCTGTCGACAGCACGTCTGGCAGTCCCTCAAACACACGACGGAACAAAGCATCCTGCTCCATGACGGCCGAGTACGAAAAAGGTTTCCCCGAAAGGACCAACTCGTCCAGCACTCGACGGACTTGAGCCCCCAACTCGCATTGCGCGATCTCAAAGCTCGCATCGGTGTAGACGTTCTTCGGGGGAGGGGTGATGGTCCTCCATTCGGTTCTTGACAAATCGTCAAAGTTGAGGTTTAGAGGTCGACACGTGTTGTATTGTGACGGATGAAGGATGTAGCATCTGAAGACGGCCGAATCGCTCAGGAACGAATCGATGAGAACGAGGTAGTTGAACACTCGAACGGCTGTCTCGCGCTTGAGCGAGTTGACACCGGGGGGAAGGGCAGGATCGTCGGGTGGCATTGTGCGAGGATTGGACCCGAGCCGATGTAGCCCCATGCGTTGGGCGATCCTGATCCCACTTGCGGCCCAGCCGAGAAAGCGGCCTTGCTGACCCGATTGCGACGAGAGCTGGATGTACTGCCCAAAAAGGATGATGGTCTGGATCGTACGGATCCTCGGTGTGCCACCCCATTCACCGAGCTGTAGAGCCCGTAACGACGCATCGTGAAAGACGGAAGGTAGGTCCTGCAACTCCCGTTCGGTCAGACCATGAAAAAGCGAGAGATCCTTTTTGCCATTCGAGCGAGACCAAAACCCTTCCAAAGACAATGCGAGAACCTGCGGCAAGTAGTCCGAGGATTCCGAGTTAGCTCGGGCGGGCTTAACGACGGAATCGAAAGCCCAGTAGACTTGCCATACAAAAGACCGCGACCCAGAGTGGGTCGATCGAGTCTTCCCTCCCCTCCGCGATCATCTCGACGTAGCGTTCGTGCTCGATAGGGAAAGCGACGGGGTCGAGAATGCGAAAATCCCACTCCATCTGAGCGATGCAACAGAATACATCAGCACCAGTACTAACTGAGGGTGACACAGTAACATACCTCATCAAAATATTTGTCAATCAAGAACCTCGCAATCTCCTTCCCGGGCAAGACTGCAAAGATCTGCGCCATCGCTTCACTCCTCGCATCGGGCAACTGCTTCGTCGGCACCGCTAGATCCAAACCCAACCTCACCGCACTCCTAGGGCGCCCATCCTGGTCGTACGACAAAGGTTCCGCGATGATGCTCGTTAAAGCGCTTGTGAGTTCGATCCCGACGCGGGATTGGACGGGTCGACTGGCGTTCATTTCTGCGGCGGCGTTGACGGCTTGCAGGACGGGGACTCGGGCGCCAAATGCGACGGATTCGAGATCGGCGACCGCATCCTCGGTATCGGAATGGGGATCCTGACGAGTTTCTTGGTCTTCGCTTTGGCGTGCCGTTTGTTGGGATCGGTGTTGCGCATCCGATTCGCGTATGGCTTGCGACGAGCGTCTCGAGGTCCGGGGTGAATTCGGTTCCGAGGTCAAAGGATTTGTCGCCGCTCTCCGAGTCCCTTGTGAATCCATCGCAGCCCCCAGGACCATCGCACTCGCACTCGTAGAGTCATTCAAATTCGGTAATAACACAGCTTCAGGGTGAAATCCTTGGACCAAAGATTCCAAATGAGCCAAACGACGATGAATGTGGCGCACGTCCGAGTTGAGCGCGAATTGTCCTGACGAGTCCGGGTCGTCGTCCCAGTTGCAGTTGTGCGCGACTTTGCGTCGGATGCACGCCGAACAAGGTTGTTTTCGGTCCTGAGAGCGAGAAGGGGAAAAGAACCGTCAGTGGAAGTGCTGATAAAGTCTCTGAGGACAGGATGGTCTTTGGCCACTCACACATTTGATCTTTCGGCGCTGGCACTCGGAGCCTGCCCACCGTATGGAAACCCGGTCAACGAAATCGAAGCTCGAATACGGCATGCCCCACATCAACTCACAAGAAAGTGCCAGTCTCCTCTTGCGTATATTCTCCTCCTCCTCGCCTCCATTAGCCATCACTTTATCTTCATCGTGCCCGCCCGAACCCGCGCGTTGCTGTTGCTGCTGCTGCTGTTGGTGATGTGGATGCCGAAGAGTTGGCTCTTGCGGCATCTTGGACGTACTTGCCCTAGGACGCTTCCTGTCATGCTGATTTGATAAAGCGGAGGATGAAGTACTCGCCTCGGGAGGACGATCGATGCTACTGCTGCTTGCTGAGTGAGTGAATAGGGGTGGTCCACCGCCCGCGACCGAACTCATCACGACCCTGACTGTAAAGGTCCCCTTACACTGACCACGAGCTGATACTGGCGCTGGTCTTCGTCTCGCTCCTGTCACTAGGTGGCTCTCCCCTGACCCCCAGATCACCCGATGGAACAAGGGGATGAGGTGACGAAAGGATCGAGCACACTATCTCCTCTCGAGACTCGTGGCGAATCAGAGACGAAAGCGGTCCGTATTAGCTAGCGCGCTCTCTCCTTGAGGTCGATCGAGAGGCTCTTGAGTCTTGGCTGATGTCGGCCTATGTCGGCCGGGCTTAAGTCGAGCGTTTTGGATATTCAATAGCTACCTCTACAGTCAGTTCATGGTACTCACGAGCTAGAATAACATTGCGAAATACGTTTAGAAATTTTCGGAAACCCTGAATATAATGTAGGGATGCATTTCTCGATGTCCAAAGTCGGGAGGAAGTAAAACCGTCTTAGGTCACCTAAGCCGCAAGGCGTAATCGGCAGATTATCAATCCGCTTCATCCGAGACCAAAGAGCGCTGTTAGGAGACATCTTTGTCCCAACAGACCCATCTTAAAGAGTTCGAAGTGGCACGTGAGCTGTAATACAAAGTCTACACGTTTTGCGATTCGATTGCATTCAAAAAGCCTCGGGCTGATTCTAATCCACTTCCTCGTTGGGGGCGGGGTGCGGGCCAAGCGGAGTCAGTAAAATGACCCACCCCACACACCATCCCTCTCACTCTCCTTTTCTAATTTCCCCTCCTAATCCTTCCTCACCGGCGTCCTCGTCCCGGACCTAGGCGTCGCACTCCCACTTTTACTCCCTTTGATCACGCCCGCCTCATTCGCCAACGAATAAAACATCGAGCTCGGATCGGCCAACAAGTTCGCGGGCGTATCGAACTCTGCGACCCTCCCGGCGTCCATACAAATGATCTTGTTACAATCCAAGATGGTATTGAGACGATGAGCGATGACGAAGATGGTGCAATCGGCGAATTCGCGACGAATGACGGATTGGATCTCTTGATCGGACTCAGGATCGACGGCGGCTGTGGCTTCGTCCAAAACGAGGATCTTGCTCTTGCGTAATAACGCACGACCGAGGCATAACAATTGCCTCTGCCCAGAAGAAAGGTTACTTCCTCCCTCGTCGATGTGCGCCTCGAGTTTACCCTCCATCGATTCGACGTGTTCCTTCAATCGACATTGTTCCAACGCCGCCCACAGTTGACTATCACTGCTTTTACCCGCGGGGTCGAGATTCTCCCTCAAGTTGCCTTCGAAGCATTGCGAGTCCTGAGGGATGATGCTCATCCTCGAACGGAGGCAATGTAAGCCGATTTTGGAAACGTCCACACCGTCGATGGAAACGACACCTTGTTCGGCCTCGATGACGCGGTATAAGACCATCGTCAACGTCGACTTGCCCGAACCGGTTCGACCGCACACGCCGACTTTCTCACCGCCCTTGATCTCGAACGAGACGTCACGAAGGACGAGATCGAGGTTCTCGCGGTACCGAGCGGCGATGTGGTCGTACGCCAATGAACCTGATTGGGGCCACGACGCGTCGGGTTCGGTGTTTTGGATGTACAGAGGCGCTTCGGGCTTGAGTTCGATGTACTCTTGCACGCGCTCGACCGAGACGATGTTCGTCTCGACCTCGGTCGCGGAACGTACGATCCAGTTGAGCGTTTGGGTCGTCGACAGAGCGTACGACAACGCGATTCCAATCAACCCCGCGTCGACGTTGCGGTTACGAACGAGCGCGACGACGCACAACAAGGCGGTAAAGAAGATGATGTTGGAACCCAAAAATTCGAGGCGTACAGCGAGCCAGCGGTTGCAGTTGATTGAAGGGAAGTAGGCCTCCTGGTTTCGATCGACGCGCGCCTCGTTCTCGGCGATGAAGCGCGCCGATTGACGGTAGGCACGAATGGTCGCGACGCCGCCCAAGGTCTCTTGGAAGGAAGCAAAGATCGGGGACTTGGTCGTCGCGTCAAGACGTTTCAACTCGCGCGAGGTGGCGAGGTAATACGTCTGTACGCGCTTGTAGATGAAACCGATCGGGACAAGGATGAAGAGGAACGCCGGGGCGGCGGTCGAGATGACGGCGACCATGCCGATCACACTCGCGGCCGTACGGAAGAAGCCACCAAAGACGCGCGCGAGGACCTCGTCGACGACGTAGACATCTACAGCAGCAACATCGTACAAAATCCTGTCAGTCGGCTCCAGCGTATGCCAGCGCCCTTCCGCAAATGCTCACCTCGTGAGAACCTGTTCAAGATCGTGCCCAACGGCGTCGTCTCAAAGAACAACATCGGTGACCTCATCACCGCATTGAACATACGATCATGCATCAACTTGGCGGCCCTTACGACGCAGAACGAGTACAACAACAACCCGTTCAACAGGTACGCCAAACTGGCGCCGACGCCAAAGACGGCGTAGATGCCGAGGTACCAGGTCAAGTTGCCGTTCTCGCCCGTTTCGGAATTATGTTGGGCCCAGTTCTTGAGCCAGACGTTGGTCCCGATCTGTAGAACCTGTTGAAGCACGATCGTGGACATGTACAAGCCTACTCCGAGATATCCATTGGCCTTGATGTATTCCTTGTAAACGCTGACCTTGACGGCACCCTGTTCCCTCTTCTCCTTGGGTCTGGTAGAGCGCTTCAACAAGCGCAACGTCTCGCGTTTCTGTTCCAACACCGGAACAGGTTCCGCACGATGACTAAGAGCCTCATTGGCCTTGCGTTTCAACTCGGTCGACAATTCCGTCAATTCGTGTTTCTTGGGTTCTTCAACGGCCGTATCCTCACTTCCCGAACCTTCGCCTTCCTCGTCATCTTGGTTCTGTTTACCGAAATCGATCAAGAGCCTCGATAGTTCCGTATCACCTTGAATTGCCGAGGCGTACGTCCCTCGTTCGAGGATGATCCCACGACGCAAAAAGACAAGTTCGTCGGCTTCTTGGCAAAACGGAATCGCGTTCGTGCACAACAAACGAGCTTTTTGGGACAACAAACCGGTAGGACCGAGCACCTTGTCGAAGAGATGTTTGGCGACGTGGGCATCGACGGCGGAGAGTGGGTCGTCGAGGAGGTAGACGTCCGCACGGGCGTAGACGGCACGAGCGAGCGCCACTCGCGCCTTTTGACCGCCCGATAATGAGATCCCCTTCTCCCCGACCTCGGTCTCGTCACCTTGAGGCAAGATCGCCAGATCCTCCTTGAGCGCACAAGCGGCGATAACGACGTCGTAAAAGTCTTGTTCGAATTTGTGGCCAAAGACGATGTTGCTACGAACCGAACCGCCCATGATCCAAGGTTGTTGAGCGCAGTAAGCGACCGTTCCACGTACGGTGACGGATCCCTCGACCTTGGTCATTTCACCCAGGATCGCGGACAAGAGCGAGGACTTGCCCGATCCGACACGACCTACGACGGCGAGCAACTCGCCCTTCTTGACGCTGAGGTTGATGTCGGACAAGATCGATTCGGTCGACGATTTGGAGTTCCACGCGAATTCGCCGCGAACGACCGAGACGAGTTCGTCACCGGTTTGGAACGTACGCGAACGCGACAAGTTCTCGATCTTGACCGCACCGTCTTGAAGTTCTTTGCCGGTCAAGAAGTCGCGCAATCGACCGACCGAGACGTAGGCCTCAACCATGGAGGAGAAGACGACGGGGAGGACCGCGAGCGGGAAACCGAGCAGGGAGAAGAGCGTGATGGCGGGGAAAACGATCTCGGCCGTCAAGGGCTTGCCCGAGATGGTCGAGAAGAGCGAGAACGACGAAAAGGCGACGAGGAAGGGCGTAAAGGACCAGAGGCAGGTCGAAGCCGAAGAGAGGTATCCCTGCCAGACATCCACAGCGTGGTCAGCTCCTGTAGTTGTAAACTTAATTTACACTTGCTCCGTCTTGGAATGCTCACCATCTTGCGCAACTGCACCAACTCGCGATTATTGCGCACATCAAACAACTTGGCCGCAAAAGAGTCCTCCCACGCATACAGCTTGATCGATCTGATGTTGTTGAGGATCTCGGACATGATGGACGTGCGCTTGTCCTTGTTCTTCATCTGCTGGCGCTGCAACTTGGTTTGGTACCTCGCGATTGAGGCGGTCAAGGGCATGCTGAGGACCATCACGGCGACACCGACGAGCATGGTGAATCCTGTGAGCCAGACACGTCACCAGAGTAAGCATTGACCGTGCCTTGACTCGGCCTTCGTCTTTGCATCCCGCATGGACTGACCCAAGAGTTGGTACAAGCTGATGAACGCAAGCGTCATTTGGTACATCCCACTCCAAGCGATCTGACCATACGTCGTAAAGTCCTGCAACCTCGTCGCATCGGTACTCATCAAATTGACAATATCACCCGTCGACCTCCCGCCCCTCTCATCATTCGAAAGCACCAACGACTTTTTGTAAATGAGGGAGACCAAGCCTGCTCGAACGCGCATGCCCGTTTCGAAGACACGAGCAAAGTAGCAGTGCAACAAACTCGTTTGGGCAACGGCACAGACGAACATGCCCAACGCGATGATGTAACCGTGGAACGGGGGTTCAGGTGTATCGGTCTTGTAGGTCTCGACGAAGCGCAACAAGCGACGCAAGAGTTGAGGCTGGGTGAAGGAGAGCGTGTCCTGGAGCAACTTGAAGAGCGCGGCGGAGAAGAAGGGTCCACCGTACGAAGCGATCAAGGCACCGGCGAGCGAGGGCTTGACGGGCTTGCTCTTGTCGTTGTGGGATTTGGCGGCTGTCTTTTCCGAGGCGGCCTTGCAGCGCTTCTTCCATGCCGTTTCGAGCTTGCGGCCCAGGGCTTCGGCCGTGTCGTCGGGCTGTTAAGTGACGATCGAAAAGTCAGTTCCATGCCCCTCTACGAAATCGCCACTGCCCATACATGACTCACAGGCAGAGCCCACAAATCCTCCTCGGTCAAAAATGTATGATATCCGGCCTTCATCATGGGCGTCATCCAAGAGAACGTCAACCGCTGAAAGATGTTGGCCCTCAATCTCGGGCATTCGGTCTGCTTCCACTCCCTCTCGTGATCATTCGTCTCGTGCGCCTCGCGAGTCGTCTCTTGGTCACCTTGTTCGGCCAAACGAATTCGCCCTTGGCTCGATCCGGCAAAGGGGACCAAGTCGCGCCAGCTCATGCCTTCCCATCCGTTTGGACCCAAGAGCTCGACGGCGAACCACGATGCGAGAAAGACGATTTTGAGGATCAAGAGGACAAAGAGCGCCAACTTGGTTGAGGAGTGGTAGTGCGCCGGTTGACCCTCGAGCAGCAAGGTCGTGCGCAGGACGACGAGTTGTAGGGTCAACGAGGTGAGGGTGAAGCAGAGGATCGGCGTCGACGAATGCGGTAGGAGAGGATGCGAAACCTTGGCCAAGACGAGCGCAAAGATCTGAGTACGGAAACGGGTCACACTGGTCGGGGGGTCAGCCTTGCTCTGCGATCGGGATCGGACGCGGATGAGAACTGACGTGGGCGAGTAGGCTGACGCCGCCGAACGCGATCTTGAGCTTGCGAGTACGGTCATGGGTGTGGTGCAGTGCGAGCACGATGATGTACGCGACCTGGACCCCGATCAGGACGGTGGCCAGGAGCTGTGGAACGAGCGCACGAGCGCGATCGGCGCGGAGGGCGGCAGTGGAGGGCGCATCCATGTACGATCGACGCGATTTGAAACGAGCGACGGACAGATCCGAGTTAGCCGGCTCAAGATTGGCCGCGAACGACGCCCCATCACGCACCTGCTTGAGAGCGTATGCGGGCTTGCCACCTCGTTCGTACCTCTCCCCTGCTCGGTAGAGTCTCCACAGACGAGGGAAGGCGATCGCTCCGGTCAGGACGAGCAAGAGCACGGGGAGGATGCTCAGCTCCGACTCGACGCAGGGGGACAGATCCCAGTCGTCCGCGGAGAAGGGTGCGCCCGCACAGACGGGCGACCACCACGGTGTGGTGGTGGTGAGCATCGGTCGGTTGCCGCGTGAGGAGGCGGCCTGTGGGGATGGAGGAGGGAGGTGGGAGGAGGGAGGAACGGAGGGCGGCGGGGCGGCGGGGCGGCGGGGCGGCGGGGCGGCGGGGCGGCGGGGCGGCGGGGTGAGGGGGGGGGGGACAAAGAGTGGAAGAGTGTCGGACGGAGAGTGTGAGGCAGCAGCGCCTGGCAGGGCAGCGCATGGCACAGGCGCAGGCACAGAGACAGGCGCAGGCACAGGCGCGGGGGGGGGGGGGGGGGGGGGGGAAAGCTGAAAGCGCTGACAAGTGGCCAACAAGTGAACAAGTGGAGGCCGGCGCAGCTCGATGCGATTATCGATGCGGTTACCGCGAAGGGTCGTTCATTTAGAATCGAAATTCGAATTCCAGTTACCCCTTTCGCACAGCCAAACACTTCTTCACTCGTCGTCGAGTCGTCGGCAACCATCATCATCATCATCATCATCGTCCAGTCGTCGTTCAAGGGTTTCGGCCATCGTCAAAGGAGGTGGTCGGTTTGAGCTTGTCTTGTACAGCTCGAACTCGTCAAAGTAGTAGCGCCACCACCTCTCCCTCGCGCCTTTCAAGTTGTCGCGTATCTGCGTCGGACTGGCTAGGAGTGCGCCACTTGGTGGCACCGACACCCAACACAACCGCCACATCCAAACACTCTACCTCCCATCGTGAGGAAGGAACGCCTCATCAAGTTCGGATCACGCGCCTCCCACACCTCTCCGTCCCTCCGTCTCTGGACCGGTCGCACGACCACGATGGCCAAAGCCAAGATCGAATCCTCCCCCGATCCTAAACTAGATGACGACCAAGCCCTGATGCCCGAACTCGAGCCCGTCGACACCCCACCCCCGCTCGACTTTGCCCGTTTCCCCTCCACCTCAACCCGTGACGACGATGTCGAGCTCGTTGCTCAACGATCGAGTCCCGTCCCTCGAGCTGGCGGCGGTCATGGTCACGGCAGGACGCCATCGTACATGCACTCGCAATACGAGACCATAGTACGACGACAACGGGCCAGAACGGGAAAGGGGGAACTCAAGTTGCCGCCTCGATACTTGCGCCAACCTGGAGTAGGCGATCAAGCCACGCACCACCCAGGCGATCCCGACCTCGCACATCCCCCAGGTGAAGCAACCGAACATGCTCCCAAGGTGATTCGCGAATTCGATTTCGTCGGATGGGGCCAAGTCGAATTCCTCGAAATAACGAACGACGAGACCGAACGAGCTCGCAAGCAGAGGACGGCTCAGATGGATCGGGATGGCGAGAACAGTTTGGGCAAGTGGTCCGCGAGTGGGGTTGCTGGCGTCGCCGTGGCGGGCAGCCCGTTGTATGCTTTTCCGACGCTGGTAGGGGTCGCGAGTATATAGTAAGTACCGCATCGAACATGTCACCTCCCGCACCTTTGCTGAGATCGGTTGATTCTCCCCTCAGCTCCCCTATCTCTCTTCTGATCGCGACGTTGCTCTTGTCCGTCTGGCGCCCCATCATGATCGAACTCGCTTCCGCGTTCCCCATCGACGGGTCCAACTACATCTACATGCTCAACTCGTCCACAACGAAAACCTTCGCCATCGTAGCCTGCGCCTTGACCCTCCTCGACGACGTATGCACCGCCGTCGTTGGAGCCGCGACGGGAGCGGCGTATATTCCAGTCGAATGGAACGTGCCTTGGATGACGGTGATCCTCATCATTGCGGTCACTTTGATCGCTTTGAGTGGAGTCAAGGGATCAGCAGAGGTCACGACCGCGATTCTGATATTCCATGTGCGTCAGTGCTCCTTTAGCAAGTTGAGAAGCCCAGCCCTCACTGATGAATCGCGCATCACAGCTCTTGACGCTGGCCATGTTGGCCTTGTTCGGGATCGTCCATTGGGCCAAGGAGGGTAACGGGGTCTTGCGATCGAACTGGATTGATCATCAAGCCGTTGGTGCAGGTCAGGTCGTGAAGCAAATATTCCTTGGTGTCTGTGTCGCGTTCCTCGGTGTGACTGGGTAAGCGACCGTCGGGCAATCGTTTCTTCGGCGTCGAAACTGACGATTCTTGGGATCTCAATTGGCGCACAGCTTCGAGACCGCGCCGGACTACATATCTTCGGTCCGCAAAGGGTGCTACCCGACAGTGTTGACCTCGCTCCAAGTCATCGCGGTGTGGATCAATGCGCCCTTGATGCTCGTCACCTTGGCCGTCCTCCCCCTCGACGACATCCTCGGCGTCGACAGCGTGCTCAAGTCCGTCGCCTCGCGTGCATGCGGTCGTTGGCTCAGCCTCTGGATTTCCGTCGACGCGGTGCTCATCTTGGGCGCAACGGTCTTGAGTGGCATCGTATCGGCCGATGCCTTGCTCTGCCGCATCGCAGAAGACGGTCTTTTCCCCCGCTTCCTCCTCCACCGCCTTCCTCGAACTGGAGCACCCTGGGTCGCCTTGACCTTCTTCTGCATCGGTTGTCTCGTCGTTTACGCCTCAACAGGTGCCAGTCTCCCCATCCTATCCGGAATATTCGCCATCGTGTTCCTATCCATAATGGCTCTCTACCCGATTGCGTCCCTCCTCGCCTCCTATCATCGGCCTTACCTCCCTCGAACACCCCGGGCGTCCCTATGGCTCAACCTTCTGGCCCTTTCTCTAACCCTCACTTTCGTAGGAGGTAATCTTTATATCGCCCCTGGGACAAACTCCATCTTCTTCGCTTATGCGACGGTGTTGATTTTGGGCTTGGTCGTGTTGAGTAAGAGGAGTCGGGGGATGAAGGTCGTTTGGTGGGTTGTGGATCAGACGGGGTGGATGAAGAGGTGGGGGTGGGATAGGAGTGTTGTGGGGTGGATGAAGAGGTTGAGAACCGGACCGGTATTGTTATTCGTTTCGACTGATGAAGTGAGCGCTTTCATCCTCAATCGAGACTCCCTCCAGAGAACATCACTAATCTCGGTCCCTGTCGTTTTTTTGTTTTTGTTTCCACAGGTCAATAAACTCTTCGACATGGTTTCCTACATTCGCTCGAACGAAGAAACTTCCCACGTCAAACTCGTCTACTGTTACCTATCAATCCATTCGATCCCCTCCGAACTCGAAGCGAATTATAAAATCCTCGACGAATCCTTCCCCTCGATCACGATCGACCTCCTACTCGTGCAGGGTAATTTCAGTCCCGAATTGGTCGATGCGTTGGTCGTAAGGACCGGCGTCGAGTCACTTTCGAGGTGTTTCGTAGGCTGTTTTACAGAGCGGAGTAAGGCGGGGTGGGAGGCCTTTGGGGGGGTTAGGATCGTCGCTGCTTGAAATTGGAGTGAGCGGTTCGATGCGCGGTTCGTCTTTTATCTTGTTATCTTTATCTTTGCATCTCGTACTTCGCATTCCCGCGTTATAGGTCTCGTTTTGCATCGTGCGGTGTTGTAGCAGTGTGAAAAGCTGAGGGGGCGCTGGTATTATCACTTCACGCCGCGGCGTACATGTCAGGCGAAAGACGCCACTGATGGCAAGGCAGACCGAGGGGTCCGACAATTAAGCGGCCTGACACGGCGTTTTACTGTGACTAAAATCATGAATCGTGAGAGGTACGGGATTTGAAGGCGAGAATTGATGGGGTTCAGCTTCCGACTTCGCTCCTCTACTGAGCCGGCTTCGGGTGAATGGGCCTCCCCCCACCCACCCCCTATCTCCTGTTGAGGGACCGAACTTGACTCAGAATCGTTCGCTGGCGATCGCAGGGAACAGGGGCGAATCATCACTGACCATTGGGGAGGTATTCATTCAGGGTTTCATGCTGATCATGTTACAGGGTACCTTCAACACTTCGACTTAACTTCTCTTTCACATCCATCGAATGCCACATCATTGTGCTGCCCGTCGCGCAAGCCACCTCAGGGCTGCAGGGCAATGCAGGAATACTGAATCGGAGATGTGTAAGGGGATGCCTTACAGAACAGCCCCATAAGTAGCCTCTGAGTAGCTAGAACTGTCGAGTTCTAGTTACGACTTGCTTTTAGCCTAGCGGTCAAGAACGACAGATTGTATTTTATGCACATCAGAGACGCATACCTTACAAGATGACTCGTCGCCATCGACCCCTGAGATGGGGAGTTTGCGACTCGTGTTTAAGTTGCACTCGTTGAACCCCCTCCCCTACATATCAGCCAATCTCACTCGGCTGTATTCCCGAATTACCCAAGGGCGGACGAAGACGTCCCCCGCAACGGGCCCGAACGCCAACGGCTCCAAACGGTGGTTTCAATATCCGACCAGATGCCTACTTCACGCCGTCAATCTCTCTCTGCCTCTCTCTCTCTCTCCTGTTCATCACTCCGCACTCCGTTCCTCAACCTTTCAAATGTAATCCCAGCTCGAGATGAGAGCAATGTACCTCTCCCTCATCGGTTTCGCCCTCGCGATCACCGTCGTTTAAGGGGCCGATTCGAACGGCCGCCCCGCCTGTACACCAGAGAATTGCCCCAGCGGCGAATGTGATGGAAAGAATTGTTTGAATGCTAATATCGCTGGGTGTGACGCTTGTGATAAAGCGTGAGTGACCGTAGTGGGAGCACGTACCCGACGTCGCCGCTCGTTCGGCAGCCACCCGACCGAAACCCGGGAGCTACTTGCATCGACAATTCTCACGATGCCATTATCTGACTAGTGTTCCTTTTTCCATCAGGAACCAACACTGCTATAATTTCTGTAATCAACCACATACGTGCCCCATCAAATGTAAGGTTCACTGCGACAGTAGGTGAGCCCTTTCACCTCCCAGCTCGATTTTGTTTTTGTTTTTGAAAGGCTTTGTCCCATCCGTTGAAGAAGTTCTCTAACGAATCAAGGTCGGCTACTGAATACGTCGAATATTTTCTGCAGGAGGAGGTTGTGTCGCGGCGAGCAGAGTTGTGACGACTAGTTCTTCCCTGTTCAAAGTATTCGAGTATTCGCTTCCAATTTCGTCTTCCGACGCGTTGCACTTGAGGTATCGAAAGGTGATGGCGACAACGACGATCGGTTGAAACAGGACAGGAGAGGGCCACGAAGTGAAGGAGAAGGTGGGGTGGGTGATATTAGGGATGGGATGCGATGAGATGGCGAAATGAACGCGAACTCTTTCAAGACACTGGTTAATGTTGATCGGAGTGATAGCATGAACAGGTACTGTAACGCTTGTGAGTGTTGGTTGAAAGGGTCGCGCGTGTCTGCACTGTACTCGAAATTTTGAGCAAAGACAGGGTTCAGGTTGGATGTTATCGTCGTCATCACTCCTGAGACATGGTCAACCTCTCCCATGCACCGTGTTTCTGGGCCTCTATTTCAAGGGGCTACCTCGGCGAACTCATCTCAAATACATACCGATAAACTATTGGCGCCGCCCGGTGTTCACAGATAGAATCACGAGCGGCGACAGCGGAGTCCACGGGGCGGCGACAACCTGCGAGTGATTATGGCGCGAGCTGCCACACCCTGACAACGGATATCAGTGCCGAGAAACGCTGGAGCTGGACTCTTGGCACTTTATGAAGCAGCTCCTACAACCCCGCATTACCTTGCTTGAGCACTGGTACGTGGGCAGCGCGGGGTTGATACGCCGGCTTATCGCAACCCGTTAATTAGCGGTTCCTGATCCAAGATTGCACGCATCAATCGGACTCCGGCGCCGTGTGCCGCGAGCGCCGCGACCGTCGAGCAAGCAACTCCGCTTTCGCCGCGCGACCCTTTAGTCTCTTCCCCCGCGAAAAAGAGTTTTGACACGCAACGCTAGCAGATCCTTCTATCGCTCCCTCTCTCCCTCTTCCGTATCACATCTATCGCGTTCTCTATCCTCAGACCCGGCCCAAACCATCTATCTGGGATTGATCGCCTACTACCAGTGCGACACATCTCCGGCCCTTCCCTTTTTGTTGCATTCTACCGCCCTCGCCTGAAGGTTGAACGCTGCCGAAACTCGGTCCTCACTGCAGCAAGTCCAGCATGGGATTCCTCCAACGACTCGAAGTCTCGCGACCTGAAGGACACGAGGGTGGTGACTCGTGGTATAGCAACGATGATCTCCTTCCCGTCCCCCCTTCGCAACGCTTGTGGAAGAACTGGTACGTCGTGACCTACCGCGTGTTATCCTCGAGTTCGGCATCGAGTGGCACGGCGCTCGGTGTCGCTGACACGCGCCGAGCTCCGTGACCGCCGGGGAAGGGCCTACGATGTAGAGCGGGCAAGGCAGACTTTCCTTTCGGTTACCAATCACGCTCGATCATGGCGGGAAAAGGCTGACGTTGTGGTCCATCCCATCCTTCGCTAACATCAATAGGAACTACATCACTTTCTGGCTCGCCGATTCGTAAGTCGACGTGCAATCCTGCCTCCCGTCGGCAAGCGTAACCCGAGGCTGACATTTTTGGAACCAAAAAAATTAAAAATCCCCGTTCTACGAAAATCTCCATCCGCTTCCCGCTCCCCCTTTCGATGGTTCGCGCAGATTCAATCTCAACTCGTTCATGATCGCGTCTTCCATCGTCGGATCCGGCATGAGTTGGTGGGCGGCTTGGTTGACCGTTTGGGTGGGTTACTCGGTCGCCGCCGGCTTCTTGGTCCTCAACGCCTACGCCGGTGCCAAGTATCATATCATCTTCCCCGCGTACATCCGGGCCAGCTTCGGTACACTCGGCGCTCTCTGGCCCGTGTTCAACCGCGCCGGCATGGCCTGCATCTGGTGGGGTGTCCAAGCTTGGATCGGTGGCGAATGCACGTACGCCCTCCTCTGCGCGATCTGGCCCTCGACCCGTAACCTCTCCAACACCCCCTTGTCCTCGACCGACGTTGGTCAATGGCTCGGCTTCTTCCTGTTCTGGCTCATCTCGCTCGTCCCCATGTGGTGGCCAATGCACACTATCCGTCACTTCTTCACCCTCAAGGCTATCGTCGCCCCCATCGCCGGGTTGGGCCTGTTCGGATGGTGCATCGCTCGAGCAGGAGGTGCTGGTGACGCGCTCAAAGCCCCCACGACGATTCACCGCTCCAAATTTGGCTGGCTCTTTGTCGCCTCGACCATGTCTTGCATCAGCAACATGGCGACGCTCATCACCAACGTAGGTATTCCTTGTTCCTTATTTCTCGGGCGGGAGGTCTCTTCTCCGATCAGGTGCTGACTTGAATCATACGCATCTTAACAGGCCGTTGATTTTGCTTCGCGTGCAAACACGCCCAAGGCCGTCATCGTCCCTCAGCTCATCGCATTGCCCGTGTGCTTCTCGATGGTCTCCCTTTTCGGTATCCTGATCGCTTCGTCGACCAGTGAGTCTAGCTTCGCGTGGGCGTTGCTGTGGCTTCGGCGCACACCGCTGACGCCCCTCCCGAACACCTTCTTTTGCTCAGCCGTCATCTTTGGCGAATTCGTCTGGAGCCCTCTCGACATCCTCACGCGCTTCCTCGACGAACCGGGAGCCTCGCACGGTACCCGCGCAGGTGTCGCATTCATTGTCATTGGTTTCATCATCGCTCAGATCGGTACAAACATTGCTGCCAACTCGCTCTCCGCCGGTTGCGATTTGACCTCGCTCGCGCCTCGTTTCATCAACATCCGACGGGGTGGTTACGTCGCTGCAATTGTCGGGTCAGTGCTTCAATCACCTTGGGACTACTTCTCCCCCGGCTTCCCGTTCTCGAGCTGACCCATGCAACCTTCCTCGACCTCGTCCAGTCTATGCATGTGCCCGTGGAAGTTGTTGGAGAGCTCGAACCTGTTCACGTCGTACCTGTCGGCGTACTCGGTCTTCCTCTCGTCGATCTGTGGTGTCATGCTTTCGCACTACTACATTGTCGCCGGCCGTAAGCTCAAGATCGATGATCTCTACGTTCGCTACGGCGTGTACGAGTACTACCACGGCTTCAACTTGCGTGCTTACGCGGCTTACATCGCCGGTATCGCCCCCAACTTGCCTGGTATGTTATTCATTTCCACAAGTGGGTTGTCATCGGCCTAAAATACTGATCTCTGTCCTCTCTTGCTTCCTACTCAGGCTTCATCGGTGCCGTTGGGAAACCCGCGGCGCCCGCCGCTCGCCACATCTACGAGCTGTCCTTCTTCGTCGGCTGCGGTGTTTCTGCGCTCGTCTACGTCCTCTTGTGCAAGGCGTTCCCCTTGCCCGAAATCACCGACGACGAAGCCAACACCGTCACCGTGGGTCGTGAGGCCGCCGAATTGGGTCTTGGCGGTATGAGGGATGGCAGCTACTATAGCGAGAAGGACGATTCCAAATCCGAGGAGTATGGAACCGTCAACGTTGCTCAGGTCGTCTAAGGCGGGGTTGCATGAAGCGTTATTATGAATTAAGTAGTATACATGTGTTGTGCGTTTTCTTGGCATCTTCTGGCTTTTGGGGTATGTGTCTCAGCGGGTTCGAGTCAACGAGTGGGATGTTTTTGAGTATTTTCATTTATCAAGATGTTTGGTCTCATGATGACGCGCAGAGGGATAGATACGGAATAGAATACGTGTGCCAATCTCTCTTGGGGGCTCCTGCAAACCGCGTTAGTCGAGCGAGGTCGAGCGTGTGGGCCCGAGCGTGGGTCCTTTCACTGATCTCAGGTGTCGTGCGTTCCCGCTTTTGTCCCTCTCCCCATGCCCCACCACTTTCTCATGCCGACCCCTTCCGCCCGTCCGACTCTCTTTCGCATCATTGTTCTACCATCATAATCAGCTACTGCCTGAATCACGAGTCCCGTTCTCCCCGTCACCGACTGAGCGTGCTGTTCCCCAAACCCGCCTTCGTCGTGTTCGCAGCCCTCACTTTTTCCTCCCCTCCTCGTTCGTGGCTGGCCTATCGCTCCACCAGGCCATTACGAGGTTCCTGACGTCTTTCTGGCGGTGAGTCCTTCTCTTTGCCCTACGCACCAGAGCCACCCTCTTTTCTACCTTGGACCATCCATCCCCATTGATGACAAAATAACAAGCTCAACAAACTAAGAAAAGGGCCTCCATCCTTCGCGGGATGGGCGTCACTCTTTCGTTGACGAGACACAACTTCTTCAAACTATTTTATCTGAGGGATCTTCCTTTTCTACGGTGGCGTGTCCGCTGAAGAAGGCTTTGCGCGAAATGAGACCCGCGATTTACATGATATGGTTGCTGAGGAGTGTTATAACTGACACGCTGGCATTCATGTGCGCAGGTTCAAGGGCGAACTTGGTTGCGAATACTGCGTTCTGTGCACTTGTGGCATAAGGGGATGTACATAGGTAAGTCAAAAATGCTCGTTTCGATTGGCCTTAGTAGGGAATAGTTTTCAAGTAATTGCCCACATGATGCCACCTGCAATCACCTCTGTCACATTGTCTCCGCCTTCTGCGGTCGTCGACCTTGACGGCTTGTATCCCTTTCCATGATAATTGAGCCGAGGAACCTTAGCAAAGGGCTATTACAACGTGCAAGACTGAAGACGTCTCTGATCTAAGTTGAAGTGGGACATGCATTCCTTGAAGTAGCTACAAAAGTTAGGCTCTACTCTTTGGCTCCGTCGCCGCATCGTGCATCCTCCAATTCGTTTTCTCCTTCCCGTTTAAAGCTTTACACCTTCATCCTCCGGGAGGTCGAGAGCCTCTTGAGCGGCCGAGACTAGTTCAAATGTATCGTCATCCTCATCGACTACATCATCTGAAAAGTGTGCACATTGGCGAACGCCCCAAATGAGAGAGATCAGTTCCCCTTCGAACCGACCGCGACTGACAAACGCCTTCATTCGTCCCTCGAAACAACTCACCAGTCCCATAAATATCCGGATGCTGTCTAAAGCATTCCTGCATACCCCTGAACTTTTCGACGCAATCGACGCCTTTGGGTTCGGCCTCGGAATAGACGAAACAACTGAACGCGAGCTTGAATTCGGGTCCACAGGGTCCATCGGCCATGCCGCCCAGGCAGGGGCAGTCCCAGTTGATTTCACCGGTTTCGGGGTCGTAGGCGGCGGATTGCGGGGAGGAGGGGTCGTCTGGGTCCGGTCGATCGGAAGCAGGGTCGGTGCTTGTGGGAAGGGCTAGAGGAGGGAGAGCGGGGCAAAGGATAATAGGGCTAATCAGGTTGTGTCCTCGTAGTATGACCGGAACTTGGATACTTTTCAAGACCGCATGATAGTTCTACGTCCATTGAAACCTCCCCGGGGCTCCACTGTAGTAGAGATTGAGTCTCGATTCGACCTCGGCGCGACCTGGTCGAGCATCAACCGCTCAAAATCACCTTGCTTGGCCTCATCGATCTTTCCCCCAACCTTCTCCTTGAGATGATCAACCTTTTCCCCAACCTTGTCCTTGACCTCGGATGCCTTGGCTCCGACTTGCTTGGCCTTGTCCTTGACGTCCTTCTTGACCTGCTTGACCTTGACCTCGACCTCATGCTTGACGCGATGATCGGTTTTCTTTCCCTGCTGTCCAACGTAGAAGAACACACTGGACCAAGCGACCAAGCCGACCAAAGCCAATGAACCGGCCTTGACCCCGCTCATCGAAGAGGACGACGATGACGCATGCGAGGACGACGTCGAAGCGGCTGACGAAGCATGACGTAAGGACGGTGTAGACCTTGTCAGGGGGGACCGGTGGGTAAGGGCGGAGCGGGAAGAGAGTATAGGGGTCCGTGTAGGGATCAGGGTCCTTAAGGAGGTTGCTGCGGATCGGAAGGACATCCTGGGCGGGTTTTTTTGATCGGCGGCAGTGGTGCTGCGATGACGAAGCGGACAGAGACGGACGCCCGAGGCAGCCCGAGGCCGCGGAGAAGCCGAGTCCGATCCCGACTCGGACTCGGAGCTTCCCGGTCTAGCCCGGTCTTGGATCTCCTTTTTCGCGAATGGATGATTGCAGCTGCAACACACAAGTTTTGGTTGAACAAAAGTGTTTGATCCGGAACCCAGTTGCCAAGGGAGACCATAGAGGCTCAGGTGTACAATGGATCACGGTGACTCAAGCTGAATTACGATTCACTGCAGTGGTCTGCCTGAATGAGCTCGATTAAGGCTGGCTCCAGTCCGTCGTGCGACAGAGTACCGACGACGATGCCACCAATGCACGACATGCTCGCACCCGAACTCATCTCCATGATTCTCTCCTTGCTCCATCGCGAAGACCTCCTCCACACGAGCCTCGTATCGCGATCGTTCAGGGCACTGTCCGCACGCTTCCTCTATGCGGCGCTCGTATTCAGGGGTCCCCCTGCGTACGCGTTCGACATCGATGACGAGAATGATTTAGGGGAAAGCGTCGGCGATCAACGAAGAGCACGAATCGAGCAGCTTTTGACTGCCTTCACTCCTGTTGGGGAGAGCACCCAACTCGGCACGCCCGGTCGGAATGACGCGACGTACTGGCAGTCCGACGTCGAGCCTTCCGCGTGGATTCGTTCGATCCAAGTTGTCGACTATTTCAAGCTGTCCCGACAGTGGCTTGATCTAGCTCGTCTGGTCAAGACGGCGACCGCGTTGAAGCACGTCATCATGGTCAGTCTAGATTTCGCCGTCCTTCATTTCGTTGCCCCCGTCCCCGCCCCCACACGACCGAATCGGATCACCGGATCCGTAATGGTAGTCGAGAAGCGTAAGCTGATTCGTGTCTCGGGGGAACCTCAGAAGACAAATCGCGAAAGTCGCACGGACAACGACGATCTGCTGCTCAACCATTGGTATGACTCGGAGATCTATCACTTCTGGACTGAATTGCAGCGGTCCGAGAGCCTCAACGCTTTGACTTTAATATTGGGTCCTTCGATCCCACTCGGTCTCGACCAATTTCGCAATCTCACCCACTTGTCGATCAAGAGCTACAGTATCGATGGCGTCGAGGATGGCGTCCTTCCTTTGACTCTGACGCACTTGTCGTTGGAATACGTCCACGACATCGACGACTCCTTCCTTCATCCGGCACTCTTTGCGAACCTGTGCTCTTTGTCGCTCAAGGATATCCCGCGCGAGGCGTGGGTCATCATTACCAAAGCGATCAAAGTAGGCATCCGATTCCCATCCATTCCTTGCTTGTTCTCTGATCACTAACATCGGATCTAATGCGTGCATAGTCCTTTGCGTCGCAAACCCCACGCCCGTCGTCCTCTCTTCGAAAATTGGTCATGGACCCCTTTCCCCACGGCTTCGCCTGTCTGACAGTTCATACCTGGATGCCCACCCTCTCGCATCTCTTCCTTGCTCTCTCTTCGCCGACCTATTCCGCCCTCGTCGATCTTGAGATCCTCTCAACCTCCTCTTCTTCGAGAGAGTATATCCTCGATGCCAGAACGCTGCTCCAAACCCTGGGACAGTTGCTCCCTCATCTCGAGCGCTTGATCTACAGGGTCGGAGCGGGGGACGTGTTCATCGATGCGTACGATGGGACTGCCCCTCATACATCGTCGGCGATGACTTGTCATGCGGATCATACGCTCTGGTTGGCCTCCTTCGCAGAGTTCAAGGCGCTGCGATCGTTGACACAGTACGTTTCACCTCTCTTATCTTCTCAGCTTCCCGAACCCTTCTCGTTACAAATGTGACCTCCCTACTAACCATTTCCTGCACGGCCAACCCTTCATTCATGTCCTAAAGTAATCTCCTCCTACCAAACCCCAGCGCGATCCGCGTCGCATGCCGCGAGACCTTCACCCGCATGCCGACGCTCAACACTTTCTCCATCCGCACCGGTACGAAGAAAGCCTTCGATTTCAGCAGAATGGTACCAAACGAGGATGGCACACCAGAGGAAGGTACCAGTGGATGCAAGGTCAGGACGGTGATTCATTATGGATCACTGGGGATGACGGAGGTGGAGGCGAGGAGACGATGGCCCGAGGCCAAGGTGGTATGATGAGTGGTAGGAGTCAAAGGGCGGACAAGATCATCGCTCAGCGTCCTCCTCTTGTCAGCCCAAGCCCAGCCGCAAACTGGAGGTCCAACGTCGAGCGGTCCGAATGGATTCATGAGATGAAGGTCATCAACTACCTGGGCAAGAAGAAACAGTGGCATGACCTCGTCCGTCTGGTCAGTTCGATAGGATCCACATTCTACCTGGGCACGGACCCGCTCGTCGATTCGAAGCCCGATGAACCAGAAGAAACATACCTCTTTTGGACCGAAATGAAACGTTCCAAAAGCCTGACCGCTTTGACTATGGACACGGACCCTCATTTCCACTCGGTCTCGACGGGTTTCATAACCTCACCCATGAGCTGAGGTGAGAGGGAGGATTCGAGTGACGGACAAGATAGTCGATCAAAGTCTTCGTGTTGACCTCGCGATTTTATTCGCTACGCGGTGTTTTGGAAAGATAAAGTACAGTTCCATGGTAATAACAAGTCCCGAGCTCTGCATTCCACGACACGACACAACACGACTGGAGGGCCCGGACACGAAATACCAAACCCACGACGCGCAAACCGAACGATCGACACTATAGCGATGGTACGAAACTCGATCGTCGTCATCATCTTCCGGCAGTGATCCCGTTGGGGTACCGGATTCCTATTGCTCATCTTGCGCTCCAGTCGTACTTGCGATCATCATACTCCGAGTCGGCGGCTTCAAGGCGGTCGAGTGGGTGTTGGCGAGGCTGATGCTTGCGCACCTCGGTCTCCAAAGGCGTCCATGGCCTCGGTGGGTTTGAAGAAGCGTTCGAAGGAGGGTAATGACAGGGCAATTCTACGTGGACCTGTTTGGTCATCTCAACCGTGATCCCGTTCTCGATCCCTGCTCCATCTTCACCTCCTCCGCCACCAAAGCCACTGCCGCGGAGAGGCCCACCTCGACGAAGGGGTCGTCCATGGCCGTAAGGTCCACTATTGGACCCTGAGCCGAAGGATGTGTCCCCTCCTCCACCCCAACCCGCTCCAGCATTACGCAACGCCCTCCAAAACAAGATCTCATTGATCAAAATCGCAGTCGTGCACATGCTTGTCCCAAGAAGGTAAGACCACGTCGTCAACGTCATTCCGATTTCCGCTCGGGTCCAATTCGCGAAAACCTCGCGGCGTCGCACGGCAAGCATGACCGTGTCGCCGACAAAGATGGACGCGAAAGTGGTTACTCCAAGCGAGGAGACGAAGAGATCACGGATGAGCTTGGTCAAGGCGCCTTGACTTGCTGCTTGGGACGTGGTAGGGGGGGAAGAGGGTTTGTGGATCGTTTGATTTTGGTGGTTCGTATGGCGCGTGGTTTGGTCGTTAGGGGAGGTGGAGGTGCGGGGAAGAGGTGATTGCATTTCCAACTCCACACTCGACCCATTTTTTGTTGTTGAGGACGTAGAGGATCCATTGCCGCTACCCTTGGTTTGAGCGGCCGATACTGCTGCGGCTTGCTCCGTCGCCGGTACTCGGGGTGCGGCGAAGGTCTGGCCAACCCTTCGTTGGCGTCGAAGCTTGAAGACCAGGGACCAACCCACGAGGCTCACCTGGAGATGATGGAGGGACAATGAACCACTGAAAAATCAGCAAAAGGTTTCAACACTCGACCGCTTCTTCACCCGAACACTCACAAAGACCAGATTGATCGTCGCCGCACTCCAAACACAGAGCATGAGAAGGTACTGCGCGAAGAATTTCTCAGCCCTGGCGAGGATCTCGTCTTCCAACTGATCCGTCATGTCAATCGCGACTACGTTGGAGAACCCATTTTTGGCGTATTGGATTGAAGCAGCGCGGAGTGTGAGAAGTGTCTCGTCAACTCGGGTCATTATGTAGTTCCAGCTGTTGGAACAGAGGATGGAAGGGATCTACGGTACGCGAGAGACAGTATCATCAGCACTTGAACCACCGGCGTACCCACGCCTGGACGTGGTCCTGTCACACTCACCGCTATTCCTAGAACAACCACAAATGGACCGACGATGTAGATCGTATTGATGAACGCCGGCCTGAGGTAGAAGGGTTTATCCTCGTTCGAGATCAAGAGCGCGGCTGTGACGCCACTGAAGACGACGAACCACCCTTGCGCGTACACGACGACCCAGATCAGGGTTCTGCCCATAGTATTTACGATGTGTCAGTACCGTGGAGCCCTCTCCTATGTTCGGAAAGAAGCGCTCTGCCTTCTTCGACGTCCCCTCAGAGCCTCGTACGACATCGTGGGAATCAGGACAGGGGCCACAAGCTGGCGCATCTACTCACTTCCACAACATTGCCCCGTGTTGGCCATGGCGGAACACAAAGATCCGGCGATTATCGACGAGCAAACCCGCTATCAAACCAGCCGCGGGTATTGAGGGTAGTACAGAGACAATATCTGTGTTTCAAGTGATGAGGTGATTGTGGTCATGTGAGCGGGTGGTGTCCCGAAGCTGACACCAATGCTAGGAGCAGGCCGGGGGCACGCCGAGGAGGTGCGACTTTTCTTCGTTGGAGAGGACGATCTCCAATCCGGCGATCTTTTTCGAGAATCGAGACTTACACATATCTGTGCACAAGAATCAACAAGATCATGATGAGCAACCAACACTATGACAATTCCGTCTGTTCATGAGAGTTCAGTCTGTTCAAGGCTTACTCGGGACGATGTAGCGGCCGTAGCGGGTTTGGACGAAGCGGAACATCCACAGTTTCTTGTCCTGGCGTCGTATAACGATCGTGTACACGACGAGGAACAGGACTGTTGCAACAAAGACGTAACCGCACAAACCCATCTGTATGATCAGACGAACATTGAACCCAGGCGAAGGCCGAGGCCAGAACTTGATGAGGATGACATTGTATGCGTTTTCGAAGGGATTGCCAGTCGTCGAGTTGGAGGACGGTGCCGAGCCTGCCGACGCGGACATTGCAATTGCTCACACCAGGGGTTCTAGCTTGTCTCGTTGGGGATAACTGATGCAGCGGTTGGTGACGAATAGGTGAGGGGGATTTGTGATCGTGATCGTGAGGAGGGACGAAGCGGAGAGCAATCGAAAGGGTGAGTCCGAGAACGACGGCGCCAGCACTCGAAGCCGACATCGGAGGGACGTGCAGGGACCGCGTCGGCGGACGGCCGGCGGCGCGGCGGTTCGTCATCGCAGGAGTCGCCCAGCGAATGCTAAGGAAGCGCTCGAATAGTCTTTCGAGGATTTTGGAGCCGATTGAGCAATAGGTAGGATACCAGCTTACGGGTACGGTGCTCGCGGATTTCGTCTGCATCATTAAAGCTTGCCCGGCGCTATCTTCCTATCTTGCCCGCGCACAATGCCGCGTCAGTACGTGAAGGAACAAGACCGCCAAATCCCTGCGTTTACACTGATTTGCTCAGAATCATGCTTCCTCGAAGCTTTGATGGAGCTCAGCTTTGAAAACCCCATGTGGATTTACACCGCATGGCGAAGCTTCGCAGCGATCAAGCATGAAAGAAGTCACAACTTCACAAGCAGGGTTCCCCATTAGATAAGATAATCTCGCAGATATTAGATATCTATCTAAAAAAATTGGGCTCTGGCCCTTATCTATCTATCTCCCATCTTAGTCAGATATCTTAGATAGATGCCTAGATATCTAATAGATGTTAATTGATATGTGTCTGTGCCTGTGGTATCTGCGCGGATGCGCGTGCGTTTAGTCATTAGTCACTTTGGTATTGGAGTTTGATCTGTTTAAGTTAGGGAGCGCGCGGGGCTTTCTTCCCGCGCGGCTGTTTACTCTTGGTAGCTTTCTCATCACTCGCTCTACATTGTGGTCCTGACTTCTCGGCGTCGTGCACCCTCACCTATCGGAAGGCTTTACTTCCGCGCTCGCATCGTTTCTGCGATAATAGATATCTAATCAAAGCGTCGGCGCAGCGAGCTTGCCAGCGATCATTTGCGGAGCCACCTCTCAGCTGAGAGTAGATTTTGCGCTTCTTTGTCCGTGGCGAATTCCGTACACACAAGGTCCTCCTCAGCAGTGGGGAGCTCATTGCTTCAGCACAGACTCAGATTGATTATAGTCGTTTGGCGAGGTGTGAGAGTGCAAGTGAGCGAAGAAAGAAGAGAGAACGGCGCCGGGGTACATTGCGAAGTTCACAAAATGTCGCAATTGCACCTCCTTTCTTTGTGTGGTTTGTGTGATTAGTTGATAAGCACCCTCTGGCAGCAAAAACGTCTGAAAGCCTCAGCTCCCAAATTGGCCCGTCGGCAAGCCGTGCCGCCTCACCCGCGGTCAGCGCTTGGGCCAAACCATGCGGCACAAACATGGGGATTGAGCCGAATACGACTTGAAATTCGATGTCCTCGCTAAGGAGCAAGAACCTCCTTAGTGGAAACTACAACTTCCAGCGCAACAGGAGTCTGTATCAGACACAAAAAAAGTTAAGATATCCTAAAGATATCTAAGGAAACCCCCGGGGCTTTATCTATCTATCTAAGATATTCGGCCCCTAGATAAGATGGCATCTATATCTTAGCGAGATATGCTAAGATAGATATCTGGACATCTAATGGGGAACCCTGTTCACAAGGCCGCATGACAGTGCATCGCATCAAAACCTCCAGCATTGCACGTACTTCGTTTGGAGGTTTTGTAGAGATTCTTGACACGTGGTTACTAGAAGGCGAAGGTGTCTCACAGGGGTCGTCCACGCCCCGACATCACTCAGAATGGTCGGGTCTGCGCGCCTGATAGTTCGCACCGTTCGACCGCGCTTGTCGCCACACCGGCCCATATCCGTGATCGCAGCGGGACGAGCAAACGCGAGCGACAAGAAGCCTATTTGGTTCCTTTCAATATTTTGACCGCTTTTAGAAGTCTCTTTTACCGGACGGAGTGGATTCGAGCACCAAAGCGCAAATAGGAGAGCCTGCGCGAAACCTAGCTCCTGAGAGGCTAGTGGAACTGAGACCGTGGGGTTCTGCTTCAGGCGGGATGGGCTCACACTGCTTGAGCATGACCGAGCTCGGTGTTTCGGAAGTCAACCGATCCAACTTCGCAGCACCTCCTTCCCTGACGCACATCACCTCGTCTCGCACCTTCGGTACCGCGGAAGGAGTCGACGCGTACCAGTAGCCGCGCGATGCTCCTCAAGAAGCGAGGATCAGTTGGTGCACTTCTCTTGCAGCTGTTCGGGTCCATCATTCACCTTGGAGCCAGTGATGCAGTACTTCCAATTTGTGGGATTAATTGCGTGCAGGTGGACACCACAGTGGGTCAATGCGTGTCAAGCGCGGTTGGCCGTCCATCACTCAAGAAGGCGACGTCGTCACCACTAGCTCAGGAGTCGTACTCACCTCGGCTGCTGACTGCTGACTGCTGACCATGTCCCTTGCCTTCACTCGCAGTGCACACTCGCAAGTCATCATTGCATGTGTGTCAATGCGACCCTCACGCTCCCAGCCTGTATTCAAGGGAGTACGTAGCTCCATCGCGTGTCGTCAAGACACCCGGCTTCGGCGAGGGTTTCGGGCCGAATGATGATGCTGACGACCAGGGTTCGATCGGACGTTCCGCTCAAAGGCTGCAACTCCTCTGATCAAACGAACTCCTGGAACAATCTCGATGCGTTCTGTCTAGAGAGATTTGGCACACCGTACGCGGTCTACTTGGGCGGCGGAACTGGCACCCCAAACCCGCCAATCCAGCCGCCGCCACCACCGCCGCCACCACCGCCGCCACCGCCGCCACCGCCGCCGCCACCGCCGAGCAACTTGCCAAACGCAACGCACAACACTACCATTAACCGGGGTACCAATAATACACTCAACAATGGGACGACGAACAACAATGGAACTCAGACAAACAACGGGACGACAAAGAATGGGACTGGCACGCATCAGCCCGTGATTCCACCTCCGAATACATCAAATGCGTCCCCGCCGCCTAATTCACAGACAATAGGTGAGTGATGGCTTTGTATGGCAAGTCCGAGCTATAGCTTCGAGGATCAATCTCCTATATGCTAATGGTTTGGTGGATGTGTCCACAGCCCCTACCAATACGTCCGCAGGCTTCACCAGTACTGGAGGCAACTCTTCGAATGGTGGGAAGTCTAATTCGTCGACAGGCGGGGCATCTATGGATGTCAACTCGACGAAAAAGCATTCTCATGTCGGAGCCATCGTCGGTGCTACGTTTGGGGTGAGTGTTAGACTGCCGATTCGGTCCCTGAACTGGTGGTGTCTTCGAGGCTGACCTACATCTTTCTGCCCAGGGCTTGGTGATTCTGCTGCTCGCGGGTGGGTTTTTCTTCATGCGCCGAGCACAACGTCTCAATGACAGGAAGAACGCAGTTGGAATCGACTGGGATGGACATCAGCCCGATGCGGGGATGAACGTCACCGCTCGCACATTCTTTGCATCAACGACGCCGGCGAACCACAGCTTGAGCTACTACGATTCGCAGCCTCCGATGGTCCAGATGCCGAGTGACACGTGGGAGCAACGCAGGGAATGGCCCGCCAACCACCCTGGTTCTGGTTGGGAGCGACGTGCCGAGTTTTCAGGCCCGACAGTTGCCGAACATCTTGAGGCAACGGTGGCCAACGATGCTGCGGCTGGGTACAGACCGTTCGCTCCGATGGAACCGGGGGGGCCTCAGGAGGACCGTTGGTCGAGTGCGCGCCCATTCAGTGACTATCGGCCTATGACGTTGTCGCTCGGGGAGCGTGGTCGTTTAGAGACGGCCGGAGCCCATGTTTCGAAGTCAGATCTGCCACCCGTATCCGGACTCGTCACCGGGAAAACGTGGCGACCCTCGGACTCGAGCTATTCGACCGGCGTCGGTGAACTCGGTGACCAATCGCCCCACAAGCCCAACCCCTCGCAATGGTTCGGATCGACGCCGAACGATCATCTTAGCCAGCCGGTTATGGGAGGGCGACGGCCCACCTCATGGGCACCGCGGCTCGAGTCGGACGGCGAGTCTGACAATCGAGACTCGTCCCCCGGTCATCAGAAACTGAGGATGGTGGTGGCGAACCCAGATGCAGAAACGTGAGCGTGAGGCACCGCGCTTTGATCCGCCCATTATTGGTGCATTTGCCCTGGGGGAGACCGCACACTCGTTTGCGTACATAGAGGTCCATATTTTATCTTATTGTGCATGCGTATACCCATTTAAGACTCTGCATCCGACCAGCTTGGCTGGAACATGCAAATCGGTTGAGGTTGACAATGATGATTCAGCGCAAGAGATGGAGTACAGGGTTCCACTGCGAAAGGGCGTTCTACTATGATACGTTTTCCTACAACACCAGAAAGACAAAGGCGAAATATAATATGGGTAGCAAGGGGTTCTTCTATCTCAGGCCTGACAATTTCTATTCAAGGTCTGAGGAGGCCCGTCCAGTTGGTCGTAGACCGGCTCGGCATGCTTTACCCCTGGCTGGGCCCGCCGCCATTCCGTCCGTTCCCGCAATTGCCGGCGCGACTCGGCATCTCCAGCTCCCCAAAATGCCTCGTGAACGCGACGTTCATCCAACTCTGCCCTTTGAATGCGTTCTGTGCACCGGGACTGCCGGCGATAGGGGTGTCGGCCACCAGCCCAGGTGACTTCTTGGGGTAGCCATATGCGTCAAAGACGAAAGGCGACGGAAGCAAATCTACACGCATCCCGCTCGGGTTCGAACTTTCGTCACCATTGCCTGCGCCCGCGTGCGTGTTCGCGATCTGGTACGAAGGATGGCCCGGATAATGCGACGTCGTCGGCGGGTAGCCCGAGGCTGGCGAGGGGAATGGTTCGTACGCAAAACCGTGCTGCTGCGCGTGGTGCGGTTCCGCTCCAGGCATGAACTGCTGCTTGGACGTTTGCTGAGGTCCCTGGG
Organism: Microbotryum saponariae; assembly: GCA_900102585.1. NCBI lineage: Eukaryota > Fungi > Basidiomycota > Microbotryomycetes > Microbotryales > Microbotryaceae > Microbotryum > Microbotryum saponariae. The sequence goes on along the minus strand of FMWQ01000047.1, from coordinate 1,185,594 downwards.
AGGTGAATGACGCTCCAGATTGGGCAGAGGCCATCGTAGCGGCGTTGCCAAAGTAGGGGGAGGGACTCGGCCTCGATGTCTGCATTCTCTGGGGTTGTTGTTGCGAGTGCCGACGCTGTCGCTGCTGCTGCTGCTGCTGCTGTTGTTGCTGCTGAGGCTGCTGAAGGTACTGCTGCTGCTCAATATGGAGCAAATATATTACGACAAGGACTAAGAGGTACTCCACGACTCAGCTCCGAGGTACACGAGTGAGATGATGAGAATAGCGTAGCTTTGCAGTAACTAACCTAAGAGGTACTCCACGACTCAGCTCCGAGGTACACGAGTGAGATGATGAGAATAGCGTGGAGAAGGAAACCCAGAAGGAAAAAAGACGCAAAGACAGAGATAGGCGCGCGCGCAGAATAAGGAATTAACCAAGACTAATAGCAATGACTCTCAGACCCCACCTCTAACAAAATCCGGTGGAGGTGCAATGTCGAAATGCTGCAGGTCATCGAGACTGAACTGCAGTTGCAACGGTTCCTCATCCGCTTGCGGCAGGATTGAAATCGGAGGAAACGACCCCAGCGCGGCGCCGCTGTTTTGCAAGTTGGAAGCATATTGCGCATTGTTGTTCGAGGCGTTCGCGTACGAAACGACTGGTGACACAAGCTTCGAGTTAGGCGAGTGGTATAATGCAGGCGTGGCCGAGCTGCCAGTGCTTGAAACAGCTGACGACTTGCGATGTTGGCCCGTCGTGAGCTCGTGGAGGCGGACCGCCGCGCGCGGGGTGTAGTAGACGGCCAGTCGGAGACCCATCGCGAACCACTCGAGCTCCTCTGGCGTCACTTCGAACTCTTCCGAGGTCGGTCCACCGGGTGAGCCGACTCGTTGCAATGCGAGGAACGTCCAGGAAGGCAGCAATTCGAGCTGCATGAAGAGATGGTGGACGACGTGTTTGTCCTGGCTCTGGAGGTAGAGTTGTGCGTAGAACCTGATCAAGATGGAAGCCGGGATGGGTCAGCGGGACTAAGGCAATTCGGTCTCATACTGCAATAATTTGCTGCAAACACTCACGCAGACAACTTGAGCACCTTGCGCACCCGCATTACTGACTCGATGCGCATGCGTTGGATGATCTCGACAGGGTTTGCCCCAGGCGGTCCACCCCATCCATCCAGCAGATCGGGACGCATCAGGAACTTATGCATGAGGTTTACGAGGTCGATCAGCCTCGTGTCGGCCCGCACGGCGAGAAGGACGTAATGGTCCAGCACATAGGGATCTCCCTCTGAGCCGGGCGGGGGCTCGGTTAAGGCGACGATGAATTGTTGCAGGCGTTGCACCGAGGAGTGAACGGTGTCGATCTGTCGCCACAGTGTCGCAAGATCTCCCAAAGCTGAGGGTGCCCTAGGTCGGCGGACTGTGCAATCAAGGAGAACGAGAGCGCGTCAGTCGAGCTCAAATAGTGCTTGCAACAAGATGAAAGGCTGAGACAATAGACAGACACCACCGACCAGTCGTGATACGAGCAAAAGTCCGCTGACAGAAGCAGACCCAGACTGAGACCGTGTTGACTGCCCTCTCCAATGCTTCGAGCGACAGCGGCTCTCCATCGGGCGTACGCAATTGTTGTTCAAGGATCGCCGATAGCTGCGGGCCGCCAAAGTCGGGTATCCGCTGGTCCGTGCACGTGAAATACTCTTCGAGCTCAAACGAACTGATCAGCGGTGGCTGGTTGAGCTGCGCAGCATGCACGGCGTCGTCGCGCTTTTGCAGAGGAAGGAGGCCAACAATCTCGGCGTCAGGCCCAATTTCACCTGATCGGTCCCGGGCAAAGCACACTTACGAAGAGGGCTGAGGCGAGAGTCTGCCGCATGTCAAGCGTTTCCCGCTGATCGAGGTCGTCGCTTCGTTGAAGGTCTTCAAACATGCCGGTGGCATTGCGCAGAATGAAGCGGCTCTTGCGTGGTTGCACCTCGTCCACTGAGATAGATATTCAGCGAAGACGGGTGGGTGAGCTCATACGGTCATCTAAGTCCCAGAACCAGTGTAGACGGTCACTTACAAATCAAAAGCGCACTCAAGCCGACCAGCACCTCAAGATTCTCCCTGCTGCCCTCCTTAATCAAACGGCCATACCAACACAGGTCAATCGCTCGATCGGCCAGCGCGCGGCAAGCGTTTTCTCGTCTCGCACCGACGGTCAGGTAAACCGATGGCGGTGCAGTCCCATTCGCCAGACCGGGGATGTCTATGCCAAGGAGGGCCTGGGACGTTCATTCAAGGTCAGCCCAGATCCGTCGAGTCAACTCCAGCTTTCACCTGCGCTGCTAACTCACAGAATGCGGGGACCCTCTGGCGCCGATCGCGCAGAGGATGGCGACGGCAGCCTGGTTCACCGGCGACAGGGAAGAAAGGTTTGCTTTGAGGTATGGCAATTTGTCCGTCAAGGCCCTGAATGACGAAAGCTTGGAACAGCAACAGTATTGGCTCGCTACGAGGAGGCAAGATTTGCTCAGGTCAGCCTAGTTCGACTTCAACTTCGCCGGCACACTGGCGATACCTCGCCGTGGACTGCCAGTTGGCAATAAGAGCATGCTCACCGTCTAAGAGGTGTAATGTCAAGCTCTGCGCAAGCTGAGCCGCCGCCAACCTCGAGTCGAGGCTCGCCGTGCCCAATTTGTTTTGCCCAAACAGAAAGCTCATCAGAACCTCCTTGTCTTGCGACGAGGCCTGCGGAAGGATCGTTTGGAGGATCGTCGACGGGAGCTCCTCCGGGTGGCCCATGGAAATGGGTTGATTCGGGTTGGTGTAGGCAGCTCCCGTGTCGGATCCAGATCTTCCGCCTGAACTCGAGGGTGGTTTGCCCGAATAGCTACCGATGCCGCTTCCACTCCCGCTCACGCTTCCGCTGAAGCTTCCGGTGCCGAATAGTCCCGAATGGCGTTGGCCTCCTGGGTCATTATTTGAGGAGCTGGCCGAGGCCGATGTGCCTTGCAGGTGACCTGAACCTGTGTATGAGCTGGGTTCCTTTTGCGTCGCGTATAGTTGAGCTTGTACAGCAGCTGAGCGAGGGCGAGTTGATTTCACAGAGGGGTTGAACCGAAATTTGAAATCGACGATTGATCGCCGAGAGCGAAGGGAAAAGACGAAAGCGAGGAATCTAAATGTCAGCGAGCTGGCCGTGTACTGTGTCGAATTTGCCCACCGGGCCAGGAACGAGCAAATCACACATGATCTGTTGACGCATCTGTCTACAACTACACTTCCGTAAAAAGCACCTCCATGTGCGCAGAGCCCCATTTGACCCACAAGGCTCGCGATTCGGATCGAAGCACACTTCCGACTGCGCTCATTCTGCTCGAGGGACGGGGAGATCGTAACGAGCAGTGGGAGGTACATACCCAGTTTGGCCTCGAGTTCTGCAACGCGTACAGATTCACCAGGGTCGTTCTTGGTCTCACTGTATGCGCATATACACAGCGATCGGATCAGTTCCCAAGTTGCACGACGAGATAACTCCGTCGCTGCACGGGCGCGCGCGCATCTAAACGTGCATAGACCCGGTGCACGAAACCGGGACTTACACGGATACGCCAGGCCCATAGTGACAGTCCTCTCGCCGCTTCGAGCATCTCTTGCATGCCGGCCATGTTCGGTCGCACCGCACGCGGCGTTCGCGGCACAGGAAACACGATTTGTTGGTCGTGCGCCGCTCGTCGTGGATAAAGACGGCGTCTCCCGAAACCGCCGCGGGTCGGATGCTCTGAGCCGTGCTCATCGCGACTGTAGGCCCAGGGCCAGAGGCACAGCGTCACGTCGTTCGTCGACTCGACGTCGTTCAAAGGGGCCGAAATAAGAGAAGCAAGGTTTAGGCTACACGACCGTGGGTGATTATATGGTCGTGAACAGCAGAGCTGGGTGCTGGGAGGTTGGATAGGTGAGGTACGACGTAATGGAACAAAGATGAGCCCAAAACCGTGAATTGTTAATTGGACTCGGGACGCGCGCCCGGCAGCGGGTGATGTCATAGAACAATTTTGGATGCCGTCCACGTTGTGCCTTGATTTCAATGCGCAATAGTGATCGGACCTCCCCGCACCCCTTCCCGGAAAGAATCCCGATGAAAAGGCAAAGCCACACGTCGTTCCAAGCTGCGCGAGACGGCTGAGAGGACGGAGCACAGGCACCCTCGTGACGTACCGGTTCCGCCCGCCCGCCGGCAGAGGATGATATCAGGCCCTCAGTGTTCCAAATCCTGACAGCGTGGATTATCCCTCGTGCTCGCCATGAATTTTCTGTGATCTAGTGTGGCAATAATTGCTCAAAGTGACTTCGGTCGCGCGGTTCCTGCATTGCGTGTACGCTACCGTGCACTGCCTCGGGGAAGCAGACGGTCGACGGGCTGCGATGTCTTCTCTCGCCCGGCGAACCCACTGCTCCTGGTCCTCTACATGTTTGGGGGCAAGCTGTTGGGGCATCATGCGAAAGTAGCTACGGAAATGATCTCATGCTCAGTCCACGCACGCAAGGTCGCATAGATCCAAGGTGTGGTGACTAGTTAGTAGTCTCAGTTGCCTCGGCTGGAATCGTGAATCTTGCATTAATTATGCTGGCGACTGCGATCCGGCCGTGACAGTGTGACACTTCGTGATGCGCCGCGGACGGTGTTCTTTGGGACGGAATCTATCGGATCGGACCGGTTTCTCAGCTGCACTCTATTCCGGTGCTGTAGATGTAAGCTGTCAAGGGTGAACCCCTGGGGCGAATGGACATAACCCGACCGTCTTTGCTTGCTGAAACGCTCGGTTCGATTTCATCAACGGCGGGATCGGCCGGCACACGCTCGGCTGGTCTCGAATGTGGAATGTAGACGTGTTCGTGGTCGGCGTCAAGCTTCAAGCCCCGTCAAGCGCGCCAGAGTGCCCGGGATCCTTATCGTCCATCACTTCGATCGGTCCTGCCCATCCGCTGTATCTGATCTCAAATTCCACACCGGCTCTTCGTCACTCTCCATCGAATATCATAAACACAGCGCAAGCTCGTGTATACCCCCCCGGAATAGCATGTCCCCCAAACCACCCTCGTCCCCACCGCAACCAGCGGACCTCAATGCCCTCCCCCGTTTCGCCGACCCGGTTCCATCCCCAAACCATGCCGTCGAACTAGACCATCTGACCGTCGAATACACCCAGGCCTTGATTGATATCCGATCGCGTCTGCCTAAGGAATTACGTACGCCTCAGGTTGGGATCGTGTGTGGTTCGGGCTTGCAAGGATTGGCGGAGTTGCTACAGGATAGGGTCGAGGTGGACTATGCCGATATTCATGGCTTCGGGGAGAGCACCGGTGAGTTCGACTGGCACTGTGATCGTCAGAGCGTAGTGTGATCTTGGAGGGAGGAGACCGACGAGTAGTGCTTCCCCACATGGCGGCGATATAGCACTGACCACGGTTCGTCATTCATTGCCCTGGCTTCGTAGTTCGTGGTCATCAGTCTTCACTCGCATTTGGATATCTAGGAAACAGCAGGGTACCGGTCGTATGCCAATTGGGGCGGTGAGTTGCGTCTCCTTTGTGTCGGTATCAGTGGCCTGTGACTCCCGAGTTGAATCATCTTGTGCGGAGCCAACTCTCCATTTCACCGCCGGTCCTTAGCTTTCATGCGTACGAAGGCTTCAAGCTCGAGCAGGTCGTCGTTAGTCCGCTCGAGTCCCAAATACGTTCCTTTCGAGACATATTTGCTCATCTGGCCGTCTGCGCTTCTTCCAGTACCCGATGAAGATCATGAAGCTGCTCGGCATCCAGGTGGCCATCATCACCAACGCCGCCGGCGGACTGGACCCGCAGATGGAAGTGGGCACGATCATTGCATTGCAAGATCATATTTCTCTGCCATCCCTTGTATGTGCTCCGGATGTTTCTTCCTCGTGCCGCCTGGAATCAGACGACTGACGAGCTTCTTCTGTCGTCAACGCTCAGACTTCGATGAACCCCTTGATCGGTGAGTCTTACTGAGTACAACACTCGTCTCCTCCTTGTACTGACGGGAGCCTGTTGGGTATGAGTATGTCTCCACAGGTCGTAATCGAGATGCGTTGGGTCCACGCTTCCCGCCTATGTCGGACGCTTACGACTTTGAATTACGCAAGACGGCGTTTAGAGCGGCCAAGACTCTGGGGTTCAAGAAGGGGACACTCAAGGAGGGCATTTATGCTTGGGTGCGTCAGAGAAGATCTAGCGTTCTGCGCTTTTTAAATGAATGACGAGGTCGTATCACTGGGCAGGTCGCCGGGCCGACTTATGAAACGCGAGCCGAGCAGAGGTTTTTGAGAGCAGCTGGAGCAGATGTCGTCGGCATGTCGTGAGCTGGAAACCCTGCCCCTGCCAGCGCCCTTGCCCCGAGCACGACGACTAACGCATCTACCCTTTGTTGCCGAAGTACAATCCCCGAAGTCATCGCGGCTCGACATGCAGGTGTCCGAGTGCTCGTCCTTTCCCTGGTCACCAACATCGTCGTCAACGACGCCTACCGATCCGCCGAAGCCGAAGTCGAGGCTGAAGCCTCATCGTCGGCATCCGGCGTCGAGAAGCCGAATGTTGGTCGTGAGATCATCGAGCAAGTCGCGGCTAGTCATCAAGAAGTGGGTCAAAAGATGCTTCCTTCTGCGAAACGCCCGTAAAGAGAAGACTTGACATGGTACGGCATTTTTTCCCGCAGGTGTTGGATGTCTCGTCCAAGAGGGCCGACGATATCCGCGCGCTAGTCGAGAAGATCATCGATGATCTCAGTTTTTGACCGGTGGTAGTGCGGCGATAGTGCTTATAGGTTGGAAGGTTCTTTATTAATCTTAGAAGGAGGCAGTGTGCGATTTTATCATCTTTGCAAATACCCGTTTCACCCCTGCACACGTCAAGGCAGAAGTGTCAAATATCAGATCGTTTGGCTGTTTTGCGCGCAGCCGCCCTTGGAGCCGAGAAGTATAGAGAAGCGCCGCCCAGCTAAAAAAAGGGGGGGCTAAACGTGGGATCGCCGCGGGGCTAATTGAAGCCTGGACGCGACTAGTTTAGCTCTCCCTAGCGCCTGCTAGCGCCCGCTCATGTTTTTGGCCCTCGTCTCGGTCTCGGGTCTCGGTTGTGGCTCAGCGCTCAGTCTTAAATGGTCTCGTGGCTCTCCCTGAGCTGAGCTGTGCAGGCTACTCGAGGTGCGTGCGTGCGTGTTCGTGGTGCGTTGTGGAACTTTAATGCCACAAGTGGAAGCTGATGTATTCCTCTCGTTGAAGGCAGTACGCCGGTAAGATGGTCGAGCTGCGGTTGTTGAGGCGTGGTCGAGCTCCGATCGCGTCCGTCCCACCACCACCACCACCACCACCACCGGCGGCGACGACGATGTGCACGACTGGCAGTTCATCGCACCACGACGCCAGGGACTCGAAGCCTAACAACTCACTGGACTATCCCGAACGTACTTCGAGTCATTATCGACTTTCACCGTCACCTACACCTGATCATACGGGCAATGTAGGAGGTGCTGCGGTGTTGGTGACGACCACAACCACGATGACCACAAACACCTCGGCGAATGGGCCTCCCCACCAGTTCACCTCGCGTCGCTCAACCTCAACTTCCACTGCTCCCGTAGCACCGTACGCGACTGGCCCGAAAGAGTCACCGAGGACGAGGATCATCAAGAAGCTTATTCAGCAAATCACAAGTCAGGTCAGTGCCTGTGATTGGGGTGGACGGGGGATGGCCGTACCCTCTGGGAAGTGCTCCCAGCTTCGACCGAAATGGGGTCAGTGCTCCCTCACCGGTCCGCGTCGGCTCCGCGACAAGTCCGGGAGAGTGCCTGGATAGGGGCGTAGATCTGGGAGAGCGGGACTCTGCCAAAGAAAGAGTTTTTCACCAGAGGAGAGCCGTCTGACTCGACCTGCTGCTCTCCTGACACAGCTCCCATCACATTCGACCAGTCGACATCCGACCGGGTCGGGATATCCGAGCGTCGGACAAAGGGTCACCCGGGAGGCAACGAAAGGACTGGAGGGGGTGTGCAAGAGTCCAGGTGCCATTCAAGAGGTTCTAACAGGACTGTTAAGGGAACTCGAACGACCAGCAGGGAGTGGGAGAGGCGATGGCGTAAGCTGGGTTTATCACAGAAGCCTTTTCCTAAGCTGATCAAAAGTTTGGTTTGACTCGCAGGCACGAAATATGTCGTCGGCGCCCTCGGCTCCGTTGCTCTCATCGCTCAATGTGCTGAGGTCGCATTGCGAGCTATTGAGGGTCACCACAAGCTGTCTTCTCGCTCATTGGTGGTCGCATGTTCAAAGATCTTCAACAAGCACCGAACCGGTGCTCGATCCTCCAGCCCTCGATGAAAACCTGGCTCGGTCCCTGTTGAACGTTGTCGTTCCCACGGGAGCATTTGTTCCCTCCTCGATCTCTATGTTGTCGGCGTCGCCTTCATGTACTTCTTCTCTCGTCTCTCGTGTCTTTCGATCCCTCGACTCGACGTCGTCATCCCAGGTCGCGGACTTGATCGACTCGCCCTTCTCGTCCTCTGAAACGCGCGAGGACCTGCGCTCCGACATCCACCATTACGCCGCTCTGGTGGTATACTTTCTGTCGGCTTCGAACTGGACCCTGATACAGAATCTTCTCCGGCAAAGACTGGCGAGTCACTCCGGTCCCGGCGCAACTCCTAATGAGCTGCCTTCGTCGAACGGGACCGCGATGGAGTTCGAGGCTCATGATCTGAGGATGTTGGAAAGTTGTTGCATGAGCCGAAGTCGGCTGTCGGCTATCTTTCAAGGTGAGCCCGGAGTTGAGGTTTTTTATGTTTTTTGTTTTGGAATGTCACGCCGAAACTGACGTCTCACTCCATCGCTCGCAGACGTCTTCAATGCCTTTCTTCACCTGCGCAAGCCTGCTCAGCTCGTTATAGTCCTCGCTCTGCGGTCCTCGGTGTGGTCCTGGATCACTTCTCGCCCCGAAGAATATCGGGCGATGGTCCAGCTCGGTCGAAGACTCGAAGGTGGTTGCGATATGCTCTTCGATCTGCTTTGGGCCCAATCGGCAATTCTCGTCCCCGACCCATCTTCGAGCGCTGCGCTATCAGCATCAGCTTCGACGCCGACAAGCCAGAACCTAACACGACGGATGAGCCCGACACCTACCAGCTCGTGGCCGACGATGATGATGCTCTTGCTCTGCTGTCCCGACATCGTGCAACAGCTGACAAATGACGAGGACGCTGTGGCAACGGACAAGCCTTCGGGCGGATACAGCAAGAAGAAGCAGTTCCTCGACGCCATCAAGGCCGCGTTATCGAATTCGACAGGAGGGAGCAGCGAGTATGCCCAGAATGCGTGTGTTGATCTATTGATGGCATCGCATCAGATCGTCGAGCCATCGAGCTCGATTGCGGCCCTTGCGAGTGACTGTGCCAAGGTATTCATGACCAGCTTGATGCAGGCCGTCAGCGAGTCCCCGATCCAGAGAGCTACTTTGACGAGATGCCTCGTTGCTATCGCCAAAGTCCAGGTAATGGACGAAGGCGATCTCGTCAAATTATTCAGTCGTCTCATGGAAACTGACTCGGCGCTCGCTCACCAACTCGGCACCGTCAACGCTTTGCTGATCCTGTTCAGCGATCACGGTTCCACCGAGTCGTGGTCGACGATTTCGAAATCGTTGTGCACCCTGTTCTCTTACGCGACTCGACTCCCCAGGCCGATCCGACGAGCACGACAAGGCAGCGCGGGAGCGATCTACACTGACCCTTCGACCGTGGCAGAGGACGCTTCACCAGTGTTGATTCGCTCGATGCTGGTTCTGTGGAGTAAAGCGCCCCATCTCTTGATCGCCGATGCAGAAATCACGCTCGTCGCGGTCGCAGAACTCGCACGCGATCTGTTGGACGAAACGATCGATCGACTTGCGTTCGGGGTGATTCTGGCGTGTTTCCAATCGTTCGGGCAGCGAACCGGAACAGAGGACGATACTGTCGACTGGTCTGAACTAGGCAAGATCGTCGCGCATCGTATCTTGGAAGCCGATGACGCGACAATGTGTCATTGTTTATTGCTGCGCGTCATGCTCGAGATCATCAAGCAGCCCCTTTCGAAGAAGGTGGGCGGTACTTGGAAGTGGTCGGAGGCATTTTGGAATGCGCTCGAGGCGAGTCTGCTCGTCTCGGCTCTGTCGCCCTCGGATGAGACCAGCGAACTCGCACTTGAATGTGCGCGCCAGGTCCTGCTTGTTCATGGCGCAGCAGTCCCTTCTCGCTCGGTCGTCAAGCCGCTCGGACAGGCGAGGGACCTGTCGTCCAAGTCCGACACGTTGCGGCACCTCAAGCTCTACATCCAGGATCTGGACGAGGCGTCGATGGGTCTCCTCATCGCATGGGACGAGCTGACTCGAAGAGCAGGCGACCTTGCCGCGAGCCATATCTTCCATTCCCACCACACGTCACCTACTTCCTACGAAGGGTCGCCAAATATGGCCGCGTCCCTCGAACTGAACCACTGGTCGTCGTTGACGGGGTTGCTGCTGGTCATGAGTTGGGTGTGTACGCGCATGGCCGGATCTGACGAAGGTAGCACGGGCCTCGTTGACTCTCGAATGGCTCGACGCAACGAACGAGCAAGACAGGCCAACGCGATCGTTTACGACCTAGTGGAACAATCTGTTGTCGACGATCCTATCGTCCGAACTCATGCAACAGAGCTGCTTGCGAACAACCTAGACGTACGACGATTGGCGGGCTTCGTGATGCAGCTCAAAAAGTCGGCACAGCGATTGTCGACGACGGATCAGCCCGACTCCGACTTGGAGGACGGTGTCTTTTCGAACATGCTCTTCATCACTCAGTCGCTCGTCATTTTGCAAGCTCTCGTTACTCGAGTCGATTCAAGTGGCCTTCATCGGGACGTGTATGCGCCAATGGTCGAGGTCGTCGTCGTTTTCGCCGAATTCATCAGCACTTTATCCATCCAGGACGAGCGACTACGCCTACAAAGCAAGCTGTCGACGCTCTGCGAAAACGTGCAGACCAAGTCGGGTGAGCTCGACGAGATCTCGGCACCAAAGCGAATCAAGCTTGTGGAGTACCTCTATCGCTGGATCTCCGTCACCGACGATAGAGCGGGCCAGCGCGCTTTCTCGGCCCTCCTCAAGGGACTCAAGCTACAAGCACCCGATGGTACACCCGATCGAGCCGTCTTCAACCGGTACTTCGATCACTTCACCCGAGTGTTGACCGGTATGGCCGGCGTCGAAGTGGAGTCTAGGATTGCGGGCGACCTCAACCGGACCAAAGCGGCGCTGATGGAGGGATTTGCTGCGCTCCTGGCGTCGAATCAGAAGATGGCGATGGCAACTAGAAGGATCTCCGAAATGACGTGCTCCAAATTGCAAGACCCGCTCCGACACATCTATATTGAGGTGCTCACACTCTTGTTAGCCCAGGGTGTCAAGTTTGACATCGATAATGGTGCTTCATCGACGGATAGTGCCTACCGTCAGATCTCCCAGCTCATCCGACACAGTCCTTCCTCTTTGGCTCTGGCGTTGTGCGAAGTGTGCCCACCTGCCAAGTACGACAATCTTATCGAGGTCTTGCTGCGTATCATGTCGACTCCGTCTGCGACAGTCCGCTTCCTACGTGCCGTTATCGCGGCAGAGGTCTCAGCGACCGATCACGAGTCGACCTTGTTCCGAGGCAATACTTTCGCTTCGAGGCTCTTGACGATCTATTCCAAGGTCCAGGGGTATCGTTATCTTCGGGAGACGCTCCGTGAATTGCTGCTAGCGATTTGCTCGAAGCCACCCGAGTTCAACTTGGTGAGTGCGCTGCAGAGTGCGACGCACCGAGAGTTGCCAGGCTGACTTTTGTGCGGGCCATTTCACAGGATTTCGACCCTCATCGAGACTCCAGCGACGAGGATGTCGCTTCGCGCAACTTGATCCAAGTCACCGAGGCCTTCCTCGTCCGCATCGCCCAATCGGCCGACGCAGCGCCGGACACGATTCGAGAAATTTGCGCGCTCATCGCCGAGGCCGTCGGAGCGCGCTTCCCCGAATCCGTCTTTACCGCCATTGGAGGCTTCATCTTTCTACGTCTCATCAACCCTGCCATTGTGTCACCCGAAATGATCGACCTCGACCTCGTCGACCAGGCCGCTGGCACCGACGCACGGGAGGTCCGCAAGGGCTTGGTATCGGTTAGCAAGATCTTGCAGGCGCTCGCCAACAATGTCCGCTTCGGAGCCAAAGAGCCCGGAATGCGCGCCATCAACCCCTTCATGGATCGCAACATCTTCACCATGACAAGCTTCCTCTCGTCCATGTCGCGTCCACCGAGTGCACAGCGGATCGAGACCCTCGACACGGCCAATCAAGATCGACTGAGCCCTGCGAATCTGGCGTTCTTGCATTCGTTCCTCGTCGATAATTGCAGCAAGATCGGATCAAAATTACTCAACTACCCCGACTGCGATGCAAACGATCTTTGGGAGACGTTGACGGGCCTCATTGCGGCTTTGGCTCCGGTCAAACAGGCCGAATTGGACCTGTGTCGACCTGGCGAACGGACAAACGAGACGCTGGCGTCCTTTATGGCACAGAATGCGTTCCGGATCAATCAAAACGAAGCGAACAAGTGGTCAGAGGTCTTCTATCGTTCTCCTGTGACGGCTCATCCGAGGGCGGCTCTTTTCGTCTACTGTCCCAGGAGGATCGACGCTGAGACGGTTGATGTCGAAGGCCTCACATTTTGGGCCCTGCACTGCCTCACGACCTTTGAGACGGAGCATTGGGATATCCTCATCGACCTGACGGGGATTTCGAATGATAACATCCTCAGCCCTGCTCACATGCAGCGCTTTCTCCGCTTCGTGCCGGAACCGATCGTCAAACGTCTCTCGCAAGCGGTGCTGTTCTCGCCTAATTTTTGTGCCCAGGCCTACCTGCGCCGGGTGGAGACTCGAATGGGCTCATTCGATGTACGAATGGTCGTGGCATGTTACCACTTGGAGGATTTGGCCCGCTTTCTTCCTACTTCGGCCCTTCCAGCTTCGACTTTGGCGCTCGCAAGGGAGCCTCGAGTCACTTATAATCGCATCACGCTCAAGCATCCCGTGAGGGTCGAAGTCCCCGTCTTGCTCCAACTCGGTTCGACTGCCGCCTATCTCACCACCGTCAAACCCCATCCGATCGCGTGGGACCTCACTTCAGTGTTCTGCGAAATGGCGCCGTTCGACATGATCGACGATGTGCGATTGATGAACACGAACCGGTACGGCGATGAGATCATGGTTCGCATGCGAGATGGGGACGGGGACAAGTCATGGACGCTACTCATCGAATCGGAGGCTGCCGAGATCCTTGAAGAGCTTCGGGCTCGGTGTACTGCCTCGTCCACCAAGGCACTACTCGTAACTCAAGCCATCTCCAGCATGCGCAGCAATCGTTCCCCTCTCGCTTGTATCTCAACTCTGGCTATGGTGTCCTGCACCTCGCCAGATGCAGAACTTCGAGCGGATGGATACAGGCTCGCTCGAGCTCTAGGCAAGGCGCTTGGCGCCTTCGAAGGCATGTCGGATTTGTCGAGTGAGTACTGGCTTGAAATCTTTGCGTTTCATATGATATTCACTAGCTGATGCCTTCATTATGTTCAGGCTCCTACCTACCCTCAGGAGACCTTGTGCACCTTTCGTCCCTGAGCGAAACCCTATCGGCAGTGATGCCTCCGCAACTCGCCCTTGATGTCGTTGAAGGACTGGTTGAAGTTATTGCGAGGACAGGGCGTTCGCTCACCCAAGCAATCGGATCGATCTACGCCCTTCGTTCGTGGCTACATCATCTCCCTAGCGCGTTGCTCGTACCGACCGAGCAGATCTCCAAAGTCCGCCTTCGACTACGGCACATCTTCCGCACGCTGCTGCGCAAATCGGTCGAGGATCCTCACCTGGGCGCCGCGCTGACGGCCAGGTTCTGGCCCGCCATGGGGAGGCTTGAAGCGGTGCATGATCTCGTTCTCGACCAGGCGTTGGATCTTGTACCCCGAGAAGACTTGAGTGCTAGCGAAGCTGCCGCGGCGAAGTATGGGGACGTGCTTGCCACCTTAGCTGCAAGTCCTTCATTCAGGGGCCGAGTCCTGGGGCGAATTCGACGAGCTTTGGCTGAGAAAGCCGCCGCAGTGACCACAGCTGTGCCGTCCACCCCGCCGAACGCGGCCCAGACTAAGCAAGACCTTCTGATCGCCGTCGCATTGCGCTTCGACCTGTCGCTATCGTTCGAGGCGAAAGTTTCGACGCAGATCCTCTTACCCGAGATCGTACACATCGTCATGTGTTTGGCCGGCGAAGGCTCGATCTCGCACCGGCAGACGCTCCGACAGCTCATACAGAACACCATCTCGAGCCTAGCCCTCGACGAACAGGCCGATCGCAAGCGACTGTCGGACCTGAGCAAAGCGTTTGAAAGCGAGGCCGTGCTCGAGCTGATGGGCCTTCGGTCACGAGGGGCGGGCGCTGTGGCGGATTGGGACGTCTTGCGCCACGGCGAAAGATTGGCGACAGCATTGGGCGAGATCATCGAGGCTGGTGCGCCGGGCACGGACACTGAGAACGCGTGGCGGACTCGATGGGCGAGTCTTACGTCGACGCTCTGCTTCCAGTACGACGCGGCTCTCCAGGGTCGTGCGGTCGCCACGCTGTCGTACCTCGGTTCAACGGCTCTCGACGATGATGTCGTCTTCCAGCTCCTCACTACCCTCTCCAATGCGATTCGTTCGCCTGATGGAGTTGAGCTTGCGGTTTTACTGACACGCTGTCTATCCAAGACGCTTCAGTCCGAGTCCAAGTTTTTGCTCGCCACAACCGAAACCGGCATGGCGTTACTTCTCGCCCGACCCTCGCTCGTGAGCCGGCCCGCCGTGGCGCTTTTGGCCGTGGCGATCGAAAAGCTGCAGATCAGCGGGGCGTTCATTGACACCGGGGCACTTGAGATGCTGGGTGAGCTGTGGCTCGCTCACGATGTCCAATCGATGCCCGCACAGATAGGCGTCAGCTTTGAACTTGATCTGGGCTTTGCTCTCGCTTCTTTGCTCGCTCGGCTTTCGATGGACGCCAAGACGGCTTCGGACGCGACGTACTGTTTGTTGTCAATCATTCATCACTCTCATCCATTGGTCGAGGATAATCAGGAGGTGCCAAAGCAACTGTCTCGCTGGCTGGGACCTTTCATCGCGTTGCTTCCAACTATGGTCGACCAAGGTCGCCTGCCCGAGCTCCTGTCTGCGGCACGCATCGACACACCGCCGGGAGTCTCGAACATGCCTGCTATCGCAGCAAAGCTAGAGATCCCTGACCAAAATGCCGTGAGCATGTATGCAAAGGTCTTCTATCAGCTCGCTTTTGCTGATCCTTACTGTCATCTTTCTCAGGCCTTGATGTGCCTCGCTTTGTCCACGCGGTTGCTCGAAGACATGACGGCTTCCGATGCGGCGGCAGCCGCCCTCTTCCATGTCATTGCTCGGACTCTGACACTATATCCGGATCTTGAAAGCTTATTGTGAGTGCACTCGACGCATCTTGTGTCACGAGACTGCCTGCTCAATTTTTCGATCAATCTTTTACTCGGCAAGCAGTTCGGAGACCCTTGCTCGCACCCTCGACACTTACCTCTCCCGGCTCGGCTCCGACCCGCTCTTGTACGACGCGATGAACTCGATCCCATCGGGACCTACCGCTTCCAACTTTTCCGATGCCGTCTTGCTTGATCAACTGAATCGTCTCGGCTTCGGTTCGCTCGCCCCTACCTTCAAGGCTGCGCGAGGTCGTTACTCGATCGACGGAGGTGGGAATGACTGGACCTCAACGACGGACGAGGATGTTGCTCAAGGTCTTATCTCGGACCAAGACCGAGCCAATCTAATTTCAACCATCATCACTCAAGCTTTGGCTGCTTAATGATTACGCTTTCTTCTTTTCCCCGCATTAGCATGAGTTTCTTTTTTGTTCATTTTCATCCTATCGTCGCATTTTCAGTTTCAGTGAGCCGCTTATCTTGGCGCCCACCTCAGTAGTAGATTTTCCGTAGCAGAGTACAGCACGCATTCTTTCATGTTGATATCATATCTTTCTGAGCATCTTCAAGGTATCGAGACATGGGCGATTGCATTACGGGTCCTCGAAATCGAGATTTGCAAATCGGCGATCTCCATTGTACAGCTTGGCTCGCTGGAGCGATCGGCATCGTTGCTAGTGTTCGCGCACCGATCGACATATTCCCCCGCCGACCTCGCCTCGATCACTCTTTGCAGCCCTGCAGGCTTCCACAACCCGATCGAAATGGTGAACACTCTACTCTCACACGAAGCGAGAAATTCTTCGTTGCGAGGCCTTCAGGAAGGTATTAAGTCACATCACAGGGTGTATTGTCATGGTGGTGGATTGAGCCCCTGGCCCCTTTCCCCGCCTGCTTCGTCCGCACGTGGCCTAGAAGCAGCATGCATGCTCGATCGGGGTACATTTCAAACCGCTGCTCAGCCGTCAGAAGTCTCAGACGAAACTATGGACAAAAAAGAGAGACAAGCGCGCGACGTGGTTCTGGCAGGTTTGGACATAAAGAACCAAATCAAACCGAGGCACGCGCGCGCGAGCTCAAGGGCTCGTATTCATGCTCCACCCACCCACCCCTGTGCGAACGGCCGAGTGCGAGAGCTGACGGGTCGTCGCACGCGTTAACTCACTTACCTCGACCTCTTGTAAGCTTTACCAGCAGAACAGCCTCCCTCCAACTGACGCTCCACAGCCCCCTATCCCCTTTTCCAAATCTAAACACGAGTGAGTCGAGTCCGAGAGCGCGAAGTAGGTCAGCCGAGGCTGGGACGGAAGCTTGGAAGACTTATCGAGGTCAATCACTTACTCTACCCCAAACATGTGCAGGTCCCCGTTCGAAAGGCGGATCGGCGCTTGACCGTTTTCCATGGGAGATTGACCCACCTCGGTCTAGTGTAGGGTATCAAATATGTGGCAGAGTTGGTTACCAGGAGTGGCGATTCGGCTGCTCGAGAGAAAATCGGTCACCGGCCGCAGAAATGGTAACTTGATTTTTTTTCGAGTACGCGATGCTTGTTCATGGGCATGCATCACTGTGCGTCTGAGTCTCATGGTTCATACCATTGAAATGCAGGGATGTGCACTGTCATGCGCTGTCATGCGCTGTCATGCAGGGTGACGCAAGCGCTGGGAATCGGATCCGACTGTTCTGTGCGGAGGGTTGAATCAGTCCGAGCGTGCACGAGCGTGCATAGCTGTGTAATGTCATGCAGAGGTATTGCAACGAGCCGGAGATGATCATGAACCCGTATGCACCCCTGTGCAGGAGCGACAGAGGCCGTATTCGTCTGCCATCAACTTCGGCGACTCGGTTTCGCACCGAGTGGGGGTGGGGGCTGCAGCCTGCACTGCAGTGCAAGCGTCGGTGTGCTGCCTGAGGCACTGCACCCATCAAATGGGTTCAGATGATCACAAATGTAATGGGGTAGATGTTGGTGCTCAATGATTGCTTTTGGTCGTTGATTTCTTGGGTCAATGACTCGAGTACCACGCCATGTCCAGCCAACAGCGGTATGACTGAGTATGGGGACTCGGAGATGGGGAGACGGCCCCAAAGTGGCCATTATTCATCGTGGAGGCGATTTTGGCGCCGGCCAAAAGTGGCATAAAGCTTGCCATCGTCGCGGTCGCCTTTGATAGGTCGCCTTTGCCCCGGTCGCCTGAGCCTCCCCCCGCCTGAGGCTGCCACTGGCTGTCACTGCTGAACGCCGCCCTCGGAGCGAGAACGGGGACGATCCTTGTGTTGTGCTCGAGCTCCAACACTTGACTGACCATACAGGTGCCAAAACCAGTCAGCTACCGGTTCTGAGCGAGGTATACCGTGCGCCATCGACCCCACAACCACGGCACGCCCGAGCGAGCGACTGATCTCACCAGCGACCAGCAGGCGCACCAAAACCAGCCTTCGTCGCGAGTCGAGTCCACTGGCAGGGACAGCCATCGCCGCCGCCGCCGCCGCCGCCGCAGCAGCAGCAACAGCAGCAACGCACACAAGCCATGGCCTCGTCCGACTCGCCCGCTCGGTTCGACTTTGGGTCCAGCTCGAGCACGTCGACGATGCCCTCCCTCGCAGCGTCGGCATCGGCTTCGAGCTTCCCGTTCAACTCGCTTATTGCCGCTGCCTCCGCGACCGTGCCTTCGACCTCGCTCGGTCGTCCCTGGTCGAGCAACGCCAAATCGACCTCGACCTCAACCTCGACCTCGACCTCGACCTCGACCTCGACCTCGACACCGAAACCCAATACCGTCGCACTGGGGAGAACGCGTTGCTATTGGTCCATCTTGTCGCCGTCGCTTGATTACATCGCCGTCGACCCCATCCTCGATGCCCATCTCAAGGAGCAAAAGGACCGCTTCCTCGGCACCAACATGCTCGACTACGTTCACCCCGACGAGAGGGATGCGTTGAGGGCCGATCTGATGCCGAACCCAGGAAGGGATGGTCACAGTGGGATCGAGCAGGCCGGTATATTCGGCAGTGTAACGAGGTCAGTCCATCGCAGCTTTGGCCGTGGTCTCTCTGTCCCCGAGGTGCTGACTTTCGCTCTCTCCGAGATTTGACCAGATGCCGCTATTCCCGAGTACCTCGGATCCGCCAAATGCTTGGAGCGACCGAACCGGAGACGGACCCAGAAGCCAAGCTTATCGCGTACGACAGTGAATACCTCAGCATCGATATCACCACTTCCTGGATCGGAGGTGGGGAGACCGGCTTCGGCTCCGGCAATGGCGACGAGTTGCGTGGGGCCGTGTTGGCTTTCTTTCATGCCACAGCTGACAAGGACGAGGCACGCGATAACGACGAGTCGCGTCGAAGCCACTGGTCCAACTGGTGCGGGCCCCGCAGCGAGGATGGTGGATATCTGGATCGCGCACGCTGTGTCGAACTTGAAGCCGCCCTCGCCCGAGCGACCTCGTACAATATCTCGTCTCGACACCAGTCACTGTCGGAAGGACCCCCACCTCACGTCTTTCAGATTATCAACACCGATGGCCACCTGATCGTAACATTTCCTCCTCCCTCGACGCCCGCCCACGAGTACGACCCTGCCGAGTACGCTGCCTTGGGCCAACAAGTCGTCAACAAGCCGAGGCCGTCGCACGAGAGTCGAACGAGCTGCACGCGCCGATACCGCGACAAGCACCCGTTGCTCAAGTCTGGATCGCTTGTCTCGATCGAGTCCGTTGTCATCCTGTACGGCGCCATCACGTTCTGTGTGTTCGACACGGGCGGAATCTATCTCTCGGCGGCGGCGAAGCAACGTGCCGTGTCTTCGGCATCGCCGGCCTCTTCATCACAGTCCACGACTTCGTCGCCGAGGTTTTCTCACGCCGCGAATAAGTTTGAGCTCGAGGATGTGCCGTTCTCGACCCCGGGACAGCCCAAGCCCTTTTCGTTCGATTACCCGGAGTATCCGCTGTTCAAGCGACCTCGCGTCGAGGCGGCACCGCTCGGTCCAACGACGCCGCATGATCCCCTGCGGCTCGAGGTACCACAGGCCTCATCCGATAGGCTGTCCCCTTCTGGGGACCGACGTAATGGCGGTCTGTCACCGACTGTCGCTTCCTCGGCCGCGATCCTCGGGTCCTTGACGGGTGGTCCTCTTCTTAACCCATCGACGTCCCCCGTTCATCACCCGAGCCCGCATCTGCCTCCGGTCCAAAATCTCTATCGGTCGCCGATGCAGCCCCAGTCGGCTCCTTACCCCGCACCTCCTCAGCCCCACTACCCGTTCTCGCACCCTACCACTTTCGGCCACCCGCTTTATCACCAGCACCCCCATATGCCCGCGCAGGTGTACCCGATGTACCCTCAGCACTCAATGGCGCCACAACAACATCCGATGATGCACATGGCCGCACCGCATGGGTACCCGGGGTACCCGAGCCCTTCTTTGCCGCCTCTCGGGAACCCGTATGGTACTGCGGGTGGTAGTCTATTGTCGCACCAACCGCACCCCATGATGCAACACCCGCATCTGATCGGTCACACGGGTAGTCCTCATCTCAAAGGCGATGGCTCATTACCGCCGCCTCGCACGGGCATCTCGGAAGAAGGCTCTTCGACGCACGGGTCCAGTCTCGGTGCGGCGTCAGATCCCAACGGCCTCAATCACGGCGGCGCAGAGTTCCCCACCTCCACTTCCACCTCCACCGAAGGCGGTTTATCTTCTCTGAACACATCGACGTCCGTGAAGAAGGAAAAGGCGCCGAAGGTCAAGACGGAACCCGTGGCGAACAAGCCTGGTCCTGCGGCGTGCGAGAGTTGTGGGACGGCGAATAGCCCCGAGTGGAGGAAGGGACCGAGTGGGAATAAGAGTCTTTGTAATGCTTGTGGTCAGTTTTGGGACCGGTCGGTCGCGGCTGGGCGGAACCTGATCAAGTTACTGATTTTTGAACCCCCCCCCCCACCTTTGTCCCTTTCTCACAGGTCTTCGATACGCTCGTCAAGTCTCACGAGCAGCCAAGCTCGCAGCAGCTGCGGCGAGTGGTGAAGCGTTACCCAAGAAGGGGAAGAAGCCAAAAAAGGTCAAAGCCGCCGAAGCAAACGTCGTCGCCGCCGTCGCAGCGGGGGGGTCGCGTACGGTAGGAGAGGAGAGTTCGCATGGCGCCGACACGTCGCTCGATGACGGTTCCTTTTTCCATGCTCATACCGGACCACATCATCAAGATGGATCTTTGTCACCACAACTTGGGAATCATGGGGATTATCAATTACCTTTGATGCAAGCCAATGGAGGAGGAAGACGGTCCAATGGCTTCGATCATCATCCACCCCCACCATCTCGTCATCAACCATCTCAACCCCATCAACAGATGCAACATCAACAACACGATCAGCAACAGCAACATCATGGACGCCAGCACCACCACCAACACTCGCATTCGCACCATGACTTTTTTGGGAATGCGCATGCGCATGCGGGTTTCGAAGGTGATCAAGGGCAGGGGGAACATGGGGAGAGAGCGGCGGGTGGTAATGGTCGAAGTCGAGGTGGGGAAGGACAGGGACAGAAACAGGGACAGGGACAAGGGCAGGTTGGATCGGGGTTCAGGAGTTATGGTTTCTGAGGCATGGATGGAAGGGGGGAATGAGGACTTGAAAAATGTTTTTTTTTTTTTGGAGGGGGAGGGGGGGCGACGTTTGTCCTGCTGTTCGTTTTGCTTGGTTCACTAGCTCTTTTTTCATTTTTCATTTTTCGATTGTTGTTGCCTCTTTTGACAAATCGTACAAAGCGTGTTGGAACCAACGAAAGAAACCCGTGTGCGTGATATGTCCGACGGTCAAAGCTTGGGAGATGGCGAAAATGCTAGAGCGTGCTGGAAGGTCCGAGAAGGTTTGGGGTGGGGCTTCCATCCGCTTCCATCGGCGTCGGTTCCAGCGGCCAGCGGCCACCTCGGGCGACGAGCAGCTTCGCTTCCTTCCGCTATCCAGCTTCTTACAACACACGCATATACGCACGTCGTTACACACGACTACACACAAACACTAGATCAAAGCACTACCAGTCGCTCCAAAGTTAGGCACATTCGATCACGCAAACAAAGTACCTCATATCACTCAAGCTCGAACTCGACCGAACCCACCGTCAAGGAATCCCATCGAAGCACACACCCACACATTCGACGTCACTCACCCCCGGCCCACCACCAGACCAGGCTCATCGCTCGAACTCGCACAAGCACACACGCGCACACGCCCACGCATTCGAAACAAGTGATCAAGTGATCATACAAACGAGGGCCCATCAGCATGGCTAAAGGAAAGGACTACTATGCGATCCTGGGACTGCAGAAGGATGCGAATGAACAACGTAGGTACTCTTTCTGGGGCGGGGGGATCGTCTGACCTCGTTCGGGAACGATGAACTGACTCTCGTCATGATTTTGGCCCCTCCTCCCAGAGATTCGTTCGGCGTACAAGAAGAAAGCGATGTTGTACCACCCCGATCGAAACCCGGATAATACGGAGGAGGCATCCAAGAAGTTCAAGGAAGTTAGCGAGGCCGTTGAGGTATTGACGGTGAGTCTTACTCTGAGCCTTTCTTCGCCAGCTCGGATGGGACATGGGAGATACTGATGAAGTTTCATTTGAACAACACAGGACTCGAACAAACGAGCCATCTACGACCAATTCGGTGAAGAAGGGCTCAAAATGGGCGGCGGTGGAGGAGGAGGAGGCCCACCGCCAGGAGGAGCAGGAGGGAACCCCTTCGCCGGAGCAGGGGGTGGATTCCCACCCGGTGCATTCTCCTTCTCTACGTCGGGAGGAGCGCCAGGTGGAGGGCCCGGTGGATTCCAACCTTCGGATCCGAATGATATCTTTGCTTCGTTGTTTGGGAGTATGGGAGGCATGGGCAGGATGGGCGGGATGGGCGGTGGGAGAGGTGCGAGGGGTGGGGCCGGGGGAAATCCGTTTGCTGGGATGGGGGGGATGGGGGGTATGCCCGGCGGTCCGATGGATACGAGTGATGAGGAGTATCGCGAGGAGAAGCCGCAGGAAGTTGGTGAGTTATCGGGCGCGTGGGTCGGAATTATCAGCAATACGGGGTGGAAACTGATTCCTTGACGCTTCCCTGACCCTACAGTCAAGCAGTTGCCTGTCTCGCTCGAGGATCTGTACAAGGGCGCGACCAAGAAGCTCAAGGTGACCAAGAAGCGTCGTGCGGGTGGCGAAGAGGCCAACACGCTTGAGAGTAGGTCCTTTGTTGGGTCTGAGGCGAGCTTCCCATCAGGGACGGAAAAGCTGACGGCGTTATCGCTTCCCTTCTTCCTGCAGTCGCCGTCAAGCCCGGATGGAAAGCCGGTACCAAAGTTCGGTTCGCCAAAGCCGGCCACGAAACCGCTACGTCTGCTCAAGATCTCGTCTTTGTGATCGAAGAAAAGCCGCACCCGACCTTCAAACGTGAAGGTGACGACCTCATCTACGAACTCAAGGTACCCCTCGTCGACGCTCTCACGGGCCCTTCGTCACCAGACGCCAAGACAAGCTCCATCACGACGTTGGATGGACGAACGATCAAAGTGGATGTACCTTATCCCAGTCCTACGTCGGGTGGGAAACCGCTTTCCTCCGGTCAGGTCATCAAGGTCCCTGGTGAGGGTATGCCGATTTCGAGGAAGAACGCACCGAAGAAGAAGGGGGATTTGCTCGTCAAGGTCCAGGTGGAGTTCCCGGCTCGTTTGAGTGCGAGTCAGGTCGAGGGACTGAGGAAGGTGTTGGCTTGAGTTTGTGGGAGCGCAGTTTTGTATTTAGAACGTCTTTTCCTCTTTCCTTCTCTGATGAAAGAGTCGTTTCGAGCTTGGCTAGACTTACCAATGCGGAGGAGGAGGAGCAGGTTCATCCATCACTTGGGGGAATCATTTTTGTAACTGAAAATGAAATAGTCTATCCCAGTACCCGCGGATCAGATGGTTGTGAGAAGAGGTCACGGGAAAAAGGAGAGGATTTTGGGATTGTTCGGTCACATCTCATCGGGGAAGGGAAGAAGGTTGGTTTGGTCACGAGGCGCGAAGGCCCGAGCGTGGCTCATCTGGGAGCATCTGGGGCGATCTGGTGGGAGGAAGCGCGGCGCGTGTGCGTTCTCTCTTTCTCTTGTTCGTACCCCACTCTCGCCTACACACTCCTTCCCCACACTCTTTCCCCACCATGTCCTCCACCGCCTCGCGCGACAAGTTCCTCTCCATCTGGCCCGGGATCAGGGACGAGTTGGTGGCCTACCTCGAAGCGCAAAAGATGCCCGAGGAGGCGACGGAGTGGTTCAAGCAGGTTGGTTTGCAGACCGATCGGGAGGCGCCAACGGTACGCTCGCTGATCCGGTTTTGTTCGCGATGGGTTGCGGCGAGAGTAGAATTTGGACCATAATTCACCCGGGGGTAAGTGATCGCGGAGGGAGGTGACGGGGTTCACTCGTCGCCTGTCGATCGTCGTCGCGTGGGATGGAAGCAACCAGGGATACTACAATGGCCGACTCATCACCGACGAGCTCGCAAACACTTCTCGTACACCCCAACTAATCCCGGGCCTTCGATCCAGGCAAATTGAACCGCGGCATCTCCGTCGTCGACACGGTCCAAATCCTCAAAGGCTCCGATTTGACCGATCATGAATACAAGCAAGCCGCGATCTTGGGGTGGTGTATCGAGTTGGTGTGTTCTGCATCAAGCTCGCAGCGGATTACAAACGAAGGGAATGCTGATCGTGTGTCTGGGGGTGTGTGGTGTGTACAGCTGCAAGCGTATTTCTTGGTCGCGGATGATATGATGGATCAATCCATTACGCGTAGGGGGCAACCTTGTTGGTATCGAGTCGTAAGCTTGCATCCACAACACAACATTCTCAGCCGATTATAAATGCATCACTGATCCCGCATCTCCCCCCATCGCTGCATCCACCTTTTTCCCACTTTCCAGGAAGGCGTAGGCAACATCGCCATCAACGACGCTTTCATGCTCGAAGCCGCGATCTACCACTTGCTCAAGAAGTACTTCCGGTCCGAGAAGTACTACGTCGATCTGTTGGAGTTGTTCCTTGAGGTGCGTTTGGCGCCCAGGCGCTGATCCTGCGTTACGATCCGCGGAGAAGAGCTGATCATGGCGAGGGTTGGGTTCGTTCAACGATGATAGACTACGTTCCAGACCGAGATGGGGCAGTTGATCGACCTCATCACCGCCCCCGAAGATTCGGTCGATTTGAGTAAATTTTCGTTGGACAAGTGAGTTTGTTCTCGGAGTGTAGGGTTCGAAGGAAATCGTATCCCAGGACCTGACCGCTCCCCACCTCGCTCTAGACACCACTTGATCGTGGTGTACAAAACCGCTTTCTACTCCTTCTACCTCCCCGTCGCCTTGGCCATGCACATGTCCGGCGTCACCACCGAATCCTCGTACAAAAAAGCGCTCGACATCCTCCTTCCGATGGGGGAATACTTCCAAGTTCAAGACGATTACCTCGATTGTTATGGTACCCCGGAACAGATTGGAAAGATCGGGACGGACATTTTGGACAACAAGTGTAGTTGGTTGATCAATGCCGCTCTGGCCAAGGCCGATGAAGGGCAGAGGAAGGTGTTGGACGTGAGTGGGCGTTTCGACTTGGAGGGATGACGTCTCCGATGGTGAACAAGGTTTCTTCTTCCGGAGTGGTGCTGACCCGTCGTCATATCTTGCACCAGGAAAATTACGGCGTCAAATCGTCCGAATCCGAAGCGCGCGTCAAGGAAGTTTACAAGCAACTCGGACTCGCCCAAGCGTTCGATGAATACGAGGCAGAGTCGTACAAGCGCATCAACGCGTTGATCGAGACCATCCCGGAACAAGGTGGAGACGGCTTGAAGAGGGAGGTGTTTAGGGCCTTTTTGAAGAAGGTTTACAAGAGGCAGAAGTAAGGGAGTGTGCAGAGGGGGTGTGAAGGAGGGGACGTGGATTGGTGGCTAGTTTGTGGGAGACCTTATATGTGGAGCAATAGTAGACACTACGTAATATCCGGTGGGAAGGAAGACCATTCTAATACGAAAAGTGAAGGAACGTCCTCGGAGAAAGGAACGTCCTGTAGATCACTGGGAGCTGCTTCTCTTGACCCGTGGCTCAAGCGCTCGAGCTCTAGTCGCACGTGCACGTGGGGAGGCGGAGAACGGACCAATCAGTGATCGCGATTGGCCGGAATCGCTCGGCAATAAACTTGACGTCGGCGGGCTGTTCGAGATGAAGAAGCTCCCTGATGGAGAGTGAGCATTTTAGGTGTGATGATTGATGTCCTCATCTGAAAAGTTGGAGGTACATGAAACGAAAGGTGCTTGGTTTCACAGGCGCTCTTTTTTTCTTTGGGGATGATCGAGCCGAGCGCGCCGATGGGAACCGCCGCTCGCGGTTCTCACCTGTTCTCACATTCCTCGGACGGTCGCTCCTCCATCCTCTTCGTTCGAACCGGGTTCGGCTCCCTATCCCGTCGACCAATCCACCTTTGCGAGACTGCCTTGCGCTTGTGATCCGATCAGAGCTTCGGTGATTCAAGCTATACCCCATTCAGCCCCTCGTCTGACAGCCTCCAAACCAAATCCGCCTGATCAGCCGGCGCGATGAAGTGTCAGTAGTTTCGCATCAAAACCATCTCCGCACCGACGACTAGGGAGCTAATCTTGTGCTGTTCTCCGATCAGTCGGATCCGTCATCAAGGATGCTCTGTGTAGGTTTATATCCCCCCACCGCTCAGGCTCTCCGCTGGGACTATCGACGGCTCTCTCGTCCGACGTCGTTGACGAACCCGACGGGCGACAACGACCCCCGGTCTCGGCTCGCCGTGGATATCATCTATCATCTGCCGCTGATCGACAAGGAAGCGCCGCGCACTCTGGCGCAAGGATGTAACTTTCAGTAGGTTCCTCTGTGCTGACCTTTTTTTTGAATTCTGGTCTTCCTTCCGTGCGTGTTTATAGACCAGGATTGGCAATCGTCCTACATCGATTGTAAGTTCTCTCTTCGCGCTGAACCAAATTGACGCCCCCCTGAAACGTGCCTCCTCGGCTGAAAAGTGGAAAAAGTGGGGGGGGGGGGGGGTGGGGGTTGTTTCCGGATCGGATTCGCGAAATCATGAACTGACTCCTCGATCCTCTTTAAATCTTCGGTAACTCCTCTTTTGTTGAACGACATTCACCTTGTGGATCTTTTTTGCGGGAACCTCTTCTTCCTCCGCCGGCATTTCTTCGCTCCAAATCCTCTCTCACACTTCAGATTCGGGCTTGAAGCGCTTCATCAAGGATCGCCAGTCGCAGCACAAGTGGGACGATGCCGACGAGGCTGACTTTATCAAAGGTTTGTTGTGGAGTTTAATTTGCCTGGAGGTGGCTCGGCAGCGTGCCGATGATTTCTGAGGTATTTGATTTCATTCAGCTTTGGAGGGCGAGTTGGACAAGGTCGTCAAGTTCCAAGAGAGCAAGGTGGGTCAGAATTGGCTCGGCCACGCGAGAAGGCAGTGTATGACCTTTCCGAGCGTTACGAAACACCCATCCTTCGTTTGATTCTTCTGTTCACCAGATGAGCGAATTGACGGGCAAGATCTCGGCCTACGAAGAAGAGGTCAAGCACCTCATCGCGCACGCCGACGCGTCGGCCCCTCCTACGCCGACCGCCTCGGAAGCAGGTCGACATCCCGAGGAGTTGGGTGACGATGGGGGTTCGGACGATGATACGGACGATGATACGGAGGATCGCTTCGTTGATTTGGAGGAGGATTTGGCCAACGTGATTGCGGATGTGCATGATTTGGGCCACTTCACCCATTTGAACTTTACCGGTTTCGTCAAGATCGTAAAGTGAGTCGATCTAGGTAGATACTGTGGATGGTATGTCTGGTACTGATCTCAGTGTTCGGTCCGGTTCTAGGAAACACGATGTTCGTCATGGATTTTATACCAAAGAGGTCTTACAGCGTATCGGAAACGGGTACTGACTTCAGGCAGATGTCGCGTCAACGAACAGAAACGAACTGGGTTCCAACTCCGAGGGCAATTCATGCGCAGCTTCCTCGATCGCAAGCCCTTCTACAAGGAAAACTACGTCAGTCATCTCCCGCGATCAATTCGAAGTTTTTCGCCATCAGTCGCTGACCCACCGCTATGCCTATCTTCGCTCAGGACTCGATCATCGTGCAATTGTCGAGGTTGTACAACCTCGTCCGGACGCGAGGACACCCTGTCATGGGTGACTCGAGTGCCGGTGGAGGACAGAGCGCTTTTGTTCGACAGACGACCAAGGTCAGTTCACGAGTCGGACTTTGATGGGACGAAAGGGGAAGCTGATGTCTATTTGGCTGGTTCGTGCATGTTGTGTGCCAACAGTACTGGGTTCATCCGGTTGGTTTTCGTTCAGCACTTACGAATCGCTCGTGGGGGTGGGGCGTAGAAAGCTGACATGGTCGACAATCCTACAGGACAACTACGTCCAACTCAAGCTCGTCATCCTCAAGCACTTGCCTGTTTTGGGTAGGTCGTCTTCGAGGCCCCTCCGGTCGCTGGGTCCGACGCTGATATGACATAGTTTCGATCTGCAGTTTTCAACCCTGATAAGCCTTTCCAGCAAGAGGATGCGGCCATCTCGTCGATCTACTTTGACAACGGCGTGCGTAGGCGCATTGCCCGAGCTTAGCAGCTGCCGTTGGTGGTGGGTGGCTGATGTGTGCGTTTGACTTTGCTCAGGACCTCGACCTGTATCTGGGACGATTGGAAAAGACCGAAGGGGCCGAGGCGATCCGCATGCGTTGGTACGGTGGGATGGACGTCAAGACGATCTTTGTCGAGCGCAAGACCCATCGCGAGGACTGGACGGGAGAGAAGTCCGTCAAGGCGCGGTTCCCGATCAAGGAGGAACACCTCAACGATTTCCTCGCTGGGCGGTATACGATGGACGAGACGTTCGAGGCTTTGCGCAAGAAGGGGAAGAAGTCGGATAAGGAGATTGATTCGATGCTCAAGCTCGCACGGGAGGTGCAGGCCGCAGTCAAGCACAAGAAGTTGGGACCGGTCATGCGCACGTTCTACAACCGAACAGCATTCCAGCTGCCTGGTGACGCGAGGGTGCGCATCTCGTTCGATACGCAGCTTTCGCTCATTCGTGAGGATAACTGGGATGGCGTGACGCGCTCGGGCGACAATTGGCGTCGAACAGACATTGGCATCGATTGGCCTTTCCCTCAATTGCCGGACGAGGACAAGGAACTGTTCCCTTATGGTGTGCTCGAGGTCAAGTTGCAGACCGAGATGGGCCAACAACCGCCCGAATGGGTGCGCGAACTCGTCTCGTCGCATTTGGTCGAGGCCGTGCCCAAGTTTTCGAAATTCATCCACGGTTGCGCGACCCTGTTGCCGAATCGAGTCGACCTCGTGCCGTTCTGGTTGCCGCAGATGGAGACGGATATTCGTAAACCGGCGACGAGGAAGGCGCAGATCCAGCGTCCGGCACCGTCGCATACCTCGCAATCGAACACGCCGTCGGATGGCGCGTCTCATGAAGCCGAGTTGGCGCAGTACACTGAGCCTGTATCGGATGACGAGGTCGACGAGGACGATAACCGTCATCAGGCGATCACGTCCGACGAAGCAGGTTGGGCCAACCTCCCTCTCCAAGCCGCGGCGGAAGCCAAAGCATTCCGTGACGAAGCGTCCAAGCATGCCGCCTCGGGAGTTGGACAAGCCTTGTCTACTGCGGATGCTTCGACCTCGGCGAATGCGAGGAAACAGCATGAAATCTTCCCCAAGTTGACGCCCGCGAATCTGAGCAAGTTGCTGGACTCCAAGTACGAGACCGAACGATCGAGGGGGTTGAACGAACGTTCTTCTCGAGGTGGTGGTGGAAGGGAGAATGGGGTCAACGGGGTCAACGGGGAGGAACAGACGATCAACCCTTCGGGTATCTCGTTGACGCCCGGGAGGGTCGAGTATGTCAGTTCATTCCGCGCGCAGGCGGGAAAGAAGGTCGCTATTCCGGTCAGGGTCGAACCCAAGGTGTTTTACGCAAATGAAAGGACGAGTGAGTGGACATCCTGGCTTTCGAATGAAGTGGGCGGAGGCTGATTTGTGGGACCATTGATCTTTGCAGCTTTGTCGTGGGTAGAGTTTAGCGTCGTTGTTTCGGCGATCGGCATCGGGATCTTGTCTTTTTCCGATCCTCATGGCAAGTCTTTGGAGTGTTTACTCTTTCCCGCCATCCCCTATGTGATACTGAACCGCTTCCTTCCTTCACACAGACGACATCGCCCTCGCCGCCGCCTCCTCCTTCACCGTTGTCGCGTTGCTCTCGTTGCTCTACACGGGCTACACCTACTACTGGCGCGTGACCAAGATCCGGAACCGCGAGGCTGTCATCTACCATGATTACTTTGGGCCGACGGCTTTGTGTGCGGTCCTGTTCTTGGCGGTGGTTGTGAATTTTTCATTGAGGATCAAGCAGGGTTTGTAAAGAGGAGGGACTGGTAGGGTTCTCTTGTGAATGTCAGGATTGAGGATCGCAAGGAAGACTTTTGCGTGTTTTGTGTGTGGCTCTGTTAATCTTTACCCACGGACGTTCTTACTTTGCAAGTGCTCAAGTCACAAAAGGCCATTGATGGCCCTCAAATTGAGTGCGTGAGAGCTGTGGTTTAGGTTGGCGCTCGCGCTCGGGGGAGACGAGTCCGGGCCGGTGCCGCTTCATGAACGATCGAGATAAGTGGAGGAGCGGGTCCGTGACAGAGACAGGCGCGCACAGGGCTCTCGCCTGATTACTCCATCTTTCACCCCGATCCCATCATCGACATCCGACCTGGTTAGCATGGCTTCGTCACCACTTGATCTGCCACCCGAGGTATGTCCGTTGTGCATTCAATCGAGGGTGCAGGTATTGACACCCACCCACGTCGCTCCCGCTCGGCCGATCGAATGATCGTGCTTGATCGTGCTTGATCGTGCTTCCCCACATCGACTGCCACCTCGACTCCGTCCCCCCCTTGCACAGCTCCTACACCACTGTCTCGTATTCGCGGACCCAGTCGACGTCGTGCATTTCGGAGCGACGTGCAGGGAAGCGTACGAGCATGTCGAGGGTAGCGCGCTCTTGTGGAAGGCGTGCTTCCTCGCTATCTTCGATCCTCCCATAGCCGTAGCCGGGTTGGGCGACGTGACTCGGACGATCGAGGCGAACGACGCCGAGAGCCGGGAAGGAACTTGGCAAGCGGGGTCATCTTCAGCTGCTTCTTCTCCAAGCGCCGCTTCTTCGTCCTCGGGGGATTTCGACTATCGTCAAGCATTACAAGAACGCGTCTACGCGCGGCAAATCCTTCACGCCCCTCATCCAATCCTTGACCAACGAGCCACGCGAGCGATCCTCGACATCGCTACCTCGCGAAAAGCTCATCCATCCCGCAAGGCCTCCTTTCCGCGCTTCCACGAGGTTGATGAATCAAGTTCCGCGAATCAAGTATGGTTGAATGAACACTTCAAAGCCCAAGGGTTCTTTCCCTCTGTTTCGACTCGGTGCAAACCGAGTGCCCCTTGGCGCATTACGAGGCAGCACCGTGATCTTTCCGAACCCGAAACGTACTTGTTCCCCAACGCGAACCAAGTCGAAGCCTTACTCCAGCATCTCGAAGCCTTGGCCACGCCCAATCTGACGCGTATCCTATCCCAGGATCCCGATCGACGTACGATCGCGAGGGAGGTCGTTTATCGCGAGACGAACTTTAAGAAGGCTTCGCATTGGGGACCGTTCTTGGCCGATCGATCGGGAAGGGTCGATTGGAATAAAGTGCTTTCGTTGAGCATCGTCATGACGGCGAATTTGAACGAGGCACAAGCGAATGGGGTGCATCAAGAGGCGAAAATCCCTCAGGGGTGGGAAACGACGAGGCGAGGACCGAGGGCGGGGGAAAGGGAAGGCAAGAATTGGGATGGTTCAGAACAGAAGGTGAGGGATTGGGCAGGGGTGGAGGAGACGGAGTTTAGAGGTACGTATGCGTTCTTGGATTATAGATCGTTTGAACACTTCAAGTGAGTGGGTCGTCGCCCAAGGACTGCAATTCCCAACTGCTGATAGGGGAGGAGCTGATTCCTTCTTGTTCACCCTTGACTCACAGCTTCCATCGCAGTGCAGAATACCGCAGCACCCTAGAAGGCGAATCCGAAGCCATCGGCGACATCATGCGGCTCAAGTTGAAGCTATTGCCCGAAGGGGAGCTGCCGTACCCTCCTGATCGGAATTGGAGGGATGTTGGGACCGGGTTCGATGAAGTTCGTACTATGACGGGGGGAGGGGAGGAGGATAGCGATGATGATGAGGAGGAGGATGGGGACTTTGGGTTGGATTCGGAGGAGGAGAGCGTGGAGTCAGGGAGCGAAGAGAGTGAGCAAAATGAAGAGGAGGGCGAGGGGGAGGCTTCGCCACCTACGTCGGAGACGCGAGGCGAAGTCGAGGCGAAAGCGAGCAGCTCGTCGACCTCACCTCTTGAAGCTGGACCTTCTACCTCGACTCCCTCATCTCAGGGCAACACGCCCCTCTCCTTCATCGGGACCTCCGAACCCCTCCACTTCAACGGCACTTTCCTCACCTCCCACCCGCACATGCAACAACAACCCCAACGTTCCATTCGCGGCACGGTCTCCATGACCCCGGACAACGAGGTGCATTGGCAATACATCATCCGCTATTCGGGGCAGGACCAGTGGTTGATGAATGGGGTTCAGGTCGGGGGTCCCAAGAGTAGGTTCGGGGTGGTAGGGACTTGGTCTACGGCGAACCATGAGCCTGCTGGACCGTGTGGTCCGTTCTGGTACTTTCCGCATTTTGAAGGGGAGGCGGAGAGTGGGAGTGAGTGAGGGAGCCGAGGTGGTGCAAAGGGCAAGGGGGTAGAGCTCGCTTTCTGGTCTGTTGTTTGGACCGTTTCATTTCCTTTTTCGTATTGGAGCGCGTTCTCGAGTTGTTGTCGTCAGTAGTATATGTATTTCAACATCTGTCAGATTTCGGGGTATAGCCCGATGCGACACGAAAAGATACTTTTAATACTCAGCACTCCATCCCCAGCAACAACAAGGTCTCGAACTGATCATCCGACCCTAAACCATTCATCAACGCCTCATCCTCTTTCGGGACGTCCCAAGTGTAAGTCTTGGGTCTGCGAGTGCATACGAATATGAAGAGCTGGTCTTGGCCTTCGGAGGTTTCACCGAAACGATGCCAGTGATCTTCGTCGGCGGCGGGAGAGGGGAGAGTGGTGTTTGGGTCTTGGGCTGAGGTGGCGATGGGTCGGTAGTACACGGGTTCGAATTCGAACCAAATGCCTGTAACTCCTCCCCAGTTGAGTCTGTGATCCTGGACGAAAGTCCGACGGGCCCGATCACCGAAACTGAAACTCACCAAAAGCTTTCCAAAACGGTTCTTCCCTCGGCAAACTGCGGATCTTGTACCCGATCACGACTTGGGGAACATCGTTTCCTTTCCTTGATGTGTCATCCACATCCGTCCGAGAGGGTGTTTTCCGCGGTTGGGTCAACCAAATCAAGGTGCGTAATAGACCGGGGTATAGGAAGGGGAAGTAGACGAGGTCCGAAGCGAGGATCAAGTCCGGACCTGGACCTGTGTTCGAGTCGTCATCGGCCGAGGAAAGAAGATCGAATTCGTTCTCGAGCTCCTCGAAAGCCTCTTGATCGCCCCAAGGTAAGGGTCTCACTTTGACATCCCCCAACGTAGTCTGAACATGGGAACCTTTGGCCTTCCCGTTGCCCTTTCCCTCTTGCCCCTCCTCGGTGACCGAAATACCTAGGTTCGTGCGTAATAAAGGACACACTTCCGGAAGGTCCGTGACGATCAACCTATCCGACTCTTTCAGAAAGGGAAGGAGGTGGAGGGAGAGGTACCCCGTTCCAGAACCGATTTCGACGAGCGTTCGTTTTCGCTGCTTCGTTCTTTGTGAGGGAGGGGGGGAGGAAGAGTCTTCGGTCGTTGAAGGTTGGACGAATAGAGGGCAGAGGGGTTCGAACACGAGTTTGGAGGTGGAGGGTATGGAGGTGGGTACGTATGGTGGTTTGCAGTAGCGTTTCATTAGGTAGGCGGCTTCCCATGTCCTGTCACGTAAGAAAATTTAGGAGAGAGAGAGAGAGCGTGAGCTAACCCCCACTTGTTGCGAAGGACGGAACACCAAACTGACCTCCCCGCGATCCCATACGTATCGATATCCTGTTCATGTTCGACTTCCTCGTCGTCTTCATCGAATTCTGCGTCGACTTCATCTGTCCGGGGCGGGTCTTTATGGGAGGTTTCTTTCTTTGTAGGTCGACGAAGTTGGAGAGTGGAGCGGGAGGAGGGGACGATGCTGAGCTTCGAGGGACGGTTGGGATCAACGGGGGTGGAGGTGGAGGTGGATGGGGTGTTCATCGATGAGATGGGCTAGCAAGGTAGCCAAGGCCTGAAAAAGTCCCCTGGGAACACACCGATGCAAGTGCGAGAGCGTGTTGATACGTTCGGTCCAAAGGGGTCGAAATGCTCTTTCCGATCCGTGGTGGGTTGGTTAGGGTTGGTCCGCTTCGGTTGATAATGCGCATTTGAACGACGAGTGCCTCTCGTGTGCGCCTGTCGCTTTGCCTCCCGCAACTCGCTTCGCCGCTGGATTCCCTTCCGGTTGCTCCTTCCGCACGATGTAGGACTCACGCAGACCCACCCGAGGTAATTTCTCTCTTCGACTTCTCTGGTGCTGGTCTGTCCCACCTATCGGGTGCTGGTCTCTCCCGTCTCCCTCCCCCTGCCTCTAGCCCTCCTTGGGCTACCGTTTTCCTCCTCCGCAAGAAGAGGAAAAGGAAAACGACACGTGCCTCCCTTCTCCGCCCAAAAATAATCGAAAGGATGATCTCGACGAGTAATCATGCATAGTTCACACTGAGTTACCCCCCAAAAAGGGGTACGATGCTGATTCTAATATCTATCAAAATAGTCTTTCGGTTAGCACCCTTCTGCGAGTTGGCACTCGTTTTTCTGTGCATTCGTGAGAACTGACCCGAGTGCCTGTTCATCACAGCTCCTATCTGATATCGACTCTTCCTGGGCTCTCTCCTTCCCCCTCGACCATTTCAAGGCTTGGTTCATTATACATTTATTGATCCCGTGTACTGACTCCTCTCCTTTCTTTCCCTGCTCCGCTCCGCTCCGCACGCGCTGGCGCCGTCTTGGGATCCGCATCGAAACCTTCGACAAGGCTGGACTTGTGGGGTCGTTGTTGTAGAAGTTTTCCGTGTAGATGTTGTAATCATCTCTCGTCCTCTTGCGTGTTTCGAGTGATCGGGCGCCAATTGAGACCCCTGCGCTAAGTAGAGGCTGTCCGAAAGGAGGTTCTAGCAGCGCCCCCACTTCGGCTCTCCTCTTCCCTCCTACCTCCCTGTCCTCCTTCCCCCATCCGATCCCCTCCTCCAAAGAAATGGTCAAACCCACGATCGACTACTCCCTCTACTACGTCACAGGCCGCGAACTACTTCCCCCCTCGTCGAACCCAGATGACGTCGACGTCGACCCAACGCCGTCCTACCTCACTCACCTCGAATTAGCTTTGAGAGGAGGTGTGACGGTCGTGCAAATTAGGGAGAAGGATGTCGGTGGAAGAGAGCTTTATCAAGTTGCCAAGAGATCAAAGGAGGTTTGTGATCAGGTGAGTTTCGGGGGCAGGGAGTGCGAATGGGGAAGGCGGGTGGGGCGGGCAGTTCGATGCGGAGCTTCAAGGACGGTAGGCGTCCTCGATGACAGAGGGAGGGGTGTCGAGTCAAGTCTGAGAACCGGTATGGAGGATATGCTCTAAGTCTCTTCTGCGCGAATCGTAACGCCCCTCCTCGACCTGACGAGATCGACAGACCACCGGCAGACTGAGGAGGAGCAGCTCGGTACAGGTCACTTCTTTGGGTGGTGAGGGCCGACTGAGTTTGCAAGCACTTGGAAAACTCCTTTTCCGGATACACGACGCTTTGAGGACGAATCCTTACGAAATTTCCCCATCTCGGTCGCCGAGCTGATTCCCGCGGGAAACTAATCCCGACCTGCCCCCTAACCCCTTTCTCCTCCAGTACTCGGTCCCCCTCATCATCAACGACCGTCTCGACATCGCACTCCTCCTATCCTGCGGTCTCCACGTAGGGCAATCCGACCTTCCCGCACCTCAAGCTCGTCAATTCCTCGGTCCGGACCAACTTCTCGGCGTCTCCATCAACACCGTCGAAGAATTGGAAGTCGTTTTGGCCTATCCTGAGGGAACGGTCGATTACATTGGTGTGGGACCCTGTTATGGCACAAAGACAAAGAAGGATTTGAGCCCTGTGCTTGGGATGAGAGGTGTGAGGGATTTGTTGGCGAGGTTGGGGGGGAGTGAGATCAAAGTTGTTGTCATTGGTGAGTAGCAAAAGTCTCTTCTCAGCCCGGGCTTTTCGTTGGACAGGGGGGGGGGGGCGGGGCCTGAGATAGCGGCCTTCTGCACACAGGCGGCGTCACACCCGAAACGATTCCCAACATCCTCTACCAAACCCCTGCAGCTATCCCAGACTCCAACGAGTATCGTCATCTCGATGGTCTGGCCGTCGTATCCTCCATCGCCGCCTCCCCCGATCCGGACCAAGCCGCTCGCTCACTCCTGAGCCAATTCCGCACTTCCCCACGCTTCACCCTCACCCTCCCCACCCCACTCCAATCCACTCCAACCCTCTTGGACCAAGTGATCAATCTGTTCACCCGTCTCCAATCGACAAGTGAGGAACACCGTACCCTCGTCCACCATCTGACAAATCAAGTCGTCATGAACGACTGTGCGAACCTTACCCTCGCTTTGGGATGTTCTCCCATCATGTCCGTCGTTCCTCAAGAACTGGATCAACTCGCAGGGTATTTGGGTTGCCTATTGCTTAATTTAGGAACGGCGACTTTGGACCAAGTCTCTGCTCAGAGACAAGCTGGTCGAGCCGCGAACAGAGTCGGCAAATTGGTGGTGTTTGATCCTGTTGGGTGTGGAGCGACGGTCCATAGAAGAGGGATGGCGGATCAGTTGATGGATGATGTACGAGTCAGTGTTTGTAAAGGAAACGCCGGGGAGATTGGTAGTTTGTTGGGGAGCAAGGAGGTCAAATCTAGAGGCGTTGATTCGGTTGGGAAGGGGTTCGCCGATCCGGCGAGTGTGGTCAGGGATTTGGCGCGGAGGGAAAGTAAGCTGAAGGAGGGGCGATCGATTTTCGGTCGACGTTTTGGCCGTCCGCTGAATCGGAGACTGATGGCTGTTTTCTTATTGCAGAATTCACTGTCGCCATGTCTGGCGAAGTGGACTACATCTCCAACGGCGAAGTCGTCGTCAAGTTATCAAACGGTCACGACTATCAAGGCATCATCACGGGCAGTGGGTGTATGGCCTCGACGTGAGTCGGTCTCGGCCATCGCAATGGGGTTTGGACCGAGTGTATTGATCCAACTTGTCTGACACTCGTTTCATTAGCGCTGTGGCTTGTTTCGCATCCCTACCGCTCGAAAAGGACGAAACGATCGCTTCGCGAGCTTTCTTGGCCGCCGTGACAGGGTAAGTTCACACTTCCCATCTTTCGTTTCCCCCAAGGCCCACGATTTTCAAAAAAGAAAAACACTTACACGCCCTCTTTTCATCCCGTAGTATCACTGCCATCAACGTCGCCGCTGAAATCGCCGCTCAACGGAAGGACGTCATGGGGCCGAATACGTTCAGGGCCGCGATGATTGATGAATGTTGGAGTTTGACGGCGGATAAGTTGAGGCAGGGGGCGAAGTTTCAGGTTCTTTGATTGAAGGCAGGTCATAGAAGGGAGTTGGGTTGAGTACGCCTTGCGTAGAGCTTGGACTTATAGGTGGAATTGCTATAGTTCGTCAGTCCAAGATGCCAGGGGGCAGGGGCGCTTTCACATGAGACTTTCTCCTCGCCCAAGGCAAACAGGATTTGGTGAAGTGGAAAAGGGATCCGAGGCTACAAATTGCAACACGTTCCCCTTAATAATCTTACACATCCAAAGCTCCGAAAAAACTTCTGCCAAATCGCCGATCTCCAGTGCGGACCGACCGCCCGCAGGTTTTGCACAACCGCCATCGTAACACGTCACCACACGTGGTATGTCCAACCTCCTCCTTCGTACTACTTTATACAAGCTTGTGCCGCGTTACTTTATGAACCGGATTTAGAGATGAAAACACAGGGTACAGGGGAGAAAAGAGGAAGTGTTTGACGAGCTGCAGTGTCGGCGGGATCGCACGTAGTTCCCACGCCTCTCCTTCCCCTCGCGATGTCCGCCGATCGGAACGCCGATCGTTCCGATCGGCGGACATCTGGACATTTTGTCGGGGAACATCCTCAGGATCGCAGACCACATGAGGCTGCCCATGGTCAACGCCAAGAACCTACAGGGCCTCTGGAATTCTGTCGACCAGTCCTGCGCTGACTTAGTTGCCTCGGTCATCAAAACTCGCCTGGGGATCCCTGGCGATAACATCTGGTGCTCGGTCGCCACCGACCGGTGCCGAAGTACACCGCCATAACATGCTGGTGACCTTCCCGGGGGTCACGCTTGCCGAGCCTGATGGCGAAACAATCCACGCCCAATGCGCTCTTGATCGATCTATGCCGACACTCGGGTAAAAACAGAGTAGTACCTGTTCTTGTCCGACTCAAGGAGCAGTGGGCGTCCTTGACACCGGTCCACCTCCGGGTGGTAACATTTGGCCACACGAGTGAAATCAAGTTGGAGGTGAACATTGACGTCTGAACTGCCCCTGCAAGCCTACAAAATGAGTACTCCTTTTTCTCGAAGTTCCGAATAGGATCGATCAAGAGCCCATCCGTGCCACTGGGGGTGGATCGTTTTGCCATTTCGGCAAGTGTGACACCCGGGAAGCTCACTCAAGCATGTTGTGGTGGTACCGATGGAAACCGAGCACCAGATGTTGTCGGCGGGAATCGCCAAGACAAGTTTCGATGACGGACGCTTTGGTACATGACCGGTCTACAGACTCACGGAGGTCCTGTAGTTTCTTGGCGTTGACCATGGGCAGTCTGTGGTCGGCAACCCGTTCCGAACATAATGTGAACTCGAGACGCCCGATCGGGACAACGGCGAACATCGCGAGGGAAAGGACAGGTGTAGCAAGAGGTGGCTGAAGCAAGAAGGTGTTGAAGGTGTGATCGAAAGGAAGGAAAGATGTTCACCTCAGCCAACGCGGTATTTCTCCTCTCGCGACGTCCCTTTGTCTGCCTTCTCGGCTCGGCCCAGGTGCCCCTGTCTCTCGTTCGGCACGTCTCGTCGGCGTCGGTCGGGGCGCCGACCTCCCTGGCTAGGGAAGTTGTGGGTCTCGGGGTCCCGGCTGACTCCCCAGTTATAGTATAGCAAGCGGCCGATCAGAGATGTCAGATAAAGATGAGGGCCAAGTATGAGGCTAACAAGAGACCCAAGGTGAACGAGAGGAGAGAGGGGTAGAGCCGAGTCCGAGAGCCGAGAAACGACCGAGACGCTGAGAATGGATAGCGGAGAACGATGCCGAACGAGGTAGGATGCTGTATTAGGTCTACCTGAGAACAAGAAGTATACTCCCTCGCGACGTCCAAGTCATTCGAACCACTCCGATCCCTTGATTCCGCTCCACCGCCTCATCCGCTAATTAGGCCGCTCTTCCCCCTTTTCCTCCGTTCGGCCCGGTCCCCCGTGTGCATTTCCGCCGTATGCTTTGACGTGTCCGTTCCGAGTGGAAAGCTTGCGATGTGTAAGATTTCGACAGAAGGGTTTGCATACCAAGAGGCTGAAGCGGAGAAAGAGAAAAAGAGAGTTGATTCTACACAAAAAAAGGCAACCAAAGTGCTGCTGGGTCGAACGAAGCAGCGATAGGTGGTCAAGACGGTCTAGCTTCCCCCATTTACTCTGTGAGAAGGACGAGGTGGATCAGTCTCAAAAAGGACGAGAAGGAGTGTTCTGAGAGTGACTTACTCCTGTACCACGTGACACCCTTTCTTCCGCGCCTGCGCAAGAGCGAGAAAGCGAGAGATATCGATCAGCGGCTGTGCCTTCGAGAATCCTCCGACGAGTAAACATACCTCATCTTGCGCTGAAGTTGCAGCATACCGTCTGTGGGGAGGGTCCGATGGGGAAAAGGAAGTGTCAGCACGATATCCCATTTCATGGGCTGCGCCCGAAATCTCTACGCACAAAGCAAAGCCTCGGCCGTCGGCGGGCATCCGGGAACGTAGAGATCGACGGGGACGATACGGTCGCAACCTCGAACGACCGAATAGCTGTGAGTGTCGGATCGAAAGAGTCAGTACATCGGGGCATCATTAGAGGATCTCATGCGTTGCGACTCGAGCTTACGAGTAGTGGTAGTATCCTCCACTGCGAGTTGGAGATGTAATTTGTAGATCGAATCAGCCACAGAAGATGACGATTGACGAACCGGTCCCGGACTTACCCGTTGGCGCAAGAGCCCATGGAGATGACCCATCGTGGCTCTACGAATGGAAACGTCGAGTTCTTTCGTCAGCCGAGTTTCCCGCGTCCAAGCGTACGAGTTATCCGCTAGTGCGCACTTACCGGGCATTTGGTCGTAGACCTTGCGCAAGGCCGGCGCCATCTTGTTGGTCAAGGTGCCCGCCACAATCATGATATCGGACTGGTCACCCAAAACATAGAGAGCGCTGATCAGCCGATGTGGCGACTCCATTGAGAAGGACCGCGGGGAGATCACGTACCTGCCGAGGGGAAGCTCGGAAGACGACACCGAGTCGATCTTGGTCGTATCGCGCCGCGGCCATGTGCATCATCTCGACGGCGCAGCAAGCCAAGCCAAAGGTCTTAAGACCAGGGAAGGAGTGTTGTCGAGGGACAGCGGGACGAGGTGGCGGAGGGACAGCGCGATCGCGGCGGGGAAAGGAACAGAGAGCAAGATCAGCACCCCATGCACAGCTGGCCGAACGGCACTACCCGACACCACTGACCATGGGCCACATGGAACCCTGTCGAGCCCAGTTGACGATCTTGTCCGCGGTAGCGAGAGCATACTCGACGCCGTTCTTGGGCGTCTCGAGGCTGAGCTGGTTCGAGCCTTGCTTGGCCAGATTGAACGCGTTCTCAGCATCGACCGTGGCCGGG
The DNA here is from genome assembly GCA_900102585.1 of Microbotryum saponariae. Classification (NCBI taxonomy): domain Eukaryota; kingdom Fungi; phylum Basidiomycota; class Microbotryomycetes; order Microbotryales; family Microbotryaceae; genus Microbotryum; species Microbotryum saponariae. The sequence continues at coordinate 1,144,853 of FMWQ01000047.1, read as the reverse complement.
GTCTGCGACGTTGCCTGCGCGATCGCGCTCGAACGGTGGATCGGCTTGGACGAGCTGGACGAGATGGTGCGATGTTGCTGCAAGAGAGCGGGCGCGATTCGTGTCGGTGCGACGGCGTGGACGCCTGACGATCGGAGCGTGACCAGGCCTGTTGAGAGTGCATCGACGGGTCAGCAGGGGTGTTCATGGGGTGAAATTAGCTTCTGGACTGAACTGGCCTGTTCGGAATGCGTTCATGGTGGCAGAGTGATGCACGATCGAGGGCGGTGGCAAGAGATCGACATGATCCCGTCCCCCTCCGCGCGCGCTGGTCGCACCGCACGCTGAACCACGCTGAACCAATCCTAACCAATCACGGCACGCTCGAAGGTCCGAATATTCGATTTTACGATTTCTATACAATGCTCGCCAAATACAGAATCCGCAGTGCCCATACTAGCTGAATAATCCTCCCCAGTTTTTGGAGCAGTATCTGGAGCGCTGTAGGGCTTATGAAGCCGCTTAGTGGGAACGTTTAAAATCACGAGCTTTCCGAAACTGCGGCTAGGAGGACCAGTGACTGAGCTGTTAGGGTGCCAGATGAAACGAGAAAGGTATTTTTCTCAGTTCATCCCATTCACGTGGATGCTATGATTGCAGAGTGAACGGACATTCTTCGTTGCGCCGTGAGCCATTATTCGTCCAGGCCGACCCGCCCCCCTATTCCAGCCCCGGCGAGCGAGCGGCAAATCGTCTCGTTGGCGAGTCAAAGTTAGCTCACTATCGCGAACGAGATCGGAGTTGGTGCCCAGATCTCTGAGCAGATCACACTCAATCCTGTCAGATCAAACTCTACGCCTTTGGCAATCACTCTCGTGTGCTTTCAATTCCCACTACTCAGGTATGACCTTCCGCTTTTGCGCGGCAAAGAAGGGCCGAGGCACCGTGTCGAGATTACAACGTTTGAGCGCTTCATCGACGCTTCTCGAAGCTTGTTTCTGTCCTACCTATCAACGCTTCGTGTGGACGCCTCCCGCCTTGAAGTTCCAGAAGGTGAGCACTTCAATCCTCCTTCACCCCTCGAGCCCATACACCAGCAGTGACTGACCCTCCCCCATTGGCAACAGCGGCAGCAGCTCAAACCAGTTCCGGGGAGCTCTTGACTTCGGCGAACGGGCTCGGTCTCGACCCCACCTGCCAGCTGGCGGACTCCGCTCGACTGAACTTGGCCGAGCGATCGCGCGTGCCACCTTTCACAACCACTCCTTTGCATTGCCGCTCCTTCGCTCCAATCCATCATTCGATACCCATCGAGAGGTCTACGAACATCTCGATCTGAGGTGTCATGTTCTCCCGTTTAACCGCGATGTTGACGGCTGGACCCGAAAGCGCAGCTGCGGCGATTCAGCCTACTCGACCCCACCTTCGATACCTCCTCGCGGCGGCTCGACCTCTCGGCCCGGATCGACTACGACGACCCCATTGAGCAATCTCTCCGATTCGCGCGATTCACCTTCCTCAAGAAGAGATCGAGATTGGGTCCCTTTATTCGTTTCACCCTCACCTGATTCCCCTCTCGTCACTTCTACGGCTTTACCGAGCCCTTCGCCGAGAAGGCAGACTTTTGGTGAACTCTTACCGACCGCTCCTGGGGTAGGGATGAGGAGGAGGGATTCTTCGGTGATGGAGGTGATGGAGTATCACGACACGCTTTCGTCGTTGAGCTCTTCACCTAGTCGGCGATCGTCGACGAACGCGACGTTGGGGTCAAATGATATGTTGCCGATCAGTTGGCCAGGTTTGGAACCGAGTCGGGGGTTAGGGACCAGTTCGACGATGAGCTCGGAACCCGGGCTGGTGGGGATCTCGTCGAGCTCGAATGCATCACTGCTGCAACATCGCAAAGCGGGAGGTGGAATCGATATCGATGTTGAAGATGGTCGTCGTCGTTTATCGAGAAGACCATCTGCCGCCAGCAGCTTCAACATGGAATCCAGCGACCCGACGAACGGGCTGGCAGCCTCTTCCGTGGGGATGCAGAAACTTCCCAGTCTTACTTCAGTCCTGCACAACACTCTGGACGGGAATAATGGCGCTTCTTCCTCTTTGTTGAAAGCCGGATTGAGCAAGTTGCCGAGGAAACGAAGTTCGCTCAAAGGGCTCGAATCACCGACGATCCTCGGCCTGCGACAGCGCCACCCGAAACGCTCCTTCATTCGACTCGGCGGCCTATGTTTTTGTGCGTTCATGAGCATCTAAATCGGTCGCCACATTCTCCAGCTTGTCTTTCCCTCCAAAACAGCCTCGAAACAACGCTCTTGGCTGCCTTCGATTCCACAACCCATGACCCTCTTCGATACGTTCGAAACGGTGTCTTACCCAATCAAATCCCATCCCCGGACCCCCAGAGAGGACGAGTACGCTTATACGACCTTCGTCGACTACCTCACCACCCGACTCGGCTCTCATTTCTCCTACGCTACGAGCGCTCGACGAAAAAGACCTTCTCATCTTTGGCTTACTACAGCGACGAACGAGAGCGTTCGGATCTCGGCACCTCATTTGGATGGGTTCGTCAGAGCTTTAGACGAAGGGGGGGATTCAGCGACGTCGAAGGATATAGAAGGCGAAGAGGCGAATTCGTTCGCGAGGAGGATGTTAGTCACGCTTTGTAGGGATCAGGGGTGCGTCGAGTATTGTAGAGAACATCCGAGGATGTTTTGTTGGGGTGGGATGGTGCCTGAAGGGCAGGACGAGAGGAAGGTCAAACTTAGAGCGATTGTGGAGACACTGGGTAGTAGGAGGAGGTTGTTCTTCGTTGATAGGTCAGTCGGTTCGAATCGGCTCGTGAGCGGTCTGGGTTCGATGGCTGATCAAGCCTTTACTTTTGCGAACCGCGCAGCGATGTGTTCTTTCGAACGTAGGTCTGTTCACTCTACCCCGGACCACGCTGAGATTGACTCAAAGAAATCGTTTTTACAGCGACCCTGTTCCCCATATGGGCCCTTTGGCCGACTACGACATGCAAATCACCGACACTTGGAAGACGGGGGCCCTGCAAGCCGTGAGTCAGCTCAACCGCCCCTATCCTCCCTCAGCTCTCATCGCTCAGCTCTTTTCGTACATCTACCCCAGGGCTTCATCTTCCTCAACCCAACCAAACACGTCATATCCCTTTTCCAAAGGCTGTTGGACCTCTCCCGAGGCCCCGACGAAGAAGATCATATTTGGCGCACCACGAACCTACTCCTCGACCCCTCCGGAGCACGTCGCGATACGGCCCACGTCGCACCTCCGCATTCACCAGGCGAAGATGAGAAACTGTTCGTCGAACGAACAGGCGCGGTCGATGATGCGGTAGACAGTTTGTACGGTCAGGCCGAACTCGAAAGTGGGTGGGGGGGAGGAATCGACGTCAAGGTTTTGGAGAGGAAGAAGTTTAGGACGAGTACGGGGAGGTTAGCGAGGATGGAGTGGGAGAGGGAGAAGAATGAACAGGCCGTCTATTTTCATTGTATTTGTTGTGGCGATCTGGTGAGTGGGTTTCTAGTTTTGTTCAGAGAGTTGGATGGGAAGGTTGTACTGATCTTCATTGGCAATCGCAGGCGAGTCAATCCTACATCGCTGGTTCGTTAGGCTACCACAGTCCGACCGTCGTTTACCCCTCCCTGGAAGACGACCTCGACGCGCAATCCAAGCGTCTCCACGAACATCGCCACGTCGTACTTCCGTCCTCGATCCCCTCCCCCCTTAGTTCCTCTCCCAACGGTCCCGTTTCGTTCCCCCAAGTGCTTCGAGCCCCTCACCTAATCGGTAATCTCACAACGCTCCAATTCGTCATGGGTCTCCTCCTTCAAGCCGCGCACGACTCGGGCCGAACGTTTGTGCCTCCATTAAAAGGAACGATCCTAAGCTCTTCCAACCTCGCCACGACCCATCAATCCCAATCTTCGACCACCGAACGTTACATCTGGCGAATCTTCCCCACCTCTTTTTGGGCTAACCATCCTTCCCACGTACCGGGTCATCAAGTCCTCCTCACCGAACCGCATTACGTTTCGCACGCGATCGAACATTTGAGACAAACGCATTCTTCGTCCGAAGCGGGGATGACGGCCTTGGCTGAAGTATCGGACGTGTTGTGGTTGGATTTTAGGACGATGCGGTCTTATGAGGAGATGATTAGGGTCTTGACGAGACCTTGTTTTAGTACGACCAGGGTCGTGAATGTAGAATTCGTCGAGTGGGTTCAAGGGAAGGAATATTGGGGTTTGAGGGATGAGTTTAAGGAGGTGGAGATGTGTGAGATGGTGGAAGAGGAGGGGGAGGGTTGTAGGGATATCTGTCCGAGGAAGCTGAAGGAGGTGCAAGAGGTGGTCGGAACGGGTCTTTAGATTACGAGTGTTTGGGTATATCCGTTGCTGGAAGTAAAATAACGGTTCTCCAGGTCTCAAAAGTGTAAATTCCCCTCCTACGCCTCGGTCTTTTTCTTCTGGAACGCTATTGTTGTGATCGAAGAACCGGTACTACCTCCGAACGAAAAGGAAGGGCGTGGGACCAAGGAATGGAAGATGAGACCTGTTGGAGGAAAAGGTGTGTTTAGTACGGTGCTGGGTTCATCGATGGAAGCTCGAGCGCGACGGACCTGTTTGAGGAGTGATGAAAGCTGTTTCCAACTCGGCGCGTGTCCAGTTGCCTGTAAGAGAGGTTCCGTGCGCAATGAAAGGATCAGCCGTCCGGAGAAGAAAGAAGAGCTCATCTTTCCGTCGCAGGGATAACGTACAAGACGTAATCAAGAAATACCCCTCCTCGTCCAACAAACCGGCTACAGCCGTTGGATAAAGTTCCCCGATCCGAACACCCTCCTTGGGATCGATTTCGTCACTCAAACAGATTGCATCATAAGTACCTTTGTCCAATAAGACTTTCCATCTCTTTTGGGTCAATCGGGGGTCCGGGTCGTGGGAGAGGATGTCGGACACGAAGAAATTGATGGAGGGTTTGGGGTCCGGGGTCGTGGAGGATAGTATGGATTCGGCCAACTCGATGGAGGAGGGGGAATAGTCTATCCCAGTAAGGGAGGTGTAGCCTTCTTCGGAAAGACGAAAGAGGAGTTGGCCGTTGCCCGTGCCGACTGCTCCCCACACATACGGAAGAGCGAAGGGCGGTCGGTCAGCTTCTTCGTCCTGACGAGCTTGCGTCGTCAAGAACACTGACGATCCAAAAGGTTTGCGTCGGTTTGGGGTACATGTTCCTGGACCCATTCGACCATCTTGTCCGATGCGTCTTCGCCGAACCAGACTTCGCCTTGGTCTGCAACGAGTCGGAACACGTGATCAGCGTCTACGCTGCGCCTACTTGGCTGCCTGGTACTTGCCTCCGATCTCTTTGAACATCCTGACTTCGCGTTCGTAGACCTAATTTCGAAGCAAAACACAGATCAGCTAGGACGACAACCACCTTCTCTTATGGGCCCCACTCTCCGGTGAGATACCTCATCCCAGTGCTGCTTGGTCCCCAACTTTGAAGGATGAAGAGGGGCTTCCAGCGCAGGCGCTTCGTCAGGATGGGCAGCGAGCCAGGATACGGCGGCTTGCAGAGATGGGCCTGGCATGGTGCGCTTCTCGGGGAAAGAGGGAGAGAGGTGGGAGCAAAGCGGGAAGGAGGTCAAAGGCAAGATCGCGAGGCGCGTTCGCTCTGTCTCCCCGGTGCCTTGACTTGGTCACGGCGATGGCGCAAGAGGCAGGTCACCATCTCAACTACCGATCTACCGCTGAACTGACTCTCCCTTCCTTCGTGCCGATAGATTACTCTGCGCTACTTTGCTTCCGTACGGACCGCTCTCGAAGGTCTCCCGTCCCAGACTCAGCTCTCCCTCCCCACTTTACCGTTCAAGCTCTCGCACCTGCGCACCCATCTCGTTGCCCTCCACCCGGACAACGAGCCTTTTCGACTCGCACTCGAATCAAGTCAATGGTCCGTAGATGAGGAGATGATTCCGAGGGGGGAAGAGGACAAGTTCGAGTTGAACGGAGGAGAGGTCGTTTGTCCGATCCCTCCCGTATCGGGGGGATAGTGGGATACACCACGAACGAACGGACAAAATTGTGATCAGAGCAGTACGATCATCCCTCGGTGAGCTTGTTCCTCTTGGCTTGCACCTCGTCCCTCTTGTGCCTCAACATCCTCTTCCTCTCCTCCTTATCGGCCTCCCGCTTCCCCTGGACCCCTCCCACGCTCTCCAACGCCTCCCTCGCTTGCACGCCCTCCCTCCTGATCTCTTTCAAACTCTCCATCCTCTCCCTCCTCGTGCTGTCGTCCATGCCCAACGCGATAAAGCCAGCTCCCCTCGTACGTTTCTCCTTGGTCGCGTCATACCGATCGACCAAAGCGCCGCGCGATCGTTGATTCTCCCTCGCTATGGCGGCCAATTTCTCAGGGTCGGGTTCGTAAACGGGGAAATGTCGTTGGTCACCGTAGTAGACCTTGTCGGCGGGAGAGACTTGGGAAGGGACGTTCGAAGGGAGGGCTGTTCCGGCGGGCACGTCCGATCGAGGTACGCGATGAGAGCGGCCGAATTCGTCTAGGTATTCGACCATCGGGTTCTGGGAGCGGGGTGAAGCAATGATGAGTCAGTGGACCATGCAGCCCGAGAGCTGGGATGTGAAGAACCTACTCGTGGATCCTCTCCAACTTGAGCCTGATCAGAATCTTCTTGCTCTTCGGACGAGTCTGGCTCCCCTTCCGAATCGGTCTGTTCTTCCTTGGCCTCGAAATCGACCAACAACTGTGAGAGTTTGTGGTTATCGACTCCCAAGTCTTTACCTTTTCTGTTTGCCAACGCTCGCTTGAAAGGAACCTAATCAGTCCGGCCCGACCACTTGAATAAAAGCCTTGTACTCTTTTTTTTTTTTTTTTTTTTGAACGCACTTTATCCGCTCGTACAAGCTCGCCTTTTGTTCCAAGTTTGATCGAACGGTATTGATCCTCCCCGTTTGGTCGAGGTCGGTTTCAGAGACGATCTGGTCCTTGGCTTGACGAGCTGCGAGGCCGGCGTTCGAACGGTGCCAGGGCGAGATCGGTTTGGGACCGGCGGTGGAGGAGGGGAGTCCGCGCGTGTAGGAGGAAGAAGAGGAGGAGGAGCTGAGAGTTGTCGCCGTTTTGCGGCTGGTTGTTGGGTGGTAAGAGTGGGAGAGGAGGTGGATTAGTGGAGAGGAAGGGGGACGAGCGAGGAGGACGGAGTGGGGAGAAGGGAACGTACGTGATCTCGGCTTTGAGAGCCAAGAGGGAGGAAGAGGCGAGCTTGACTTTGGATGTTGAAGCGGAGGTCGAGCTCGACGCTGTTGGTGTGGAGGAGGACATTCTAGTGTGAGGTCGTAGGAATGAACGAGGGGGAGGGAGTGAGTCGAGTCGAGGCGAGGCGCAAGTTGGAGGGACCGTCCCCCCCACTTGAGCCGACGTGGGCAGACGTGGGCCTATTACTTGAGCCCGATTAGACCCTAATAACTAGACTCTATTAGACTTGACTCTTGCCTGGCGCCCGCCCATTCGCGCACTTTGCTTCCTCGCACCTCCTTCAATCGGTCCATTTGGCCCCCACTTGCCACGATGCACTCGCCTGCGCCACGTCGCACATCCTCCACCGCCACCGCCACCGCCACCGCCACCGCCACCGCCACCGCCTCGACCTCGACCTCGACCTCGACCTCGCTTCCCCCGCTTCCCCCGCTTCCCGCCAATACCCCCAATGCCTCCCACAGCTCCCTCGACTCGTCGCTGACCTTTGTCCGTCACCACCAACTGACGGTGCCGCTCCACCTGCGCCTGTGCTCGCTCGTCGGACCTCTCCCGACCCATTCGCTCACGACGCTGCTGCAAACGCCCTCGCTCAAACACTCTGCGCTCGCTACACCTCCTTCCCTCCCGCCGGACCTCTACCTCATCATCCAGCTCTACTCCTCCAACAAGCCACTGCTCCCGCCTTGGAAATCGTCCTTCAAGTCCTTCAAATCGCGCTCTTCGATCGAATGGAATTCGGAACCGATCGAATTCGGTATCCAATGTTCGGACCTGCCCCTCGATGCTCAACTCGCCGCGACCGTGTATTCCCTCGCCGGACCGGACCAACCCCCGCTCGTCCTCGGCGGGAGTACGTTGGCCCTGTTCTCAAAGAACAAGCGCCTCCTCAAAGCGGGCAAACAGAGGTTGTTCCTTCATCGTGCATCTGAGGCCGATGGTAAAGTGCCGAGTACGACACCGAGCAAGCTGGCCAAGGACCGAGAGGCGGAACACGATCGGTTGGGCGTGTTGGAAACGTGCGTGAGGAGGCATGAGAGCGGGGAGGTACACAGGGAGGATTGGGTCGACAAACTTGCGTTCAGGCAGATCGAAAAGAGCTATCAGGTCCGTTCCTCGCTCCACCACACTCTCCGACCGATTTGGAAAAACTGTCAACTTTGCGCCGGCTGACTGAGAGCGTTGACGATCAGGTCGAAGCGAGCAAGAGCCCACACTTGTTCTTGTACATCGATTTACCCAGATTCGATTTCCCCGTCGTCTTTTCCGAACATGTACGAACCGAGTTGGCTGGGCAGGGGACGGGCGATGGGGCTGAACCCCACTTTCTCCACACAGGAATACACCCTCCCAACCCTCGCTTCCCCCGCCGTCCCTCTCCCCGGCACGACGAACGCTTCAACCATCGAAGCTGTCTCCGCACCTCTCCACTCTTTGTTTCCCATCATCGATCCCGAAATAGTAAGGGAGAACCCCGTCGAAGCGAAACATCGCCGATTGGTCAGGAGTCATCGCTCGGGACCGTTGGATAGGGAGTTGAAGCCGAATGCCAAGATTCGGGACGAGTTGAACGTCAGTGGTCCATTTGAGCATTCGAAGCACAACTACCACTTTGTAGCTGATCATCCATTCGGACATGCTCAACACAGGACATCCTACGCTACCCCCCCACGCGCGACCTCACTTCAACCCAACGCGACCTCCTCTGGCAATTCCGTTTCTACCTCACCCGGGACAAACGCGCGCTAACCAAGTTCCTCAAAGCCGTCGCGTGGTCCGATCCGGGGGAAGTGCAACAAGCCGTGGAAGTGTTGTTGGGTATGTGGGTCGAGATTGAGATGGACGATGCCTTGGAACTTTTGGGGCCGGGGGAGGCGTTCAGGGATCGCCGGGTTAGGGCGTTCGCGGTCAAGAGGTTGGAAAAGGCGGATGATGAGGTGCGTTTGACGATCAAGAGTCTTTGAGACGGGCGCTGACTTTTTTTCTTTCATTGATACCCAAAGGAACTCATGTTGTACCTCTTGCAACTCGTCCAAGCGATCAAGTTCGAACCACCCCCACCCTCCATGTCCCCTTCCTCCTCGACGTCGTCCTCCATGCTCCGTCACTCTCGCCACCTCAGCCACTCCCATTCGCACCACCATCACCGCATGGATGCTTCGACCCCTCCAACGACGGCCTTGAGTCTGATCGATTTCCTCATCGAAAGAAGTGCGCAAAACCCCGTACTCGGTAACCATTTTCATTGGTACATCCAAGTCGAAACGGAGGACAAAGAACGCGGTTCCTTATTCGCCGACGTGGGTAGGAGATTCGAACGGCGCGTGGCGGAGCTTGAAGCTTCTTCATCGGCTTCGAATTTACTCGAGATGGGTCCGGAAACAAGAAGGGATGGGTTGAGGAGACAAACGGATTTGATCGCTCGGTTATCGAGTTTGGCCTATGAATTACGCATGTCGAAAGATGCTCGACCGAAGAAGATCGAACGACTAAGGGCTTACATCCGTGCCCATCTCCTCAAATTCGACGTCCCCATCGCCCTACCCTTGGACGCCAAAATTCGGATCGTCGGTATCGATCCCGAACGATCGAGCGTGTTCAAATCGAATTTGTTCCCTTTAAAGTTACACTTTCTCACGAGCGAGGGAGGTGCTTATCCCGTCATTTTCAAGAACGGTGATGACCTACGTCAAGACCAACTCGTCATTCAACTCTTCACCCTCATGGACCGACTACTCCTTTCCGAGAACCTCGATCTTAAACTCATGCCCTACCGAGTCTTGGCGACCGCCCAATTGGATGGGATGGTTCAATTCGTCGAGAGCAAGACCTTGCAGGATATTTCAAACGAGTTTGGCGCACAGGGTTTGTTGGGTTATTTGAAGCAAGGGATCGAGAATCAAGGCGTCGCGGTGTCGGAGGGGGTTGTAAGAGCGGAGGTATTGGATACGTATGTGAGGAGTTGTGGTCAGTCTCTCGAGAAGGAGTCCATCGAAGTAAGGACCGCGCCTGACGAAGCTTCGTCTTTATACCCCCCTCTATCCCCCCGATAATTCAGCGGGTTATTGTGTCGTCACGTACCTCCTCGGCGTAGGCGATCGTCACCTCGACAACCTCCTCCTCTCCCCCGACGGCCACTTCTTCCACGTCGACTTTGGTTACATCTTAGGTCGCGATCCCAAACCGTTTCCTCCGGCCGTCAAAGTTTGTAAAGAGATGGTCGACGCGATGGGGGGTTTACATTCGACCGAGTACAAGAGGTTCAAGAAGTTGTGCGGGACCGCGTTCAGTCTGTTGAGGAAGAATGGTAATCTGTTGATCAACTTGGTGAGCTTGATGACGGAGGCGAACATTCAGGATATCAAGATGGAACCCGATAAGGCCGTAGGGAAGGTACGTGTAGGGAAAGGAACGAGCGCAGCGTGGCGTGACTTTGGGGGTTCGAGGATCGGAAGGGGGATGAACTGACTTTCTTGTTTATTCGTTCTGCCTTGATCGTTCTCAGGTGCAGGATAAGTTCTTACTTCACCTTAGCGAGGAAGAAGCGATCAAGCAATTCGAAGCGTTGTTGAACGAGACCTCGTATTTTACTTCCGTGTTGGATAGGATCCACTCTGTAGCGCAGTATTGGAGATCCTAAAAGAGGGCAGGGTTGGGGGGGAAAGGTTGGGACGGGTGCAATGTACCCTTGCCTTTTACCTGCCCATGGTGATTTATGCTCTGGACGTTTTATTCTGACCAAAAGCTTGATCCGGGATCCGAACTCGAAAATTCGTTGATCTAACTGATCTCGGCTCTGGCGACTCGATCAACCGGGGGCGCCCCAAAGTGGAGGGACAAGATCGAGAGAACGGCTTCGTTCGTTTCCCCCTCCCTCATCTTCGGACTCAAATCCGCTCATACAAGAAAACAAACACGGTCATCATGTCCCTCGGTCGTACCTTCACCCTCGGCTCATCGGCGATCAAGATCCCTGCCGTTGGTCTCGGGTGAGTACTACCCCTCACCCCCGGCCGGAGCAGGGGTAGCGAAGGGAATGAGGTGCTGACTCGGATTGACCGACGTCGGGTACAGTACTTGGCAGAGTGAACCGGGAGAAGTGAGAAAGGCAGTCGCTTCGGCTATCAAGGTTGGATATAGGTACGTTGTTACTGTTGGAGGTGCGGATCACTCGCGGGGTCGGGCAGGCGTCACGTCACCGTCGTCGATTTCGTCGACGCTAAACTAACGTATTCTCCGTGGTCCACAAAGACACATCGACGCCGCATGGATTTACGGTAACGAAGTTGAAGTCGGCCAAGGGATCGTCGATTCCCAAATCCCCCGCTCGGACCTCTTCATCACCTCCAAATTATGGAACTCGTTCCACTCCCCCGAACGAGTCGAAAAAGCCCTCGACGAAACGCTTCACAATTTGGGCCTCGGTTATTTGGATTTGTATTTGATGCATTGGCCTGTTGCGTTCGGAAAGGGAAAAGCGGAGAATGGAAAGAGTCCGAAAGTGGATCAGGAGTTGACGAAAGATCCGATGCCGACTTGGCGGGCGATGGAAAAGTTGGTGGATTCCGGAAAGGTCAAGAGTGTTGGCATTTCGAACTTTAGTATCGAGAGGGCGAAGAATCTGTTGGAGCAGGTAAGTGCTGGTATGGGAATGACATGAAGGGAATGAGAGGAGCTGATGAAGGTGTTCTTGTCTTCGTTCTCGTCGTAGGCCCGCATCAAGCCCGCCGTTAACCAGGTCGAACTCAACTTGCGCTGCTCGCAACCCGAACTCGTCAAAGTCGGTTTCACTTCGCACGCATCTGGTCTTTCTGGATGTTTTACTGATCGAACGGGGCGAATCATTTTGCAGTGGTCAAAGGAGAACGGGATCCTCCTCGAGGCGTACTCCCCTCTCGGCTCGACCGGAGCTCCTCAACTCGAGGATGAAGTCGTACGTTACCCCTATGCCCTCGTAATCGCCATCCCGCCGTACTGATATATGCTCCTTCCGTATTCAAAGGTTCAAACAATCGCGAAAGCGCACAATGTCGGTCCGGCGAACGTCTTGATCAGTTGGCAGGTCCAACGCGGGATCGTATGCTTGCCCAAATCGGTGACGCCCAAGAGGATCGAGGATAACTTCAAAGGTAAGTCCATAGGCCCCCTTTGTCTTACGAGGCTAGCTCTTGAAGCAATCCTCACACACTGTTTCCTTCCACCTCTCGCCGGGTGGGTAGATATCGAGTTGACACCCCAAGAAATGGAGAAACTCGAAGCTCGATCCAAGGAGTTGGGTCAGACGCGTACGGTCGACCCTTCGAGGGCTTGGGGGGTCGATATCTTTGGGGAGGGATCGCATAAGAAGAAGAGTAAGCTTTAAGAAGGACTGGGACCTAGCAGGTGGTATTAGAGACCGCGGGTCTTAGGGTGATAATGGATCGAAGAGCTTCAATTTTGGAAGAGTAGGGTGGCAGAATCGCACCACGGTCTTGGGTTTCGCAGGTATCTTGTTGGGTGTTAGATAGGGGTAGCATGTAGATAGCTCTTTCATGTAGCTTGACTGCATTATATGGTGCTCGAAGGCAACGTTCTACTTTGCTTACTAACTGAGGCGCTTCACCGGACGATCGCCGAGGCCGAATCATTTGAGAGTTCTCCCGGCCCTAACACTCCGATTGTGTGTGGATAATTTGTCGATGGAAACTCGGCTCTCGAGCGCTAGGATGACCCGATCGGTAAATTTCACTACTGATCCGATGCTGTAACCGGACCACTGGACGGCCCTCTTTGCCGAGGCCCGGTTCCCGTAGCCATCAAAGCGCCACAACGCGACGGCGAGTTGGATTCTTGGCGACGTCTGAGGTTTTTTTCCTCGGGACTTGAACACGGCGTGATCCTTTATCTGACCAGACATGAGCGAGCAGCCGATCAGGCCACAGAGCTTCGAAGAATATTTGACGATGTTACAGAATTAAACTGAGACTCACGGCTTCGTACAGCTCGTTGAACGCTTGTCTGCTCATGCGAAGCTCCGTCGCAAAATCCTCGTCGTTCAGTTGGCGATCCTCGTCGAGACACCTGCCCAACCCGTGGCCGGGTGGTCTAGGGGTGTATTTATGTGCCCGATTGAGGTAGCGTTGGCGAGCGAGATCTGCTGCTTCACAGTGTAAAGCCTCGAGATGTGCTTCGGCTGCCAGTGCCGAGTTGTAGTTGGAGTGAACCTGATCATTGCGGAGCTCCTTCAACGCGTCAAGATATTCGGCGTCTCCATCGGACTCGGACGACGCAGCGTATGATTCGGGAGCCGATGATACCGGAGAGGGGGGAGAGGAGGGCTCATGATAACTCGATGAGATGCTGGACGGTCCGTTTGTTATATTGTGAGTTAGAGGAGAAGTGGGAAAGACGGATCGCAGATGTTCCGACAGTGTGGAAGAGGCTGTAGGAGACGACGCGTCGGTGTCCGTGCCAGTCGCGTCGGTTGAATAGTCGGATTGAGACTCCATCTCCATCTCCTGCATGAGTGAATAGTTGAAGGAGACCAGTTTGTCCAGCGCATCTTCCGTTTTTTCGATCTCGAGCTGGACTCGATCGCGCTCATGTTGGATGGCGCTTCTACGAACCATTGTGGACAGATGAGTATACTAGGACGGCGACGGAGTCGCGTCGACTCACGGCATCTCAGACCTGCTGTGGGCCCACCGATTCCAGGCTGACTAAAAACCCACTAAAACCGCGCGTGCGCTCGCAGGGCGTTCATTTCCTTTCGAAAGCTTTTCGAAATGGCCTAAAACCCCACTAAACCTAAGCTCAATTAAGCCTCCCTCTGGGAGGGGCTTACGAGTTATCGGCGCGCTTGGCCCAGTTGCCCTCCGAAATTTCAGGGCCATTTTGGGGTGGTTCTCTGTAACTTGGCAAGTAGGCGCATCCATGCAAAAGTGAAGGATACTATTTTTATTTATGCTCTAAAAATGACATACCCCAAGTGGCGAGAGCTTTCATAAGCTGTGGGTGGAGCTGCAGCGATCCGAAGTCTGCGATTTTGGTCGATCGGGCCTCAGATGGTCCGAGCGCATCGTGTAATTGGCGCTCTCATCATCGGCGAGCCTGCTAATTCGGCTTGATCCCTTTGCGTACGCTTCGCTATTCTCCTCTTTTCACGATCACCGTCGTCCACGTCAAGCGCGACAATATCTAAAACCAAAAATGACCCGAACAAGCAGACGCCATACCTCGTCAACTCGGCAGAACAACCGCCGCGAGGCGGATCTGTTCGCTGAATTTCGTAGCCGCGATCTCTCGCTATGTCAATACCTATCGTGGTACTTCAGCCCATCCACACGATTTGAAGGGCGTTCAAACACACCGACCAAAGCTGTTCAACAGCAACTGGTCCAGCCTCAAGCGTGTACTTGATCTTATGCTACGACTTGCACCGAGGATGGCGCAGAGTCAAGAAGCCGAATCAATGACTGGATCGCCGAGCAGGTGGGCAACACTTCGTACTTCTCGGATTGATTCTCCGGATTCGAAAAAGCTACTGAATACTTGCCTTATCCGCGTGCAGGCCGACTCAATTATCATTAAAGAGATGAAGCGAACCAAGTCCGCCTTCGTCGCTAGCCATGACTTGACTCCTGAAGTCCTCGCATCCGATCACATCGACGCCCGGCTCGATGCAATCGCCGAAGACAACCCATTAATCAGCGGACGGGTTCGTACCTTGCTATCACAATGCGGAGACCCTCCACCGGCCGAGCCAATCAATCGCGACAAGGACCCAACAGCTTCCACTGATGTCGAGATGGAAGAAGCCACCCCGGAGAATGGTTCCGATCCGGGGCAAGAACAAGAGCCTGGTCACGAAAAAAGGCGTATCGAGTTTGTGAGTGTTTCTGACCCTAGCTCGGCTGGGTATCGCAGCGAACTGACACCAAAAATCAACACGCTGGCCGCAGCTTTACCGCAGTGTCATGGGTCAGATCGCATTCGCTTTCAACCGAAGGAACAACGCCATGCAGCATCGCAACGGTCTCATGACTCTCGCATGTGGAGCGAACGAACGATTGACAATGTTTCTGTACGATTGCGGCTTGACGACAACTCGCTGGGCGACTCTCCAGGCAGCTGCGAGCTTGACGAAGGCGAATTCGACGAAACTGAAGGAGATTGGCTCGAACAAGTACTTCCATGTGACCGTTGACAACATCGACGTCACACATCATGTCAACGATCGGCAATTGGATCGACGTACCGAGCTGCTTCATGGAACTTTTGGTTACGCCCACATTCAGAACGGAGATATTGCCGGCGCTTACAACCTTCGAGCCTACTCTGCACATCAAGCGTCTTTACCGCGAGTCAATCTCCAGCATCTCCTCCCAACTCCCCAATCCGACTCGTCATCTACAACCGGGATAAAAGCTCAGATATATCGAGCGCTTGCTCGACTGGTCCCTCATCTTGGCCTCAGTCTTCTTGATGCACACCACCCCCCTGTCCTCGTCATAGACGGGCAACTTGACGCGCTCTCGAAAGGACTCGTTAGAGATCAACTTTGCCCAATCTGCATTGTTCATATGCATTTCAGGAGACTTGACGCGCAACAGGAAGGAAAATCAACACATGTGTACTTCACTCACACAGGAGGTCAACCGGCACATACGATCAGAATGAAGGAGATCTTGTGATTGGGGTCGTCCAACTGCCTGTACAGCCCGCCGTCTCTCCAGGTCTCCTCAGATACGACAATCGTGTTCTTTCCCTTTCAATTGAGATTGGCAGCCTGAAAGAAGCATGTGACTGCGGAAATCAGCACGAATGTCGGTCTAGCAAGCCCAGTCGGCAGAAAAACTCACCTGATGATTCCTCAGTGCATTCAGTGGACTGACAACAATGGTGACGGCCCGGCGTCCGTAAATGAGATACATTGCTTCGAAAATAACACTTTTGCCTGAACCTGTTGGCGCTGTGACAAACACAGCGTCATATCGATTCCGGTTCCCAAATTGATAAAAGGGCAGTAATGGCCTCGATCTGCACAGGCTGGGGGGTAGAGTCCTCGTCGAGACTTTCGCCCAGAATAACTTTGATCTTCTTGCGTAATTCCCTGGAATCTCGTCGGTCCTGGTGAGTCAAACGTGACCTCCAGTGACCGAGAACGGCTGTCGGATTGGTTGAATGATTCGGTGCTGGGGTCGTAGGACTGGCCCTTGAAGCTGATCGCAAGGGAGACGCCCTGAACTCAATTGATGGATGTCGACGGGGCGGTCCCCTGCCCGGCCTGGGTGTTTGTACCGACATGGCTCATCATGAGGGGAGGTGCGATGTTGAGTGAAGGAGAGAGAGGATGCGTGAGGCGCAGCCGGGCTTAAGTGACCTGGCTCTATGCAGCCTTCGACAGGAGGCGAGCGAGCGCGAGCGCACTAAGGCGCACTACTAAAGACTACTGATAGCGCACGGCATCCGAAGATTTCTAGGTATTAGTATAATTATGCTGTTAATGAAGTCTATCAAATAAATAAATAAAAATGATTGAAATCGTGAGCCGTTCACGGCGCAAGCACATACGGCGAGTTCTGCCCCAGGGGAGAGAAAAGTCTTTCGCGCTCATGTGTAAGCATGTGTAGGACTACTACTACTATCAGGGCCTGCGCGTCGTCGACTGAATTAGTTCGCAGTCGCTCGCAGTCTCTCGTAGTACTTTCGCAGTAGTTCGCAGTAGTTCGCAGTAGCGCGCGGCACTCGCCTACACTCGCCGCGCCCGCCGGTGCCCTCTTCACCTCCTGCTGCAGTCCACTTGGGGCCTCATCACCTCCAGCGTCTCGCTCTGAATGGCTTCTTCCAACGAAACGACGCCGATTCTTTCCACCAACTCTCGGCCACCAACGCTCACTCAACTCCTCGCTACTTGTGCTCCATCCAGCCGGTTTCTCCCGCCACCGGACCACGGTAGAGCGTGTCACTCAACTGCCTCGCGCGTTCAAGCCGATGCTGGGACGACCGCCTACGATTGCGTCGCCCGGCTGGGAGGATTGAAATGGGGCACACCCGCGTCACCTGGCGTCAGGGTTCTAACTTCTCAGCTCTTTCTTCGATATACTCGAGCAACACCCCTCATTGCTGGACCTGTTCCGCGAGGAGCTAGACGCCATCAGCAATGCTCCTCGCAGCGAGATGCCTCGAAAGGGCGAACGCAACGTCGAGATTTCGTTTATAGACCTCTTCGCTAGCGGTCTACGATCTGCAACGGCGGCGCTGCTCAACCATCATGCCGCGATCACCGAGGCCGTCGGAGCTTCTTCCGCTTCCGCATCGACCTCCGCGGCGAGACCCAGGTACTCGGTTCGGTGGGACCAACCTGAAAGTGCTCTCCGCACGCAGGGCGATGCTGTCGTCTACATTCAACGTGGGGCTGGCAACGTCGTTTCAAGTATCTCGATTGGATACAAGCGGGACAACGTACATCATAGCTTGACCAAGGTACGCCAGGACGGCGCCCTCTCGCATATTCCCATACTCGACCACGGGGCCCCAGTGCCACTTCAGAATCTAGAGGAAGAAAAGTCGAAGGGTGCAGATGCTGTGGCGACCAAGGTGAGGCATGCATCTTGCAGGCTTGGACATACGCTTTCTCGATCCGGCCTCGAATAATGGGGCTCTGTGTTTACTCATTTCTCATTTTTCATGCTCGTCAAGGCCGTCATCCAGTGCGTCTCCAGCGATAGTTGATTCTTCTTGTTGGTGTCGGTTCCGTTCTTCCAGATCGGTGAACTGGGTACGCCGCAACTTTGAACCCACCGACCTCTGTCGAAACCTTCCGGGCCCCACTGATGCATGCGATCATGCGGCCTTGGTTTGGCCATTCGCCGCTCACCCACAGTCCAGCACCAGTCGACGCACGCTGCCACGGCAAGGGATCCCGTAGCGTCGACCTCAGCCTCGTCGGCCTCAATCTCGGCTGCGACCGCTTACTCTCCGGCACCTTCCCCCAAGGCTAGTTACAGCTTGATTCTACAAGAGCTCGCACGATGAGTAGAGCCCTCTCCGACGACCTTGAACCCAGAAGCTGCCGAAAGACTTGGCACCGATCTTCCACGACGGTCACTCATCGTGTCCTTCATCGCCCTGGCTTTCACAGCCGTAATCGAAGTCCCCAAGCCGGACCAAGCCGTCGTCGATAAACTGCTCGATGCCCGGCGCCAACCTCCGAATCGGCCTCGAACTCGCTCCAAGCCGGACTCGGACTCGGACCGTGACGATGATCCCTCCCCGCGGGTCCAAAAAGCCCAGAAGACTTCGGCTGAAGCCACCTGTCATAGCAAAAAAAAAACCCTTGAAATGGGACGATCCCGGGATCATCCCGGGATCGAGCCCCCGATTTGAAACGCATTTGAAATCCGTGCGCCGATTTGAAATGCGCTTCAAATCACCGCGGGATCGATCCCAAATGCGTTTCAAATCCTCGTGGGATCGAACCATGCCCAACGGTCAGTAGGGGCATAGAACTCGGGTAAGGGCCCATTGCGCAAGTTAGAGTAAACGAACATGTTACTATTGCTCAAAGTATGTGCAAGTATACTACTGAAACGGTACAAGGCCCCATGCGGATGCGGTGGAGCATCGCACCACCAGGCCTGCAATCTGCTCTTCCAGTGTGATGTGGGCAGCGACCGGGAGCAACGAAACGAGCTTGGTTAATGCGCACTACCCCACCCCGAGCCTGGACAACAGGTGACACAACGAAGGGCCGACCGGGGGTGAAGCAAGCCAAGGAGCGAAAGGCGAAAGCGCGACCGAGATTTGAACTTTGTCCCGCCGACGTCCAGCGCGCGATCGGCCGGATCGGCCGCAGACGGCCGACCGCGCTTCGTCCGACGTCCCGATGCTCTCTTGTGCGACGTCAACGACAGTTACCTACTAGCAAGCATTGAACATTAGGACCAGTCAGTTCGAGCCGTACATATCTCCTGGCGCTGCGACATGCTCGAGCACTTACACGATGGTGTTACCCCACCTCCTGTCGTCTCCAGCGCCTGCGTTCGACGGCTCGGACATAGGACGTACACGGGCTGTCATCACCCCGCTTCCCCACAGAAGCCATGTCACCTCCTCCTCCCACGTCCCAAGTCCAATCGAGTGCCAAAGAACCGACCTCAGGTGGGAGTGATCAAACCTCGACCACCCTCGCACCCAGTCCAGCCAATCAGTCGACCTTGCCCCACCCCAATGTGGGGCGATCAACCTCAAAGTCCGGCGTCGGTAAATGCATGACGGTGGAGGAGGCGATCGAGGCGGCACGAAGAGACTGGCAGAACCGCATGCAAGTCATGGAGGTTGACGAGGCAAGGTTATCGAGGCGAAATCATCACGGTCCCCCGTGCCCTCGCTGACGAGCACGTGACTTTTGGCACCTTCAATAGTCCGCGTCCAGCGACGATGACGGCAAGATGGACGTCGATGACGAGGAGCATCAAAAGGGCGACGAGGACAACGATGATGCTGGTGATGAGGAGGACGGCGGCGGCAGCGGCAGCGGCGGAGGGGACGGGGACGATGACGGCGGCGAGGACGACGACGGCCATGACAGCACCGGACAGAACGACACAGAGAGCGAAGAGAACGACAAAGAGAACGATCACAAACAGGGCGGGACTGCGAGTGACGAGTCGAGGGTGCCTGCACCAACCTTCGCTGAATTGGCCATCTACGCGTGGAGCCTGGAATACAGGGTTTCGCAGGAAGCCTGCTGCGCCTTGAGTGAGGCGTTTTGACGCCACCAAACTACCGAAGTCGTTTTCAACGCTGGAAACGCGGGTCAAGGCGAATTTGCGCATGTGCGTCATACGGCGCCACGTCGTCCCGCGGAAAGCGTCCAAGACGACGATTGCCAAGACCGGTTCGAAGGCGAATCGCACCACAACATCGGCGTACACCTTAGGCTTGAAGGAACAGATCGAGCTTCGAATTCTGGGCAAACCCGCCTTACTCGGGAGCGGCCTCGGCGACTTCGCAGAAGTGCGGACGAACCTATGGGAGCTGAGGGCGACGTCTGGTGCGAAAGCGTGGTGGCAGGTCGCGCGGCCTACCCTACGGAGACAACAAACGGTGAGTGATCGAGGATGGCGCGACGAGGAAGAACAACATCGGGTGCCGGAAGCGTGTGAATAGGTGTCATGATGGGTGACCGGGCGATAGCGAAAGCGACGGAGGGGCGGACAAGCGGGCGAGCGGACAAGCGCAAGAGACTGCAAGAGACAGCACGAGACCGCTAGCCGAGGCCGAACGCTAGCGGCGGCAGGCGGCGGCACACTGCGGCACAGGGCGGGAGAGGGTGATACGATGCTCCACTGCCGCATCCGCATGGGGCCTCGTACCGTGTCAGTAGTATACTTGCACATACTTTGAGCAATAGTAACTTGTTCGTCTACTCTAACTTGCGCAATTGGCCCTCTCACACGAGTTCTATGCCCTTATTGACCGTTGGGCATGGTTCGATCCCACGAGGATTTGAAACGCATTTGAAGCGCATTTGAGATCGATCCCGCGTGGATTTGAAGCGCATTTCAAATCGGCGCACGGATTTCAAATGCATTTCAAATCGGTGCGCGCAATCCCAAATGCATTTCAAATCGCTCCGCCAATTTCAAATCGGGGGCCCGATCCCGGGATCATCCCGGGATCGTCCCATTTCAGGGGGGGGGGTTTTCGCTATGGTGCCCAAGCCAAGGATTCGAATCGACCCATCACCCCGCCCGTCTCCGCGGAGTTGCAATCCGATCTCTCATTCGACCCGTTGACGCCTGTGACTCGCATCTTCTCATCCCCTCCTGCGTCGACGGATTGGACTCCTACTACGATCTCGCCGCTTTCTGGTTCGTGCCACCCATCGAAACCGATCACCATCGTTGAAGATCGCGAGTTCGTGATCAAGGCCAGCTTGTGGAACGCGCACTGGTCTATGATGGTGCGTCACGCGTTTTGCCCTGCTGCCCCGTCCTAGCCCATGTAGCCCAGCTCACCGAAAGGATCATTGATTTCATGCTCTTGCGCAGTCGTACACGGGCACGAGCCGCGTGGATCTGGTCGAGATCGGCTTTGATATCGTCTCTTCGGTTCCTTCGGACTCGCCCCTTCCGCCCCTTCTGTCGTCGAAATCTTCCCCAGCGAGCGATTTTATCAGGGGCCCCCGACTGCCCTCTCCTCGAAGTAGGTACTAGTACACGGCGGCCCTTTTCGTCGAAAAACACTGCAAGCGAGGCTCGGCGATCGGTCAACTTGTTGGTCATGCCGCGCTCATCGGTCTCGGTGATGAGCATCCGTGGGAGAAAGCGCCTTGGGCTCCTGAGTTGCAAGCTCGGCATCATCGCCGTTAGGAGCGCCTCGATCGGGTAGAAGGGAGCGAAGGGAGCTTCCGACTCGGCCCGGCGACGTCGGCCAGCGCACATCGGCCAGCGGCGGGCTTAAGAGTCGTCTTGTGCTTTGGAGTTGTGGAGCGTCGTCCACTCTATTATTCAACGTCGATCGCACTTGTAGATTCGCTCTTTCACTTTCTTTTCACGCATCTCGGACTCGCGCTCTCTCTGTATCATCTCCGAACGTCAGACGCTCGCTTCCCACCGTCGCACCTCGAATTCTTTCATCCAGCAAACGGGTTGTCCTCAACCTTCCTCTTATTGCTCCGAACGCCGAACCGAGTCGAGTCGACGGGTGCGACTAAACGACCCACAACAACGACCACTCCGCTCGGCGACCATGTCGGACCCCACCACTCTCGATGCGATCGACCCGGACCAGACGAGCACCCAAACGACCTCGACCAAAGCCGATCTCGAGAAAGCGGCGACGCATGGCAGCGAGGAGGAGTCGTCGTCGTCGTCGCAAGCGCATCTCAACCCGTTGCGCCAGCGTGGCGCTGAGAGCATCAAGCTCGACAATGCCGGCGCCGCGCCCGTCCAGGTGGTGCGCTCGGCCGCGTTGACCGCGGCGGTGCACGCTTCGGGCAAGATGGACATCAGGTCCAGAGGTGAGCTTAGAACATGTTTGTGGGCAGTTCTCTTTGCTTGAGCTTTGGTGTCATTTTTTCGAAAGCGCGCTTTCTCCGACTTCCGGTCCGTGCGACAACACCTCTCCCCTCTTCCCGTCCCCAAGTCGTGAACCGTCGGCCACCAAATCGCCGCTCGAGCCACCACGTGCGGGGTGGAGATCCCCCCTGTCTTCAAGGGCCGCCCGAGGAGAGGAACGTCAAGGCATCAAAGACGCCGAAGGAGATGACAGAAGCAAGACGTTCTCACCCGCATGGTCGTGCTTGTACTAACATCAAACATGACTTCATCTTTTTTCCTGGTCACACAGCTTCGTTGACGCTATTTGCAGCAATGTGAGTCAACTCCGCTCGAGCTAGGTTACTAGGTGCTCAGACACCTAGTTGCCAAGGCGCCAAGGCGAAAAGGAGCGCGTCGTCGCTAATCTTAAGCACGCTTTGGTCGCTTTTTCGACTCTCCTGTTCTATCGCTTCCGTTTACGACTCGATGGAAACTTTGTGAACACACGCGCATCATATCTCACCTTTCATCTTCAACATTCCTCGCTTTGCTCGACTTGCGCCACCACCACCTTTAGCTTCACCGCGTTCCTTTGCAGCACCGCGAACGGATTCGATGGCTCGCTCATGGCCAGCATCAACAACATGGCGGCATATCAGCGCCAGTTCAACGCCGGCCTCGTCGGATCGACGACGGGCATCATTTTCGCCATCTACACCATCGGACAGATGTTCGGATCGATGGTCTCGGCACCGATAGCGGATCACTTTGGACGTCGCATCGGGATGCAAGTTGGCTGCGTCGGCATCGTACTCGGGTCGATCGTCGCGACGACTTCGCAGGCCAAGGCGCAATTCATCGCCGGGCGCTTCATCCTCGGTTTCGGAATTGCAATCACCACGACCGCTTCGCCAAGTTACTGCGTCGAGATTGCACCCCCATCGTGGCGAGGACGAGCGACGGGAGCGTACAACTGTGGGTGGTTTGCAGGCAGCATACCGGCCGCGGGCATAACGCTCGGCACGTCGTACATTCACTCGAACTGGGCTTGGCGCATTCCAGTTCTCGCGCAATGCTTTCCCGCCTGCGTTGTCATCGCCACCGTCATGTTCCTCCCCGAGTCGCCTCGTTGGTTGATCGCTCAAGGTCGAGGCGAAGAAGCACGCGCGTTTCTCGTCAAATACCACGGCAACGGTGATCCAGCTTCGGCGATCGTCGAGCTTGAGTGGTCCGAGATGGTTGAGGACATCCGAACCGACGCGTCGGACAAACGATGGTGGGACTTTTCCGAACTCTTCCGGACCAAGAATGCGAGGTGGCGTTCGTTGATGGTCGGCTTGATGAGCATCGCCGGTCAATTTTCGGGAAACGGTCTCGGGTACTTCAATTTCCAGATCTACTCGTACGTTGGCTACTCGAAAGTCATGCAATTCATCCTCAACCTCGTCAACACCATCACGTCAGCGATTGGAGCGGGGATCGGCGCCTCGCTTGCGGACTCGGTTCGGCGACGACCGATTTTGGTATGGGGGACTTTGGCGTGCGCGTTCTGGCTCGCGATGAATGGCATGGCCACACATCTGGTGGGTCACCCACTATCCCGGCCCACTCTGACGTCCGCTGGGGTTGAAGATGCTGATGCTTTAACGTGACGAGCGACGCACAGTGGGCGACCGAAGGCCTGACCGCACACAGCCTCAACATCGGCCGCTTCGCCATCGCTTCCTTTTTCCTCTTCAACATTGTCTACTCCTTCACTTACTCGCCACTTCAAGCTCTATACGCCGTAGAGTGTTTACAGACGAATACGAGGGCGAAGGGAATGTGAGTGATGGCGTTTGCAGAGTTGCCTCGATGCGACGTTGCTTCGCTCGCCAAGTTCGGAGACATTCGCGGGCGGCGAGCACGGTTTGCACTCGAGCCGTTCGGATGCACCCCTTGTCTGCCGCTTCTCTGTCAATGCGCCCATAGGCGAACAAGCTTTGGGCAGATTTGTCTGCTGATCGCACTGACCAAATATGTCTTTTGGGTTCTTCCGACCAGGGCTGCTTACGCCTTCTTCGTCTCGTGCGTCAGTTTTATCAACACTTACGCGATCCCGATCGCGCTTGAGAACATCGAGTACAACTTGATCTGGTTCTTCGTTGGTAAGCCTTTCTGATGTGACGGGCTGAGATTCCGATTCCGAATCGTGGCTAGGAGCCTCGCTGCGAAGCTCGGTATTCGAGCGGCACGCTGACAAAAGGGCGTGATGGACGTAGTTGGCACGCCCAGCCGAGCCGCCGAGCCTTCGTTTCGAGCGCTCGTTCAATGATTTCATACCTCGTGCTGACTCCCGTCATTAAATTTATTGTTCCTATGTTATACTGTATTGACAGGGTGGGAGTGAGTGATTCGACATGTGGTCTTCTGCTCGGTGCTTTGGCGAACCCATCCCGCTCGATCAGCGTATCAGCGACACAATGCGGTGACGATATTGTTTGCTCGGCTGACACCTCCTTGTTGCCCCTTTTCTTCCGCAGTTGTATTGAAGCACTCGCATGGTATTACCTCGGAGTGGAGACCCAAGGCCGCACGCTCGAAGAACTCGAAACGATCTTCTCGGCGCCGCATCCTGTTCGAGCGTCCAAGGCTAACAAGCAGATCGCGATCGACGAGCGAGGAAACACGATCGTGGAGGCACTGGTTTGAGCCTGGTGTTTGCTGTTTGGGTGTGGTCGCTCTGTACCTTCAGAAAATGTTTAATGCTTTTGGGTGAAGCCTTTCACACCTTCGCTCACTACATACGCGCGGTCACGAATTAATCCCCCTTCGTCTCATCTTCCGCTTTCTCTTCTTTACTTGTTCTTCATCATGCACCGTGAGATCTGCCCGTACCCATTTACCTACCACAGTGTAAAATAAACGAAATTCGCTCTCTTGCACACTTCTCTTCGCTGTCCATTCCCGCTAAAGCTGGAGGGCCTTGGCCGCGAAGAATCCCATCGTTGGCTGTTTTGACCTTTTTTGACGGCATCATAGATCGTGCCTACATGGAACGACAAGGTGCTTTTCCATCAGAATTAAATACACCTGCTCCCCAGACACACACACCCACGAAACATTGCTAGCCGTCACTGATCAAGTGACTTGGCCAATTGAGGGAATTTATGACCGCCGAGCCTCGATCGCGCATCAGCGCTCAGCAGCGAGGAGGAGCTCGGCAAGCACGATCGATCGAGAAGAGCCTTGAGCACCCTTTGGACAAAGAGCGGGCGGAAGACGGGCTTTCAAGGTGTGATAGATCCACAAGAAAGGTCTCTCTCTTTTTTCGTTGTCAATTTATTTGCCCGACGTTCCTTCCCGATCGCACGAGGGCTCGGTTGGATGGAGGTGGGGGATGTGGGGGTGGGGGGTAAGCTGGGCTCGGTTTTGCGATCGCACGGCGCCAGCCATATCTCTGCCCTTCGCGCTTTGATACGAGTTGTCAATCTATTATCGCTTACTGAAACATGTTCACGTGTAGCTCCTGCACAAGAGCTTGGGTCGCCCTCTCCTCTCGGACTGAGCTGATGCTGCAGCATGTCATCGCGCAACAACTCGCCTAGTACCCAAAGCCGCGCGACGCTTGCAGTAGCACCCCCTCGCAGCACCGAACTCAACGGGCAGTTTGCCGGCTTCGCATTCTTTCCCCTTTTAACCACACCGTTGGGCATCATGATTCCTTCAACACTGGGCATGATGAGTCTAATTGGACTACGCTCGAGCTTGGTGCCGTCAGCACGTTCTCAAGTTCCCTCGATGTATCAGTCGCACCAAGCCTTCGGCACTCGTAGCGTCGGCGTCGGTCACCTTGCGTTCGGCGATCGTCGCGTATCAACTTTCTTGGGCCCGCACGTCCAACTTATGCCTCGCACCCTTATACAGAGCCGTACTCTATTCTCATGGCGTCACGAACGTAAAACTGATGAACAAGAACCAAAAAGCGGTCTCATGACTCCCCCTGAATACACTGGATGCGCTTCCGGTTCGCCCGCTGCGATTGGCGGCTCGGCCAACGATACACCTCGCTCAGGAGCTTGGGGAGACGCCGTTTCAGACCCGTCAAAGTCGAACTATTTCGATCTCAGCGAGGTCAAGGGGCAGGTACTCATTGTGGTGGGATCGGAAGAACATATTTCGTGTGCGGCCCGAATTGCATTACAACACAAGCTTGTGAGTGCTTTTGACGAGGCAGCTCGGCCAAAGTAGACAGATTGAGCTCCACCCCCTTTTTTTGTATGAACGGGCAGTTCCCGGAAGTGTTGGGGAAACACAAGACCCCAGAGCTCGAGGCTTCAGTAATTATTGGTACACCCTCTGTGAGTGCTCTCTGAATGGATTAGATGTTTCTTTCTCCACTGAGTGGCAACAATGAATTACAGATTTTGAGGCACGGCCGCGGCTCAAAGTTGGAAAAGATCAATCGAGCGAATCTGAAAGCAGTGATTGTTGACAAGGTCTACGAGCTACTATTTCAAAGAGGAAGCTGGTCAAAGACTTAACATGAAGTTACTCGCTCTGCAAATGCAGTCTCCTAATGTTGGACCGGATTTTCTGGTTCGGCTCTGCAACCAGTTTCACCCGATATGTACGCCATCTGCTTCAAAGTCAAAACCTCTCGAAGAACATTTATGGGACTTGTGGATCTCTGAGCAATACAGCAACGACCCTACCGGAGTATCCGAATATTCGGTCCCTCTCTTACACATGGGTTAGTTGTGCCACCTGCTTTATATCGAGAAAAGTGAACCCGATGCTGGGTGAAGATGCTCACTGAGGAGATGTTGATGGCGGCTTGAGCAGATCTTGGGACCAACTTGAAAATCGTCTCCGATCTTTCACCCTCGACTTCGGCAACGTTGTCAAGATCTTCGTCACACGAAATGTTGTCGTTCATTAAATCTCCAACGCGGGCGTTGCTTCACCAAATCAGTGACAACCCTTGTGTCATCGTCGGCCGAGACAAGTTCGGCATGTCCGTCGGCGTATCGAGTATTGTCGTCTGGAAAGTACCCGCAGAAGTGGCCGATCATCCGCGTTGGCGCGCATTTGGGCACACGAACAAAGCCCACTCGAAGATATTGCTGCACGAATCTGATGACCTTGCCGCGTTGATCGAGAGGGTTGACACAATTTCATCGCTCTATCTAAAGCCCAACACTCGCTGGCGAACCAAAGACTCAAGCTCTGAGCAGCACAATTTGATCCGTAACTTGCTCAAACAACGGAAGCAAGGAAGTACTAAGTTTATTGACAGTTTCTGGGTCCCTGGGCGTGAGGAAGTGGGGGGCCAGCTCATCATTGAGGATTTGACGAGGGGCGAAGCGTGCGACACGATCACTCGATTGATGTTGGCGAATGGGAAGACAATCAAGGATGATCTGTTGTAGAGCGACACAAAGTGGAATGAATGCAATGCAGCACTTTTTTCAAGCCGGAATATTTATGGGATGCTATTCAAACGAGGCCTCGGTAAAGACAAGTCCGGATTGTGGGCTTTTTGCAGTCGTCAGCAGCTCCTTTGAAATCTTACTCTACTCTGTTCTCGCCAGGTCTGGGCTGACGGTGGGATTGTCCTTTGAACCGCGTGCTACCGGCCTCCGCAACGGCTTCAAGAGTCGAGACGATGCCTCGTGTCTCTCCTCTGAACACTCGGGACGCATCCACCAAAGCCAGCGATCACATGCAAAGATCAAGTCAGTGGCGCTGTTGACTTCGTTCGCGGGTCGTGCCTAGGCAACGACCCGAATCGGTCCTTTAAACCTCAAAGCTTGCATCTCGATGTTCTGGCCACACATCATTGTGCGTGTACAGCCCAACGAAAGCGACGAGGAGTTCGAGATCGTTAAGCTGTGCACGCTGAATAAGGTGTGGCCAGAACATCGCAAACGAAGTCAACAACGCCACTGACTTGCGCATTGCAAGTGCTCGCTTTGTTCGATGCGTCGCGAGTGTTCAGAGGAGACACGAAGCTTCGCAAGCTCGACCGGCTCGGCCTGCGATGCGTGACCGGATAAAGAGCGGTGGTCAGCCGCTTGGTCCTCTTGTTCGAACGGCTGGCAAAAAAAAACCGGATCGTCTTCGGGCGAGGCGGGGCCGCGCACAAGGCGTGGCGTCTGCATTGGCAGGGGACGAAGCGACGCCCGCAAAGCGACGCCCGAGAGCGAGTCGTGTTCTCCCTCGCTGGAATCGGACATCGTGCAATGGGCAGGGAGGCAGCGTGAACGGTTGGCGCGTGAACGCCGGCGGAAGGTGACGGGAGGAAGGCAAAGGGGTTTGGGAGGAAAAGAGAAGAACACGAAAGCGCGCGTTGGCGGAGGCGAGCTCCTTCGACAGCCTTCGACGCGGACTGGACTACGACTGGTCCGTGCGCCGACCTGCGTCTCGTTCGGAATCAGTTGATTCAAGCTGCTGTAGCGAGATGATCAAACGTTCCTAGACTTCAAGCTTCGGTGAAGCCTCATCAATAATGATTAAGTAAAGAAGTATCCCTCCAGTTTTCAGATAGCACCAATATATGCCATGCTACAGCAAGGGGGCACTTTTCAGGGCCAAAATTTCGGACGGCAACTGGGCCAAGCGCGCCGATAACTCACAAGCCCCTCCCTTTGGGAGGGGCGACGAGCTTACACTAAACCCGAAAAGCTGATTTCGCGCGACTCAAGAAATGAACCATGATCGACATTTGTCAGGTATCTTTAAACCCTCCTGAGTTCTTCCAATTCTCGTCTCGAGCTTGACTCTCGAAGACCGGAAGCTTGGAGCTGGAAAGGCTCCTACGTGGGCCGACATGGATTCATCACGAGTTTCACGTGCTTTTCCAGTGTGGGCCGTGACCGCGTAGCGGCCCCCCGAAATAAGCTTGCGATGGTCCGATCGCCGATCGACGGCGACTCGAGAGATTAACCATGCTAGTGCTTGTAAGCAATATCACCAACTGGTGGAAGTGGATGACTGAGTTATTTGTTTGAGGTGAAAAAGACCAGAGCGACTGAAAGGGCCGTGCAGAGTCAGAGTGACGGTGAATGGGCTTAGGCCGAATTTTGCGAGCCGTGCTTCCGAGACAAACGTCTCCTATCGGCCGCGGCAGAAAGAGCAAGTGCTTCACTCGATGAGACACAGGTGTCTGAGGCTCCACGTGGTCTAGATCTTTCAGGAATCAAGTGCAAGGTAGGAACGTTCCTGTGGCTACAGCGCACAACGGAGAGGTGAAGGACGGAACTTGATCTGGCCGGGGTTTATTGCAAATTAAGTGGGCACGGTGGGTGGCTGTAAGGGGACTCGGATGCCTTACAGAAACAGCCCCATAAGTAGCCTCTGAGTAGCTAGAACTGTCGAGTTCTAGTTACGACTTGCGTTTAGCCTAGCGGTCAAGAACGACAGATTGTATTTTATGCACATCAGAGGCGCATACCTTACAGTGGCGGTGTAGAAAGGGGCTGTGCAGGCGAGAGGACATTTTCTCTGGGTCTGACAGAGGTTATTCTCTGTCGAGTGCTGGAAAAAGAACATAGCCAGGGCAAAAACAAAACCCGCTGGAAAGAAAAAGTAAACTAGAAGCTGCGGACGGGTCGCATTTCCAGAAGGGCCTAGACCGATTTAACCAACGTCGCCGTGGCCCGTGCGGCTTCGGCGTGCGTGGGCGGCGCGCGGCTGCCTGCGGCTGCCAGCCGGTGATCTCCTGGGGCTGAGATTGCCCTACGTCAACGCGCGTCAACGCGCGTCAACGTCAACAGGACCTCCGCTAGTCGTTCGGCACGAGCCTCTTGGTCGTTTTCTTCGCTCTCGCCTTCACCTTCACTCGCGCTTTTTTTCAGAGTTTTCACACCTGAAGAAGGGTCAAGACCATCATGTGAGTAGTGTGTGGCGGCTGCTGTACCTTCCCTGCCACCCCGGGGTTCTTCCCTGCTGGGGCTTCCCTCCGCCTTGCTCTCGCTCGATTCACGTGCTCCGCTTCCGCGAGGGCACTGGGCAAAGGCTCATCCATGGGATCCGATCGAGCAGTGCTGCTGCCACGCGAGCGTCTTTCGCAGGAGCTTACACTCGGACGCTTTCTCTTTCTTCAGGTCTGCCACCAATGCCGACACGACCGATCAGTCCAACTCGACCGCTAGTTTCATCTCGGCGCTCGTCACGGGTCTGGTCGTGCTCGGAGCTTTGCTCGTCGTCTGGCTCGCGCTGCGAAAGAGGAACCAGGCCGTCTATGCACCCCGTACCATCTTCCCTCCTCCCGAGTGAGTATTTAGTTCTCTGGACGAACCGCCTGTTTTTTTCCTCTTTCTTTCTATCACTTCGGTCGCAGCTCTGCTTACGCTGCTCGAATCGTGGCCCCACCTCCCTTGTGCCTCCGCAGGAAACGAGCACCTGATCTCCCGACGAATCCTATACAATGGTTCAAAACGGTCGTCACGACATCCGATGATGTGATCCTCCACAGCCAAGGTCCCGACACGTACTTTTTCATGCGCTTCATTAGGTTAGTCTTTTAGCTCCCCACTTGATGCAGTCTCGATAAACGAGCCCGCCCGAGCCGACGGCGCGCGTCCGATTCCGCGGTGCCTGAGGAAAAAAACCCTGGGTGAACGAAACAAGCTTGGATCCCTGACGTAATCGATGACCCTCTCCTCCCATATTTCCTTCCTTGGCGGTTCCGAAACCTTTCTTTATCGCGGCTTGGCATCTACTACTACAACGACGACGATCATTTTGACTGGACATGCAAACTTCGGCCATGTCGTACCACCGATCACAGGCTCGCAGTCATGATCTTTGGCCCCTTTTTCATCGTTACTTGGCTCATCCTCATGCCGATCGCAGGCACGGGAGCAGCAAGCGCTAAAGGCGTACGTGCCATCGTCATGAGGCTCTCGAAACGGTGTCATCACCAGGCTAAATCATATTCTTGCTTTCGTTTCATCACAACAGCTCAACAAGTTTACGTACGGCAACGTCGCCACGACGCAGCAACTTCGTCTGATCGCTTACTTCCTGGTTGCGATCCTGCTCACGCGTAAGCTCGACGCGTCACGTGATCTTCGCACGCATCAGCCCGCGATCGAGATGCTGACCCTCATTCTGCGACCACCTTGCCTCTCGATAGTCTACACGCTTTACCTCATTGACCAAGAGTACCGTCACTACAAGCAAGTGCGCCAGGAATGGCTCGCCTCGCCTGCTCGCGCCAACCTCGATGCCGCGCGCACGGTCGTGATCAGCAACGTCCCCGAAAAGTACCGCTCGCGTGAAGGCGTGCAGGAGCTCGTCGGCGAGACGGGTGAGATCACCAACATCTGGTTGTCACGCATCATCGGTAAGATGGAAGACGTCTACGACGAACGCAACAAGGAAACGGCCAAGCTCGAGAACGCCGAAGGATCGGTCCTTGCCCTCGCGGCCAAGAACAAGCGCAAGAACAAGCTGCCCGAGGCTTCCAAGGCCGCGGACGTCGAGGCGGACTCGTTGATTGGTCAATACATTCCCAAGAAGAAGCAACCGAGCCACAAGCGAGGCTTCATGGGCTTGCTCGGCGAGAAGGTCGACACCCTCAACGACTCGCCCGCTTACATCCAAGAGAAGGACGCCGAGCTGGAGAAGGCGCGCGCTGGTTTCAACGAACTGCCTATGGGCGATACGATTTTTGTCCGCTTCGCTATGCGTGAACAAGCCCATGCCTTCGCCAGCTCCGTAGACCCGGCCACGGCCTCGACCAAGGACAAGATGCGCGTTGACAAGGCCGTCACCGCCGGTAAGATTGAACCTAGAGTCGACATCATGGCCGAAGACGTCGTTTGGTCGAACCTCAAGATGGCGCCTGCGATGCGCGCATCCCGCAAGATCTTGTCGTGGTCGTTGACGATCGGTCTCATCATCATCTGGGCGATCCCCGTCGCGTTCGTCGGTGTGCTGTCCAACATCAACTCGCTCTCCTCGACCGTGCCCTTCCTCAGCTTCTTGAGAAAGATCCCTCCCACCGTCATTGGTATCATTCAAGGTCAGTTCGCGCACGTTCAACTCTGTGCATGCTAGGTGCTGAGTATCCTTGTGTATGTATCGCAGGTATCCTTCCTCCCGTCTTGTTGGCTGTCCTCTTCATGCTTTTGCCGATCGTCCTGCGCTTCTTTTGCAAGATGCAAGGCACCGTTCGCAAGAGTGAGATTGAGAAGCAGCTCTTTGTGCGCTTCTGGCTTTTCCAGGTCATCCACGGATTCTTGATTGTCACTGTTTCGTGTGGGTCCTCCGTTGCATAGGTGACGCCAAACATAAGTAAACGACTGATCGTTCTTGCTGGTGCGTTCTGTAGCCGGTCTCCCCGCGGCTTTGAAGAACATCAAGACCCAGTTGCCTCAACTGCCGACGCTTTTGGCACAAAAGCTGCCCACCGCTTCGACCTTCTTCTTGCAGTGGCTCGCTCTTTGTAAGTCCCGCCCCTCACGTTCGTGCACACCTTCAACTGTGTTGATCTGACTCCTCACTTGTTCTGCCCAGATGCGCTCACCTCGTTCGGTCTGGCAATCTCGCGCGCCGTGCCCTTTGTGATGAGCCACCTCGGCTTCATCCTCTCCGGCCCGACCCCTCGTAAGGAGTTCAAGTTCAGCAACAAGATGGGTGCGATCGCGCTGGCGACGACGTGGCCCCCCGTCGCCTTGTTGCTCTGCGTCGGCATCGTCTACTCGTGCATCCAGCCCGTCATCACGCTCTTTGGTCTCTTCACCTTCGTGCTCCTGTACATCCTCTACAAGTACACGCTCATCTGGGTAGTCGACCAACCCAACAGCCTCGAGACCGGTGGCGAGTTCATGCGCAAGGCCATGGTCACCGTCTTTGTCTCGCTCTACCTCGAACTCGTTTGCCTGTGCGGTCTCTTCTTCCTCGCGACCGATGCGACGGGCAAGCGCTCCAAGCCTGGATTGGCCGGTGGTGTCTTGATGGCGTTGCTGCTTGCGCTCGTTGCCGTCTTCCACTGGCACACGACCCATGTCCGCTTCCCTCCCCACGAATGCCACTACCTTCAGAGCACGACTCCCATTTCTGCGGGCCACGATGCGTCCGTCGGCGCCTACCCTCCCCGCAAGGAGAGCAAGGAAGGCTACGAGCCGCCTCAGGACAAGAACGTCGAACGAGAGTACCAGCACCCCGCGACGTACGAGGATGCACCGGTCGTTTGGATTTGCGATGATACGCTGGGCATCGGCGCGGCCG
Organism: Microbotryum saponariae; assembly: GCA_900102585.1. Lineage (NCBI taxonomy): Eukaryota > Fungi > Basidiomycota > Microbotryomycetes > Microbotryales > Microbotryaceae > Microbotryum > Microbotryum saponariae. The sequence continues at coordinate 1,111,332 of FMWQ01000047.1, read as the reverse complement.
AGGCGACTCGCTTGAACGAACTCAAGATCTACGCCAGTACCGAGTTCGCCAAGATGGACGCCGAGGGCAAGGTCCATGTCGAGCGTGGTCCTCCTGATCAGCCTTGGTCCGAGGGTATCGATGCCATCTGATCGAGACTGGCTGCTGTGCTCGTCGCACTAAACATTTCAGGGTTCTGGATTCGAAATGTGTCTCGTTACATGATCAGTTCTATACTTTTCTGGCATCTTTCTCCCCTCTTCATTTCCTTCACAATACTTTGCTCGTGCCAATACATAACCCTAATAACTGTGTTTTCGTGATATTCGCCGCTTTCGAGGTCCCGGACTCCTCTTTCAGCTTGATCGAGCTCGGTGGTCTTTCGGCTCTATGTTGAACAATCGAGACAAGAACAGGAAGCAACCCAGTTCTGTGTATGTAGGTATCTGGAGTCGGTGCAGACAAGACAAGATCAAGATCCCTCTCGATCGCCAAAAGTCATCTCGATCGTCACGCGGAGGCTGGAGGAAGCGAGATGGGGGGAGAGGAGCCATGTGGGGGTTGACATCATCGCCGCAGCGACCCGATCGTCGACCTCGGGCAGCGCGCGGGCCAGTCGAAGCCAAGCTCTCCCGGCCGCTGCATCTCTCTTCTTGCCGCCGTTCGTCGCACAGTCAAGCAGGGACATCTCACCTCGCAATCAACTCTTCTGCACACGTATTAGCATCAACTTTGTCGCCCACATTCACATTCACATTCGCAACCTCCACCTCATCCGATCATGATCATGCTCGGCCTCGGAAGCCCTCGTGCGGCCAACTCGCTCCGACACGGCATGACGAGTGGAAGTATTCGTGCGACGCCGGCTCTGGCCCACCGTCCAGTCGTAGGTCGTTATCACCGCCATCAGCCTCGGATTTCGATCAGTCACTCACTCTTACATGTCTTGGTGATGGCAGATGCAAGCACAACAGGTGCAACAGCCCCAACGTCGCACCTACGTCGAGAGCGTCGGTGGGCCCGGCAGCAACACGCCGCGCAAGATGATTGACGACAACCGCGCCATCATGTTGGGTCTCGCTGCCGGTGGACTCGGCTTGGTCTGGTATCTCATGTATGGGGGAGGTCCCAACTCCGTGACTCCACCTCCGACGTCTCCGAGCGATGCAACAATCCCACGTCCACCGATCGACGCCGGATCGAGCGGGCCCGCCCCTGGTCCGCTCAGTACGAGCGGTCGCTGATGGTCGTTCATCATTCCTTCTCTGTTCGTTATCATTTTCTTCTTCTATCACGCCAAACCAATCAACTACAGCTCAATGTCTCAGCCTCGGACAAACAAATCCAAATCGATCGCGCCGGATCATTCACAGTTAGGTTGGGCAGGCATCAGAGCAAGGTTTTCAGTCGATATTCGTAGAACGTACGGCGGTGGTGGCCGTGGTGTGAATCGAGCCAGTTGACTTGAATGATGACCGGGCTCGATGCCGAAATGCCTGCGGTCGGACGGAGAGTCGGAGTTGGAGCGCGGGTAGCGAATTGAAGCGGTTCGCGCAAGTGCGCAGTCAGTCAAGGGGAGAGAGAGCCACTGGAGACAAGTCGACCGGGGTAGAGTAAAGCTATGAGTACTCACGGAAAGTCGGTTTCGGTTCTTTTCATAAAGTCCGAGATATGTCCGAGAGACTCCAATCTGTCCATCAAACTATTTGATTACTCGCTGAGGATGAGATTGAAGTTGGTTGAGGAGAGCTCGAGAGTGGCAGCTAGGCTGGAGTTGCGAAAGTTAGTGGGGCGCCAGCTCGAAGGGTAGAAATAGTAACTCGACTTTTACGATGCTGAATTGCACGGATGTGCACTGTCAAGCACTGTCGTACCAGGGGGTGCAGGCGCTGGGAATCGGATCCGTCTCTGGTTTTCATCGTTCTCCATTTGTCGCCCGGTAAGTTTACCCCAGCGATCGCCGTTTCGCGCCGTTTGGCCGACCGAGTGCTGAGTCACTGACCGACGCCGCGACTTGTGGCGGTTAGTCGTTAGTCAGCCACTACTTGCTTGCCGCTTCTCGCTTCTCGCCTCTCGCTTCCACGTCCCACCCCCAAGCAATATAAACTCAACAACGTCCAAGACTCGTCAAAAAGTCATCAGCAACGATGTGGCCCTTCACGAGTTCGTCAGCGTCCGCTTCGCCGTCGACTTTGGCGGTCGATTCGCCATCTTCGCCGGGTGTGGCACCATCCGCATCGCCGAGGGTCTTGACCCACAGTGAAGCCGCGAACCCGGCTGTGAACGCTCTGAATCCCGAGGGCCTGAAACCGTACGCATTTATCGAAGCATTTCTCTTCATCCGGTGCGTCTATCTCACTCATCCTGGCGATCCGTGATGCCGACGAGAGCAGGTGTTGCGCTTGCCCTGAAACGAAGAAAGCGAGGGACGATTGCTTCCTCCGCTTTGGGAGTAATGTCGATGAAGCGGGTTCGAGTGCGCAGGAATGTGAGAAGATCGTCGAGGCGCATCGGAGGTGTATGAGGTCGTTGGGGTTCAATGTATGAGTCGAGGACGAGGAAGGCGAAGCGGAGGTGGAGTGTCGAAGAATGGGAAAGGACTTGTTCTCTCTAGCTGTAGAGTAACCTATCTGTACAGATGCACTCGAAAGTAAAACCTCTATCCTCACCGCTCTCTTTGTGTAGTGAGCGAGGCCGAGCTCGCTTCGCCGACGTTCCGTTCGTGACTTGCGCGCGGTCGACTCTCTCGCTCCTCCCCTTGTTGAGCCTCTCCATAGCCCGCCCCACACCAACCCCTCGGACCACGAACAAGCCGCAACTGGAATCGGACAGAAAGCGTCCACCCTCCCTCTCGGAGACGTGTTGCGGCGCTCAAGCCAATGGGCTCCTTGCTCGAACCGACGTTCAGCTCCTCGGCCTTCTTCTACGACCGACATGCACCCCACCAACCGATCGTAAACGCACATGGAGCCTCTTCGGCAGTGTCGACTTCGGCTTCGCAGGTTGAGGGTCAGGACTGGAGACCTGGTCAGGCGGCGATCGGGGTCAGTTCCTCGCGAGGGGGTGGGTACGCGCAATCAAGAGTCGGCGAACTGAAGTTGGGTAGGGTTCGATGCACAGTCCCATTCGAATCCTAGGGTTTCTTACTACTTTCCCAAGGGAGTGGGCGAGTATCATTTCGGGGTCAGTCCACACCGAATGCGCCACCCCGAATGCGCTTCTTTCCTCCGTTCTCTCCATCGACCCGACTGAACCTCAGCCCATCTTCTCGTCACGCACCACAGGAACGTCACCCGATGAAACCTCACCGTTTGACTCTGACGAACCACCTCGTGATGGGCTATGGGCTGCATCGCAAGATGGACATGTACGACCCGAGACCGGCGACCGCGGACGAGCTGCAGACCTTTCATGACGAGGATTACGTCGATTTCTTATCGAGGTAGGTCCGTTCACGAACGAGTCAGCGGGCCTTGATCTGATATGCTCTTACTCTTGCCTCGGGTCCGGGTAAAGAGTCACACCCGACAACGTCAGCGCATTCACCTCCGTCCTCTCTCGCTTCAACGTCGGTGACGACTGCCCCATCTTTGGCGACATGTACGACTATTGTCGCCAATACGCCGGCGCGTCCCTCATGGCCGCGAGGAAGATCGTCCAAGGCACGACCGACATCGCCATCAATTGGAGTGGGGGTTTGCATCATGCGAAAAAGGCAGAGGCGAGTGGGTTTTGTTACGTCAATGATATCGTCTTGGCGATCTTGGAGTTGCTTAGGTCAGTTTTTTTTGTTGGGGAAACGGGAGCGGATCCGAGCAAGCGAAAGTTGATGGTTCGATCTCTGCACCAGGGTTCACGCGCGAGTACTCTACATCGATATCGATATCCACCACGGCGACGGCGTACAAGAGGCGTTTTACAACTCGAACCGGGTCTTTACCGTCTCGTTCCACAAGTACTCGTCCGATTTCTTCCCCGGTACAGGGGACATGACCGAGATTGGACATTCCCTGGGCAAATACTTTACGCTCAACATCCCATTACAAGATGGGATCGACAACGAGTCGTACGTCTCGTTGTTCAAGGCGATCATGGAACCGACGATCGCGACCTTTCAACCGAGTTCGATCGTACTGCAATGTGGGGCCGATTCGTTGGGGTGTGATCGGCTGGGTTGCTTCAATTTGTCGATCGCGGCGCATGGGGAATGCGTGAGGTTCATCAAGTCGTTCCAAATCCCACTCATCGTCTTGGGCGGAGGAGGGTACACGATCAAGAACGTTTCGAGGTGTTGGACCTACGAGACCGCGGTCTTGTTGGACCTGCAAACCGATCTACCGAACACTTTACCCCATACAGCGTACGACGATTTCTTCAACCCGGATTGGAAACTCCATCCCGATTTGGTGCAGGGCAGGAATCGGGTGGAGAATTTGAACTCGAAAGCGTTGTTGGAGAGGATTCGGATCGACGCGTTGGAGAGGTTGAGGTACTTGCATGGCGCTCCGAGCGTGGGGATGTGCGAGGTCCCGCCCGGGTTGGCGCCTTGGTTGTTGGAGGAGGGGGACCGTAAGAGGAGGGAAGAGGAGGACGCCGAGGCGAAGGCGGACGATCATGGGGAGGAGGGGAATGGGGTCGGGAACGCAAGGTGATGGATGGAAGGTGCGTCTGTTGCGTCGAAAAAAGCTTGTTGTTTCAATTAGAGTTTTATGCGTGGTGGGATAGAGTGTGGCGAAAGAACTTTGATCGGTCGGAGGGCTTTGACTCGGAGTGAGCTGTCGGCCCAAGCTGGCCCAGTGCTGGCCCGAGCGCGCCGTCGCATGTTCGCAAGGTAGCGGCTGCGAGCTGGCGCTTCCCTTATCAGTTGCTGGTGCTTGTCCTACCTTCCCAAAACTCCGAGGGATCATCCGAGCCTTCACTCTTAGGATCTATCGTCTTCGTCCACTGCCGCTACAGTGGCCCCTCTACGCGGTGTTCGCTGTCCCGCGCCTGCTGCTACCGTCTTGCTCACCACCGCGTTCCGTCGTGCTTTGGGGTGCTCCCCTGCGCTCGTTCGCCCCCTCGGCACCACCACCACCACTTTCAACACGCCCTCGCTCCTCCGTCGAACTCCCACTGCGCACCCACCCCAGCTACTTCGACTCGGCCGCCGCACCATGTCGACCCAGCCGCTCCGTTTCGCCTCGCTCTCGCCCGCTCTCCCTTCGCTGCCTTCGCACGCCTCCCCCGAAGCGTGCGTGCTCGACGCCTTCAAGCTCGCCGTCGCCGATCACCTCTCCAAAGAACTGGCCGTCCCTCTCGAGAAGGCTTATGAGGGCGTAGAGACGGGTAGGACCGGCAAGGGGTCCTTGGGAGACTTGACCGTCGCTTTGCCCAGGTTCAGGCTGCCCGGGAAGCCGCAGACGGTGGCGGAGGCGTTGAAGGAGAAGGTGAGTTTCAGTTCGGGATGTGTGCGAGTGGAAAGAGGCGGCGATCTAATTCGGACCGTGGGATGCACAGTTCGTCCCCAACGACTACCTGGAGAGCGTGTCGGTCCAAGGCGCATTCGTCACCTACCACGCCCACACCGCCAACTTTACCCGTCTCGTGTTGGAACAAATCAACCGTCTGACCTACCTCGAACCGATCGGAGCGCACGAACCACCGGCGTCTTTGCACGCGCTCGATTTCACGCGGGAAGAACCGCCTCAAGGTGTGACGAGGTTCAAGGCCGGTGGTTACGGCAGCAACCTGTCCGGGTACGGCAAGCGGGTCGTGTTGGATTTCTCCAGTCCGAATATCGCCAAACCTTTCCATGCCGGTCATTTGAGGTCCACCATCATCGGCGCTTTCTTGGCCAACCTCTACGAGGCGAACGGCTGGGATGCGGTCAGGTTGAATTATTTGGGTGATTGGGGCAAACAATTCGGTCAGTTTGTGCGAGCGACCTCGTTTCCCGCTTTTCCTTGAGGATAAACATCTGAGCATGGTACGCTTCCCTTTCAGGCATCCTCGCCGTCGGTTTCGAAAAGTACGGTAGCGAAGAAGAGTTGCAAAAGGATGCCATCACGCACTTGTACGACGTCTACGTCAAGATCAACGTCGACGGTTCCGCCAAGGACGAACAAGGCAACGAGACCGAGCAAGCCAAACTCGTCCACGAGCGCGCGCGCGAGTTCTTCGTCGGGATGGAGTCCGGCGACGAAAAAGCTTTGGCGTTGTGGCGCAAGTTCAGGGATCTGAGTATCGTCAAGTACAAACAGACCTACGCGAGGCTCAATATCTACTTTGACATTTACTCGGGTGAATCCCAAGTCAGTGCGCAGTGTCAGACCCATGCGCTGGACGTGTTGCAGCGATTGGGCGTGGTGGAAGAGTCGCAAGGTGCGCTCGTGGTCGATTTAGAACCGTACAAGATGGGCAAGACAGTCGTGAGGAAAAAGGACGGCACGTCGGTCTACATCACGCGTGATATCGGTGGAGCGGCTGAACGTTGGGAGAGGTACCGCATGGACAAATCCATCTACGTCGTCGCCAGTCAACAGGATCTGCACAACGCGCAGCTGTTCAAGGTACTCGAGTTGATGAAGTACCCTTGGGCGAACCGTTTGCAACACGTCAACTTTGGGATGGTCCTTGGGATGTCGACCCGAAAGGGGACGGCCGTGTTCTTGGATCAGATCCTCAACGAGTCGAGGGACGTGATGCACGAACAGATGAAGAAGAACGAGGCCAAGTACAACGCCGTCGATGATCCGTTGGGCACGAGTGACAAGTTGGGCATTACGGCGGTCAAGGTGCAGGATATGGCGGCCAAGAGGGTCAACAATTACAAGTTCGAATGGAGTCGTATGACCTCGTTCGAGGGCGATACCGGTTAGTCCTGAGTTGAGAACACGGTGCACGTATGGAGAGTTGGGACCTGATCGCTCCTTTTCGCCAGGCCCCTACCTGCAATACGCCCACGTTCGTCTGTGCTCGGTCGAGCGCAAGAACGCGCCCGAGCTCGTGCTTCCCCCTCCCTCCGAACGTCCTACAGCGATCAACACCTCTCTACTGACCGAGCCCAAAGCGCGGGAAATCGTCGTGCTCATCTCGACCTACCCGCACGTCGTCAAAGCGGCACTGATCAACCACGAACCGGCGACGATCGTCACCTTTGCGTTCAGGTTGTGTCATGCGATCTCGTCCGCTTGGGAGACCTTGCTCGTCAAAGGACAGGAGAGGGACGTCGCGTTGGCGAGGTTGTGGTTGTATGTGACCGCCAAGGACGTGTTGGCGAGTGCGATGAGGCTCTTGACCCTCGAACCGTTGGAGAAGATGTGAGCGGTGCGGGCGCGCGAGTAAGACTGGGGTGAAATTTTCAATGCGGGTTTTTCAGTTGGTAGCCTTTACGAAAGCTCTCCTTGCAAGAGCAAAAATCGACACGAATGAAGCAAGGACTACCCCAGCCTCGCTCCGGCGCGGCAATGAAAATGCCTCGGCCTGCCCCGGCACGCGTCATACGCTGTCGTACGCTGTCGTACGCGGGGCGATCAACGTTCAACGTTGACTCGGGCAGTCAGTCGGCCAGCCTGGTTCCCGTCTCCGTCTCGCTCTCATCATCAAAGCCAAGTGCAAATCGACACGACCTAGGAGTAGGACAGGAATCGAGGTTTTCTGTGTGCTTCTTGTCTGTATACGGACGCCGTTCTCTCTCTTCGACTGCAGTGAGACGCACGGAGATTCTGGGCTGGCCCCCGAGTTCGTTTTGATTCGTCGAAGTGGAACCACCGACGACCGGACGAGCATACGTGTGGAGGGGGTGCCTAGCACCACAGGCAGGATTGCGATCTCTCGAGTTGCAAGACCATACTCGGCCCCTCGGTGAGTTGCATGCTGCTGTGTAATCACTCAGTGTGTGTGATCCCGGCCGGGTTTCGAACCCCGCCGAACGGGTGCCTGCCAGAGCCCGTGCACGTGCAGCCGTTGACGACCGGCGCCCTGTTACTGTCCGTGCGACGACGTCCACGTGTGCGCCACGGACACTAACCAGTTTCGTATTGTATTTTCCGCGAGCGCAGTCCTCCTCCCCACACGTCGACGTCCTGTTTCAACACACCCTCGTTCGCTGTCGGCTCGGCGTCCCCTCTCGGGTGAGCTGCGACCTTGCCTCGCCTCCTCTTCTTGAGGGGTTTCCCATCAGGACAAGCCTCCCGTGTTCGGGGCTGACATTCCATGTGGCGCTTTCTGGTGGGTGCAGACGTGTTCAGGATTGGCTCATCGTTCGCCAACTCGCCCGTGTAACGCAACTAGCCGTGACTGGCCTGGTGGAGCATCAAGTGGGGGACGAGTCGCCACGTCCGATCCCATCCCTCACGACCGACTCAACCCATCACTCGGGCAACAATTCAGTCATGGCGACCACGACGACCAAGCCACCTCTTCGCCTCTCGGTCTCGCCGCACTGTCGCAGCGATGCTTCCCCTTCCTCACCCGCGCGACGAACCCCCTCCTGGGGTTCAGCCGCCTCGGACGTCGGTCCCGTGCTCTCCAACTATGGCGAACGAAACATGACCCCCCTCCCTTCCCCTCAAGGACCCAGGGAATGGACCGATCCCACTGGACCGGGCGCCAGCGACGCTTGGAATGGGAGACCGAGTGCAGGCAGCTTACGGCATTCGAGAGCGAGGGCCGATAGCGTTTTCGAGGAAATGAGGGGAGCGTCGACCTTGTTCGATACGTATCAGAGTCCGATCGGGCGAACTTCAATGGACTCGCCGAGTGATACGTTCACTCAGTTTCAACCCCCGAATCAGAACTTGCATCATACACCACCTCAGCTTGACGCGTCGACCGGTCTTGAACCACCGACGAGTCCGACGAGTCCGACGAGTCCGACGAGTCGGAGCGATTCATCTTCGGCTGCTGCGACGACGACGACGACTGCACCGACGAGGAGCAAAACGCTCGATTTCTTTGGTACCCACAACGACGTCGCTTCGCCAGTCTTGAGCCCACCACCTAATCCACCTTCCCGGACCAGTTCCTTAAGACGAGAAACGAACAATGCCGTTAATCCCCACGTCGATCCAGCGAATCTCCTCTCCTCCCTCACCGTCGTGAGTGCGCTCACAGGTCGAGATCGCGCCAGTTCAACTTCGAGCGTAGGCAGTTGGCTCGATCGCGAGGACGCGGCGGCGATGATGACGAGTTTGAAAGCGACGCCTTCGGGCAGGTGGGCCGCGAGGGCGAGGTTGTCCGAGATGGAGAACGGGCCTTTGACGGTGGGGAATGCGGGGGACACGGTTGGGGGGATGTTTGGTACGACAAGTGCGGGTGCGGGCACGAGTGGGTCGACGAAATTGCTCTTTGACTCGACGTCTGGGACTTCAACGTCGTCGGTACCGATACTGGCACGTGGAGATGCGGACGGGGTCCGTCGAACGAACGGTAACAGTGATGCTCTTGCCTCCCGAACACCGACGAGAAGCCACGAAGCTACAACAGCGAGGACAACACCTCCATTGGCCGCAGCGAGTGCATCATCGACGACTCACGGCTCCACGTCGACGACGATGCGCCAAGTGCCCAGTTCGTCGTCAACGCTCGATTCGCAAAACGACGAATCGGTACCTTTCAAACGAGGGGACATGTTGGGCGATTACGTCGTCGAGAGCATATTGGGCAAAGGCGCGTTTTCGAGGGTCGTCTTGGGACGAAGGAGAGGCGAGGGACCGATGGCCGAGCCTTATGCGCTCAAGATCATCTCGAAGAAGAGTTATGAAGATCATCAGAGAATGAGGATCAGCGTTGTGAGGGAGGTCGAGGTGCTCAAGGTGAGATCTTTCAGCCGGCCGCAGCATTGCCTTTTTCGACGAGAAAGGGAAAACGCTGACCCTAGTTACCGCGATCCCGCAGACGGTCCACCACCCTTCGTTGGTCTCGTTGTCGACGTCGTTCGCGACGCCTCTGTACACCGTGCTCGTGTTGGACTATTGCGCAGGCGGAGAATTGTTCGACTTTCTCGCTCTATGGCACGAGTCACTCTTTGAAGGGCTTGCGAGGCGCATCTTTGGCGAGTTATGCGCCGCGGTCGGGTGGATGCACCGCATCGGTCTCGTGCATCGCGATATCAAACTCGAGAACGTTCTGCTCGTCTCTAGACCGTTCCCTTCGCTCCAAACGGGAACGTCGCCCCAAGCGATCCTGGAATCGCTCCCTCGGCCGTTTGTCAAATTGACCGATTTCGGTCTCTCGCGCTTCATCGACGTTCGAGCACCGACACTGACCACTCGATGTGGCTCCGAAGCGTACGCGAGTCCCGAGCTGATCATGGGTAAACCTTATGACGGGAGGAGGACGGACGCGTGGGCTTTAGGGGTCGTGCTTTACGCGTTGGTGACGGGGGTGTTGCCGTTCTTGGAAGAACGTGCGGTGGGGGGGACGGTCGGCGCGATTGGAAGTGGAGGAGCAGGGTCGGACGAGGCGCGTAGAGCACGGAGAACGTATTTGCTCAAAATCGCCAAAGGGGAGTATAGCTGGCCTCGAATCGAGGGTCGAAATGGATTGATAACTCCGCAAGTCAAGCACGTCGTCGCGAGGCTGTTGGTGCGCGATCCCGGTAAACGCGCGGCGGTGGAGGACTTGTGGGATTTGGAATGGATGAGAGGGGAGGGGAGGGCCGAGAGGGTGCAGGGTTTCGTGACGACGAGGGAAAGGACTGGTGAAGAGGAGGGGGTGGGGGTGGGGGTGGGGATGGGGATGGGGATGGGGATGGGGATGGGGATGGGCGGGGAGTAGTTGGGACGGGACTGTTGTACATGATCGGATCCGGAGTGCCTGCCATTTTTGTGTTTTGCCTTGTTGTCCAGGATTGGAAAGAAGGATGTGCGTGATCTTGTAGACTATGGCATTCCATTCGTTTTTTCATGTTGCAGTGGATATGCATGCGAAGAGCATTGCAGGCAAATGGCCATCACGTGACCCAGTGGCTTTATCGTTCGCGGCTCGCAGCGTACGCACCGACCGCATGCCGTCATGGAGTCAGGCGCGGCGTTTCCCTCTTGCTCCTACTTATCACCACGCACACTTACACCAATAACTTACACGCCGCCCCCATCATGTCCACCTCCCTCCTCCAGCGATGCTCCCGCGCTGTGCTCCTCCGTGCTGCCACTTCCGCCACGCCGACTCGTACACGAGGCTTCAGCTCCTCCGTCGCCGTCACGAAAGAGACCAAGGTCGAACCGGGGAAGAAGGTCGCACCGCATGATGGGGTCCCGTTCGCCGCACCGCCTAGGGATGAGATGAAGGTCAGTCCGAGTGGAATCGAAGAGGTTGGGGATGCGGGGTGAGGGGTGCTTTGTTGAGTGCGATTGCTGATGTTGGGGTGATGGGCTTTCGATTGGGTGTGCGTGTTGGTTGGGGATAGGGCGAACTTGGACAAGGTGAGTTGGTTTCATTGAATGTATGATGGACATAGAGGTGGTGTGGAAGCAAAAGCTGACGGATCTGATCTGCTTTCCCCTCATTATCTCGTTTCCTTGGGCGACGACCGACGCCGACTGTCTGCTCGATTTCGATTGACGATATGGTTCTAGTCTTCCTCCCCAACATGGCCTCGATCGAATACGTCGCACCCGCACCGATCCAAATCGTACGTGAACCGTAGAACGCATTCCATTCCCGAACCACCGCAAAAGTAACCCCCTAACGCCCCTCTCTGGACCTCCTCAGCCCGGCGAGCCCGACAACTACTCTCTTCTCTCGACGGACTCGAGCTTGGATTCGTTCCCTCACTTGCATGATCGGACTATGATGCCCAAGGTGTTTACCGTCACCGCGAAGGAGACGCATTTGGGGGGTGGGCCGGAGAGTGCGGGAGGAAGGGAGGATCCGGTTGTTTGAATGAAGGAGGGAGGGCATGTGTTTGAGAAAGGGGCTTTGCAAAGGAGGGGGAGGAAGAGAGGGAGGATTCCGAGCTGGTGTGAAGAGCGTTTGCTGATTTGGGATCGAAGAAGGGAGGAAGATTCTGATCGCGAGTTGAGATCAGGAGACTACCTTTCTTCGCTAGAGAGAGTTCTCTTCTGTGTTTCTTTTTGCGTACTACTCAGACAGGCCCAAAGGTGGGAATGCAAGACTATTCGGATATGTTTAGGTTCGAAGGGTCTCTTCGAGATCGAGTGTGAGAGTCTGCCAGGATGAATCGCTTCCGGATCTCATTCGTCCGCCGCGGCGCTCTCACACATCCCGACCCGTGACCTCAGCTCGTACTCGCACTTCCTCGCATCCAAAGAAATGAGCAAACCCGACACCACACTCTTGCACGCTTCTTCCCTGTTCGATCTAAAAGGGGTCGTCGCCGTCGTCACGGGTAAGCAACATTAGGCTCGTAAACGGTCCTCCGGCGCGGAGAACTCCAATCGCCGGTGTGAAGCGCGGCCCCACTTTGAGATCACTGACATCATCGCTTCTCTTCCATCCCATGAACGCTCATACCCTCCCTTCGCTGGGCAACATCGTAACCCAGCTACACGCTTTTCTTAGGCCGAAGCACTGGCATAGGCCTGCACATCGCCACGACCTTGGCCATCAACGGAGCGACAGTCTATATTGTTAGATTGGATGAGGAGCAAGTGGTCAAGACGGCGGGCAAGTGGAATGAGCTGATGAGGGTTGAACAGCCTCAGAGTAGGGGCAAAGGTGCGGGGTCTTTGAAGGGTTTGAAAGGGGATTGCGGGAGTAAGGTATGTTGGAATGGCTGATTGGGGAGAATAGGGCGGGGTGCCCTTGAGCGTTGTGCGGATGGTCGGGAGAGTTATTTTTGGCCCTGCAGTGGCCAGGACGAGGCGAAGCGACTGGCGAAGCTGGTGGGGGAGAAGGAAGGTTATGTCACCGCGTTGTTAACAATGCAGGTGAGTGGGCATCCATCGTTGTGAGCTTGATTTGAAAGAGGCTTTCCCCTAATCATTTGGTCTTTCTTCCGACCGAAAAGGTGTACCGGGCAAAGGACCAACCAAGGTCCCGCCTACAGCGATTTCGTCGAGGAGTATATATTTCGACAAGTTGGACGAGCAGGACTTTTATGATGCCTATAGGGTGAACTCGTAAGTACGAGCTCAGAGCAGCAACACCCGGTCAAAGAGGGAGAAACGCTGATTTTTATAGGAACCTGAAGCCGAGGCACGAGATGCGTAAGTACGAGAGCCGAAGATGATAGTAAAGATAGTTGGAGAAAGAAGAGAAGCGCTAAGGGAGCGCGCGCGAGGCAGGCACGAGCCGCGCGAGGCGATTAATATCAACAACTAGTAACTAATCATAATCAGGAAGACAAAGTGGGATGAAACAGCAAAATACACTCTGACAGATTTCGACCCCCACATCCTCGCAGAATCGGCCCTTATTTCCTTTCCACGGCTTTCCTCCCTCTGCTCGTGGCTTCAAAGACCAAGGCGCCTTATGGGAACAAGTTCTTGCCTACCATCGTTAACACGGCTAGTATGAACGCTTGGACGAAGGTGAGCTCTCCTCGCATTCTCACAGCCTCTGGACACTCCGTCTTCACGTAGCCCCTTTTCAAGAAGTCTGATCCACTCCGACCTCTTTTGCCGATCCCGCAGGACCCCGCTACAGCAGGCCTTGGAATCCCTTACATACTCTCCAAAGCCTCTATGGGAGTCATGACCGCCCTCTTGGCGCATGAAATCGTCCCACTGGGTGTGAGGGTCAATGCGATCGCTCCGGCTTTATTCGCTTCGGGCATGACGAGGCCGGGCATGGTCGATGAGTGGGGGAGGAGTACGATTGAGGGTATGTTGCGAAAGATCGCCTGATGGGGGTGATGTCAGGCTTCGGAACTGATTCTTGACCAACCCTTTCTCTTTTTCAAAACATCATGCAGCAAGCACCGCAAATGAAGACTTCGGCTTCACCACCCCACTCGGAAGCTCAGGCGACGCCAATGTTGTGTCTTAACAACAAGAGCATCGCTCGTTGGGCTCATAGCCTGTTGTAAAACCATCCTGGTCGCCTTGACCAGTACACCAAAAGTGAAGGCACCTTCAAGTAGGTGCATGCGCCGAATCCTCTTTCAACAGCCAAGGATGTTGGAAGTACGGCGTTGATGCTACTCGTTAACTCGTTCATCACGGGCGAGACGGTCTTGGTCGATGGAGGTTGTCTTTTGGTCCATCTGAGCTCTTATTGAGGCTGACTTGAGCTCGGTTTGAAGTTTCAAGCCGAGCGCACAGACAGGCTATCGTTTTCAGTGTGCAACTCGAGCGCTCGTATTGTGGCTTCTTCCTTGGCTCGCTTCTAACTTTCGTAGAGTATGGCACTTAAAAGAAAGAAAATTACAATCTTCAGCTTATGTATGTTCATCTCTTGTCCTACGCACATTATTGTTCCAGACCCAAAGGAGTCGAGCCGGCAATCGGGCAATCGCCGAATCATCACAAGAGATCTTCAGAACAACCCAAGAGAGAGAACCTCGGATACTCAGACAACTGTACCTCCCTTCTCGCCACGTTGGATCTCATTTAGAGCACGGGCGACATGAAGCTGTCGTGGTACACGTGCGTGCTGCACTTCCAAGCCAGTATCCTGTCGTTGTACATCTCCTCGACCTCGACCGCACTTCGACCAAGTAGGCTTTGATGGTGCTGAGGAAGGTCGTTCCACCGAAAGCGAGGTAAATTTCAAGACCGAGGCTTTTGGAGGATGAAGCGGATGACGAAGTAAGTGAGGGTAGCGGTGGTCGAACTGTGGCAAAAGGTCGCGTACGCAACGGTCAATTCTCTGAGAGGGATCGACGAGACTTCGGTTCGGATCACTACTTGGGGTCGAGACGAAGGTCGCCGTCGTGGCGACGTCAGTGGCGGCGAATTCGATGATACAGATGATCGTCAAGCCACGTATCAACATGAGGCTACGACCGCACGGAAGGGTACTAATCACCGCGCCCGCCAAGGCCAAGACGCAGTTTGGTGGTCCCCCTGACAGGACGAGGATGATGTGGGATCGTGAGGGAGTGCCCGCCGAAGGGCGATGTCCGGGAGCGCAAGAAGGATTTCGGGGAAACTCGAATGGTGTTTGTAGGATGCAGCGGATGCCGGCAAGGGAGAACCGGTGGGGGTAATGTTTGTGGAGTTTCAGAGGGATGGAGAAAGGAAGAGAAGAAGGGAGAACGGAGAGGTCGCTGATCCGTCTGGGTAAACATGCAACTTGTGACGAGTGATCCTGACCCAGTCACTCGGACTGTGGAGCTCCCACACCAAACTCGGGCATGGTTGATCTTATTTAGAGGGGTAAACGTGAAAAAGCTTGAACGACGGCTCAGGGTTTAGTTGTCTCCCGCGGCGACGTTCTGCCCGAGAACTATCGTGCACTCTTGGATACTAAGCTCTGATACTTCCCTAGTTACCGACCTGAGAATGCGCTGCAGAGCCCACTTTTTCCCATGCTCTCCACAGCCAAAGTGGAGAACGAGGCCACCGTCGAAGCTGGGAAGCTCACGTCCGCGTTCGCAATTACCCGTGAGCGCGTGAGCGTTGAGCGTTCACCCGCTCACAGGGGAGTGGGAGGCGTGTTGTCAGGTGAATTGTCGGTATGCGGCAAAATGTCTCGAGCATCTTTTGCACGCTTTCCTGGAAGACGTGGTACCTAGTACACTGCAATTATAAGTACACACCAAGGCACTGCCCCTATTTCTGAAGAAGCGCACCAGTGAGTCAACTAAAAACCGATCGCTATCTCGGTGAACCGGCCAGTGTGAGCGCGGATATAAAGGAATCTTTGCGAGGGCTATAGGAGTCTACGTTTTAACCCCCATATAATGAAAGACCCTATTTCTCCGATAGGCCAGATAAATCATTGTTCCGGTCAAGGTTCACGGCCTGCGCAGCTCGCGCTTCGGCATTCCGGCTTGGATATTGACAATCGCCGCACAAAGGCAGCCCTGGTAAGATCCTTGGTGCAGAGCAATAACCCTTCCTGGGGGCCATGTTGTGGCACTCGGGATCCCGTCGGAAGCAGCGGTTGTAGCGGAGTCGTTTCGATCGAAGCAGGGTCGAGTTCCGAAGTCGTTTCGACGGCCGAGTCGGGAGTCGATTCAATTTCCACTAGTTTCGGCAGGATCAATTTCCACTAGTTTCGGCGGAATTCTCAACGATTAAGCGGTCCCGGATAAACTCAGTACTTCGGTAATTCGAGACTTGACTGTCAGCGACGAATCATGTGGCGGGATTTGAATGGAAGACCGGGCCGGATGCCCGGATGAAGGGGAGAAGGGGAATGAAAGGAGCGCAGCGGTTTGAATGGTCGGAACGTTTGAGGGGAGTTTGCTTCTTGTTCTTAGCCAGACCACTTCTAGGCTCCAATACAGCATCTTAGCTGGTTCTCACTTTCTGCGTGATTTAAGTCTCGTCTCTCGTCTCCAGTCTCCGGTCTCAGCGTTCCGTTCTCGTACTCGGTCTCGTTTCTCGGTTTGGGCTCCTTTCTCGTCTCTCGTCTCTCGGCCGTTCCGGTCGCTCTCTCGTATCTCGTCTCCCTCGTCTTCGGTCTCGTTTCCATCGTTTCCCCTTATCATTACATATCATCTTTGATCGACCGCTTTGCTATACCATAATGTACAAAAGTAATCCCGCAGTTTAATAATTAAACTAACTTGGCTTTCGATATTTTTAATTCAATCGGGCGCTCGATGCGAACGAAGCTCGAAGCAAATCGTTCAACCGGAAAATTGCTGCGCACTCCTGTGGGTTCGCAGGAAGAGGCTTGTTGCACGGTTCGCAAGGAAGAAAGGTCCGACGACTCGAAGAAACTTTGAGGAGCGTGTGTGTCCTTACCACGGTGCGAGGGGGCAAGCACCGGTCATCTATGCTTTCCAGCTTGAGGTATACTGTCTTTAAGTGATAACGATTCTGCGCCAGTTTAGTGTCGACTCGGGCGGACATTGAGGTCACGCTTGCCCAGTACGTGGTCATAAGGTTAAATAGGACGAAGACGGCATTCTGAGCTGAGCAGCTTCAGTCAGTGACACAACTTCTACTCTGGGTAGGCTGGGACTTGTTCATACTGTGCCCTCGCCGTACTAATCCCGGCCTTGGCGGAACCGCAGCGGGAATGTCGCTTCCACTGCGCCATCGGCGACTCTGGAACCTAGATGCAGGCTTCTTGGCTTGGTAAAGTGGGGGAGTATATATTTGTACTTGATCAGGCCGTGCTACTGAGAAGATTTCGAGACACTTTCAATGGCACCGCAATCACTATGGGGTACGCGACGCTGAGAAGTCGGGGCTGCTACTGGTCGAGGTGCCAAGCTCGCAGTGGCACTGCAGGGACCAGTTCTGTATGACTGCAGCAAGAGCTGGATTAGTGCCTTTTATAGGAGGCGTAAATAGTCTGTTCCGTGCGCTGTATCGATAGATGCCCTGCATGATGCAGAAGATGCCGTGAAGTATGCAGAAGTGCGGCGCAGTTAGTAGATTGAACCTGTCGATCGCGAGCTCACACGTGATTCGTAGTTCCTCGCCTCTTTCTTTGTGCAGGATCGTACTGATACAACTAGCTGAATAATTTTCGATCCGGCCAATTGCATTCAGCTGCATGCTGCATCATTTTGCCTCAGTCACGAGGGGACCCAAGCGAGCCCCTCTCTGGTGGCGAATTGGTTCGCTGGGCCTGAACGGTGTCTTTAACTAGCTTTCCGAGACAAGACGAGAGCCCGGTCAATACCCCGCGCGCGGTTAAACCCCGCATGATCCTATCCTCTCGCTCGAGTCATCGGCTCGCGCCATCTCTATGACCTTCCAACCAGGATTCGATCATCGGTCTTCGCTCCATTAGACTCTTCATCATCGCTGTCGAGTAAGTTCTCACCTGCCTACGCGTTTACCGCTTTCCTAGTCCCCTCCTGGTCCCCTCGTCTCTCTGTTCGCTGTTAGCTTGTTCACGATCATCCACTCCCTAGCGTCCGAGTCGATCTTGGGCTACCTTCTTCGCGGATCCAAGTTTTCGGCGTCCACAACTCGCTCGAACTCTCACATTGTCACCACGCTGTGCCGATCCGGGGACATAGGTCTGCACACACATATCATTTGGAGTCGACACACTGCGTTCGAGTCTCCCCACATACCTCCGCTCTCCACCATCCGAATCCTCAGTCCCGAGAGGAGCATCTCATTTGCATACTCAGCCAAGCCAGCCCTACTCCACAAGACCTTTCATCATGACGTTTGATTACATGAACTTTGAGCCTGTCAAGCCCTCGTACCGCGTTCTGTTCAAGGCGATTGATGACTGCGAAGCCGAGGGCGGACCGACCCCGGGCTGCCATCTCGACGTGATGCTGCCATCTCGACGTGATGCTGCCATCTCGACGTGATGCTGCCATCTCGACGTGATGCTGCCTGAAGGGGCGATCTCGAGCCAGATTTTGCCTGTGGCATTGTGAGTTTGTCCGTCACACTCGATAGGGTCTCAAAGGAGATGGGAATAATTCAGTCTGAATATTGCGATCAACGCCTGGCTACTTCACAGCTACGCTCACGGGGGCGCCTTCTCGGTCGGGGCCAGCTCGGACCTCGCGCACCATCAAGTTCGCTACCTCCTGAGCAAGGGTTTCGCCGTGCTCTCTCCGGAATATAGACTGGCGCCGCAGTAAGTTCGTTCCAGCGAGAAGTTTCACCCGGAAAGCTTTACTTTCGTTGACCTTTGAGGAAAACGTGCTCCACCTCCCACCTGCAGCGTCAAGCAATCGGCCTGCCGAGAGGACGTACTCGACGCTTTCATCTTCTACCAAACGAAGCTCAACGATGTCTTGGCCAAGAAAGTAGTGGTTCGGCTCCTAAGTTTGATGTGAAGCAAGCCTTTGCGGCTGGAGGAAGTACCGGTGGAACCTCCACCCTCTGCCTTGTAAGGAATCGAGTCGAGCTCCTGTCTTGGGCCTCATCCACATTTCACTCGCCCACGAGTCTCATCGGCGGTTCCTTCTCCCCCCCGTACACAGCCTATCGATGTGCACACGTAAAACGAAAAGCACCTTGAGGCCGAGATCTTCCAGCCCCGAGCGGCTGTACCAGCGTATCCAGCATGCCTGAAGGACGGCTACCAGGATAACCCGACTTCAGCTCTGGAGGAAAAATTGGTTAAGAACAACTCCGAAGGCTGGAAGGCGGTGCAAAAACTCTTTGCTGGTCGTGTCTGGTGCTCGTTCAAGACCAAGTCAGTCCCTTCTCCGCGCTCCTAGGACTTCTCCATCGTGACTCGACTTTGACTGGTAATGTGCCCACACCTCTAGCTCGATGCCCCTCCCCGATGATCACCCACGTTGCATCTGGGTCAACAGCGGCGTCAAGTACAACTGCCACGACTCGTTACTCTGGGGCAACCCACCTTACCCTGCCGCCGCGAACTTTCTCGACTTTTTCGGCCCCTGGTTCCCGCCGACGTTCATGCTCGCCGCCGAGGGTGATTCGTTGATCCCGATGCAACACTCCTATGATGTGGTCGAAGCGCTCAAGAAGCATGGCGTCGAGACTCGCGTTGGTATTGGAAAGAACGCGGAGCATGGTGAGTGATGATGTTGCGAGCGAGGGGCTCATCACGCGGCAATCGATTGACTGGAGCGATATCTCATGAGCAGGCTTTACCGAGTGGAACCCCAAGCTCTGGCCCGAGGGTGCAGATTGGTGGACCCCGATCGAAGAAGGGTTGAACTGGGCCATCGCTAAGACCGTCGATGCCAAGGAATGAGGAAGGAGGTGGTGAGGATACCTGTTAACGTTGGTGCTAGTCACCATGCGCAATCCAATTAGCGTTTTCCAAACACTTCCAGGGTTCTCCCTCAGGCAAGCGGTTTTGTTACAACATTCCTGGCTATACTTATCCGATAGAGAAGGGGATAACCTGCATGATACACGGGCGCGTGCGCGCATCAAGGACCGAACTAAGAGATGGTAGCGAGAGCTTTCACAAGGTCCGGCAAGAGCTTGTCTTGGGCATGCTTGTACTGTAAGAGACCACACAGAGGATGCGAATCAGTGCCCATTTATTTGAACAGGGAAGACACAATTCATATGATATGAGGACACACCATGGTGAGCAATCCGAGAATCTTGAACAGGATCGGCATGAGCTGTTGCTTGAGTGGCGACCGGATCGACTCGTTGACCGAGTTCGGTGATGTCGACTTGGGCGTGAGCACGAGTTGCTCCTGTGAGACGATGCGGATACCCGTCATAGCCATGTCGTACAATTTCGCCCCCCAGTCGAGTGCCGCGTCGGTGTCTGATGATTTGAAGTGATCAAACATGTCGACGAGTTCGCGCAAGATCTTGAAGGGGTAAGCGGGGCTGAGTTCAGGGCCTGAATCTCTGTGAACGAGGCCGTGCGCCTGGCAGATATTCCAGAAGCGGCTGCGGTTCCATAAGTTTGCAAATGTCAGCATTCGCACAGCCACTCACAGCCACTCACACGAAGAATCGTGGTACGTGAAAAGGCAAGACTTACTCGCGAAGCCAGGCAGTCGTGACGACTAAATTGACGTTCTGGATCCCGTTTGTGGAAGGCACCGCGTTCAATGCGTTCCTGTACATGTTAAGTGCGGATGTAAACTCGTTCGCTAAGTCTCGCTGCAGCGCTAAGGCCTTGTCGACGGACCAGGCCGTACATCCATTCGGGGCGACCGAGCAGGTGCCGTGCCAGCAACTCAATACCTGACTGTTGATCAAGCTGAAGAGGCGCAGATGCGGCATCGGGAACCCACTGAACAAAGAAGGCGGAAGGGCTGAGAGTCGCTGCTGGGTCAGTTGGTACGCGTTGTCGGGTAGTCGTAGAGGGCGGTGTACAATCGTCGGCAGTCGCTGTAACATTGACGTTGCGCGCTCGCAGATGAAGAGGATGTAGAATGTTTTGAGGCCCTCGATGGCGCCCTGGTCGCTTCCATCGAGAGCATGGGCATGCTGTGGTATTTGGTCCAGCTGCAGCACCTGCGCAAGCGTGATGGCTTCCTGAAGACGGTACCAGCCCGCGCGACGGTTGCCAAGGATGTCTTCGGCGACGAAGAGGTTCATCACCGCGATGACTTGGTCGAGTTGCACATCCTCTTCACGAAGTGGCGAGAACACTGTCGTCCTGGCGTAGGATAGCACAGGCCCGACGCGTGTGTTCATCGGGTCTCCGTCGTGAGGCGAGTTCTCCAAATAGTCCGACGTCTCGACAAGAGCCGCGATGGACAAGACGAGCTGCGCAATCGGTCCCGGTCGCCGGTGCTCGTTCGCCTGGACCTGAGCGGTCAGCCGTTGGCGATTCACGATGGGGAACAGCTGCCAAAACCGATCAAAGTAAACGGTGAAGTAGTGGGGCATGTGCTCGTCGAGTGGGAGGGAGGTCGATGGCGAGGATGCCGAGTGGGTCGGGGTGCCCAGATAGCTCGTGCTCGCAGACCGGATCTGATGCGCGTTCGCATCGGAGCCAAGACTTGTCGAGCCGGAGGTCATCCGCGAGGGGTGGTGGAAGAGATGTTCGTGATCTGTTTCGAACGGTTCGGTCACGCGCAACTCGTCCTGGCCGAACTCCTGCGGCGTTAGTGGAAACAATGGGAAGTCAGCTTAGGGGTCTTGGGCCGAGGGCTGCAAGGGATATGACGACCAGGACTTCATTTGTTGGAAACATACTAGAGCCGATAGGAGGTTGAAGTCAAATTTGAGCATCGCAGAGTCCGTCCAAGCGTAGTTGTCGGCTCCGTAGCTCGGTACAGTTTGATTGTGGGGCCCCGTAAACAAGGACAGCGCATCGTAGACCGACTGTTGCTCGCTCGAGGGATCGGTCGACACTTCGGGTACTGACGCATGAGCACCGACCGCGTTCAAGAGGTGGGATGGGAAAGGGTTGGTGTTGTTCGCGCCGTTGGCCTGAGGCGGCGCAGCGATGACGGAATGGTCTGTAACGCAAGCGTCCGATCAGCCCAGCCCACGGCGCCCAAACCCGCTATTCCCGCGCTTGCTGAACTCACAAGATGGGAGCGGGATGCGCGATGTAGAAGCGATCGCATGTGCGGACTGTCCAAGGAACTGTGACTGCTGCATCATGGCCATGTCAGCTCCCGCCAGAACGGCACGCAAACGGTGGTCACTTGGCATGACATCGCCTGCGAGGTGAGGACCGCCCGGACGGTGCTTGCACTGACCTGGGCGGCGGCCGCTATAGGAGGCGGTGCGGCAGAATGCGTTGATGTCGATGGTGTCAGGCTCTCGACCCTCTTCCTCTTTGGGCCTCGATGTTTGGGCTCCTGGGTGGTGGGTGAAGGGAGGGTGGGATATCTTGGGATCAGCTTGCCTGTTTAGCAGAGTGGGCCCTCCTCGGCGTTTCCGAGTCGGGGCTGCGCGCTGCACCAGGTGGACGCGTGCGATCACGTGAGGACGAACTTTAAGGTAGGTGCATCCGAGCTGTGCCTTCTCGCATGGTAAACACGCCGAATCCTCTGCGCCTTCGTTGAGGCACTTGATGCGCCTGTGGCTGCATTGATCACACTGCGTCCAGGAGCCGAAAGTGCAAGCGACACTCGAGTCAGCGATCAGCTTCCGCTCGCTCCGACACGGGTGAATTGGCCGGATGGTATGCCCATGCTTAGCCAGGCTACCCTGACCGAGTGGGGTCTGCGAGGTTCGACGACGCCGTGAATGGAGAACGTACCGCTCGAGTGATCCTCTTCCTCTGCGGACCGACCTCGGAAGCGATTGTGCTACTACTCGCCGAGGGCGAACGATCACGATCGATGGTTTGAGCCCCGGCGGTCCCCGCGCTGAGCGGCGGGGTCGTCGTCGATGAGTCAGGGGCCCGAGCTCTAGAATCTACCATGAGACTGGCTAGGTCATGTGGCTCTCGGGTCACCTCCATCAGCTTGATTGTCGAGTGGTCCCGGAGTACTTTCAGTCGGGTGAACTCGACAGTGTCAGGCTTGAGCCTGGGAGCCCAATTGCGTATGAGTGGGCCTTTTCTCCCGGCTTTCGGCCACCGCGTCGACTCCGACCGAGCCCCCAGCGCCGTAGTATCCAGCCGTCGGCCCGTCGCACTCGCAGCCGATTCGGCAAACTCTTGCTTTTCGGCAGAGGAGTGGCCTTTTTTTCACGTGGGCGATTTTCTGCTGTTGTCGTCCTGGTGTCCCTTCTGCGCTCGCCCCCTAGATTTCTGCATGGGCTTTCTAGCCCCAGGCACCTATAGCCTATTCTGCCGCGCGGAGGGTTTTAGACTCAGAATTTAGCCCCGCACCGGCCTTACCGGGCGTTTTTGAGTGGGACTATTATCACACTTACCGACGACCGAGCCCAATTACGTAGTTACTTGTCCATCCCTTGACAAAATGCTTCCCTTCGGTAGATTGAGGCCTTCCAAGCAGGTATCTCGGCCCTCAACGACACTTCAGTCACTTCATGCATCGGACTCCGCCGCTGATCTGGCGTTAGCACAACTCAAGCTAGCCTATTAGTAGCAGCAGCAAGACACTTCAGGCCTCGTCGCCTCCCGCAAGCTTGTGGCACCAACCCGAGGATCGTCAACGTGTGTTCCCGCGATCGCGGGGCTGAACCTTCAAGCGTAGAAGTTACACGACCACGGTTAACATGATGTCATTCATCGACGAAACAAGCCGCCTCACTTTGGTGTACCACGTCTCCAAGGCGGGCCTGCCCATCCAACTTGCGATGTCCAGCTGTGGCCAGAGGAACCTTCGGGTCCCCGGCCCGTCCTCGTCTCGTTTCACGGCGGAGGTGAGTGCTAGTTATTTTCAGAGCAGTTAAACTCGAATTGCCCTGTGGCTGACATATTAAATTTTTAATGTGACTCTCATCGTCGGGTTCTGTGGTACTCGGGATCCCGTCGTGTGCAGCAAAGTCGGAAATGAGGCTCCTGTTGTCGGAAATGAGATGGGACTCCCGATCTTGTCGGCTGCATTAGGGTAGTCGACTCACGCGGGCGTCGGCTAATTCGGTGGTCTCGGAAATCGGGCTGGAGTCGCTTAGTCGGGAAGCGCAGATTCGGCTAACTCGGCCTAGCGTCACATGAGCGGATAAAAGTTCAGAGCAAGGGACCGTGTGACAGGAGCAAGGAATGGCGTGATCAGGACGAAGTATGGCGTGATCAGAAGGCCGAGTGTCGGAAAAGAGGAGGAAGCTGGCCCGGGGGGAATGGAGTGTCCTGGCGTTGGAGGGAAGACTCGCTTCTTGTTCGGAGAGAGACCACTAGACTAGACACGACTCAGACCGACTTTGGAGGGAGGCGACTTTCGGAGGGGAGGACCGCTTGGAAGAGGACATTTCTGCGAATCTATCATTCTCGGTTTCATTATCTGCGTGTTTCTCGGTTTCGGCATCTCGGTCTCTGCGCTTCGATAGCAATCGCCCCCCCCCCCCTTTCTCTGATCGTCCGCTCACTATTACCATAGTTCCCTTCACGTGCGCAGCACTTTTCGTTGGCAGTCGTCGCGATGCGATGATTCCACCGTCGCTGCTGGAGCCTCTACTCGCCTCGGGCGTCATCATCGTCTATCCGGATTACCGTATGCTCGATCCTTCGACCATCTACGATCAACTTGAAGACGTCGAGGCCCTCTTCACCTACTTTGCTACCTTCGAATTTTCGAGCTCGCTTCCTACCGGCGTGTCCGTTGATCTCGACCGAGTTGGTCTGATTGGATTCTCTGCGGGCTCTCTCTTCACCGTACCCAATGGCGATCATGATCTCGTGGACAATGATACCAAGGCTGTTCTACCTGAACGAGAGGCGGCGTACCTCGAAACGGCCGAGTTCCTCGTCAAGCACTTGACGTTTTAGCAATGCCAGTCTCTTGTTCAGACTACTGGTTGGTCGTATACGGAACTGAGCGGCATGGCCATATTGCTTATGTGTGTTTCTACCTTCGTCACCGGTTGACCTCTAGCGCAACACGCTCGCTACCGACAGAAATGGTGCACAGCACGTTGAGCGACCGATCCCTACGGGAAATCCACGCAACCGCAGTTGACCGCAGTTGGACCGCAGTCGACTGCAGTTGACCGCGGTTGGTGGAACAGACGTCGCCCGTCCAGCCATTCGAAAGTAACCGCGGTTCAACTTCAGGCCTAGAAAGTGGATTGCGGAGGTGCACTTTAACCGCGGTTGCAAAATACCCAACCGCAGTCGCAACCGCACTAACCGCAGTTGTAGTAGACCAATTTAAGTGATTGCGGTTACGAACTTTTGTGACCGCGGTTGTAATAATGTAGCAGCCTATACTATCCCTTTCTTCGCTCTCCTTTGCATGTACAGTAAAGATATAGTAAAGTGGCGCTGCCAATGCCATTGCATTATATCAAGCATACGACTCGAACCAAGAGACGAACCTTGAGCCTGAGGCCTGATGAGGCACTCGGCCTCAACTCGTGAAATCGCTAAGTCGGATCGGCCCGAAGACTCGGGCCCAGCAACGCCGACTCACCTTCCACCCTCGAATCTTGCCACTAAACCTGTCAATGACACACAAGGCTGATGATGAGTGTCGCGCTATATTCAGTGGATTACCTCAGACTCAGTCTGGTGGCTGACTCACTCGACTGATCAAACTCGAAGCGTCGATCGGACGCACGCCTGCTGTCGCGCGACGGATCAGAATCAGCCCGGTCATAGTGTAGGAGCGAACTAGAGACTCACCCTATAGTTCAACATCAGGTCCTGAAATATGCTTGTACACATCTTAAACATCTTCTCGTCGAGCTTGGATAACCGACTGACTGCTCACCTCGAAGCTCCCGTCTACAGCATCGACTCGGAGGCGAAGCAGTGTGGCCTGTGGCACTGTTCTCGATGTTAATGCAAGCACATTGGCATCAGCGAGCGGACGATAGAGCAAGCTTGCTCACACTTCTCTCGAAGTCAAAGAATGGCCACCTGTGGGCTTCCTGAACAGAGACAAGTGCATGTGACTCGGACCGCCGAGCAAGGCTAGGTCCCAGTGCAGAACAATTGATTGATGTGGTTAGTACACGAACTAAGGATACCAGATGGCGAGTTAACCTGGGGAGCATCACAGAGTCGGTGGAACAAGCTGCTGATCAGTGGGATCTGCGTCAGCGTGATCGGTGCGACGTACTATCGAGCGAGGCCGGGTCGGACACGTGACACCAAAAGCACGGGCCATGTTGAGTGACCGGGTAGCATCGAGATTGTAAGTCATCTAAACTCAGTCACTGACTTGGTGCCGATCAAGTCGGTGAGTCGAATGCTGCAAGTTGGCGATGCCAAGGGCGCTTCAGTTGAGTCGGGGGCGACCATGATGTTGGCATGCGTGGAGCAGGAGGGAGAGAGGCGGCGCGCGCTTCGTGCGCGCTTCAAGCAGTGAAAGTCGATTGGAAATTGGAAATCTAATCGGCAAAAATCTGGTTAGTTTGCCTGACTTTTGCAAGCAGGTTGGACGTATGAGGAGCAGCGCAGTGAGCAAACGAAGATGCCGAGTAATAGGATTGGGAACTTTCATGATGTATTACACTAACCTATGAGGAGCAGCGCAGTGAGCAAACAAAGATGCCGAATAGAAAAAGATTGGGAACGTTAAGGAAAGAGAGAGAGAGAGCTGCGCTAGTCGCAGATCGGGTATTCTAAGTCCAAGTTCAAAGAGGTCCGAGCGCGAAGCGCGAGCGCGCCCAAGTTCCCATCCGCCAATCTCCGAATGCTGGAGTTGAGAGTGCCCATCGATTTGAGCCGCCAGCTCCTACGCAAGGACCGATTGACCCCAAGCATGCTGGTTAGTTTCCTGATTCGCAAGAGATAAAGCTGTGTAACAGCGGAATAGGGGTGACTGACGGGAAATAGTCCTTTCGCCGCCGCCTTGCGATTCTTCGCCGTGAGCATTTGAGGGGCCCGTCCAAGGAGGCCGCAATGCCCTTCAATTTCACGCGAAGTCCAAGCGGGAAGCTCTTGCACGGTTAGATCGAGTACAGGCTCGATGTACGGTTAGTTATCTTGAGGTTCCAATGTGATCCCGGCAACAAGTTACTTACTGTAATGTTTGACCGGACTGGCCGCCGGGGATCGCTTTTGAGGGACGCTTGGACTAACCTCACTGCGCACCTACACCTTCCACGACGCTGACCTCAGCAACATGTCCGAGTACAAAATGGTCCGAGCGATACGACATCTCACCGGCTTCAGAACTTTGGAGGTCGGCAAGTGCCCCAAAGGTTGCCTGTCCTATGGCGCCAAACGACTCCAAGATCTTGAGGAGTGTCCGACGCGCGGGTGCCGCGAGAAACGTTTCACGCTGGGCAAGAATTGCGAGAAAACTGAGCGGTCAACGCAGCGCTTTCATGACCCCGCCCCTTTTGTTAACGCGCTTCGTGCACACCCAGTAATCGGCCCTACCCTTGCCAATGCCAAGCCGAGCGACGAGGTCGTCGACTTGTACAAGGCGTCAGGCAGTGGCTCGGGCTCTTACCCGGTCGTGAAGCGATGGGTCGACGGCTTACACGCACGAAGGCTTTACGCAAACGGCGATCTCAAGCCGGATGACATCCCTCTTGCAACATTCTCCGACGGAACCGAAGTGCTCGCGCACTCCAACGCCAATCGCAAGGTCAACACCCACATCTCTGGGGTGATACCCATGACCTTGCCCCCCGAACTTCGTTGGAAGCTATCATCGCACTGTCATCTCCGTGAACGGCCCTCAAAAACCCAAAGACGAAAAGTCATTCCTCGAAACACTCTGTCAACAGCTCTACATCTTCGAAGGGGAGCGTACATACTTTTCAGCCGCTCGGGACAGGCACGTGCTTTGCAGAGACAGGATCGTGGCTTGCATAGCCGACACGCTGGAGCAAGCAGCCCTTGGAAACCTCGTGGGAGCAAGAGGCCTCGTTTCGTGCTTGATCTGCTCGATCATCAGCATACCTCATTACGCACCTGGAAACACGAAAGGCTATCTGCCGTTCTGTGTTCCTCATGCGAAAGCGTTCGAAAACGACGAGGGAGTGATCGTATCGGTGCTCGACCATCCCGAGTGGGCTGGGCTTGTCGACACCACCACGACATTCCAAACCCCTGGTGGACGGGACGTTCGACTGGATAACGAGCGCAACTACAAGCACTACCGTCGGGTGGGTGAAGCAATGAAACGACACCCGACCAAGCTCGAATCGCTGCGGCGTCGCACGGGGATCTCAGGCGAAGCTCCGATCGAGGCGCTTGACCTGTTCAAGGATGCTTACTCCACGTTCCTACCATTGGATTATATGCATCTGATTGGTATCAACAGTGGAAGCACTTTCATCAATATCCTCGTCGGCGACTTGGACTCGAAAGCACGCAGGCACTCCATGACGTTGACCTCCGACGCGATCGCTCGCATGACTCGTGCGCAGCTGTTGTCTCGGCCGTACCTTGCGAGAGTGGAGGGTGTGATTGTCAGGCCTTTAGCCGAGAAAAGGAAAAATTGTAAAGCAATCGAACGGGAACTGTTCATCTTGCGTGACCTGGGACCGCTTTCGTACCAGCAATTCAAGGAACCCGAGTTCGAGCGACTGACGGCGCTCACCATCCGGATGTTTGCGGCGATGAAGACATCGGTCTTCATCGATGACTCCGTTGACTTTTTCGATCGCCTACCGGACGTGGACCGGCTCGAAAAACTTCGCCTGTACGAGCTCGATGAAAAGGGCGAGGTTCCCATCACGTACACCTACCTCTATGTTCTCATCGAACAGACGCTGCTACTGCGCGAGAAGCTTCTCTATGATTGAGATCCCGAGTTCCTTCATCTGTTCCCCCGCCACGATCTTATGCACGTTCCCGATGTTATGAAAAGAATGGGGCCGCCTCGCGAGTACTCGGCTTGCGGAACGGAGACGATGATGGGTTACATCAAAGGGGGGATGAGAAGCAAGTCAAAACCCGTCGAGTCTGGCATGAATCGGCGGAGATGCGGAACATGATGATGATCCTCCGACTCAAGTACGATATCCCTACAATGGAAGATCTCCGGGACACTTTGCCGAGGGATCATGCCTTGCATGCCCAGCTGCCGGCCTACAAGCTGCACACGCTCAAGAAAACGGCGCAACGCCCTTCGCAAAATTTCGTCGACTTGACCGAAGAGGTCGCAGTCTTCCACGGAGGCAGTGTCGCGTCGATAACTCTCTGGGGTCGAATGCAAACGACTACACCAAGAACCATCTATGCGATGGGCTTTGGCAGCTCGCTCGACGAAGGATGGCGGCGCCTTGAGGGTGCAGGTGCATCGGCAATCACGTTGCTCGGATCTGGTAACGAGATGCGAAATACGCAAGGCACCGTCAACTGCAAGACGGCTAGATTCGTGCGAGTGAGTACCACCAAAACAACTCATCGCATCTGATGTCAGCCGAGAGATTCTTGACAGCCAATCTGGGATCCACAGATATCAATGGAGGCCGACAATTCACAGCGCGCCGGCGAAGTTGTGTGTTTTGTTGAGCTAGGTATAACGACGCTGAAGGAGAAGCGATTGCTTTCGTTGGTCGATGTCTTCCCAGTTGCCATGGACATCCGGCGGTTGTACGAGAGATTCGATGTGGATGGTCCTCGCACCCTCAGCCTGATCGGCGTCGAGCGTCTCCGCCAACTCGTGTCCATCATCCCGAATACGATGCGGTCGCCTCCCACCGCGGCCGAGCTTGCAAGGCGCAGGGCCAGCTGTAACAGCTCCCGACACATATGCGATATCTGTGTTTCCACATTCAACTGCGACCCCTCTGCGCCGAGTCGACGCCTGGCACTGACACGAGGCAGAGCGCTCTCCATTCGGTCGTCCGGTTGAAGATACAGGGGCCCGGTTTCTCCAATTGCTCATTAGCTTCAATCCTTTAGAAACCTTGTCCAATTCCAAGACCACCACATCTTCGAATCTGGAGATGTTACACATTCTTAGGTTGATGTATGTAATTAGAGCACCACTCGAGACTATATCACGAGTTGTTTGCTGCACTAGATAAGGTCTCAAAGTCAGGCTGTTCTCGCTTAGTCTATGAGCCAACTGAGAATTGCAGGGCGTAATGGACCATTCCCAAGTTGGCGACCTCGTGCAGTTGCAACCGCAGTTGGTAATCCGCGCAACCGCGGGCACCGCGGTTGAACTGCGGTTAACTTCGGCGCCATCGTCCAACCGCGGTCAACTGCGGTTGCGTGGATTTCCCGTAGGGGACCGATGCCTCAGGGGTCCGACGTTCCTCCTCTTGCTTACATCATCCGCTTCCACCTACACCTTCGGCCACATCTCGAGATTTGGCGTCACAGGGTGCTTCCTTGCGGCCATTGGGTTGTTCAAGACGTCATAACGGATATATTGACGATCAAAAAGTTTGCCACAAAAAGGTGAGTCATATGCTCACCCCGTTTGCCTAAAACAACCAAAGTTCTCCGCTCGCCCCCTCTGCTCGAACCCGAAGTTGCGAGCTGCTGCTGACATCGTTCAACTCGCAAGACGTCAGGACAGGTCGGACGAGGTTGGGGATGATGGAGAGGAAGTCGGGATGTGTGGGGGCCCCCTTTTTTGCTTTTTCTCTTTTTTCACGTAATCGCTCAGGCCGCGTTGCACAGCGGCTCCGACTGGTGTCGGCATTCCGTTTTTCATTGTAAGGTAGAACAGCTGGAATGCCGAGGCCTCCCGGCCGACGCATGTAGATCTCGGTCCCGCGGGGGATGCCGTTGAGGCACGCAGACAAGACATTCGATTGGCGGGTCCTACCCGTCTCGACAATTCTCGACCGCGATGAGAGCGAGTAACAGGCAGGCAGATAGTAGTCGGAAGGGCGACTCGGCGCGTCGCCCGGCCTCGTCGTGGAAGGAGCTTGGAGTTCCAAATGTTCCCGGGCTTGGCTTGAGCTCGTCTCCTGCTCCTGTTCGGGGCCCAGCTCCGACTGAGCACAGTGCCTTCCCACCGACAAGCCAGAGATGCATTGGGCATCGCTTCCTCACGCGCTGCTCGTGCTGTTGCCGTTGCTGATCCCGGGAGCGAGCTCGTCCGGCGCACCCCCACGTGAAATCTACGGCGAATCGCTGCGACTAACCCCTCTCCGCGATGGCAAGGTACACTCGCATTTCAACTTCACCTTCACCGCGGCTCACTGGAGAGATGCCGGTGATCGGCTAGGTCCGAATTCCAAGAGTCAGTCTCATCGCCAGACGCCCCCTGGTTCCCATCGCCTCATCATGCTCGACCCTTCCAGTGGGACAGTTGACTTATCCAACCGACTCTCACCCCTCCGGATCGGCTCACCGATGCAGCACACCACCACACACTCCTTCCACCAGAGCTCACAGCGCTGGCATATCACTCCCGGGTCACCTCGTTCGACCTGACGCTCTCCTCGGGTCGCTGGGCCTCGTCTTGGCCAACCCGATCGACTGCGGTGTCGGGGATTCAGCTCGTCGCTTGGCTCGAATTGCTCGAGGGAGAAAGCCCCAGGGACGAGGAGCAACGCTGGGACGACTTCAAGAACGCGCTCGGTGGAATGTTCTGTACGGGCGTGACAAGCGGCATCAGTGCGGGCGAGAGCAGACCGTTGTGGGGGAACGTGCTTGGAGGCAGTGTCGATGAGCGAGGTGAGTGGGGGAAAGAAGCGTAAATTCGACTAGTCTTCCTTTGCAAGGCTGGAGACGAGTGCACCACAAGCCAAGCGTGAAAACCCTGGTCCCCGAACTAGTCGCCTCTCCTGAAGACGACTTTCCAATGTATGTCGCGCCTCGGCTGATCCCTCACGACCTGCTCGTTTCTGCGTGCCCCTCTCCCCCTAGAACACCGACTCTATCGGGCCACAATGCCTCGACTCTCTGCGACTTGCACCGAGTCTTTGACGCCTTTCCTCTCCCTCCTTCCGTGCGCCTCTTACGCCGGGCTTTCGTCGCTGCTGAACCCGCATCGCCTGTTCGATAGCGACTGGACCTTGCTGGGAGTTCATGTCTTGCGTGATGGCCAAGTGAATTCGATACAACTGCAAGTGGGAACAGTTGCCGACCCGATACGACAGGACCGCCTCAAGGGCTTTCTCGGACGAAGAGGTGTGGCACAGTCCTATGGCATCGCGATCCAGATCCCTGCCACTAAGCTCGACTCGAATTACTCGTTCTCGGCAGATTTCTCGTTCGAGTCCTTGTATGACCGTACACTCCAAAAAGCTTGCCCCGTAGCCACAGAATCATCAGTAGAGGTCGCGATACCGACCGACTCGATCAACCCATTCCGAATAGAGCCGTCGTCGCATGGGCGAACGATCGTTCAAGTCGACGGCAAAGACGTCGTCCGGTGGGACACGAAGCAAGGTGAGCATGCCCGGTGCCCAATTGAGCGGGAACGAGTCTCACTGACGTTCCACGCAACTGCAAAAAGTCAACGAGACTCTGAATATCGTAGTCGATTGGCCCGATGTCAACGTGTTTGAGCACGGTGAGCCGAAATACAGTCTTAACGAGCTGCGCCGCCTCAACAAAACTAATTGATTCTTGGCACCTTACGCAGTGCCAACTTCAAGTCCTGAATTGACGCCCCTCATCGTGCGCCGTTTGCTACACGGAAGTGGGCAAGAGCGCGGTCGGATAGGGATCGAGCTCATCAACAATCTTGATTCAAACGCCGACGTTATTTGGATCGAGACCTGGCCCTGGTGGCTGCGAGCCTTCGTTTCAACGCTGTGCGCGGCTTCAAGCACCCCTTCCGACTCGGCGGATGTCGCAGACGAAGTCGTACTCTCCCTCGACTATACCCCTCCCATCGCGCGGTCGCGGGCGACGACTTTGCAGGCCTTGTTGCGCTTGCCACCTCGCTCGACCACACGCTTGATGATGGTGTATGAATCGTCCTACCTATGGTACACCGAGTACCCGTCTGACGCACACAGAGGCTTCGAAATCCTTGGGGCCAGCGTCGTCCTTCTCAGCCCGTCCAATTTGTCTTCGACCGAGATGATCAAAGGACCGAGCGCTCTGCGTGCCCGCGGCGAGTGGATGCGCTTGCACACGAGCTCGACCTTGCTCAGCCTGCCGACGCCCGATTTCAGCATGCCTTACAACGTCATCATCTTGACCAGCACGATCGTCGCGCTCTTCTTTGGCAGCTTGATGAACAGGCTCCTGCGAGGGTGGAGAGTCGTCAGCTTGGACGAGGAGGATGCTGGCCACGTTGTACAAGCTTGGATGAAGGTGTCGTGAAGGTAACGGAGGTGCAGCAATGCCACACCGCTTGATACGTTCCGCAGCCGACTCGGCTGGAGAGGTCTCGAGGATCTTGGTGTGCTCTCATTTAACTTAGATGTCGAAACCGGCTACTCGGAATAGGACAGCAGTGCAATCAACACACGTAAAGTCTCTGGATTAGGGGGAGCGACAAGAACAAACGAATGATGGGCCCCGCCGTAGATTTTTGTGCTGTGCGAGGTGCGGTGCGAGGCAAAGTCAGACGAAGCAGGACCAGGATATGGGAGGATTATTGCATTCATCCCCACTTTACGTGAATGCGCGAGAGCTTAAAAAAAGAAGAAGAAACGAAGTTGCGATGCGCGCCAGAGAGTTCTATTTGGGGTAGCATGACGGAAGAGGTTGTCGAACGAGCGAGCGAGCGAGCGAACGATAAAGTACAATACAGAAGCGGTTCAAGCCTCATACGAGCCAAGAGAGCCAGGTCACAAGGGGCGTCGGTCTTCGCAAAGCAATCAGTGCCCCAGCCCCCAGGATGCGTACGTCTGAAAGTGCAGGCGTCCATGAGCAGGTCAGCAACAAGACATCATGAGGCTCCCGAGACCAGATCTCTTCTCTGACTCACCCTCGCGCAAGTCTTGCGACAATTCTGCGCTTTTTCTGAATCCCACATCGAAAGGGAGAGAAATTCTCGACCGTAGTGCATGCAGGCTTCTTGATGGAACTTGCCGTACAAGCGCGACGAAATCGAGTTCTTGAGCTTCTCCGCGGGGTCCTCGTTGTGCGAGTCGGCTCGCTTCTCGATCATCTCCTTGGTGAAGACCCATTCATCAGGCAAGACCCACATCTCTGCACCCGCCAGGTACATTTGATAGACGCAAGCAGCGGGCATCTCTTCAAAGCGCTCGGTGCACCACGGCTGGCCCTTTTTGGAGACGACGACGAAAGGCGCGAAATGGAGGTCGTAGTCGAGGACGCGGTAAACATCGTTACCTCCCCCAACACGACCACCCACGCCGAGGCCGACACCGCCGCCCGATTCGGGTTTCTCGAGAAGGCGAGCGTCCGTAGCCGATTTGCGCCACAGGTACCAGTTGGTCGGCCCGTGGTTGGGATCCCACCTGCGATCGAACAGAGCCATGCGTGCTGTGGTCGGATTTGACGGTGAGCCTGAACGTGTATTGACAAGCGTCACGAGCGAAGCCTTCTTGGTCGGCCACTCTGCACGCGCGAGAGGCAAGGTCGACTCGAGCATCTGAATGTGTTCTGCAGCGAGAACATCAAACTCTTCGTGCGCGACCCCAGCCCACTTGCTTGAAGCAGGCAGTCCCAATTGTGCTCGCAGTTGGTGCAAAGATGGTCGATTGAACGTCTTCGGGTCGTTGCGAGGATCACGAACGAAAGCGAATGATGCCACCACGACAGCATCACCGCGGGACAAAACCAAATCACGCACAGTTGCGCCGTTGAGTCGACGGTTCAGCCCGGGGCTTGGTGTGATACGTGCGTCACCCACTAGAAACACCATTTCCGTCGGTGCGAAAAATCGGCCCAGGTTGAGGTGGAAGTTGCGGGCCAGGGGTCGTTCGATCATACGCTCCCGGGAACGATTCAGCATGTGCTCACTCGTGCCGACTGGAGCCCCTACGATGTGGATGTCGACGTATTTGCGGACCGAGTCGTTCGACTGTCGTAGGGCAGCGAGCTTCTTCATCAAGTCCGACCGAAGGCTTGAGGTTCTGGAATGCGCCGTCTCAAATACAAGCGACACGGGGCCATTCCAGGCCTCAAGGAATGCCGGCAAAACGGAGAGCCAGGCTTCATTCGAGTACAGCGCGGCTGTAACATCTTGGGTGTTGGGAACTCCTGTTGCTCTGAACGCGTAGGGAACGATCTCATCGTGTTGACCCGTATGTATCTTCTCGTGCATTTTCGCGAACCGGTACGTGTGTGTCAATGATGTCAACGGGTTATCCTCGGGTCGTCGATTTGCGATTGCTGCGCGTTCGAATCGTCAAGTCCGGGGTCAGTCACGGCAAGACTCAGAGGGTGCACCTTACGCAAGAGGAAAGGAAGCTTACCACCGCTGCCGACTCGACGAACGGTATCAAAAGGTGAGGACTCGGGCGAGATGTCCGCCATGGCATCGAGGGGCACATTTGGTGCGGGGACGATAGCCATCTTGCCCCACCTGACACCCTCGGCGACCTTCTGGGCCCATTCGGCGCCGACTTTGCCGAGCACGAACTTTCCTGCTCCAGCGAGGGGAAGCTCGCGGCTGCCGAGAGGCACTTGCAGCCCCCTGACTTCGTCGCCACGGGGCCCTAAACGTTTGGGCGGTTGTGATGGACGGCCGGTGATGACTGAGGCAAGGTGCAGGCCGAAAAAGACGGTCGAGAACACGAGATAGGCGAGCAGAAGTGTTCGCAGTAGCAGAGGCTGTCGCTTTGCCTTTGCCGTCGGCATAGTGCTCGCGTTCAGAGTCGGAGAGTAGTGGGCATGGTCGCGCGGTGAGCCGTAGAGGGGGGCCAAGAAAAGGCCGAGCAGCGTGGATGGGAGCGCAACGAGCTGTTCGGTTCGAGAAGGATGTCCCGGCGCGCCCTTGGCGCCCTTGCGGGGGTCTTCATCGTTGGTCCTTGTGGGGGAAGAAAATACGTCCTTTTCTTTTGATGACCCCGAGCCCCAGTCGTAGACCTTCCATCCCCGCTGCGAAGTCGTCGGTGATGCTGGGTACGCGCTTGCACTGGAGAGGGCACCGTTAGCAGGGCTGAGGGTAGCTAGCAGGCCGCTGCCAAGATCTGGAGTGGTCGAGGTGTAGGAGCTCGTAACGGGAGCACATGCTGACGTCAGGCTCTGGTGTCGCGAGTGCACATCGCTGGTCCGGGACTTGGATCCGGACGCATTCCGATCCATGGCCGCCGAGGCTACGGCCGAGCCGACGCGGGCCATAGGCGCAGAGGTGCCCGATGCCGAAGCGGAGCCCGTCGGCGTTCGAGCAGTAACGGGCACCACATACGTCGAATGCGCTGTAGGCGAAGGGGTTGGCGACACAGACGTTCGCGATGAGCACGAGGGCGAGAACGAACGCGGCGTCGTTTGGGGGTTGGGCGATCCGGTGAAAATCATAAGCGGCGACGACGTCGATCCAGAAGACGTAGTGACCGTGCTGAGCCGAGGAAGAGTATCACCACGCCGTGTTAACAGCGAAGACATCGCGCTCGCAGACGTCCCGGGCGGTGAATTGCTGCCGGACAATGCTGCGGAGTTGTTCCACCCAGGTGGGCCAGCAGCACGATTCGTCGGTGAGGGCGTCGAGCTGGGCCGAGGTCGTTCCTCCACGCTATGGGCCGCAGAAATGTCATCGTCGATCCCAAGTTCACTCAGTAGTTGACGCACGTCTGCCGCCGCTTTTCCACCGATCGAAGTAGAAGGGTTGACCGACACGTGTGATGACGCGTTGAGCGCAGGCGTGCTCAAGAGAGGCGGCGAAGTTGGGAGTTGTGCCGCGGAGTCAACTTCGAGAGAGGTGCGCGCGGACGTGAGGGAACTCTCGTCCAGCATAAGGCCAAGACCGACTTCGAGTGGAGGTCGACGCGCGGCCGGCATGGCAATCGCATCCAAGGACGAGATGGCCACGTCGTTCTCCGCGCCTGCGCTGACTGGGCGATCGGTTGACGCGTTTGTTGTCGCTGTGAGTTGCTGAGGGGGCGCAGCCGTTTCCTGCCCAAACGTTTTCCGGAAGTCATCCGCAGAGGGGGCTGCGACAACTAGCGCAGAGAGTCGCTTGGAAGGTGTGGAAACGGAGCCTCGGCGGTTGCTGATGGACGACGCGATCGAGGCGTTGGTGCCGGTCGTGTTGGTCGAGTTGTGAAGCGGGGTTGCCGCTGTGGACAAATCTTTGGCAGCACCGCTCATTGCGAGATGATTCGGCTCTGCTGCACAGACTGGGTCGATGAAAGTGTAGTCGCAACGAACGATTCGCGGCTCGTACGTCGGCGAGGTGAGCGCAGGCAGGCGAGGGCAGGCGGCGGTTTGTTTGCGCGCGTCGAGTTGCGCGCTGGCCCAATCAGAAAGGGAACGTTCAGATTCGATCGATGATCAGCATGCGGAACAACGTGTCGATAATGGCATCAAGATGCGCCTTGGGGCAGAAAGACTATTGCCGGATCACACTGGCCAAATCGCAACGTTGTACGCACCGATCTTACGTAGCCGTGTACGTCGAGAGCTAGGAGCACCTGTTCGTTCGTTTGCTTGTCGCGTCCAGACGCGCGATCAGAGCGCGGCGGGCGGGTGGCTGCAGGTGCGCAGCAACGTGATGAGGCGTTACGAGACGGGCGATGCAAGACGCGAGTAGGGGGATCCCAGAGTGAGCTTTGTAGAAAGATAAACGAGCGTTGGAAGTGCCGCAGTTGAGGTCGAGCCGGCTCGAGAAAGTCCGAGTCAGAGACACAGAAGAGGAGCGAGGGCGAGAGACGGCTAGTCGCGCTGGCGAACGCGCCTACATTGTTGCGCCCCAACTCGCCAGAACTAGCCAGAAGTCGCCTCTACTCGCCCAAAGGCGCTGGGCCAGGCGGGGAGAGTCTACACGGCAGCGCCTGGCAGCGCTCAGCTGCGCTCAGCGTCGAGCCAATCCATGCTTACCGCTCAAGGCACGGCGCAAAGCGTCTACCTGAAGCGCTGTTATCGGAAAATAGGGAAGCAGTATCACAGGATTACACCCTGCTATGCTAGCAGGAGGTGTGAGAATAAAATTTCTCGAAGTCTGTCGATGCCCTCCAGGCCCCACCTTTTACGCGACGATCATCGATGACTCCTCGCGCCATCGAAAAGGTGGCCGGGCTGACCGACCAATCGCACGGGTCCCGGCGACAGGTGGAGCAAGAAGTTGAACGCGACATGAAATCTCCTCAGAGGTCACTTCTGGTTCACGATTGCCATGGCAACGGTGCTGCTGTCAATTACCAGAAGCGTACACTAAGGAAAGAAAAGAACCGTTCACAAGGACATAAGCTATGCCTACGTGATTGTACGAAGGGTTTGAGAGTATTTCCAATCGACGCGCGACGGCCTCCAAAACCTGATTCTCCAGGGAGCCACCATCGACGGCGCTGCTGGCTCGGGCGATGGTCGCTCGATGTAAAACGATCCTATTCCGCCCTCATATTCACAGCAGCTCATAAATGCAGATTTTATGATCCTGTCTTCCTGTCTAGCAGCCCATGGCCTGGCGGCCGGAGCGAACTTCACGCGCACGGCGAAGCGAAGACATGCGTGAAATTGCAACAGATGCGCTGGGTAAGTCATAATGGTGCCTGTGATGAGATAACGAATACAGTCTAGAAGCGGTTCCCTCACTCCGTTTCCTCCTCACGGATTTGCTCAATGTGCTCGGCGACATCGGTTCCGATCTCCTCGCGCCCCGTTCGTGCCAGCTCATCTTCTGGCGAGAACAATTGAGTCAGAACGAACGTCGCCACCGAATCCGAGGACCAATAACTAGCATGGGATGACAGCGCATCGATATACTGGTTGATGCCTGTCACAAAGTCAGTGGTCAAGGTGGAGTATCAGCGCCATCGGCACACGGCAGTCAGAGCGCCCGTTGGAAAACATCGCACACCTTCCGCAGGCATGTAGAAGTCAATGCAACCTTGAGGGTTGAGGGCCTTAAACCTTCAAAGAATATATAGAGAGGGTTGGCCGTCAAAATTATGGTGAGCGTGACTCTCCTTCCACACTCACCTTTGCTCCGCCCGCGAGACGGACTCGAACTCGCGCTTGCCCATCGGCATCTCACTCGGCATCCTTTTGTTCGTCGGGCGCCGAGCTGGCATCTTCGGTTTCGCAGCAAATTTCGACGAGGATTGGCCTCCCCCCACTTTCTCTGCACTGTTTGCCTCAGCACCAGAACTTGATCCGGGAGGTCCTTCGTTCTTTGAGCCTTCAACAGCTTCGTTTTTCTCCGGCGACGACCAGAAACGGCTGATGTCGAGCACATTGCTGATCCGGCTATACGTGTCGGACAGATTCTCGAGCAGTGTCGAATTCGTGGAAGGAATTGCAATTGGTTTGATCAGCTTGGCATATCTGCAGGAGAAAGAAAGAAAAATATACCCGTCAGCTGTTGAGTCGTGATTGCATTGCTTTGAGGGACAGAACTGGCTCTCGGTCCACCGTAGCATTGAGAGCGAAGGCGACGGGATCTGTCTCATGGTAGACGTTGTAAACCGCATCTATCGCCATGCATCCGTAGCGGCCGGCGCGGTCGAGGGCGATATCGCGCCCGACGTTCTGTGTTCGTGCACGTCCCCTTCGCGCGATGAGCTGTCCTTGACCGAGGTGCAGGAAAAAAGCGAGCTGAGCAAAAGATGAGCAGCTGGATGAGCGAACAAAGAACAGTCGTATCTGCAGAAGTCGCTTCACAGGTGGCGCGGCACTTACTGGACTCCCGACGAGGATGAACAGTCGGGTATCAAACACAAACTGTGAGTCCGAGTACTTCTCCGCGTTCGACATTTCGCTGAGCGGTTTGACGTAGGTGGGCTGAGTGGACAGGATATCTGCGCACAATGCCGATCCAAGCGAGTGCCCAATAATCGAAACTTTCCCGCCTCTAGCGGCGAATCCAGGGTTGCGCATGCAGAACAGACGGTAGATTCGATTAGCCTCCTTGACGACAGCCTTAAGCATTTTGCCCTTATGGTGGGACAGATAGAACGGAACATCCAGCACAAGGCCCGAAACAACTTGTCGCAGCAGCGGGATGGACCCCTTGATTTCGATGTCATCGAGACTAAACTGGTTGCGTAGGTGCTCCTCGGCAGAGTCTCCTGTATCCTCGGCATCGTCGTCGAAAGAAAGATCGGTGCGCCAAAGCAGAGGGATGAACTGGGCTCGCTTCTTGCTCAGTAGTGGAGCAAGCGAGTTGGACGCAGATAAGTTGGTACAAGCTGGCGAATCGGGCAATGATCAATTTTGAGCGGGGCAGAGGGAGGAAAAAAATTCTCACGTCTGCCACTCACCGGTGCGGAAGTGATTGCACGCATGCACAAACGAGAAAGATTCATACTTTCCGGCAAGCTTCTGGCCGATGCCATGACACACCAAGACGAGCTCGTCAACTTCTCCTACCCCTCCCTGATCATCCCCATCTTGGTTTCTTGGCCCATCCATCGCTTCTTGCGTGTCATTCGTTCTTTCCCCCTGGATATCGACATTGAGGTCATCGTCCCCCCCGTCAAGCGGGTGGCCCACGAGTGGTACACCGCCGAGCTTGCTCTTCAACGCGGCGAAAAACCCACCAGCTGCACCCGCACCTGCATCTACAGCAGCAGGTTTGGCAGCCGACGCATTGGATCCACGGCGGGATTTGGCGTCGGATCGTGATGTGACGCTCTCATTGTCGGACGATTCGGCGGCGGCGTCACTCAGTGCGCCGATCTTCTTGGTGGTGACGGGTTTCCCGGGCGTCCCCCCTTTCTCCTTCCGGGCATGGTACGTTCTCATGGCATCCCAGCCTGTTCATAACGGATGTAGAGCAACACATCGAGGCTCAGCATTCCTGTGCAGGTCTTGTATGACTGCCGCGAACGTAAACTGACCGCGCAGGACAACCTGGCCCCCTCCCAACGACTTGCCGCTGCTCCAAAGCGACTTGCCGATACTACCAAGAAAGCTCTTGGAGTAAACGCGGCCTTCGTCTCCGCCCTGGAAAATGACTTCGATGCCCGAGTTCGCTTCTCCGCTTTCGCTGTCAATACCGAGTGGTGCGCTGAGCTTGAGTTGGGCCTCAACACCACCTTTCAACGCCGAAGCGAGCTCAGCAGTGTACCTGCACGCGCGCGACCGTGTCAGTGACACCGATCGAAACAGTGGGCATGCTTTGGGCGCCTGTGTTGCATGCATGCTTACGATTCTTCCCAGGGGCGGATGTGAGCGTATGCCCGCTCGAGTGAGGCCGACAGTTCCGGATCTACCGGATAGGCCTTGATCTGGTGGGACGCCAGGGTCTTGTACTTCGTTGCTTTCGATGCGGGTGGCGCGTAGAACCAATGGGCACGTAGCACTCTCACAGGGGTACCTTGCCAGAATGCTGGGTAGAGTAGGGACGAGGCGAGGGACACGGTGAAAAGCTTGTCCAGGCCCACAGGAAAGCAATGAGGCATCTCGGCTGCGGGCGAGTAACAAGCGAGTGCGAGGTCAAACATGTCAGACATACACAACGCACTCTTCGTATCGAAAAAGCGTCTCACCATCTGTGAGAGAGAAGCCACAGCCGCTCATGTCAATGGCATGCCACCCCATAGCAAAAGCAACAGACTCAAATCTGGACTGACCTGGGTCCTCGGCACCATCCTGGACGGCCTGCTCGGTCTTTACTTTCCCCTTCTGCCTTTTCCCCCCCGTCGACACTGATGCGTCCTTCTCGGCCTTCTTCTCCGCCTGTAGCGCTTCCCATCCCTGTTGCAGGACCCGATCTTCGGAATCGGTGAATGCGCGCCATTTGCTCGTTGCGACCGGCTTTTGCTTGGACGCTTGGGTTGCCACGGCATCCGATGGGGCTGTCAAGTCCGACAGCGGGGGACCGCCATGTAGAAAACCTGGGGCAATCATATTTGCAGAGCAGTTGCGCAGGCGGGTCAATCAACCTTCCGAATGGATGCCTGAGGTGGCAGGTGAAGGCCGGGGTTGTACTCACGGGCCTGCACCGGCGGTGGTGGGTCCCTCTCCTGGGACAAGACACTGACCAGTTCCGACGGGGTTAGAACAGCTTTTGTTCGGGCTCCCTCAACAGGCTCGACTGTTCGCTTGTCTGTATCGGGCTGTGACTCTGTCATCGTCTGCGCTGGCGCCGGCGTCGCGGCCGTCGTGATGCTCCCGTCGTGCGCCTTGCTCAGTTCGGGCGAGTCCAATGGCGAATGGTAGACATATTCTCGTTCGAGACTCGGTGTCGGGAATTCATCGTGTGCGTGTGATGGCTGAAGAGTGAAATAGTCGTTCATCGTCGAGGCTAGGTGCGACTTGTAATGTGTACCCCGGGCGGCGGGCACTGTCGCAGCTCTGAACAGATCCTCGAGTCGCAACAAAGAGCCCGTGACCTCATCAGTCATCGCACTGACCGCTAGACACCGCTTCACCCATCGCTTCACCCCACCCCAGAGACCCCACGATACCCCACAGACCCACCGATCGCGCGGCCGGCTGCGGTCGGACCCAGGTATCCGACGTCCCCAAGCCCGGCGCGCGTTTCGGTGCATCGAATCTGAGGTGGGAGACAGGCCAAAGACCTGCATAGAATTAAAGAAGCAGAGGAAGAAAGATTTCCGAGAGCATTGTAGGTATAGGTACAAACCATCAGACTGAATAGACTATTCCTGCAGTTGGTCCAATGTGACAGGTGGACGATCTGGCTGGCGCGAAATTTTATCACTGCCAATTTCTCTTTTACAGCTCACTATTTCAGGCACTGTGCAGGTAGGGGTAGGAATTGCGAATTGACTGGTACCGTGTCACGAGAGTACTAGGTAACTATCGCCCGATTTTAGACTCCCACTTCTTATCCCTGCTCCCTGTGATGAGTTGCCTAGAAGTGCCACTGCACGCGTTTCAGATTGAACAAATGGCGGGCCCGACCGCGCGACTAAAAGCGTCCGAGGCGGCTCGCTGCGCGCGCGCGCGCTCGCGAGTCCCAACCTGTCCCAACCTGTCCCAACTGAGCGCTGAGCCGAGGACTGCGGCAAACAGCAGTCGACCACGTCGACGCGTGCTGGGCTCGCTACGCATTCTCTCAGCGACTCAAGCGTGCCACCCGAGTCGAGCATGTCTATCGACGCAATCAGGCACAGGTATAGGTTCGCTTTTTATTGTAGTGGTCATGGCTACGGGGTGCGTACGCGCCAGAAGCTCAGACCGAGTCAGCTGTCGTCGACACTGGCTCCCCCACCCTATCGAATACTGGCCTGCCCGCCAGCCCTCCTGTGACCACACACTAACCCGACCCTTCACCCCGTCGTCGCAGCACGCCACAAGGGTGTCAGCCCTTACATCGGAGCTCTTACATGCTGGCCACGAGGTACACATTGTGACAAACGCACCGACGCAACCCTTCTCCGCGGTTCTGCCACCTTCCGAGATACCCTCCCCGGAATTGCGAAGAGCGGCACCCGTACCGGCCACGACGCCGCTACCATCGTACGCGTACTACCGTCGCCGAAACGTCGATGCCGGTATCGTGCAGCCTAAGGCGTACGATGTGGATC
Source organism: Microbotryum saponariae (assembly GCA_900102585.1). Classification (NCBI taxonomy): domain Eukaryota; kingdom Fungi; phylum Basidiomycota; class Microbotryomycetes; order Microbotryales; family Microbotryaceae; genus Microbotryum; species Microbotryum saponariae. Next base: position 1,067,938 of record FMWQ01000047.1, on the reverse strand, counting down.
GAGAGGGGACCTATCGCTTGCTCAAAAATTTTATAGATCAACGGCCTCAGACACTCGCAGAAGAAATCGCTTGGCTCAAAGGCCAAAGCATCGACTGTGTATTGAGCGATTCAACTTTCCTCGGATGGTCAGTTGTGCTGCTATGGCTGCTGAGCTTTTGTCACGTTGAATCGAAGGCCAATCCACCCGCCAAGACGTTGACACCCCTTGCTGATCGACGACCCGCAGCGCCGCTGGACACGGAGCGAGAATTCCCTCGGTCATCGTCAGCAAGTGAGTCATTGCACATCTTCGTCACAGCCACAGGTTGCGGTACTAATGTGGCTTGATTATGTACCTGTCTTGTGTGACTTTAGCTTCACCTTCGACTCGTGCTATTCTTACTTGTCGCTCGCCAGTCTTCCGTCCTTGACCGGAGAACCGCTCGAGCCGCCTATCTCCGACTCGATCCTCTCTCCCCTAGTCGAGCAGAGCATTGCCGATTACGCATGCGCTTCTCTACTGTTGCGACTTCCGGGAGCGATCCCTATTCCGGGATTTGACACGGACGCTCCGCTGCCGTCCGGAAAATGGGTCAACGCTCATAGAACCTCCTTCACTGCCGAGATTGATGCCTTACTTTCCCGGCCGACGTCCTCGATTCCCGCCACCCGACCGCAGGGGCAACCCAAAGCACGGGTGATCGATGTTCCATTGCTGGTTCGGCCTCCCTCCCCAAAGGTGCACACCCCGGCGTTTCGTCAGGCCCTGCTCGCCTCAATGGACGTCCCAGAAGAACAATTTGAGGCCAAGATTCTGCTCGTTTCCTTTGGAGGCCAGTCGATCCCTCGGCCACGCTCGAGACCGCCGTCCCCGCTGTCTACCCCGCTCATGCGACAGTCCTCGGGTTTTTCGACGCATTCGCTGGAGATCCCTACGAACGTGAACTCCAAAGAAGCTGGCTTGTTGCCGAAAGGATGGATCGCCATCGTGTGCGGCCTTGCGGGCAACAACAACGAGATCCGAAACGACCTGCCCGCAAACTTTTACGCCAGCGACAAGGACGTTTATGTTCCCGACTTGACCGCAATGGCGGACGTAGTTTTGGGTAAATTGGGTTACGGCACCTGCTCGGAAACCATCTCGAACCATACCCCATTCGTTTATGGTCAGTTGTGTTCCTCTTCGCAATTCATCTACGGCACGAGAACTGACCATGGTTATTTCTATGATCCCGCCTTTGGCGCAGTCCCGCGGCCTCTGTTTGTGGAAGAATTCGGATTGAAACGTTTGATGACGTCCAGAGGTGTCGCGCTTGAGCTGAACCGACAAGACTTCGAGGCTGGCCGGTGGGAGTTCCACGTTCTCGAGGCGGAAGCTAGAGGCGCTGAGGCGAAGGCGCGCGCGAGAAGGGAAGGTTTTCAGGACGAGAGGGCCGGGCAAGTCATCAGAGATGAGCTGGAGAAATTCTTGACGCAATCGAAACTGTCAGCAGGGGAAGACGAATAGAGGTATCTTGCACGCGTAGCTCAAAGGACTTTTGGCTTTATGAACAAATCGAGCAGCAGAGACAGCGTTTTACTGAACGCATTTTCACTGGATTTGCGGTGAGATTGAGGGCTGCATTCAAATGGGCCGAATGACCGCCGCTCTATATGCAGGTTGCAGCTCCTTTAGTCTGAAGTGACCGAATGATAAACGTAGAGTCATATTGCATCGCACGAGAGGTTGAACAGGCTCAGAAGAGAAACGAAGCTTTCTCAAGCGGACTCGATCTGAGGAGTGACAGTAAGCCCACGATGGTGAGCTCGGTCGCCCGTCCGACAGTAGTTCGTGCCCCAAGACATCGTCGCATCGCAATAGCGCATGGGGTCAAGGGCATTGACAACCCCTGCTTTCCGCAATATGCTTCCCTTCTCCGATGAACTCACCTCGGCTTTGTACTTTGCTCCCTCCTCGTTGTCGTTCTTGGCCAGAATGTCCAAGAAGGCCTCGACGTACTTGGACTTGGCGTCGTCGAAAGAGAGGCCCTCGTTCTTCTTCCACGCGTCCCATTTGGCCTTGCCCACAAAGTCCATCATGCCCGGTCGAGAGGTGTTGACGTCGCCAACGGTCGCTTGCTTATACAAGCCATAAAACTGGTACGAGGAGTTCGAGCCGGCGATTACATTAGTATCAAGCAAGCCCGACCACCTTCACGGTCCAATGAGATAGAATCCAGTCTCATGATAGGATTGCGAGCGAGTCCGGTTCTGACTCGTGTTTTGTCGGACGACAAGACGTCGCCGGCGGACAACCGTTTGGGACAAGGACGAGTGCACAAGCTCTTCGCATCGCCGAGTCCATCCATGCAAGCGTTCGACGGAGAGTCACGAGATAATAGCAAGCAGATCGGCGCCTTGATCGCGATCACTCAGCTCGGCGCTCCCTCTATCTTTGCTTGCCCGCAGCGGTGGTCGCCCGGGAGGAAGTCGGCCGGTCGAACCGCCATCGCATGCTCCCCACTCCAGCGCATGACGCGCGCCCCGGGGTAGCGAGACTCACAACGAGCTGATCGGCTTGAGAGGGCTTCACGGGTCCATCCTTGGGCAATTGGCCGACACTACGCCGGCGCGAGCGATCGATCGATCAGGCGACAAGACGCCCACGGCGACAGCGAACGCGATGGCGATGGCGATGGCGTAGGGCAGGATGGGGAGGATGAGAGCGAGCACAGACAGAGCACAGCAAGAAGGTGGCCGATGTAAGCGATCGGCATGCGACAGCAAGATGACTACAGAGGAAAGGTACTGACATTGCGACGGCTTTGTCGAACTGCGCTGAAGTGTAGGGCATGGTGTGCTGTGCGTTGACTGTGTTGGGGGTGTCAATGTGGGGTGAGGTGGCACGAGATGAAGTGGTCGTCGCGCTCTGCTCAGCTGGGCGGCACTGGCGGAGGCAGTTGGCAGAAGTTGGCAGAGGCTGGCAGCAGCTGGCAGCTCGCTGATATCCTGCTGAATTTCGCCGGAGCTCGCCGAGCCCTCGGCCTCCCTCGGCCCACACTTGCTCACATTTACTTCTGAGCACTTCCCGGAACAGCTTTTAAGCGCGAACCAAGGATCTGCATTAGATCAGATCACCGTCAGATCAGATCAGATCTGATCTGGATTTTTCTGATTCTGCCTTGATTGATCTGATCTTGATCTGATCTGAGCAGATCAATTTGATCTGAGACATGAAATTGCCTAATTTGGCACATAAAGACCTCTACATGTCTACATGTTGAAATTCTCATCTTCTTCCTCCACAACCTCATCCTCATCCTCATCCTCATCATCCTCCAAAGTGATCACCTTGCTAAGCCGCCGTTTTTTGGAGGAGCTCCCCGCTTCTAATGACTGGATTGGGTCGCATGATCCCTATGAGAAAGTGTTTGCAATGAGTCAGCACCTGATAGTCTTTTCGGCCTTTGCTGCAAGATTTTGACGCGGACAGCTCAAGCGCGCTGGTCTCGGCCTAACGGGGCCCGCTCGCGCTCCACTCTTCGAACACGCATTCTTTGGACCCTGTGCCAGCACGCACTCTTCTCGGCCCCCTTGGGCCTCCCGCCTTGCTCACCCGCTGGCGCGCGCGGGCCCTTCCTCTCCCTCTCCCTCGTCGTCCCGCACGCCTTAGCGTTTCGTGTTGTGGTTCCGGCACCCCCCCTGCCAGTCTCTACTCACTCAAAGTGGGTAACATCCCTCGTAAGCCCTCTGCCCTTGTTGGACAGTTGGACTGATGAGCTAGCCTGCCACTACGTTGTAAGCAGCCGCCGTACCCGCTGCTTTGCAAGGTCGTATCGCACCCACTGCTTAGAGCAAGGGCGAACTTTTCGAGACTCGCACTATCGCGGCTCGCTGTTTCTAGCTAAGGTTCGCATTCCGGATCACGACTGTCCTTGTTGGGCAAGTTGACTCATGGGGCTACCTTGTATACAGACCTCGTTTGGCCGCGTCTACCTACCGCGTCGCCTTCCTCCCCTGCCATCGCCCTGCGCTTTTCGAGCAAAGGTATGCCCTATCCCCCAAGTCAGTTGCAGTGTTTTAGTTACTAATCGGACCTGCGCTCTTTGAGCAAAGCCGATCGACCATTTTTTTGAGCTCCTCCCTCCCACCCTACTTGTTCATAACTCCTGTTTAGAAAACCCTCCGTTTGTTACGGAGTGCGGGTTTTTCTCTTATCAACTCTTCCATCCTAAAACAAACGCCACAAACAGCGCGCACTATGGAGGAGTCGACACTGCAACGAAGGCCCATCAGAAGAGGACCACACCCTGTAGTATTTCTGTGGCGCGGGCGCTTCGTCGCTCGTCGAGCGCCTCGTGTCGGCCAAGTAATACGACGAGCAGTCTCCGACTGAACGTCATTTGTGCCGAACTCTGTTGATTAATATAAATAGTAAATGGCTTGGTTTGGGCTTGGGGGCGAATTTCCCCACGACACGGCCCCGCGAAGAAACCGGCGACCCAACCGGCGCAGATTGCGCCGCCGCGAGCGAGGCCGAAAGGGGGGAAACAGGGGGTCGAAGGGAGAGCTCGCCCCCCAGCACAAACCAAGCGAGTTTCTGGGCGATCCTCAGATCCCATGTTTCACATTACCGGAGACGCGTCCGCGATTGACCGGGTGCGCGTCGTTCCTGATCACCGACAGCGAATTCGAGCGGAGAGGGCCGACTTGAAGGCGAAAGCAGTCGTAGTCAAAAAGCTCCGCGATGCGACCCTTGCATGGAGAAACGGGAAATTTCGCTAGCCGCTACCTCACGAAATGCGTCATCATCGTCCGAAACGTGCTTGCTCGGAGCAAAAGGTTCCCTGGGAAGGTGACGGAGGCCGAAGTCGAAACCCGCGCGGATCTGGGTCGGGATCAAAGCGACTTGCTCGAAAGAAGTGTTGCCACAGTATACGCGAAGGCGATTCATGGCCGATTGCCATCGATTAACGTTGAGGGGCGTAGCGACATCGGTCAACGCCGCACGTAAACTGTGATGGAACGGAGAGCGGAGAGCTTATCCAACCCCGACCTAGGGGCTCTCGCTGACTCGGAAGAGGCATGAACAGGAAACTAGTGTCCCGTTGAGAAGGGTCTGTAGTAGATAGGTCGAAAAAGAAGTGTCTGTGTGGAATGCCCAGCTAAGACCTGGGCGGGTGACACTGGATGCGTGGAAAACGTAGGCACCGAAAAATACGGGGCCAAAGAGGGGCTTTGAGAAAGCGACCACATTCGAGGACGGATCCGGCCGTATGATAGAAGTAAAGCCAACATGGCCGGACGATAGAAGTCAAGCCAATATGGCCAAATGATAGAGGTACAGCCAATATGGCTGTACGAGAAAAGTAGAGCCGAACATGGCTGTGTGACGGAAGTAAAGCCGAACATGGCCATACGGAGTAAAGCCGAACGTGGCCATACGAAGTAAAGCCGAACATGGCCATAGGGAGTACAGCCAAACATGGCCATACGAAATAAAGCCGAATGTGGCCATATGAAATAAAGCCGAATGTGGCCATATGAAATAAAGCCGAACATGGCTATATCATAGAGGTAAAGCCGAACATGGCCATAAGGAGTAAAGCCGAACGTGGCCATACAAAGTAAAGCCGAACATGGCCATCAGGAGTACAGCCGAACATGGCCATACGAAATAAAGCCGAATGTGGCCATATGAAATAGAGCCGAACGTGGCCGTACAATAGAAGTAGAGTCGAACATGGCTGTGTGATGGAAGTAAAGCCGAACATGGCCGTATCAAAGGTGCGCGGATTGCGAATAAACTCACTGGCGATTGGAAAATTTGTGAAACAAGGCTCCCGACGAGGAACGAGTGCAGGCAACCGAGTTGAATTCGTGGCTGGGACGAATGAGTGGGTGGTCTAAGAACGTCGATCCGCAAACGATGCCGAGACTTGATGCTGGCTCCAGGTGTGAACAGACTCAATGGTATCGCTTCTGGTCGCCGCGTTGGACGCGATGTCAAACAGCTCTGACGAGACTGTGACCGGCGAGTCCGCGTAGGCCGCAACCAAACTGGGACGAGAGTGAGACGTTGTGACCTTGTATGAACTGAACGACTTCTTTTGGGAATCCGATGCCCCCGCCTGGAAACCCCTGTAGAGTTCGCGGCCGAAAGAGGCTAGTACTAGGTCCTGCGGGTTCGCCCCACCACCAGACGCGTTCGCACCCGCATCAGCGGCACCAAGACAGCTAGAACCAGCACCAGGACCGCCAGTACCGGCACTAACAGGACCGCCAGTACCGGCACTAACAGGACCGCCAGTACCGGCACTAACAGGACCGCCAGCACCCACAGCTCCGCCAGCACCCCCCGCGGTCCGGGGGGGGGGGGGGGGGGGGGCGACGGTCTCGCCGCCTCCGAGATTGATGTCCGACATGGGAATGGCGATCGCCGCAAGTGGGACACTTGTTCGTGTTGGAACGAGACAGTGGGGAGAAAGAGGTTTGTTGGCGTGGGAAGGCGTGGAAAGCAAAAATTTCTGAAATTTCGAGCGAGCAACAGGCGATGTTGCGAGCGAGAACAGATGGTTCTAGTGAGAGGAAGTGACTCACACCGCACTCGCCTTTCGACTCGCTCGGCGCGCCCGTTGGTCGCCTTTGGCAACCGGCCAGGCGCGACACCCAATGCGGCGGCGATGCCAGTGCAGATGGCAGATGGCGCGCTCCTTTCTCTCTCATGCAGTGATCAGGTGCGCCGCAGTTGGCATTTCAAATCACATTGGCACCATCTATAGGTACCGTCTACTTTTGGATTTTTTGTCTCGAGGCTTGATTGATCTGAACTTGATCTGACCCCCGTCAGATCAGATCAGATCAGATCTGAAATTGTTTAGATCAGATCTGATCTGATCTGATCTAATGCGGACCCTTGGCGCGAACACTTGGTCTCTCTTCGACCAAAACGCACTGATACTCGGGTTCATCTGCATTAGTCAATCGTCAATCGCAAGCCACCTACGAGATCCACCGTGAAATGCAGCAGCTGACCTGCACCCTACATCACCTGCACGGTGTCCAAAGGAGTCCAAAGGAGACGGAGACTCACGTGGCGACCTCACCAACGCTCCTGCCAGTAGTCCACTCGAGAACGCTAACGGGTAATGTGAACGCAGACTTTGGCAGATTTCGGGAGGAAAGCCGAACCTCAAAGTCGTTTGACGGCCTCTCCGAGCGCAGTCCTGTGTACCCCAAGACAAGGAATCAATATCAACTTAAGTAGGCCTTTTCATACCCGGAGGAAATCAGCGGGTCAGCGGTGAGCGGCCGACGGTCACGGAATCGTAGCTCGATTTCCGAATACACCATGCTTATGCACGTGCGCGTCTGGATTTTACAGGTCGTCTCATGGAAGTGCACGGACGTACACTGACAAGCACTGTCGTGCACGGTGGCGTATGCGCTGGAAGTCGGATCCGAGTGTCCCGCGCGGAGCGGTTCGACTGGTTCGTGGTCAGGTGCCGGCACTGCACCCCGGTGCATGCGGGTGCATTGCTGTGCATTGGTGTTTTCTATTGCTGTTTAGGTTTTACACGAGTGTGGACTAGATACGACCTCATTTCAGCCTGCTCCGAAGGTGTTCGGTTGCGACTCGCCCGGGGAGCCTGAGCCTGACGTGCCCTTTAATCGAGTCACTGCCCCTTTGCACGTTCCTGCCAAGACCCACAGATATTCTCCCTTAGTTACTGACTCTCCATACTGCCTAATGTTTTGTTGATTACTCCATGAGGAGTGTGATCCTCGCCCTGCTCCTACTCCGCCTCGGTTGGACGTGCACCCAGCGGTGGGTTCGCAACGAAGAAGGTCTCGGAAGGTCGATTCGTTCTGAGCATGTACGAGGGCGCATGGCTGTGCAATCTTGTGCAGAGGTGTTGAAATGGGCCAGAGAGGAGTATGCATTTACACGTATGCACATGTGGGCAGGGGCGACAGATGCCGTCTTTGTGCCATCGACGGCGACTCGACCCGCGAGGCCGGTTTCGCATCGAGTGGGGGAGAGTGGGGGTGGGGGGCTGCAGCCCGCAAGCGTCGGTGTGCTGCCTGAGGCACCCATCAAATGGGTTCAGAGGATCAAAAATATAATGGGGTAGATGTTGGGGTTCAATGATCGCTATGACTCGTTTCGCTGACTCGATTACTACCTTGGGCTATGGCCATCCACGGGCCAGCGCCTGATCCAGCGAGATGAGGCTGGGGGGACGAAACTCACCAAAGTGGCCACTACTCGGCGCGGCGAAAACTGTCGAGAAGGGCTCGCACCGATCGTTCCTTGCGTACATGTACTATGGGCGCCCCAGCCGTATCGCAGTGACTAGCGCGGCAGAGCCTGGCAGAGCGCGGCAGAGCAGGGCAGAGCGCGGCAGTAGCAGGCAGTAGCGCGGCCGACCCGCCACGGGCTCCCACGGGCGACGTCCTGCAAGCTGCTCCTTCTCTGCGCTCACAGGGTGCCCGTTATCCCCTCGACGCTGTCATTAATCCGTGTAACCCCAACTCATGCAGACGTTCAAAGGTGGCCCGCCGGCTTCGGCAACCGAATCGAGACGCCGTGTCAACACCGTCAAGTCGGTCGTGCTTGCCAGTTGCTTGATCCCTTCACTTTACTGTCTGGCGACGCTCTCACCCTGGGCCGGCATCCTTCATCAGCCGCTGCGGTTCCTTTTCCACGATTATGAGCACCACGGAGCTTGGCCTTGGTCGGCCGCAATCGCGGGAGGCGCTTCGTGCCCAGTGCAAACCGAACCCCGCAACGTTGGCCACGACTGGCAACCGGCAAAGGACGAGCACTACTCTCGACTAGCTATCGAGCGACTCATCGGGGCTGTGCAGATTGTTCGTCTTTTCGGTCCCTTTGCTGATCGGACCCGTCGGCTGACCGTTGCACTAGTTACGCTCCCGGCCATCGACCTGTTCGCTTCACAGCCAACGCAGAGTTACGATGACATGCGCAGCGACCCGTTCAAGGAACCACGCTTCGACATCTTTGCCAAGCAGCACGAGTACATTGAAAAAACCTTTCCTCGAGTGTATGTGTGCCCGGCGGCTCAGGCAAGTTGACATCTGGTGGTGTGAGCCGACCTGACAGCGCCTGTTTTGATCACAGTTGGTCCCATTTGGAAATTGAGAAAGTGGCAAGGTTTGGTCTCATTATGACTTACCAAGGCACGAACTCGAAGCTTAAACCCATCGTAAGTGTGATTCCTCTGGCTCCTGCTCGACGGGCTGATTGTGTGGGTGCTCCGACAACTTGCCGCAGGTGTTTATGGCCCACCAAGACGTGGTGCCCGTCAATCCTTCAACAGAATCGCAATGGACCTATGGGCCCTTTTCGGGACACGTCGACTCCGATGGTTGGATCTGGGGCCGAGGCACAACAGACTGCAAGAACACTTTGATTGGGATTCTCTCCGCGATCGAGCAGCTGCTCTCCGAACAGTACACACCGGAAAGAGCGATCGTGCTTTCTTTTGGCTTTGACGAAGAGATCAGCGGGGTGCGGTCTGCTCGACCCATTGCCCAGCGATTGGAGCAGATTTATGGCAAGAACGGTGTTGCCCTCATCCTCGACGAGGGCTTCACGGGCCTGGATCAGTCGTACGGCGTCCAGTTCGCTCGTTTAGGGCTGGCCGAAAAGGGGGCGATCAACTTGGACCTCGAGGTCCTCACCCCGGGTGGGCATTCCTCGGTCCCGCACGGTCGACACACGGGCATTGGGATAATGTCGCGATTACTGGTTGCGCTTGAGGACCATCCAGATCCGCCGAGCATGGACAAAGGGCATCCGATGCTCAGCTATCTGCAATGCGCTGCCGACCATGGAAACATGAGCAGCACTCTCAAAAAGCGTGTTCGCGATCCAACGAAGTGGAACGCTTTAAGCGAGGACCTCTCTCAGTCGAGCGAGGTTCTCCGGGCTTTCCTCTCGACGACCCAAGCCATCGATTTGGTCGATGGTGGCGTCAAGGTGAGTAACTCTGCGCAAAAGGAGCCAAGTATACCGGGTGAGGGTGAGCGGAGAACTTATGGTCATCGCGTTATGCCCAGGTCAACGCGCTTCCTGAGTACACCCATGCTACTATCAACTATCGAATCAAGTTCGATTCGTCTGTTGCGGCGCACAAAGCTCGCATCTCTTCGATCCTAGAACCGGTGGTCAGGTCGGCAAACTTGACCTTTGACGCCTACGGGTCAAACAATGGCACGACTCAGCAGGTTGTTCGATTGATCCATCGCGAGGGAAGCGAGATCGAACCTGCTCCTTTGACGCCGAGTTCGGGACCGGCGTACGAGCTTATGAGTGGAACAATCAGACACGTCTTCGACAGGCCAATCGTCGCTCCGTCTGGCATGGTCGGTGAGTCTGCGTTGACGAGCAAAAATCTTGGCGCTGCGGCACACCCCACGAGGGTGCAGTGCACTAGTATGGTCCGTGCTAGCAAAATCATCGCGAACGACTACTGATATATTTTTCGACAGCCAATACCGACACGAAGTGGACGTGGAACTTGACCCACAACATCTACCGCTTTCTGCCCGCCCAGATGGACAAACTCAAGAATTTCCATACCGTGGACGAACGGATGCACGTTTCGGCTCACCTAGACGTGATCAGATTCTATTACAAGCTGATTTTGAACAGTGAAGGGTGGAGAGCCGAGTAGTGCTCGCGCCCGACGGCGCGCTTGATCCCTCGATCACCCAGCGAATACGGTGCCTTGAGAAGGGGATGGCCCCCGCCCGGGCTGATGTGCACAGGTACCTACTTGACGCAAAGCGGCAACGGCAACTGCGTTTACTTGTGTATAGTGATGTGGTATGCACTGTACTCAAACTACCTCGACGATGATTATCTTATCAGCTTGCAGAGGAGACCTGTCAGAAATGGAGAGCCGGCCGAGCGGCACCACGAACGATACGTTTGTCGGCTATGCCTTACTATCACGAAATGATCCTAATTCGCTGGAAATACCCTAAAGTGGCCACCTCAATTCTTAACCTGCCGTCACCAGTGCTCTACGGGACTGCTCAGGACTGCGCGTTGTCACTGGACCGTGCTCTCAGGAGCACGATTTGGAGGCTTTAGTAGTATGCAGTGTCTGCCCATGGAGCAGGTAGGTAGAAAGTTTTCCCTGGCCACCTTCTCCTTCCTAGGTATCTACTTCGAGCAAACACCTAGATACTGATACATACTAGGTAGGCGGCGACCCGCGTCACCGACTTTCTTCTGCACGACAGCTTTACAAGTTTGATCGCGTCGTTCGCCCCAAGCCTCAAACCGCTGGCAAAATTCCTTCCAGATCGACGAGGGAAGGTGCCCAAGGTGTATCATCCGCCCAATCACGCGAGATCATTCCTAGTCTGGCTTGACTTGTTGCACAATGCACGCCACCTTACAACCACTTACCTACAGTAGACGTATGGTAGGCAGTAATAGGGAGCAGGGCATGATGCACGGCCACCCTGATTGGTGTGCGGTGCGGTAGGTACTGACTCGCTTTAAACCGGTTCCTACCGGTTCCCCCATTCACAGCCTTCTCAGGTCTAAGCTCGAAGCTCCCCGCCGCCACCGCCACTGCAGTTGCAAACCTCGACCTTCCTTAACTTCATTAGGCAGACGTCCAAAAATAGCGCACACGGGGCGCTGAAGCTCGCGACAGCGCGCGCCGGGCATTTCCGATCAAATAGAATCCTCGGACTCCGGACACGCCGCGAGACGCCGCGCGCGTCTCGCGTGTTGTTTCGACGAATCAGGTTTGTTGAAGTTGGTTGACTTTCCGCGCCTCCGAGCCTCGTAGAGCCTCGTGCCACCCTTCAAAAGCAACCCCCAGGGCCTTCTACCCTGCTCCCCTTCCTTTCCTACACCTTCTTTCCCATCGCTTTCCCCACCTCGCCGCTTCAGCAAAAGATGCGCAACGCCCGCTCCACCCCTATGATGGGCCTGATGGGTGCGTAGCGCCGTTACCCGCATTGCTCCGTCCCGTGAACCTCGCGTTCTGACCACCGCCTCGCGTCGGCATCGAATCCACAGCTCTGGCCGTCGCGTCTCCTACGCTTGTCGCAGGCCAGACCAACTCCGAAGTGCGGCCTGTAGTGGGAGAAGTCACCGCCCAAAGTGCTCGGTCGATGCTGACGCGTGGCTGTGCCTTCGCAGAGCTCGATGTCCAGAACGCTTCAGGTCAAGTGAGTCTGTCAAACCACACCCGCGCAGTCGCTGTCAGGACGTCAGGATACCCATCCGGTTGATAACTAATCTCGGAATTCGGACGTTCTGTGCAGCTCTCTCAACGATTTTTGCTTGTTTGCTCCTCCGAGGGCCGGCGTTACCATCGGAGACTCGGAGGCATATGAAGTTGCCTATTGCACAGCGCCAAACCGTGGCACGCGTAGCATGCCGGCGGTTCGTTCCCATCTGCTTTCACACGACCGCGTGCTGACCACCGGGACTGACATGCTCTCTTCACTCTTATCACGTCACTCCGCCAACAGGGCACGATTAAATCGGCTCGTGAGTTTGACGGTGCTCAAGCCACGCCGAGCAAGGGCTGCGATCCCGAAGAATAATGTGCTGAGGACATTTCATACTCGTCCACAGACTTCTTGGAGACCCCGCATTACACCCAGATCACCGGCACAGGTGACTTCACCAAGATTGTGAGCAATGACGGGTACTTTCATGTCGTAGTGATGGCGCACTCTTCACTGAACACGGAATTCTTTGTCTGCAGAACGTACAACGAGGCGACGAGGTACCGTAGCTGACTTCGATGGCTACTTCGGACCTGAGCTTCATCTTAACGATTATCCTGTTGACCGATGATTGCAGGGTGGCGAGTTGGACCCTCATGGTGCTACGGGTCAAGGAAATCCCGTCGGCGGGGTCGTCTACTCGGGTGGAACCCAAGTGTATGAATGGCACGAATTTATCAGTGACACTGAGTTCTGCATCCGCGTGTGCAAGCCGTCCGTGCCCGATGCCTGGTTGTGGTGCCAACATATCTACGACCTTCAAGGCTGCGGCTGGAACGATCCTGGACAGTACGGCAGTGGCTTTGAGTGAGTCTTGTACTTGGGCTGACGCGCGTAGAATCAGGACGCTGTCGTCTGTTGACACAAGGCTGGTCCATTCTATGTAGCACTTGCGAAGGTGATGGAGCTGATTACCCGCCGGGTATCTACCCTGTCTCCGGTGGTGGTTTCACCACTTATGAGCAAGGAGATGGATCCACCCCCGCTCCTCCGGCTCACGCTGCGGGCGCCTCATCGAACTGCGTAGCTCAAAACACGATCAATGGCAATGCCGGGCCAGTCACTCGCGCGAGGTAAACAACGACGGGCTCTCTTGCATTTCACGTTTGAATGCGTGTCTTAATCATGTCGATCACGCATTGGCCCTTCCCAGCTCCGCCAGCCCCGCCGCCAGTTCCGCGGCGTCAGCATCCGGATCCGCTTCGGGGTCCTCTGCGGGGTCCGCTTCGGGATCTAAGGGATCCACATCTGCATCCGGAGTCTCGAGCCAATCAAACGGATCCAGTTCCTCATATGCACCGTCCTCTAGCCCTATTTCGTCGACCAGTAAGTTGTGATTTCATGTTCGAGCACCTTGTCCTCCGATCCGGAGCTCCTCGCAAGTCCGTGGCGTAGCCATCCGCCCGGTGCAATTTGTTCAGGGGCTTTGATTTATGTTTGCGCGGACAGGCGCGGATACTTTCGCTAGCTGACAGTGCTGTATCATTTTTGTCAGGCGCCGTGGTCACAACTCCAGTTACCACAACGGCTGCTTTGTCTACCACGACCACTACGAGCACGACTCTGGCCGTTGTGACCGTGTTCTCGACTGCCAGCACAGCCTCGACTTCGGCCATTGCCGCGACTTCGTCCGCGGCCGTCCGCACCACTTCCGGTGCAGTCTCGATGAACCCCAAAGTCCTATTGGGGGTGGGCGCATCTATTCTCAGCGTCTTGTTCACGCTGGCACTTTTTGCTTAGACCAGCGTGAAACCCGGCACTATCCGATTCGTCAGACGGCAATTTCTCAAACAAACAGACACTTTTCTTTAGTTACGGCGCGGTTGGAATCGGTACTTTGTGTGTGATCAGTTTGAACACTGATTGTTTCCATGTGAGGGTGCTGTTTTGTGTTACAGTCTACGCCCAGGCTTCCTAGTACCCCACACCCTTCGCACTGGTCTGGTCGCTGGGGTTACTAGTAGTGACCGGTCGACCTTCCGGTCAGCACGTCATGCCAGCCTCTCGTGCAGGTTCGTGCGCGCACCACGAGAGCCTGCACATGGGCTGTCCGCTTATGCCTGGGCGATTATAATTAACGCGCCCCCGGAGGGGGCGACGGGTCCCTGAACCTCTGACGGAGTAACACCGACTGACAGCGTCAGCTAGTATTACTAAGAACGTGCCATGGATCGGGTATGCAGCACCGAGTTCGCGAGTCAGTTCGGTTCACATGAATGAGTGTAAGTGTGCCAAACGTTAATGAGCATTGCAGACAAGACGAGATCGAGCCACAGCCGGGGTGTAAATGCATAAGTTGAGATCACTCGACATCAAGTTGAGATCACTCAACTTCGCCCATGTCACAGTCCGCGTCTGGACGAGTGTGTTCGCATCATGTGGTCGTCAGCGCCGGGGACCCACATCGCGCGTTCACCGAAGTCAGCTATAAGAAGTGGTTTCAGTTGACGTTGAGAGATCGGGACTTCCGGGAGCGACTTGGGCGCGAGACGGCCTGGCTAGGTGTGGTGAATGTGTCCACCGCTGAGAGACATGGGAATCAAATGGCATGGAGTGTCAGTATTCCCCCACAAATCTTTCAAAGTGGGAAGAGCGTTGCAATCCACGATTAGATGACTTTTTGTCGTTGGCCCAAACGGTATCTGCTTGGTCGAGAAACTTGTCCTTGATGCGCCCAAGGCTGTGAGATACCTCGTCATCAACGGTGCGTGTAAATCTGCTGGGTTGATGGTGACGAAGAGGGTGTACATACCGAACGCGTTGACGTATCCGCGGATCCCACTCCTCATGTCGAGCATCTGCGCAGTTGTGCCGTGAAATTTGTCTCGGACACTTTGCAATTCCGCCAGAATACGGTTGGTATGCTTCTTTGCTTCTGTTGTTGCCTTGTACCTTTTCGTGTCCTTGGGATTCTTTGACCATTTCGGAGAAAAAACATCCATATCGATTTCGAACTGTGCTGCTGCGATTCGAGCCATTGGGGACCCGAAAAGCGAGTTGGCGAAATACTTCTCGTCGGCGGAGCATGTTCGAGACGATGACTGGGAAAGACGGGTCGCATCGAAAATCGCTGTCGTATAGATTGAGCAAATGTTTGACTTGCTCGTCCAGAGAAATGTTGAGGTCGGGCTCCACACAGAAACCGACGAGACCAAATGGATCGAGGTGTGGCCACAGCTTTGAGAACACGAGCTCGTCCGAAGGTTCCCACAAAGGGGCGTCGCCTGTCGGAATGACAAAGGTGGGCTTGTCTCGGTTGAAATAACGGAGAGCTTTCTCAAAGAGCAGCCATGAGTGAATTGGTTCGTCGGTAGGGGGTGGCGGCACATGTATGTGTTCGAATACTGGTTCATCAAAGTCGTTATGCGTTGTTGTGTAGCCTTCAAAGAGCGATGATGTTGGTTCCACTGTCTCTGCGGTCACCACCTTCGCCAAAGCTACGTCGGGCACGAGACAGTTTCCATCGGCGATTTGTAGATCCGATACTTGGGGAGCAACGCAGACGGAAGCCGAAGTCGAAGTCGAAGCTGAAACCGCCGTAGAAGCTGTAGAGGTCGGGTTGAGCGCACCGGAACTGCGTCGAACGAGCTGTGCGATGGCCATCAAAGGAGACGGCAGAGTAAGCCGAATTCTTGCTTTCGTTGATCAACCACCTGAGCATCTTTTGCAGTGGATCCGACTCTGCTTCACGATCATGGGTCGACACTTGTCCAGCTCCGCAAGGTTGGGGCTCCCTGCACAGAATAAAACGCAAACACTGTCAGCGAGTTCCTCGACTGACATGGGCAGTACATCGGTGAACGAAGCGGTGTTCTGGCTGAAAATGAGGGTGTTTCCGCGCCTAAATTCTTGTTGAGCTTTGCGATCTCCGAAACGAGTTAGCTTGTACATGATCTTGTAGGCTCTGGCGCGCACAGTGACGAGGTGCTCAAGCTGACTCGTGTTGGAGAGGCAATCTCGGACATCAGCGGGGACGTGATCCAGTGCGCGATAAAATCCGTTGCTCGGGGGCGTACTAGTCGGTGGCCCTGTGGTAGGGAACGAGCGTTTGAAGCAGTCTCGACAGAGTGAGCACTGAAGCGTGTTATTCGTGGGCGAGTACGCGATCTGATCAATCGGATCGCTCGGTCGATGAAGACGTCGGGGATGGATGAGTGCGCCCCGTCAAGCTGAAAACTCGTAAGTCGGGGGTCGGAGGTCCGTCCGTAGTGTAGAGTTGGTTACCTTCCAAATCCCTGATTCCTCACGCTTGATGTCGTCTTCAGGCACCCATCGTACGTTATGCCCGAAGACTCTCTCGGAACACACCAGGCAGCAGAAGAGACGGGAACGAGCGTCGATGAGTAATCATTCCATTCAGAACGGTTCTCGGTCTCGAACTGATCGGATGCTGCGGCAAAATGCGATGTCACTTTACCGGGTACTTCTTGTTCGGGTTCGGGACCCAGCGGTGGACGTCTGTGCATCCTTTGTTTAGAGGTAGTCGCCGAGACGTTCTCGCGATTCTTCTGGGCTTCCTCGTTCAGTTCGGTTTGGAGCACGTCAACAGGTTTTGATGCGTATGCCACTGCTCTGTGCTCGGGGAAGCAATGGGGGCGGAGTCACGGGACTCGCCGCTTGTTGCCTTCTCAAAACATACCCATTTGAACAAGCATTACAGTTGGGATCGCACGACCAAAGGAGCGCTTGTAGGAATAGCTCTTTCGCAAGCGGATTCCTCCTGGAGTATCCTTCCACGTGGTGCGCCCGACAAAGCTCCTTCAGGAGATTCATGCTGAATTTGATGCTGCTGAGCACGAGTCGCCCCAGACTGATAATAAACATCAAAAAAGCATGATTGCTTTCTACTAGTGGCTTCCTATATCCCTCCCTTTCTCCCTCGTTTTTCGCAACTTAACTTTCTGTTTGTATCCAGAGTGTTTTGAAAGACTGGCAGAGCCCAGACTAGCCCAGATACAAGCGGCGCGCTTACAAACGGGCGTGCCGCCTAGCGATTGTCCGTTCTCCACCCGCACCAGCGAGCGGTACACCAGCATCGCTCATAGAACATCGCCATGTCGTCGTCTTCGTCTCGTAGCTTCCGGTTGAAGCTCCTCTTGGCCAGTGAGACCTTCGTCTCAACGAGCCAACTCGGGCAGAGCCGGCTTTCCAAGCTCTGGGTAACTGAGGCTGACGCTGACGACTTGCACCGCCCGGGCCGTTCCACACAGTCGACACAGCCTTCTTGATTTTGGAGCTTGGTGTCGGAACCGCAGTTGGCAGCCTCGCCCTTGTTGCGGACAGCTTTCATATGTATGTCGTGATCAAGTTGCAGCGATTCTGAGTGCAAGCTCGCCGCTCCGTTAACGGTAGACTCCCTTGGCTGTGCGATGTGCCTTTGCTGGACCTGTCGCGCTATAGGGTCAGTCATCCATTGCCAATCTCAAAACAAGGAACAGTCACCAATGCTGAAGGCATTGCGCCTAGCTTAGCTCAATGATGTGTGCAGTCTACTCGTCGCCATGCAAGCCATGAAGCTAGCCGAGAGCTCATCGGCCTCGCCAAAATATAGTTATGGATGGCAGCGTGCCGAGGTACTGGGTGCTCTAATCAACAGTGTTTTCCTTTTGGCTCTGTGCTTTTCGATCGGAATGGAGGCAATCGCACGATTCCTCAACCAAGCAGGTCCGTTTGAGCTCCGCTGGCCGGCGAGTCCCAAGGCTGCACTGACACGGCGCAATAACGCTGCTGCAGATGTCACCAATCCCCAATTGATCGTTGCTGTTGGAACTGCGGGCCTTGTATCAAATATAGTCGGCCTCTTCTTATTTCATGGTACGGACTTTGCCTTCGACCTCGAGGCTTGGTCCTGCAGCTTACCTGATGTTCACATTTTGTCTTCGACGGAGGACAGACCACGGCGGCCACTCCCACGGCGGAGGCGGTGGAGGTCACTCACATGGTGGCGGCCATAACCATGCACCACTAACTCGAGACGTAGAGTCGGACAGACCGCCTCCACAAGATCACCAATCGGGCCGCCCGTCAGACAGAACCCCTTTGCTCGCGATTGCCCCATCCGCGTCTCGCTCCCACTTGGCTTCTACGAGTCCATCCACGCTTCCCGAGAATGAAGAAGATATTGAGGAAGGTGAAGACATCCGTGCCGAAGACGAGCTTTTCGTGCACCCTGGCGAGCTCCGTGGCAACATCGTGAAGGCGGCGCACGAGGCTGGCTATGGAGCAACGGCTTCTACGAGCAATGGGGTTGCTACAAAATCCACAGCTCATGCCAGGCGCGATTCGCAATCGGAGGGACCTGGTCACGACCACGGCCACGGGCAATCCCATGACGCTGACGTTGCCGCGTCTGGTCAGGATGGATCCATGAACATGCGCGGCGTCTTTCTGCATGTACTAGGTGATGCTGTGAGCCTGACCCCTACGGTCCGGAGTCAAAAACGGATACTGATTATACTTTGGTCTGGGATCGTTCTAAAACACATACTTTGCTTTCTTCCGTTGTTGGGCTGTGTCGTAACAGCTCGGCAACGTTGGTGTCATCGGGGCGGGCCTCTTCATCTGGTTGACCGACTACGAATGGCGCATGTATAGCGATCCACTCATTTCGCTCGTCATCACCTGCATTATATTCTCGAGCGCTTTGCCTCTAGGTAAGGGACAGGCGTATTGAAGGGATGTGTCTTTGGAGTTAAGGCTCAAATCTGGTGCGCCTTTCGACACAGCCAAATCCGCGTCTTTCATCCTCTTGCAAGGTGTTCCATCCTCCATCCCGCTTGATCGATTACGCACGGCGATTGCGAATGTACCGGGTGTGGCCAATGTTCACGGTATGTGGCTGTTGTGGCAAAAACAACTGTGCCAGCCTCACGCTAATGGCTCGCCGTCTGCCGGATTTCCGCAGAGCTGCACGTTTGGTCGTTGTCCGAATCCAAGAGCGTAGCATCGGTGCATGTCATGACCGCTAGTGATGATATGATCGAAGTCTCAAGCAAAATTCGCCGCGTAATGCATCGTTTCGGGATCCATAGCTCGTGAGTTGGTTTCGATGCCTCGGTGACCTGGCCTCGCCATGTGTTGAGCTGTGTTGCGCCAGGCTAATCACGGCGAACATGGCATGGTGCCACACAGAACCATCCAGCCCGAGATCATTGATGCAAAGCCCAAATTGATCAATGTCGATCCGGAGCTCGACTCGTGTGCGGTGCTCTGTGCAACCGATTCGTGTCGGGAAAGCGCTTGCTGCCCGCCTTCCGATGTCGCTTAGCAGTAGGTATAGTCGGTTTCCGTATCTCCAATACAACCCGGTCGTCTCTTTCTGGGATGCCCCCAAATGATCTCATCGTTCGCTCGTTCCGAATTGTAATTTATAGCGTAGACTTTTTGTTCTCCTCCTCTCTGCACTCTGATGGCATTTCTTGCGGTCTTCAAGTGCAAGGGTGTAAGGTATGCGCCTCTGATGTGCATAAATTACAATCTGTCGTCTTGACCGCTAGACTAAAAGCAAGTCGTAACTAGAACTCGACAGTTCTAGCTACTCAGAGGCTACTTATGGGGCTGTTCTGTAAGGCATCCCCTTACAAAGGGCCAATTGAGGGAGTCTGCAACATTAGGTACTGAGAAAGTATTCATCTAAACAATCCCCACGCCGTAGTCATCGTCTACTAGTGGTCCGACCAATATATTGATCAATCGAATGCTGCTTATAAGTTGCCGCTGCACTTGGCTGCTGGCAACAGCTACCAACTTCAAGTTGGTGCCACCGTGGCACGGCCCACCAGACGAGGTAATCGGCTCGCATCGTACCCACTGTAGGGAAGGCTAGCGGGTAATAGGGGCATGGTCACAATGAACTGAAGTGAACTTAGATGATTCCAAGCGCATGCGGCGGCTTGCAACCTGCGAGACGACTCAACGAGCTGCCATTTTGGGGCGATGACCCCGAGCAAGCTATGACGCACATCGAATTGGGAGGCTTTGGCCCTTTATATATTAGCTCTGGCTTCTAGGGCTGGCTCTGGTGGGCTCGAACGAGGCGCGCGCGCCCACCCGCTCCCTGCTTCCATCGACCTCCTCCCACCTCCTCGAACGCCAAGCCCCCTTTTGCTCAGATCTCCACCCCACTGCATCGCTGAAGCTTGATCCAAACCGATCGACTCAAGATGGAATACGGCCAATCGCAGCAACAGCAGCAGCGTCCGCGCTCGGTCGCGACGGGCGTGTCCCGCAAGTCGTCGATGGCCTCACGCAACTCGCAGCTGATCAAGAAGAATACCGGTTAGTCCACTCCGCCTCATCATCACCTCGTAGACATGGCGGTAGACCTGGGGGACCGTCCACCCTTGTGCGCCTGGCGCGCTTTACACGAGGCTTCATCCAATGCCACCCTCGACATGCTAGCTGAACGTCAGTCACACCAGCGACTCGATGCTCGCCGATCGGTCTCATCAGGCAAGGCCGAGCTTCACTTACCCCTCTGCAGGCCACGCCCCCACCGCCTCGGGGGGCGAGGCCGGGGAGCGGGTTTGGGAGGCGGGTCGCCGGCATGCGGCATGCGTGCTAGTATGGGGGCATCAAGCAGGCCTCCTGATATTGATAGACGGCTGTACAGTCCCCTTTGGGCAAGGCCGTGGTGATATCGACTATGACGCAACTCCTGTCTCAAAGCCTCGCACGCTGATTCGTGCTGCCTGACCGTCCCTCCCTCCGCCCATCCGCCCCTTCGCCGGACTGACTCGTCTGCCCCACCGATGTCACTGGCACCCCTTCTTTAGGACCGTGAGTGATAGCGCATGCTTCTGAAGACCCGATCACCCTGACTAACCTGCTATGGTGTCAACTGTTTCTTCTTCGTGGGATTTCGCCGCCCGCTTGAACCAGTCACGAATTACGCCCTTCCGATGTCCTGATCGAGCGCTTCAACGCGTGGAAGAGGCTTGTGAAGAACCTCATCGCCTACTTCGAGGGCATTGCCGACATCGAGGTGATTTTGCAACTGCGCTTTCTGGGCTGGTTCCTTCGACGTTGCTGACGAAAACGTTCAACTACGGCCATGCCAGAGCAACACCGCCAAAGAGTTGACCAAGCTCGGCGGTGTCATCCAGGTCCCGTTCCGTGAGGGCAACCAGGTCGGTCATGCTCTCTGTATAAGTCTCTCCATCTGGCATCTGGGCAGCACGGACTCACGCCTGACTACGTTTCATTTCCAGTTCCTCGGCGAAGGTGGCGTGCAAGACATCTTCTACGGGGTCGTAAGTGGTCGAAACGGGCACACCACATTGAGTCGGCTCGCGACACCGAGCTGATGAAGCTCCACTATGTATCTGTGCGTGTGCGTCCACAGCGCGAAAAAACCCGCGCGATTGCCGATTCGCATGCCAACTTGGCCAAGACTGTCGAGGGCTCGATCGTTCAGCATTTGCAGAAGCTACGCACCGAGCTCAAGGCCCATGTGAAGAACATCCAACAAGACACCGGCAAGCTCGCCGCTGCTGTCGCGAAGGAACGCGAGCTTTCGACTAAGATGATCACGGATCTGGCCCGAAGCATTACGATGCTCAAGAATACCCCCATGGGCGTTCATGCAAAGGAGGACCCTTGGTGAGTCTTGCGCCTTATCACCACAGCTTCCTTACCCAAAGCGATGAGACTTAAGTGAGAGTGTAACGTGCACAGGTACACGAACTCGCTCGTTGAGCGCCAGTTGCAGAAGCAAGTACACGAAGAGAATGCTCTCCAGAAGAGCATCATCATTATGCAACAAAATTCCGAGCATTTCGAGGAAGGCGTCGTTCGCGCGATCCAGATGGCGTGGCAGACCTTTGACGAGTGGAACGCTCGAGCATCCGCGCAAGTTCAGGAGACGTGGGCCTCGATGGGGCAACTCATGCGCTCCGTAGCACCCACTACCGAATGGATCGCATTCGCCTCGCGCTCCGAGTATCTCTTGGACCCCGATACGCCATTGAGGAACCCGTTGACGATCAACTACCCGGGGAAGGACGACCCCAGTGTCATTCCCGTCCACCAAGGTATCCTCGAGCGCAAGAAGCGCTACACGAAGACGTACAAGGGTGAGTATATCAGAGCTTCGCACTGTCGGAGTCGACTCGATCTTCGTACTCCGCTGACTTTTCGCGCCCAAACTTCAGAATCATTCTATATTCTCACTCCGGCTGGCTATCTTCATGAGCATGCTTCGTCTGATCTTGAGAAGCACCCCAACCCGGAGCTCTCGCTTTTCCTTCCCGAGTGCACGCTTGGCGCACCCACGAGCCCCAACGCTCGCTCTCACAAGTTCCACATCGAAGGCAAGAAGGCACTCGGCGGTGACGTTGGTCAAAAGAACGGTCTTTTTGCGATGGACGCCAGTTTCACTTTCCGCGCTAGAAGTCACGACGAAGTGCTCGAATGGTGGAACGACTGCAAGCAGCTCAGCAAGGTCTATCTGACTTCTTCGGAGCCATTCGATCGCTCTGGACCTGTTCCTGCGGCTGTCAGGTCGGCAGGCTACTGCGAAGAGGAGTCCGAGGAGGAGTCTGAGGAGGGCTCCTCGGTCGAAGAAGAGTCCGAGGAAGAAGAGGAAGACGAGGACGAGGACGAGCATGAGCATGCTGCCGCCGCACACGAACATACCAACGCAGAGGGTGGTGCTCCTCGCCTGGCTGCGCCTGTCTCGGGCGCTCAAGAGGTGCCTTCCTACTCGGCTCCTGCCGCCGATTCGGGAATTGAGACGAATGCTAGCGGCTACGCCGTTGAAAAGAAGAGTGCCGCTGGGGCTCCCGACGGTGAAGGCGAGACCAGTGGATCGAAGGTAAGCGTTTCCGCCACGTTCGAGTGATCGGTCTTGAGCCGTGTGAGCTGATGGTTCATCTCCTTCCCCGGCCCTCCTTGACATCAGCCTGACACGGACCACGTCGCAGAAGGCCAGAAATCAACCTTCGCGGAACAGATCTGACAGGCTGTGAACTTTCCCCACCCGCAATTGGGCAAATGGCAGATCCCGTAACACTGTATGGACGTCCATATGCTACTACTGCCCACGGACCTTTTCCTCGATGATTCAGGCTTCAAATACCTCAAATTATTTTCTTCCTCTCACCCGGATGCGTGTCTCTTTAATTTTGAAACCGGTTGATACTGTTTATGTCGGCATACAAGATCGGCCCCTTGTCCTGTGAAAGTCAAGATAATATTCCTGCGTGCTTTGTCTGTTGCGCTCGCAGCGAGTGTTCCTCGAGGTGAGCGCGGAGACATCCCTGTTTTGAAAATATATGTCTTCTTCCAACTAAGCACGACAGCGTAGAGAAATAAAACTGGGGTATGCTGTGCTATGTGATCAATGGCCTTGAACGTAGAACAGAAGATAGGCGCTGGGCACGTTCAAGACCTCACTCAGCGGCGCCCGCCGAATTCTTTCGTCGTCGAAGTTCCAGAACTGCGGCCAATTTGGTCAAGGCAGTATAAATCAGCCAAGCTCCCGGTTTCTTCTACGACATCAAAATCGATTGTGCGACGCACATCATCGTCACCTCGACACAACACCGTATCTGTTGTCAAATTGTTGTTATTGTAAGCAAAGGGACAGTTTGCGCAGATCCGAGCTGACATGCTAACAATGCCCAGTTGAAAGCGATCCTTCATGAGAGACAACCGAGTTGAGTTGATACAAGATCTTGGGGCCCGAAGCGCCGATTCTATGACGCTTCCGCATTAGCAGCAGCTTGGTATTACTTTGAGTCTCGGCCTCTCACTCACTCAGGATGCAATGGTGATAACGCTGTGTCCTGCCGCTGCGACATGAATGCTTGCATATCTAGCACCAGCGGGTATCGCACTGGCTTGTCGAGTTTTTGCGAGCTGTGCGTGTGTTCGAACCTCTGAAATGTGCAGGTGGCAGATGCCGTCAGCAAATTCACTGAGGCTGCCTCGTTGAGATAATTGCCTCGCTCGCCGACCTTGAGTTGGATGCAAAGCACAGGGGGCATCCGATCGATGCTCAGCTGCTTACTCGCAGCATGCATCGAATCGCCACATCTCGTGCACTTGTAGGCGTTCTCAGCCAGCTGCTCGGATCTGGTAAACCTGCAATTGAACAGGACCTATCGCCTCAGTCCTGAATACACCGCCCGGGAGCGTTCAGTCAGCGGCACACACCTTTCTAGACAATCGTTTAAGCTCGCGGTGGTACCGGATATCTGGAGGTCGAGGCTCAAATCGAGAAATAGTTCTGTGGAACTGGTAGTTGTCCTGCATCTTCCACATGTCACTTGCGAGCGTAATTGGCCAGCGAACGTGGAATGCACTACACAGTTGCAGTCGGTCGAAGGCGAGCTTTCTGGGCTTGACATGTGTAGCTGGTTGAGAGCTGCAGCGACAGATCCGTAGGCATGTTGTCAGCATTGCCGAGATGCTGTTGTCATGGGCGCGCACGTCGGCGTACCTGAAATCAGGCACTCATGTGCATCTTGCTGGGCGTAACCGGATAGATCACTTGAGCTTTGCCAAATGGCATGCAAAAAATGAGTCGGACCGCACGGGGACTCTGAAGTTGTGCAATACTGAGCCACGCACCACATCGGATGAGCGGTGACAATAAGCACAGGTCCGGATTAAAGGAACGAAGAAGAGAGGGAAAAGCTTACGTCAGAGAAGAGACGATCCATCTCGCAAGCGATGCAGACCGAATGTTTTGCCGATTCCCCGCAGAGCTTCCGGTTGTGTCGATCCGACAGATAGTGGGCTCTCAGGAGCGGATTATGGATGAACGCTTGTAGGACGACGCTAAGATAGCACGTTTGGCCAAGATTCCGCATTCCCCGGGCTAGCGAAAGGAAGCGCCGTATTCGGATCAGGAGTGCTGATCTGCGCTTCGTAAAAATTGTGCTCACGGCTCAGAGCCCCTTTGACCCCATGGCCAGTGGCTTCAGTCCTGTTTACTGAAAAAATTGCATTGGAAAACATATCGATGCGCGGTGTTAGCCAAAAGTAGCAACGCCAGGCCTTTGCGGAATGCAGAAACGGTTCGGCTTGGCCTGCCAGCTCTCCGTGCTTACTTAGCTTTCCCACTGCCGCGGCCTCACTTGCGACGAGACGCTCGATCGAAGGATGAAATATATAGTCGTCGCAACGAACACAGTAGATGGCGCGCGAACGCACATCCCAAACTGAGCGGAAAACGGTGGCCAGCACGTGCGCAATGAGAGCAACATCGAAGATGAGCAATCGCATTCGGAGCGCACCATGTCCCGCTGAAGACGGGCAAACACCACGTACATTGGGCGTGGTCAAACTGCTCTGCATGTTGGAGAAGATGAGATCTGCTGTGAGCGTTTGGCCCACATAAAAGCATTCCGCAGTCCAGGCATAAACATGGCCGAGGCGGTGTTGCGGAGCAGACTGAGCAGCACGAGGGATAGATCTAGAAAGCCCGAGAGGAAGTATCAACGGCAAGTATCGGCAACTCTGACGTGGCCTGCTTAGGCGATCAATTGTGGCTTGCGAGTGCTCACACTTGTTGCCTTTGAAGTGATTGCACGGGCATCCAGCAGCTGGGAGCCCCAGCGAATGGCAAGGATATACTTGTCCAACGAGTGAGTGCCCCGCTTGAGCGCTGAAAGCAGATGGTCGCATCCCGCAGAGTTGACCATTACATCAGAGCACGGGTTGGTGCGTTGAAATTAACGTTTCGCACAATGTGGATGGCGTGGCCGAGTAGTCGGCGCGGTGTGAAAGAGCCAATGCTGGTGCGAGGCGCCGTGGACCGCACGAAAAGCGAGCTCAAGCGAGCTCAAGCCTGGTCTAGCCTGGTCCTGCCTGATCAACTTGAAGGAGGATCATCGATAGTCATCGATCATTGGCAGCGCCGGCGTCTCTCAATGTGTGCAAGTATTCGCGGCAAGTCAGAATTTAGGGAATAGAGAGAATGCAAGTATCCTGTAAATCCGTCCGTGCCGGGACGACTGGACATTCCATGAGTATTCACATAGCACCATTAGGACTGCCTGAGCAGAGTCAGCCCCGGGTTATTGCCTGCAGGGCCCCTGACTTTCATTCCAGCTTAGTAGCCGCTTCATATGCAAAAGCGAAAGGGGAGAAAGTCGCCAATTCGATTCGGTTGCCCGACGTTGTGAAGGATATTTTGTCTTCACTTCAGAGTTTGTGAGAAAGAGTGAAGAAATGGGTGCCCGGTTCGAATGATTTTCAAAAACGCAGAATCGGAAGTGTCTTCTCCAGCAGCCCGATTATTTCATGCTCTCCTCCGAGTTACCGAGTACACGACGAGGACTGTGTTAGGATGGTACAGTGCAGGGTAATATGTCAACTGCAATGTAAGTGCATGCTATTGCAGTCAAGTAGCTCGGGAGGGACCCGGCTGGCAAACTTGGAGCGGTTGACGGTGTTCGGAAAATGTGGGCAAACGGAGTCATCGTCGTCACCGAGTGCAACCAGGTGCTGCACTGGCAAACCCTGTTCTTTGGCGAGACTTCGCCTCCTGTGCTCATGAAAGCTCTGATCCAAGGTCCCTCGCGATGATGGTGAAGCTTCGGTAAGTGTCGTACGTAGGCAGAAACTTGTGCAAAATCGTCAGACCCCTCGAGTCGCCCTTTCTGTGTTGAAGAGCTGAGATTGATACGGTCTGACACCGCGTGAACCAGAATCTTGTAGGTAATGCTGCATGGTATCAGACGCTCCCGTTGAGCTTTCATAATCGTTTCGAATACTTGTTCGCGGAGTCCCGCCGAGGTTCACCAGAATGGTCTGAAATCCCTCTCTGAATCGCTCTGATTCGGTCTGAGATCGGTCTGGAATGGAATTGGTGAATTGGTCTGAGCGGTCTACAATTTTGGCATCCATTACTGGCTATGTAGTAGTCTTGTGCTAAGCCATCGTTCAAGAGGAAGAGAGTCACGAATACTTTGGCCAGCACTCATAAGAGTGGAAAGTGGGGACGATTCCCACTCGTGTCGCTTTTGTATTGATCCCGATCAAATTGCGCACGTTTCATTCACACCTTTCAGCTTGGTCCAACAGGGTACAGGCTCTTGGAAAAGTTCGAGTAATCATTCACTGAAGCTGCGTCTGAGTGAGACGGCGAACGTGATCTGGCACTGGAGTACATACATTGTTTTCTACGGTCAGCTGCTCAGTGTTTCCTGACCGTCCCACTGAGACTTCACGGTCATGCATTCGTGCACTTACCAGACGGATTGAACCCTGAATCTGCGTCGGCCTTTTCTGCTATTCCCATTAATCTGGAAGAACAAATTGAGCATTTTATCAGTCACAACAAACTTATAGAGGAAGGCGCCGTGGCGTCATTCTAACTCACTCTGCAACAAACTCTGTGCCCTGGGGACGGGATGGGTGGGAGTTGTGCATCAGAGCACTTCATCACGAGCTTCTGCCATTGCGCTCCACTGACCCAATGTGCAGCTGTGTATTTGCTGACGTATCGGAATAGCTGACTGTGGTTCTTCTGTCGAGTGGCGGTGTCCATGGTCATGGCGCGATTGATCGCTGCGGCGGTTTCTCCAGTGTTCCAAGGGTTTACGATGAGGGAACCATTGAGCGAGTGAGCAGCACCCGCGAATTCAGACAAGATAAGCACTCCGTGACGCTCTTGCTGACAGGCAACATATTCGTAGGCGACCTGGGAAGTTTGAGCCGCGTGAGGTCAAACTTCAAAACTGCAAATGGGCCTGAGGAAATTCAACTGACCAGATTCATTCCGTCTCTTGTTGACGTGATCAGACACGCATCGCTGACTGCATACAGAGCTGTGAGCTCCTCGAAGGGGATGCTGCGGTGCATGAAATGTATAGGCATGAATTCGACTGTGCCAAAGCGTCCATTGATGCGGCCAACGAGTTCATTGACCGAGGCACGCAAGTTCTGATACTCTTCGACGTCTTGACGGGATGGAACCGCGACCTGGACCAATACAACTTTGCCGATCCATTCAGGATGATCATCTAGGAACTCCTCCATCGCAAGAAGTTTTTGCGGAACGCCTTTGATGTAGTCCAAGCGATCAACACCGACGATGATCTTGACGCCCTCGAAACGGCGGCGTAGCGCAGCGATGCGTTGCACAACCGAATCGCGCGAGAGGCACTGCGGGGCCGACCAGGGGTGGCAGACCATGTCAGCTGTTGAGGGGAATATCCGACACAGGCAAATCTGGCATACATCGAAAAACGTGCTCGGCTCAATGCCGATGGGAAACGTCCCCACGGTGGCATGTCGGCCCACTAACTCGACGCCTGCAGTGTGGTTCAGTTTGTCAGGGAGACTTCCACGTCTACAGACACAAAGGTCAATGAGGGCGAAACTGACGGTTGGGTAAAGACCTGAGCCCCAGTAACCGAGATACGCTGGACAAGAAGTGTCGAGCGTAGTCGTAGGTGTGAAAGCCGATGAGATCGCAATTGAGCATTCCAAGGAGAATTTCCCGCCGGACAGGCAGAACACTCATGTGACGTCCAGAATTCTAGTGTCAGTTCATGGCCTACATTACGTTGGCTCAAACCTGCAAGGCTCACCGGAAGACTTCAGAACTCGGGAACGGCGTGTGAAGGAAAAACCCAATCTGTACTTGCGAGATCACAGTGCGGCTGTGTGTCCCGTTCACTCCGGTCGGTTCTTCGCTTCCCGGCCTAGGAGAGGCCGCTTGTGGTCCTAGGGTCAGACCCTGAAACATGCCAGCAACGCTTCCTTGCGCGTCCTCCCCCATCGACGCGGGACTTCGGCCAAGCAGATCGCGCAGAAAGAGCGGGACGAGACATAGGTGGTAGTCTAGGCAAGATAGAAGCCGAAGGCATCCCGGATTATCAGTAGATTCGTTGCCTGGTATATGAGCATCAGGTAGCTCACCTTGAACCCAAACAATATCGCCGGACTGCACGAGCTTTTGCACAGTCTCCGCGAACAATAAATTTGCTTGCCTGTAAGCGAGCCAGTCGGTTTCGTCGAAGGACATCTCTCCCGGATGATCTGGAGTAAGAACGCATCAAAATGCATTCGTACGCTGCAACGACCAGTGAAGAGTTTGGCTCCGCAGCGAGACTTACAGTGAAATAGGGGCCAGAGGATGCTGTTTGAAAAACCATTATAGTAACGCTCAGCTACCTCCGCCGACAAATACACGGGGCTGCAGGAAAATTCGGTCTGCAGTTTCTTGGTGATGAAGTCTCGATCGACTTCAGGAACATCAAAACCTGGAGTGCCCCGAAACCCCAGAAAATTCGAGGATTAGTACGCCTGTCCTGCAGGACCGCTGCATGTGCCCCGGCCAATGCTGGACGCTTGCTTACCTGGCCAGCCGATCCACTGTGTGATCATGCGCGATGACACAAATTTCAAGCAGGCAAGAAGCGCGGAGTCAGCACCAGGAATTTGCATGCTCAATAGTGGAGGCTTGTGGCAAGTCAAAACCCTCGATGCTTCGGATTGCGACGGCGCAGCGCCTGAATTCCATCCAGTAGCCGAAGGCGCTGCTCCGACGGCAGACGAGCCATTCGTCCATGTCCTCGGAGCCGTGACTCACCACGAAATCCATGCGTTTCTTGCACCCCGATAACGCCGAGGCGAGCCCCCCACTGGACGGGACAAAGCGGTAACCGCCCTCAGCAGTCGGGTCGGCAATCACAGAGACCGGCAGTCTTGATCCACAATCGAGGAGGCGAGGGCGGATGTTCCGATTTGAGTGGAGAGCGTTGACGGAATTGCAGCAACGCCCGCGGCAACGCGCGGCGGTTGACGAGTACCGAAAGAGGTAGTTAGAATTGCACGTGAAGTCAGCACAACAGAGGCCAGTGAGAAGCCCCCTCGAAGCCAAGGACGCTCAGTTCGCTTACCGGTTCGCTACGACGATGAGCTGACTTCCCGACGAGCGCTGCTGTTGCTCGAACGCTGCTTCGGAGGAGCACGATCGTTGCCGTTCGATGCGACCGGGACGTCCCCTCTGTTCGGCCACCATGACCAATGCTTTGGCAGATGTAAATGGGCCGGTAAGCTCTCAAGCACAATTGGTTGTTGTTGGCACTACCACAGCGCGGACGATGAGCTCCTTGTAGGAAATGGACCGGAATCAAAGGTGAGTGGCCGGGAAGAGTCGATGACGCGCGTCGGCCCGTGCTTGAGTCGCAGCCTGTCGCAGCTGTGCGAATTCGTGATGCTCCTCAGCCTGCAGCCTGAGTGTCACTCTCTCCGGCGGAAAGATTTCCAAGGCAGTACGTAATACGTACCAGGCCAAGTCTTGAACCTCGTAGCGAGAAAACTCCACACCTCGCACTGCATCACGCTCCATACCCGACTTCATCCTTCATATGTACCTAGTGGTCAGGTCTATCTACTACCTCCTACTAGGTACTTGAAATCTGCGGTGGCACTCAACTCTAATTTCACGAACTCGGAATTCGTCCGGGAAGCAATTGCAATTGGATGCTCAAGCTCCGCGCGATGCTGACGTGGCTACGGGCTCAACCGCACAGAGTCCATCATGTGCAGTGGCATGTGGCTGTAATCGGCAGCGGTGACCGCCGTCTGCAAAGCTTCACCTTGTCCTAATGTATTGCTTATGGGATGCAATATATTGAAAGATCCACTTGTCAGCAATTGCCAGGGATGACATTATATCCAGAACATGATATTTGGTCACAAGAGGATTAAATCATGGACTCGCGACTCGTGCGCTTCGGCCTGGCCCTTCACGCATCATGCATGGTCGCCGGTGGCCCGGTGGTCACTGCAGTGGTCACTCTCAAGGGTCCGCATTAGATCAGATCACCGCCAGATCAGATCAGATCAGATCTAATGCGGAGCCGACCCTTGGTCACTCTGCCCATTGCCCAATATCCTGTCATCCCTGACAATGGCTGACAAGTTGATGCTATAACGTCTTGCATCACAGGATCAATACAGTAGGAGAACTTCGAGCCTTGCAGATGGTCAACCCTCAGCTATGGCGCCGTTGCGGATTATAGCCACCTGAATTCGAGACTTCGAGGCCGCCGCCGTGCGGTTGAGAGGGTCTTTGAGTATGGGCCGCCTTTTGTCGTTTTATCCCGAGTGAACACGCGCGGCGCAATGACAATGCGCGCGAGACCACTTCACAGCACACACCAGACATAACTGACACTCGCCAGACCCTCTGTGACATACCTCGACGCATCGAACACACGCGTCAGCGCTATCTTTGACCCACGAAGTAGCATTTATACACTCCTTCGCACTTTTCACTTGTTTCCGACCCATTTTGACAACACTCTTTCCCACTTCAGGCGCACTCGAGCGAGGTTCTCACGCTCCCCAGACTTATGATGACGCACGCCAGACCACATCTGAACACACGCGAAAGCGACTTGAACTCTCCTCCAACATTTCAACGCACGCGCCAGAAAACGAAAATGAATTTCAGGATATTTTCCCCGGATTTATAACCCCGCACTCACTTGTGATGACTCGCACCAGACCCGAGTTCACCACTAGGGCTGGGTCACTAATAGGTGACATTAGTGACGAATTAGTGACGGATTAGTGACAAGGGGGTCCCAGAAATCGTTGTCACTAATGTCACTAAGTACCCATAGGTACTAGGTACCGGTCTAGACCCGGTCTACTTGCTTGTACCTGATGGCGACCCTGGAATGTGAATGACAAGTCTGGAATGCTATTTACCAACACGAAAATGCCGGGTCACGACTCCGGCCCAGCTGGATATCTTCGAGTGGGTCGATTTCCAGATCCTGACCAAGCATCTGAGGAGCGAACAAACATCGCTTCCGCTCCCAGCAGTGGTGTTGGACGACGACTCGGAAGACGAAGCGATGGATCTTTGGTCACCTGATGACGACATGACCATGTAACGATGGTCTCTCTGGCACACTTTGTTTATGTTGAGTGCTAGAGCTTGCCTCCGACAGTGCAATGTACATCGTTTCCATTCAGTTACATTAGTGACCAATATTGGACTTAGTGACATTAGTGACCAAATATTGGACTTAGTGACATTAGTGACAGGCGAAAATCTGGTGACATAAGTGACAGTGACAATAATAAGTGACCGAGGGTCCGACTTTTGTCACCTATTAGTGACGGGGCCAAAACAATTAGTGACCCAGCCCTATTCACCACCCTCTCCCCGCGCTCTGACGCTCCTGAGCCCCGGGTTTACACCCCACGCAATCACATCACACTCGCGCGAGACCCCATTTGAGGCACGCCGTGCGTCTCATATGTCGCACCAAGTTGATGATTGACGCACGAAGTTGATGACTGCCGCACGAGATCAAGCTCAGCGGGACTAACGTGGCGTAGACTGTCTACTAACTTTAGAAATTTTCTAGTACTAGTCTATCTTGTGCAGCCACAAATAAAGCCTTCCAAATGGAAACTGCTCCCGTGCTCTCCGTGTAATTCCCAATCAGTGAATCCTCCCAGGTGTAATGAAATAACGTACCTCAAACAGTACCACAGTGGTAGCCCGAGCGGCTCTCCTAAACGAAATACGCCGGCGTGGGAGGGCGTGTGCACCGGGGTGTGTATACGGGTGCGCGGATGCGCGGGTGGACCGTGACTTCCTAAGCTGGCAGCAGGTGCAGCAAATGTAATGCCGCATGTACGAACCAAAACAGTAGCATGTCTAGTAGCAAGTCTAGGCGTTAAAGACCCTAGAGCGCGCAATCTCAGCAGTACTCATCGCTCGAGATGCATCGCAGCGTCATTGTGTATCTGGGGAAGAGCCACACGGTTGCTCGAGACATAGCACGATGAATGACCAGTAATGATTGAATGGGCGGGGTTGTAGTTGTGACCTGCCACTCACAGTCTCATACGGATATTTGCAGCTTGAACGAGTGGAAATCCGGGATGCTTGCGTCGGCAGCAGCAACGGCGTCGTACGAGCTCACTGAGCACCAGCACACCTGATAATGGCGTCGCAGCCGGCATACTTGTTGTGGCGATCGTTCTTGTGCCATCTATGGTTGATGAGCCCGAAGTCGGATAGTCTCATACAGCGTTGTCGGATGAGAATGAGGACGGTGAAGGCGAAGCACGGGCGTGCGTGTTCAAATCCGCGTGCGTGTGTTCAAGTTCGCGCGTGTGTGTCGTCAAATCGGCGTGCACATCATCAAGCAGCCGCGCGCGTGTCATGATCAGCGAATCTCGCGCGCGTGTGTTCAAATCGAATAAAACGACAAAAGGCGGCCCATATTTGAGGGACTTTTGAGGGTTGAGCGAGGTTGCGCGTGAGGCTGCGCGTCACGCGTCACGTGTCACTTCACCCGGACCGCGCCTTGACAAGCCTCTCATCACTTCACGGAGTACTGCTGTCGGTAACATGGCAGCCGCGTTGCCCGAGCACTCGGCCGTGCTCTCAAGCTCGACTCAGGCGTCTGACATTGTCGCCGCACCCGAGTCGCGCGGATACTTCAACTCGGTACTCGCCACTCCACCTCCTCTCAACGCGTTTGACGCCTTCAAGAAGGTGGGTGCGGGAAGGACGCCGCTACAGCCACTTGTCCCGAGCGATTGACTGATGTCGTCTGTGTTTGTGGTCTGGTTTCGGGCTCGCTCCTCGCGGGATTGGGGGGAAACACGCTCGGCATGGACGTAGACGAACGCGACGTACAAAGAGCAGACCGCTCGTGGCGGCGTGCTGACCGTCCTGCTTGCCCTCTTCATCGCCGCACTCGTGTGGACTGAGCTACGCGAGTACATCTACGGCGAACCCGGTTACCAGTTTTCTGTTGCCCGAGGAATAGGTCACGAGTTGCAGGTCAACTTCGACGCGACCGTCGCTACCCCTTGCCATTGTACGTTGTTCAACTCGCTGGCGGCGCGTGCCGTTCGCACACTTAGTCAGCGACGCCGATGGATGATGCTTTTCTGATGCTGGCAATCGTGTCGAATCGTTGGTGCTCAGATTTGACCGTGGACATTCGGGATGCGGTTGGTGACCGGCTCCATGTCAGCGACGAGTTCAAGAAGGATGGGGTGGGTCGGCATACACTACAACCCCAGGCAACCGGAGTTCGGTAGCCAAACAAGATCAGCTCAATGCGACGCAATTTTTCTTCTATCAGACGACCTTCGAGATCGGGCAAGCGCAGCGACTTCAAAACTTGCATGAGGAAGTCGGGATGACGGCCTCTCGGATGGTCAGCAGCTCGCGAGGGCGTAGGGGTAGGTGATGCAGGCCAACATGAGTCGCGTTGACATAGGGCATTCGCGTGTGCCACTGACTGACGGCACTCTGCGCATAGTTTTTGCGAAGACACAGCACATTGTCGAGGACGGACCGGCCTGTCGTGTCAGTAGCTTGGCGCGACTCCGAACATATTGACGCGGCTCTGACCCGTAAGGTTGCTTTCTCCGTTCCAGATATGGGGCCACGTGACCGTGAAAAAGGTGACGGGGAACCTGCACATTGTGAGGCAACATGAGACTGTGGTTGACTTGGCGTCTCAGATGATTGATCAAGCTGGTGTGTTGTGAGCCCCATAGACTACCTTGGGCCATGGCTACCTGAGCTGGGAGCATACCGATCACGCATGTACGTTCGATGTGGTTTGTAAGCGACAGAGATAAAGCCTCCACAGGCGCTCAAACTTGGTCGGCTCTTCGCAGTGATGAATTTGAGCCATGTGATCCATGAGTTCAGCTTCGGGCCGTTCTTCCCACAAATCGCTCAACCACTCGACAATTCCGTGTAAGTCCTTCACGATTCGATTGTACTCTCGGGCCCATTCTAACGCATTCAGCACTTTTCGCTCTTTCCTATGAATTGGCAGGGAAACCACCAATGCTCGTGAGCTCTTTCGCGGCAGCAATTTTTTGATTTTTGATTTTTGCCTTAACGTATGCTGATCTCAAAGAGCTACAGCGTTCCACATCTTCCAGTATTTTTTAAGTGTGGTGTCGACGACCTACATTGACGCAGGCCGGCGCATACTCGATACAAACCAGTATTCGGTCACCGACATGAGCCGGGAGACTGAGCACGGCCGTGGTGTGCCCGGTACGCGAAGTCCGGTTCTGGTCATTGCGTTTCTCCCTGTCATCGCATTTTTAACGTCGCTGCGTGCTTCTCGGGCAGGCATTTTCTTCAAGTACGATATCGAGCCAATGTCGCTCACTATTCGAGAGCGTACAACAACGCTTTTACAATTCCTTGTTCGCTTGGCCGGCATTGTGGGTGGCATACTCGGTAAATCTGGACTGACTTGTTGTGTGCTTCATTTAACTCCAGCTGACCATTTCGCGCGATCATGCAGTTTGTTCGGATTACGGGTTCCGAACCCTCGATTCGCTTTTTGGGAGGATGCTGGATGACAAGTCAAAACCGACACTGCTCGTCACTTCACCGGCTGTGGGGACCAAGTCACCATCAACACTGCGGGAGAGGGCTTTCAGCAATGCGGGAAGGTCATAGAAGTGCGCCTTTACCTGCGGGTGCTGTCTAATCGCTGCAACATAGACAAGTTGACCTCTCATCTTGGACAAACGTTCGAATCTTGCTGCACCGTCCCACCTGCAACGCAGTCAGAGAAGGCAGCGCCAGGCCACTGTTGATGAAGAAATCAAAGGGCAAACTTAACGATAGGCTTTGCCCGTGCTGTCCAGTGCCATTCATCCCTCTTTATTATCTGATAGACGCAATCCCTTTTGAATGGGACTTTAGCCGCCAGCTACCGTAGGTAGATAGATGGCTGCATGAGCCGGCGCCGGAGCAAAAATAAGCAAACCCCCGACACATTAGTTTCGATTCGACCCATTTTACGTGAATCGATTCAAAAGAACTGTAGCCGTATCACCGCAGCGATTTGAGAAATTCCACTCAACGGGTTATCCGTCGTCACTACCAAAAGGTCGTAGTCTTTCATGTTAGTGGGCGCGCGGCTGGTGCAGGCCGGCGCAGGTGGGAGTAAGCGCTAGCAAGCCTGAGCAAGCGCAGTGGCAGGAGAGCGTACTGAGAGCGTTAGGACGGACTACGTCGGCGAACCGACGGGCTGCGCAGGGCTGCGCTAGGCCTCGCTCGGCCTCGCGAGGCCGAGCTAGGGCGTCGCTAGCCGTCGCAGTGCCGTACTGTGCCGTCGCTAGACCTCGCTAGGCAGCGCCCTGAGCTTGTCTGAGCCTGTCTGAGCCTGTCTGAGCCTGTCTGAGCTTGTTACCTCTCGAGCCACTTGAGCGTTGCGGCGCGGTCGTCAACTTGAAGGTCGTCACTCGACCAACTTCCCGCACCACGGCGAACAAACGACCGCCACTGGGTGATTGATGGCGCGGAAGCGGTCCAATTCGGTCAAGGAAGCTTTGCGACAGCTTGAGCCGACGTCCTATAGCACTGAGCGCCGCAATGGGCCGACGGGAGCCCAACAGCCGGCCTCCGCCGTCGCATCGCCATTCATACGATGGCTCGTACAGCCCACGGAGAGCGTCAAGCTCATTGCTCTGATATCTGGAGCTTGGGCTGCGATCGAATACACTCGACCGGCCAAGCTCATCAACCCCTTGTCGCCACTTCTCTTCATCTCGTATCCGCTCGTACCCGCATTGAATGAAAACACGCCGCGATTCGACAAAGGTCCTCTCGATCTCGCATTTGTACTCTTCTACATTGTAGTGTTGTCCTTTATGCGTGAGGCGACGACCAGGTTCATCGTACGGCCCATCGCCCGCCGCCTCGGGCTCAGCTCGGAAGCGAAGCTTCAAAGATTCATGGAGCAAGCCTATGCGATTGTCTACTTTTCTGCGTCCGGGTCATTCGGTTTGGTACGTCCGGGCATTCATTATCTCAAATTTGTGCTGTTGCCCAGAACCGAGACTTGGCGTGGCCCGAGTACGAAGCTCTCGATCAATGGACAGATCCGATCTGCGATTAGATTTGCAACTAACAAATCTCTTTCCTCGTCCCAGTGGGTCATGTCACATCAGAAGTCGTGGTGGTACAACACGAAGCACCTTTGGCTTGAGTATCCTCACTGGTAGGCCCACAACGACTCTCGCATGCTTTTGTACCGGTGGGTCAATCATTGATGGCTTGATGTGGCATCCTGTCTGGTCAGGCGGATGGAAGGCCGGCTCAAGAGTTATTACTTGTTGCAGCTGTAAGTCACTATGAGCTCTCATTTCTTTCAGTACCGAAAAGCGGTTTTTGCCGACTGTTTCTCACTTCCAATCCAGGGCTTATTGGTGTCAACAAATGCTTGTCTTGATCCTTGGGTGAGTGCGCAAAGCACCCTTGTTTCTGCATGAATCTGATCGACCCTGCATTACTTTACAGCCTCGAGAAGCCTCGATCGGACTTCAAGGAGCTTGTGATACACCATGTGGTTACACTTTGGCTTGTGGGTTGGAGCTGTGAGCCTTGTCTTCCTGCCTTCCGACACACTTCGAACCGCTTATCCGTCTCGAGGGCGTCACATGCAGACTTCCTCAACCTCACCATGATCGGGACAGCTATCTTCGTCTCCATGGATTTGCCGGATATCTGTCTTGCGGTATGTGCTGAAGGAACTGAGACTCGAGTCCAAAGCACTGACGCGGAAGCATCTGAAATAACACGGGCAGCTGTCCAAGTGTCTCAACTATCTCAATCTTCAGCGAACATCAGAATGCAGCTTCGTGTTGTTTCTATGCGTTTGGAAGTAAGTCTTCGAATCCCCTCTTATGATGCGCTCTCAGCAAGCCAGCAAGCATGCGACCCAGCATTTGTTGACGTGCCTCTGCTCCTTTTTCGACATTCTGATCAGCTATATGCGGCATTATCTCAACATACGCATACTCTTTTCCGTTTGGAATGAGTTCGATTTGATACCGCATGAATACCGAAGCTGGACTGCCGCGGCAGACCATCCCAGCGGCTGGTGGCTGCTCTACGGCCGGCAGACTCTGGTCTTGCCTCCTTGGTTGAAGTAATTGCAACTGCTTCCTCCAACGTATCTCACGCGCGCTCACCGAGGAGAGCTGACACCGTTCGACACAACCTTCGTCCGAACATACGCACAGATATCAAATATTCGCTCCCATCATGGCTTTGCAGCTCGTCAACACATTCTGGTCCTTCTTGATTTGGAGGTGAGACGACACTAAACCGTCCGTCGTGCCGTCGCCTCCGCTGATAAAGATAAATGTTCCGCGGCAGAATTCTCTGGAGAATGATCGCGGGTATTCCCGCAGTCGACACACGCGAGGACGGAGAAGCAAGCGACGATGGGCGACAATTGATTGACAGGTCCGCTACTGCCGTCCCGAGGAAGACAATCAAGAAATCGCAGTAAGAATCGAAGGTCCACGTCGGCGTAGGCGGAGGGTTGATCAGACGTAGGGTCATGAGATGCCTGGAGCTGCATTGACATCGGAGAACACACAGATTATAGAAATAATACTGTCAAGAATTATTGCTGCTGTTAACCCCTAGCGTGTCCGGACGAAAGTCGTGCCAGTGAATCTTCGCTTGTTTCGGCTTCCTCGATTGAATCGCTCTGACCGACCTGCAAGAAACAATCAAAACCACGTCAGCTTATCTTGGTTTTGTGACATTGGACCACGCCATCTGCTCTGACTGACCGCACGCAAAACCGACTTTTTGCTCGACTCTTGCATCTCGCCCGCTATGATCAATTCATCAAGAATCTGTTACGAAAGCCGTCGAGCTCGAAGCAAACCGTCAGTTTCAGCTCGAACTGGGCTGTTCCACTTAGAAGATGAGAGTTACCGAGTACGCTTTTTGGAAATTGAAGATTCTGGAGCAATGACGGGCAGACTGTTAAGCTTTGCGCAGATGACGGACAGGGTTGGCTAGAGACGCCGAATGGCTGAGCAACGGACTCACAAGTCCAGCTCGCATACATTGCCAAAGTAGCGATCCAAGACCTCGACATAGCTGATAGAAGAGCAGGCACATGTTCAGTGCACTGGCAACTGAGGCTTAGCGAGGTTGGGAAGCCATTTACCGATGAATGATCTCAAGTGTTATAAGCTCGTTGTCGCTGTGGCCGATACCAGTGACGAAGAATAGACTTGCATATCTTCGGTAAACCACTTTGGAATCTGTGTGACAAGGAAGACGGATCAGCCGTCGCTCTGTGCTCGCCGACCTCCTAGCCCCGACCTGGCCTCTTCGAGGCTTTCGTCGATGTCCACGCACCTTTGTACTCGAGGAAGTTGCACATCCGTGTCCGCCGGGCAAGGACAAGTTGTGTCACGTCTTTAATGATCTTATCTGTATATCCAGAGCATGGTCAGAGACGGTACGTCTGTTCTCGGCCGACCTTGCCGATCAGCAGGAGGATGGGAGTTCCACGTGGGTTCTTCTTCTCGCTGGCCAGCTTGTCTGCCAGGCAGTCACATTGCCATGCACGCGAGGCAATGACGCTATGCTATGCATGGGGATGCAATGACGCACTCTTGTTCCTAGTCGACATCGTTGTGTACCATTTGGCCAGGCGCACCCGTCCTTGCCGGCTGATCAGTAGCAAGAACGAGATACCATTCGGTCGGTCGTGAAGTTGGGTCGACCTGTGAAGAGCATTGTGGAGGCTGTCAGTGTCCTCCTCTAGCCAATCATGATGATGGGACCAGCTTCGGAAGAGCGACGTGCATGTGCGTCACTACAATTGTGGCTTGAGGTTGGCACCAGACCAGCACGTTGCGCAGATGATAACGGGTCGTGCACGCTGCAGACGCGTCCGCCAACGTCGGCCCTAATATAGTCAGCCAGGAAAGCGCGGGGCACTGCGGGACAACGGGTCCTCCGTCACGCCGGCACGGGTCTCGGATGGTCTCGGCACTGATCTGGCAGGGTGGTGGCAGGGTCTGGCCGGCCAGCCTGAGTTAAGTACTGGTTAAGTGCTAGCAGTGGTTTCAATTTGATTGTGGCCTCTTCAAGTACAAGACTATAACATCAAATAGACGCCAAGCATAGAGATATGAAATGAAAAGAACTGCCCTGTAAGGTTCGGCAGCCTCTCGGTAGGTCCAAGCTCAAACCTCGGACCGACGGACCGACTTGCCTGACCTCCCTTTCATTTTCCTGCCTTTGACTGACAACCATTGTGCATCCCCTTGTCATCCTTTCCTGTTTTTATCTCATCTGTCTCTATTGTCCTAGGTCACCACAAAGAGCCACGTTGTCTACATCTCTCCCTTTCATTTTGCCAGATCTCCCTAAATAGCGATCCGTAGCTCTCTACTCTCTTTTCCTCTGACACATGAGCTGTTGGTATGCGCAAGCATCTTCGGGGTATCAGTAATCTCTTGGGTCATTCAGTGTTGAGTCTGTGGTTCATCCGTGAGCAAAATCTTGCCGGGTGCTAGTGTCGTTCCGGCGAGGTTCCGGCAGGCCCAGCGCGAGAGCGAGCGAGTGCTCCCGAGTGCCCGAGTAGACGAGGCCCCACACTACCTTCTTACGGGCGGTCCAGCCGCGGCGGGGCAAGACAAGACACGGTCGGCATGACGTACATCATGATCATCGCTCAAATCGCAGTTGTTACTCTTGCCATCCTTGAGGCTGTTGCCGCTCCTCGTCGAGCGTCGACTGATTGCAGGTGTTCCACTCTCGAGGAACACGATCCCTCCTCGCACGGGACCGAACTGTTGAATGTGCTCGGGGTCCTCTTCGGCATGGGCATGTGATGAAGCGACTGGGGTGGAAGTTGACCCTGCTGTCTGAGGTCCCGCCATCGTTGACCGGTGTGGACACTGCAGAGGCAGGCAGAGGCGGTCGTCGCGGGTGCGCTAATGTGTTCGTAAGCTGAGATGAGATTAAGCCAGATTAAGCCGAACCCCGCAGAACCCCGCCAGTGCCTGCCGCCTTCTATTTCCGAAGCTCATCCTTCACTGGACCCCCACTTTTGACTCACACTTGACAATCAACTGGTTTTGGGACTGTCTATTCGTCAAGCAACATCGAGAGCGCTACCGAGGAACCCGCCTTTACTTACGCCGTGTAAGGGCGTGTTCGGCTGGAAAAGCACTTTTAGGACCTTTTCACTTTTAGCTGAAAGCGGCGCGCGCCGCGGTTAAGGACCACTTTTAGCAGCCGAACACCTCACTTTTTAGGAAGCACTTTTAAGATGCGGAGGCCGGGAACGATCTGACGGGCGAGAGCTCACCGGACGAGTTCAGGTCACGTGTTTGAACCTGGCATGGGTTGTAATTCGAAGCGCAACACCCTGCACAAGGAGACGCGTGTCTTGCTTCTGTAATGCGCATCCCTGCATGAGAACATCTCAAAGTCATGGATACACCCCTCCAGTCGCTATCCGACGAGCAGATAGACTCTGCCGTCGAATCGGCAGCGTACACACTGCAGAAGTATACTGAATGGCGTCTGCAACGCCGTCTCCTCGACGAAACGGCCAAAGAAAGACGAAACCCGCCCTTGCCTCGGCAAATTTCGGTCCGAACCGGCCTAATCTTCGTTATGGACTCTTCAACAACATCACCGAGCGGATTACCAAACTTACAAAGCGGAGGCCCGCCGACTGGCTGCACACGCGCCAGATGAGCGATCGTCACGGAGAGCGGAACTCAGGGAGCTCTACTTGCTATGGACAGAGGGAATTGATTCGGCTTGTTCCTCACATTCAGAGTGTATTGCAACAATGACCACTACGAATTGAACATTCAAAATACATCTGATAGAGCAAGTGAAGTGGATGTTGAGCTTGCCACGGTTGATGCAGCATGATTAACCCGATAGACCAAAAGGCGAGGGCAGGCATCCGTCGGATCTCTCAGAACATTGACCGCCGCTTGCGGGACTGCCAGAGTAGGTAGTGGACCAGTTGCCGTAAAGAGGGGCCGCGCCGGGCATAGACGTCGAGGAAGAATATGTACGGTTGATTCCGGGTTGGAAGCGAATCGGGGGAAGTGGGAACTGCGGCGCCTCGTGGCTCGGCAGCGCGTTGCTCGACGATACCGGTTGAAATGAGAGGCGATTGAGCATTTGCCTGCCGCGGAGATCAATCAATACTCCCGCGGCAGCCAGGAGTAGCACCGTCTGGATGTCTTGCGGAGTCGGCGTGAGAAGAGCATGATCGGCTAGCAGGTGAACATCGTCTGCTTCTAGGCTGAGTGCGCCCACTAGTTTCGAGAAGTGGGTCAGCCTCTGTGATGTGGTGGCGTTCTGAAGGCCGGCGAGATTGGCTACGGCGTCTTTGAGCATTGGATCGTCTTGAAAGTAGGTAAATCGCTCGCTGTTTCCACGGCTCTCGCGCTTTGCCTTGCTCCAACCGTTGCTGCTGCTCGTAGCCGATTCCGAAGACTGGCACGGGTCGAGCGGATTCAGCAGCGAAGCGAAGGCGGTCTTTGTCTACGGGGCATAATGCGAACGGATCAGTGGCGCAGAACATCACAGGACACATACTTGATGTTTATTCCCGGGTTGCGACGTGGGGAGAGCTCCTGACAATAGGTACTCACGTGCACACGAGCCTGCGCGCCAGCAGCAGGCGAGGGTGACCAGAAGGGACGCGACATGTCCTGCACGCCCAGTCGGGCGAGCGAAGGACCTGGTGAGTCTTCGCCCTCGCTTTCCGCGTCTTGGCGTAGGTCTGCTCCAGACTGCTCAGATTGTGGCGAGTGCGCTCGTTTCTTTGATGAAGAAGCGGTCTTCTTCCCGGAGTTGAATAGCGCGTTGATGTCGGTGATGTCGGTGCCGCGAGCGTAGCTGATACCAATGATCTTTGTCGCGTCCCAGTACCACGGAAACGAGCCTGAGTGCACCTGACTCCACTCCGGGTCCTTTCCTCGAGCTGATGAAGTACATCATTCGTACACGCGTTTATCAGTGCGTCCGAATTGACGGGAGCTGGGGCAGGGTCAGGGCCATTCGGACCCACGGCAGCCCATCGTTCGTCCGAGTATGCCGGTCGATGGAGCACGTGGTCCCAACCACCGCCCATGAGATGCAATCTATTGAAACGTCTCGTCATTTTCTGTGTCTTTTCTACAAAACCAGGAACGACAGGGTTAGTTGAAGTACATGACGGACGGATGCGGTCACTGGCGACGCGTCTCCTCACGTCGCCACACGGCTCACCTTGAACCAGAGAGCTTTCACTTGGTCTCGGCTACAGTTCTCTTTGCGCTCGGGGTGTTGCTTCACCATCGCAGCGAAAATGATGTTCCAGACTGGAAACTTCAGAGGAAGCTTGGGGAACAGCATGTTGTTGCCATAGAGGTGGGCCAAAAAAATGTGGTCTGCGCAACGGACCAGTTCTCCGCTCGCGTCCCTCTCGACTTGCTCTTGCTCTTGCTCTTGTTCTTTTTGCGCAGAGTGTTCAAATGAGCGGAGTGCTCGGTGTGGTTCTCGCTGTCGTCGTCGCTTGCTGAGTGTGATAGGGCGGATTTCTTGGCCATGGTCGACAGCGCACGACGTGACGCGACGAAGGCCAACCGACGCGCCCGTGACCCAATGCTGCAACCGAGGCCAACTTGAGCGGTCCGAGCGCGTCCCAGGCGCGCCCCAGCCTTAAGCGGGTCGAAGCTCGGAGTGCGTCCCTAAAAGTGCTAAAAGTGCCCTCGGACCACTTTTAAGGAATGGTCCCTAAAAGTCACTTTTAGGGACTTTTAGCAACGCAACCGTACACGGCACTTTTAGGCACTTTTAAGCACTTTTAGGAAGGCTTTCAGAATGGCTGAGGATTTCCCTAAAAGTGGGCTTAAAAGTGCTTAAAAGTGCAGCCGAACACGCACTAAGTGTAAGGAGCCCAGATTACTCAGCAGGGGTGTGAGTAAAGGCGAGTTC
Source organism: Microbotryum saponariae (assembly GCA_900102585.1). Classification (NCBI taxonomy): domain Eukaryota; kingdom Fungi; phylum Basidiomycota; class Microbotryomycetes; order Microbotryales; family Microbotryaceae; genus Microbotryum; species Microbotryum saponariae. The sequence continues at coordinate 1,023,934 of FMWQ01000047.1, read as the reverse complement.
CTCGGTGATACTCTCGATGTCGCTTGACGAAATGACAGTCCCAAAACCAGTCGATTGTCAAGTTGAATCAGGAGTGGGGGGTCCAGTGAAGGATGAGAAGAGAGTAAAAGAGAGAAGAGAGCTACCAATCGCTATTTAAGGAATTTGGAGGTGTGAAAGGGAGCTAGGTGGACAATGTGGTTCTTTGTGGGGAACTAAGACAATAGGGAGAAATAAGATAGGAAAAGATGACAAGGGGATGCACAATGGTTGTCAGTCAAAGGCAGGAAAATGAAAGGGAGGCAAGTCGGTCCGTCGGTCCGAGGTTTAAGCTTGGACCTACCGAGTGGCTGCCGAACCATACAGTAAGGAGCCCAGATTACTCAGCGGCAGCGTAAGTAAAGGCAGGCTCCTCGGTAGTACTCTCGATGTTGCTTGACAAATAGACAGTCCCAAAACCAGTTGATTGTCAAGTGTGAGTCAAAAGTGGGGGTCCAGTGAAGGATGAGCTTCGGAAATAGAAGGCGGCAGGCACTGGCGGGGTTCTGCGGGGTTCGGCTTAATCTGGCTTAATCTCATCTCAGCTTACGAACACATTAGCGCACCCGCGACGACCGCCTCTGCCTGCCTCTGCAGTGTCCACACCGGTCAACGATGGCGGGACCTCAGACAGCAGGGTCAACTTCCACCCCAGTCGCTTCATCACATGCCCATGCCGAAGAGGACCCCGAGCACATTCAACAGTTCGGTCCCGTGCGAGGAGGGATCGTGTTCCTCGAGAGTGGAACACCTGCAATCAGTCGACGCTCGACGAGGAGCGGCAACAGCCTCAAGGATGGCAAGAGTAACAACTGCGATTTGAGCGATGATCATGATGTACGTCATGCCGACCGTGTCTTGTCTTGCCCCGCCGCGGCTGGACCGCCCGTAAGAAGGTAGTGTGGGGCCTCGTCTACTCGGGCACTCGGGAGCACTCGCTCGCTCTCGCGCTGGGCCTGCCGGAACCTCGCCGGAACGACACTAGCACCCGGCAAGATTTTGCTCACGGATGAACCACAGACTCAACACTGAATGACCCAAGAGATTACTGATACCCCGAAGATGCTTGCGCATACCAACAGCTCATGTGTCAGAGGAAAAGAGAGTAGAGAGCTACGGATCGCTATTTAGGGAGATCTGGCAAAATGAAAGGGAGAGATGTAGACAACGTGGCTCTTTGTGGTGACCTAGGACAATAGAGACAGATGAGATAAAAACAGGAAAGGATGACAAGGGGATGCACAATGGTTGTCAGTCAAAGGCAGGAAAATGAAAGGGAGGTCAGGCAAGTCGGTCCGTCGGTCCGAGGTTTGAGCTTGGACCTACCGAGAGGCTGCCAAACCTTACAACCCACTGCGCGTGAACGACTCAAGCATGCTTGGTCCTTGGCGCATCGACTTCGAACAGAACCGACGTTCTCAACCTCCGAAATATTTTGGAGAAGAATAGAAACATCATGTGGATGCTATGATCCTCGCGCGCAGGAAGGAAGGGCCTACTTCTCAATCCCGCATTGCACCCAACGTGCCTTCCTCGCGTTCGTGATGAAGGATACTCCCACGTCGAGACTCTAGACCGATCGACTCAACTTACCTCCAGTTGCATCAAGAAAACCTCCGCCTGACCGCCTCACCACGGGCCAAGGTATCATCACCTTGACCCCGGATCAAATTGGATGTTCGGTGATTTCAAGTTCAACGTTCAAGAATAGACCGCGCGAGAACACGCAGCATTACCAAGATGCGATGGCGTGCGTCGTCAAATATGGAAAGCCTTCGCTGTTCATCACGGTGACGTGCAACCCCGAGGGGCCGGAAATCAAGGCTGCACTGGGGCCGAACGACCAAGCATGCAACCGACCGCCGATCGGATCTCATTGCACGAGTGTTTGAAGCCAAGTTGAACCGACTCTGCGACGACGTTTTTGGCAACAAGCAACGGGCAGGCTGTTTGGGCGATGAATGGAGAACTGTTTCTTTGCTGTACTTTGTAGTGTGTTTTCTTAGCCTCTGTTGAAATCATGTAGACTGTTCGATTCTCCTGCTATTTGAATTTCACCCTCCCGTTAATTTAACGGGTTCCCACTGGTCTAGGCCTTAATAAAATTCGACGACTGTTATTGAAATCTATCAGATAAAAAAAAAACCTTGGACGAGTGCGTAACAGCATTCCCTCCGACTTTTCCGAAGATTTCTAGGTATTATTATAATTATGCTGTTAATGAAGTCTATCAAATAAAAAAAAGAGCTTTCCCGGGTAGTCCCGGGCTGTCCCGGAATTCCGGGTCCAGTCCGGGTAGGTCCGAGTCCTTCCGGGTCCTATCCTGAAGAAGCCAAATGCGAGCGCAGCTTCAAGCCCTGCTGCTTGCATCGTTCTACCTTTCCGACGCACTTTAATCCCCACTGTCCATAGCTGTCGTCGTCGTGCAAGCGCCCAGACAGCCTCAAGCTGTCTTACCAGGATCGAACGCTTCTTTACTGAATGCCTCTGGGTGCTTCGCCATACCACCTTCGACCCGCTGCTCTCGCTCGTCCTGGTACCAATGGCTCGTCCTAGCGGTGTTGCAGTAGACTTCAACCAGTATCGGCACCACGGACCTTTCGATATGCATGGCTTTACATGTAGTGTCCACTCGTGTCAACTTCGTTGAGCCCTCTTGCGGCGCTCGCTTCAGTGCCCGAAGGGCGTTGTAGCGCAGCTTGCGTCTCAGGCCGAGTCACATGTCAAGACTAAACCATATCCAAACCTCAAGGGATCTCCACCTTGACCTTGGCACCGTGGCTTTTCGAAGAGCCCACGCCCCAGCCCCCGATCCTCGATCCTTTTTTTTGTCTCCCCCCCCCCCCCCCCCAGCGTCCCGCACTCGAGCAGCCAGTGCTTTCGGACCTACTCATCTATGTGCACCCTCTTTGCGAAGGGACTTATGCATCGGTGACTCGGCGTAAGCTCGAAGATCATAGTGGAATGATGTTGTTAAGGCGGCGCGTGGCTTCAATCACTTCGCTCGTTCCTCATCTTCCGCCGCCGTTTTCTGACGTGATCAGTCCACGCTGGTAAGGCCGTGACTTGGCTCACGGCACAGTACCTGCCTTGATAACGTTCGTTCTGACCTGCGCACATGGCATCCATCAATAAGACTGTCACCAAGCGCCAAAGAGTGTTGACCTATTCGAAATTAAGAAAAGGTCCGCGCCTATTTTATTATTACCAGTGGACACCCATTGAGATGACGGGAGGATAATATTCAAATACATGATTTCATCAGAGGTAGAAAACCACGATATGAAGTACAGAAATGATTCTTCATATATCGCTGAAATAGCCTGTCCGTTGCTTGTTGCCCAAAACGTCGCCGCAGAGTGAAAGGCACGAGATCGCTCTCGAGCCTCACTACTGATTCCGAGTCCAAACGGAAAGCATAAACGGTGTAATTCGCAGGCGAAGAAAGACTACATACTATGAAAGGACTAAGGTCAAGAGACGCTGCGGCGCCGCGCGCGAGGGCAAGCGTGAGGCCGCTGAGGTTGGCTACACGCCCAATCCTCCGAAGCGGGATTCCCAGGCGCGGCGATGAGCTGCGGCCAGATTGGCTTCATCACGAAGTTCCCAGGTGGGTTCTCGCGGTAAAGACGCTTGATGTGCAGAGTAGGCTCGAAGGTTGTAAGCGCCGGCAATATCTCCGTTCTGAATGTGGGCGTAACCAAAAGTTCCATGAAGCAGCTCGGTACGTCGATCCAATTGCCGATCGTTGACATGATGTGTGACGTCGATGTTGTCAACGGTCACATGGAAGTACTTGTTCGAGCCAATCTCCTTCAGTTTCGTCGAATTCGCCTTCGTCAAGCTCGCAGCTGCCTGGAGAGTCGCCCAGCGAGTTGTCGTCAAGCCGCAATCGTACAGAAACATTGTCAATCGTTCGTTCGCTCCACATGCGAGAGTCATGAGACCGTTGCGATGCTGCATGGCGTTGTTCCTTCGGTTGAAAGCGAATGCGATCTGACCCATGACACTGCGGTAAAGCTGCGGCCAGCGTGTTGATTTTTGGTGTCAGTTCGCTGCGATACCCAGCCGAGCTAGGGTCAGAAACACTCACAAACTCGATACGCCTTTTTTCGTGACCAGGCTCTTGTTCTTGCCCCGGATCGGAACCATTCTCCGGGGTGGCTTCTTCCATCTCGACATCAGTGGAAGCTGTTGGGTCCTTGTCGCGATTGATTGGCTCGGCCGGTGGAGGGTCTCCGCATTGTGATAGCAAGGTACGAACCCGTCCGCTGATTAATGGGTTGTCTTCGGCGATTGCATCGAGCCGGGCGTCGATGTGATCGGATGCGAGGACTTCAGGAGTCAAGTCATGGCTAGCGACGAAGGCGGACTTGGTTCGCTTCATCTCTTTAGAGTCGGCCTGCACGCGGATAAGGCAAGTATTCAGTAGCTTTTTCGAATCCGGAGAATCAATCCGAGAAGTACGAAGTGTTGCCCACCTGCTCGGCGATCCAGTCATTGATTCGGCGTCTTGACTCTGCGCCATCCTCGGTGCAAGTCGTAGCATAAGATCAAGTACACGCTTGAGGCTGGACCAGTTGCTGTTGAACAGCTTTGGTCGGTGTGTTTGAACGCCCTTCAAATCGTGTGGATGGGCTGAAGTACCACGATAGGTATTGACATAGCGAGATCGCGGCTACGAAATTCAGCGAACAGATCCGCCTCGCGGCGGTTGTTCTGGCGAGTTGACGAGGTATGGCGTCTGCTTGTTCGGGTCATTTTTGGTTTTAGATATTGTCGCGCTTGACGTGGACGACGGTGATCGTGAAAAGAGGAGAATAGCGAAGCGTACGCAAAGGGATCAAGCCGAATTAGCAGGCTCGCCGATGATGAGAGCGCCAATTACACGATGCGCTCGGACCATCTGAGGCCCGATCGACCAAAATCGCAGACTTCGGATCGCTGCAGCTCCACCCACAGCTTATGAAAGCTCTCGCCACTTGGGGTATGTCATTTTTAGAGCATAAATAAAAATAGTATCCTTCACTTTTGCATGGATGCGCCTACTTGCCAAGTTACAGAGAACCACCCCAAAATGGCCCTGAAATTTCGGAGGGCAACTGGGCCAAGCGCGCCGATAACTCGTAAGCCCCTCCCAGAGGGAGGGCTTAGTTGAGCTTAGGTTTCGCCTGAGGCCCTCGCGGGCTCTCGCGGGGGATCATGAGCTGCTGGGGATCAGACGCTTTGGTCTGGGTGAATGACCTGATCACGAAAACGACATCCCAGGGGGGATTGATTGGCTTTGCCCATTAAGTGGTCTGCACCATCTGAGTGTATGACAAACTTAAAAAAAGCTGGAATGATTGGCTTCATGACTAGTAATCCAAGGAAAAGACTGAGACGGTGCAACATTCATCGTTACACATCCAGCATTTAAAACGCAAACAAGTTGATCTCCGGCAAGGTACCTCATTGAAAAACGCGACGCGTCAGCAGACGCACGACTCAGCAGTGTGAGCGCTTATTATTATTAGAAAGCCGCGCCGCACCTTTTGGCCTTGTGCTACCCATTTCAATCGACCCTTACGGCGTACAACTTACTTACGCACTATGCCAGCATCCGAGAGGCTCGATCCGGATCAACGCTTCTTCGATGATCTTGTAGAGAAATCAGGTTGCTCATGATGCCTGTGGTCGCACGCGCCGCGCATTCTCGACGTGGCACTGACTGTGGCTCAACCTTCGATCCTTCGCTGCCCTCTCTACCACAGAAGCAATCATCAGCATAACGAATTCTTCTAGGAGCATCGGATACTGCTGCGCAGTCTGCCCTCGACATAAGGATCGACGGCTGAGCTTTGCCCAAGCCCGGGCCCATTTCAAGACGAATGTGCAAAGACCAAGTCCGACTGCAAGGTACCGGTGTTGGGGATCTTTTCTGGGTATCATCCCCCGACAACGACGAACTTTTATTCGACACCAACAATTCTATCTCTTCTGTGAGCGAGCGGAGGTCTTCCAATGTTGAGACTACGCGATCTGATGTGTCTGCATCTGCCCTAAAACCAGCTCGGCAGCGATGGGTCACCCTTGTCGGGCGGAACACCCGACTTCGACTACAGTGCGCAAAACTATGCCCATAATGACGACGATCATGGCTTTGAAGATATATCGGCTGCGTACGAGAGTCTAGACGACTTTGAATCAAACCGTGAGGGTGATGTCAGCGGGTCCGAAGACGACGACGACATCGACAGAGATTGGCGCCGACCCCGAACGCTGGCGCATATGATCAAGGGTCAGTTCAGCAGTCATGGGAGGTATTCTTTGTCCTATGCTACGTATACATCATGGGCAAATATTTACAATTATAGTGAATGCCGAACTCGTCAAGAGCTCAAGCCACCGCGCATCATCATCGAGCGTTCCGCATCCAAGCGATGAATGGTTCCCTTTTCCGAGCGCAGCTGTGAGTGATCGTGACCCGAGCGCCGAAGCCCTCTCAGCTTACTAACTAATGCTGACTCTGGTCTGCGAATTCTTGACCACAGATGTGCGTGGTGTCTCTCTTCTGGCGATCACCCCACCGTCGCATGGGCGTGCAAGAGTTCCAAGAAATACTCGAGTTTGCACAAGTTCTCGGCGTGACCAAGCTGCCTTCGATCAAAACCATCAAAACCTTCCTATGCAACCTACTCGACGAAATACAGCTGTTCCGTCCCCGGCCAGTTGTTGTTCCTAACAACCGCACAATCTTCATCATTCCTCCATCTGATTTTGTCATTGCAGTGCGTTCCCAGTGGCACTCACTCTGACTCCGCGTCCAGTGACCCCAGCCAGTGCCCTCGCCTGACGCACGCTCTCTTATATCCCCGCAGGCGCTGGCTACCCCCACACTCGTCGAGCAATTGGAGTTCTACCCCTCCTATGACGACAAAGATTTTGTGCAATCGGCCTGTCAGACTGCGCGCTGGCGCCACACATTACCGGCACCCATTCGAACACCGATGGCTTCGCATGACGGCATCGACTATTTCGCCCAGGAAATTGTACTTCAAAGAGGTGGAGGATACCTCTTAATCGACTCGTTCGCCACCCACAACCACGTACTCTGCGCACTGGCGGTTCCTGCGGTCCTCCGCGACGATGGTAGCTTTTGCGTTCAACTCCCGCCCGCGGATATGCTGGACTTATCGTCGTCGCCACTTTCAGACCGGGCGTGGTCCCTAATGCCGTTGGAGTTACTCGGGTCTCCGATCGCAAGGGAAGTGGAGATGGAGAGGAGGATGATCATACGTAAGTGCATGAGACAAGTCGGAAATTTCCCCACGCCTGACACGGCCACCTTGCGCACGCAGGACTGTCTGCAGATCGAGAGGTGCTGCTACCCTGTTTGCCGGCGTCGAGTGCCTCGAGAGCCGCAGCCCGAGGCGGCCGACTTCTGACTGTCCCGCTGCGCATGTTCTTGGGATGATTTTGGCGGTGGAGAGTCGAAGCGTTACTACAAGATGTTCGTGGTCAGTGCAGACTCACTCCCAAACACCCATGTGGGATATTACATTGTACTGATTCGCCCCCGGCGCATGCAACAGTGCTCGATTCAGACTCTGGGTTTGCCGACTTCGCATTTAAGCCGCCGATTCTCGCTTCAACACATCGCTGTGACCGCTTGGGGAGAGGCACTCGATCTAGCGGAGGCTGTCCTTACGGACATTATGTGAGTGTGATGTGACTGTGTCGAGCCAGCCGGCAATATCGGCTGACTCATGCAACAAACTCTAGTGCCACGCTTTCATCGCCCGTTGAGGCCATTGATGGTCGTACCGGAGCACCTGTACAGTTTTTGACGCCACTGCTATACACGGTACACGACACACCGATGGCCGCCGAAGTCTCTGCCCGTCCAATTGGGGCCGCAGCACGCTTCCCCTGCCGCTGCTGTCGATGGGCCGGATATCCCGCCGACCGACTTGCGTTCAACACCCTAAGGACTTACTTTACTGTGAGTCATGGCTTGACCGCGTTTGCTTCGTGCGTCATGCAAATAGCTGACAACTCGGAGCTGTAAATTCTGCAGTCACCCATTAAACGTAACGCGGAGAGCACGATGTTGGAATCATGGGCGCAGATCGAGACGATGACTCGTGACGGCACCGCTCACAGGGTTCAGGAGTTGCAAAGGAGCACAGGCACGCGCGACAAAGTCACCGCAAAAGTCATTGAAGAAATCCGCCAAGCCTATGCAGTCGAGATGACCCACAAGATCCCTTACAGCAAAGATGGCCTGCCTCAGCCAAATGCCGAGTTGGCGAGAATGTACCAAAATGCCGGCGCCAAGGAACGAAAAAAGATTGCCACCGCCAACGGAGTTCGAGCACGGGCAGCCGCTTCGGCTCGGCTGTCCGAACTCAAAGCCTCTGGGTCCGTTCTCGGCCCTTTCTTCCGCATTCCTCGTAAGTCACTGAGTTGACGGTGCTTGCACGGCTTGGGACGCATCTGACAGTTCAAGCTCGCCGCAGATTTCGACGTCCACCGTGACACACCTCCTGACATGCTCCACGTCCTTCTGCTAGGTCCTGTCAAATGTCTTTGGGTTGACACAATGGCGGGCCTCACACCCACAGCCGTCGACTTCATGCGCGGCGCTTTCCGTTCGCTTTCGACAGCTGGGCTCGGTGAACGGTTCAAGCCGAATTTCTACGTCGACTACAAGGGAAGCCTCGATGGTCACGATAGTCGAATGATCGCGCAGATACTTCCCTTCATCGCTGAGGTCATGTTGAGCCGGTCCATGATCACTCCAGTGACTAATCGCTGCTCCCTTGGAAAGTTGACCCATCACATGTTCACTCCCTCCGCAATAAGTATTGATCAGTACGCCGTGAGTTGGCTTGGTATCCGTCAAATGATGAGGCAAGCTAGCTTGAGACTAAGGGAATTTATTCCGTGCACAGGACGACTATCGCGAGCTAGCGCGAGCATTTGTCCAAGCTTCGATGACCCGCAATTTGACATTCACCTTGGCTCGCGTCAAGTGTTAAGTCGTGTGTCTCGAGAGGGGACTGGATCGGCAACCAGTGAGTACACGAGACACAGTACGAGTGTTAGGAAGTAGTTTGGAGCGTTAGGGGGAAGACTAAAGAGGCTCGCGGTGCGAGTGCGCGAAATATCTCTAAGTCCAAAAGGGGTCCGAGCGGCGCGCGGCTGGCTAGGCTGGGCGCGGGCTGGAGATCGACCTAAGCAAGAGTGTATGGAATTCAACACCCCCCCTCGCTCGAAGCTTACTTAGCCTCGAAGACCCAGGTTGTCACGATGTACCTTGAACACCAAGGGTCCAAGTGCCTTGGTGAAGATGTCGGCGACCATGGTTTTTGTGTCCACATAGTCGACTTGGATGGTGCCCAGCCTGACCTGGTCGCGTACAAAGTGCTCACGAATGCGAATGTGACGGGACCGGTGGTGAAGGGTGGGGTTCTTGGCGAGAGCAATAGCACCTTGGTTGTCGCCGTACAGCTGGACGGGAGCTCGTGTGTCGATGCCCAGTTCCATAAGCAGTTCTTGGAGGTGACCAGCTTCCTTGGAGGCGTGTGAGAGGGCGAGGTACTCGGCGTCTGTGGTGGAGTCGGCCACACGGTTTTGCACTTTGGAGGACCAAGAGATGACAGATCCGGCCAGGTGGAAGCTGTACCCCATGGTCGACCGTGACGATGTGGTGCAGGTTCCCCAGTCTGCATCAGAGTAACCGGTGAAGCCTGAGAACTTGCCTTGTTCAGAGCTGTAGTGCAGGCCTAGACGTGCGGTTCCACGTAAGTACCGAAATACGGTCTTGATGGCCGTCCAGTGTTCGGGTGTGGGACTGGCAGAGAAGCGTGCGAGGTATCCGACAGCATAGGAAATGTCCGGGCGAGTACCGGTGGCGGCGTACAGGAGGCATCCAATAGCCTGCATGTAGCGTGTCCGAGCAGTTTTGGATGTTTCCGCGAGCGAATGTTCGAGCTGTCGGTTCGGGGCCATGGGCGTGGAGGCGGGGCTGCTGTCTGACATGCCAAATCTGCGGAGGATGCTCGTGATGTACGCCTCTTGCGACAGGATGATGGACTTGTCGGCCTGTCGCTTGATCTGGATCCCCAAGATGTACTGGGCTGGGCCAAGTCGCTTGATGCCGTATTTTTGCTCCAGGCCGTTGAGGATGCGCTCAATCTCGTCCTCCGAGGGGCTGACCATCAGCAAGTCGTCGACGTAGAGGGCGATGTAGTGGTAGTGGTCGCCGTCGCGTCGTACGTACACGCAGTGGTCCTTGGCTGTGGCGCGGTAGTGGAGGCTTTTCAGCGTCAAGTCAATGTGCTCGTTCCAGACTCGGCCGGCCTGCTTGAGGCCGTAGATCGATCGATGGAGCTTGAGGACTTTACCGGGCATGTCAACACCTTGTGGGACGCGCATGTAGAGGTCTTCCTTCAGCTCGCCGTGGAGGTATGCCTTGTCAACGTCGGCCTGATGGACGTGGAGTTTCTTGGCGGCGGCCAGGGCGATGAGAGCTCGGATGGAGGTGAACTTGGCAACAGGGGCAAAAGTCTCGTCGTAATCGATACCTGGGCGCTGGGAGAATCCCTGTGCAACGAGCCGGCCCTTGTGCGAAGTGATCTTGCCAAGTTGGTCGCGTTTGGTGCGGAAGATGAACCTGGATCCGAGGACTTTGGCGCCAGGGGGCAGTGAGGAGGAGTCAACAGGGGTGAAGCATTTGTACTCGGTGGTAAGGGAGTGAAACTCGTCGGCTGCTGCTTGCCTCCAGATCTCCTCTTTACCTGACTTGACCGCCTGCGACCAATTCTGGGGGTCCTCGGTTGGCCCTTCGAGTTCGACGACCGGTGAATCTGCAGTGGTGGCGGCAAAGGCAGCGGCGCGAGACGGGCATGACAGGAAGTCGATGGGGTCGGCCGAGTCATCGGTCACGTCCGACGCAGGGGGTGACAGCGAGAACTGAGCCATGGACATGTCGGACGGGGTATCAAAACCATCATCGGACATTTCGATTGTTGCGTCGTCGCTCGCGTCGGTCTCAAGTGCGGCAAATCGATTTTCGTGCACGACGGGCGGGAGTGACAGACGTGGGACAGTGCGGGAGCCATGTGCAGCGTCAACGAAGGTCCAGTCGCCAGCAGTGGACGTCGCGCGAGGCTTCGGTTGGCCAGTCGGGGCATCTCGAGCGGGGAAGACGTTCTCATCGAATCTGACGTCGCGGCTCTGGAAGAACAAAGTTGTTTCTGGGTCGTACAGCGTCCAGGCCTTGGTTTTGTTTTCGATGCCGACGAAGATGAATGGTTTGGCCTTGGGGTCGAGTTTTGCCCGCTTGTGCCGAGGGGTGGTGTGCCAGGCGCGGCAGCCGAATGCTCTCAGGTTTGCCGTGCTGGGAGGTTTGCCATACCAGATAGTGTCCGGGATTTTGTGATCGATGGCGCTGTGCGGGCTGAGGTTTTTGGTGTCAACAACGTACCGGAGGGCCTCGCGCCAGAGTGTCATGGGCAGTCCCGAGTGCTGGAGCAGGGCAATCGTCCCCTCGACGATTGTGCGGTTCGTCCGTTCGGCTCGGCCGTTTTGCTCCGGGGTGTAAGGGATCGTGAGTTGCCTGGTAATGCCGTGAAGAGAGCAGTACTCGATGAAGGCTTTGGACGTATATTCACCGCCGTTGTCCGTTCGTAACGTGCGGAGCTTGAGGCCCGTCGAGCGCTCGATCATGGCGTGCCAACGCTGGAAGGTGTCGAAGACCTGACTCTTGTTCCTCAGCGCGCTGACCCACGTCTTCCGGGAGAAATCGTCGATGAAGGTGACAACGTATCGTTCCCCATCGGTGGCGGGTTCGGGCAGAGTGAGGACGTCGGAGTGGACCAGTTCGAGTGGTTGTGAAGCGCGAGAGTCCGACGTTGGGAAAGGCGTCCTTGTTGCTTTGGTGGCTTTGCAGGTGTCGCAGGAGAAGGCCTTGCATTCGGCCGCCGAGTACGTCCATGTTTGACCTTGGAGTTGACCCGACGATACTGCCCTTCGCAGGTTGGGGAGGGATAGGTGGCCGAATCGTTGGTGCAGAGTCAGGAGAGGGATGGCGGCTGCTGCGACCGGTGACACCGTGCTGCGGATTGGGGTGGCGTCCAGTGTCGACAGTTGATTCGCAATGAGGGATGCCACACCTATGAGTTGACCTTGTGACCGGAGCTCGATGGTCTTGCCAAAGTGGGTGTAAACGCGCTCGCGGCGCAGCTGCATGACCGAGATCAGGTTGGCCGGAAGGTCGGGGACGTAGTAGATGTTGCAGAGCTTGATCGTTCGTTGTTTCGACGTTCGTATCGTGATCGAGCCGGTGCCTTGTGCCATGAGTGACCCACCAGCGCCATCGACGGCGACGTGTGACCGTGTGTGCCAGGCGTCGAAGAGAGACGCGTCCTTGACCATGTGGTGGGAGGCGCCCGAGTCGAGTACAAGGGTGTCATTTGGAAGGTGGAGCTCACGGTTCAATGGTAGACGACCTAGGAGTGCGACGACGTTCACGCTGGGCCGGACTGTCACGCTCACAGTCGGGTCCAGGTGCGACGTGTCAAGTTGCGTCATGGTGTGGTAACAGCCGGTCGCATGGGCGAGGGCGGTTTCAACGGTGTGGTACAGAGCGATGATGATGACGAACGCGATCATGATGGTGGCAAGTGACGATGGTGGTGAAGGCATCGTTGTAGCAGCTTTAGCTCGGGCTCATAACCTGTTAAGTCGTGTGTCTCGAGAGGGGACTGGATCGGCAACCAGTGAGTACACGAGACACAGTACGAGTGTTAGGAAGTAGTTTGGAGCGTTAGGGGGAAGACTAAAGAGGCTCGCGGTGCGAGTGCACGAAATATCTCTAAGTCCAAAAGGGGTCCGAGCGGCGCGCGGCTGGCTAGGCTGGGCGCGGGCTGGAGATCGACCTAAGCAAGAGTGTATGGAATTCAACATCAAGTACCACTACCTTCTCGAGCTTGAAGGGGCCATTCGCCACTTCGGGCCTCCTAAGCTCTTCGATTCGTCGGTGGCCGAGTCTGCAAACAAGGTCGTGCACCAAGTCAATATGCGCACCAACCATCAAGCTCCATCGCGGGATGTGGCGCAGACTTTAGCGAAGACAGCCGCGCTCACCTTTGTCACAGGTGGGGGTCTTTGGCGTCATGGTGGCCGGGTGTAAGGCAAGGCCTTACGATGGGCCACAGGCATTAGAAATAGAGTTTGCGCGCGCCTAGCTTCTTCAGCTCTCTCTTCATCGAGCTGACACCAGAAGCTAGTTGTAATCCATTTAACTTGCACCTGACATCTTCGGTCACCAGTGAGGCTCCGCTGTCCGAGACAGCGTGCCTTTCACTTTTTTTTTGACAACGTCGAGTTCATTGGTACCCCAACGATACGGCCTACGGGCCGGCCGTACTTGAACCATTGAACCAATCGACTAGCCAGGATTGTTCAAATCAAGACGACCCTGCAGCACTAGCAGCCCAGCGCCCCCCCCCCCCCCAGCCCAGACCAGCCCAGCCAGCCCGCCATGTCCACTCCTGTCCCGCCCACGCACGTATACAAAGCCAGTGACCCACCTCAGCTGCATCAAACTTCGATGGAGGCTCTTCGGGAATACTTCATACACCTGGATTACTACAACCGGCGCGTGGCCCGTGTACCCGTCACTGCCAACCACGACAAGATCGAAGGCGCTGGTATGGGGTTGCAAGTCCTGGCGCTCAAAAACTGGTTCTCTCAAGGGTTGAGCAAACACCTTGCTAAACCGTACGCCCAATTCAAGTCGGAGTTGATCCGCCGCGCCGTGCCCGCCAATTTCGTCTGGACGCAACTCGAGGTGTTGCACCGGCAACACCAAGTGACGGGTCACGATGTACACGCGTTCCAGGACTTCTCTGATCGAATGCGCGTCCTCCAGATGGAGATTGGGTTCCAGGTCGTCTCGGATCAGGAACTCGCCAAGCTTGTTCTCCTCGGCACTGATCCCGAGCTGTGCCGACTCCTCCGCACGCATGTCGTCTCGTTGCTAGCTGGATGGTCCGACCTCTCACTCAAGAGACTCGCTCTCGATGCTCCCGCCCCAGCTGTGGTCTCGGAAACCGACGTCTACAGTGATGCACCGGCGGAGCAACCCGGGGAGTTTGATTATCAAGTATTCGAACGGATTGGACGTGAAGAGTGGGACGTCATCGCGCAACGCCGAGCGGCCATTACGACCCAAGTCGCCGCACTCCAACAACAGCGGTCCAACACACGACCGACGGCCTTCGCAACGGCCTCGACAATGCGACCAGCCCCCACCACAGCCCCAGCCTTGGGGGGACCCCTGTTGAATTGCATTCTGTCAAGCGTTCGAACACTTCGACATCGGGCCGCCGTTTGACGGGCTTGTCCGCCTTTCGCCTCGCGCCTTCGCCTCAGCCGCGCCCCCTGTCCTTCGAGCCTCGCCGCATGACCCTTGCGCCCAGCCTCGCTCTTTGACCCATGTGCACCGTTCGTCAACTCGTCCACATCTCGGTCCGTCTGCCCGTCGTTGCCAGCCTTGCCTGCTCTGCCATGCTCGCCACCACGCGCCTTCGCTGCGGCCCCTGTTACCCGAGCCTCGTCGCCAGCTACACACGACCAGCCTCGTTCCATCGACCCATGTGCCCCTTAGTCAACACGTCCACATCCTGGTCCATCCGTCCGGCCGTTGCCTGCTGAGCCTGCACGCCACCGCCCGTTTTCGTCTCGGCCGCTTCGCCTTCGCAGCCAAGCCGCCGTCTGTCCGCCACCTCCGCGCCAGCCTGTTCAACTCATGCTCGCGCGCCGCCGTCTCACACGCCGGGACTTAGTCGATCTACCTCTCCTGTCTTGCCGAACAGTTGCCTCCGCCTTGCCACCGTCAGCTTGCCATCACCGTCCTCATGTGTCATCGGCCATCAGAGCATCGGCCATCCATGACGCCCGTAGTTCGCAACCTGCACCTTGTCGCTCCGGACCGCCCTGCTCACCAACACTCGACCATGGTAGATAAGTTTCCCCTCGTGTCCGCTGTCCAACACAGCCCCTCTTAGAGCCTCGATGCCCCGCTTGGAGTTCGGTCTTGTAGCTTCGCAATGCGCCCGCCCAGTTTGACTTAGACCCGCTGTGCGCTCCCTATGAGAGGTAGAAGCAACGCACAGACCTGCTCAAGCAGTGGTAAGTCTCTGATCGACGGACCAAGGGAGACCAGACCAAGAAGTTGCTTGAGCAGGAGAGAGAGAGTCGCGCGGGGCCAGCTAGCTGAGAGCAAGTGCGCGAGTCTGGCCAGAATGCGGAAGATAGATGGCAAAGCCGGGTCAAGAAGGAGAATAAGGGAAGAGACACAGGGGCCATGATGCTAGAAGGAAATAAGAGATAATTAAAGTACTTTGAGAATCTCACACCCCCCCGACTTCGAGCATCAGGGAGAACAGATGCCAAGGCGGCCGCGGTGACGCGCAAAGAGGTCGCGGGCTAGAGCCTTGGTGAAGATGTCGGCGGTGTTGATGTACTGGACCGCGATATCACCAAGGGCGACCATGTCCCGGACAAAGTGCTCACAAAGTCGGATGTGGCGGGTGCGGGCGTGGAAAACCGGGTTCTTAGTGAGGGCGTTGGCGCCTTGATTGTCGCCAAGTACTAGAGTCGGAGCAGAAGAGGGGAGACCCAGCTCACCAAACAGTTGACGCAGGAAAATGGCTTCCTTGCCGGCATGCGAGAGAGCCAGGTATTCGGTGTCGCAAGTGGAGTCTGCCACGCGAGACTGGAGGCGCGAGGACCACGAGATGGCGCCACCGGCATAGAGGAACGCGTAGCCAATGGTCAACTTGGAGGAGAGCACACAGGCACCCCAGTTGCAATCAGAGTAGCCAATCATGGGAGCAGGGTCGCCGCGGGAATAGCGCAGGCCGTGCGAGAGCGTTCCAGCGAGGTAACGGAAAGCGTGCTTGACAGCACCCCAGGCAGCTTCGGATGGAGACTGGGAGAATCGAGCCAAGTAACCGACAGCGTAGGCCAGATCGGGGCGAGTGCCAGTGGATGCGTACATGAGCGAGCCAATGGCCTGAAGACAGCGGGTGCGGTCCGCAAACGGGGCAGGGTTGATCTCAATCTCAAGGTGGAGGTCGGATTTCATCGGGGTGGCAACCGGGTGGGCGTTCGACATGCCAAAACGAGTGAGGATGTCCTTGAGGTACTGCTCCTGGCTTAGCGTGATCGAGCCGTCGGAGGAACGCCGTATCTGGATGCCAAGGATGTATTCCGCTTCACCAAGGCGCTTGACACCGTAACATCGTTCAAGGCCCTGGAGGGTACGCTCAATTTCGGGTAGGGAGGGGCCAATCATGAGGAGGTCGTCGACGTAAAGCGCGATGTAGTGGTGCACGTCCCCAACAGTTTTGATGTAGACGCAATGGTCGGACTCAGTGGTGACGTAACCCAACCCAAGGAGGGTAGAGTCAATTTCGTCGTTCCAGATGCGACCAGCCTGGCGTAAGCCGTAGAGGGAACGGTGCAATTGGAGAACTTTACTGGGCAGGGCGATGCCCTCGGGGACACGCATGTACAAAGGCTTGTCGAGCTTTCCATGAAGGTACACTTTGTCGATGTCGGCCTGGTGAACGTGATAGCCTCGGGCAGCAGACAGGGTCAGCAGAGCACGGATCGAAGTCAACTTGGCAACGGGCGCAAAAGTCTCGTCGAAATCGATACCAGATCGCAGGGAATCGCCGCGGGCGACAAGGCGGCCTTTGTAAGACTTGATCTTCCCGAACTGGTCGCGTTTGGTGCGAAAGACGAAGCGAGAGCCAATGATTTTGGCGTCGTCGGGGACAAGTGATTGGTCGATGGGCGTGAAAGCGGAGAAATCACGAGAGAGTGAGTCAAATTCATCACGAGCCGCAAGACGCCACTTGTCCGCCTGGGGCGAGGCCATGGCAGCACGCCAGTGGGGAGGGTCGCGTGCAGGCGCAACGAGCTCCGCGGGGTCGACGGAAGAAGTATCGAGGAGGGCGGCAGCAGCATCTGCAAGGTAGCACACAGGCGCAGGCGAGTGAAGGGCGTCATCGACATCATCAGAGAACTCCGGGGCAAGGCACAGGGCGGAGAAATCGTAGGAGCTGGGCTGGAGTAGAGGAGAGGGACAAGGCGTAGAAAGTGCCGAGTCGGGGCTGCCTTGGTCAGAGGCGAAGGGTGTGGGCAATTCCTGGTCAGGGACATTACGAGCAAGGGCCGGCGAGCCTTGGTCAGAGGCATCAGGTGCGGGGGTAAGCTGCTCAGCGCGAGGCGCAGGGGAGCGGGGGGGGGGGGACAGCGAGCAGTGGCTGGGGGAGGTCAGCCTGGTCAGGGCGTAACGCAACAACATCCGGGAGAGGATTGGCCGGAGAGAACGAGGCGGGAATTTGTGTCGAGGTGGGGAACTCGGATTCATGGAAAAGGATGTTCCGGCTGAGGAGCACCTTGCGAGTCGCCGGATTGAACAGGCGGTAAGCCTTCGAATGGTCGTCGAGGCCAACGAAGATGAGAGGCATGGCCTTAGGGTCGAGAGCAGAGCAGGACGCCGAAGGAAGGCAATGCCAGGCACGGCAGCCAAAGGTGCGAAGAGAGGAAACATCCGGTGCGTAACCATACCAACGAGCGTCGGGGATTTCGCCACTGACGCCGGCATGGGGTGTCATGTTCTTGCATCGGACAAAGTACATGGCCGCTTCACCCCAGAGTCGCGAGTCGACACCGGCCGAGTAGGCAAGGGCAAGGATGCCCTCCTTGATGGTGCGGTTGGGGCGCTCAACCCGTCCGTTTTGCTGTGGCGTGTAGGGTATCGTGAGTTCTCGACGAATGCCCTTGCTGCAGCAGAAATCGACGAAACTGCGCAGCGTGAATTCACCGCCGTTGTCGGAGCGAATGGTCTTGACGCTGTCGCCAGTCGCTCGCTCAACCTCAAGAATCCAATCGCGAAGGCGCGGGAAGGTGTCGCTCTTGCGGGCAAGGAGGATGCACCAGTGCTTTCGGGTGTGGTCGTCGACGATCACAAGCATGTAGCGATGACCACCGAAGCTAACGTGTGGCATTTGGGCAAGGTCAACATGGATCAGGCCGAGGCGCTGCAAGGCAATCAACTTGGAGCGAGCGAATGGGAGGGCATGCACTTTGGAAGCGAGACATGCATTGCAATTGAAGGTTCTACACTCCTCGTCCGAGTAATCCCACGCCACACCGGTAACCATCCCTTTCTGAACGATTCTCTTGAGAAGGAGGACAGGGAGGTGCGCGAGGCGGTTGTGGAGGGTAAGCAAGGACACCTGGGAGGGCGAAGCAAGCAGAGCGTGGGGCGTACAAGGTGCAGCGGCGAGGTCCAGAGTGTACAGGTCGTTTGCGATGGCCCAAGCGGTGGCGACAGCGGTGCCGGCGGCGTTGCGGATGGTGGCGACGTTGGAGCTGAACGAGACCGTGAAGCCGAGGCGGTCGAGGTGTCGAACGGACAACAAGTTGCAAGGCAACGAGGGCACATGAAGAATGTCAGCGACGGCGACGCGACCGGAGGTCGTGTTGAGCTCCACGGAGCCGGAACCGGTGGCACGACGCGCGCGGAAGGAGGCTGCCCAAGCAGTGTCGGGGCAGTCCCTGAGCCAATGCATCTTGCGACACTTTGGGTTGGGGCACGGGGAGCGAGGAGCATGTAGAGTGTGGACCGAAGAGGTGTTCGGAATTGGGCGTAGCGACCGCTAGGGCTACTGGTCGAGCGTCGAGTGGCAAGAGTGCAACGGACGGTCGACAGGAGAAGTCGTGAGGCGGCACAGGTGTGGTCTGAGACGACGGACGCGGTGCGGGCTGTTCTCTACCGAAGATTAGCTGTCTGGCTAATGTTGGGAAGCGGTAGAGAAGAGGAAGAAAGGCGCTGGAGCGCGCGAGTCGGGCGAGGTTCTAGCAAGGGGGGCGCGCAGGCTATCTAAGGCAACTGGGCGGGCACAATGCAAACTAGAAGACCGAACTCCAAAGAGGGGCTGTGTTGGACAGCGAACACGAAGGGAAACTCATCTACCATGGTCGAGTGTTGGCGAGCGGGGCAGTCCTGGGCGACAGGTCAAAGGTTGCGAGCTACGGGTGTCATGCATGGGCGATGCTCTGGATGGCCGATGAAACATGAGGGTGGTGATGGCAAGCTGACGGTGTCTAGGCGGAGGCAACAGCTCGGTAAGGACAGGAGTGGTAGATTGACAAAGTTCCGGTGTGGGAGGTGGCGGCGCACGAGCGTGAGTTGAACAGGCTGGCGCGGAGGCGGCGGACAGGGGGTGACTCGGCTGCGAAGGCGAAGGCGCCGAGGCTGAAAATGGGCGGACCTGACAAACGGCGGCCCAATGTTGAAGTGTTCGAAGGCTTGTAGTAGAATGAAATTCAACAGGCCAGTCGGGGCATCTCGAGCGGGGAAGATGTTCTCATCAAATCTGACGTCGCAGCTCTGGAAGAACGAAATTGTTTCTGGGTCGTACAGCGTCCAGGCCTTGGTTTTGTTTTCGATGCCGACGAAGATGAATGGTTTGGCCTTGGGGTCGAGTTTTGCCCGCTTGTGTTGAGGGGTGGTGTGCCAGGCGCGGCAGCCGAATGCTCTCAGGTTTGCTGTGCTGGGAGGTTTGCCATACCAGATAGTGTCCGGGATTTTGTGATCGATGGCGCTGTGCGGGCTGAGGTTTTTGGTGTCAACAACGTACCGGAGGGCCTCGCGCCAGAGTGTCATGGGCAGTCCCGAGTGTTGGAGCAGGGCAATCGTCCCCTCGATGATTGTGCGGTTTGTCCGTTCGGCTCGGCCGTTTTGCTCCGGGGTGTAAGGGATCGTGAGTTGCCTGGTAATGCCGTGATGAGAGCAGTACTCGATGTGTTGAATTCCATACACTCTTGCTTAGGTTGATCTCCAGCCCGCGCCCAGCCTAGCCAGCCGCGCGCCGCTCGGACCCCTTTTGGACTTAGAGATATTTCGCGCACTCGCACCGCGAGCCTCTTTAGTCTTCCCCCTAACGCTCCAATATACTTCCTACAACTCGTACTGTGTCTCGTGTACTTACTGGTTGCCGATCCATTCCCCTCTCGAGACACACGATTAATAGGTTATGAGCCCGAGCTAAAGCTGCTACAACGATGCCTTCACCACCATCATGATCGCGTTCGTCATCATCATCGCTCTGTACCACACCGTTGAAACCGCCCTCGCCCATGCGACCGGCTGTTACCACACCATGACGCAACTTGACACGTCGCACCTGGACCCGACTGTGAGCGTGACAGTCCGGCCCAGCGTGAACATCGTCTACCATCGAACTGTGAGCTCCACCTTCCAAATGACACCCTTGTACTCGACTCGGGCGCCTCCCACCACATGGTCAAGGACGCGTCTCTCTTCGACGCCTGGCACACACGGTCACACGTCGCCGTTGATGGCGCTGGCGAGTCACTCATGGCACAAGGCACCGGCTCGATCACGATACGAACGTCGAAACAACGAACGATCAAGCTCTGCAACATCTACTACGTCCCTGACCTTCTGGCCAACCTGATCTCGGTCATGCAGCTGCGACGCGAGCGCATTTACACCCACTTTGGCAAGACCATCGAGCTCCCGTCACAAGGTCAACTCATAGGTGTGGCATCCCTCATTGCAAATCAATTGTCGACACTGGACGCCACCCCAATCCGCAGCACGGTGTCACCGGTCGCAGCAGCCGCCATCCCTCTCCTGACTCTGCACCAACGATTTGGCCACCTGTCCCTCCCCAACCTGCGAAGGGCAGTCTCGTCGGGTCAACTCCAAGGTCAAACATGGACGTACTCTGCGGCCGAATGCAAGGCCTTCTCCTGCGACACCTGCAAAGCCGCCAAAGCAACAAGGACACCTTTCCCAACATCGGACTCTCGCGCTTCGCAACCACTCGAACTGGTCCACTCCGACGTCCTCACTCTGCCCGAACCCACCACCGATGGGGAACGATACGTTGTCACCTTCATCGATGATTTCTCCCGGAAGACGTGGGTCAGCGCGCTGAGGAACAAGAGTCAGGTCTTCGACACCTTCCAGCGTTGGCACGCCATGATCGAGCGCTCAACGGGCCTCAAGCTCCGCACGTTACGAACGGACAACGGCGGTGAATATACGTCCAAAGCCTTCATCGAGTACTGCTCTCATCACGGCATCACCAGGCAACTCACGATCCCTTACACCCCGGAGCAAAACGGCTGAGCCGAACTGACAGGCGACGTCGGAGGAGATGACGTCGTCTACACACGTTGGTACGGAGGGGGGGATTTCAGGAAGCGTCGGCTGTTGCGGCGGCAGTTGACAAGGGAGCAACCGAGGAGGGGAGTCGGTCGAAAGGCTCGCAGGAAATCGAGTATAACGGACTTAATTCCCAAACGATCGACAAGAAGAGGAGGGGCAACAAAAGAGAAGAGCGGACCAAGCTCCCGGGGAAAGGTGGTAAAACTAAAGGGAAGGGACTGTGCCAGGCCCAGAAGGGACTTAGCCAAATCAACCACTCCAAGAGGTCGCCTCAGGGGTAAAAAGGATTGCTCGTGGGAGCACCGGTAAAAACCCTGAAGCCGCGCCTCGGCTAACAAAAAGATAAAACAAACCGAAAGAAGACTGCGGTCTGGGTGCCTCGAACCCGCGACCACCGAGTGCACGCCCACGCGCCTCATGACTACGCCATCGCACCGACGATGCTGTGAAATGAGGCAAGCATCTAGCCAAGTCAACTCTACCCGCACATAGCCTTGGGGGGCTTCTCCCGCGTGCTTCGTCTGCGAAGCGCCGGTGGACAACACCGATCACTACTTCTTCGGCTGCTTCGACTCGCGAAACGTCTGGATCGCGGCGAGGGGCGTGCTCTGCGACGCGATCGAGGGCGCCGAGTACACGACACTTCAACGACTCTTTGGCCTCCCCAAGCTCAAGGCCAAGCTCAGCGCACAGGAAGGCGCGGGAAGGACGATCGAGATCTTCACGGGGATGGTTTTGGAGATGATCAGCAGTGGGAGATGGAGGATGCAGAAGCACGGGACGAGGATGGAAAGCGTGGAGAGGAGGAGGGTGGTACTGGAGGAGAGGATGAAGTTGAGGGCGGGAGGAGCAAGAGGCAGGCGAGGGCAGTAGAGGCTAGGTTCGATTTCCCCCCACCCCACTCCACACGCACACACACCCACATCACACATCCTCTTACAAAAACTGTATACTAAATATCTTTTCTTCATCTTTCTTTCTTTTATTACAGGTCTGCCTCCGTTGCTCATGGACCGGCTCGCGATTTGGGATTGACTCGACGGTGGCTCGCGCTCTTTGGCTTCGGGGTTCTGAGTCAAGGGAGGGATCAGCAGACACAGGCAGAAAGTCGGCTTTGAGGGGCCAGGTACTGCTGAGGTGGAGGTTTTGAGGGGCCTCCACCGCGTCTTGTTGTGACCGAGCATAGACTTGGGGACTTCGCGGGTCAGGGTAGCTGCGCAGTCGCTCTCCTGTCTTTGTCTCGACCGAGTTGGGAAGTGGGTGCGGGGTGGGCCTCTTGTCGTTAGTACGCCAGTTCTTTTTCATATTCTCTCTCTCTCATTCGTGTCCTGGGGGGGAGCAACCGCTTGGCTGGGGCACTTGAATCCGAAGTATCAGATTGGTGGACTTGGCCCGTTTCTCGCATCTTGCGGGCGGTTTGTGTTATCATCATCGACTTCCATCTAGTTTTTTCCGTAGGCCAATCAGGGGAACAGGAATTGGGGGCAATATGATGAACGGTTTCTACAAAAAAAAAAGGCTTCCTTCAAGTACACGCTGTCATCCTGACACTGTCCCCCCCAGAAGGAAGTCTACCGTGCGGCGAGGCTGCGGTTCGAGCCATCGAGGTGCACGAAGTAGGCGTCGAGGACGGACGGATGGTCAAGGCGAAGGGACTGCTCTGACATCCAAGTATCGTCGGTGTCGTTACGGCCTACCCATCGAACCAAGAACGAACGAGCACCCCGAGTGTTCCGCCAATCGCGAACAATCCGTTCCGGAATCACAGAGTTGTCGGCCGCGTCGGCTACGTCTTCGACAAAAAGAACTGCAGGGTCACACCCAGGGAACCTTTCAGCATAATTCTCAACATAAGGCCGAAGCAGTCGAGCATGAAAGCGACTGTGCACTCGCGACATCGCTGGAGGGAGCTCGAGGTCGTAGCTGGACGTCGCAGGGATGGCCGCTCGGATACGGAAGGGGCCGATGTAGCGCGGCAACAACTTCGACTTCATGCCGTCAGGAACTGCCAGGTTCTTTGTCGAAAGATAGACGTAACTGCCGGTCCAAAAGGCGGGGTCGTCCGGGTGTCAATGCTTGTTGGCCTGATGGGACTGGTTGAGGTGTGCTCCAATGATCACATCTGTCATGTCGAGGTTCCGTAATTGTCGGATCCGAGCAAACACTTCCGCACAAGGGACGTCCGAGACAGACCAGGAATCCGAGGGCCAGCATCGAGGAAGGTAGCCGTAGGTTGCCTCAAAAGCCGACAGCGACGTGGACACAGCAACAGAAGAGTTAAGAGCGAACTCAGCTTCAACAAGACGAGATGCCCAAGCCTCGTGGTTTGACGAGACCATGATCCGCAGGGTTTGGGTGACCATCTTGATCCGATTCTCGCTCGATCCGTCCGTCTCGGGGTGTGCCGCGGTTGACATTCGCAAGACGGTGCCAATCTTTGCCTGCAATGCCCGCCAAAACTGCGAGGTGAACTTGGGATCACGGTCGGAAACGAGGACTACAGGGGTGTCATTGACGTCATCGGTGGCGACTCCCAACAAATCGAGTTCGTCGGCGTCGGCATCGACCGGAATGGGCGGGTCGTTGGCGGGAGCCGCAGCGATAGCGTGAACTCGATTGACAGCGATGGGAGGAGAGAGGCGGCCGATAGACGAATCGACGGTGTCCATAATGTTCTCGGCCAGATGAGGGGAACCGGGAGAGCCTGCGTCGTAACCGTGACCCCAGGGCCCGAAGGCGCAATCAACAGGGGGCAACCGATCGTGCGAAGGTGAGGTGTAAGGACGTTCCTCAAGGAGACTCTCACCGGGTGTAGTGAATTTGTGGTGTTCTCCATCAAAGAACATGTCCTCCAACTCATTCTCCTTGACCTGATCCTCGTGCGATCCCTCCTTGACCTCCCACAGACGCGACAACGAATCGGCCAGGGTGTTGTTCTTGCCAGCAATGAATTCAAATTCGAAGTCGAAACGGCTGAGTTCGAGACACATGCGGATGTGCCGAGGCGTTTGGCGCAGTTTTTGGGTTTTTATCGTGCAAAGGGCCTGATGGTCGGTGACGATGACGAAGGGGTAACCGATCAAGTGCTGCTCAAACGCCCGACACGCCGAGACGACAGCCAAGAACTCTTTATCAGTGACATGATAGTTGAGCTGAGCACCGTTGAACTTAGTGGAAAAGAATCGCGTTGGAACGGCCTGCGAACGGTTGGGACCGGACGCCAAACAAGCGCCAATGCCAACCCGACTGGCATCCGTGAAGAGGTACATCTTGTGCTCGCCCGAGGTAACCTTGGCGCCATCGATCGGTCGTAGGATGGCGGGCACCAGGGACTTGACGGTATCGAAAGCCTGCTGTTCTCGCTCGTTCCAATGCCACGACGTCGATTGCGCCATCAACGCGGTGATCGGCTCCAAGATCATCGAGAGGTGTGGTAGGTGATCTCGCATCCAATTGACGGTGCCGAGGAAACGCTGGACGTCGGTCTTGTTGCGCGGGATCGGCCACTGCTGAATACGCTCCCACTTGGCGGGGTCGACTTCGATGCCGACGTCGGAAATGATGGTGCCCAAGGAATCCAACGACTTTGAGAACCACTCGGACTTCTTGGATCCTAAGTAGAACCGGTAATGTCTCAATGTCATCAGCAGGATCTTGATGTGTCTCAAGTGTGCGCGACGGGTATCGGAATGGACGTGAACATCGTCGAAAAAGATCTTGGCGAACGGGAGACACGGCTGGAACATTGCCGAGGTCAAGAGGTTGAGGGTATTGGGCGCATTGGTGTCACCAAACTGCATGACCCGCGACGTGTACGTGCCCGTCACTGTTGCGAAGCCGGTGCGATCGACGTGCACCGGTATGACCCGAACCTGCTCAAATGCCGCGGCCACGTCGAATTTAGAGCGATAACGCGATCGAGCCACCTCGTATCGAACATTGGTCATGTCCGGGATGGGCGAAAAACCCTTGACGGTGTTGCTATTGCGCGCGCGGAGGTCGATCACGAAACGAGCCGTCTGGGAGTTCTTCTTCGGAATGGCAAAGACCGGAGCCGCAGAATCGATCGGACCCGAAACCCAGAATCGACCACGAGTGTACTTAGCTGAGTGTTCCGCCCACTGGCTCCGATATTTGTCGGCAAGGGGGTACACCCGGGGTTTGACCTTTTCGGTGGGATCGATCAACGGGATCTCGTGGTTGACTGGCTGGTACGGTGGGAGTTGATCCATCGGTAACGAATCTACGAACACATCAGAAAATTTCTCGAGTAAGGCAGCCAATCGTGTTCGTGCTTTGGACTCAGACATATCGTCGAGCGTCGGATCGTCAACGACATCGAGCAGCGGGTTGTGTGGCTCGAGGCCGATGATCTCGTCGTCGGGGAGCAACCCAGGGTGATTGCAGCCAATGGCAGAACCGGATAAGATAGGTGCTACGGTGACGGCTCGGTCCCATTCGTGCGTATCCTGGGCGACGGGTTGCGAAGGGCCGGTGCGCGCGACGGTGAAGGCGCCCCAACCAACGAGCATGCCTGTGTCCTTAAGAAACGGCAGCCCCAAGATGGCGTCGTACGCCATTACACGGCAAATGAAGAATGGTCGCAAACCGAGATCTAGGGCGCCAGACGAAAAAGGAGCGGTGGCGAACACAGCACATCGGTCGGACTTATCCTGGGTGCCGAGGCGCAAGTGCAACGGCGCAGTCAAACGGGCCGTTGCGAAGCTCGGGTCGACTCGCACCACCTCCTGATCTACCAAGTCGACCTCTGACCCAGAGTCGATCAAACATCGCAAAACCCTTCCAGAAGGTAGCGTCCACGCGATGACGTTGCGGGCGCGTACAATGGCGGGCTCGACAGGTCGGTCGGGTTCGTCGATGTTGATCAGGGGCGCAGCGGACGCCAAGAGAGACACACCCGACAGCACAAGAATCTGGAAAGAGCTCACCGAAGCAGTCCTTTCCGCCTTGCGAGACGACACCACTTCCGGCCCCGGATGAAAGGGCACTACCTCAACGAAGTAGGGAACCCTCACGATTCTTCTACGAGAGCGTCAACAATCGAAACCGAACGAAGAGGAAGGCGAAGGGGGGGAATCGGCCACTATGTTGAGTGACGCGAAGGCGGTGGCGGGAGGAGGAATCGGGGGGAGGGCGAGCAGCCGTGAACGACCCAGGGGCTCATGACGGCGAGGCAACAGGCAAACAGTGACTCGAGGATAGAATTGCGGAAGGATAGAGGGAGGAGAATTGGCGGTGATGCCAGGGACCGATTCGAGGAAGGGGTGACCCAGAAGCCAAGCCTTGATCTACACAAGAGGGGGAGTTTCACCACTTGGGGAAAAGGTGGTTCACGGAAGTGACACTGGAAAAGAAACCCCGCTAAATCAACACCCGCCCAAGCCGTGGTGAGCGCGAGCGCCTAAGTCCCCAGCCGAGGGAAGCGCGTGCACCCGGGTGCGCCGAGGTAGCGGCGCCCCTGTCGAGCTGAAGGCGGGGTTGTCACATACACGGAAGGTCAATTCGAAAGGAGAAGGGAAAAGACGAGCAAACGAAGGGTGGAGTCAGCGTTGAACACACACAAGGCTGAAACTAAGCGAGGCGCGTGGAAAAGGATAGGAAGGATGGTAGATACAGCTCACCTGGGTATTGGATCACCCAAATCCTTACACTATCCCCCCCCAGAATTGACCCTACGGCGAGGTGTTGGGCCGGCCAATTGGCGCCCTTGCCGATCCAGCCTCCGGATGTACTCGTCAAGTCTTGAAGGGGCTTGTAGACGCAACACCGCCTCGTCGATCCACACATCATCAGCGTCCGGACGGCCCACAAAGCGCACTAAAAACGAGCGACAGTTGTTCCGGAAGCGATTGTTCAACACAACATCGATTGCCGCAAAGTCCGAAGCAGGGTCGGCCGCGTCCTCGATCACACACTGCCCGAATGAACGACCGGGGAAGCGCTTGTCATCGTTCGGGAAGTGTGGGCGCAGCAGCGAGGCATGGAAGCGAGGCAGAACGCGAGACATCTCGGGTGGCAGGTCCAGGTCGTAGTTTGACGTCGCCGGATGGGCTGCTACGATGGTGAAGGGCCCAATGTAGCGTGCCAAGAACTTCCGGCTCTGTCCTGGGGGAAAAGCCAAGTTTTTAGTGGACAGGTATACTTTGTTGCCCACTTGAAACTCAGCGGAATCCGGTCGACGATGCTTGTTTGCCTGGATCGATTGGTCGAGTCGCGCGCCAAGGATGGCATCGGTGGCATCGAGGAGACGAAGGCAATGACTATCGGCAAAGGCATCGGCCCGGGGCACATCCGTAACAGCCCAAGTGCGTGGTTGAAATCCGTAAGTGGTCTCGAAACCGGAGAACCCCGTGGCGCCTGCCGTTGCCGAGTTGAGGGCGAACTCTGCTTCTGTCAAACAAGATGCCCAGTTATCAGGGGTTCCGGCGCAGAGAAGACGCAAGGACTGCACCACCATCTTGATCCGATTCTCGCTTGCTCCGTCGGTCTGTGGATGAGCGCTTGTAGACATGCGCAGCTCCGTGCCAACCTTCCGTTGCAGCGCCTTCCAGAAATGGGCCGTGAACTTTGGGTCACGATCGGACACAATGCTGGATGGGACCCCATGGTGCTTGTAGACATGTCGTGACAGGCAACGTCGGAGGGGATGACGATGACTACACGCGAGAGACGAGGGAGAGAGCGAGAGAGTGCGCGAAAGCGCGAAGAAGCGAAAGGGGTGTCGACCGAGAGGCAACCGCGGAGGATACGCGGTTGCAAGGCTCGCAGCAAGTCCAGTGTACCGGACTATGGTAGCCAACGAGGTCGGAAAGAAGAGGGAGGGCAAACGATCCAAGAAATAGCTGACCAGGCCGATGGGAAGGTCGAGTCGGCTGGGCGGCGGCAGTCGACCGAGAGCGACCGAGGAGTGGATTCGGTCGGAAGGCTTCGCAGCAAATCAAGTGTAACGGACTTAATTGCCAGCGAAATGGGTAAAAAGAGGGAGGGTACGAGTCATGATAATGAGTGGACCAAGCTCTGGGGGAAGGTGGCAAAAGCAAAGGGAGGGAAGTGCTCCGAGCGAAGGAAAGACTGAGTCAAATAACTACACCACGAGGTCGCTTCAGGGGTAAAAAGGATTGCCTGCAAGGCACCGGTAAAAACCCCGAAGCCGGGCCTCGGATAACAAAAAGGGAAAAGAAACCAAAAGGCAGATTGCGCTCCGGGCGGATCGAACCCTCGACCACTGGGTGCGCGCCCGCACGCCCTCACGACTACGCCATCGCGCCGACAATGCTTGCAACAAACAAACCGGTAGCTGATGTCGACTCCGGCCGCAAACTTGGGAGATGCAGGAGGGGGAGAGCTTCAAGTGGTGCGGCTATGCCTTCTTTCGCCACGGTGACTCGAAACTGTTTTGGACCCATGTTCTTGACAGGATCAAGGCCAAGACCCGCGCCGCTCGAGACCGGACACTTTCGCCGAGTGGGAAGGTTTTCTATGCCAACGCTCACATCATCTCGACGGTCCTCCACGTGCTGTCCTTCGACATACCGCCTCAATGGTTCATTAAGGCGGCGGAGACGGCACTTACGGACTTTGTCTGGGGAGGAGCAGGGCGAAATACCGTCGCTCGCGATTTCGTGTTCCAGGCTCGGGAGGACGGTGGCTTGGGTTTGATTTCGATTGGCGACATTGTTCATTCGGTGGCGCTTCGATTTTGGGATGCTGTGGTGGGCTCGGACGAGGCGATCTGGGCGCCCCTAGCTCGCGAGAGCTGGAGGTGCCTCGTCGCTGCGACCCGCGATTTCAGTCCGTGGGGGTTCTTCAGCAGCACGGCTCGGGTCGAGAAGCTGTATCGCGACTCGACGCGCTGGGGTGCAGTCGTTGCAGCGGCCAGGGTCACAGTTCCAACCATCAAGTCCGAACTCCTTACGCTTCCCGAATTGCTCTCGCTTCCGCCTCGCCTCCCTTCACTCTATGCTGAAGGTGCCCAGCACGCATATGACGATGCGGACGCGGTGGCGAAGTTTGCGCAGATCGCGGACCTGTACTGGAGGGACGAAGGGAAGGGATGGGCTCTGGTTGGTCATCGACGCGGGTTCTGGCAGCACTCTAAGGAACCCGCCCTACAGCACGAGCACGTGTGGTCGCGCGTGGGTCAGTTGCTCAAGGCGAAAGCGTTGCTGCCCAAGACCGTGTTGCGACCTGCTCGGATACCTCTCAAGGAGGTATTCGATCAACTCTACTACGTCAGCGATGTAGTTATAGCCAAGAGTGATGAATAGGAAGCTAACAATAAGAGACCCGCGCGCCCCAAGTCCACAGCCAGCGAGCCTGGGGCTGAGCCAATGGCCCAGGCTCGCTCCGCGCGCCTAAGTCCCAGGCTCGCTTCGCGCGCCTAAGTCCTGGGCCGGGGCGCCCGGCTCACTCCGCGCGCCTAAGTCCGCGCCCGGTTCGCTCCGCGCGCCTAAGTCCTGAGCCGAGCGGAGAGTGGATTCCTCACACCCCCCCCCACGCGAACGCGAGGTAGACTTGAGCCGTGGATGTCGCGTCCGGAGGCCTAGAGCATAGCAATGTGTACCAAAAATCTTGGGGCCTAGCGCTTTGGTGAATACGTCCGCAACCATGTCTGCTGTGCCAACGTGTGAGAGAGAGATATCACCTCGATTGACCATGTCACGGACAAAATGCTCGCGGAGGCGAATGTGCCGGGTGCCGGAGGTGCGAACGGGGTCGTGAGCGACGGCGGCCGCGGCCTCGTTGTCGGTGAAGATGTGAGCTGCAGCGATTGGGCAAACGTGGAGCTCGGAGAGGAGTTGGTTAAGGTAGATCGCTTCCTTACCCGCGTGCGACAAGGCCAGGTACTCGGCATCAGTGGTGGAATCCGCTACCCGAGTCTGACGCTTCGACGACCAAGAGACAGCGGCGCCTGCCAAGTAAAATACGTAGCCCATCGTTGAAATGGATGTGTCGACGCAGGCGCCCCAGTTCGCATCAGAATAACCAACCACACCCGTGACTTTTGCTGGGCCGCGGGCATAGAGAAGCTCATCGCGGTACGTGGCGCGAAGGTAGCGAAGGACGTGTTTGACGGCAATCCAATGGCGGCGGCCGGGGTTGTTGGCGAACCGGGACAGGTACGAGACGGCGAAGGCAATGTCGGGTCGAGTGCCAAGGGAGATGTAGAGGAGGGAGCCGATGGCCTGTAGGTACCACGAACGAATGCGCTCCGTTCCCTGACCCGGAATTGCCGTGAGCGAGAGGCCGGGCGTCATCGGCACCGTAGTGCCGCGTGTCGTGGTGTCGAAGTGGAAACGGGCCAGCACGTCCATGATGTAGCGCTCCTGGGATAGAGCAATGGAACCGTCGTCCAGGCGGCGTATTTGGATTCCGAGGATGTACTCCGCGGGGCCGAGTCGTTTGACGCCGTACCGCTGTTCAAGGCCGGAGATGACACGTTCGATCTCGTCGAGGGCTGGACTGACAATGAGGAGGTCGTCGACATACAAGGCGATATAGTGAGGCCGCTGCTGATCGTCAATGCGAGAGTAAATGCAGTGATCAGTGCCTGTTGCCTTGTACCCCAGATTCCTGAGTGATGTGTCAATGTGACGATTCCAGATGCGACCGGCCTGCTTGAGACCGTAGATTGAGCGTCGCAGCCGGAGAACCTTATCGCTCGGGAAGTCGAAACCGCGTGGTGTCGTCATCCAGATATCATGATCGAGCTCGCCGTGGAGGTAAGCCTTGTCGATGTCGGCCTGATGAACGTGGTAGCCATTGGCAGCGGCAAGAGCCAGGAGGCAGCGAATGGAGGAGAAATGGGCGACGGGTGCAAAGGTTTCTGAGAAGTCGATGCCGTCGCGCTGTCGGTTACCCTGCGCTACAAGACGTGCCTTCCGCCCCGTGACTTCACCGCTTGCGTTGCGCTTGGTCTTCCAGACGAATTTGGAGGTGACGATGGTGGCGCCCGGCGGTACAGATGAGCGAGGCTCGATGGTGAACACCTTGAAGTCGTCGCGCATGGCGGTGAACTCGGCGGCGGCGGCCTCAGCCCAGATGTTGTGCTCGTCGCTGGACATTGCTTCGCGCCAGGTCTGGGGGTCGCTAGTGATCGATTTGACGGGCTCGATGGCGTCGAGGGTGGGGTCGTCGTCGTCTGTGGCGATGAAGGCGCGGTGGTGTTGGGTGAGGAAATCGATTTCATCCGGCGATTCATCGCGCGAGTGACGCCCAATGATGTCGAGTTCGTCGGGCGACTCCTCAGCCGATGCGGGCTCACGGTACGTGCTGAAGTCTGGGCGGTGCACGTCCGGTGGGCCAAGGCGAGTCGGGGTCTGTGAGCCGATGAGGTCCAGAGGGTCGGCGGAGTAGTCAGAGTCGGTCGGTGAGACCGAGGGTGACGATGACGCTGCCAACGACGGTGACAGCGCAGGCGACGGTGACAAAGGGTTTGTGGGCGACGGTGACGAGGACGGCTCAGGAGACGGTGACGAGGACGATTCGGTATCTGTGGAATTAAGTAAGGTTCCGCCAGTGTACCCTGGGGCCACGTCAACGGCGCTCATGGCAGAATCATCAAGGGAGGATGAGACGTCCATGTGCGCCGACCTTACTAGTGGGGTCCTCGTCTTGACGGCAGGGGCGGGCGTGTCGGCGGGAACGACGAACTGACGGTCGGTGTCGTCTGCATCGACGGGCGTGGTGACTGGCAGGCCGGGGAAGTCGTCGTCGAGGAAGGTGGCATTGCGACCAAGTACAATCTTGTTGATGGAATGGTCAAAGAAACGGAAAGCTTTGGAGGCGAGGTCGTAACCTGTGAAGATCACGCGCGCGGCCTTGGGGTCGAGCTTGCTGCGAAGGTCCGGGGCGACCGTGAGCCAGGCTGTGCAGCCGAACGGGTGGAGGGCGGTGGCGGTGGTGCGTTGGCCGTTCCAAACGGA
This sequence comes from Microbotryum saponariae, assembly GCA_900102585.1. Lineage (NCBI taxonomy): Eukaryota > Fungi > Basidiomycota > Microbotryomycetes > Microbotryales > Microbotryaceae > Microbotryum > Microbotryum saponariae. The sequence continues at coordinate 991,699 of FMWQ01000047.1, read as the reverse complement.
TTCTGGAGTCTGTTTGGCCAAAGCTGAGTGTGAGCACCTGTTTTTGCAATAAACGAAATACGCAGCCGCTTCATCCCAAAAGGTGGCCGGCAGACGGGCGTCCGCAAGGAGAGCGAGGACGCCCTCGACGATGGAGAGGTTGACACGTTCGGCGCGACCGTTTTGTTGAGGCGTGTAAGGGATAGAGTATTGACGACGAATGCCCTTGGATTTGCAGAACTCCGTGAATGCGTTTGATCGGTACTCCCCGCCATTGTCGGTTCGAAGGATCCTCAACCGCGCGTTCGTCTCTAACTCCACTTCGGCGAGCCAAGTCTGGAAGGTCGGGAAAACATCGCTTTTGTGATCGATCGCATATGCCCAGAGTTTGCGAGAGTGGTCGTCTAGAAACGTGACAAGGTAGCGCTTCCCGGTCAAGGACGGAGTGGGGAACGACAGGACGTCGCTGTGCACGAGGCCAAGTCTCTCGGCGGAATGCGACTCAGAGTCGGGAAAGGGAAGGCGGTGACCTTTGGAACCAAGGCAAGCATTGCAAACAAACTCCTCTACGTCTTTGTCACTGTACCCGGCCCCAAACCCGTCCAGCAAACCTGCAGCAATCATCTTCTGTATAGAGGATGGGGCAAGATGGCCGAGGCAGCGGTGTAGGGTAAGCAGGGGCACGGGAGACTCAGAGCGTGAGAGGAAGGCAAGATGCTGACACTTGGTGTGATCCGCGTCCAAAAGGTAAAGACCGTCGTTGACCCTGGTACCGTGAGCAATGGCCCGGCCGTCCTTGGCGATGTCGATGCCGTCGCTGGTGAAGGCGAGACGAACGCGGTCGGTGTCGCAGAGGCGAGAGACAGAGAGGAGGTTGACGTGTAGGCCAGGCGTGTGAAGAACACCACGGAGCGTGATCGGGTGTCCAGTCTTGGCGACGAATGCCACGTCCCCCATGCCGATAGCCGTGATGCCGCCCGCGATGCCGCCGATCTTGGTGTGTGCCGTCTGACGATAAGTCGTGAATAGAGATCGGTCGGCGACCATGTGTGTCGTGGCACCCGAATCGACTACAAAGGCGTCAGTTGGGAGTTGGCGACGAGCGAAGAGGCAGGAGGCGAAATAGCCGACGTTCGGTTGCGAGGCCGCGGAGGAAGACGTGTCGTCCTGGGTGTCGTCGCTGCTACGTGCCTGTTCACCCCGGTTCTTGCAGTCGAGTGCCCAGTGACCTTTCTTGTGGCATCGGCGGCAGGGGCCGGTGGGCGGGTGCTTCGCACGTGAAGTGCAGTCGCGCAGGCGGTGACCGGGAGCGCGGCAGGCGGGGCAGGGGGAGCTGGTGGCAAGCATGGCCGAATGCGAGGTCGAGAGTCCTGCCGAACGAAGCTGGATGCGAATGCGGTCCGTAAGCGTCGTGAGTTCGGGAAGGTCGCGTCGGTTTCGCTGCTCGTCCGTGAACGTGAGTCGGAAGCTGTCGAGGCAAGACGGGACCATGGCGAGCACGTGGGTGGCGAGCACGTCGTTGAGCGATGTTTTGGCGTCGCGTATTTCCTGAGCAATCGACATGTACTCGCGTAGCCAAGTGTCGTAGGCCTCGACGGAGGCAGGCATCTTCCTGAAGTCCCAAAGGCGAGCGAACAACTCGAGAGTGCGTGTAGCGTCGTCCGGTGCAAAACGAGCCTTGAGAGCGGCAAAGATGCGCGGTGCCGACAGGTCGTCGCTGGGGATGGCGTCGAGGGTGGCCGATACGTCGGCGGAGTCGATAGAGCCAACGATGATTTCCCGGGCGGCGTCGTCACGTGCGGCAAGCTGGTCGGCGGTCCAGGTCGGGGGAACGACACCGTCGAGAACGTAACCACGAACCTGGTTCGGGAGTGCAAGACGGAGTTGACGCAACCAGTTGGTGAACGACTTGGGGCCGTCCAGACGAGCGTGCTTGGGAAACACGACCTTGGATGCGGTGGCGGCGTTCCCCGGCACGACGGTGACGGCCGGGGGTGCGGCGGCTGCGGCGGCGGCGGGTTGCGAGGCCTGCAGAGCGGCATATGAAGGAACAATATACCACTGCACCAAAAGGCGAGGCACCTCTACTTCAGTGAGCGCATATTGTCCTAGAAGTGAGATGGAGCAAAGTTCAACACCCCCCTGTGCGCGAAGCTGAAGAGCTTGTGGCAGTGGGTGCGGCTGTGAGGCAACTGGGCATGTTGATCAGGTCGCTTGGGCAAGTGCAGCTTGGGCACTGTGAGCACTGTCGATGCGCCAGGGTGCTTGGCACGCCGCTGGGCAAGTGCGGGGGCCGGGACGCTGAGTGTATGCGCGCAAAATTGCCTGACCCCAGGGGGGATTGAACTCATGACCTGCTGGTTGCTCTGGGCTCATACTCTCCGCTCGGCTCAGGACTTAGGCGCGCGGAGCGAACCGGGCGCGGACTTAGGCGCGCGGAGTGAGCCGGGCGCCCCGGCCCAGGACTTAGGCGCGCGAAGCGAGCCTGGGACTTAGGCGCGCGGAGCGAGCCTGGGCCATTGGCTCAGCCCCAGGCTCGCTGGCTGTGGACTTGGGGCGCGCGGGTCTCTTATTGTTAGCTTCCTATTCATCACTCTTGGCTATAACTACATCGCTGACGTAGTAGAGTTGATCGAATAGTACTCGACTCGGGCGCCTCCCACCACATGGTCAAGGACGCGTCTCTCTTCGACGCCTGGCACACACGGTCACACGTCGCCGTCGATGGCGCTGGTGGGTCACTCATGGCACAAGGCACCGGCTCGATCACGATACGAACGTCGAAACAACGAACGATCAAGCTCTGCAACATCTACTACGTCCCCGACCTTCCGGCCAACCTGATCTCGGTCATGCAGCTGCGCCGCGAGCGCGTTTACACCCACTTTGGCAAGACCATCGAGCTCCGGTCACAAGGTCAACTCATAGGTGTGGCATCCCTCATTGCGAATCAACTGTCGACACTGGACGCCACCCCAATCCGCAGCACGGTGTCACCGGTCGCAGCAGCCGCCATCCCTCTCCTGACTCTGCACCAACGATTCGGCCACCTATCCCTCCCCAACCTGCGAAGGGCAGTATCTGTGAGGAATCCACTCTCCGCTCGGCTCAGGACTTAGGCGCGCGGAGCGAACCGGGCGCGGACTTAGGCGCGCGGAGTGAGCCGGGCGCCCCGGCCCAGGACTTAGGCGCGCGAAGCGAGCCTGGGCCATTGGCTCAGCCCCAGGCTCGCTGGCTGTGGACTCGGGGCGCGCGGGTCTCTTATTGTTAGCTTCCTATTCATCACTCTTGGCTATAACTACATCGCTGACGTAGTAGAGTTGATCGAATAGGTATGTTGAAATGCATTGATCACTCTTGGCTATAACTACATCGCTGACGTAGTAGAGTTGATCGAATAGGTTATAAGCCCACGAGCTACCAGCCCCGCCGCTTGAGGTTTTTTCGCTCGAGCCCAGCCACTCGAGCCGCACACGTCCATCGCACCATCACATCATGGACAGCTCTCCCGCCTCGCCTTTGGCCCCCAGGGATCCCAGCTCCCCTGAATCTTCGATCGGCGAACAAATCGCCACTCTACAGGCCCAGCTTGCCGTGTTGAACTTCGCTCCATCTCACTTCTAGGACAATATGCGCTCACTGAAGTAGAGGTGCCTCGCCTTTTGGTGCAGTGGTATATTGTTCCTTCATAGGTTATGAGCCCAGAGCAACCAGCAGGTCATGAGTTCAATCCCCCCTGGGGTCAGGCAATTTTGCGCGCATACACTCAGCGTCCCGGCCCCCGCACTTGCCCAGCGGCGTGCCAAGCACCCTGGCGCATCGACAGTGCTCACAGTGCCCAAGCTGCACTTGCCCAAGCGACCTGATCAACATGCCCAGTTGCCTCACAAGCCGCACCCACTGCCACAAGCTCTTCAGCTTCGCGCACAGGGGGGTGTTGAACTTCGCTCCATCTCACTTCTAGGACAATATGCGCTCACTGAAGTAGAGGTGCCTCGCCTTTTGGTGCAGTGGTATATTGTTCCTACATCGCTGACGTAGTAGAGTTGATCGAATAGGTTATGAGCCCAGAGCAACCAGCAGGTCATGAGTTCAATCCCCCCTGGGGTCAGGCAATTTTGCGCGCATACACTCAGCGTCCCGGCCCCCGCACTTGCCCAGCGGCGTGCCAAGCACCCTGGCGCATCGACAGTGCTCACAGTGCCCAAGCTGCACTTGCCCAAGCGACCTGATCAACATGCCCAGTTGCCTCACAAGCCGCACCCACTGCCACAAGCTCTTCAGCTTCGCGCACAGGGGGGTGTTGAACTTCGCTCCATCTCACTTCTAGGACAATATGCGCTCACTGAAGTAGAGGTGCCTCGCCTTTTGGTGCAGTGGCATATTGTTCCTTCGCTCCATCTCACTTCTAGGACAATATGCGCTCACTGAAGTAGAGGTGCCTCGCCTTTTGGTGCAGTGGTATATTGTTCCTTCATATGCCGCTCTGCAGGCCTCGCAACCCGCCGCCGCCGCAGCCGCCGCACCCCCGGCCGTCACCGTCGTGCCGGGGAACGCCGCCACCGCATCCAAGGTCGTGTTTCCCAAGCACGCTCGTCTGGACGGCCCCAAGTCGTTCACCAACTGGTTGCGTCAACTCCGTCTTGCACTCCCGAACCAGGTTCGTGGTTACGTTCTCGACGGTGTCGTTCCCCCGACCTGGACCGCCGACCAGCTTGCCGCACGTGACGACGCCGCCCGGGAAATCATCGTTGGCTCTATCGACTCCGCCGACATATCGGCCACCCTCGACGCCATCCCCAGCGACGACCTGTCGGCACCGCGCATCTTTGCCGCTCTCAAGGCTCGTTTTGCACCGGACGACGCTACACGCACTCTCGAGTTGTTCGCTCGCCTTTGGGACTTCAGGAAGATGCCTGCCTCCGTCGAGGCCTACGACACTTGGCTACGCGAGTACATGTCGATTGCTCAGGAAATACGCGACGCCAAAACATCGCTCAACGACGTGCTCGCCACCCACGTGCTCGCCATGGTCCCGTCTTGCCTCGACAGCTTCCGACTCACGTTCACGGACGAGCAGCGAAACCGACGCGACCTTCCCGAACTCACGACGCTTACGGACCGCATTCGCATCCAGCTTCGTTCGGCAGGACTCTCGACCTCGCATTCGGCCATGCTTGCCACCAGCTCCCCCTGCCCCGCCTGCCGCGCTCCCGGTCACCGCCTGCGCGACTGCACTTCACGTGCGAAGCACCCGCCCACCGGCCCCTGCCGCCGATGCCACAAGAAAGGTCACTGGGCACTCGACTGCAAGAACCGGGGTGAACAGGCACGTAGCAGCGACGACACCCAGGACGACACGTCTTCCTCCGCGGCCTCGCAACCGAACGTCGGCTATTTCGCCTCCTGCCTCTTCGCTCGTCGCCAACTCCCAACTGACGCCTTTGTAGTCGATTCGGGTGCCACGACACACATGGTCGCCGACCGATCTCTATTCACGACTTATCGTCAGACGGCACACACCAAGATCGGCGGCATCGCGGGCGGCATCACGGCTATCGGCATGGGGGACGTGGCATTCGTCGCCAAGACTGGACACCCGATCACGCTCCGTGGTGTTCTTCACACGCCTGGCCTACACGTCAACCTCCTCTCTGTCTCTCGCCTCTGCGACACCGACCGCGTTCGTCTCGCCTTCACCAGCGACGGCATCGACATCGCCAAGGACGGCCGGGCCATTGCTCACGGTACCAGGGTCAACGACGGTCTTTACCTTTTGGACGCGGATCACACCAAGTGCCAGCATCTTGCCTTCCTCTCACGCTCTGAGTCTCCCGTGCCCCTGCTTACCCTACACCGCTGCCTCGGCCATCTTGCCCCATCCTCTATACAGAAGATGATTGCTGCAGGTTTGCTGGACGGGTTTGGGGCCGGGTACAGTGACAAAGACGTAGAGGAGTTTGTTTGCAATGCTTGCCTTGGTTCCAAAGGTCACCGCCTTCCCTTTCCCGACTCTGAGTCGCATTCCGCCGAGAGACTTGGCCTCGTGCACAGCGACGTCCTGTCGTTCCCCACTCCGTCCTTGACCGGGAAGCGCTACCTTGTCACGTTTCTAGACGACCACTCTCGCAAACTCTGGGCATATGCGATCGATCACAAAAGCGATGTTTTCCCGACCTTCCAGACTTGGCTCGCCGAAGTGGAGTTAGAGACGAACGCGCGGTTGAGGATCCTTCGAACCGACAATGGCGGGGAGTACCGATCAAACGCATTCACGGAGTTCTGCAAATCCAAGGGCATTCGTCGTCAATACTCTATCCCTTACACGCCTCAACAAAACGGTCGCGCCGAACGTGTCAACCTCTCCATCGTCGAGGGCGTCCTCGCTCTGGCAGGCAACGTCCTCTTCAGAAGACGTTGACTACACGCGGAGGAGGGGATCAGGCCGAAGGAAGGTCGACTGGGCGGGGGCAGGCGACCGAGGGACAACCGAGGAGGGGACGCGGTTGTGAGGCTCGCAGCAAGTCAAGTATATCGGACTTTATTGCCAACGAGATCGAAAACGAAGGATGAAGGTGAAGGGATCTTCGGAGATGTGGCGGACCAGGCTGAGTGGGAAGGTCCTAAAAACAAAAGGGAGGCACTCAGGCGCAGAGGGGACTTAGCCAATTCAGCTACTCCAAGAGGTCGCCTCAGGGGGAAAAAGGATTGCTCGCGGGAGCACCGGTAAAAACCCTGAGGCCGCGCCTCAGCTAACAAAAAGAACAAAAACCGAGAGAAGATTGCGCTCTGCGCGCCTTGAACCCGCGACCATTAAGTGCGCGCCCGCGCGCCGAACGACTACGCCATCACGCCCACAATGCTTGAATGGAGGGAAGCATTTGGTGACCTCAACTCTACCTGCACATTACCTCAGGGACTTCCTTCGAGTGTTGCTGTCAGTGTATCGCTGTTTGCCTGACATTGTCCCCCCCAGAAGGAAGTCTACCGGGAGGACAGGCGGCGATTTGAGCGATCGAGTTGTGCCAGGTAGGCGTCGAGTAGGGATGGATGGTCGAAGCGGAGGGACTGCTCTGACATCCAAGTGTCATCGATGTCCTTACGGCCAATCCATCGAACCAAGAACGAACGATTGCCCCGAGCGTTCCGACGATCGCGAACAATCCGTTCCGGAATGGCGGAGTTGTCGGCCGCGTCGGCTACATCTTCAACAAAAAGAACTGCGGGGTCACGCCCAGGGAACCTCTCAGCATCGTTCTCAACATAGGGGCGAAGCAGTCGAGCATGGAAGCGACTGTGCACTCGCGACATTGCTGGGGGAAGCTCGAGGTCGTAACTGGACGTCGCTGGAATGGCCGCTCGGATACGGAAAGGACCAATGTAGCGCGGCAACAACTTCGACTTCATCCCTTCAGGAACTGCCAGGTTCTTGGTCGAAAGATAGACATAACTGCCGGTCCGAAAGGCGGGATCATCCGGGCGTCGATGCTTGTTGGCCTGGTGAGTCTGATCGAGGCGTGCACCAATGATCGCATCCGTGACGTCGAGATTCCGTAACTGTCGGATTCGGGCAAACGCTTCCGCACGCGGGACGTCCGAGACAGACCAGGAATCGGTGGGCCAGCGTCGAGGAAGGTAACCGTAAGTCGCCTCGAAAGCCGACAGAGACGTGGAAACCGCAACGGAAGAGTTAAGAGCGAACTCAGCTTCAACAAGACGAGATGCCCAAGCCTCGTGGTTTGACGACACCATGATGCGCAGGGTTTGGGTGACCATCTTGATTCGGTTCTCACTCGATCCGTCGGTCTCTGGGTGCGCCGCTGTTGACATCCGCAAGACGGTGCCGACCTTCGCCTGCAATGCTCGCCAAAACTGCGAGGTGAACTTGGGATCGCGATCGGAAACGATGGCGGAAGGCGTCCCATGCAGTCGAAAGATGGTGGCGTAGTACCTGTCGGCAACGAGCTCGGAGTCGGCGTCGGCTGGGAGGGGAATCAGGTGGACCATCTTGCCCCAAGTGTCAGTGACCACCATGATTTGAGCGACCATCATCCCTTCGAACTCGACCGGAGGCAGTCCCGTCATGAAGTCGATGGCCACTTGTTCCCATGGGCCAGAAGGGATCGGCATCGGATGCAGTCGGCCATAAGGGACTTGAGTGGACGCTTTGCCTCGGGCACAATCTTCGCATGAATGGCAGAACTTGGCGCAATCGGCAGACATGGACGACCACCAATACAAAGGACGTATGGCGGCCAAGGTGATGCGATGTCCCGCGTGCCCGACGCTCCGATGGATCTCCGAAAGCACGAGCTCGCGCAGCGATGGGAGCTTGTCGGAGTCGACAACGCCGGTAGCGAGACCGCGAGGCACAAACAGGGAAAGAGACTCATCTGGATGTACACGCAAGATCCTCCCTTCCTCGGTCACCCGAAACATCGGCCATGACAGCGGGTCGTCAACAATGACTTGGGCTTGCGAATCGTGGGCGTAGGCTCGGATGACGGCGTCGAGGAAAGGTTGCGGCAGCGGGTCGGGCGGTCGATGGACTACAGGGGCGTCGTTGACCTCATCGGCGGCGGCTCCCAGTAAGTCGAGTTCATCGGCGTCGGCATCGACTGGAATGGGCGCGTCGTTGGCGGGGGCCGCGGCGATAGCATGAACTCGATTGACGGCGATGGGAGGAGAAAGGGGGCCGGTAGAAGAGTCGACGGCGTCCATAATGTTCTCGGCCAGACGATGGGAACCGGGAGAGCCTGCGTCGTAGCCGTGATCCCAGGGCCCGAAGGCACAATCAACAGGGGGCAACCGATCGTGCGAAGGTGAGGTGTAAGGACGTTCCTCAGGGAGGCTCTCACCAGGTGTAGTGAACTCGTGGCATTCTTCCTTCAAGAACAAATTCCCTAAATCCCGTCCATTCACGTCCTCGTCTTGCGATTCGTCCTTGAGCGCGTAGTATCCGGGAGAGCCTGCCTCGCAATCGTCGCGTTGGGGCCCGAAGGCAAAATCAACAGGAGGCAACCGATCGGGAGATGGTGAGGTGTAAGGACGTTCCTCAGGGAGGCTCTCACCGTGTGTAGTGAATCCGTGGCGTTCTCCATCAAAGAACATATCCTCCAACTCATTCTCCTTGACCTGATCCTCGGGCGATCCCTCCTTGACTTCCCACAAGCGTGACAACGAATCGGCAAGGGAGTTGTTCTTGCCCGCAATGAATTCGAATTCGAAGTCGAAACGGCTGAGTTCGAGACACATGCGGATGTGCCGGGGTGTTTGGCGTAACTTCTGCGTTTTAATCGTGCGAAGGGCTTGGTGGTCGGTGACGATGACGAAGGGGTAACCGATCAAGTGCTGCTCGAACGCCCGACACGCCGAAACGACGGCTAAGAACTCCTTATCAGTGACGTGATAATTGAGCTGAGCGCCATTGAACTTAGCGGAGAAGAATCGCGTAGGAATGGCCTGCGAACGAGTGGGGCCCGAGGCCAGGCAAGCGCCAATGCCAACACGACTGGCATCGGTGAACAAGTAGATTTTGTGCTCGCCGGAGGTGACCTTAGCGCCGTCGATCGGTCGCAGTGTTGCTGGCACGAGGGACTTGACGGTGTCGAAGGCCTGCTGCTCGCGCTCGTTCCAACGCCACGACGTCGATTGCGCTAATAATGCGGTGATGGGCTCCAAGGTGATCGAGAGGTGGGGCAGGTGATCTCGCATCCAATTCACGGTGCCGAGGAAACGCTGAACGTCGGTCTTGTTGTGTGGAGTCGGCCACTGTCGGATACGCTCCCACTTGGCCGGGTCGACCTCGATGCCGTCGTCGGAGATGATCGCGCCCAAGGAATCTAACGACTTTGAGAACCACTCGGATTTGTTGGATCCTAAGTAGAACCGATAATGTCGCAGTGTCATCAGCAAAATCTCGATGTGTCTTAAGTGCGCGCGACGAGTATCGGAATGGACGTGAACATCGTCGAAAAAGATCTTGGCAAACGAGAGGCACGGCTGAAACATCGCCGATGTCAACAAGTTCAGGGTGTTGGGCGCATTGGTGTCCCCAAACTGCATCACCCGCGACGTGTACGTGCCCGTGACCGTGGCGAAGCCGGTGCGATCGACGTGCTCGGGTATGACCCGCACCTGCTCAAACGCTGCGGCCACGTCGAATTTGGACCGGTAGCGCGAACGTGCCACTTCGTAGCGAACACTGGTCATGTCGGGGATAGGTGAAAAACGCTTGGCGGTGTTGCTGTTGCGAGCGCGGAGGTCGATCACAAAGCGAGCGGTCTGGGAGTTCTTTTTCGGAATGGCGAAGACCGGAGCCGCAGAGTCGATCGGACCAGAAACCCAGAAGCGACCGCGAGTGTACTTAGCTGAATGCTCCGCCCACTGGCTACGATATTTGTCGGCAAGGGGATAGACCCTCGGCTTGACCTTCTCGTTGGGGTCGATCAAAGGGATTTCGTGATTGACGGGTCGATAAGGCGGGAGTCGGTCCATTGGGAGCGAATCTACGAACACATCAGAGTATTTCTCGAGTAAGGCAGCCAATCGTGTTCGTGCTTCGGACTCAGACAAATCCTCGAGCGCCGGGTCGTCGACGACATCCAGCAGAGGGTTGTGCGGCTCGAGGCCAATGATCTCGTCGTCAGGAAGCAACCCTGGGTGATCGTAGCCAATGGCAGAGCCGGAGCAGATGGGCGCCACCGTGACTGCGCGATCCCACTCGTGAGTGCCCTTGGCGACCGGCTGCGAAGGGCCCGGCCGTGCGACGGTGAAGACGCCCCAGCCTACCAGCATGCCGGTGTCCTTCAGAAACGGCAAACCCAGGATAGCATCATATGCCGTCACACGGCAAATGAAAAACGCCCGCAAGCCGAGGTCGAGGGAACCGGACGTGAAGAGGGCGTTGGCAAACACGGCGCAGCGGTCAGATTTGTCGCGAGTGCCGAGGCGCAAGTGCAGCGGCGCGGTAAGGCGGGACGTCGTGAAACTCGGGTCTGTTCGCACGACATCCTGATCCACCAAGTCCACTTCCGAACCAGAGTCGACGAGGCAACGCAGCGTTCGCCCAGACGGCAACGTCCACGCAATAATATTGCGGGCGCGCACAATCGCGGGCTCGGCGGGTCGGGCGAAGTCGTCGACGTCGATCAGGGGCGTGTCGGACTCCAAGAGAGAAACCCCCAACGGCACCGGAACACGAACAGAGCTCACCGATGCAGTCCTCTCCGCTTTGCGCGACGACACCACCTCCGGCCCCCAGTATCGCCGCATTCGCGACGCGGCATCAGCATAAGAGGGGACGTCTTCCACCGCGTCAAACGCAGAGTCGGTCGAGTCATCGGCAAGACGACGTAGATCTGCATCACTTGCCGGCGCGGTTGGCTGCGGATTACTTGATGAGACTTCGACGTCGACTGAAGAAGAAGCCCCTTCTTTCATTCGGCCAACGGGGTCTGCGGGAGGGCAAGAAGGGCGCGTCATTGAAGCGGAAACGGAACTCAAAGGTCGAGTCTGAACACGCTCGAGTGGAATGGGGACTCTCACCTCGGGATCCTCGTCACCACCTGCGACCGAGGACCACTCTTCGTCATCCAAGTCGGCCACAGCGACCACTGAGAGTTGGACGGCGACCGGGGATTGACGCTCCGCGGTGCAGTGCTGCGAGAAATGACCGCCTCGTCCGCAGTTGAAGCAAGCCATGCTGGTGGGTACCCCGCTGGGCGCCGGGGAAAACCAGGTGGAGCGGTCCTTCCACAAGTGCGATTGCTGCCACTTAGTAGCGCGGTCGACCCATCGAGCTCGTCGGATCTGGAACCTCTCGTCGACGGTGGGCGTGTTGGTCGCAGGTGGGCTCACTCGGGGAGCTTTGACGATCGCGCCATAGGTCGCGGTGCGGCTTGGTGGGGTCGGAACCGAAGGCGGAGGAGAAATGTCGTCGGCGATAGCGGCCCACTCGGTAATCTCGTCGATGGACGGGACCTTCAGTCCGAATCGCCCAATTGTCACCAGCGAGTTGTCGTGGTATTCACGTAACATTCCCGCCCGCACTTCCCGCTTGGAGGAGTCACTGAGCGATTGGTAGAAGGTCGTGGCGAGCTGAAGCGGCGACAGGGTGAAACTATCGTTGTCGTGCACGAAGGCACGGTACCGCGCCCGCCACTCCCCGACATGGTCGTAAGCCCGAGACGACGACTGGCGACATCCGTGGAAGTCTTGAGCCACTCTATCGGCGAACCCGGGGTCGGGCCAACGACGTCCCACTGCCTTCATGAGCGACGTCCAACAATGAGGGCGCCCTTCTCCAAGCGCGTCCCTCATCGCCTCGACGGCCCAATCGAGCGGGGATTGGCGGCGCTGTCGGGTTGTCGTACGAAAAAATAGCGTCGCCACAAGCTGGATCACTCGGCTCGTGTCGAAAAGGTCGGAGGTGGAGATGTCGCACAAGAGAGAAAGATACGACTCCCCAAACGCAGTGAAAATCACCAACCTTTCCGGATGATCTCCGGTCCATAACCCTTCCCGGTCCGGCAATGTCCCTCTCCAACGAGAGCTAATCACCGCCGAGGAAGGGCCGTCCCTAATTCCGCTGTGAGATTCCCCCCAGGGGTACGAGCAAGGGGGTCAGCGGCAGCTCCCGGGCGTCCCAAAAATGTGTGCGGGGGGACGTCCAGGGGGACCGGTCTCACCGGCAGAGCCTCCCCGACCTGCGCCCCAGCAGGTGCGGTGGATTCTCTCATCAATCGTTCCACCATCTGCTCCAATTTGCGGATGCGTGTCTCCGAGTCGCGGCGCAGGGCTTCCGATTCTGCGAGGCGGGATTCAAGGGACGTGATGACGGCGGCGGCCTGGAGCGGGTGCGGCGAATGCGTCGGCGGGGACTTAGGCGGATTCGCGCGCGAGGGGTCTTCGCGGACGGGGGCGGTGGTGTCTCGCGACGTGTCGGTGGGTTCGGCCATGGCGAGTTCGCGGCGTAGCGGTTGGCGGTTGTGGGGAGAACGGATGCGAGCTCGAGAAGGATGGAAGAAGGGGTACGAAGGGATGACGCGTTCGTCGTCGGACTCAGTGAATGAGGTGGCGAATGACCACGACGCGTCAGCGGGGGATGAGTTCGGCAACGGGGAGGAAGCTGACGACTCAGGGGTAGTGGACGATTGCTCGTCCAGGATGCAGGATAGAGCAAGGGCAAGCGAGATCGAAGGTTGGCGGTGCCGGACTTGAAAAAAGTGGCAGGCAACGTCCTCTTCAGAAGACGTTGACTACACGCGGAGGAGGGGATCAGGCCGAAGGAAGGTCGACTGGGCGGGGGCAGGCGACCGAGGGACAACCGAGGAGGGTATGAAAGAACAATATACCACTGCACCAAAAGGCGAGGCACCTCTCTTCAGTGAGCGCATATTGTCCTAGAAGTGAGATGGAGCGAAGTTCAACACCCCCCTGTGCGCGAAGCTGAAGAGCTTGTGGCAGTGGGTGCGGCTGTGAGGCAACTGGGCATGTTGATCAGGTCGCTTGGGCAAGTGCAGCTTGGGCACTGTGAGCACTGTCGATGCGCCAGGGTGCTTGGCACGCTGCTGGGCAAGTGCGGGGGCCGGGACGCTGAGTGTATGCGCGCAAAATTGCCTGACCCCAGGGGGGATTGAACTCATGACCTGCTGGTTGCTCTGGGCTCACGTGAGCAATGGCCCGGCCGTCCTTGGCTCGCCGAAGTGGAGTTAGAGACGAACGCGCGGTTGAGGATCCTTCGAACCGACAATGGCGGGGAGTACCGATCAAACGCATTCACGGAGTTCTGCAAATCCAAGGGCATTCGTCGTCAATACTCTATCCCTTACACGCCTCAACAAAACGGTCGCGCCGAACGTGTCAACCTCTCCATCGTCGAGGGCGTCCTCGCTCTCCTTGCGGACGCCCGTCTGCCGGCCACCTTTTGGGATGAAGCGGCTGCGTATTTCGTTTATTGCAAAAACAGGTGCTCACACTCAGCTTTGGCCAAACAGACTCCAGAATCCGTTTGGAACGGCCAACGCACCACCGCCACCGCCCTCCACCCGTTCGGCTGCACAGCCTGGCTCACGGTCGCCCCGGACCTTCGCAGCAAGCTCGACCCCAAGGCCGCGCGCGTGATCTTCACAGGTTACGACCTCGCCTCCAAAGCTTTCCGTTTCTTTGACCATTCCATCAACAAGATTGTACTTGGTCGCAATGCCACCTTCCTCGACGACGACTTCCCCGGCCTGCCAGTCACCACGCCCGTCGATGCAGACGACACCGACCGTCAGTTCGTCGTTCCCGCCGACACGCCCGCCCCTGCCGTCACCGTCGCCCACAAACCCTTTGTCACCGTCGCCTGCGCTGTCACCGTCGTTGGCAGCGTCATCGTCACCCTCGGTCTCACCGACCGACTCTGACTACTCCGCCGACCCTCTGGACCTCATCGGCTCACAGACCCCGACTCGCCTTGGCCCACCGGACGTGCACCGCCCAGACTTCAGCACGTACCGTGAGCCCGCATCGGCTGAGGAGTCGCCCGACGAACTCGACATCATTGGGCGTCACTCGCGCGATGAATCGCTGGATGAAATCGATTTCCTCACCCAACACCACCGCGCCTTCATCGCCACAGACGACGACGACCCCACCCTCGACGCCATCGAGCCCGTCAAATCGATCACTAGCGACCCCCAGACCTGGCGCGAAGCAATGTCCAGCGACGAGCACAACATCTGGGCTGAGGCCGCCGCCGCCGAGTTCACCGCCATGCGCGACGACTGCGTCGTCCGGTGCAAAACGAGCCTTGAGAGCGGCAAAGATGCGCGGTGCCGACAGGTCGTCGCTGGGGATGGCGTCGAGGGTGGCCGATACGTCGGCGGAGTCGATAGAGCCAACGATGATTTCCCGGGCGGCGTCGTCACGTGCGGCAAGCTGGTCGGCGGTCCAGGTCGGGGGAACGACACCGTCGAGAACGTAACCACGAACCTGGTTCGGGAGTGCAAGACGGAGTTGACGCAACCAGTTGGTGAACGACTTGGGGCCGTCCAGACGAGCGTGCTTGGGAAACACGACCTTGGATGCGGTGGCGGCGTTCCCCGGCACGACGGTGACGGCCGGGGGTGCGGCGGCTGCGGCGGCGGCGGGTTGCGAGGCCTGCAGAGCGGCAAGCTGGGCCTGTAGAGTGGCGATTTGTTCGCCGATCGAAGATTCAGGGGAGCTGGGATCCCTGGGGGCCAAAGGCGAGGCGGGAGAGCTGTCCATGATGTGATGGTGCGATGGACGTGTGCGGCTCGAGTGGCTGGGCTCGAGCGAAAAAGCCTCAAGCGGCGGGGCTGGTAGCTCGTGGGCTTATAACCTATTCGATCAACTCTACTACGTCAGCGATGTAGTTATAGCCAAGAGTGATGAATGCATTTCAACATACCTATTCGATCAACTCTACTACGTCAGCGATGTAGTTATAGCCAAGAGTGATGAATAGGAAGCTAACAATAAGAGACCCGCGCGCCCCAAGTCCACAGCCAGCGAGCCTGGGGCTGAGCCAATGGCCCAGGCTCGCTCCGCGCGCCTAAGTCCCAGGCTCGCTTCGCGCGCCTAAGTCCTGGGCCGGGGCGCCCGGCTCACTCCGCGCGCCTAAGTCCGCGCCCGGTTCGCTCCGCGCGCCTAAGTCCTGAGCCGAGCGGAGAGTGGATTCCTCACACCCCCCCCCACGCGAACGCGAGGTAGACTTGAGCCGTGGATGTCGCGTCCGGAGGCCTAGAGCATAGCAATGTGTACCAAAAAACTTGGGGCCTAGCGCTTTGGTGAATACGTCCGCAACCATGTCTGCTGTGCCAACGTGTGAGAGAGAGATATCACCTCGATTGACCATGTCACGGACAAAATGTCAGGAGCACAGCCTGCACTGCCATCAATACTCGAAGGAAGTCTCCCAAGTTTGCGGCCGGAGTCGACATCAGCTACCGGTTTGTTCGTTGCAAGCATTGTCGGCGCGATGGTGTAGTCGTGAGGGCGCGCGGGCGCGCACTCAGTGGTCGAGGGTTCGATCCGCCCGGAGCGTGATCTGCCTTTTGGTTTCTTTTCCTTTTTGTTATCCGAGGCCCGGCTTCGGGGTTTTTACCGGTGCCTTGCAGGCAATCCTTTTTACCCCTGAAGCGACCTCGTGGTGTAGTTATTTGATTCAGTCTTTCCTTCGCTCGGAGCACTTCCCTCCTTTTGCTTTTGCCACCCTTCCCCTAGAGCTTGGTCCACTCATTATCATGACTCGTACCCTCCCTCTTTTTACCCATTTCGCTGGCAATTAAGTCCGTTACACTTGATTTGCTGCGAAGCCTTCCGACCGAATCCACTCCTCGGTTGCTCTCGGTCGACTGCCGCCGCCCAGCCGACTCGACCTTCCCATCGGCCTGGTCAGCTATTTCTTGGATCGTTTGCCCTTCCTCTTTTGTCCGACCTCGTTGGCCACCATAGTCCGGTACACTGGACTTGCTGCGAGCCTTGCAGCCGCGTATCCTCCGCGGTTGCCTCTCGGTCGACTTCCGCCGCCCAGCCGACTCGACCTTCCCACCGGCCTGGTCAGCTATTTCTTGGATCGTTTGCCCTCCCTCTTCTGTCCGACCTCGTTGGCTACCATAGTTCGGTACACTGGACTTGCTGCGAGCCTTGCAGCCGCGTATCCTCCGCGGTTGCCTCTCGGTCGACTGCCGCCGCCTCGGTCGACACCCCCTTCGCTCCTTCGCGCTTTCGCGCGCTCTCTCGCTCTCTCCCTCGTCTCTCGCGTGTAGTCATCGTCATCCCCTCCGACGTTGCCTGTCACAAAATGCTCGCGGAGGCGAATGTGCCGGGTGCCGGAGGTGCGAACGGGGTCGTGAGCGACGGCGGCCGCGGCCTCGTTGTCGGTGAAGATGTGAGCTGCAGCGATTGGGCAAACGTGGAGCTCGGAGAGGAGTTGGTTAAGGTAGATCGCTTCCTTACCCGCGTGCGACAAGGCCAGGTACTCGGCATCAGTGGTGGAATCCGCTACCCGAGTCTGACGCTTCGACGACCAAGAGACAGCGGCGCCTGCCAAGTAAAATACGTAGCCCATCGTTGAAATGGATGTGTCGACGCAGGCGCCCCAGTTCGCATCAGAATAACCAACCACACCCGTGACTTTTGCTGGGCCGCGGGCATAGAGAAGCTCATCGCGGTACGTGGCGCGAAGGTAGCGAAGGACGTGTTTGACGGCAATCCAATGGCGGCGGCCGGGGTTGTTGGCGAACCGGGACAGGTACGAGACGGCGAAGGCAATGTCGGGTCGAGTGCCAAGGGAGATGTAGAGGAGGGAGCCGATGGCCTGTAGGTACCACGAACGAATGCGCTCCGTTCCCTGACCCGGAATTGCCGTGAGCGAGAGGCCGGGCGTCATCGGCACCGTAGTGCCGCGTGTCGTGGTGTCGAAGTGGAAACGGGCCAGCACGTCCATGATGTAGCGCTCCTGGGATAGAGCAATGGAACCGTCGTCCAGGCGGCGTATTTGGATTCCGAGGATGTACTCCGCGGGGCCGAGTCGTTTGACGCCGTACCGCTGTTCAAGGCCGGAGATGACACGTTCGATCTCGTCGAGGGCTGGACTGACAATGAGGAGGTCGTCAACATACAAGGCGATATAGTGAGGCCTCTGCTGATCGTCAATGCGAGAGTAAATGCAGTGATCAGTGCCTGTTGCCTTGTACCCCAGATTCCTGAGTGATGTGTCAATGTGACGATTCCAGATGCGACCGGCCTGCTTGAGACCGTAGATTGAGCGTCGCAGCCGGAGAACCTTATCGCTTGGGAAGTCGAAACCGCGTGGTGTCGTCATCCAGATATCATGATCGAGCTCGCCGTGGAGGTAAGCCTTGTCGATGTCGGCCTGATGAACGTGGTAGCCATTGGCAGCGGCAAGAGCCAGGAGGCAGCGAATGGAGGAGAAACGGGCGACGGGTGCGAAGGTTTCTGAGAAGTCGATGCCGTCGCGCTGTCGGTTACCCTGCGCTACAAGACGTGCCTTCCGCCCCGTGACTTCACCGCTTGCGTTGCGCTTGGTCTTCCAGACGAATTTGGAGGTGACGATGGTGGCGCCCGGCGGTACAGATGAGCGAGGCTCGATGGTGAACACCTTGAAGTCGTCGCGCATGGCGGTGAACTCGGCGGCGGCGGCCTCAGCCCAGATGTTGTGCTCGTCGCTGGACATTGCTTCGCGCCAGGTCTGGGGGTCGCTAGTGATCGATTTGACGGGCTCGATGGCGTCGAGGGTGGGGTCGTCGTCGTCTGTGGCGATGAAGGCGCGGTGGTGTTGGGTGAGGAAATCGATTTCATCCGGCGATTCATCGCGCGAGTGACGCCCAATGATGTCGAGTTCGTCGGGCGACTCCTCAGCCGATGCGGGCTCACGGTACGTGCTGAAGTCTGGGCGGTGCACGTCCGGTGGGCCAAGGCGAGTCGGGGTCTGTGAGCCGATGAGGTCCAGAGGGTCGGCGGAGTAGTCAGAGTCGGTCGGTGAGACCGAGGGTGACGATGACGCTGCCAACGACGGTGACAGCGCAGGCGACGGTGACAAAGGGTTTGTGGGCGACGGTGACGAGGACGGCTCAGGAGACGGTGACGAGGACGATTCGGTATCTGTGGAATTAAGTAAGGTTCCGCCAGTGTACCCTGGGGCCACGTCAACGGCGCTCATGGCAGAATCATCAAGGGAGGATGAGACGTCCATGTGCGCCGACCTTACTAGTGGGGTCCTCGTCTTGACGGCAGGGGCGGGCGTGTCGGCGGGAACGACGAACTGACGGTCGGTGTCGTCTGCATCGACGGGCGTGGTGACTGGCAGGCCGGGGAAGTCGTCGTCGAGGAAGGTGGCATTGCGACCAAGTACAATCTTGTTGATGGAATGGTCAAAGAAACGGAAAGCTTTGGAGGCGAGGTCGTAACCTGTGAAGATCACGCGCGCGGCCTTGGGGTCGAGCTTGCTGCGAAGGTCCGGGGCGACCGTGAGCCAGGCTGTGCAGCCGAACGGGTGGAGGGCGGTGGCGGTGGTGCGTTGGCCGTTCCAAACGGATTCTGGAGTCTGTTTGGCCAAAGCTGAGTGTGAGCACCTGTTTTTGCAATAAACGAAATACGCAGCCGCTTCATCCCAAAAGGTGGCCGGCAGACGGGCGTCCGCAAGGAGAGCGAGGACGCCCTCGACGATGGAGAGGTTGACACGTTCGGCGCGACCGTTTTGTTGAGGCGTGTAAGGGATAGAGTATTGACGACGAATGCCCTTGGATTTGCAGAACTCCGTGAATGCGTTTGATCGGTACTCCCCGCCATTGTCGGTTCGAAGGATCCTCAACCGCGCGTTCGTCTCTAACTCCACTTCGGCGAGCCAAGTCTGGAAGGTCGGGAAAACATCGCTTTTGTGATCGATCGCATATGCCCAGAGTTTGCGAGAGTGGTCGTCTAGAAACGTGACAAGGTAGCGCTTCCCGGTCAAGGACGGAGTGGGGAACGACAGGACGTCGCTGTGCACGAGGCCAAGTCTCTCGGCGGAATGCGACTCAGAGTCGGGAAAGGGAAGGCGGTGACCTTTGGAACCAAGGCAAGCATTGCAAACAAACTCCTCTACGTCTTTGTCACTGTACCCGGCCCCAAACCCGTCCAGCAAACCTGCAGCAATCATCTTCTGTATAGAGGATGGGGCAAGATGGCCGAGGCAGCGGTGTAGGGTAAGCAGGGGCACGGGAGACTCAGAGCGTGAGAGGAAGGCAAGATGCTGACACTTGGTGTGATCCGCGTCCAAAAGGTAAAGACCGTCGTTGACCCTGGTACCGTGAGCAATGGCCCGGCCGTCCTTGGCGATGTCGATGCCGTCGCTGGTGAAGGCGAGACGAACGCGGTCGGTGTCGCAGAGGCGAGAGACAGAGAGGAGGTTGACGTGTAGGCCAGGCGTGTGAAGAACACCACGGAGCGTGATCGGGTGTCCAGTCTTGGCGACGAATGCCACGTCCCCCATGCCGATAGCCGTGATGCCGCCCGCGATGCCGCCGATCTTGGTGTGTGCCGTCTGACGATAAGTCGTGAATAGAGATCGGTCGGCGACCATGTGTGTCGTGGCACCCGAATCGACTACAAAGGCGTCAGTTGGGAGTTGGCGACGAGCGAAGAGGCAGGAGGCGAAATAGCCGACGTTCGGTTGCGAGGCCGCGGAGGAAGACGTGTCGTCCTGGGTGTCGTCGCTGCTACGTGCCTGTTCACCCCGGTTCTTGCAGTCGAGTGCCCAGTGACCTTTCTTGTGGCATCGGCGGCAGGGGCCGGTGGGCGGGTGCTTCGCACGTGAAGTGCAGTCGCGCAGGCGGTGACCGGGAGCGCGGCAGGCGGGGCAGGGGGAGCTGGTGGCAAGCATGGCCGAATGCGAGGTCGAGAGTCCTGCCGAACGAAGCTGGATGCGAATGCGGTCCGTAAGCGTCGTGAGTTCGGGAAGGTCGCGTCGGTTTCGCTGCTCGTCCGTGAACGTGAGTCGGAAGCTGTCGAGGCAAGACGGGACCATGGCGAGCACGTGGGTGGCGAGCACGTCGTTGAGCGATGTTTTGGCGTCGCGTATTTCCTGAGCAATCGACATGTACTCGCGTAGCCAAGTGTCGTAGGCCTCGACGGAGGCAGGCATCTTCCTGAAGTCCCAAAGGCGAGCGAACAACTCGAGAGTGCGTGTAGCGTCGTCCGGTGCAAAACGAGCCTTGAGAGCGGCAAAGATGCGCGGTGCCGACAGGTCGTCGCTGGGGATGGCGTCGAGGGTGGCCGATACGTCGGCGGAGTCGATAGAGCCAACGATGATTTCCCGGGCGGCGTCGTCACGTGCGGCAAGCTGGTCGGCGGTCCAGGTCGGGGGAACGACACCGTCGAGAACGTAACCACGAACCTGGTTCGGGAGTGCAAGACGGAGTTGACGCAACCAGTTGGTGAACGACTTGGGGCCGTCCAGACGAGCGTGCTTGGGAAACACGACCTTGGATGCGGTGGCGGCGTTCCCCGGCACGACGGTGACGGCCGGGGGTGCGGCGGCTGCGGCGGCGGCGGGTTGCGAGGCCTGCAGAGCGGCAAGCTGGGCCTGTAGAGTGGCGATTTGTTCGCCGATCGAAGATTCAGGGGAGCTGGGATCCCTGGGGGCCAAAGGCGAGGCGGGAGAGCTGTCCATGATGTGATGGTGCGATGGACGTGTGCGGCTCGAGTGGCTGGGCTCGAGCGAAAAAGCCTCAAGCGGCGGGGCTGGTAGCTCGTGGGCTTATAACCTATTCGATCAACTCTACTACGTCAGCGATGTAGTTATAGCCAAGAGTGATGAATGCATTTCAACATACCTATTCGATCAACTCTACTACGTCAGCGATGTAGTTATAGCCAAGAGTGATGAATAGGAAGCTAACAATAAGAGACCCGCGCGCCCCAAGTCCACAGCCAGCGAGCCTGGGGCTGAGCCAATGGCCCAGGCTCGCTCCGCGCGCCTAAGTCCCAGGCTCGCTTCGCGCGCCTAAGTCCTGGGCCGGGGCGCCCGGCTCACTCCGCGCGCCTAAGTCCGCGCCCGGTTCGCTCCGCGCGCCTAAGTCCTGAGCCGAGCGGAGAGTGGATTCCTCACACCGGGATGGCGTCGGTGGTGGGGTTCGCAGCTGCTGCTGGAAATCGGGGCAGTTCGGGTCGAACTGGGCTCATAACCTGTAGAGTGTAGGTCGTGGAACTTTTCGGAACTGGGTGTAGCGACCGCTGGGGCTACTGTTGGGCGCGTCGACGTGGCTACGGTTGCGACGGACGGTCCGATTGGGAGAAGTCGCAAGGCGGCACAGACGCGGTCTGACGAGACGGCGGTGCGGCTGGACGATCTGTTCTCTACCAAAGATTAGCAGTCTGGCTAATGTCGGGAAGCGGTCGATATGATTTCAACTAACCTGTTCTCTACCGAAGATTAGCAGTCTGGCTAATGTCGGGAAGCGGTAGAGAAGAGGAAGGGAAGCACAAGGAGCGCGAGTCTGACAAGGTTCTAGCAAGCGGGCGCGCAAAGGATCTACTGCAAATCGGGCGGATGCGCTGCTAAGCATCAAGGGCAAACTCCAAGTGGGTCATTCGGGTGCTGAGAGGGGTCGTGTTGGACAACGGCCACGAGGGGAAACCTATCTACGATGTCGAGTGTTGGTGAGCGAGGGAGTCCATAGCGACGAGACTCAGGTTGCGAACGGCGGGCGTCATGCATGGGCGATACTCTTGATGGCCGATGGAACATGAGGACGGCGGCGGCAAGCTGCTGGTGACTAAGTGGAGGCATTGGCTCAGCAAGACTGGAGGGCAGACGGCCAGAGTCCCGGCGTGGAGGCGGCGGCGCGCGGGCGTGAGTTGAGCAGGCCGGCGCGAGGCAGGAGGGCGACGGCTTGGCTGCGAAGGCGAAGGCGCCGAGGTGAAAATGGGGCGGCGGCTTGGCTGCGAAGGCAAAGGCGCCGAGGCGAAAATGGGCGGACCTGACAACGGCGGCCCAAGGTTGAAGTGTTCGAACGCTTGTAGTAGAATGAAATTCAACACCCCCCCTCGTTCGAACGCTTCCAGAAGAGCACGAAGGGAGGTTGGGATAGGTAGTGTAATCGACGACGTAGTGACCGGTGTAGGGGGACCTGAGCGGATGGAGGGAGCGAGGGACTTTACCAATTCTGACCGGCGCTTGTGGAAGGCTCTGGGAAATCTTGGAACCTCGAGACTGTTGCTACGACGGGTTCATCCTCCGGTTGATCTGTGTTTCGAGTCGCGAATTGCTGTTGTTGTTGGTTGCGCCGGTCAATGTAACGTTGTCGCGCTTCGTCATCGGGGCAGTCGCGGACGCGGTGCAAGCCGGTCTTGCAGGCGGGACAGAGGTAACGAGCCGGTGGTAGTTTCGGTTTGGACGAAGATGATGACGGTGAAGGTGTTGCAGCAAACGCGGTCAAAGTCGAGCTGGCATTGCGAGTGTCGTGGTGATTCTTGACCTGTTTGTGCGCAAGGGCCATTAAGTTTGACGGTGTTGGGAGCTGGTCGGTGTTGTGCAATTCCATGTACTGCCGGAATGCGTCGAGTTCGTCGGGGATAAGAGTGAGGGCTCGAGCCGTGATGACGTCGGTAATCGTGATTTGGGCGGACTCGAGGCAGTTCGATTGGTCGAGGAATTCGGTCATCCATTCGACGAAGCCCTTCTCCTCGATGGGGGCGCGCGGAATGTTGAAGAATGAGTGGAGCAGACGGAGTGTAGACTGTGATGACGTCGGGTTGTACTCTCGGTCGAGGTGTTCGTAATAGGCCCGGGCGCGTTCGTGCGTCGAGGCGACGGTGAGAAGGGACTTGCGAACATTACCGGCAACACCGTCGGAGACTTGGCGGACAGCAAATATTTCGACATTTTCACGGTCGATGGCATCGGCACGGTCGGGTAGAGTTCCGGTGGTGATGTACGTGTAAATTGTCGCGCCAACTCGGTCTTGCAGCGTGCGGTCCCAGATTCGGAAGGTCCCAACGTCAGAGAGCAGAGCGTCGGCCGGCCAGGTTGAAAGGTGGCGGGGAATATCGATGTTGTGAAGCGGCTTGCGATCTGGGGTGGGGGACATGGAGAATTCCCGTAGACGACGTTGTACCTCCAGGTGGATGCGCTCATCGATGCGGGCAGCCAGGGAGTCGTCGACGTGGGCGGAGCTCGACATCGTGCCGTCGGTTGCGTCGGGTGGTTCGGTGTGATCGGGTGCGGCCGGGATGGCGTCGGTGGTGGGGTTCGCAGCTGCTGCTGGAAATCGGGGCAGTTCGGGTCGAACTGGGCTCATAACCTGTAGAGTGTAGGTCGTGGAACTTTTCGGAACTGGGTGTAGCGACCGCTGGGGCTACTGTTGGGCGCGTCGACGTGGCTACGGTTGCGACGGACGGTCCGATTGGGAGAAGTCGCAAGGCGGCACAGACGCGGTCTGACGAGACGGCGGTGCGGCTGGACGATCTGTTCTCTACCGAAGATTAGCAGTCTGGCTAATGTCGGGAAGCGGTCGATATGATTTCAACTAACCTGTTCTCTACCGAAGATTAGCAGTCTGGCTAATGTCGGGAAGCGGTAGAGAAGAGGAAGGGAAGCACAAGGAGCGCGTGTCAGGCAAACAGCGATACACTGACAGCAACACTCGAAGGAAGTCCCTGAGGTAATGTGCAGGTAGAGTTGAGGTCACCAAATGCTTCCCTCCATTCAAGCATTGTGGGCGTGATGGCGTAGTCGTTCGGCGCGCGGGCGCGCACTTAATGGTCGCGGGTTCAAGGCGCGCAGAGCGCAATCTTCTCTCGGTTTTTGTTCTTTTTGTTAGCTGAGGCGCGGCCTCAGGGTTTTTACCGGTGCTCCCGCGAGCAATCCTTTTTCCCCCTGAGGCGACCTCTTGGAGTAGCTGAATTGGCTAAGTCCCCTCTGCGCCTGAGTGCCTCCCTTTTGTTTTTAGCACCTTCCCACTCAGCCTGGTCCGCCACATCTCCGAAGATCCCTTCACCTTCATCCTTCGTTTTCGATCTCGTTGGCAATAAAGTCCGATATACTTGACTTGCTGCGAGCCTCACAACCGCGTCCCCTCCTCGGTTGTCCCTCGGTCGCCTGCCCCCGCCCAGTCGACCTTCCTTCGGCCTGATCCCCTCCTCCGCGTGTAGTCAACGTCTTCTGAAGAGGACGTTGCCTGCCACTTTTTTCAAGTCCGGCACCGCCAACCTTCGATCTCGCTTGCCCTTGCTCTATCCTGCATCCTGGACGAGCAATCGTCCACTACCCCTGAGTCGTCAGCTTCCTCCCCGTTGCCGAACTCATCCCCCGCTGACGCGTCGTGGTCATTCGCCACCTCATTCACTGAGTCCGACGACGAACGCGTCATCCCTTCGTACCCCTTCTTCCATCCTTCTCGAGCTCGCATCCGTTCTCCCCACAACCGCCAACCGCTACGCCGCGAACTCGCCATGGCCGAACCCACCGACACGTCGCGAGACACCACCGCCCCCGTCCGCGAAGACCCCTCGCGCGTGAATCCGCCTAAGTCCCCGCCGACGCATTCGCCGCACCCGCTCCAGGCCGCCGCCGTCATCACGTCCCTTGAATCCCGCCTCGCAGAATCGGAAGCCCTGCGCCGCGACTCGGAGACACGCATCCGCAAATTGGAGCAGATGGTGGAACGATTGATGAGAGAATCCACCGCACCTGCTGGGGCGCAGGTCGGGGAGGCTCTGCCGGTGAGACCGGTCCCCCTGGACGTCCCCCCGCACACATTTTTGGGACGCCCGGGAGCTGCCGCTGACCCCCTTGCTCGTACCCCTGGGGGGGAATCTCACAGCGGAATTAGGGACGGCCCTTCCTCGGCGGTGATTAGCTCTCGTTGGAGAGGGACATTGCCGGACCGGGAAGGGTTATGGACCGGAGATCATCCGGAAAGGTTGGTGATTTTCACTGCGTTTGGGGAGTCGTATCTTTCTCTCTTGTGCGACATCTCCACCTCCGACCTTTTCGACACGAGCCGAGTGATCCAGCTTGTGGCGACGCTATTTTTTCGTACGACAACCCGACAGCGCCGCCAATCCCCGCTCGATTGGGCCGTCGAGGCGATGAGGGACGCGCTTGGAGAAGGGCGCCCTCATTGTTGGACGTCGCTCATGAAGGCAGTGGGACGTCGTTGGCCCGACCCCGGGTTCGCCGATAGAGTGGCTCAAGACTTCCACGGATGTCGCCAGTCGTCGTCTCGGGCTTACGACCATGTCGGGGAGTGGCGGGCGCGGTACCGTGCCTTCGTGCACGACAACGATAGTTTCACCCTGTCGCCGCTTCAGCTCGCCACGACCTTCTACCAATCGCTCAGTGACTCCTCCAAGCGGGAAGTGCGGGCGGGAATGTTACGTGAATACCACGACAACTCGCTGGTGACAATTGGGCGATTCGGACTGAAGGTCCCGTCCATCGACGAGATTACCGAGTGGGCCGCTATCGCCGACGACATTTCTCCTCCGCCTTCGGTTCCGACCCCACCAAGCCGCACCGCGACCTATGGCGCGATCGTCAAAGCTCCCCGAGTGAGCCCACCTGCGACCAACACGCCCACCGTCGACGAGAGGTTCCAGATCCGACGAGCTCGATGGGTCGACCGCGCTACTAAGTGGCAGCAATCGCACTTGTGGAAGGACCGCTCCACCTGGTTTTCCCCGGCGCCCAGCGGGGTACCCACCAGCATGGCTTGCTTCAACTGCGGACGAGGCGGTCATTTCTCGCAGCACTGCACCGCGGAGCGTCAATCCCCGGTCGCCGTCCAACTCTCAGTGGTCGCTGTGGCCGACTTGGATGACGAAGAGTGGTCCTCGGTCGCAGGTGGTGACGAGGATCCCGAGGTGAGAGTCCCCATTCCACTCGAGCGTGTTCAGACTCGACCTTTGATGACAGGCAACGTCGGAGGGGATGACGATGACTACACGCGAGAGACGAGGGAGAGAGCGAGAGAGCGCGCGAAAGCGCGAAGGAGCGAAGGGGGTGTCGACCGAGGCGGCGGCAGTCGACCGAGAGGCAACCGCGGAGGATACGCGGCTGCAAGGCTCGCAGCAAGTCCAGTGTACCGAACTATGGTAGCCAACGAGGTCGGACAGAAGAGGGAGGGCAAACGATCCAAGAAATAGCTGACCAGGCCGGTGGGAAGGTCGAGTCGGCTGGGCGGCGGAAGTCGACCGAGAGGCAACCGCGGAGGATACGCGGCTGCAAGGCTCGCAGCAAGTCCAGTGTACCGGACTATGGTGGCCAACGAGGTCGGACAAAAGAGGAAGGGCAAACGATCCAAGAAATAGCTGACCAGGCCGATGGGAAGGTCGAGTCGGCTGGGCGGCGGCAGTCGACCGAGAGCAACCGAGGAGTGGATTCGGTCGGAAGGCTTCGCAGCAAATCAAGTGTAACGGACTTAATTGCCAGCGAAATGGGTAAAAAGAGGGAGGGTACGAGTCATGATAATGAGTGGACCAAGCTCTAGGGGAAGGGTGGCAAAAGCAAAGGGAGGGAAGTGCTCCCAGCGAAGGAAAGACTGAATCAAATAACTACACCACGAGGTCGCTTCAGGGGTAAAAAGGATTGCCTGCAAGGCACCGGTAAAAACCCCGAAGCCGGGCCTCGGATAACAAAAAGGAAAAGAAACCAAAAGGCAGATCACGCTCCGGGCGGATCGAACCCTCGACCACTGAGTGCGCGCCCGCGCGCCCTCACGACTACACCATCGCGCCGACAATGCTTGCAACGAACAAACCGGTAGCTGATGTCGACTCCGGCCGCAAACTTGGGAGACTTCCTTCGAGTATTGATGGCAGTGCAGGCTGTGCTCCTGACACTATCCCCCCCAGAAGGAAGTCTACCGTGCGGCGAGGCGGTGACGGTGCGGAATGAGTTGGGCGGCGGGCGGACTTAGGCGGTTTCGCGCGGCCGGGTCGGTCGGAGTTGGCCGTGCTCGGCCGGGGTCGGATTGGCGGAAGGGGACGGCGGGCCGTCTTCGGCAGCGGCGCAGGACGTGTCGCGCTCGGTGGCCATGGCGATCGCTCAACACGACAGTCGATGATTCCAGGACGAACGAGGCGGGCACGAGGCGACCATGCAATAAGGCGGCGGCGGTGCGAAACGAGTGTGGTGGCAGGCGGACTTGGGCGGGTTCGCGCGGCCGGGGTCGCGGTTGCGAAGAGGCGCGGCGCGCTGGCTGCGGCAGCGGCGCGCGACGTGTCACACTCGGCGGCCATGGCGATCACTCAACTCACAGTCAACAGCGATTCCAGGGCGAACGAGGGCGGTCACGAGACGGTAAGAAGAGGTGGGGGGGTGGGGGGTGGGGGAGGTGTGGGGGGTGGGGGGGAGGAACCACGCGGTCGTCAAAGAGGCCGAACTCGAGAGGCCGAACGGAGAGGAGGCGGACGACGCGAAGACGAAGGGCGGGAGGGCGGGAATGCTCGTCCAGGGTGTGGGACTGAGCGGTGAGAGAAGCTGGGACTGTCGCTAGCAATGCCGAACTTGAAAAAAGTGACAGGCAACGTCGGAGGGGATGACGATGACTACACGCGAGAGACGAGGGAGAGAGCGAGAGAGCGCGCGAAAGCGCGAAGGAGCGAAGGGGGTGTCGACCGAGGCGGCGGCAGTCGACCGAGAGGCAACCGCGGAGGATACGCGGCTGCAAGGCTCGCAGCAAGTCCAGTGTACCGAACTATGGTAGCCAACGAGGTCGGACAGAAGAGGGAGGGCAAACGATCCAAGAAATAGCTGACCAGGCCGGTGGGAAGGTCGAGTCGGCTGGGCGGCGGAAGTCGACCGAGAGGCAACCGCGGAGGATACGCGGCTGCAAGGCTCGCAGCAAGTCCAGTGTACCGGACTATGGTGGCCA
The DNA here is from genome assembly GCA_900102585.1 of Microbotryum saponariae. Classification (NCBI taxonomy): domain Eukaryota; kingdom Fungi; phylum Basidiomycota; class Microbotryomycetes; order Microbotryales; family Microbotryaceae; genus Microbotryum; species Microbotryum saponariae. The sequence continues at coordinate 963,332 of FMWQ01000047.1, read as the reverse complement.
ACGAGGTCGGACAAAAGAGGAAGGGCAAACGATCCAAGAAATAGCTGACCAGGCCGATGGGAAGGTCGAGTCGGCTGGGCGGCGGCAGTCGACCGAGAGCAACCGAGGAGTGGATTCGGTCGGAAGGCTTCGCAGCAAATCAAGTGTAACGGACTTAATTGCCAGCGAAATGGGTAAAAAGAGGGAGGGTACGAGTCATGATAATGAGTGGACCAAGCTCTAGGGGAAGGGTGGCAAAAGCAAAGGGAGGGAAGTGCTCCCAGCGAAGGAAAGACTGAATCAAATAACTACACCACGAGGTCGCTTCAGGGGTAAAAAGGATTGCCTGCAAGGCACCGGTAAAAACCCCGAAGCCGGGCCTCGGATAACAAAAAGGAAAAGAAACCAAAAGGCAGATCACGCTCCGGGCGGATCGAACCCTCGACCACTGAGTGCGCGCCCGCGCGCCCTCACGACTACACCATCGCGCCGACAATGCTTGCAACGAACAAACCGGTAGCTGATGTCGACTCCGGCCGCAAACTTGGGAGACTTCCTTCGAGTATTGATGGCAGTGCAGGCTGTGCTCCTGACATTTGAGTTCCGTTTCCGCTTCAATGACGCGCCCTTCTTGCCCTCCCGCAGACCCCGTTGGCCGAATGAAAGAAGGGGCTTCTTCTTCAGTCGACGTCGAAGTCTCATCAAGTAATCCGCAGCCAACCGCGCCGGCAAGTGATGCAGATCTACGTCGTCTTGCCGATGACTCGACCGACTCTGCGTTTGACGCGGTGGAAGACGTCCCCTCTTATGCTGATGCCGCGTCGCGAATGCGGCGATACTGGGGGCCGGAGGTGGTGTCGTCGCGCAAAGCGGAGAGGACTGCATCGGTGAGCTCTGTTCGTGTTCCGGTGCCGTTGGGGGTTTCTCTCTTGGAGTCCGACACGCCCCTGATCGACGTCGACGACTTCGCCCGACCCGCCGAGCCCGCGATTGTGCGCGCCCGCAATATTATTGCGTGGACGTTGCCGTCTGGGCGAACGCTGCGTTGCCTCGTCGACTCTGGTTCGGAAGTGGACTTGGTGGATCAGGATGTCGTGCGAACAGACCCGAGTTTCACGACGTCCCGCCTTACCGCGCCGCTGCACTTGCGCCTCGGCACTCGCGACAAATCTGACCGCTGCGCCGTGTTTGCCAACGCCCTCTTCACGTCCGGTTCCCTCGACCTCGGCTTGCAGGCGTTTTTCATTTGCCGTGTGACGGCATATGATGCTATCCTGGGTTTGCCGTTTCTGAAGGACACCGGCATGCTGGTAGGCTGGGGCGTCTTCACCGTCGCACGGCCGGGCCCTTCGCAGCCGGTCGCCAAGGGCACTCACGAGTGGGATCGCGCAGTCACGGTGGCGCCCATCTGCTCCGGCTCTGCCATTGGCTACGATCACCCAGGGTTGCTTCCTGACGACGAGATCATTGGCCTCGAGCCGCACAACCCTCTGCTGGATGTCGTCGACGACCCGGCGCTCGAGGATTTGTCTGAGTCCGAAGCACGAACACGATTGGCTGCCTTACTCGAGAAATACTCTGATGTGTTCGTAGATTCGCTCCCAATGGACCGACTCCCGCCTTATCGACCCGTCAATCACGAAATCCCTTTGATCGACCCCAACGAGAAGGTCAAGCCGAGGGTCTATCCCCTTGCCGACAAATATCGTAGCCAGTGGGCGGAGCATTCAGCTAAGTACACTCGCGGTCGCTTCTGGGTTTCTGGTCCGATCGACTCTGCGGCTCCGGTCTTCGCCATTCCGAAAAAGAACTCCCAGACCGCTCGCTTTGTGATCGACCTCCGCGCTCGCAACAGCAACACCGCCAAGCGTTTTTCACCTATCCCCGACATGACCAGTGTTCGCTACGAAGTGGCACGTTCGCGCTACCGGTCCAAATTCGACGTGGCCGCAGCGTTTGAGCAGGTGCGGGTCATACCCGAGCACGTCGATCGCACCGGCTTCGCCACGGTCACGGGCACGTACACGTCGCGGGTGATGCAGTTTGGGGACACCAATGCGCCCAACACCCTGAACTTGTTGACATCGGCGATGTTTCAGCCGTGCCTCTCGTTTGCCAAGATCTTTTTCGACGATGTTCACGTCCATTCCGATACTCGTCGCGCGCACTTAAGACACATCGAGATTTTGCTGATGACACTGCGACATTATCGGTTCTACTTAGGATCCAACAAATCCGAGTGGTTCTCAAAGTCGTTAGATTCCTTGGGCGCGATCATCTCCGACGACGGCATCGAGGTCGACCCGGCCAAGTGGGAGCGTATCCGACAGTGGCCGACTCCACACAACAAGACCGACGTTCAGCGTTTCCTCGGCACCGTGAATTGGATGCGAGATCACCTGCCCCACCTCTCGATCACCTTGGAGCCCATCACCGCATTATTAGCGCAATCGACGTCGTGGCGTTGGAACGAGCGCGAGCAGCAGGCCTTCGACACCGTCAAGTCCCTCGTGCCAGCAACACTGCGACCGATCGACGGCGCTAAGGTCACCTCCGGCGAGCACAAAATCTACTTGTTCACCGATGCCAGTCGTGTTGGCATTGGCGCTTGCCTGGCCTCGGGCCCCACTCGTTCGCAGGCCATTCCTACGCGATTCTTCTCCGCTAAGTTCAATGGCGCTCAGCTCAATTATCACGTCACTGATAAGGAGTTCTTAGCCGTCGTTTCGGCGTGTCGGGCGTTCGAGCAGCACTTGATCGGTTACCCCTTCGTCATCGTCACCGACCACCAAGCCCTTCGCACGATTAAAACGCAGAAGTTACGCCAAACACCCCGGCACATCCGCATGTGTCTCGAACTCAGCCGTTTCGACTTCGAATTCGAATTCATTGCGGGCAAGAACAACTCCCTTGCCGATTCGTTGTCACGCTTGTGGGAAGTCAAGGAGGGATCGCCCGAGGATCAGGTCAAGGAGAATGAGTTGGAGGATATGTTCTTTGATGGAGAACGCCACGGATTCACTACACACGGTGAGAGCCTCCCTGAGGAACGTCCTTACACCTCACCATCTCCCGATCGGTTGCCTCCTGTTGATTTTGCCTTCGGGCCCCAACGCGACGATTGCGAGGCAGGCTCTCCCGGATACTACGCGCTCAAGGACGAATCGCAAGACGAGGACGTGAATGGACGGGATTTAGGGAATTTGTTCTTGAAGGAAGAATGCCACGAGTTCACTACACCTGGTGAGAGCCTCCCTGAGGAACGTCCTTACACCTCACCTTCGCACGATCGGTTGCCCCCTGTTGATTGTGCCTTCGGGCCCTGGGATCACGGCTACGACGCAGGCTCTCCCGGTTCCCATCGTCTGGCCGAGAACATTATGGACGCCGTCGACTCTTCTACCGGCCCCCTTTCTCCTCCCATCGCCGTCAATCGAGTTCATGCTATCGCCGCGGCCCCCGCCAACGACGCGCCCATTCCAGTCGATGCCGACGCCGATGAACTCGACTTACTGGGAGCCGCCGCCGATGAGGTCAACGACGCCCCTGTAGTCCATCGACCGCCCGACCCGCTGCCGCAACCTTTCCTCGACGCCGTCATCCGAGCCTACGCCCACGATTCGCAAGCCCAAGTCATTGTTGACGACCCGCTGTCATGGCCGATGTTTCGGGTGACCGAGGAAGGGAGGATCTTGCGTGTACATCCAGATGAGTCTCTTTCCCTGTTTGTGCCTCGCGGTCTCGCTACCGGCGTTGTCGACTCCGACAAGCTCCCATCGCTGCGCGAGCTCGTGCTTTCGGAGATCCATCGGAGCGTCGGGCACGCGGGACATCGCATCACCTTGGCCGCCATACGTCCTTTGTATTGGTGGTCGTCCATGTCTGCCGATTGCGCCAAGTTCTGCCATTCATGCGAAGATTGTGCCCGAGGCAAAGCGTCCACTCAAGTCCCTTATGGCCGACTGCATCCGATGCCGATCCCTTCTGGCCCATGGGAACAAGTGGCCATCGACTTCATGACGGGACTGCCTCCGGTCGAGTTCGAAGGGATGATGGTCGCTCAAATCATGGTGGTCACTGACACTTGGGGCAAGATGTATGAGACGTTCACCACTACTGTCAGGAGAGGTTGAGAGTCGAACAGAAGTGATCTATTTCAGCGTACCTATGAGACGTTCACCACTACTGTCAGGAGAGGTTGAGAGTCGAACAGAAGTGATGAGAAGGAAGCTAAGAAACAGAAAGGGGGGGGGGCCACGCTGGGATAGTCCCAGGCGCGTGACAATGTACATCCCTAAGTCAGCCGCGGGTGAAATCGCCGGCGCGCCTAAGTCCCCACCGCAAGGGGGCGGGCTAGCGGGCGCGCGCATGAATCCGCCGGCGCTGGCGCGCTGAGGCAGTCGCGCGCGTCTAAGTCCCCACCGCCGGGGGCGGGCTAGCAAGTGCGCGCAACGACCGAGGCGCCCCTGTCGAGCTGAGAGTGGACTCTTCACACCCCCCCCCACGCGAATGCGAGGCAGACCCAAGCCGCGGGTGTCGAGTGCGAAGGCCGAGGGCGTAGCAGTGCGTTGAGAAGACCTTTGGGCCGAGAGCCTTGGTGAAGATGTCGGCCACCATGTCGCTGGTACCCACATGCGAGAGAGAGATGTCGCCCCGATTCACCATGTCCCGAACGAAGTGCTCACGCAAGCGTATGTGCCGAGTGCCAGAGACGCGGACAGGATCGTGAGCAACTGCAGCAGCGGCTTCGTTGTCAGTAAAGATGTGAGCCGGTGCAACAGGTTGTACATGGAGCTCTTCGAGCAGCTGACTGAGGTAAATCCCTTCCTTGCCAGCATGCGAGAGGGCGAGGTATTCAGCGTCGGTGGTCGAATCGGCAACTCGAGACTGGCGTTTGGACGACCAGGACACGGCCGAGCCAGCGATGTAGAAGACGTAGCCCATGGTGGACACCGATGTGTCGATGCAGGCCCCCCAGTTCGCGTCGGAGTAGCCTACCACACCCGTGATGCGAGCCTGGCCGCGAGCATACACGAGTTCGTTGCGATACGTGGCCCGGAGATAGCGTAGGATGTGCTTGACCGCAATCCAATGACGACGACCGGGGTTGTTGGCGAAGCGGGCCAGGTAGGACACGGCGAAGGCGATGTCAGGGCGGGTACCGAGCGAAATGTAGAGGAGCGAGCCGATAGCCTGCAGATACCATGACCTGATCCGTTCGGTGCCTTGACCCGGGATAGCAGTGAGCGAAAGGCCGGGAGTCATCGGAACTGTAGTGCCGCGAGTCGTGGTGTCGAAGTGGAACCGAGCGAGCACGTCCATGATGTACCGTTCCTGGGATAGGGCGATAGAGCCGTCGTCGAACCGCCTGATCTGGATGCCGAGGATATACTCGGCCGGGCCGAGGCGCTTGACTCCGTAGCGTTGGTCCAGGCCTGAGATGACACGTTCGATTTCGGCCAGTTCCGGGCTGATCATCAGGAGGTCGTCGACGTACAGTGCGATGTAGTGTGGACATTGACGATCATCGAGCCAAGAGTATACGCAGTGGTCGGTGCCCGTCGCCGTGTAACCGAGGGCCCGAAGCGAAGCGTCGATGTGTCGATTCCAGATTCGGCCAGCCTGTTTGAGCCCGTAGATGGAGCGTCGCAGGCGAAGCACCTTGTCGCTGGGAAGGTCGAAGCCGCGCGGTGCCGTCATCCAGATGTCGTGGTCAAGGTCGCCATGCAGATATGCTTTGTCGATGTCCGCCTGGTGCACGTGCAAGCCGTTGGCGGCCGCCAGCGCGAGGAGTGAGCGTATCGAGGAGAAGCGTGCGACCGGTGCGAACGTTTCGTTGAAGTCGATGCCGTCGCGTTGCCGATTGCCTTGCGCGACCAGCCTTGCCTTGTGTCCAGTGACTTCGCCGAGTGCGTTCCGTTTCGTTTTCCAGACGAACTTGGATGTAACGATAGTCGCACCCGCGGGCACCGTGGCTCGGTCCTCGATGGTGAAGACCTTGAAGTCGTCGCGCATGGAGGTGAACTCGTCGGTGGCGGCTTTGGCCCATACTTCACGCTTGTCGCTAGACATCGCCTCGCGCCAGGTCTGTGGGTCGCTCGTGATGGACTTGACTGGCTGAATTGCCTCTGTGTCAGAGGTGTCGTCGTCGATGGCGATGAAGGCGCGGTGGTGTCGGGTGAGGAAATCGATTTCGTCCGGAGATTCGTCGCGAGAGTGGCGCCCAATGAGGTCGAGTTCGTCGGGCGACTCCTCAGCCGATGCGGGCTCGCGGTACGTGCTGAAGTCTGGGTGGTGCACGTCCTGTAGATCGAGGCGAACCTGGGGCTGTGAGCCGAGGAGGTCGAGGGGATCGGCGGAGTCTTCAGAGTCGGTCGGTAAGGCCGAGGGTGACGATGACGCAGCCGACGATGGTGAAAGTGCAGGCGATGGCGCAGACGACGGTGATGAGGGCGACGCAGGCGACGGTGACGAGGACGATTCGGCATCTGTGAAGTTAAGTAAGGTTCCGCCAGTGTACCCTGGGGCCACGTCAACGGCGCTCATGGCAGAATCATCAAGGGGGATGAGACGTCCATGTGCGCCGACCTTACTAGTGGGGTCCATGTCTTGACAACGGTTTGAGATTCGGTGGTGGGAGCGCTGGCGAAGTGCGTGTCGCCGTCTTGCTCAGTGGGGTCGCCATGTAATCCGGGGAATTCAGTGTCGAGGAACGTGGCATTTCTGCCAAGTATAATCTTCTGTGTTGTAGTGTCGTAGAAGCGAAAGGCTTTTGAAGCCAGGTCGTAGCCGGTGAAAAAAACGCGAACCGCCTTCGGGTCGAGTTTGGAGCGAAGTTCGGGCGCGACCGTAAGCCAAGCTGTACAGCCGAACGGGTGAAGCGCCGAGGCAGTGGTGTGGTCACCCTGCCAGACGGAGTTTGGTGTTGCCTTGTCCAGGGCCGCGTGTTGACACAGGTTCTTGCAGTAAACGAAATAAGCTGCAGCCTCCTCCCAGAATGTCTTGGGTAGGTGGGCGTCGACAAGGAGGGCAAGGACGCCTTCGACAATGGAACGATTGACCCGCTCTGCACGACCGTTCTGTTGAGGCGTGCGTGGGATAGAGTATTGTCGACGGGTGCCTCGTGTCTTGCAGAACTCTGTGAACGCTCTCGAACAGTATTCGCCACCGTTGTCGGTTCGGAGGACCTTCAGCGTCGCACCCGTCTCGAGTTCAACCTCGGCTAGCCAAGTTTTGAATATGCCGAAGACTTCGCTTTTGTGTCCGATTGCGTAGGCCCAGAGTTTGCGCGAGTAATCGTCAAGGAATGTGACCAGGTAACGTTTGCCAGTCAAGGACCGCTCGGGGAAGGAAAGCACATCGCTGTGTACAAGGCCGAGTCTCTCTGAGGAGTGCGAATCCGAATCGGGAAAGGGAAGACGATGGCCCTTTGCGCTGAGGCAAGCATTGCAGACAAACTTCTCTACCTCTTCGTCACTATATCCGGCCCTGAGACCCTCCAGCAAACCAGCGGCAACCATCTTCTGTATGGAGGACGGTGCGAGATGGCCGAGGCAGCGATGGAGAGTCAGCAGGGGCACGGACGACTGTGAGCGAGAAAGGAGAGCAAGGTGCTGACATTTGGAATGATCAGCGTCCAGCAAGTAGAGCCCTTCGTCGAGTCGTGCGCCTTCAGCGATGTCGTTGCCGTCCTTGTCAATGTGGATGCCGTGTTTTGTGAAGGCGACACGGACATCGTCGGTGTCGCAAAGTCGAGAGACCGAGAGAAGATTGACAAACAGGCCCGGAGTGTGCAGCACGCCGGTAAGCGTGATCGGATGACCCGAGGCGGCAATGAAGGCGATGTTTCCCGTTCCGATGGCGTTGATGCCCCCTGCAATACCACCAATCTTCGTAGGAGCGATATGGCGATAGGTCGTGAACAGCGACTTGTCCGAGACCATGTGCGAAGTGGCGCCCGAGTCGACGACAAAAGAGTGGTTGCGAAGCTGGCGACGACGAGCGAGAAGACCGGTGGCGAGACATCCGACATGGTGTTGCGAGTCGACGGTCGAGTCAGCGGTGTCGGGCTTTTTGCCGTCCTCGAGCGCCTTCTTGCAGTCGAGAGACCAGTGATCCTTCTTCTTGCAGGAGCGACAGGGTCCTGGCGGCGGGTGTTGCGCCCTCGTAGGGCACTCCGCGACTCGGTGCGAAGGGCTGCGACAGGCGAGACACTTGAGACGAGTAGAACGTGACGACGACGAGGCAAGAAGGGCCGATTGAGTGCTGGGGATGTTCGTTGACCGAAGTTGGACTCGCATACGGTCGGCAAGCGAATCAATGTCGGGGAGAGTTCGTTGCGTGCGCTGTTCATCGGTGAACGACGCCTTGAAGCTCTCGAGGGACGGGTGGGCGATTGCAAGGAGGAGTGTGGCGAGAACATCATTGATAGTTGTCTTTGTGTCGATGATCTCTTGCGCAACGGCTTTGAAGTCCATGATCCACCCGTCGAATTCGGCAACCGTGCCGGGCATGGGACGGAAACCCCAGAGTCGTGAGAAGAGCTCGAGCGTGCGGGTGGCGTCGTCAGGGGCGTACCGCGATTTCAGCGTCGAGTAGATTGTCGGCGCTGTCAGGTCGGCGGTAGGGATTTTGTCGAGGACTGCCGAGACTTCGGCCGAGTCAATCGAATTCGCAAGGACCTCACGAGCGACGGCGTCGCGAGCGGAGCGTTGCGAAGGTGTCCAGTCGTCGGGTGCGATACCGTCGAGGACGTACGAGCGGATGTCGTCCGCTAGGCACAGGCGAAGTTGGCGTGTCCAGTTCGCGAAGGTCTTCGCACCATCCAAGCGTGCGTGCTTTGGAAAGGCAGTGCGAGTGGTGCCGGACGTCGTGGCGGGTGTGGCAGTGCCGGAAGCGGCAGCGGTGAGACCCGACAGCAGCGATGTAAGTGCGGCGAGCTGTTCGGCGGGAATCGGAGGGTTGGCACCCGTCGCGAGGGGTGGTGTCGTGGTCATGCCAGCTGGTGGCTCGTGGGCTTATAACCTATGAGACGTTCACCACTACTGTCAGGAGAGGTTGAGAGTCGAACAGAAGTGATCTATTTCAGCGTACCTATGAGACGTTCACCACTACTGTCAGGAGAGGTTGAGAGTCGAACAGAAGTGATGAGAAGGAAGCTAAGAAACAGAAAGGGGGGGGGGCCACGCTGGGATAGTCCCAGGCGCGTGACAATGTACATCCCTAAGTCAGCCGCGGGTGAAATCGCCGGCGCGCCTAAGTCCCCACCGCAAGGGGGCGGGCTAGCGGGCGCGCGCATGAATCCGCCGGCGCTGGCGCGCTGAGGCAGTCGCGCGCGTCTAAGTCCCCACCGCCGGGGGCGGGCTAGCAAGTGCGCGCAACGACCGAGGCGCCCCTGTCGAGCTGAGAGTGGACTCTTCACAAGATGGTCCACCTGATTCCCCTCCCAGCCGACGCCGACTCCGAGCTCGTTGCCGACAGGTACTACGCCACCATCTTTCGACTGCATGGGACGCCTTCCGCCATCGTTTCCGATCGCGATCCCAAGTTCACCTCGCAGTTTTGGCGAGCATTGCAGGCGAAGGTCGGCACCGTCTTGCGGATGTCAACAGCGGCGCACCCAGAGACCGACGGATCGAGTGAGAACCGAATCAAGATGGTCACCCAAACCCTGCGCATCATGGTGTCGTCAAACCACGAGGCTTGGGCATCTCGTCTTGTTGAAGCTGAGTTCGCTCTTAACTCTTCCGTTGCGGTTTCCACGTCTCTGTCGGCTTTCGAGGCGACTTACGGTTACCTTCCTCGACGCTGGCCCACCGATTCCTGGTCTGTCTCGGACGTCCCGCGTGCGGAAGCGTTTGCCCGAATCCGACAGTTACGGAATCTCGACGTCACGGATGCGATCATTGGTGCACGCCTCGATCAGACTCACCAGGCCAACAAGCATCGACGCCCGGATGATCCCGCCTTTCGGACCGGCAGTTATGTCTATCTTTCGACCAAGAACCTGGCAGTTCCTGAAGGGATGAAGTCGAAGTTGTTGCCGCGCTACATTGGTCCTTTCCGTATCCGAGCGGCCATTCCAGCGACGTCCAGTTACGACCTCGAGCTTCCCCCAGCAATGTCGCGAGTGCACAGTCGCTTCCATGCTCGACTGCTTCGCCCCTATGTTGAGAACGATGCTGAGAGGTTCCCTGGGCGTGACCCCGCAGTTCTTTTTGTTGAAGATGTAGCCGACGCGGCCGACAACTCCGCCATTCCGGAACGGATTGTTCGCGATCGTCGGAACGCTCGGGGCAATCGTTCGTTCTTGGTTCGATGGATTGGCCGTAAGGACATCGATGACACTTGGATGTCAGAGCAGTCCCTCCGCTTCGACCATCCATCCCTACTCGACGCCTACCTGGCACAACTCGATCGCTCAAATCGCCGCCTGTCCTCCCGGTAGACTTCCTTCTGGGGGGACAATGTCAGGCAAACAGCGATACACTGACAGCAACACTCGAAGGAAGTCCCTGAGGTAATGTGCAGGTAGAGTTGAGGTCACCAAATGCTTCCCTCCATTCAAGCATTGTGGGCGTGATGGCGTAGTCGTTCGGCGCGCGGGCGCGCACTTAATGGTCGCGGGTTCAAGGCGCGCAGAGCGCAATCTTCTCTCGGTTTTTGTTCTTTTTGTTAGCTGAGGCGCGGCCTCAGGGTTTTTACCGGTGCTCCCGCGAGCAATCCTTTTTCCCCCTGAGGCGACCTCTTGGAGTAGCTGAATTGGCTAAGTCCCCTCTGCGCCTGAGTGCCTCCCTTTTGTTTTTAGCACCTTCCCACTCAGCCTGGTCCGCCACATCTCCGAAGATCCCTTCACCTTCATCCTTCGTTTTCGATCTCGTTGGCAATAAAGTCCGATATACTTGACTTGCTGCGAGCCTCACAACCGCGTCCCCTCCTCGGTTGTCCCTCGGTCGCCTGCCCCCGCCCAGTCGACCTTCCTTCGGCCTGATCCCCTCCTCCGCGTGTAGTCAACGTCTTCTGAAGAGGACGTTGCCTGCCAGCGCGAGTCTGACAAGGTTCTAGCAAGCGGGCGCGCAAAGGATCTACTGCAAATCGGGCGGATGCGCTGCTAAGCATCAAGGGCAAACTCCAAGTGGGTCATTCGGGTGCTGAGAGGGGTCGTGTTGGACAACGGCCACGAGGGGAAACCTATCTACGATGTCGAGTGTTGGTGAGCGAGGGAGTCCATAGCGACGAGACTCAGGTTGCGAACGGCGGGCGTCATGCATGGGCGATACTCTTGATGGCCGATGGAACATGAGGACGGCGGCGGCAAGCTGCTGGTGACTAAGTGGAGGCATTGGCTCAGCAAGACTGGAGGGCAGACGGCCAGAGTCCCGGCGTGGAGGCGGCGGCGCGCGGGCGTGAGTTGAGCAGGCCGGCGCGAGGCAGGAGGGCGACGGCTTGGCTGCGAAGGCGAAGGCGCCGAGGTGAAAATGGGGCGGCGGCTTGGCTGCGAAGGCAAAGGCGCCGAGGCGAAAATGGGCGGACCTGACAACGGCGGCCCAAGGTTGAAGTGTTCGAACGCTTGTAGTAGAATGAAATTCAACACCCCCCCTCGTTCGAACGCTTCCAGAAGAGCACGAAGGGAGGTTGGGATAGGTAGTGTAATCGACGACGTAGTGACCGGTGTAGGGGGACCTGAGCGGATGGAGGGAGCGAGGGACTTTACCAATTCTGACCGGCGCTTGTGGAAGGCTCTGGGAAATCTTGGAACCTCGAGACTGTTGCTACGACGGGTTCATCCTCCGGTTGATCTGTGTTTCGAGTCGCGAATTGCTGTTGTTGTTGGTTGCGCCGGTCAATGTAACGTTGTCGCGCTTCGTCATCGGGGCAGTCGCGGACGCGGTGCAAGCCGGTCTTGCAGGCGGGACAGAGGTAACGAGCCGGTGGTAGTTTCGGTTTGGACGAAGATGATGACGGTGAAGGTGTTGCAGCAAACGCGGTCAAAGTCGAGCTGGCATTGCGAGTGTCGTGGTGATTCTTGACCTGTTTGTGCGCAAGGGCCATTAAGTTTGACGGTGTTGGGAGCTGGTCGGTGTTGTGCAATTCCATGTACTGCCGGAATGCGTCGAGTTCGTCGGGGATAAGAGTGAGGGCTCGAGCCGTGATGACGTCGGTAATCGTGATTTGGGCGGACTCGAGGCAGTTCGATTGGTTGAGGAATTCGGTCATCCATTCGACGAAGCCCTTCTCCTCGATGGGGGCGCGCGGAATGTTGAAGAATGAGTGGAGCAGACGGAGTGTAGACTGTGATGACGTCGGGTTGTACTCTCGGTCGAGGTGTTCGTAATAGGCCCGGGCGCGTTCGTGCGTCGAGGCGACGGTGAGAAGGGACTTGCGAACATTACCGGCAACACCGTCGGAGACTTGGCGGACAGCAAATATTTCGACATTTTCACGGTCGATGGCATCGGCACGGTCGGGTAGAGTTCCTGGCAGGCAACGTCCTCTTCAGAAGACGTTGACTACACGCGGAGGAGGGGATCAGGCCGAAGGAAGGTCGACTGGGCGGGGGCAGGCGACCGAGGGACAACCGAGGAGGGGACGCGGTTGTGAGGCTCGCAGCAAGTCAAGTATATCGGACTTTATTGCCAACGAGATCGAAAACGAAGGATGAAGGTGAAGGGATCTTCGGAGATGTGGCGGACCAGGCTGAGTGGGAAGGTGCTAAAAACAAAAGGGAGGCACTCAGGCGCAGAGGGGACTTAGCCAATTCAGCTACTCCAAGAGGTCGCCTCAGGGGGAAAAAGGATTGCTCGCGGGAGCACCGGTAAAAACCCTGAGGCCGCGCCTCAGCTAACAAAAAGAACAAAAACCGAGAGAAGATTGCGCTCTGCGCGCCTTGAACCCGCGACCATTAAGTGCGCGCCCGCGCGCCGAACGACTACGCCATCACGCCCACAATGCTTGAATGGAGGGAAGCATTTGGTGACCTCAACTCTACCTGCACATTACCTCAGGGACTTCCTTCGAGTGTTGCTGTCAGTGTATCGCTGTTTGCCTGACATTGTCCCCCCCAGAAGGAAGTCTACCGGGAGGACAGGCGGCGATTTGAGCGATCGAGTTGTGCCAGGTAGGCGTCGAGTAGGGATGGATGGTCGAAGCGGAGGGACTGCTCTGACATCCAAGTGTCATCGATGTCCTTACGGCCAATCCATCGAACCAAGAACGAACGATTGCCCCGAGCGTTCCGACGATCGCGAACAATCCGTTCCGGAATGGCGGAGTTGTCGGCCGCGTCGGCTACATCTTCAACAAAAAGAACTGCGGGGTCACGCCCAGGGAACCTCTCAGCATCGTTCTCAACATAGGGGCGAAGCAGTCGAGCATGGAAGCGACTGTGCACTCGCGACATTGCTGGGGGAAGCTCGAGGTCGTAACTGGACGTCGCTGGAATGGCCGCTCGGATACGGAAAGGACCAATGTAGCGCGGCAACAACTTCGACTTCATCCCTTCAGGAACTGCCAGGTTCTTGGTCGAAAGATAGACATAACTGCCGGTCCGAAAGGCGGGATCATCCGGGCGTCGATGCTTGTTGGCCTGGTGAGTCTGATCGAGGCGTGCACCAATGATCGCATCCGTGACGTCGAGATTCCGTAACTGTCGGATTCGGGCAAACGCTTCCGCACGCGGGACGTCCGAGACAGACCAGGAATCGGTGGGCCAGCGTCGAGGAAGGTAACCGTAAGTCGCCTCGAAAGCCGACAGAGACGTGGAAACCGCAACGGAAGAGTTAAGAGCGAACTCAGCTTCAACAAGACGAGATGCCCAAGCCTCGTGGTTTGACGACACCATGATGCGCAGGGTTTGGGTGACCATCTTGATTCGGTTCTCACTCGATCCGTCGGTCTCTGGGTGCGCCGCTGTTGACATCCGCAAGACGGTGCCGACCTTCGCCTGCAATGCTCGCCAAAACTGCGAGGTGAACTTGGGATCGCGATCGGAAACGATGGCGGAAGGCGTCCCATGCAGTCGAAAGATGGTGGCGTAGTACCTGTCGGCAACGAGCTCGGAGTCGGCGTCGGCTGGGAGGGGAATCAGGTGGACCATCTTGCCCCAAGTGTCAGTGACCACCATGATTTGAGCGACCATCATCCCTTCGAACTCGACCGGAGGCAGTCCCGTCATGAAGTCGATGGCCACTTGTTCCCATGGGCCAGAAGGGATCGGCATCGGATGCAGTCGGCCATAAGGGACTTGAGTGGACGCTTTGCCTCGGGCACAATCTTCGCATGAATGGCAGAACTTGGCGCAATCGGCAGACATGGACGACCACCAATACAAAGGACGTATGGCGGCCAAGGTGATGCGATGTCCCGCGTGCCCGACGCTCCGATGGATCTCCGAAAGCACGAGCTCGCGCAGCGATGGGAGCTTGTCGGAGTCGACAACGCCGGTAGCGAGACCGCGAGGCACAAACAGGGAAAGAGACTCATCTGGATGTACACGCAAGATCCTCCCTTCCTCGGTCACCCGAAACATCGGCCATGACAGCGGGTCGTCAACAATGACTTGGGCTTGCGAATCGTGGGCGTAGGCTCGGATGACGGCGTCGAGGAAAGGTTGCGGCAGCGGGTCGGGCGGTCGATGGACTACAGGGGCGTCGTTGACCTCATCGGCGGCGGCTCCCAGTAAGTCGAGTTCATCGGCGTCGGCATCGACTGGAATGGGCGCGTCGTTGGCGGGGGCCGCGGCGATAGCATGAACTCGATTGACGGCGATGGGAGGAGAAAGGGGGCCGGTAGAAGAGTCGACGGCGTCCATAATGTTCTCGGCCAGACGATGGGAACCGGGAGAGCCTGCGTCGTAGCCGTGATCCCAGGGCCCGAAGGCACAATCAACAGGGGGCAACCGATCGTGCGAAGGTGAGGTGTAAGGACGTTCCTCAGGGAGGCTCTCACCAGGTGTAGTGAACTCGTGGCATTCTTCCTTCAAGAACAAATTCCCTAAATCCCGTCCATTCACGTCCTCGTCTTGCGATTCGTCCTTGAGCGCGTAGTATCCGGGAGAGCCTGCCTCGCAATCGTCGCGTTGGGGCCCGAAGGCAAAATCAACAGGAGGCAACCGATCGGGAGATGGTGAGGTGTAAGGACGTTCCTCAGGGAGGCTCTCACCGTGTGTAGTGAATCCGTGGCGTTCTCCATCAAAGAACATATCCTCCAACTCATTCTCCTTGACCTGATCCTCGGGCGATCCCTCCTTGACTTCCCACAAGCGTGACAACGAATCGGCAAGGGAGTTGTTCTTGCCCGCAATGAATTCGAATTCGAAGTCGAAACGGCTGAGTTCGAGACACATGCGGATGTGCCGGGGTGTTTGGCGTAACTTCTGCGTTTTAATCGTGCGAAGGGCTTGGTGGTCGGTGACGATGACGAAGGGGTAACCGATCAAGTGCTGCTCGAACGCCCGACACGCCGAAACGACGGCTAAGAACTCCTTATCAGTGACGTGATAATTGAGCTGAGCGCCATTGAACTTAGCGGAGAAGAATCGCGTAGGAATGGCCTGCGAACGAGTGGGGCCCGAGGCCAGGCAAGCGCCAATGCCAACACGACTGGCATCGGTGAACAAGTAGATTTTGTGCTCGCCGGAGGTGACCTTAGCGCCGTCGATCGGTCGCAGTGTTGCTGGCACGAGGGACTTGACGGTGTCGAAGGCCTGCTGCTCGCGCTCGTTCCAACGCCACGACGTCGATTGCGCTAATAATGCGGTGATGGGCTCCAAGGTGATCGAGAGGTGGGGCAGGTGATCTCGCATCCAATTCACGGTGCCGAGGAAACGCTGAACGTCGGTCTTGTTGTGTGGAGTCGGCCACTGTCGGATACGCTCCCACTTGGCCGGGTCGACCTCGATGCCGTCGTCGGAGATGATCGCGCCCAAGGAATCTAACGACTTTGAGAACCACTCGGATTTGTTGGATCCTAAGTAGAACCGATAATGTCGCAGTGTCATCAGCAAAATCTCGATGTGTCTTAAGTGCGCGCGACGAGTATCGGAATGGACGTGAACATCGTCGAAAAAGATCTTGGCAAACGAGAGGCACGGCTGAAACATCGCCGATGTCAACAAGTTCAGGGTGTTGGGCGCATTGGTGTCCCCAAACTGCATCACCCGCGACGTGTACGTGCCCGTGACCGTGGCGAAGCCGGTGCGATCGACGTGCTCGGGTATGACCCGCACCTGCTCAAACGCTGCGGCCACGTCGAATTTGGACCGGTAGCGCGAACGTGCCACTTCGTAGCGAACACTGGTCATGTCGGGGATAGGTGAAAAACGCTTGGCGGTGTTGCTGTTGCGAGCGCGGAGGTCGATCACAAAGCGAGCGGTCTGGGAGTTCTTTTTCGGAATGGCGAAGACCGGAGCCGCAGAGTCGATCGGACCAGAAACCCAGAAGCGACCGCGAGTGTACTTAGCTGAATGCTCCGCCCACTGGCTACGATATTTGTCGGCAAGGGGATAGACCCTCGGCTTGACCTTCTCGTTGGGGTCGATCAAAGGGATTTCGTGATTGACGGGTCGATAAGGCGGGAGTCGGTCCATTGGGAGCGAATCTACGAACACATCAGAGTATTTCTCGAGTAAGGCAGCCAATCGTGTTCGTGCTTCGGACTCAGACAAATCCTCGAGCGCCGGGTCGTCGACGACATCCAGCAGAGGGTTGTGCGGCTCGAGGCCAATGATCTCGTCGTCAGGAAGCAACCCTGGGTGATCGTAGCCAATGGCAGAGCCGGAGCAGATGGGCGCCACCGTGACTGCGCGATCCCACTCGTGAGTGCCCTTGGCGACCGGCTGCGAAGGGCCCGGCCGTGCGACGGTGAAGACGCCCCAGCCTACCAGCATGCCGGTGTCCTTCAGAAACGGCAAACCCAGGATAGCATCATATGCCGTCACACGGCAAATGAAAAACGCCCGCAAGCCGAGGTCGAGGGAACCGGACGTGAAGAGGGCGTTGGCAAACACGGCGCAGCGGTCAGATTTGTCGCGAGTGCCGAGGCGCAAGTGCAGCGGCGCGGTAAGGCGGGACGTCGTGAAACTCGGGTCTGTTCGCACGACATCCTGATCCACCAAGTCCACTTCCGAACCAGAGTCGACGAGGCAACGCAGCGTTCGCCCAGACGGCAACGTCCACGCAATAATATTGCGGGCGCGCACAATCGCGGGCTCGGCGGGTCGGGCGAAGTCGTCGACGTCGATCAGGGGCGTGTCGGACTCCAAGAGAGAAACCCCCAACGGCACCGGAACACGAACAGAGCTCACCGATGCAGTCCTCTCCGCTTTGCGCGACGACACCACCTCCGGCCCCCAGTATCGCCGCATTCGCGACGCGGCATCAGCATAAGAGGGGACGTCTTCCACCGCGTCAAACGCAGAGTCGGTCGAGTCATCGGCAAGACGACGTAGATCTGCATCACTTGCCGGCGCGGTTGGCTGCGGATTACTTGATGAGACTTCGACGTCGACTGAAGAAGAAGCCCCTTCTTTCATTCGGCCAACGGGGTCTGCGGGAGGGCAAGAAGGGCGCGTCATTGAAGCGGAAACGGAACTCAAAGGTCGAGTCTGAACACGCTCGAGTGGAATGGGGACTCTCACCTCGGGATCCTCGTCACCACCTGCGACCGAGGACCACTCTTCGTCATCCAAGTCGGCCACAGCGACCGCTGAGAGTTGGACGGCGACCGGGGATTGACGCTCCGCGGTGCAGTGCTGCGAGAAATGACCGCCTCGTCCGCAGTTGAAGCAAGCCATGCTGGTGGGTACCCCGCTGGGCGCCGGGGAAAACCAGGTGGAGCGGTCCTTCCACAAGTGCGATTGCTGCCACTTAGTAGCGCGGTCGACCCATCGAGCTCGTCGGATCTGGAACCTCTCGTCGACGGTGGGCGTGTTGGTCGCAGGTGGGCTCACTCGGGGAGCTTTGACGATCGCGCCATAGGTCGCGGTGCGGCTTGGTGGGGTCGGAACCGAAGGCGGAGGAGAAATGTCGTCGGCGATAGCGGCCCACTCGGTAATCTCGTCGATGGACGGGACCTTCAGTCCGAATCGCCCAATTGTCACCAGCGAGTTGTCGTGGTATTCACGTAACATTCCCGCCCGCACTTCCCGCTTGGAGGAGTCACTGAGCGATTGGTAGAAGGTCGTGGCGAGCTGAAGCGGCGACAGGGTGAAACTATCGTTGTCGTGCACGAAGGCACGGTACCGCGCCCGCCACTCCCCGACATGGTCGTAAGCCCGAGACGACGACTGGCGACATCCGTGGAAGTCTTGAGCCACTCTATCGGCGAACCCGGGGTCGGGCCAACGACGTCCCACTGCCTTCATGAGCGACGTCCAACAATGAGGGCGCCCTTCTCCAAGCGCGTCCCTCATCGCCTCGACGGCCCAATCGAGCGGGGATTGGCGGCGCTGTCGGGTTGTCGTACGAAAAAATAGCGTCGCCACAAGCTGGATCACTCGGCTCGTGTCGAAAAGGTCGGAGGTGGAGATGTCGCACAAGAGAGAAAGATACGACTCCCCAAACGCAGTGAAAATCACCAACCTTTCCGGATGATCTCCGGTCCATAACCCTTCCCGGTCCGGCAATGTCCCTCTCCAACGAGAGCTAATCACCGCCGAGGAAGGGCCGTCCCTAATTCCGCTGTGAGATTCCCCCCCAGGGGTACGAGCAAGGGGGTCAGCGGCAGCTCCCGGGCGTCCCAAAAATGTGTGCGGGGGGACGTCCAGGGGGACCGGTCTCACCGGCAGAGCCTCCCCGACCTGCGCCCCAGCAGGTGCGGTGGATTCTCTCATCAATCGTTCCACCATCTGCTCCAATTTGCGGATGCGTGTCTCCGAGTCGCGGCGCAGGGCTTCCGATTCTGCGAGGCGGGATTCAAGGGACGTGATGACGGCGGCGGCCTGGAGCGGGTGCGGCGAATGCGTCGGCGGGGACTTAGGCGGATTCGCGCGCGAGGGGTCTTCGCGGACGGGGGCGGTGGTGTCTCGCGACGTGTCGGTGGGTTCGGCCATGGCGAGTTCGCGGCGTAGCGGTTGGCGGTTGTGGGGAGAACGGATGCGAGCTCGAGAAGGATGGAAGAAGGGGTACGAAGGGATGACGCGTTCGTCGTCGGACTCAGTGAATGAGGTGGCGAATGACCACGACGCGTCAGCGGGGGATGAGTTCGGCAACGGGGAGGAAGCTGACGACTCAGGGGTAGTGGACGATTGCTCGTCCAGGATGCAGGATAGAGCAAGGGCAAGCGAGATCGAAGGTTGGCGGTGCCGGACTTGAAAAAAGTGGCAGGCAACGTCCTCTTCAGAAGACGTTGACTACACGCGGAGGAGGGGATCAGGCCGAAGGAAGGTCGACTGGGCGGGGGCAGGCGACCGAGGGACAACCGAGGAGGGGACGCGGTTGTGAGGCTCGCAGCAAGTCAAGTATATCGGACTTTATTGCCAACGAGATCGAAAACGAAGGATGAAGGTGAAGGGATCTTGGGAGATGTAGCGGACCAGGCTGAGTGGGAAGGTGCTAAAAACAAAAGGGAGGCACTCAGGCGCAGAGGGGACTTAGCCAATTCAGCTACTCCAAGAGGTCGCCTCAGGGGGAAAAAGGATTGCTCGCGGGAGCACCGGTAAAAACCCTGAGGCCGCGCCTCAGCTAACAAAAAGAACAAAAACCGAGAGAAGATTGCGCTCTGCGCGCCTTGAACCCGCGACCATTAAGTGCGCGCCCGCGCGCCGAACGACTACGCCATCACGCCCACAATGCTTGAATGGAGGGAAGCATTTGGTGACCTCAACTCTACCTGCACATTACCTCAGGGACTTCCTTCGAGTGTTGCTGTCAGTGTATCGCTGTTTGCCTGACAGTTCCGGTGGTGATGTACGTGTAAATTGTCGCGCCAACTCGGTCTTGCAGCGTGCGGTCCCAGATTCGGAAGGTCCCAACGTCAGAGAGCAGAGCGTCGGCCGGCCAGGTTGAAAGGTGGCGGGGAATATCGATGTTGTGAAGCGGCTTGCGATCTGGGGTGGGGGACATGGAGAATTCCCGTAGACGACGTTGTACCTCCAGGTGGATGCGCTCATCGATGCGGGCAGCCAGGGAGTCGTCGACGTGGGCGGAGCTCGACATCGTGCCGTCGGTTGCGTCGGGTGGTTCGGTGTGATCGGGTGCGGCCGGGATGGCGTCGGTGGTGGGGTTCGCAGCTGCTGCTGGAAATCGGGGCAGTTCGGGTCGAACTGGGCTCATAACCTGTAGAGTGTAGGTCGTGGAACTTTTCGGAACTGGGTGTAGCGACCGCTGGGGCTACTGTTGGGCGCGTCGACGTGGCTACGGTTGCGACGGACGGTCCGATTGGGAGAAGTCGCAAGGCGGCACAGACGCGGTCTGACGAGACGGCGGTGCGGCTGGACGATCTGTTCTCTACCGAAGATTAGCAGTCTGGCTAATGTCGGGAAGCGGTAGAGAAGAGGAAGGGAAGCACAAGGAGCGCGAGTCTGACAAGGTTCTAGCAAGCGGGCGCGCAAAGGATCTACTGCAAATCGGGCGGATGCGCTGCTAAGCATCAAGGGCAAACTCCAAGTGGGTCATTCGGGTGCTGAGAGGGGTCGTGTTGGACAACGGCCACGAGGGGAAACCTATCTACGATGTCGAGTGTTGGTGAGCGAGGGAGTCCATAGCGACGAGACTCAGGTTGCGAACGGCGGGCGTCATGCATGGGCGATACTCTTGATGGCCGATGGAACATGAGGACGGCGGCGGCAAGCTGCTGGTTGTGAGGAATCCACTCTCCGCTCGGCTCAGGACTTAGGCGCGCGGAGCGAACCGGGCGCGGACTTAGGCGCGCGGAGTGAGCCGGGCGCCCCGGCCCAGGACTTAGGCGCGCGAAGCGAGCCTGGGACTTAGGCGCGCGGAGCGAGCCTGGGCCATTGGCTCAGCCCCAGGCTCGCTGGCTGTGGACTTGGGGCGCGCGGGTCTCTTATTGTTAGCTTCCTATTCATCACTCTTGGCTATAACTACATCGCTGACGTAGTAGAGTTGATCGAATAGGTATGTTGAAATGCATTCATCACTCTTGGCTATAACTACATCGCTGACGTAGTAGAGTTGATCGAATAGGTTATAAGCCCACGAGCTACCAGCCCCGCCGCTTGAGGCTTTTTCGCTCGAGCCCAGCCACTCGAGCCGCACACGTCCATCGCACCATCACATCATGGACAGCTCTCCCGCCTCGCCTTTGGCCCCCAGGGATCCCAGCTCCCCTGAATCTTCGATCGGCGAACAAATCGCCACTCTACAGGCCCAGCTTGCCGCTCTGCAGGCCTCGCAACCCGCCGCCGCCGCAGCCGCCGCACCCCCGGCCGTCACCGTCGTGCCGGGGAACGCCGCCACCGCATCCAAGGTCGTGTTTCCCAAGCACGCTCGTCTGGACGGCCCCAAGTCGTTCACCAACTGGTTGCGTCAACTCCGTCTTGCACTCCCGAACCAGGTTCGTGGTTACGTTCTCGACGGTGTCGTTCCCCCGACCTGGACCGCCGACCAGCTTGCCGCACGTGACGACGCCGCCCGGGAAATCATCGTTGGCTCTATCGACTCCGCCGACGTATCGGCCACCCTCGACGCCATCCCCAGCGACGACCTGTCGGCACCGCGCATCTTTGCCGCTCTCAAGGCTCGTTTTGCACCGGACGACGCTACACGCACTCTCGAGTTGTTCGCTCGCCTTTGGGACTTCAGGAAGATGCCTGCCTCCGTCGAGGCCTACGACACTTGGCTACGCGAGTACATGTCGATTGCTCAGGAAATACGCGACGCCAAAACATCGCTCAACGACGTGCTCGCCACCCACGTGCTCGCCATGGTCCCGTCTTGCCTCGACAGCTTCCGACTCACGTTCACGGACGAGCAGCGAAACCGACGCGACCTTCCCGAACTCACGACGCTTACGGACCGCATTCGCATCCAGCTTCGTTCGGCAGGACTCTCGACCTCGCATTCGGCCATGCTTGCCACCAGCTCCCCCTGCCCCGCCTGCCGCGCTCCCGGTCACCGCCTGCGCGACTGCACTTCACGTGCGAAGCACCCGCCCACCGGCCCCTGCCGCCGATGCCACAAGAAAGGTCACTGGGCACTCGACTGCAAGAACCGGGGTGAACAGGCACGTAGCAGCGACGACACCCAGGACGACACGTCTTCCTCCGCGGCCTCGCAACCGAACGTCGGCTATTTCGCCTCCTGTCTCTTCGCTCGTCGCCAACTCCCAACTGACGCCTTTGTAGTCGATTCGGGTGCCACGACACACATGGTCGCCGACCGATCTCTATTCACGACTTATCGTCAGACGGCACACACCAAGATCGGCGGCATCGCGGGCGGCATCACGGCTATCGGCATGGGGGACGTGGCATTCGTCGCCAAGACTGGACACCCGATCACGCTCCGTGGTGTTCTTCACACGCCTGGCCTACACGTCAACCTCCTCTCTGTCTCTCGCCTCTGCGACACCGACCGCGTTCGTCTCGCCTTCACCAGCGACGGCATCGACATCGCCAAGGACGGCCGGGCCATTGCTCACGGTACCAGGGTCAACGACGGTCTTTACCTTTTGGACGCGGATCACACCAAGTGTCAGCATCTTGCCTTCCTCTCACGCTCTGAGTCTCCCGTGCCCCTGCTTACCCTACACCGCTGCCTCGGCCATCTTGCCCCATCCTCTATACAGAAGATGATTGCTGCAGGTTTGCTGGACGGGTTTGGGGCCGGGTACAGTGACAAAGACGTAGAGGAGTTTGTTTGCAATGCTTGCCTTGGTTCCAAAGGTCACCGCCTTCCCTTTCCCGACTCTGAGTCGCATTCCGCCGAGAGACTTGGCCTCGTGCACAGCGACGTCCTGTCGTTCCCCACTCCGTCCTTGACCGGGAAGCGCTACCTTGTCACGTTTCTAGACGACCACTCTCGCAAACTCTGGGCATATGCGATCGATCACAAAAGCGATGTTTTCCCGACCTTCCAGACTTGGCTCGCCGAAGTGGAGTTAGAGACGAACGCGCGGTTGAGGATCCTTCGAACCGACAATGGCGGGGAGTACCGATCAAACGCATTCACGGAGTTCTGCAAATCCAAGGGCATTCGTCGTCAATACTCTATCCCTTACACGCCTCAACAAAACGGTCGCGCCGAACGTGTCAACCTCTCCATCGTCGAGGGCGTCCTCGCTCTCCTTGCGGACGCCCGTCTGCCGGCCACCTTTTGGGATGAAGCGGCTGCGTATTTCGTTTATTGCAAAAACAGGTGCTCACACTCAGCTTTGGCCAAACAGACTCCAGAATCCGTTTGGAACGGCCAACGCACCACCGCCACCGCCCTCCACCCGTTCGGCTGCACAGCCTGGCTCACGGTCGCCCCGGACCTTCGCAGCAAGCTCGACCCCAAGGCCGCGCGCGTGATCTTCACAGGTTACGACCTCGCCTCCAAAGCTTTCCGTTTCTTTGACCATTCCATCAACAAGATTGTACTTGGTCGCAATGCCACCTTCCTCGACGACGACTTCCCCGGCCTGCCAGTCACCACGCCCGTCGATGCAGACGACACCGACCGTCAGTTCGTCGTTCCCGCCGACACGCCCGCCCCTGCCGTCAAGACGAGGACCCCACTAGTAAGGTCGGCGCACATGGACGTCTCATCCTCCCTTGATGATTCTGCCATGAGCGCCGTTGACGTGGCCCCAGGGTACACTGGCGGAACCTTACTTAATTCCACAGATACCGAATCGTCCTCGTCACCGTCTCCTGAGCCGTCCTCGTCACCGTCGCCCACAAACCCTTTGTCACCGTCGCCTGCGCTGTCACCGTCGTTGGCAGCGTCATCGTCACCCTCGGTCTCACCGACCGACTCTGACTACTCCGCCGACCCTCTGGACCTCATCGGCTCACAGACCCCGACTCGCCTTGGCCCACCGGACGTGCACCGCCCAGACTTCAGCACGTACCGTGAGCCCGCATCGGCTGAGGAGTCGCCCGACGAACTCGACATCATTGGGCGTCACTCGCGCGATGAATCGCCGGATGAAATCGATTTCCTCACCCAACACCACCGCGCCTTCATCGCCACAGACGACGACGACCCCACCCTCGACGCCATCGAGCCCGTCAAATCGATCACTAGCGACCCCCAGACCTGGCGCGAAGCAATGTCCAGCGACGAGCACAACATCTGGGCTGAGGCCGCCGCCGCCGAGTTCACCGCCATGCGCGACGACTTCAAGGTGTTCACCATCGAGCCTCGCTCATCTGTACCGCCGGGCGCCACCATCGTCACCTCCAAATTCGTCTGGAAGACCAAGCGCAACGCAAGCGGTGAAGTCACGGGGCGGAAGGCACGTCTTGTAGCGCAGGGTAACCGACAGCGCGACGGCATCGACTTCTCAGAAACCTTCGCACCCGTCGCCCGTTTCTCCTCCATTCGCTGCCTCCTGGCTCTTGCCGCTGCCAATGGCTACCACGTTCATCAGGCCGACATCGACAAGGCTTACCTCCACGGCGAGCTCGATCATGATATCTGGATGACGACACCACGCGGTTTCGACTTCCCAAGCGATAAGGTTCTCCGGCTGCGACGCTCAATCTACGGTCTCAAGCAGGCCGGTCGCATCTGGAATCGTCACATTGACACATCACTCAGGAATCTGGGGTACAAGGCAACAGGCACTGATCACTGCATTTACTCTCGCATTGACGATCAGCAGAGGCCTCACTATATCGCCTTGTATGTTGACGACCTCCTCATTGTCAGTCCAGCCCTCGACGAGATCGAACGTGTCATCTCCGGCCTTGAACAGCGGTACGGCGTCAAACGACTCGGCCCCGCGGAGTACATCCTCGGAATCCAAATACGCCGCCTGGACGACGGTTCCATTGCTCTATCCCAGGAGCGCTACATCATGGACGTGCTGGCCCGTTTCCACTTCGACACCACGACACGCGGCACTACGGTGCCGATGACGCCCGGCCTCTCGCTCACGGCAATTCCGGGTCAGGGAACGGAGCGCATTCGTTCGTGGTACCTACAGGCCATCGGCTCCCTCCTCTACATCTCCCTTGGCACTCGACCCGACATTGCCTTCGCCGTCTCGTACCTGTCCCGGTTCGCCAACAACC
The DNA here is from genome assembly GCA_900102585.1 of Microbotryum saponariae. Classification (NCBI taxonomy): domain Eukaryota; kingdom Fungi; phylum Basidiomycota; class Microbotryomycetes; order Microbotryales; family Microbotryaceae; genus Microbotryum; species Microbotryum saponariae. The sequence goes on along the minus strand of FMWQ01000047.1, from coordinate 938,176 downwards.
CCGGCCGCCGCCATTGGATTGCCGTCAAACACGTCCTTCGCTACCTTCGCGCCACGTACCGCGATGAGCTTCTCTATGCCCGCGGCCCAGCAAAAGTCACGGGTGTGGTTGGTTATTCTGATGCGAACTGGGGCGCCTGCGTCGACACATCCATTTCAACGATGGGCTACGTATTTTACTTGGCAGGCGCCGCTGTCTCTTGGTCGTCGAAGCGTCAGACTCGGGTAGCGGATTCCACCACTGATGCCGAGTACCTGGCCTTGTCGCACGCGGGTAAGGAAGCGATCTACCTTAACCAACTCCTCTCCGAGCTCCACGTTTGCCCAATCGCTGCAGCTCACATCTTCACCGACAACGAGGCCGCGGCCGCCGTCGCTCACGACCCCGTTCGCACCTCCGGCACCCGGCACATTCGCCTCCGCGAGCATTTTGTCCGTGACATGGTCAATCGAGGTGATATCTCTCTCTCACACGTTGGCACAGCAGACATGGTTGCGGACGTATTCACCAAAGCGCTAGGCCCCAAGATTTTTGGTACACATTGCTATGCTCTAGGCCTCCGGACGCGACATCCACGGCTCAAGTCTACCTCGCGTTCGCGTGGGGGGGGGTGTGAGGAATCCACTCTCCGCTCGGCTCAGGACTTAGGCGCGCGGAGCGAACCGGGCGCGGACTTAGGCGCGCGGAGTGAGCCGGGCGCCCCGGCCCAGGACTTAGGCGCGCGAAGCGAGCCTGGGACTTAGGCGCGCGGAGCGAGCCTGGGCCATTGGCTCAGCCCCAGGCTCGCTGGCTGTGGACTTGGGGCGCGCGGGTCTCTTATTGTTAGCTTCCTATTCATCACTCTTGGCTATAACTACATCGCTGACGTAGTAGAGTTGATCGAATAGGTATGTTGAAATGGATTCATCACTCTTGGCTATAACTACATCGCTGAGGCTGTGGACTTGGGGCGCGCGGGTCTCTTATTGTTAGCTTCCTATTCATCACTCTTGGCTATAACTACATCGCTGAGGCTGTGGACTTGGGGCGCGCGGGTCTCTTATTGTTAGCTTCCTATTCATCACTCTTGGCTATAACTACATCGCTGACGTAGTAGAGTTGATCGAATAGGTATGTTGAAATGGATTCATCACTCTTGGCTATAACTACATCGCTGACGTAGTAGAGTTGATCGAATACTGGTGACTAAGTGGAGGCATTGGCTCAGCAAGACTGGAGGGCAGACGGCCAGAGTCCCGGCGTGGAGGCGGCGGCGCGCGGGCGTGAGTTGAGCAGGCCGGCGCGAGGCAGGAGGGCGACGGCTTGGCTGCGAAGGCGAAGGCGCCGAGGTGAAAATGGGGCGGCGGCTTGGCTGCGAAGGCAAAGGCGCCGAGGCGAAAATGGGCGGACCTGACAACGGCGGCCCAAGGTTGAAGTGTTCGAACGCTTGTAGTAGAATGAAATTCAACACCCCCCCTCGTTCGAACGCTTCCAGAAGAGCACGAAGGGAGGTTGGGATAGGTAGTGTAATCGACGACGTAGTGACCGGTGTAGGGGGACCTGAGCGGATGGAGGGAGCGAGGGACTTTACCAATTCTGACCGGCGCTTGTGGAAGGCTCTGGGAAATCTTGGAACCTCGAGACTGTTGCTACGACGGGTTCATCCTCCGGTTGATCTGTGTTTCGAGTCGCGAATTGCTGTTGTTGTTGGTTGCGCCGGTCAATGTAACGTTGTCGCGCTTCGTCATCGGGGCAGTCGCGGACGCGGTGCAAGCCGGTCTTGCAGGCGGGACAGAGGTAACGAGCCGGTGGTAGTTTCGGTTTGGACGAAGATGATGACGGTGAAGGTGTTGCAGCAAACGCGGTCAAAGTCGAGCTGGCATTGCGAGTGTCGTGGTGATTCTTGACCTGTTTGTGCGCAAGGGCCATTAAGTTTGACGGTGTTGGGAGCTGGTCGGTGTTGTGCAATTCCATGTACTGCCGGAATGCGTCGAGTTCGTCGGGGATAAGAGTGAGGGCTCGAGCCGTGATGACGTCGGTAATCGTGATTTGGGCGGACTCGAGGCAGTTCGATTGGTCGAGGAATTCGGTCATCCATTCGACGAAGCCCTTCTCCTCGATGGGGGCGCGCGGAATGTTGAAGAATGAGTGGAGCAGACGGAGTGTAGACTGTGATGACGTCGGGTTGTACTCTCGGTCGAGGTGTTCGTAATAGGCCCGGGCGCGTTCGTGCGTCGAGGCGACGGTGAGAAGGGACTTGCGAACATTACCGGCAACACCGTCGGAGACTTGGCGGACAGCAAATATTTCGACATTTTCACGGTCGATGGCATCGGCACGGTCGGGTAGAGTTCCGGTGGTGATGTACGTGTAAATTGTCGCGCCAACTCGGTCTTGCAGCGTGCGGTCCCAGATTCGGAAGGTCCCAACGTCAGAGAGCAGAGCGTCGGCCGGCCAGGTTGAAAGGTGGCGGGGAATATCGATGTTGTGAAGCGGCTTGCGATCTGGGGTGGGGGACATGGAGAATTCCCGTAGACGACGTTGTACCTCCAGGTGGATGCGCTCATCGATGCGGGCAGCCAGGGAGTCGTCGACGTGGGCGGAGCTCGACATCGTGCCGTCGGTTGCGTCGGGTGGTTCGGTGTGATCGGGTGCGGCCGGGATGGTGGCAGGCAACGTCCTCTTCAGAAGACGTTGACTACACGCGGAGGAGGGGATCAGGCCGAAGGAAGGTCGACTGGGCGGGGGCAGGCGACCGAGGGACAACCGAGGAGGGGACGCGGTTGTGAGGCTCGCAGCAAGTCAAGTATATCGGACTTTATTGCCAACGAGATCGAAAACGAAGGATGAAGGTGAAGGGATCTTCGGAGATGTGGCGGACCAGGCTGAGTGGGAAGGTGCTAAAAACAAAAGGGAGGCACTCAGGCGCAGAGGGGACTTAGCCAATTCAGCTACTCCAAGAGGTCGCCTCAGGGGGAAAAAGGATTGCTCGCGGGAGCACCGGTAAAAACCCTGAGGCCGCGCCTCAGCTAACAAAAAGAACAAAAACCGAGAGAAGATTGCGCTCTGCGCGCCTTGAACCCGCGACCATTAAGTGCGCGCCCGCGCGCCGAACGACTACGCCATCACGCCCACAATGCTTGAATGGAGGGAAGCATTTGGTGACCTCAACTCTACCTGCACATTACCTCAGGGACTTCCTTCGAGTGTTGCTGTCAGTGTATCGCTGTTTGCCTGACATTGTCCCCCCCAGAAGGAAGTCTACCGGGAGGACAGGCGGCGATTTGAGCGATCGAGTTGTGCCAGGTAGGCGTCGAGTAGGGATGGATGGTCGAAGCGGAGGGACTGCTCTGACATCCAAGTGTCATCGATGTCCTTACGGCCAATCCATCGAACCAAGAACGAACGATTGCCCCGAGCGTTCCGACGATCGCGAACAATCCGTTCCGGAATGGCGGAGTTGTCGGCCGCGTCGGCTACATCTTCAACAAAAAGAACTGCGGGGTCACGCCCAGGGAACCTCTCAGCATCGTTCTCAACATAGGGGCGAAGCAGTCGAGCATGGAAGCGACTGTGCACTCGCGACATTGCTGGGGGAAGCTCGAGGTCGTAACTGGACGTCGCTGGAATGGCCGCTCGGATACGGAAAGGACCAATGTAGCGCGGCAACAACTTCGACTTCATCCCTTCAGGAACTGCCAGGTTCTTGGTCGAAAGATAGACATAACTGCCGGTCCGAAAGGCGGGATCATCCGGGCGTCGATGCTTGTTGGCCTGGTGAGTCTGATCGAGGCGTGCACCAATGATCGCATCCGTGACGTCGAGATTCCGTAACTGTCGGATTCGGGCAAACGCTTCCGCACGCGGGACGTCCGAGACAGACCAGGAATCGGTGGGCCAGCGTCGAGGAAGGTAACCGTAAGTCGCCTCGAAAGCCGACAGAGACGTGGAAACCGCAACGGAAGAGTTAAGAGCGAACTCAGCTTCAACAAGACGAGATGCCCAAGCCTCGTGGTTTGACGACACCATGATGCGCAGGGTTTGGGTGACCATCTTGATTCGGTTCTCACTCGATCCGTCGGTCTCTGGGTGCGCCGCTGTTGACATCCGCAAGACGGTGCCGACCTTCGCCTGCAATGCTCGCCAAAACTGCGAGGTGAACTTGGGATCGCGATCGGAAACGATGGCGGAAGGCGTCCCATGCAGTCGAAAGATGGTGGCGTAGTACCTGTCGGCAACGAGCTCGGAGTCGGCGTCGGCTGGGAGGGGAATCAGGTGGACCATCTTGCCCCAAGTGTCAGTGACCACCATGATTTGAGCGACCATCATCCCTTCGAACTCGACCGGAGGCAGTCCCGTCATGAAGTCGATGGCCACTTGTTCCCATGGGCCAGAAGGGATCGGCATCGGATGCAGTCGGCCATAAGGGACTTGAGTGGACGCTTTGCCTCGGGCACAATCTTCGCATGAATGGCAGAACTTGGCGCAATCGGCAGACATGGACGACCACCAATACAAAGGACGTATGGCGGCCAAGGTGATGCGATGTCCCGCGTGCCCGACGCTCCGATGGATCTCCGAAAGCACGAGCTCGCGCAGCGATGGGAGCTTGTCGGAGTCGACAACGCCGGTAGCGAGACCGCGAGGCACAAACAGGGAAAGAGACTCATCTGGATGTACACGCAAGATCCTCCCTTCCTCGGTCACCCGAAACATCGGCCATGACAGCGGGTCGTCAACAATGACTTGGGCTTGCGAATCGTGGGCGTAGGCTCGGATGACGGCGTCGAGGAAAGGTTGCGGCAGCGGGTCGGGCGGTCGATGGACTACAGGGGCGTCGTTGACCTCATCGGCGGCGGCTCCCAGTAAGTCGAGTTCATCGGCGTCGGCATCGACTGGAATGGGCGCGTCGTTGGCGGGGGCCGCGGCGATAGCATGAACTCGATTGACGGCGATGGGAGGAGAAAGGGGGCCGGTAGAAGAGTCGACGGCGTCCATAATGTTCTCGGCCAGACGATGGGAACCGGGAGAGCCTGCGTCGTAGCCGTGATCCCAGGGCCCGAAGGCACAATCAACAGGGGGCAACCGATCGTGCGAAGGTGAGGTGTAAGGACGTTCCTCAGGGAGGCTCTCACCAGGTGTAGTGAACTCGTGGCATTCTTCCTTCAAGAACAAATTCCCTAAATCCCGTCCATTCACGTCCTCGTCTTGCGATTCGTCCTTGAGCGCGTAGTATCCGGGAGAGCCTGCCTCGCAATCGTCGCGTTGGGGCCCGAAGGCAAAATCAACAGGAGGCAACCGATCGGGAGATGGTGAGGTGTAAGGACGTTCCTCAGGGAGGCTCTCACCGTGTGTAGTGAATCCGTGGCGTTCTCCATCAAAGAACATATCCTCCAACTCATTCTCCTTGACCTGATCCTCGGGCGATCCCTCCTTGACTTCCCACAAGCGTGACAACGAATCGGCAAGGGAGTTGTTCTTGCCCGCAATGAATTCGAATTCGAAGTCGAAACGGCTGAGTTCGAGACACATGCGGATGTGCCGGGGTGTTTGGCGTAACTTCTGCGTTTTAATCGTGCGAAGGGCTTGGTGGTCGGTGACGATGACGAAGGGGTAACCGATCAAGTGCTGCTCGAACGCCCGACACGCCGAAACGACGGCTAAGAACTCCTTATCAGTGACGTGATAATTGAGCTGAGCGCCATTGAACTTAGCGGAGAAGAATCGCGTAGGAATGGCCTGCGAACGAGTGGGGCCCGAGGCCAGGCAAGCGCCAATGCCAACACGACTGGCATCGGTGAACAAGTAGATTTTGTGCTCGCCGGAGGTGGCCTTAGCGCCGTCGATCGGTCGCAGTGTTGCTGGCACGAGGGACTTGACGGTGTCGAAGGCCTGCTGCTCGCGCTCGTTCCAACGCCACGACGTCGATTGCGCTAATAATGCGGTGATGGGCTCCAAGGTGATCGAGAGGTGGGGCAGGTGATCTCGCATCCAATTCACGGTGCCGAGGAAACGCTGAACGTCGGTCTTGTTGTGTGGAGTCGGCCACTGTCGGATACGCTCCCACTTGGCCGGGTCGACCTCGATGCCGTCGTCGGAGATGATCGCGCCCAAGGAATCTAACGACTTTGAGAACCACTCGGATTTGTTGGATCCTAAGTAGAACCGATAATGTCGCAGTGTCATCAGCAAAATCTCGATGTGTCTTAAGTGCGCGCGACGAGTATCGGAATGGACGTGAACATCGTCGAAAAAGATCTTGGCAAACGAGAGGCACGGCTGAAACATCGCCGATGTCAACAAGTTCAGGGTGTTGGGCGCATTGGTGTCCCCAAACTGCATCACCCGCGACGTGTACGTGCCCGTGACCGTGGCGAAGCCGGTGCGATCGACGTGCTCGGGTATGACCCGCACCTGCTCAAACGCTGCGGCCACGTCGAATTTGGACCGGTAGCGCGAACGTGCCACTTCGTAGCGAACACTGGTCATGTCGGGGATAGGTGAAAAACGCTTGGCGGTGTTGCTGTTGCGAGCGCGGAGGTCGATCACAAAGCGAGCGGTCTGGGAGTTCTTTTTCGGAATGGCGAAGACCGGAGCCGCAGAGTCGATCGGACCAGAAACCCAGAAGCGACCGCGAGTGTACTTAGCTGAATGCTCCGCCCACTGGCTACGATATTTGTCGGCAAGGGGATAGACCCTCGGCTTGACCTTCTCGTTGGGGTCGATCAAAGGGATTTCGTGATTGACGGGTCGATAAGGCGGGAGTCGGTCCATTGGGAGCGAATCTACGAACACATCAGAGTATTTCTCGAGTAAGGCAGCCAATCGTGTTCGTGCTTCGGACTCAGACAAATCCTCGAGCGCCGGGTCGTCGACGACATCCAGCAGAGGGTTGTGCGGCTCGAGGCCAATGATCTCGTCGTCAGGAAGCAACCCTGGGTGATCGTAGCCAATGGCAGAGCCGGAGCAGATGGGCGCCACCGTGACTGCGCGATCCCACTCGTGAGTGCCCTTGGCGACCGGCTGCGAAGGGCCCGGCCGTGCGACGGTGAAGACGCCCCAGCCTACCAGCATGCCGGTGTCCTTCAGAAACGGCAAACCCAGGATAGCATCATATGCCGTCACACGGCAAATGAAAAACGCCCGCAAGCCGAGGTCGAGGGAACCGGACGTGAAGAGGGCGTTGGCAAACACGGCGCAGCGGTCAGATTTGTCGCGAGTGCCGAGGCGCAAGTGCAGCGGCGCGGTAAGGCGGGACGTCGTGAAACTCGGGTCTGTTCGCACGACATCCTGATCCACCAAGTCCACTTCCGAACCAGAGTCGACGAGGCAACGCAGCGTTCGCCCAGACGGCAACGTCCACGCAATAATATTGCGGGCGCGCACAATCGCGGGCTCGGCGGGTCGGGCGAAGTCGTCGACGTCGATCAGGGGCGTGTCGGACTCCAAGAGAGAAACCCCCAACGGCACCGGAACACGAACAGAGCTCACCGATGCAGTCCTCTCCGCTTTGCGCGACGACACCACCTCCGGCCCCCAGTATCGCCGCATTCGCGACGCGGCATCAGCATAAGAGGGGACGTCTTCCACCGCGTCAAACGCAGAGTCGGTCGAGTCATCGGCAAGACGACGTAGATCTGCATCACTTGCCGGCGCGGTTGGCTGCGGATTACTTGATGAGACTTCGACGTCGACTGAAGAAGAAGCCCCTTCTTTCATTCGGCCAACGGGGTCTGCGGGAGGGCAAGAAGGGCGCGTCATTGAAGCGGAAACGGAACTCAAAGGTCGAGTCTGAACACGCTCGAGTGGAATGGGGACTCTCACCTCGGGATCCTCGTCACCACCTGCGACCGAGGACCACTCTTCGTCATCCAAGTCGGCCACAGCGACCGCTGAGAGTTGGACGGCGACCGGGGATTGACGCTCCGCGGTGCAGTGCTGCGAGAAATGACCGCCTCGTCCGCAGTTGAAGCAAGCCATGCTGGTGGGTACCCCGCTGGGCGCCGGGGAAAACCAGGTGGAGCGGTCCTTCCACAAGTGCGATTGCTGCCACTTAGTAGCGCGGTCGACCCATCGAGCTCGTCGGATCTGGAACCTCTCGTCGACGGTGGGCGTGTTGGTCGCAGGTGGGCTCACTCGGGGAGCTTTGACGATCGCGCCATAGGTCGCGGTGCGGCTTGGTGGGGTCGGAACCGAAGGCGGAGGAGAAATGTCGTCGGCGATAGCGGCCCACTCGGTAATCTCGTCGATGGACGGGACCTTCAGTCCGAATCGCCCAATTGTCACCAGCGAGTTGTCGTGGTATTCACGTAACATTCCCGCCCGCACTTCCCGCTTGGAGGAGTCACTGAGCGATTGGTAGAAGGTCGTGGCGAGCTGAAGCGGCGACAGGGTGAAACTATCGTTGTCGTGCACGAAGGCACGGTACCGCGCCCGCCACTCCCCGACATGGTCGTAAGCCCGAGACGACGACTGGCGACATCCGTGGAAGTCTTGAGCCACTCTATCGGCGAACCCGGGGTCGGGCCAACGACGTCCCACTGCCTTCATGAGCGACGTCCAACAATGAGGGCGCCCTTCTCCAAGCGCGTCCCTCATCGCCTCGACGGCCCAATCGAGCGGGGATTGGCGGCGCTGTCGGGTTGTCGTACGAAAAAATAGCGTCGCCACAAGCTGGATCACTCGGCTCGTGTCGAAAAGGTCGGAGGTGGAGATGTCGCACAAGAGAGAAAGATACGACTCCCCAAACGCAGTGAAAATCACCAACCTTTCCGGATGATCTCCGGTCCATAACCCTTCCCGGTCCGGCAATGTCCCTCTCCAACGAGAGCTAATCACCGCCGAGGAAGGGCCGTCCCTAATTCCGCTGTGAGATTCCCCCCCAGGGGTACGAGCAAGGGGGTCAGCGGCAGCTCCCGGGCGTCCCAAAAATGTGTGCGGGGGGACGTCCAGGGGGACCGGTCTCACCGGCAGAGCCTCCCCGACCTGCGCCCCAGCAGGTGCGGTGGATTCTCTCATCAATCGTTCCACCATCTGCTCCAATTTGCGGATGCGTGTCTCCGAGTCGCGGCGCAGGGCTTCCGATTCTGCGAGGCGGGATTCAAGGGACGTGATGACGGCGGCGGCCTGGAGCGGGTGCGGCGAATGCGTCGGCGGGGACTTAGGCGGATTCGCGCGCGAGGGGTCTTCGCGGACGGGGGCGGTGGTGTCTCGCGACGTGTCGGTGGGTTCGGCCATGGCGAGTTCGCGGCGTAGCGGTTGGCGGTTGTGGGGAGAACGGATGCGAGCTCGAGAAGGATGGAAGAAGGGGTACGAAGGGATGACGCGTTCGTCGTCGGACTCAGTGAATGAGGTGGCGAATGACCACGACGCGTCAGCGGGGGATGAGTTCGGCAACGGGGAGGAAGCTGACGACTCAGGGGTAGTGGACGATTGCTCGTCCAGGATGCAGGATAGAGCAAGGGCAAGCGAGATCGAAGGTTGGCGGTGCCGGACTTGAAAAAAGTGGCAGGCAACGTCCTCTTCAGAAGACGTTGACTACACGCGGAGGAGGGGATCAGGCCGAAGGAAGGTCGACTGGGCGGGGGCAGGCGACCGAGGGACAACCGAGGAGGGGACGCGGTTGTGAGGCTCGCAGCAAGTCAAGTATATCGGACTTTATTGCCAACGAGATCGAAAACGAAGGATGAAGGTGAAGGGATCTTCGGAGATGTGGCGGACCAGGCTGAGTGGGAAGGTGCTAAAAACAAAAGGGAGGCACTCAGGCGCAGAGGGGACTTAGCCAATTCAGCTACTCCAAGAGGTCGCCTCAGGGGGAAAAAGGATTGCTCGCGGGAGCACCGGTAAAAACCCTGAGGCCGCGCCTCAGCTAACAAAAAGAACAAAAACCGAGAGAAGATTGCGCTCTGCGCGCCTTGAACCCGCGACCATTAAGTGCGCGCCCGCGCGCCGAACGACTACGCCATCACGCCCACAATGCTTGAATGGAGGGAAGCATTTGGTGACCTCAACTCTACCTGCACATTACCTCAGGGACTTCCTTCGAGTGTTGCTGTCAGTGTATCGCTGTTTGCCTGACAGATGGCGTCGGTGGTGGGGTTCGCAGCTGCTGCTGGAAATCGGGGCAGTTCGGGTCGAACTGGGCTCATAACCTGTAGAGTGTAGGTCGTGGAACTTTTCGGAACTGGGTGTAGCGACCGCTGGGGCTACTGTTGGGCGCGTCGACGTGGCTACGGTTGCGACGGACGGTCCGATTGGGAGAAGTCGCAAGGCGGCACAGACGCGGTCTGACGAGACGGCGGTGCGGCTGGACGATCTGTTCTCTACCGAAGATTAGCAGTCTGGCTAATGTCGGGAAGCGGTCGATATGATTTCAACTAACCTGTTCTCTACCGAAGATTAGCAGTCTGGCTAATGTCGGGAAGCGGTAGAGAAGAGGAAGGGAAGCACAAGGAGCACGAGTCTGACAAGGTTCTAGCAAGCGGGCGCGCAAAGGATCTACTGCAAATCGGGCGGATGCGCTGCTAAGCATCAAGGGCAAACTCCAAGTGGGTCATTCGTATGAGATGATCACCACTACTGTCAGGAGAAGTCGAGAGTCGAACAGAAGTGATCTATTTCAGCGTACCTATGAGATGATCACCACTACTGTCAGGAGAAGTCGAGAGTCGAACAGAAGTGATGAGAAGGAAGCTAAGAAATGGAAAGGGGGCCCGCGCTGGGATATGCCCAGGCGCGGGCGAAATCGCTGGAGCGCTGAGGCAGTCGCGCGCGGCTAAGTCCCCACTGCAAGGGCGGGCTAGCGGCGCGCGCCCGAAAACCGCCGGCGCCGGCGCGCTGAGGCACTCGCGCGCGCCTAAGTCCCCACCACAGGGGCCAGGCTAGCAGGCGCGCGCAACGACCGAGGCGCCCCTGTCGAGCTGAGAGTGGACTCTTCACAATTCGGGTGCTGAGAGGGGTCGTGTTGGACAACGGCCACGAGGGGAAACCTATCTACGATGTCGAGTGTTGGTGAGCGAGGGAGTCCATAGCGACGAGACTCAGGTTGCGAACGGCGGGCGTCATGCATGGGCGATACTCTTGATGGCCGATGGAACATGAGGACGGCGGCGGCAAGCTGCTGGTGACTAAGTGGAGGCATTGGCTCAGCAAGACTGGAGGGCAGACGGCCAGAGTCCCGGCGTGGAGGCGGCGGCGCGCGGGCGTGAGTTGAGCAGGCCGGCGCGAGGCAGGAGGGCGACGGCTTGGCTGTGAAGGCGAAGGCGCCGAGGTGAAAATGGGGCGGCGGCTTGGCTGCGAAGGCAAAGGCGCCGAGGCGAAAATGGGCGGACCTGACAACGGCGGCCCAAGGTTGAAGTGTTCGAACGCTTGTAGTAGAATGAAATTCAACAAAAGCAACAAGGACGCCTTTCCCAACGTCGGACTCTCGCGCTTCACAACCACTCGAACTGGTCCACTCCGACGTCCTCACTCTGCCCGAACCCGCCACCGATGGGGAACGATACGTTGTCACCTTCATCGACGATTTCTCCCGGAAGATGTGGGTCAGCGCGCTGAGGAACAAGAGTCAGGTCTTTGACACCTTCCAGCGTTGGCACGCCATGATCGAGCGCTCGACGGGCCTCAAGCTCCGCACGTTACGAACGGACAACGGCGGTGAATATACGTCCAAAGCCTTCATCGAGTACTGCTCTCTTCACGGCATTACCAGGCAACTCACGATCCCTTACACCCCGGAGCAAAACGGCCGAGCCGAACGGACGAACCGCACAATCGTCGAGGGGACGATTGCCCTGCTCCAGCACTCGGGACTGCCCATGACACTCTGGCGCGAGGCCCTCCGGTACGTTGTTGACACCAAAAACCTCAGCCCGCACAGCGCCATCGATCACAAAATCCCGGACACTATCTGGTATGGCAAACCTCCCAGCACGGCAAACCTGAGAGCATTCGGCTGCCGCGCCTGGCACACCACCCCTCGGCACAAGCGGGCAAAACTCGACCCCAAGGCCAAACCATTCATCTTCGTCGGCATCGAAAACAAAACCAAGGCCTGGACGCTGTACGACCCAGAAACAACTTCGTTCTTCCAGAGCCGCGACGTCAGATTTGATGAGAACGTCTTTCCCGCTCGAGATCCCCCGACTGGCCAACCGAAGCCTCGCGCGACGTCCACTGCTGGCGACTGGACCTTCGTTGACGCTGCACATGGCTCCCGCACTGTCCCACGTCTGTCACTCCCGCCCGTCGTGCACGAAAATCGATTTGCCGCACTTGAGACCGACGCGAGCGACGACGCAACAATCGAAATGTCCGATGATGGTTTTGATACCCCGTCCGACATGTCCATGGCTCAGTTCTCGCTGTCACCCCCTGCGTCGGACGTGACCGATGACTCGGCCGACCCCATCGACTTCCTGTCATGCCCGTCTCGCGCCGCTGCCTTTGCCGCCACCACTGCAGATTCACCGGTCGTCGAACTCGAAGGGCCAACCGAGGACCCCCAGAATTGGTCGCAGGCGGTCAAGTCAGGTAAAGAGGAGATCTGGAGGCAAGCAGCAGCCGACGAGTTTCACTCCCTTACCACCGAGTACAAATGCTTCACCCCTGTTGACTCCTCCTCACTGCCCCCTGGCGCCAAAGTCCTCGGATCCAGGTTCATCTTCCGCACCAAACGCGACCAACTTGGCAAGATCACTTCGCACAAGGGCCGGCTCGTTGCACAGGGATTCTCCCAGCGCCCAGGTATCGATTACGACGAGACTTTTGCCCCTGTTGCCAAGTTCACCTCCATCCGAGCTCTCATCGCCCTGGCCGCCGCCAAGAAACTCCACGTCCATCAGGCCGACGTTGACAAGGCGTACCTCCACGGCGAGCTGAAGGAAGACCTCTACATGCGCGTCCCACAAGGTGTTGACATGCCCGGTAAAGTCCTCAAGCTCCATCGATCGATCTACGGCCTCAAGCAGGCCGGCCGAGTCTGGAACGAGCACATTGACTTGACGCTGAAAAGCCTCCACTACTGCGCCACAGCCAAGGACCACTGCGTGTACGTACGACGCGACGGCGACCACTACCACTACATCGCCCTCTACGTCGACGACTTGCTGATGGTCAGCCCCTCGGAGGACGAGATTGAGCGCATCCTCAACGGCCTGGAGCAAAAATACGGCATCAAGCGACTTGGCCCAGCCCAGTACATCTTGGGGATCCAGATCAAGCGACAGGCCGACAAGTCCATCATCCTGTCGCAAGAGGCGTACATCACGAGCATCCTCCGCAGATTTGGCATGTCAGACAGCAGCCCCGCCTCCACGCCCATGGCCCCGAACCGACAGCTCGAACATTCGCTCGCGGAAACATCCAAAACTGCTCGGACACGCTACATGCAGGCTATTGGATGCCTCCTGTACGCCGCCACCGGTACTCGCCCGGACATTTCCTACGCTGTCGGATACCTCGCACGCTTCTCTGCCAGTCCCACACCCGAACACTGGACGGCCATCAAGACCGTATTTCGGTACTTACGTGGAACCGCACGTCTAGGCCTGCACTACAGCTCTGAACAAGGCAAGTTCTCAGGCTTCACCGGTTACTCTGATGCAGACTGGGGAACCTGCACCACATCGTCACGGTCGACCATGTGTTGAACTTCGCTCCATCTCACTTCTAGGACAATATGCGCTCACTGAAGTAGAGGTGCCTCGCCTTTTGGTGCAGTGGCATATTGTTCCTTCATAGGTTATGAGCCCAGAGCAACCAGCAGGTCATGAGTTCAATCCCCCCTGGGGTCAGGCAATTTTGCGCGCATACACTCAGCGTCCCGGCCCCCGCACTTGCCCAGCAGCGTGCCAAGCACCCTGGCGCATCGACAGTGCTCACAGTGCCCAAGCTGCACTTGCCCAGTGACCTGATCAACATGCCCAGTTGCCTCACAGCCGCACCCACTGCCACAAGCTCTTCAGCTTCGCGCACAGGGGGGTGTTGAACTTCGCTCCATCTCACTTCTAGGACAATATGCGCTCACTGAAGTAGAGGTGCCTCGCCTTTTGGTGCAGTGGCATATTGTTCCTTCATAAGAACTGCTTATGGAACTGGGCATCGACACACGAGCTCCCGTCCAGCTGTACGGCGACAACCAAGGTGCTATTGCTCTCGCCAAGAACCCCACCCTTCACCACCGGTCCCGTCACATTCACATTCGTGAGCACTTTGTACGCGACCAGGTCAGGCTGGGCACCATCCAAGTCGACTATGTGGACACGAAAACCATGGTCGCCGACATCTTCACCAAGGCACTTGGACCCTTGGTGTTCAAGGTACATCGTGACAACCTGGGTCTTCGAGGCTAAGTAAGCTTCGAGCGAGGGGGGGTGTTGAATTCCATACACTCTTGCTTAGGTCGATCTCCAGCCCGCGCCCAGCCTAGCCAGCCGCGCGCCGCTCGGACCCCTTTTGGACTTAGAGATATTTCGCGCACTCGCACCGCGAGCCTCTTTAGTCTTCCCCCTTATTCGATCAACTCTACTACGTCAGCGATGTAGTTATAGCCAAGAGTGATCAATGCATTTCAACATACCTATTCGATCAACTCTACTACGTCAGCGATGTAGTTATAGCCAAGAGTGATGAATAGGAAGCTAACAATAAGAGACCCGCGCGCCCCAAGTCCACAGCCAGCGAGCCTGGGGCTGAGCCAATGGCCCAGGCTCGCTCCGCGCGCCTAAGTCCTGGGCCGGGGCGCCCGGCTCACTCCGCGCGCCTAAGTCCGCGCCCGGTTCGCTCCGCGCGCCTAAGTCCTGAGCCGAGCGGAGAGTGGATTCCTCACACCCCCCCCCACGCGAACGCGAGGTAGACTTGAGCCGTGGATGTCGCGTCCGGAGGCCTAGAGCATAGCAATGTGTACCAAAAATCTTGGGGCCTAGCGCCTTGGTGAATACGTCCGCAACCATGTCTGCTGTGCCAACGTGTGAGAGAGAGATATCACCTCGATTGACCATGTCACGGACAAAATGCTCGCGGAGGCGAATGTGCCGGGTGCCGGAGGTGCGAACGGGGTCGTGAGCGACGGCGGCCGCGGCCTCGTTGTCGGTGAAGATGTGAGCTGCAGCGATTGGGCAAACGTGGAGCTCGGAGAGGAGTTGGTTAAGGTAGATCGCTTCCTTACCCGCGTGCGACAAGGCCAGGTACTCGGCATCAGTGGTGGAATCCGCTACCCGAGTCTGACGCTTCGACGACCAAGAGACAGCGGCGCCTGCCAAGTAAAATACGTAGCCCATCGTTGAAATGGATGTGTCGACGCAGGCGCCCCAGTTCGCATCAGAATAACCAACCACACCCGTGACTTTTGCTGGGCCGCGGGCATAGAGAAGCTCATCGCGGTACGTGGCGCGAAGGTAGCGAAGGACGTGTTTGACGGCAATCCAATGGCGGCGGCCGGGGTTGTTGGCGAACCGGGACAGGTACGAGACGGCGAAGGCAATGTCGGGTCGAGTGCCAAGGGAGATGTAGAGGAGGGAGCCGATGGCCTGTAGGTACCACGAACGAATGCGCTCCGTTCCCTGACCCGGAATTGCCGTGAGCGAGAGGCCGGGCGTCATCGGCACCGTAGTGCCGCGTGTCGTGGTGTCGAAGTGGAAACGGGCCAGCACGTCCATGATGTAGCGCTCCTGGGATAGAGCAATGGAACCGTCGTCCAGGCGGCGTATTTGGATTCCGAGGATGTACTCCGCGGGGCCGAGTCGTTTGACGCCGTACCGCTGTTCAAGGCCGGAGATGACACGTTCGATCTCGTCGAGGGCTGGACTGACAATGAGGAGGTCGTCGACATACAAGGCGATATAGTGAGGCCGCTGCTGATCGTCAATGCGAGAGTAAATGCAGTGATCAGTGCCTGTTGCCTTGTACCCCAGATTCCTGAGTGATGTGTCAATGTGACGATTCCAGATGCGACCGGCCTGCTTGAGACCGTAGATTGAGCGTCGCAGCCGGAGAACCTTATCGCTCGGGAAGTCGAAACCGCGTGGTGTCGTCATCCAGATATCATGATCGAGCTCGCCGTGGAGGTAAGCCTTGTCGATGTCGGCCTGATGAACGTGGTAGCCATTGGCAGCGGCAAGAGCCAGGAGGCAGCGAATGGAGGAGAAACGGGCGACGGGTGCGAAGGTTTCTGAGAAGTCGATGCCGTCGCGCTGTCGGTTACCCTGCGCTACAAGACGTGCCTTCCGCCCCGTGACTTCACCGCTTGCGTTGCGCTTGGTCTTCCAGACGAATTTGGAGGTGACGATGGTGGCGCCCGGCGGTACAGATGAGCGAGGCTCGATGGTGAACACCTTGAAGTCGTCGCGCATGGCGGTGAACTCGGCGGCGGCGGCCTCAGCCCAGATGTTGTGCTCGTCGCTGGACATTGCTTCGCGCCAGGTCTGGGGGTCGCTAGTGATCGATTTGACGGGCTCGATGGCGTCGAGGGTGGGGTCGTCGTCGTCTGTGGCGATGAAGGCGCGGTGGTGTTGGGTGAGGAAATCGATTTCATCCGGCGATTCATCGCGTGAGTGACGCCCAATGATGTCGAGTTCGTCGGGCGACTCCTCAGCCGATGCGGGCTCACGGTACGTGCTGAAGTCTGGGCGGTGCACGTCCGGTGGGCCAAGGCGAGTCGGGGTCTGTGAGCCGATGAGGTCCAGAGGGTCGGCGGAGTAGTCAGAGTCGGTCGGTGAGACCGAGGGTGACGATGACGCTGCCAACGACGGTGACAGCGCAGGCGACGGTGACAAAGGGTTTGTGGGCGACGGTGACGAGGACGGCTCAGGAGACGGTGACGAGGACGATTCGGTATCTGTGGAATTAAGTAAGGTTCCGCCAGTGTACCCTGGGGCCACGTCAACGGCGCTCATGGCAGAATCATCAAGGGAGGATGAGACGTCCATGTGCGCCGACCTTACTAGTGGGGTCCTCGTCTTGACGGCAGGGGCGGGCGTGTCGGCGGGAACGACGAACTGACGGTCGGTGTCGTCTGCATCGACGGGCGTGGTGACTGGCAGGCCGGGGAAGTCGTCGTCGAGGAAGGTGGCATTGCGACCAAGTACAATCTTGTTGATGGAATGGTCAAAGAAACGGAAAGCTTTGGAGGCGAGGTCGTAACCTGTGAAGATCACGCGCGCGGCCTTGGGGTCGAGCTTGCTGCGAAGGTCCGGGGCGACCGTGAGCCAGGCTGTGCAGCCGAACGGGTGGAGGGCGGTGGCGGTGGTGCGTTGGCCGTTCCAAACGGATTCTGGAGTCTGTTTGGCCAAAGCTGAGTGTGAGCACCTGTTTTTGCAATAAACGAAATACGCAGCCGCTTCATCCCAAAAGGTGGCCGGCAGACGGGCGTCCGCAAGGAGAGCGAGGACGCCCTCGACGATGGAGAGGTTGACACGTTCGGCGCGACCGTTTTGTTGAGGCGTGTAAGGGATAGAGTATTGACGACGAATGCCCTTGGATTTGCAGAACTCCGTGAATGCGTTTGATCGGTACTCCCCGCCATTGTCGGTTCGAAGGATCCTCAACCGCGCGTTCGTCTCTAACTCCACTTCGGCGAGCCAAGTCTGGAAGGTCGGGAAAACATCGCTTTTGTGATCGATCGCATATGCCCAGAGTTTGCGAGAGTGGTCGTCTAGAAACGTGACAAGGTAGCGCTTCCCGGTCAAGGACGGAGTGGGGAACGACAGGACGTCGCTGTGCACGAGGCCAAGTCTCTCGGCGGAATGCGACTCAGAGTCGGGAAAGGGAAGGCGGTGACCTTTGGAACCAAGGCAAGCATTGCAAACAAACTCCTCTACGTCTTTGTCACTGTACCCGGCCCCAAACCCGTCCAGCAAACCTGCAGCAATCATCTTCTGTATAGAGGATGGGGCAAGATGGCCGAGGCAGCGGTGTAGGGTAAGCAGGGGCACGGGAGACTCAGAGCGTGAGAGGAAGGCAAGATGCTGACACTTGGTGTGATCCGCGTCCAAAAGGTAAAGACCGTCGTTGACCCTGGTACCGTGAGCAATGGCCCGGCCGTCCTTGGCGATGTCGATGCCGTCGCTGGTGAAGGCGAGACGAACGCGGTCGGTGTCGCAGAGGCGAGAGACAGAGAGGAGGTTGACGTGTAGGCCAGGCGTGTGAAGAACACCACGGAGCGTGATCGGGTGTCCAGTCTTGGCGACGAATGCCACGTCCCCCATGCCGATAGCCGTGATGCCGCCCGCGATGCCGCCGATCTTGGTGTGTGCCGTCTGACGATAAGTCGTGAATAGAGATCGGTCGGCGACCATGTGTGTCGTGGCACCCGAATCGACTACAAAGGCGTCAGTTGGGAGTTGGCGACGAGCGAAGAGACAGGAGGCGAAATAGCCGACGTTCGGTTGCGAGGCCGCGGAGGAAGACGTGTCGTCCTGGGTGTCGTCGCTGCTACGTGCCTGTTCACCCCGGTTCTTGCAGTCGAGTGCCCAGTGACCTTTCTTGTGGCATCGGCGGCAGGGGCCGGTGGGCGGGTGCTTCGCACGTGAAGTGCAGTCGCGCAGGCGGTGACCGGGAGCGCGGCAGGCGGGGCAAGGGGAGCGCGTGGCAAGCATGGCCGAATGCGAGGTCGAGAGTCCTGCCGAACGAAGCTGGATGCGAATGCGGTCCGTAAGCGTCGTGAGTTCGGGAAGGTCGCGTCGGTTTCGCTGCTCGTCCGTGAACGTGAGTCGGAAGCTGTCGAGGCAAGACGGGACCATGGCGAGCACGTGGGTGGCGAGCACGTCGTTGAGCGATGTTTTGGCGTCGCGTATTTCCTGAGCAATCGACATGTACTCGCGTAGCCAAGTGTCGTAGGCCTCGACGGAGGCAGGCATCTTCCTGAAGTCCCAAAGGCGAGCGAACAACTCGAGAGTGCGTGTAGCGTCGTCCGGTGCAAAACGAGCCTTGAGAGCGGCAAAGATGCGCGGTGCCGACAGGTCGTCGCTGGGGATGGCGTCGAGGGTGGCCGATACGTCGGCGGAGTCGATAGAGCCAACGATGATTTCCCGGGCGGCGTCGTCACGTGCGGCAAGCTGGTCGGCGGTCCAGGTCGGGGGAACGACACCGTCGAGAACGTAACCACGAACCTGGTTCGGGAGTGCAAGACGGAGTTGACGCAACCAGTTGGTGAACGACTTGGGGTCGTCCAGACGAGCGTGCTTGGGAAACACGACCTTGGATGCGGTGGCGGCGTTCCCCGGCACGATGGTGACGGCCGGGGGTGCGGCGGCTGCGGCGGCGGCGGGTTGCGAGGCCTGCAGAGCGGCAAGCTGGGCCTGTAGAGTGGCGATTTGTTCGCCGATCGAAGATTCAGGGGAGCTGGGATCCCTGGGGGCCAAAGGCGAGGCGGGAGAGCTGTCCATGATGTGATGGTGCGATGGACGTGTGCGGCTCGAGTGGCTGGGCTCGAGCGAAAAAGCCTCAAGCGGCGGGGCTGGTAGCTCGTGGGCTTATAACCTATTCGATCAACTCTACTACGTCAGCGATGTAGTTATAGCCAAGAGTGATCAATGCATTTCAACATACCTATTCGATCAACTCTACTACGTCAGCGATGTAGTTATAGCCAAGAGTGATGAATAGGAAGCTAACAATAAGAGACCCGCGCGCCCCAAGTCCACAGCCAGCGAGCCTGGGGCTGAGCCAATGGCCCAGGCTCGCTCCGCGCGCCTAAGTCCCAGGCTCGCTTCGCGCGCCTAAGTCCTGGGCCGGGGCGCCCGGCTCACTCCGCGCGCCTAAGTCCGCGCCCGGTTCGCTCCGCGCGCCTAAGTCCTGAGCCGAGCGGAGAGTGGATTCCTCACACCCCTAACGCTCCAAACTACTTCCTAACACTCGTACTGTGTCTCGTGTACTCACTGGTTGCCGATCCAGTCCCCTCTCGAGACACACGACTTAACAGCCCTTGAAGCTTTGCATTGTGTGCCTGCGAAGTTAGATTCGCTGTGCGCTCCCTTGCTAGAACCTCGCCCGACTCGCGCGCTCCCGCGCCTCTTTCCCTTTTCTCTATCGTTTCATCTCATCATTCAGACTGCTGAGACTCGCTAGAAGAACAGGTCCGTTGCAATCGCATCATCGTTTCATCTCATCATTCAGACTGCTGAGACTCGCTAGAAGAACAGATCGCTCGGCTGTGCCGCGGCTGCCTCTCCAGGCCGCGTCTTCACCGCCTCGCGACTTCTCGACCGGGGAGCACTTTGCTACGTCGTCCTGCCTCGCAACCTCCCGAAACGATCCGGTCCGTGCCGCCTCACGATTCTCCAGCGACCCCCCCCGGTCCCAACTTAACAGCGACCACCGAGTGCGCGCCCGCGCGCCTCACGACTGTAGAGTGTAGGTCGTGGAACTTTTCGGAACTGGGTGTAGCGACCGCTGGGGCTACTGTTGGGCGCGTCGACGTGGCTACGGTTGCGACGGACGGTCCGATTGGGAGAAGTCGCAAGGCGGCACAGACGCGGTCTGACGAGACGGCGGTGCGGCTGGACGATCTGTTCTCTACCGAAGATTAGCAGTCTGGCTAATGTCGGGAAGCGGTAGAGAAGAGGAAGGGAAGCACAAGGAGCGCGAGTCTGACAAGGTTCTAGCAAGCGGGCGCGCAAGGGATCTACTGCAAATCGGGCGGATGCGCTGCTAAGCATCAAGGGCAAACTCCAAGTGGGTCATTCGGGTGCTGAGAGGGGTCGTGTTGGACAACGGCCACGAGGGGAAACCTATCTACGATGTCGAGTGTTGGTGAGCGAGGGAGTCCATAGCGACGAGACTCAGGTTGCGAACGGCGGGCGTCATGCATGGGCGATACTCTTGATGGCCGATGGAACATGAGGACGGCGGCGGCAAGCTGCTGGTGACTAAGTGGAGGCATTGGCTCAGCAAGACTGGAGGGCAGACGGCCAGAGTCCCGGCGTGGAGGCGGCGGCGCGCGGGCGTGAGTTGAGCAGGCCGGCGCGAGGCAGGAGGGCGACGGCTTGGCTGCGAAGGCGAAGGCGCCGAGGTGAAAATGGGGCGGCGGCTTGGCTGCGAAGGCAAAGGCGCCGAGGCGAAAATGGGCGGACCTGACAACGGCGGCCCAAGGTTGAAGTGTTCGAACGCTTGTAGTAGAATGAAATTCAACAACGACTACGCCATCGCACCGACAATGCTGTGAAACGAGGCAAGCCTCTGGTCAAGTCAACTCTACCCGCACATAGCCTTGGGGGGCTTCCTTCGAGTACACGCTGTCATCCTGACAACCACCCCTCGCGACGGGTGCCAACCCTCCGATTCCCGCCGAACAGCTCGCCGCACTTACATCGCTGCTGTCGGGTCTCACCGCTGCCGCTTCCGGCACTGCCACACCCGCCACGACGTCCGGCACCACTCGCACTGCCTTTCCAAAGCACGCACGCTTGGATGGTGCGAAGACCTTCGCGAACTGGACACGCCAACTTCGCCTGTGCCTAGCAGACGACATCCGCTCGTACGTCCTCGACGGTATCGTACCCGACGACTGGACACCTTCGCAACGCTCCGCTCGCGACGCCGTCGCTCGTGAGGTCCTTGCGAACTCGATTGACTCGGCCGAAGTCTCGGCAGTCCTCGACAAAATCCCTACCGCCGACCTGACAGCACCGACAATCTACTCGACGCTGAAATCGCGGTACACCCCTGACGACGCTGTGAAGAGTCCACTCTCAGCTCGACAGGGGCGCCTCGGTCGTTGCGCGCGCCTGCTAGCCTGGCCCCTGTGGTGGGGACTTAGGCGCGCGCGAGTGCCTCAGCGCGCCGGCGCCGGCGGTTTTCGGGCGCGCGCCGCTAGCCCGCCCTTGCAGTGGGGACTTAGCCGCGCGCGACTGCCTCAGCGCTCCAGCGATTTTGCCCGCGCCTGGGCATATCCCAGCGCGGGCCCCCTTTCCATTTCTTAGCTTCCTTCTCATCACTTCTGTTCGACTCTCGACTTCTCCTGACAGTAGTGGTGATCATCTCATAGGTACGCTGAAATAGATCACTTCTGTTCGACTCTCGACTTCTCCTGACAGTAGTGGTGATCATCTCATAGGTTATAAGCCCATCGAGCTACCGCTGGCATGGACACGTCGTCAACCCTCGCGACGAGCGCCACCCCGACAATTCCCGCCGAACAGCTTGCCGCACTTACATCGCTGCTGTCGGGACTCACCGCTGCCGCTTCCGGCACTACCGCACCCGCCACGACATCCGGCTCCAATCACAATGCCTTCCCGAAGCATGCGCGGTTGGACGGGCCGAAGACGTTCGCGAACTGGACACGCCAGCTTCGCCTGTGCCTAGCGGACGACATCCGCTCCTACGTCCTCGACGGAATCACCCCCGACGATTGGACGCCTTCGCAACGCTCCGCCCGCGACGTCGTGGCACGCGAGATCCTTGCAAACTCAATCGACTCGGCCGAAGTCTCGGCAGTCCTCGACAAGATCCCTACGGCCGACCTCACAGCGCCCAAGATTTACTCGACGCTGAAATCGCGATACGCCCCTGATGACGCCACTCGCACGCTCGAGCTCTTCTCGCGACTCTGGGGCTTCCGACCCATGCCCGGAACGGTTGGCGAATTTGACAGTTGGATCATGGACTTCAAGTCGGTCGCGCAAGAGATCATCGATACGAAAACGACGATCAACGACGTCCTTGCCACACTCCTCCTCGCGATCGCCCACCCGTCACTCGAGAGCTTCAAGGCAACGTTCACCGACGAACAACGCACGCAACGAACTCTCCCTGACATCGATTCAGTGGCCGACCGTATGCGAGTTCAACTCCGGTCAACGAACCTCTCCAACGATCAATCGGCCCTCCTTGCCTCGTCGTCGCCACGTTCTACCCGTACCAAGTGCCTCGCCTGTCGCAGCCCTTCTCACCGCGTCGCACAATGCCCTACAAGGGCCCAGCATCCACCGCCAGGCCCGTGTCGCTCCTGCAAGAAGAAGGACCACTGGTCTTTCGACTGCAAAAAGGCTCTTGAGGACGGGAAAACGCCCGACACCTCTGATGCGCAACACCATGTCGGATGTCTCGCCACCGGTCTTCTCGCACATCGTCGTCAGCTTCGCAACAACTCCTTCGTCGTCGACTCGGGTGCCACTTCGCACATGGTCTCGGACAAGTCGCTGTTCACGGCCTATCGCCACATCGCTCCTACGAAGATTGGTGGTATTGCAGGGGGCATCAACGCCGTCGGAACGGG
This sequence comes from Microbotryum saponariae, assembly GCA_900102585.1. Classification (NCBI taxonomy): domain Eukaryota; kingdom Fungi; phylum Basidiomycota; class Microbotryomycetes; order Microbotryales; family Microbotryaceae; genus Microbotryum; species Microbotryum saponariae. The sequence goes on along the minus strand of FMWQ01000047.1, from coordinate 914,982 downwards.
AAACATCGCCTTTGTTGCCGCCTCCGGTCACCCGATCACGCTTACCGGCGTGCTGCACACCCCGGGCCTGTCTGTCAACCTCCTCTCGGTCTCTCGACTTTGCGACACCGACGATGTCCGTGTCGCCTTCACGAAGCACGGCATCCATATCGACAAGAACGGCAATGCTATCGCTGAAGGCGCAAGACTCGAGGAAGGGCTCTACTTGCTGGACGCTGATCATTCCAAATGTCAGCATCTCGCTCTCCTCTCTCGCTCACAGTCTTCCGTGCCCCTGCTGACCCTTCACCGCTGCCTCGGCCATCTCGCACCGTCGTCCATACAGAAGATGGTTGCCGCTGGTTTGCTGGAAGGTCTCGGGGCCGGATATAGTGACGAAGAGGTAGAGAAGTTTGTCTGCAATGCTTGCCTCAGTGCAAAGGGCCATCGTCTTCCTTTTCCCGATTCGGACTCGCACTCCTCAGAGAGACTCGGCCTCGTACACAGCGATGTGCTTTCCTTTCCCGAGTCGTCCTTGACTGGCAAGCGTTACCTGGTCACGTTTCTTGACGACTTCTCGCGCAAACTGTGGGCATACGCGATCGGACACAAAAGCGAAGTCTTTGGCGTGTTCAAGACATGGCTTGCCGAGGTCGAACTCGAGACGGGTGCAAAACTGAAGGTCCTCCGAACCGACAATGGTGGCGAATACTGTTCGAGAGCGTTCACGGAATTCTGTAAGGCACGCGGCACACGTCGACAATACTCTATCCCTCGAACGCCTCAACAGAACGGTCGTGCCGAACGAGTCAATCGTTCTATCGTCGAAGGTGTCCTTGCCCTCCTTGCAGACGCCCACTTACCCAAATCATTCTGGGAGGAGGCAGCAGCTTATTTCGTCTACTGCAAGAACCTGTGCGAACACTCGGCCCTGGACAAGGCAACACCGAACTTCGCCTGGCAGGGCGACCGCACCAACGCCTCGGCGCTTCACCCGTTCGGCTGCACGGCTTGGCTCACAGTCGCGCCTGAACTTCGCTCGAAACTCGACCCGAAAGCGGTTCGCGTTCTCTTCACCGGCTATGACCTGGCTTCTAAAGCCTTCCGTTTCTACGACACGACGACCAAGAAGATCAGTTTGGGCAGAAATGCCAGGTTCCTCGACAACGAATTTCCCGGGTTACGTAGCGACTCCACCGAGCAAGACGCCGACACGCACTTCGCCAGCGCTTGCCCGACCACCGAATCCCAAGCCGTTGTCAAGACATGGACCCCACTAGTAAGGTCGGCGCACATGGACGTCTCATCCTCTCTTGATGACTCTGCCATGAGCGCCGTTGACGTGGCCCCAGGGTACACTGGCGGAACCTTACTTAATTCCACAGATGCCGAATCGTCCTCGTCACCGTCTCCTGAGCCGTCCTCGTCACCGTCGCCCGCAACTCCCTTGTCACCGTCGCCTGCGCTGTCACCGTCGTTGGCTGCGTCATCGTCACCCTCGGCCTTACCGACCGACTCTGACTACTCCGCCGACCCTCTGGACCTCATCGGCTCACAGACCCCGACTCGCCTCGGCCCACCGGACGTGCACCGCCCAGACTTCAGCACGTACCGTGAGCCCGCATCGGCTGAGGAGTCGCCCGACGAACTCGACATCATTGGGCGCCACTCGCGCGATGAATCGCCGGACGAAATCGATTTCCTCACCCAACACCACCGCGCCTTCATCGCCACCGACGACGACAACTCTGACACAGAAGCCATTCAACCAGTCAAGTCCATCACCAGCGACCCACAGACATGGCGCGAGGCAATGTCGAGTGACAAGCGCGAAGTGTGGGCCAAGGCCGCTACCGACGAGTTCAATTCCATGCGCGACGACTTCAAGGTCTTCACCATCGAGGACCGATCCACGGTACCAGTGGGTGCGACCATCGTCACATCCAAGTTCGTCTGGAAAACGAAACGGAATGCACTCGGCGAAGTCACCGGCCACAAGGCACGGCTCGTGGCGCAGGGAAATCGGCAACGCGACGGCATCGACTTCAACGAAACCTTCGCACCAGTCGCACGCTTCTCCTCGATACGCTCACTCCTCGCGCTGGCGGCCGCCAACGGCTTGCACGTGCACCAGGCGGACATCGACAAAGCCTATCTGCATGGCGACCTTGACCATGACATCTGGATGACGACACCGCGCGGCTTCGACCTTCCCACCGACAAGGTGCTTCGTCTGCGACGCTCCATCTACGGACTCAAACAGGCTGGCCGAATCTGGAATCGACACATCGACGCATCGCTTCGAGATCTCGGCTATACGGCGACGGGCACCGACCACTGCGTGTACTCTCGGATCGACGATCGGCGACGCCCACACTACATCGCGCTGTACGTCGACGACCTCCTGATGATCAGCCCCGACTTGGCCGAAATTGAACGTGTCATCTCGGGCCTCGAACAACGCTACGGCGTCAAGCGCCTCGGCCCGGCAGAGTACATCCTCGGCATCCAGATCAGGCGACTCGAAGACGGTTCTATTGCCCTGTCCCAGGAACGGTACATCATGGACGTGCTTGCTCGGTTCCACTTCGACACCACGACTCGCGGCACTACAGTCCCGATGACCCCCGGCCTTTCGCTCACCGCCATCCCGGATCAAGGCACCGAACGGATCAGGTCATGGTATCTGCAGGCTATCGGCTCGCTCCTCTACATTTCGCTCGGCACCCGCCCCGACATCGCCTTCGCCGTGTCCTACCTGGCCCGCTTCGCCAACAACCCTGGACGTCGTCACTGGATCGCGGTCAAGCACATCCTCCGCTATCTCCGGGCCACATATCGCGACGAACTGGTTTATGCTTGCGGCGAGACACGCATCACGGGCGTGGTTGGCTACTCCGACGCGAACTGGGGGGCCTGCGTCGATACGTCGGTGTCCACTATGGGCTACGTCTTCTACATTGCCGGATCCGCCGTGTCTTGGTCGTCCAAGCGTCAATCTCGAGTTGCCGATTCTACCACCGACGCTGAATACCTCGCCCTCTCGCATGCTGGCAAGGAAGGGATCTACCTCAGTCAGCTGCTCGAGGAGCTCCATGTCCAACCTGTTGCACCGGCTCACATTTTTACTGACAATGAAGCCGCTGCCGCAGTTGCCCACGACCCTGTCCGCGTCTCCGGCACTCGACACATACGCTTGCGCGAGCACTTTGTTCGGGACATGGTGAATCGGGGCGATATCTCACTCTCGCATGTGGGAACCAGCAACATGGTGGCCGACATCTTCACAAAGGCTCTTGGCCCAAAGATTTTCTCGACACACTGCTACGCACTAGGCCTTCGCACTCGACACCCACGGCTTGGATCTGCCTCGCATTCGCGTGGGGGGGGTGTGAAGAGTCCACTCTCAGCTCGACAGGGGCGCCTCGGTCGTTGCGCGCGCCTGCTAGCCTGGCCCCTGTGGTGGGGACTTAGGCGCGCGCGAGTGCCTCAGCGCGCCGGCGCCGGCGGTTTTCGGGCGCGCGCCGCTAGCCCGCCCTTGCAGTGGGGACTTAGCCGCGCGCGACTGCCTCAGCGCTCCAGCGATTTCGCCCGCGCCTGGGCATATCCCAGCGCGGGCCCCCTTTCCATTTCTTAGCTTCCTTCTCATCACTTCTGTTCGACTCTCGACTTCTCCTGACAGTAGTGGTGATCATCTCATAGGTACGCTGAAATAGATCACTTCTGTTCGACTCTCGACTTCTCCTGACAGTAGTGGTGATCATCTCATAGACGCCACCCGCACGCTCGAGCTCTTCTCACGACTCTGGGGTTTCCGTCCCATGCCCGGCACGGTTGCCGAATTCGACGGGTGGATCATGGAGTTCAAAGCCGTTGCGCAAGAGATCATCGACACAAAGACGACTATCAATGATGTTCTCGCCACACTCCTCCTTGCAATCGCCCACCCGTCCCTCGAGAGTTTCAAGGCGTTGTTCACCGATGAACAGCGCACGCAACGAACTCTCCCCGACATTGATTCGCTTGCCGACCGTATGCGAGTCCAACTCCGGTCAACGAACATCCCCAGCACTCAATCGGCCCTTCTTGCCTCGTCGTCGTCACGTTCTACCCGTCCCATGTGTCTCGCCTGTCGCAGCCCTTCGCACCGAGTCGCGGAGTGCCCTACGAGGGCGCAACACCCGCCGCCAGTGTTAAATCGTGTGTCTCGAGAGGGGACTGGATCGGCAACCAGTGAGTACACGAGACACAGTACGAGTGTTAGGAAGTAGTTTGGAGCGTTAGGGGGAAGACTAAAGAGGCTCGCGGTGCGAGTGCGCGAAATATCTCTAAGTCCAAAAGGGGTCCGAGCGGTGCGCGGCTGGCTAGGCTGGGCGCGGGCTGGAGATCGACCTAAGCAAGAGTGTATGGAATTCAACACCCCCCCTCGCTCGAAGCTTACTTAGCCTCGAAGACCCAGGTTGTCACGATGTACCTTGAACACCAAGGGTCCAAGTGCCTTGGTGAAGATGTCGGCGACCATGGTTTTCGTGTCCACATAGTCGACTTGGACGGTGCTCAGCCTGACCTGGTCGCGTACAAAGTGCTCACGAATGCGAATGTGACGGGACCGGTGGTGAAGGGTGGGGTTCTTGGCGAGAGCAATAGCACCTTGGTTGTCGCCGTACAGCTGGACGGGAGCTCGTGTGTCGATGCCCAGTTCCATAAGCAGTTCTTGCAGGCGTGTGAGAGGGTGAGGTACTCGGCGTCTGTGGTGGAGTCGGCCACACGGTTTTGCACTTTGGAGGACCAAGAGATGACAGATCCGGCCAGGTGGAAGCTGTACCCCATGGTCGACCGTGACGATGTGGTGCAGGTTCCCCAGTCTGCATCAGAGTAACCGGTGAAACCTGAGAACTTGCCTTGTTCAGAGCTGTAGTGCAGGCCTAGACGTGCGGTTCCACGTAAGTACCGAAATACGGTCTTGATGGCCGTCCAGTGTTCGGGTGTGGGACTGGCAGAGAAGCGTGCGAGGTATCCGACAGCGTAGGAAATGTCCGGGCGAGTACCGGTGGCAGCGTACAGGAGGCATCCAATAGCCCGCATGTAGCGTGTCCGAGCAGTTTTGGATGTTTCCGCGAGCGAATGTTCGAGCTGTCAGTTCGGGGCCATGGGCGTGGAGGCGGGGCTGCTGTCTGACATGCCAAATCTGCGGAGGATGCTTGTGATGTACGCCTCTTGCGACAGGATGATGGACTTGTCGGCCTGTCGCTTGATCTGGATCCCCAAGATGTACTGGGCTGGGCCAAGTCGCTTGATGCTGTATTTGACAGGCAACGTCGGAGGGGATGACGATGACTACACGCGAGAGACGAGGGAGAGAGCGAGAGAGCGCGCGAAAGCGCGAAGGAGCGAAAGGGGGGGTCGACCGAGGCGGCGGCAGTCGACCGAGAAGCAACCGCGGAGGATACGCGGCTGCAAGGCTCGCAGCAAGTCCAGTGTACCGAACTATGGTAGCCAACGAGGTCGGAAAGAAGAGGGAGGGCAAACGATCCAAGAAATAGCTGACCAGGCCGATGGGAAGGTCGAGTCGGCTGGGCGGCGGAAGTCGACCGAGAGCAACCGAGGAGTGGATTCGGTCGGAAGGCTTCGCAGCAAATCAAGTGTAACGGACTTAATTGCCAGCGAAATGGGTAAAAAGAGGGAGGGTACGAGTCTAGAAGAGTTGACCAAGCTCTGGAGGAAGGGTGGCAAAAGCAAAGGGAGGGAAGTGCTCCGAGCGAAGGAAAGACTGAGTCAAATAACTACACCACGAGGTCGCTTCAGGGGTAAAAAGGATTGCCCGCCAGGCACCGGTAAAAACCCCGAAGCCGGGCCTCGGATAACAAAAAGGGAAAAGAAACCAAAAGGCAGATCGCGCTCCGGGCGGATCGAACCCTCGACCACTGAGTGCGCGCCCGCGCGCCCTCACGACTACGCCATCGCGCCCACGATGCTTGCAACGAACGAACCGGTAGCTGATGTCGACTCCGGCCGCAAACTTGGGAGACTTAGAAAAAAAAAAAAAAAATCACTTCACCTCGCTTCACTTCACAATCGCCCTACTGCAGCCTTCGATACTCGAGTTAACAAGTGATACACCGACAAGATGTCTACCGGAGACCCTGGGTCCCCACTGCCGGCACCGCCACCACCGGTATCCGCCACCAGCGTCCAGCCCCCCCGCGACCGGATCCCGATAAGCTCGAAGAAGACGCAAGTCACGGGCCCCGCCACCGCCGCACCCAACTATGCTGCCGCTGTGAGTCAGATGGCGACTCAAACACCTGAACAACAGCAACAACAACAACAGCGTGCCAAGGCTCTGGGCAGCCTCCTACAAGCCATGGGTGCTGTACCCGGAAACCGCATGGATCGCTGGGTCCAGGCCATCTACTTCGCCGAACTCTACCCCGTCGCCACCGCCACATCGCTGAAATTTTCGGCCTTGAACGCGAACCGGTCCGTCGAGAACATCTTCGATTACGCCCTTGAAGTGACTCTGTCTCACCAGAGCGCCTCGCGAGCGACTCATGCCGACAAGATCGATCTCGTGGCCTGCGTCACGAGGCTGCTATCGCCCATCTCTCCTATCTGCTTTGAGCCTGGAGTTCCTCTGCCGGACCATCTTGCGGCTTATCAACCACAGATCTTAGGCGTACAACATTCATCAATCCTGCGTAATGGGGCGGCTCACCATCGCGTTACGGTTGGGTTCGTCACCGGCGAGGCACGTGACGCGGCACTCACGACGCCCCCCTGTCAGGATGACAGCGTGTACTCGAAGGAAGCCCCCCAAGGCTATGTGCGGGTAGAGTTGACTTGACCAGAGGCTTGCCTCGTTTCACAGCATCGTCGGTGCGATGGCGTAGTCGTGAGGCGCGCGGGCGCGCACTCGGTGGTCGCGGGTTCGAGGCGCCCAGACCGCAGTCTTCTTTCGGTTTGTTTTATCTTTTTGTTAGCCGAGGCGCGGCTTCAGGGTTTTTACCGGTGCTCCCGCGAGCAATCCTTTTTACCCCTGAGGCGACCTCTTGGAGTGGTTGATTTGGCTAAGTCCCCTCTGGGCCTGGCGCAGTCCCTTCCCTTTAGTTTTACCACCTTTCCCCGGGAGCTTGGTCCGCTCTTCTCTTTTGTTGCCCCTCCTCTTCTTGTCGATCGTTTGGGAATTAAGTCCGTTACACTTGATTTCCTGCGAGCCTTTCGACCGACTCCCCTCCTCGGTTGCTCCCTTGTCGACTGCCGCCGCAACAGCCGACACTTCCTGAAATCCCCCCCCCGTACCAACGCGTGTAGACGACATCATCCCCTCCGACGTCGCTTGTCACTTTTTTCAAGTTCGGCATTACCGACAACGATCCGCACCTCTACAACCGCTTCGTCCACCGTCCTGGACGAGCATTCGCCCCCACTCTCTGAGCCTGAGTCTTCAGCCTCCTCTCCGTTGCCGAATTCATCACCAACGAACGCGTCGCTGTCCTTCCCGACTTCCTCCACAGAGTCCGACGACGAACACGTTTATCCTTCCTACCCTTTCCGTCAACCGTCTCGTGCCCGTGTTCGTTCGCCCCGCAATCGCCGACGTTTGAGTCACGAGATTGCCATGGCCGACGAGCGCGACGTGTACCGCGGCGCCGCCGATGATCGAGACGCTCCTCTCCGCGACGAAGACCCCGGCCGCGCAAAACCGCCCAAGTCCCCGCCGCCCCAACCCTACCACACCGCCACCGCTCTATCGTCCCTCGAAAGCCGCCTCGAGGAATCCGAAGCCCGTCGTATCGATTCCGAGGCACGTGTTCAGCAATTGGAGAAGTTGGTGGAGGGTTTATTGAAAAGCTCACCTGAACCAGCTGCGGCGCGGGCCGGAGTCTCTGAACCAGCTGTGGCGAGGGCTGGATTCTCTGAACCAGCCGCAGCGCGGGCTGGGGAGTTTACGTTTCCGCCGGTGAGATCGGTCCCCTTGGACGTTCCCCCACACACCATTCTGGAACGTTCAGGCAATACCGCTGACCCCCTTGTTCGTTCCCCTGGGGGGGAATCTTGCAGCGCACGAAGGGACGGCCCTTCCTCGGCAGTAATCAGCTCTCGTTGGAGAGGGACGTTACCTGACCGGGAAGGGCTATGGACAGGGGATAACCCGGATCGGTTGGTCACTTTCACTACATTTGGGAAGTCGTACTTGTCTCTACTTTGCGACATTTCCACCAGCGACCTTTTTACCAGCGACCGCGTCATCCAGCTTGTGGCGACCTTGTTCGTTCGTTCCACTTCTCCCAAGCGCCGTCAGTCTCCGCACGACTGGGCCATTGATACTATGACGGACGCGCTCCGGGACGAACGACCTCACTGCTGGACGACACTGATGACAGAAGTTGGACGTCGTTGGCCGGATCCTGGCTTTGCCGACCGAGTGTCCCACGACTTCTACGGGTGCCGACAGTCTTCGTCTCGAGCCTACGACCATGTGGGCGAATGGCGTGCCCGCTACCGAGCGTTTATGCACAACGACCCCAGCTTCAGCCTCTCGCCCCTTCAACTCGCCACAACCTTTTATCAATCGTTGAGTGATGTGGCTAAGCGGGAAGTGCGGGCTGGTATGCTGCGGGAATATCGGGATAACTCACTCGTGACTATAGGGAGGTTCGGACGAACTGTCCCGTCCCTCGAGGAGGTTACCGACTGGGCCGCCATCGCCGACGACACCGGCACGACATCAGTTTCGACCCCACCGATTCGTACTGCGACTTATGGAGCAATTGCGAAAATGCCACGCACCGCCCCATCCACGCCAAACGACGACGCACGTACCCAGATCCGTCGAGCTCGATGGATGAACCGCGCCGGTAAATGGCAACAGGCCCACCTGTGGAAGGATCGGAACACGTGGTTTTCGCCAGCATCGGGTGGGGTACCCGCCAGCATGGCGTGTTTTAATTGCGGTCAAGGTGGCCATTTCTCACAGCATTGTACAGCGGAGCGACAATCCCCCTCGACCGTCCAAATATCAGCAATTGCCTTTGCTGACATGGACGAGGACGAATGGTCGTCGGCCTCAGGTGACGTTGAGGACCCCCAGGTGCGATTCCCCCTTCCCCTTGAGACTGATTTGACTCGACCGTCGAGTTCCGCATCCGCCTTAGTGACGCACCACTCTTGCCCTCCTGCAGACCCTGTTGGCCGAGTGAAAGACGTCGCCTCTTCTTCTTTTGAAGTTCAGACCTCATCAAGTAGTTCGCATCCAACCGTGCCGGCAAATGATGCAGATCAACATCGTCTCGACGATAGCCTGGCTGACATCGCGATTGACGCGGTGGAAGATGTCTTGTACTACGCTGATGCCGCGTCGCGCTTGTGTCATTATCCGGGGCCGGAAGTGGTGTCGTCTCGCAAGGCGGAAAGGACTGCTTCGGTGAGCTCTTTCCAGATTCTTGTGCCGTCGGGTGTGTCTCTCTTGGTGTCCGCTGCGCCCCTGATCGACATCGACGACCCCGACCGACCTGTCGAGCCCGCCATTGTACGCGCCCGCAACGTCATCGCGTGGGCGCTACCTTCTGGAAGGGTTTTGCGATGTTTGATCGACTCTGGATCAGGAGGTGGTGCGAGTCGACCCGAGCTTCGCAACGGCCCGTTTGACTGCACCGTTGCACTTGCGCCTCGGCACCCAGGATAAGTCCGACCGATGTGCTGTGTTCGCCACCGCTCCTTTTTCGTCTGGCGCCCTAGATCTCGGTTTGCGACCATTCTTCGTTTGCCGTGTAATGGCGTACGACGCCATCTTGGGGCTGCCATTTCTTAAGGACACAGGCATGCTCGTTGGTTGGGGCGCCTTCACCGTCGCGCGCACCGGCCCTTCGCAACCCGTCGCCCAGGATACGCACGAATGGGACCGAGCCGTCACCGTAGCACCTATCTTATCCGGTTCTGCCATTGGCTGCAATCACCCTGGGTTGCTCCCCGACGACGAGATCATCGGCCTCAAGCCACACAACCCGCTGCTCGATGTCGTCGACGATCCGGCGCTCGACGATTTCTCTGAGTCCGAAGCACATGTTGAATTTCATTCTACTACAAGCGTTCGAACACTTCAACCTTGGGCCGCCGTTGTCAGGTCCGCCCATTTTCGCCTCGGCGCCTTTGCCTTCGCAGCCAAGCCGCCGCCCCATTTTCACCTCGGCGCCTTCGCCTTCGCAGCCAAGCCGTCGCCCTCCTGCCTCGCGCCGGCCTGCTCAACTCACGCCCGCGCGCCGCCGCCTCCACGCCGGGACTCTGGCCGTCTGCCCTCCAGTCTTGCTGAGCCAATGCCTCCACTTAGTCACCAGCAGCTTGCCGCCGCCGTCCTCATGTTCCATCGGCCATCAAGAGTATCGCCCATGCATGACACCCGCCGTTTGCAACCTGAGTCTCGTCGCTATGGACTCCCTCGCTCACCAACACTCGACATCGTAGATAGGTTTCCCCTCGTGGCCGTTGTCCAACACGACCCCTCTCAGCACCCGAATGACCCACTTGGAGTTTGCCCTTGATGCTTAGCAGCGCATCCGCCCGATTTGCAGTAGATCCTTTGCGCGCCCGCTTGCTAGAACCTTGTCAGACTCGCGCTCCTTGTGCTTCCCTTCCTCTTCTCTACCGCTTCCCGACATTAGCCAGACTGCTAATCTTCGGTAGAGAACAGATCGTCCAGCCGCACCGCCGTCTCGTCAGACCGCGTCTGTGCCGCCTTGCAACTTCTCCCAATCGGACCGTCCGTCGCAACCGTAGCCACGTCGACGCACCCAACAGTAGCCCCAGCGGTCGCTACACCCAGTTCCGAAAAGTTCCACGACCTACACTCTACAGCACAAACACGATTGGCTGCCTTACTCGAGAAATTTTCTGATGTGTTCGTAGATTCGCTACCGATGGACCAACTCCCACCGTACCGGCCAGTCAACCACGAGATCCCGTTGATCGATCCCACCGAAAAGGTCAAACCCCGCGTATACCCCCTTGCCGACAAATATCGGAGCCAGTGGGCGGAACACTCAGCTAAGTACACTCGTGGTCGATTCTGGGTTTCGGGTCCGATCGATTCTGCGGCTCCGGTCTTTGCCATTCCGAAGAAGAACTCCCAGACGGCTCGTTTCGTGATCGACCTCCGCGCGCGCAACAGCAACACCGTCAAGCGTTTTTCGCCCATCCCGGACATGACCAATGTTCGATACAAGGTGGCTCGATTGCGTTATCGCTCTAAATTCGACGTGGCCGCGGCATTTGAGCAGGTTCGGGTCATACCGGAGCACGTCGATCGCACCGGCTTCGCAACGGTGACGGGCACGTACACGTCGCGGGTCATGCAGTTTGGTGACACCAATGCGCCCAATACCCTCAACCTCTTGACCTCGGCGATGTTCCAGCCGTGTCTCCCGTTCGCCAAGATCTTTTTCGACGATGTCCACGTCCATTCCGATACCCGTCGCGCACACTTGAGACACATCAAGATCCTGCTGATGACATTGAGACATTACCGGTTCTACTTAGGATCCAAGAAGTCCGAGTGGTTCTCAAAGTCGTTGGACTCCTTGGGCACCATCATTTCCGACGTCGGCATCGAAGTCGACCCCGCCAAGTGGGTGCGTATCCGTCAGTGGCCGATCCCTTGCAACAAGACCGATGTCCAGCGCTTCCTCGGCACCGTCAACTGGATGCGAGATCACCTACCGCACCTCTCAAAGATTTTGGAGCCGATCACCGCGTTAATGGCGCAATCGACGTCATGGCGTTGGAATGAGCGAGAACAGCAGGCTTTCGATACCGTCAAGTCCCTTGTGCCCGCCATCCTACGACCGATCAATGGCGCCAAGGTTACCTCGGGCGAGCACAAGATGTACCTCTTCACGGATGCCAGTCGGGTTGGCATTGGCGCTTGTTTGGCGTCCGGGCCCAACCGTTCGCAGGCCGTTCCAACGTGATTCTTTTCCGCTAAGTTCAACGGTGCTCAGCTCTGTAGAGTGTTGGTCGTGGAACTTTTCGGAACTGGGTGTAGCGACCGCTGGGGCTACTGTTGGGCGCGTCGACGTGGCTACGGTTGCGACGGACGGTCCGATTGGGAGAAGTCGCAAGGTGGCACAGACGCGGTCTGACGAGACGGCGGTGCGGCTGGATGATCTGTTCTCTACCGAAGATTAGCAGTCTGGCTAATGTCGGGAAGCACAAGGAGCGCGAGTCTGACAAGGTTCTAGCAAGCGGGCGCGCAAAGGATCTACTGCAAATCGGGCGGATGCGCTGCTAAGCATCAAGGGCAAACTCCAAGTGGGTCATTCGGGTGCTGAGAGGGGTTGTGTTGGACAACGGCCACAAGGGGAAACCTATCTACGATGTCGAGTGTTGGTGAGCGAGGGAGTCCATAGCGACGAGACTCAGGTTGCGAACGGCGGGCGTCATGCATGGGCGATACTCTTGATGGCCGATGGAACATGAGGACGGCGGCGGCAAGCTGCTGGTGACTAAGTGGAGGCATTGGCTCAGCAAGACTGGAGGGCAGACGGCCAGAGTCCCGGCGTGGAGGCGGCGGCGCGCGGGCGTGAGTTGAGCAGGCCGGCGCGAGGCAGGAGGGCGACGGCTTGGCTGCGAAGGCGAAGGCGCCGAGGTGAAAATGGGGCGGCGGCTTGGCTGCGAAGGCAAAGGCGCCGAGGCGAAAATGGGCGGACCTGACAACGGCGGCCCAAGGTTGAAGTGTTCGAACGCTTGTAGTAGAATGAAATTCAACACAGGGGGCGCGGCGGAGGCTCACTGAGGCAAAAGGCGGACAAGCCCGTCAAACGGCGGCCCGATGTCGAAGTGTTTGAAGGCTTGATAGAATGCAATTCAACAGAAAACGCGGCCCGAGCGTTTGCGGGCGTGGGGCGGCTGATTGAAATGAGAGATCCAGCCCAATGGCGTGTGTAACGGTCTTGGTGAGCCGACAACTCTGGTCCGGCTCAGAGATCAAGCTCAAGCGCAACTAACGCCGGGCCTCTCCTCACTTTCCTCTCACCAAAACCTAAGAGTCGTCTTCGATTCCACATCATTTCTCAACCTTCCATCTGGCAAACCAGACCTTGGGCATTTGTAGAAAACCTTCCATCACATTCCACAGCTTTTACTATAAAAGGTGGCCATTTGATAGTTTCTCCTTTGCTTCCTGCAAACAACAACTCATCCTCATACTCATACTCCTACAACACTCCTTACCCTTCTTGAGAAACCCTACAGTTCAAGTCCTGCTTCAGTTGCTTCGCAGTCGTAACCTGAGGCTGCTCCCTTGAGAACTCCCTCGCACCTTGTCCCCAAAAGTCTAGTCTCAGCCTAGACCTCTCTCCTGCCGCGAGGACCGTCATATGAGGTCCTCCAGGCGCCAAATTTCAGCTCCGACGCCATGAAGCAAAGATCTCCTATCTCCGACAGTTCCTAATGTTGAGAATAGTGAATTTTAGTATTTGCGGCTGCCACAAGTATGACGGTCCTCGCGGCCGGGGAGACCTTCTACATCAGCAACTTTACCACTTCCCAATGTGCGGCTAGATCTGTCTAAATGACTTTACCGCTCACAAAATGACCGGATCGTCTGAATCACTCTGAATTGTTCTGGAAAGTGTCTAGATCCACCACTTTGTCACACTGAAGTAGCAACTTGTGCAATGAATTGTCTTCGCTGTCACGGTCTTATACACACTAATGGCACCCACTTGCTGGAAAAAAATTATGACTGTGTTTTGCAATGACTACATCAGGATATGTGCACTACTGCCTGCCGTGTGGTATAAGACTCTGACTAATTGGAGCATACACAGTATGTACTGACATTTCAAATGCTATATAGGGGCTCTTTTATTTGTCGGCCCTCCCACCGCACGTTGCTCCGCATCACCCCTCCCTCTGATCTTTGAGGATATTGACAAAACTCTCACCAATATACCAGTAGTACAGAAAAAGCATCGAAAGAAATCTGACCCTCGCGGACCGACTTGAGCGCCGTCCGTCCCAATCACCTTTTGTCTGCTGAGAGGCAGAAGACGAAAGATGATATCACGTGACGACTATTGAGTGGTTAGTTCTGGCTAAAGAGAGTATTACAGTCTCCAACATTTTCGCTCCGCAAGGCCAAGAAGGGTTGGTCGCGCTTGCCTGCATCGAGCCCACCCGTACGCGCGCCTAGGGCGCCTCGTGCTAGTGCCTGCGTCGACGACTCGTCCTCGACACGCTCGTTGCTGTGCGAAGGTTGTGTTTACTTGCGCCTTTCCCTCCTGCCCTTCACTGCTTTTTGCCACCTTCACGCCAGCGTCCCCTACTCGACGCTCTCCCCGATTCTTGTTATCACCCATCCACATTCCAACAGGTCACCGTGATCATGCAGTAGAAGTCAATGTGGCTGTGCACCAGTCTGCCCGCCGCAGCTCCCAATGGGAGGGAGAACCGCCGCTGCTTTGACCTATTCTCGTTGGTTGAGTTGCTCAGAGGTCAGAGCAACTCTGATTAATGGAGTGGACCTGAGTTTGACTCTCAGTTCCGGGAATTCCCATTTCCCAACTCATGCCACCACGCAGGGTGGTGAGGAGGATGTCAAGTAGAGGTTGCAGTCACCAATGAGGCGGCACAAATGAGCACCTAGTAAGTCGGTCCTATACCATCTTTGCCAATAGGTCAGTTAGTTTTGATAAATGATCTCAGATAGGGCCAAGCGTAAACGCACTCGCACCGCCTCAGCTAACTCAGGGGCTCAACCGTTGTTGAAGAATCGGTGTATCACAAAGTCGGTTACAGCTACAGCGAGACAGTCTGGTTACTTCTCACACTGGCCGATGGTATCTTGGTCTCGTGACATGGCTTACAGCTCCTACCTTGAAGCCTAAATCGCTAGTACTGCCGCCACCATCGAGCCTGACTGAGTGAAACCGCTTGCAGCAATGCCAGGAGTCGTGTTCACCGGCAGACGACTTCAAAGGGACGACCTGTCCGATGAAGATGTTGTTTACAAAGATGCTGCTGTCCACAATGATCTCGACGCAGACAATGACGGCAATGATGGTGTCCCCGAGTGGTGCCCAAGGTGAGTGCGCACATCCACAACAACAATTGATTACAATTGTATATCAATCCAATGCTAAGTGCTAGCCTCTGCTTGATACGTGAATTCAAATCACGCAGAATTTCGAAAGGTTAGATGACCGTGCCCCCTGAGCTGGCTTTGAGCTTTTTCTGACGGACACGGTTAGCAACAGATGCAGGTCCCCGCCGTGTTCCTCCCGCACAAGGCCACTCCATCTCGAGGGTGCCCAAAGCGCGCACTGTTCTTGGTGAGGATGACAGCGCGTTTGCAGTCCACCCCTTACCTTTCTCATCTCACCCCACGCGCGCAATTGTAACCTAGTCGCAATATCATGTGCACTACCCTCAGCTCACCTACTGTTGCGACCAGCCCTGCTCCTTCATTGGATGGTGGTAAGCCCTTCGCCTATGGCGGCAAACCTTTCCTCGCTCCGCCCTTGGGTTGTCTGTCACGGAGCCGCCGAACCCACGCGTTGGACAACATGACACCAGATGAAGACAAGGTGGCCGGCATATGGTGCAAGCACAGTTGGTGTGTTGTGAATGAGGATTAGCAGGAAGGCGGCTATTGGCTATTTGATTAGAAGTGCGCTTTTGTTTAGTGAAGCCTGGCGATGCGCACCAACCGTTGTCTTCTCTGCACGGTTGGATTACACGCTCATCAGGTACGTACATTTAGCAGTATGGCTACTATCATCTGCAATTAACTGACGGTTGGATTACACGCTCGTCAGTCTCTTATTTGGTAGCGTCTGTATTGCCGCAAGGCACAGATCCGCAAGCAGAAAAGATGCAGCGCATATCCAAGATGGTGACAACCACGGCGGACCACGTCAGTCTGATGGGCGACTTGTACGGCAAAGTCGACGCCAGCAATTGGGGTATTGCCCGGGAACGACTCCAGAACGTACTGAAAGGCGAGGGCCGCCTCAAGCACATCACCGGTGCACTCGACGTCGGCCCCGAGCCTCTGCAATCCGAGTTCGCCCGCTTGGAGGGTGACACCCGCGTCGACGATGTGGCCATCTATCGCAACCAACTTCGATTGTACCGCCAGGATGTCGATGCCCTTGACCAGGCCCTTGCGCAGGCGCGCAACACGCTGATTGTGTGCCTGGGGGAATCCACCTTCGCCCGCGTCAAGGCCAATGCCACGTACAACCTGTGGGCCGCGCTCGATAAGGACCTCAGTCGCACTTCGGACGATTTCATGCGTTCGGCAAAGCTCGACGCCCTCTTCTTGTGCGAACCATTTGTCGACGGCGAGGCGCTTGACCCCTGGCTTGCGAACTTCAACCGCTTGTTCGAGGACCTCGTCGCCACCCACGTCTCCCGCGACAAGGCCTACCAGCGCGCCAAGATCGACGGCACGACGTTCACCCAAGCCGATTTCGACAAGTGGGAACCCCCGCCCGCGCTGTCCAAGGGCGTCCGCATGGACCTCTTGAAGGCTAGGATGCCGAGGAACCTCGTGACCGTCATCGACTCCATCGGCACGCTCCCTTCTCTCGAGCAAGTTGAGGGCGCGATACGTCGGGCTGCACTCTCCTCGAGCCAGCAGTCCGAGCCCATCACCGAAGTGTTGGCGGCACGTACGCAGATCCGAGGTCAGCCACCCTCGGGTCGTCCTTCGGGCAACTCGGCACCTCCCTTCCTCCAGGCCTCGAAGGTGCCCGGTCTCAAGGAATGGTGGCCTCACGGGATCTCACACGCCGGTCGCCTGAAATTGGGCCGGATGCAGTGCAGGATGTGCTACGAGCAGGGCCACCTCGGCGACGAATGCCCTGTGCCTTTGACTGAGATCTCTCGCCGCCACATCGCTGTTCTCGCCAGACACAACATCACCATTGGCGCGGCCGACCGCGAACCGGAGCCACCTCTCGGGGACGAATCGTACGAGGGCTACTTCGTCGTCAGCGTCGCCATTGGGGACGACAACACGGCGTTGTACCTGAGCGACAACCCGCGCTATCTGCTCGATTCGGGTGCGACTCGCCGGGATCTTCTCGTCGACTTCAAGCCCTTCACCACGGAGCGCGTCCGCGTCGTCGGCGCCTTCAACTCGAGCGCCATGGCGACTGGTACGGGCAATCTCCGGTTCGGCATTGGCGATGCGCCCCTCGAGCTTCGCGATGTCCTCCTCGTCCCCGGTCTGTCCACTGAGCTCGTCTCCCTCGCCGGCCTGATGAAGGATGGGTACAAGCTATCCGACGAGTGTGACGCGGCTGGGAGGAATACTGGGATCACCATCTTGAGCGCGGCGTCACACCTTACTTTCGTCCTCGACCGCAATCACTACGTGCTCCAGGCAAGTTCTCCCTCACCTCCTCGGGCGGATCACCTGGCGCTGACTGCCACCACCTTGCCTACAGATGTAGTGCTTTGGCATCAGCATTTGGGTCATCCTTCTTGGGGTCGTTTGGTAGAGCTTGCTAGATCGGGTCGTCTCCCACTCAACCTCGCCGCTGTAATTCAGGACCAGATTCCTCTCCTTGATCAGTGTGATGCTTGCTGCACCGGCAAAGCCATTTCCTCACTGAACCGCGAACCCGCAAGCCATCCCGCGGACACACCTTTCTCCTGCGTCTTTGCCGATGTATGGGGTCCTTCCCCGGTTCCCGCTCTTTTGGGCGCTCGTTACCTCTGCGGCATCACGGATGAGTTCTCGCATTTCCGCTGGGCCCGCAGCATCCGACTCAAGAGCGACTCGGCTGCCGTCCTTCAGGCTTTCGTTGCGATGTCGAAGACCCAATACGGGGGCCAGGGTGTCACGACCCTTCGCACGGACAGAGGGGGTGAGTTTGTGAACCACACGCTCCGGGATTGGCTCGCCACGCGGGGCATCTTCCACGAGCACGGTCAGATGGGCGTTCAGGAGCGCAGCTGGCGAACGATCTTCAACTCTGTTCGCGCCTGGCTCCATTGCTCTGGACTGCCTCCCACGCTTTGGGATGAAGCAGTGCACCCCTGACTCCGTTCTCCACGAGCCCTCGGACCCGGTCACGGACACTCGCCGCCCCCGCCTCGACCATGTCAAAACCTGGGGCTGTGCCGCTCATGTACCGCTTGCCCCCGAGCAACTCCCAACAAGTTAGCTCCGCGATCCCGCCTCTGCTACTTTGTCGGTTACTCTTCGCACTCCAAGGCCTGGCGGTTGTTCGATCCGGTTCGTAACAAGGTCTTTGAGCCGTCTCAGGCCAAGTTCTTTGAGGACTGGTTCTTTCCCGCTGCGGTGAGCCCTGCCATTCCTGTCGCGGCCGGTTTGTCGTACCCGCCCGCGCCGCTCGGCATCGCTACCGCCGCCGCGCCCCCTGTCGCAGAATTGCCTGCCGCGGCTCCCGCTGCCGCCGCACCGCCACCCGTTCCGCCCGCCCTTGCGTTTTCAAATCCTGGTCCGGCGAACACACCGCTTGTTGGTGACCGCTCCACCCGAGCCCGTCGCCCACCTGACTATCTCGGATTTGCCCACACGGCACAGCATTGGGAGTTCGCCGAGCACGCCGCCGTCCAGGTCGACGACTTCGACAAAGGCGACCCTGCCATCCAGATGTACTCGTATGGGGAAGTCTCTGCGTTCCTCGCCCAGATCAACAGCGACGACGCTCCCTCGGTCCGGGCTGCCCTCGCTCGCCCTTTTCGTGACTACTGGCTTGGGGCCATGTCAACGGAGGAGGGAGCTCTCGCGGCCAAGAACACATTCTCCAAGCCGCTTCGAACCCCGCCCGGAGCGATCATTATTGGCAGCATGTGGGTCCTTCTCGTCAAGCGCAATGCCGAGGGTCAGATCGTCAAGTACAAGGCTCGACTTGTTGTGCGTGGGGACATGCAAAAACGCCGGGGGGAGCAAATCGATTTGTTCTCGCCCACGGGTCGCGCCGCATCTCATCGCCTGTTACCCGCTCTCGCGGTCGAGAACGAGTGGGAGACCCGCCAGTTTGACGTCTCGTCTGCATACCTCAACGGCAACCTTGGCGGGACCGAGATCTACATGCGTCTGCCCGGAGGCGATGTTGTGCGCCTGCAGCGCGCTCTCTACGGTCTCGTCCAGGCGGGCCGCAAGTGGTACAAGGTCTTCACTGAGTGGATCCTGTCTATCGGCTTCACCCGCTATGAGACGATCACCACTACTGTCAGGAGAGGTTGAGAGTCGAACAGAAGTGATGAGAAGGAAGCTAAGAAACAGAAAGGGGGGCCACGCTGGGATAGGCCCAGGCGCGTGACAATGTACATCCCTAAGTCAGCCGCGGGTGAAATTGCCGGCGCGCCTAAGTCCCCACCGCAAGGGGGCGGGCTAGCGGGCGCGCGCATGAATCCGCCGACGCTGGCGCGCTGAGGCAGTCGCGCGCGTCTAAGTTCCCACCGCTGGGGGGCGGGCTAGCAAGTGCGCGCAACGACCGAGGCGCCCCTGTTGAGCTGAGAGTGGACTCTTCACACCCGCACCGACAGTGACCATGCTGTCTTCGTTCGCAAGGAGGGGGACCGATGCTCTTTCCTTTCCATTCACGTTGATGACGGTTTGCTCACGGGTGACAGCGATCTCGACGACGTGCTCTGTCAGCTGAAGGCTCGGTTCGAAGCTCGCAGCACCGACGAGGCATCATTCGCGAGGGCAAGACGGGTGCGGCGATCGTCAACCAGGCGCATTTCGTCGATGCCATCCTCGAGGAACACCACATGGCCAATGCCTCTCCCCAACCCACGCCTCTCGCGGCTCCGTCGACTCTGAAGAATTGCGCCGACTCAGACTTCGATCCCGCCTCAATCCCTTATCGCGCCATCGTTGGCAAGCTCCTCTATCTCTCTGGCACCACCCGACCCGACATTGTGTTTGCCGTCTCGAAGGTGAAAGGCACGAGATTGCTCTCGAGCCTCACTGATTCCGAGTCCAAACAGAAAGGATCAAACGGTGTAATTCGCAGGCGAAGAAAGACTACTAAAAGGACTAAGGTCAAGAGACGCGGCGGCGCCGCGCGCGAGGGCAAGCGTGAGGCCGCAGAGGTTGGCTCGAGGTCGTTGTGAGGCGTAAGCGGAGCGGCGCCTTACAGAAGGCTGCTCGTTTCTGCAACGACTTCACAGCGAAGCATTGGGAGGCGCTCAAGCACATTCTTCGCTACCAGAAGTCCTTTCAGCCCATGTCGGTGATCTTGGAGGGGTTTGTCGATGCTGATCACGGTGCCGACCCAGTCACCCGTCGCAGCGTCTCGGGCTACGTCTTCACGTGCGCCGGTGGGGCTATCTCTTGGATTGCCAAGCGACAGACTCTCGTCACCCTCTCTAGTACCGAGGCTGAGTATGTGGCCATGTTGTATGCCGCTCGTGACGGGATTTGGTTACGTCGATTGCTTGCGGATCTTGGCTTCAAACAGACTGCTCCGACTCGTTTGCGGGGTGACAACCAATCCGCCATCACTCTGGCCAAGCACCCGGCCTTCCATGCTCGTACCAAGCACATAGGCATCCACTTTCACTTCATTCGAGATCACATCGCGGAAGGCACAATCGAGATGGTCTGGGTGCCCACTGGCACCATGGCTGCGGATGTCCTCACCAAAGGGCTTGGGACTCAGAAGCACTATCAGTTTGTACACGCGATGGGGCTTATAGATTCATCGCGTGAAGGGGCGAGTTGGTGTGTTGTGAATGAGGATTAGCAGGAAGGCGGCTATTGGCTATTTGATTAGAAGTGCGCGTTTGTTTAGTGAAGCCTGGCGATGCACACCAACCATTGTCTTCTCTCCACGGTTGGATTACACGCTCGTCAGTCTCTTATTAGCACCAGTTTGCGCAAAGCATCCGCCGCAGACCTGGACTGTGGGTCATATCCCACTGAAGTCCGTTAACCGTTGGACCAAATTGCTACAAAGCTTCCGATTGCGTCCTTCACCGTCAATGATGTCATTGTTGCCACGGTAAGTCACATGTTTGCCCGGAGATTCAGAAACACCTGCTGCATCATCAGTTCATTCCAACATGAAAGGGTCTCTGACATTCCATGCAACTTCTTGCTGGCTTTAGCTGCGGTGCGTGCTGGGCAAGTTGCTTTACACGGCGGACAAGTTCTCTGCGGAGGTCTACGGACCAGTCGTCTTCAAGATCATGGATCACTGCTATGATGGTTCGTATAGCTCGATTACAGGTGTGTCATCGCAATGTGTGTGGACTAGCGTCGCAGCTTGGGTTGGGCACAAAGAACTTCGTCAATTGACGGAGGCCCGGCTGAGGCCGCCGCTGAAGCGCCTTTGTTCGGATTTGCCTAATTTGTGCTCTTAAAAGAACGTAGAGTCTAACCCCCTTCTCTGTAAATGCAATGTGATCATACCATTGTACATAACCCTACTTGAATAGGTCATAATTGGTCTGAAATGGCACTGGAAATGCTCTGGATGCTCTGGAAGCGCTCTGAATGCCTGAATTTCCAGACAAAATCTAGAGCAATCTAGCAGCGCAAGGCTGAATGCGCTTTACGCGCTTTACACCCGGATTGTTCTAGATCGGCTCTGAATTGTTCTGAAGCGCGCGTGGTAAAGTTGCTGATTAGTAGGCGGGGCTAGATGGTGTGAGGGAGTCTCGAGTATGAGATCAGGTTAGGACCGTGAAGCAACGGAAGTAGGTCAAGGTGGTGGCTCTCGAGATGGATTGGGACTAGGGACTATAGGATCAAGGACGATGTGTTGTTGCTTGCAGGAAGCAAAGGAACATCTACAATTGGGCCGGCTTTTATAGTAAAACTTGTGGAATGTTATCAAAGGTTATGGAACTTATCTTGAAAGAATGGAGAACGTGGGTAGAAGGAAATAGAAGCGAATCAAATGAAAGCCAGAGAATGAGCTCAAAGCTCGAGATCCATAATTGAGAAATGGAAGCCAATGGAACGGCCAAGGAGCGCGACGATGGAATCAAATCAAACAAGAACATGGAAGCAGATGGAACCAATTTCGAAGCTTGGACGGATGATCGTAACAACAAGGAATCCATATTGCACCTGGTTGGGTGACCATAAAGGCTCTGTAGCGTAAACCCATGGGCTCCTCAAAATCTATCTCCATCGAGCCTATAAAGTTCACCATGTCAAGCCTATAGAGAGTCCACCAGGGACCCCTGCGGCCCCTCCGTGCGGCGGATCCATGGCGAGCTCCATGGAACCTGCACGGATCTCCAATGGTGCCCGTACAGGTCTCCAACCCGGAGGTCATGTGGGCCAAGCTCACGGAGTCTCCATGGATTCAACGCGGGCCCAGACGGAAGTAGTCACCCATATGGATTCCAGATTGAATTACATTATGGAGCCCGCAAAAATTCCAGGCAGAGGCCACAAACTAGACGCGCCCATGCGGAGCCCATAAGGTTCACGCACCAATGTGTAGTCAGGGTAAAGGGGGCGGGTGGGCGGGCGGGCGGGCAGGGTCGGTGTCGAGACCGCCGGAGTGCATATAGCCAGCTCGCGGAGTGAGCGCACGTGAGGTCCGAGCGCGAGCGCGTGGGAGATTGGGATCGGACTGAAGTAAGCTCATCAACACATTAGTGGCGCGTCTGGCCCGGTTGCCCTCCGAATTCTCTGGGCCAAAAAAGGGTGGTTTGCTGTATCATGGCAAATATTGCAAAACTTTTTACGACAGCGAAGTACTAAGCTCTTCTAGCTTAAAAAACATCATGTGCCACGTGGCTAGTCTTGTGATGAAGTTGACGTCAAGCTGCAGCAGCTCAAAGTCTGCGTTCTGGCTCGGAAAGGCCTAAAAGTGGTCCGAGCGTGCCGTTGCAGCCCTCTCGACTCTGGCACAGCGAGCTCACGCCGGTGGCTCCCGCTTCTTCTCCCTCGATCGTCGCAACCACTTCCCATCGTCAGCAATATCTCAACGCACCAAGATGAAGTCTTCGGACCATCAATGATATCGAAAAGGAAATACAACTCTTCATTGCGTCAAAAGCAACGCCGCAAGGCCGAGGTAGACAAGAAACTCCGTTTGCTCAACATCTCGCTATGTCAATACCTCCAGTGGTACTTCAACCCAGACACAACAGCCCTTCAGGTCTTGACGCATCGCCCAAAGCTTTTCAACGGTCATTGGCCCAGCTTCGAACACGTGCTCAATCTGATCGTAGAAGTAGGCCGACAAAGTAGCAGCAATGGACGAGATCCATCAATACGTGGATTGCCAAGCAGGTAGGTAATGCTAGCCATATACCACAATTCACATCCCCTTTTGATCACCCCCGTTATCTTGGAACAGTCTTACTCGATCATTGTTCGGGAGATGAAGAGATCAAAGCCAACTTATGTTCCCAGCCACGAGATCACACCCGACCGTCTGACATCCGACTGCATCGACGAAGGGCTCGACAAAATTGCAGACGACAATCAGTTTCTTTTTGGTCGAATTCAAAACCTACTCTGTCGGTGCGCAGATACTGCCTGGAGAGAGCCGATCGATGGCGTTGTTGCCAATCGTACCGCACAAGATGAGGTCATGGAAGATACCGATGGTCATGGTCTGCAAGAACACGGCACTGAGTCGCAACATCGTAGGGAAAAGTACTTGTTGTTTGTGAGTTCTCAACCGTCGTTTGTCTTGTTGTGCTCACACTTCAGACTTCGCACTGACAGTGTCCGCTTTCCAGCTTTCACGCACTCTGATGGGGCAACTCGCGTACACTTGCAATCGTCGGTGCAACGCCATGCAACATCGTAACGGTTTTTTCGCCTTGGCATGCGGCGCAAGCGAGTGCTTGACAACTTTTCTGCAAGAGTGACTCGAAATACTTGAAATCCTCGCTTTTGTCGAGCAAGCGGAGAATCGACCGTGACTTCGAGGCCCCAACTTTTGTGCAGCGCAGAAAGACCGATCGATGTTTCCTCCCTGGTGTTGCAGTACACAATTGATTGAGGGATACTACTTGAATCAGATCGGACGCTGAACATTCTGGGAATATCTGTCATTGTAGCCTTGGTATGAGGTGTCATTTCAACGACAATGTTGCGTAAATTAGGGCAAAATAGGTCGGCTTTGGCAAGAAAAGTTCGCGATTTAGAGATGTTGGCAACCGCTAGAATTTTGTTGATTTTGTCGGGTGGCGCGCCCGCAGTAAGGAACAAAATTTGACAACCAATTCGGAGACGTTGTTGAACAATTTGAGCATACTCGGCGCGAAATGGGTTGGATCCCTCGGTGGTATGCGCCATAGCGCCGACTCGGTCTTTTCGTCCCGTGAGTCCCCACTCGGCGGCGATCTTGATCGCCTCGTCGTAAACCAGCAATTTGATCCGCTCTCGAAATGAGGAAGTGAAAATCAATTCACTCCAACGAACGTTGCGCGCATGCATTTCTGGAGACTGCGAAGTCAACAATGCCGTACAATAGACCGTGTTCAGCCAACTTGAAGCAGAAAATGCAAGGTCACAAGGTCTTGAAGCTTACAATGAAGATGTACTCAACTTCGCAAAGGGGACTTTCAATTGCTCGTATAATTTTCCGTCTTTCCAAGTTTTCTTGGACGCAACAACGGCCATCTTGCCCCTCATGCATAGCTTTGCTGCCTGTTGAATGCTCCGAGCGTGACCGTCTGTAGACGCCCGACACATTGGCCGGCAGGAGTCTTGCTTACCTGATGCTCACTCAATGCATTTAAGGGACTGATGATTATTGTAATTGCTCGCTCACTGAACACGAGATTTATTGCTTCAAAAGGTGTACTTTTGCCGGACCCTGTTGGTGCGGCGACGAAGACTGCGTCGAACGTATTCGTGCATCCGCGCTTCCTGTCGAGCTCGAGGAGACCAGCGATTGCATTGATCTGAAACGGCCGCGGCTCGAAGTCGTCACCAAACTCTTCGAGAAGCAGCAGCTTGACCTTGATGCGTAGCGAATCACGGTCCATTCGATCCTCCTTTGGAATACGTGAGTTCCATCGAACGACATCAGCAACGTTGCCACTTTGCTAAACGCCACTAAATAAATCTCGAGCCGCTAAACCGCTAAAGTGCACAAAATGGCACAAAATGGCGCTGTTTGATGAACTTAGCAAAGTTTGATGAAGTTGACACTTAAAATTTGGAGGAGTGCTGTGGTGAGGTGTAACAATGTCAGGACCTTGGTTGCTATTCTTCCTATTACAAACTCTAGGTATCAGTATACCAAGTACTCGACCTGCAATAGATACATAAAGACATGATTTGCTCTCAACACCTGTTTGCAGTATTATAATCTACTCTCGAAGGACTGAAGCTATACTGTTGATTCAATTGACCAAAATCATGACAGGGGCTATTCTGATAGATCCATTTGCGCCGCCCTCCCTTTCCCTTCCCGCAACTCTGAGGCATTCTCTGATCACGTAGAATTTTGATGCTAAATACTCTCGCAAAGCGATAACATACATGCTCACAAGTTCACAGATTTACAGTCAACTGGTCTTTCCAGATGTCCACAACATTCTGGATATTCCATGCCGGCGTGATCTCCATTTGACAAAGTAGCACCTGCCTAAGATCCGATCGTAAAACAAAACATCCTCAACCGAGTGTCGTAGATTGAAGTCGCTGTGCGGCGACGGAAGAAGGAAATGTGCCTCCTGCGCCTACGAACGGAGTGGGACTTAGACAAATTTTGGGAGTAAGGCGCGAGTCGCCGCGCGGCGCGCCAACTGGCGTGAACCGGGCCTTCGCCAGTCAGTGCAAGCGCCGTCGCGGCCAAGTGACTCGCATTAGGCCACGGCCGCGTTGTTGTTTACCAAGTCCACGCGCCGTCGCGAACCTCCTTTTCCTTCCTCCCACTCACTGACACCGCTCGCAATGCCCACCCCTTCTTCCCTCTTGCCTCCACCATCATCTTTCAACCTGGCCCCGGCCATTTCCGAGTGAGTCGACCGTATGGCACAGCCATTGAAAGGTATGGCTGAAGCGTTACAAGCCGCCGGCAAAGACACCGCCAGCGTCCGGCGGGACCAATGCGCGGTCAAAACAAACACGAAGCAGAGAGAGGCGCACGTCACATCTTGGCAACGCTAACCATCTTCGGAGGGGTTCTTGGAACTTCGCTGTGGCCCCACTGTTAAGGTGAGCTTGAGGAAGTTATACTGTTGTCTAGAGCAGGAATTTGCTGGTAAGTATTTGCATTACTGCAGAGAGATTTCCAGTTCGGCCGGAAGCCAGACGACCTGTCAAACTCACTGTTGAACGATCTCGCCGCCGTGTTCGCAGCTTGCGCCAAGAGCCAAAAGCTGGCCTCCCTCAATGCAGCGCAGCCGGACCACCAAGCCCTGGCTTTTGGTCTAGTATCTTACGCTCTTACACTTAAGCTGCGGTGAGTCGAGAGATCATCCGCGGATATCGGTTTTATTCCTCTGACATTCGACCTAGCGTTCGTCTACCGGTCTCATCAATAGGCGCGCGTGTCTCTCGAAAAGGTGATGCCCCCGATTGCGGGGTTCTCCGGTGAGTCTCAATCATCAGATGTTGCGACATACACGGGTTGTTTCCGCAGCGGGCAAAGGGGGGGGGGTATGCTTCCGTTTTCAGGCGGCGAAACAGTGGCCAAAGACTCGCTCGAGGCAAGCCCGGGGGCCTGGCACTTTATAAGAACACTAGGCGCCGAATGATACGTAAGAAGAGGACTCAGAATAGATTGTTTGGCTGGCAGTAGCCTAGTACTTAGCACTGCGTAATATGAGTGGAATGCAAGCATATACCAGTACTACCAGGCATTGATCGCTCAAGCGTGGTTATACACATAAAAGCATTGAAATCAGTTTGCTGTTGCAAAAGCACTATAAGTGCACTTAAGTTAACTGCCTTTTAAGTGTCATTTAGCGACCCACCGGAGATTATAGAAAACGAGCTAAATTGCACTAAAAGTGCGCTAAATGGCACTAGCAAGATTGCACTAAAGCGCGAGTGGCAAAGTTGCTGATGGATCGAGGGGGATTCGGGGGTCGGGTTGGATGACGGCTCTACACGGCCGATAGATGCTGTTAGACTTGCTTTGCTGGCTGAACGCATAGGAGATTCTCTGATTTCAATTGAGGGATGTCAACGAGGTAGGTTTTTGGCTGGTGTGGTAGCATTTTGGGCTGACATGCTTGGGGTGAAGAGCCAAAGCCTGGTTTGGCCTTGCAGCCGCTCGTTCGAATTCGAGCCCTCCTGGTCCGTGCGCGCGAGTGCGTCTAGGAAACATTCAGGACTTTGTTCCGCTGTAGTACCATGTAAACGGCATGTGTTTGCTTGTCTTTTTGCAATACACCTTTTCAACTATCTGAGTATGACCTCTTCAGCTGTCGCAAAAAGTTATGTCATATTTGCCATGATACAGCAAACCACCCTCTTTTGGCCCAGGGAATTCGGAGGGCAACCGGGCCTGACGCGCCGATAATTGAAGGGTGTAGGCGCCATTTGCGGATGAAATGTGGACGAAAACGGAAAAAACAGGCACAGCGGAGCCATTTGAAGCCGGGTTAATGTGCCTGAGAGACCGTGCCTGAAAAAAGCTTAATTGGTTGTTTTGTTGTGCATTCTTTTATGTAGATGTAGATAGATAGCCTGCTATAGCTCAGCAAGGGAGAGGGGACAGGGGAGGCCCGAGCGCGCGAGCTCGATCGGCGCGTCAAATCCTTGCAGCAAAGGCCAAACAGAACAAAATGGCTCCCTTCTGATTTCAATCAGCATTATTTGAAATTGTTAGTCTTTTTGGATGTGTAGTCCAGTTGTGAAGTGGCTGGCCTTTCAGATGCTTGGAAAACTGTATTCTCTTCTTTAGCTCACAGGCGACTTGTGACCTCTCCAATGTGCAGTTGTGTGGCGTAATTGTGAAGCACTACATCCTCGCATGTTCGCTCCATCGCCAAGCTCCCGCCCACCTTTGGCAGGATCTGTATCCGCAGGGCATTGATTTGTTTTGTGTCTTGACCTCGATAACAGTAAAGGAAGGGGAGACGGAGTGAAAGAAAAGCAAATTTGAATGCCAAGGCAAGTCTTTAGTGAAGCTACTTTTTCTCTTTGATTGCCACCTGTATTTGGTCGCCCTCTTCAAAATTGAGTGCTGCCAAAGTCGATGAATTGGCCAGTATCCGACCATTGCGGAGCAGCTTTTGCTTAGAAACTGGGAGGCCAACCTTGCTCTGTTGGAATCAGACTGAAGCATCTTAGCAGATTTCTTGCATAACATTCCAGAACCAATAACTTACAGTAATGCGATCACGGATGGTTCCAACCAGTAGAGTAAGTGGAACCTCAAGCGTAAAAATGCTTCCATCACAGCCCCAAGTTGGTTTCGCCGGGTATTCGGGAAGCTGGATCTGAATCCGGATGGGATCCTGCAAACGAACAGTGCTTGTGTACAATGAGTCAGCAGCATCTGTGGTATCCGACCAGGCCGTGACTTACGGTTCCATGCACTTTCAGCCATTCTGCCTCAGATCGCAGATCACCGTTGCCAGACACCGATAAGCGTGCACGCTTCGCGGTTGGCTCTCCATCCGGCCTCGCGTCGGCGGGTCTGTTGGGATTGCAAACCACACCAGCTTGTGCACCAGCAAAAGATGGCAAGGATGAATCAGAGGTCTGACTTGGCCCAGCCGTCCCGGGTGTCTCAATAGAACTCGTAGGCACGGGCATAGCAGTCGGAAGCGGGAATTGTCCAGGTGAAGGGGTGTTCGTAGTAGTAACCAGGGTAGGCTGACCAGCAGCTAGCATCACAGATGGTATCCCAGAGGACGACGTCGAGTCATCCATAGAGGCGCTTGTGATATCGATATTACTGAGGTTGGGCACAGTGGGACCAATCACTGGGGCCTTGTCATTCTGGGATCTGCTCAATAACAAAAGAGGAGGCATCAGCTTTGCAAGCTTATCAATAGTATGCGCGGTGCCATCCTCCTTACCCTACCAATCCTTTGGCACGATGAAGAGCCTCGATCTGCTCATCTAAATTTGCACCCGCCTGGTACCGGGACGTGATAGCGTCTTTGGTGGTCGTGTGCCCATCCCACACGCCTAATTCACGCTTCTTGGATCTGGCCAGCGTTTCAGCTTGTTCCTGCTTGCGCCGGGCCTCGTCATCGGTACCGACGCCGAAGATGTCAGGTCGATGAGCGGCCAGGTCCCGGATTGAGGAGGAGACATCGGTGCCTGTTTTAGAGGCTGAGGTCAACATAGTGTCCCACCCTCCGGCGAAGAGCGGCATGCTGACCCTGAGGTAGAAGATTGGCGGTGGACCGGTTGACCTCGCTCTGTCGCTTGTCCTCCTTCCAATTTGGATCCAGTAGTTCGATTCGGACGTGACTAGCAAACTCCTCAACAGGAATCTGTTGGTTATTGAAAGTGGTGAAGGCTTGCGAAGGTGCAGCAGGGCGATTCGCTGCATCAACAGATTCAAGATGTCAGCCCGTTGGCGAAACTCCTGGCAACACGAGGGGCCACACCTTTTGGCACGTAGTCTTTGCGGATCTTCATCGGAGCACTTGTATCAGCTGCCCGGATCTCGATAACCGGTGATTTCACGGCCATCGGTTGGGGAGCCGCTTGATCGCGTGCGCGCATTTGGTCATCGTCGTCGTCGCCGCGCAGGTCCATTCCTTCCGTCTCGTCATCGCTGACAATATCGTCCTGGCCGGCGTTTCTGCCTTCCATGATCATCGCTGCCATCTTCTTTTGGGCAATTGTCATGTTCTCAACCTCTGAAAGACTCATCGGCGGGGGCAGCTCGGTCAAGGCCGCTTCGTCAGCTTCCGTAAAGTCGATCGTCGACGCGACCACAAAGTCTTGCCAGTCGATCTCGGCGAAAGCCACGCGCTTAGCCTCCTGCGCATCCTCGAGTTCTCGACGTCGAGACATGTCCCATCCTTGCCAGTCCACTCGTAGCTGCGAATCACTCAGCACCTCACGTCGGCCGGTGGTCACGCGGTGCTGGTTCGAGTCGAGCGTCCCAAGGCTACGACGACGCAGCCCATTTCGGATCTCGTCGGATGGCATGAGAATCTTGGTATATTGCTCGACGAACCTGTCAATGAGCAGGTGCAGAGTGAGAAATGCAAGGCGATACACCAGAGACATGGTCCTCGGCCCTGTACGAACCGATTGAAGCAGCCAAATAAAGAATGCGTCGGCCTAAGAAAGTCGAATTGATAGTTGCGGTTCTCGCGCGACGCAAGTTCTGACGTGAAGCGTCGACCAGAACGCGCAGTGAACAGCGCTGTTAATTTCAGAATGTCGCTGTAACAGACGGGCGAGAGGGTTCAGCGGTGTTGGCGAGTAAAGCGAAGTCCGAGGCCAAACACGTATGGCGGGCACTCACAGGTCAACGGCGTTGATCGCAGGCGGTTGCTCGACAAGGAATTCGAGAGCTGGCGGCCTGGGTGGCATTCCATCGTCGTCTTGGTTTGTGTCCGCCGCCAAAGTTGCAGGAACAGTGCCCACAGGCGCCTTGTCGCCGGCCGGGCCAGGCGTCTGGGCAGTCGCGGCCGGCGCAGGTTCGCCCTCGCGGAAAGCCTCTAGGCGTTGTTGATAGTACGGGTGATACGCATCGTCGGCATTGAGAAAGGCGAAGCGTGAGTCGCTTTTCTCGCGAGCACGGATCTTCTCTTCGAACTGGGCTGCGTTGGGCGACTTGGCGACGTAGGCGGCAGTCTTCTCGACGATAGAGCGAATCGCGGGTGGAGGCAGAATCACGCTGCTCGCTTCAGGGTGGGTCGCATCGGTGTTCAGAGCTGACATGGTGCAGACTGATGGGCACCCGCAAGCGGTCTCACCCGAATCGCTTGGTGAGTACAGGCGTAGTTTGGGCACGACGTGGTAGGGCTGCTCACCTCGACGTGACGCGGGTTGCCAAAGTGCGCCGATCTGCTGCCTCAAGCTCTGGGCAGGTTCTGGCCGGTTGCCAAAGGCGACCAACGGGCTCCAACGGGCGCGCCGAGCGAGTCGAAAGCCTACTTAAGTACTGGTAGTGCGGTAGAGTGCGGTATGAATCACTCCCTCTTGCTGCAGAGCCAACAATTTTCGCTCGCAACATCGCCTGTTGCTCGCTCGGAACTTCAGGAGTCTTGCTTTCTCGCCCGCGTGCCATGCCCGAATTTGCCTCCCCTTGCTTGCGCTGCCCCGCCGGCGGTTTCTTCGCGGGGCCGTGTCGACTTGGGGCAATGGGGCACTTCGTCCCCAAGCCCAAAGCAAAGCCATTTGTTATATCACTAATCAAATTCATCAATCAAAATGGGCACAAACGTCGTTCAGTCGTAGACTGCTCGTCGTATTACCCGGCCGACACGACTCCAGGGTTCCCCATTAGATAAGATAATCTCGCAGATATTAGATATCTATCTAAAAAAATTGGGCTCTGGCCCTTATCTATCTATCTCCCATCTTAGTCAGATATCTTAGATAGATGCCTAGATATCTATAATCAAAGCGTCGGCGCAGCGAGCTTGCCAGCGATCATTTGCGGAGCCACCTCTCAGCTGAGAGTAATTTTGCGCTTCTTTGTCCGTGGCGAATTCCGTACACACAAGGTCCTCCTCAGCAGTGGGGAGCTCATGATCCATCTTGCTTCAGCACAGACTCAGATTGATTATAGTCGTTTGGCGAGGTGTGAGAGTGCAAGTGAGCGAAGAAAGAAGAGAGAACGGCGCCGGGGTACATTGCGAAGTTCACAAAATGTCGCAATTGCACCTCCTTTCTTTGTGTGGTTTGTGTGATTAGTTGATAAGCACCCTCTGGCAGCAAAAACGTCTGAAAGCCTCAGCTCCCAAATTGGCCCGTCGGCAAGCCGTGCCGCCTCACCCGCGGTCAGCGCTTGGGCCAAACCATGCGGCACAAACATGGGGATTGAGCCGAATACGACTTGAAATTCGATGTCCTCGCTAAGGAGCAAGAACCTCCTTAGTGGAAACTACAACTTCCAGCGCAACAGGAGTCTGTATCAGACACAAAAAAAGTTAAGATATCCTAAAGATATCTAAGGAAACCCCCGGGGCCTTATCTATCTATCTAAGATATTCGGCCCCTAGATAAGATGTCATCTATATCTTAGCGAGATATGCTAAGATAGATATCTGGACATCTAATGGGGAACCCTGCACGACTCACGCTCGACGAGCGACAATAGCGCCTGGCACTATGCAAGAAACAGAAGAGAGCCGGCCGTGTACAGTCTCTAGGAATGTTTTACGCAATGAACCTCGAGCCGGGTACTATCCTTTTTACAATCCACTTTGCGAAACGCGGAATGTGAACAAAAAGTACCACCTGCGTAAGGCGATTGCAAATGTGCATGCGCAGGGGAAACTGAAATCTGAGATCAAGGAAATTTAAAACATCTGATGGGGACTCGGGATTCGTAGGTCGAATCAAGCGAGCGTTTTCGAGCTCAACCAGCATACCTGGTGAAAGCACCACGGGTCATCCAAGTTGAGCGGCCGTCCTTGTCCTAAGAGAGGGCACACAGGCGCGTCAGTGGACGTCGCGACCTCGCTGTGAGCGCGCCTATTCGTGACTCACATGGTTCGGATCGGCCGTTGGGTCGACGTAGAGCGAGGCAATGGCAGGAGATAGTGTCGTTTTCTCCGCGGCCAGCTTCGCGGCCAGTGACGAAGAGAGGAGGGGCACGGACGAACCTGCCTTGATCGCAGGGCCGACGGTTGCCATCCGAACCGTTCGTCCGGGTGGCTTCGTTTTGTTCGGATGTAAGGGTCCGATATCATCGCCTGCCTTACGTTTGCTGGTTCTGAGTTTACGCTTCGCATCTTTCGCGCAACCTCGTTCGGCCTCCCAAGCAACTTTCGCAGCTTCCAGCTCATCTGCTCGCGGATTAATGACGATCCATTGTGACGAGCTTGTGTCCGTCGACGAGCTCGTGCCAACGTCGGCAAGCAAGGTCGCTTCCGCCCCAGCTTTGCTTAGTTCCTTGAGGGACGCCTCGGATACGACGTAGCCTCCGGGTCTTCGATAAACGAACTTGGTGGATCCGTTCATCTCACGCAGCGAGATGGGGCATACAAATGGGGCGATGAACTTGACGGCATCTAGAGCATTCACAGGAGCGGCTTCATCCGACGAGGGCGAGCTTGACGGACCGAGCGCAGGATTGGCCGTTAGCTTGAGGGTCGTGACGTCTTTCAAAGATCGAATGTGCGATGCGACCGCATGGCCGTCGCTGCCAGACGCCGGGTCGAGGAGATGTGAAATCAGCGCTTCCTTGTTGTAGAGCTTGCCAAGAGCGCAAGATACTACTGGCTGACGCAAAGGCTCCTTCGATAAGGCGCACGTGTGCCAGAGGAGTCGCTGTAATTCGTGCTGATCAGCATGTACAGTGGCCTTCTTCGTCTTGATCAAGTCATCCCGTTTGGCGAAGGATCCCCCGTCGGCTCCCATCGGTGGCTCGAGTCTGTCCGCGGGCAGCTGTCCAGTATCCGAGGCTTTGATCGGCGCTTGAACGTGGCAGCTGGGGAAGAGAAAACGCGAAGTGCGAAGGAAGGTTCAAGGACAGAAGGTGCAGACCCAGGATGGCGCGCGATGGCCGCCCTGTGCAGGTCTGTGCCAGTCCGTGCCAGTCCGTGCCAGTCCAGTGCCAGTCCGTGCCCTTTCCGGGAGTCTTCCCTGTTGCCCACTTCTACAAGTCTTGCATCTTCCACCATTTGGCCAGGTCTGGTATGTTGTGGTATTTTTAAAGCGTTCGGGGTATAATTTCAATGGCCATCATCAGGAGTAGGCAGGACTGGATAGTTTAGTATGCATCCTTCGGCCGCCGATCGACTCCCGAGTCATAGTGCGCTTAAAGTGTCCTGCATCAGGGCGACACCGAACCGAGCCACAGCCGCCGCGGTGTCGTCCCTGACATTTGACCTGATCACATCTTCCGTCACGGCGGCCTCCAAGAAGTGAAGGAGCCCTTTGACCAGGCTGCCATTCGTCGCGGCGCGGACGCACAGCTTCTCGATCACCTTCCTGTCGCGCCGTCCTTCGAGAGCGAGCAGGACCAGAGCAGGTGATGCGGTCTGTGTTGAGATGATCATGGTCACAAACAACTGTTGAAGGAAATCTGTCGTCTTCATTTTTATTGTCGCAAAAGGGACATGCTGGCAGTGATGAAGGGCATCAGCTTTCAATTCGAAGATCGATCCCCAACACTTCTGAACACACCTTCAGCACAGTCAACGACAAGGCATCCTTCGCTATGCACCATGCATAGAGCCGGGCGAGGTTGTGTACGCGCCGGGGTGAGACCATCCCACCGGTGGTATCCATATCAATCGACTTGACCAATTCTTCGCCGCCAACGCTGTCTTTTCCGAGTTCTCTGAGAAAGTCCCACAAGCAGTACTGAAGCGTGATCCTGAAGCCATGCGACCGTTTCGCAAGTTGAGCGGAGACCAGGGTGTAGTAAGGGTTATACCGCCTCTCCTGCGCGTTTTACAAACGGGTCGGTGCGTTATCCGAGCGTCAGCGCATGGCTCAGGCCTCAAGCTTCAACCTGGGAACCTGGGAATGGTGGACTCACATTGCCGCTGCACCGTAGCAGAACCCGCACGATCTCGCGTTGCTGCACATCCGTGAGACCGAGCTGAAGCAGTCGATCACACGCATCCGCGTAGTCTTCTCCGCTCATCAGAATCACGAAGATGGTCCGTCGAACGTCGGTATTCATCCCATGCGCTCGCGCCAACTTGAAAAGGCTATCTTCCGAACCGACGCTGCGCTGGCCCCCGGGCGGTCCGGCGCGACTCGTGTCTACCTCTGCTTCGGCGATCCCGGCCCAAGCAGCACCGACGAGCCACCACTTTCCCCTCGATGAGCTGTTGCGAATATCCGATAACGTTATCCGTAGTGGTTCATGATACGACGCTACACAGACATGCGTCAGTGAAGCTCGGGAGAACAAGGCGTCGCATCGTCGACGAACGAAGCTCACAGTTCTTCTTCCCTAGGCTCGCTATGAGTTTCTTCAGACTCGAATAGCCGTCATTTGTACCAACAAAATCAGACTTGAGCTTATTGTTCTTGACGTCGGTGAGCATTTCGAGCATGAATTTGGTCCGTGAGCTGGGACACCAGAGTATAGCCGGTCAGTTTTCTAGCGTTCGATGCGCAGTGGCAGTGGCAGCAGCGAGGGCGTACTTCATGCTCGAACTAGCGTCCCTCAAGGCGGCTTGCTCCTTAACAAGGGCAACTATCTCCTTCAAAGCACTCGGATCGTCTTGCCGAAGATGTGAACCAGATCCTAGGCAAGTGAAACCCAGCAAGATTGCACACTCAGTCACGCAGCAACGAGCAACCCGAGACTAGCGTCGCAACTCACTTTTGATCAACCTCGACAGGAGTTCGACGTCCAGTTCCCCTAGACCATTCTTGATGAAAAACCGGATGATATCGTACACGATAGTACACCCTACGACTGAAAAGTTGTAAAGCTCCGCCAAGAATGCTGTGAGGTTGAGACAGGTTTTGCTGCCAGGTCGACCCTCGAAAGCGACAGGTTGAGATGAAGCTTGTGGATGCTCAGCTGACGATGTGTCTGTACCTTCGTTGTACGAAGCGTCAAATAATTCGATCGTCTTGGAGACCACTCCCGCCGACAGTTCAAGTCCCACTACGTATGCCATGGCCGAGACGAGCGCTGCGTACGTGATCAAGAGCTGGTCGCCCAAATTGTCTCGAGTGGAAATCATTTCAAGCAGCAGTGACGAGAAAGCATTCGACACGAGCGCTCGGGGGTTCGTGCCATAGATCGCACTGATAGCATCAATGATGGGCATCATGTTCGAACTCGAGAGTCGGTTCAGATGGCCAAGTAACTGGCGCCGGATCCGAGAGTCTGCTGGCGGTTCATCCGTTCGGCGAGGTGCTGTCACGAGCGTCGACACGGGAACTGAGCGTGATACATTCGTCGCGACATTGCGAAGTTGTGGGGGGACGTAGCGGGCTGTCGGGGCAGGTGGCGCGGGAACGGCCGCATTCGTGCTAGATCCCGATGAGAACTCGTCTGAAGCGACAGTGGCAGAAGTGACGTCCCACTGCGTGATAACGTCCCTATTCTCGCCGAAGCCCCCTCCATCGCTCTCGGATTCTGTTCCATCGTTAAGTCGTTCGTTTATGTCTTCGTGAACGTCATCCTCGTGCTCGAAACCGCTTTCGCTAGCGGTCTGGGTGCTTGCGTGCTGTGGGCAGCGAGACGGCTCCCCTGCGTCAGCTCGACACACCTCACCACAGTTGAAAAAGCACCAATAACACCGCTCAAGGAAGATGATTAGGACAACTCTACCTTGCTCGATGCTGCGCCTTGGTCAAAGGCTGCCGCCTCGAGATCTTCCAGACCCTCGAATAGATCTAGGACCAGACGGTCGGGGCCATGACAGCCGGGGCGATGTTAGATGCCTTGGGTGGTGCCAACGGAATTAAGTTTGCTGGATCCCAGCCACGTACCTTCCAAACCGTCTTCTTCAAACTCTTTCTTCACATTGCTGCGCTCCTCGCGAGAGATTGGGGAGTCTCGATGTATCCCCAGCTTGGCTTCTAGCCATGCAATCTCACGATCTTCGACCGACACAAGACGAGGTTTAGTCCGATGCAGATCGGGCGCGGAGCCTCTCTTCTCTTGCTTGGATAAAAGCTTCTCCAGAGGCGTTCGACGCGTTGCTTGGGGGATGCCATGAGCTGCGCTAGAAGTCGATGGAGACAGAGCTGCGGTATTGACGAGTTCCTCGGCACCTCGACTCGCTGCGGAGGCTCGTCGCGCCTTCTTGATCGCACGCGTCGCTGGTACATCGGCGCTTGCTCGTTTTCGATCCAGCGAAGAAAAGCCCGTGTTGCTCGGTGTATAATCCAGCTTCGAGGGCGGTGAATGGGCTTGCTTGTGGGCCCGAAGCTGCTTCCGACGCTCGTTGCGTGACTTGTGCGTGTGTGCCTGCGGCAGTGAGCCAAGCGCTTCGAGCTCCGTCCGTAGCTTGGCTGGTAGCTCGATCTAGAATTTCTCACACACGAGGAGTAGGAACGATCCCGAATGGAAGATTGGCCATGGAACCGGATCAGCACTCGTCGACAGCGGCTGGCCCTGATGACGTTGACCGGCGAATGCGAAGAGCTCGAAGCTTACCGTACGTCGAAGCACACCTTTGCCTTTGTTCCTCGAACCCGCCATGGCACACGTTCCTCGTTGGCAAGTCGTACAAAGAGCGTGGTCAAGATCGCTCGGACTCGGCCAGTGCCGTTATGTGTCGTGTCTTGTCGAGACTACACGGGGCGTGGTGCGCGAGCGGGAGAAATCGCACCAGCTTGGCCGCGACTCTTGGACTCAATGGAGGACTTAGGTCTGGTCTGGTCTGGTTCGCCCTGATTAGCCCTGGTTAGCCCTGGTTAGCCTACTCCTGCCTACTCCAGCAGCCCGCGCGCACCTTCGCCCTTCGCATCAGTAGGCAGGCACCTGTTCGCACCCATCCCCCTTGCTTTGTACTCGACGCAGGAATGTTAAAGTGCAGCTGCGCAGTGAGCACATTACCGCTATCGACAAGGTGCTCGACAGCAGTAGCATCGGTCGCTTCCTGGACGGGTACGAGCAGCATCGCCGGCAGCCGATACGCGAGCACAACTCGGAGACACCTTGCGATCGATAGCTGGGCTCGGCAGAGAAGCACGAGTTTTTGCCCTTCTCGTAGCAATCGGGCCGCATTCGTGACCGAGGCAAGGGGCCAGTGGTCGTTGCGACGTTTGGCAGCATCACCACCGCATCACCGGACTTTCGCTTCCACCTCGCATTCGTCCGCCGCAAGTGCCCAGCGATCCCAAGCGTATGCCGATGCCCGCAAAGCCCACTACCAACAACGCAACAGATCGCTGCTGCTTTATTCCTCGGCCACAATCGTACTTGTCACGACCGCATCTTATCTGGCCGTACCCCTCTACCGCGTCTTCTGTAGTGCGACCGGCTATGGCGGCACCCCTGCGACCGACAAATCTCGATTCGGCGCCGAGCGTTTGATCCCTGTGGCCGAGACCGAACGTCGCATCAGGGTGCAGTTCAACGCCGACTCGTCCGATTCGTTGCCGTGGACGTTCACGCCTCAGCAAAAGGAAGTACGCGTGCTCCCGGGCGAGACTGCTTTGGCCTTCTATACGGCCAAGAACAACTCGACTGAGGATATCGTTGGTATCGCAACTTACAACGTGACGCCGAATAATGTGAGGCTCCAGCTCTTTGTTCTTCCCCGAACTATTGCAGAATGATGTTGCGCGCGCTGCATCTCGCCAGGTGCTGACCACAGCGATTGCCACGAGGACAGATCGCCCCTTACTTTGCAAAGGTCGAATGCTTTTGCTTTGAAGAGCAGCGCATCCTTGCCGGCGAAGAGGTGGACTTGCCCGTCTTCTTCTTCATTGACAAAGACTTTCTCGAGGATCCTCTTATGCGTGATGTGCAAGAGGTCACTTTGTCTTACACATTTTTGTGAGCAAGCTCGTCGGGCATCAAGCTTGGGACCCGTAGCTGACGTTTTCCGGCGGCCACTTTGTCCTCAGCCGAGCGCGACGAGATCATTTCGGTAACCTTGTGCCTGCGGAGGCAGACCTATCCAGGTAGTACACTGTTGCCCTCTGCAAAGCCAAAATTCGAGCAGTGCTTATCTGATAGCATGAAAGTGCCTCCTCATGCCCATTTCGGATGGCACATTAGCCATAGTCAGGCAAGGGAATTTACATTGCACCACCTGACTGTCTAACCGGCTCGCGGCTCTACCAAGACTCGATGATCAACACATTGGATAGTGACAGGGCGGCTGTCGCCAGCGGTTATAGCATCCGCAGCCGTGTAAGAGATCAAGGTTCCGCGCACTCCCAATTCACGCAAAAGCACAGGTTGGCGCCACGAACCTTCCATCTCGCTCCTAGAGGGGCCACGCAACGCGAGGGCGGTCAGTCCTCGTGAGTGGAAGGCGGTATAAG
The DNA here is from genome assembly GCA_900102585.1 of Microbotryum saponariae. Taxonomy (NCBI): domain Eukaryota; kingdom Fungi; phylum Basidiomycota; class Microbotryomycetes; order Microbotryales; family Microbotryaceae; genus Microbotryum; species Microbotryum saponariae. The sequence goes on along the minus strand of FMWQ01000047.1, from coordinate 876,017 downwards.
GATCTTGATCGTTGAGACTTGAGCCCTGGCGTTGCGAGGCTTGCGCCGCTTGAAATTTGTGTCGCAGGATGTACATTGCCCAGAAGTTCTCGGCGTTCTTCGACAATCTTGCGCGCTGCTTTTGGGACGCATCAAACTCACGGGCGTGTACATGCACCTGGTCGCGGGAGAACAGAGGCGAGACAGCACCCGGGGATAGGGCCGACTTGAGTTGCCAATGCGAGAACAGATCACTGTAGCGACGGAGCGGACTTGTTACGCGCACGTATCCACTCGAGTCACGAATCCCCATGGGCCAATGCACGCCTGGCTCGACCTGAGTTTTGCCCGGCAGAAAGTCGATGCCGAGCCGCACAATGTCGCTTGCATTTGCTTCTCCAGTCTCCGGCTCGCGCAAAGCTAGTATATCGGAAAGGGAGGACGTCGACGAGACTCGCGGCGGATCTTGAACTCGGAAAGGCATTGGAAGCCCTCGCTCGACGCAGAACTTGGCAGCCGTTCGGTTGGCAGCGACCATGGCCTCTGATACCAGCATCTGCGCAGACCCCAGTGGCGTAGCCGACCATGCGAGACTCTTTGGTGCTGCCGGTAGATGGAGGGTCACAAGTGGACATTGAGAGTAGAAGGTCGGCCGCGAAGAGGTTTGCCAAGTTGCGTCGGGTGGCGGTGACACTGTGACGGTCGACGATGGGAATTGCCAGAAGAGTGCATCGTTGTCGGCGCGGCGACGCAGAAGAGCGCGAGCTAGCTTATGGAGCACATCCAGGTCGGTTTTGACTTGGTCGGGCGTATTGGTGGCAAGCTCGCCATCGTCGGTCTCGCGAAGATGTACTGAGGGTTGAGAGTGAGGTGTAGCACCTTCTGAAAGAGGGTACTCGAGCCTGGTGGGGTTTGAATCCGCAGCTGCATGTCCGAGTATTGCGTTGACGGCGCCATAAGTGTAGCGTTTTACGTTCCGCACCACACCCGCGGTGACTTTACCGTCTACCACGCGACCCGTTTCGTCCACTAGAGTGCTGAAAGACATCGTCCGTTGAACCCCACCATTGTGAGCGCCGAGACTCAATCTACCGTCGTCAACGAGAAAGCTCGGGAGCATCGACCACGTGCGCTCGGGAAAGTATTCCGTTTGTACACGCGTGCGCGCGACTCGAGAAATCCTGTGCTCGGGAGAGAGAAGTGCGGTTGGGTCGGCGATGTGCACATGGATCCACCACGTTTTCAATCCGGCAGCAGGCTCGATCGAAATCCCGTCGTCCAATTCTCGAGCACTGGCGTCGTCTATTGTATAGACATTGAGTGATCCAAAATCATGCCGAACGTCGTCCAGACCATCGATTATAGGAAGCGACGTTCGCGCTCCCTGTGAAGAACGCTGCAACGACTGGGTCTCATTCTGAAGGCTGGCTGAGGCCGTGTCCCATGGCTGCAGCAAGCTTCTCGACTCTTGTACGACCCAATTTTCCCACGGTGGCAACGCCCCAAGCTCGGCGAGGAAGGTGTACACATGTAAGCGATCGATTGTTTTGCCCCGTGGCAGATTCTGTTGAGACGCCCTGCGAGTGACTCCGGACCTGCCGCAACGGTCCGAAGCAGCGTCGACAAGTTTGATAATTGAAGGCGTCGTCGATAAGTAAGGATTGCGTTGGAGTGCGCGTGGGGTCTCCGCCGAGAAGCGAAGAAAGTCGATAATGCGTAGGTCGTCCTTGTTCCACGAAACGTCGGGAGGATTTTTGAGCAGCGGCTTTGCCGTCCCGATCGATGGCGATGCAGTGCTCTGGAGCATACTATGTTGTCTGACTTGCACGGCTCGGTCGACGAAGTCCATGATTTGCGGACTGCGCTGTCGAACCCAAGATCTAACTGTGACCAAGATTTCGACTTCTTCGTGGGGCCGCAGTTGAAAAGTACCCGTCGTACGCATCAAGGCTGGACCCGCAATAAAGTGCTCCGCATCCTGCATCATGAGTCGATGAATTGCGAGTTGCACCTCGGGCGTGTGTTCGCCGGAGTATCCCAACAGGTCGAGTGCGGTCCGGCAGTCGATTGAGTGCGGCGTTTGCGCATGTGACAAACAAAGCTCGTAGAGTCGCAGGGCGCCAAGGGAGATCAAGGCCCTCGTCTGGTCCTCGATGCGCACGGAAAATTGGCGAAGACTCTGAATGATCGGGAGAACGCTCGGATCGCTAGGGTTGAGCAGCAAACATCGCTGTGCGAGAGGAGAGCTGATGAAATGAGGCACAATACATGTGATCGAGCCTTGCTTGATGGCTTGATACTCGGCGACACCGAGCGAAGACAAGATGAGTAGCTGGTCGTGTTTTTCGTTCGACTTGCCCAGGAACACGCCGTCGGTCGGTACGCCGTCGCTACATGTCAGAATAAAGCCCCAATCCAAGGTCAGTCCCAATGATTCTTCTTCGTGCGCAGCGAGAGCTCACGTACTCCATGCTTTCGACCCAGCAGCCCGGTGAAAGGACGACATCGGCTCGTGAGTCGTAGTCAGCCGACGTGCCAGTTCGGAGAGTAGCTTTCCCGGACTGGCGCAGCTCAGGATCTGACCCTGATAAAGAGACGTCGTGCAAAAAATGAGGCGCGTGCATGTTCGAATCTTCGGCCCCCGTCGGCCTCGCAGTGTATGGCAATGCTCCGGCTGCGCTAGGTGGGGCCGAGCTGGTGAAACTGCGTCGATGTGATGCAGTCAGAGACGATGAAGACGACGGTGCCGAGCGCCGTCTGAGGTCGGTTGCGGCACGAACTTGATTGTTACGTTGGGGTGTACGTTTCCAGCCGTGTTGTGTATACGACGCCTGCCCCCGTAGCCGCGAAGGGTCACGGTTCTGGAGCTCCGTCTGGGCATGGATCGCCGCACGAAGTGTGCGGTCGAGCACGCGCTGGTGCGAAGTCGTTATTGGACCTGGCGATACTCTGTCGTGTTGAGACGTGCTCGGTGGTGTAGTGTCAGATTGCTCGAGCTCGTGACTGCCTGGCGAAGCCGCGATGGACCAATGCGACGATGCAGGCGAGATCACGCGGGATGACGACGACGATAGAGTCCGAGTGCGGGCACGGTCATGGGCAGTAGCCACCGTCTTTGATGAAGGCTTGATCGAACACCTCCATCCCTGTCGTAAGCTAGAAGCAAGCATGCGACCCCTTGTATTCGATGCCTGTCAAGTCTGTTGAGGCGATCGATAGGTCCTGTCAAGCCTGCGAAGCAGCCTTCGCGAGCCCGGCTGAATCGGTGAACAACAAGCTCAACTAAGCCACTACTAAGCCCTCCCTTTGCGAGGGGTTGACGAGTTATTGGCGCGCTTGGCCCAGTTGCCCTCCGAAATTTCAAGGCCACTGTTTTGGGGTGCTTCTCTGTAACTTGGCAAGGAGGCGCATCCATGCAATAGTGAAGAACCCTGTTTTTCTTTATGCTCTAAAATTGACATACCCCAAGTGGCGAGAGCTTTCATCAGCTGTGGGTGGAGCTGCAGCGATCCGAAGTCTGCGATTTTGGTCGATCGGGCCTCAGATGGTCCGAGCGCATCGTGTAAGTGGCGCTCATCATCGGTGAGCCTGCTCCGTTCGGCTTGATTCCATTCAGCCCGCTTCGCTATTCTCCTCTTTTCACGATGATCGTCGGCCACGTCAAGCGCGACAATATTTGAAACCAAAAACGACGCGAACAAGCAGACGCCATACCTCATCAGTTCGCCGCGAGGCGGATCTATTTGCTTAATTTGTAGCCGCGATCTCTCGCTATGTCAATACCTGTCGTTGTACTTCAGCCCATTCACACGTTTTGAAGGCGTTCAAACACACCGACCAAAGCTGTCAACAGCAACTGGTCCAGCCTCAAGCGTGTACTTGAGCTCATTTTACGACTTGCACGCGAGGATGGCGCACAGTCAAGAAGCCGAATCAATGACTGGATCGCCGAGCAGGTGGACAACACTTCGTACTTCTCGGATTGACCCTCCGGATTCAATAAAGCTACTGAATACTTGCCTTATCCGCGTGCAAGCCGACTCAATCATCATTAAAGAGATGTAGCGAACCAAGTCCGCCTTCGTCGCTAGCCATGACTTGGCTCCCGAAGTCCTCGCCCCCGATCACAGACGCACTGCTCGATGCAATCGCCGAAAACAACCCTTTTATCAGCGGACGGATTCGTATCTTGCTATCGCAATGCGGAGACTCACCACCGGCCGAGCGAATCAATTGCGACAACTTGAAGGCCCCAACAGCTTCCACTGATGTCGAGATGGAATAAGCCACCCCGGAGAATGGTTCCAACCCGGAGCAAGAACAAGAGCCTGGTCATCAAAAAAGTGAGAACGGGAGTAAGTTCATCTACATCGTCTACGTGATCAGATCAGGATTTGGACCTGCCGGTGATATGGTCACGTGCGGATCGCATAAGTTCATTCTAAGTAATCCCTGAAGCTCTTTTAGAGCTGAAGGTTTGTTCAACGAAAGCCCCCGAAACATTTGCAGACTTACGAGGCATATGACTGTTTTCCAAGTCTGGCCGCTCCGCTTGTGCACCGCGACTCGGAGCACCACTGCCACAGCTGCGTACTGCGAGCCCGTCGAGAGCTACAGCCGGCCTCTGAGCTCTGCCGGCTCGGGCGGGCACGGGCGGGCAGGGGCGGCCTAGCGCGTCGTTCGTTGGACTGTCGTTGGTTTCTGAGGCAAGACTCGCTACCGCTACCTCTGCTTACCACCCTGCTGCACCGTCTCAGGAACGCATGGCATCGCTTATCTCCGTCACGTTGGCTCGCTTGAAGGCGATATCGGCCGCCAGGACCAAGGTCTTCGCTTACAGATCACTCAGTACCACGTCTTCCTCGGTCCGTTACGAACGCATCTCACCTTTCGGACGTCTGCTCACATGTCCGTTCCGCCCTAATCGCCGCCGCAGCTCCATTCTCGCACCCCATTGTACGATTTCCACGTCAGACACCAGGGAAGGATCGTGGAGTTCGCAGGATGGGACATGCCGCTGCATTATGCGGGCCAGGCGACAGAGGCGATCGCCGGTGGACCCGGTCAGTGCCCTTCCCCCCCTTTCTCCGCCCTCCTCTGCTCAGCATCGACCCCCCAGGCAGCCGCATATCGCACTATAACACGCTATTACGCGCATTTGTCTGTGTCACCGTGTGTGCTAGTCGGTTGCCACGCGCTATTCGTCATTGCGGACTGGTCGCTTGAAGGCGGCCACGCAAGCAACCCTCCCCTCCCCCACATAGCCACAATCTTCGCCCATCCATCCTTTCTGAACCGGGTGCTAGCACCGTTATGAATGCCCGTACAGTCGCTGAGCATCACCAAGTACGCAAATCGGCGGGTCTCTTTGATGTTGGACACATGATCCAATCGACGTGAGTAAGGTCTTGCTACGCACGCGCTTCTAGGCAGTGAGATACGACTCCCGAGCTGACGAACTGACGAACGTCGTTCCCCTGCGCCGCTTTTCGCCGGCTGCCTGACAGCTATACTGGTTCCGGCGCGCTGGCCTTTTTGTCCAACCTTCTTCCCGCCTCGCTTGTGTCGTTGCCCATACCCAAGGCGGATAACGGCGTGATGCGCTCAACCTTGAGTGTCCTGCTCAACCCCGAGGGCGGCATCATTGACGACTGCATGGTCACGCGTTGGGGCGAGAACAGGTAGACACAGCGACTGCGGCTCTCTGACCTGTGCAAATCGTCACTGCCGACCCAGCTAATGAAGCTTTCGTTGTCGTGTATCGTGACAGCTTCTATCTTGTCACCAACGCAGGGCGCGCCGATAGGGATATGGCCTGGATCCAATCCAATCTCGAGACGTGGAACCAAAATCACGCCGATAAGGTAGAGATGAACATATTACGAGATGCTGGTCTCATTGCTCTGCAAGGTGAGGCTCGGGCCAAAGTTTGTTCGTGCATGAAGCTCGAGCGCCTCGCTGACAGCAGCTTTGACAATTTCAAACCGGCAAAGGGCCCAAGGCGTTTGAAGCCTTGCAACGCCTCGTTCCCAAGGATTACTCCCTCCAGTCTGCGCTTCAGTTCGCGTCTTCGGCTTTCATCCCCATCCCGTCGCTTTCGAACGAGGCATTACACGTCACGCGTACAGGTTACACAGGGGAGGATGGCTTCGAAATATCGGTCCCCAAAACATCACAGGTCGACTCCTTTGCGGAGATGCTTTTGGAACAACCCGAGGTGAAGCTTGCCGGGCTAGCGTGCCGGGACAGCCTGAGGCTCGAGGCGGGCCTTTGCCTATACGGTCACGATTTGGATGAATCCGTTGGGGTTGGCGAGGCTGGGCTGGGCTGGGTCGTTGGTGAGTGTGTCGGTGGCTCGCCAACCGAGAGCCCCGGCTGACGCGTGGCAAGTACGCAGGGCGTGATCGTCGTGAACCCGGCTCGTTCATTGGATCCGAACGGACTTTGGCCGAGCTGAAGAAGGGTGGGACCAAGCGGAAGCGCGTTGGCCTCGTTGTTGAGAAAGGCCCACCAGCCCGAGGTGAGCGGTTGGGATGGAACCTTTCAGTTTATTGTGGAGTATTGCCTGACCTCGGACAAGAGAACACGTAGAGGGCGCCAAAATATTCACGTCCGACGGCAACACCGAAATCGGCGTAGTGACTTCGGGCTTGCCCGCTCCAACGGTCGGCCAGAATATTTCAATGGGCTTTATTCAGACGGAATCTGGTCTCAACACGAAGGGAGCCCAAGTTCTGGTCCAAGTGCGCAATAGAATGCGCAAGGCCGAGGTAACCTCGATGCCCTGGATTACTCCTGGATACTACCGAGGATGAGTGAGTGTCTTTTGGGGGGGCTTAGCATGTGGGGCACTCGGTACCTACCAATCCTCGAAGCTCAGTACGCAGTGCGGGGTCCCCAGTGCGAACGGCGAGGCAAGCAGAGTACTAGGATCGGATTATACAAGCCAAAGTGTGTAAACACAACAAATCATGATACAACAGATCAGGGAGTCTTGCAATAGAGTGAACCAGTGGAGGTACCCGGAAGAAATGACAAGTATAAAAGAGCGTAGTCTGAAGCAATACCTGACAGGATTGACCAGCAAAGGAAACAAACATAATACATCAGAGCGTCGAGAACTAAAAATAGTCGAGAAAAAATCAACGAACAACTCAGATGAGATACGGGTAGAGCGTCGCTATGCTGCATCTCTAATGGTGCATTCCGTGTAACATGCGTTCGCCGAAGGGCGAGATGTTGCGCTTGGTCGACTTGGACGGTCCCAAAATTTTTCTACCTCGCGAGTCATCCCCTGGCGAAGATCGTGCGTCCGCCAGGGTAAGACTAGTAGCCGCTGCGGCAACAACTGAAGGGAGAGGGGCTGCACTCGTTGGCGGCGAAGGCGCTTTTGGCTGTGATTCACGGATCCACGCGTAAGCAAACAAACCACACAGACACCGTAGGAGACGCTGGGTGCCTCTATGCGCGCGTCCGACTTACCTTGCTTCCAAATCCGCCTACGCTCAATCGCCGGAACAAGCCGAGACCGTTGGAAGCTGAGGTGGGTGCGGGAGGGGGACCAGCCCCGGCGGACACTACTCTGCCGAGTGGTATGAGTGTTGGACCGCTGGCTCTGCGCGTGTGCGGTACAGCAGCAGTCGGTGGAGAGGTTACCGCTGCACCAGATTGTGACGAGTTGCCAGACTTCGAGGTTTGTGGCCATCCCCATCTTGCTCCGTCCGCGAACAAGGCGGACGAGGACAAGGCCGCAGCTGATCTTGGATCCACTGCATCCTCATCTTCCTCGTCATCCGCGAGTGCCAACTCGTCCTTCTCACAAACCCCTCCGAGACCACCCGCTTTGATCGAGGCGGCCTTTACCTTGGCTCCAATGCCTACGCCGACGTTGGAGTTGGCGGGGGTCTGCTGAGGCGAGGACGAGGGCGTCGGAAGCTGGTCCGAGAACGCCGAGCTGGTCGGGCTTCCGCTCATCCCGGGAACGTTTGAGGCAGTCTCTTCCGACACAACAATTGGCCTGGCGCCCGAATTCGAAAAGGATGCCCGTCTCGCATGGCTCAGCGCCTTTTGAAACTCTTCCGAGTCGAGCGTGGTCGGGGGACTGAGCGTCAGGGTGGAGAAGGCCCGCAAAGAGGCCGAAAGTGGGGAAGTCGGCGGCGAAAGCGCGGCCATTCGCGGAGAGGCTGGATTCGCGTCCGAGCTGGCGTTCGAGCTTGACACGGGTATGGGCAAGGGCAAAGCGTATTGACCCTGGGGTGAGAAGCCCGACGTGGAGAAATCGGTCGCCATCGAGAGTGAATTCGAGCGCGGGCGGGAAGCGGCTCCAGGAACGGTCAGAGCGCCGCTGCGGGCACCGGGGAGCTCGGCCGACATGGCACGTGTGTCGGAACGGCGGATGGGAGGTAACTGCTGGACCAGTGAACAGGCAAGTTGCTGGTCAGTCGTAGGGTTGGATCTACCGAGGCGCGCAATGGATGGCCATTAGAGCAATGCTAGGCGCCTCAGGTGGACGCAGTCACGCTGGGTAGGTAGGTACTAACCAATGGCGTCTTCGAGAGGTCCACGCTAGCGAGCAAGTGGGGGCCGCGCCGGCTAGATGGCACAGTGTTATCGGTGACGATAGAACACGAACCAGGGGCACGGATAGTGGCCTTCCCGATGCGGTAATGACACCGCAATACACAAGGTCGGAACAGGCAACTTGTTGCCGTGCGGAACGGGGGTGATCGGTCGCGATAGAGGAGAGGGCAACTAGGCTGTGGGTAGGCTGCGGGGATGGGCCACCGGAGGATGGAGCCGAGCGGAGATCTTGAAGACTTGAACTCCCCTAGACCGGGTATGACACGTTTGATGGTGGCTGAGCTTGATCAAGATAAGCAGCGTTGAAGTAGTTCTTGGCTTGTTCGGCCTCGTCGCTCGAGTGTCGAGAGCGCAAGTTACCCGGGGAAAGGAGGGGGGCGAACACCGCACCGCTCGAAATCGATCAAGGAGGATCAAGGCTAATTTAATCAGTTGCCCTGAGAGACCCTTGGCGCCGAGCGCCGCTCTGCGCTGCTGCCGAGTGCTGCCGAGCGCTGCCGCACCGAGCGATAGGATGAAGCCGGTGAGGGCCTCAGTTCCGACGGACTGACCGGCTCTCGAGATCGAACACGGCACCGGGTAAAGAGTCGGGACAATATTACAAGGTTCATAGGGGTAGTGTTGGTGTTAGTGAGCTAAGGAAATTTCCGCCTCGCTCGTCGCATCACAATTATTATGGTTCTCAATTAGGCGCGAGGCGTAAAAATGACGTTTCGTGGCTTGGACGGCATCACGATCATAGTCTGCAGCGCTCGAGCAGTGTACCGAGGTCAGTTTATGCGCACAGTGCTGTTGATTCCTCCACTTTGAGAAATAAATTGAGATCCCTTCACTCACCGTGTAGTCGTTGGTGGGGAAATCGGCATCCAGAGTCCACGAATATTCTCGCACCAGCGTGGCAATAATCGTTCCAAGTTGTACATTAGCGAATTGCTCGCCAACTGGTGCCAAAGACCAGGCATATACGAAGTCAGTCTATGGAGCATGTCCGGTGTTCTAGGGCATCATATCTCGAAGACTCACTGCAACGATGGCGGCCTGCTCCGAAAGGCAAGTCTGTTTCGCAAATTCGCCAGAAGCGGCTTCAGTCCCAGCCCAGGTGTTTGTATGGCACTCGCCCATTCACAAATAGTGGCGCAGCATTGGCTCACACGCAGATTTTCCGCCTTTGCTAATTTTGCCGAAACCGTAATCTTCCTCGCCCTCGTCCTCTTCCCCGGGCACTTTGGCGTCCTCGAGCCATCGCGCGGGGCGGAAATCGTTCGCGTCCGTACCCCAGATTGACTCGTCAACCTGACTGACCCCAGGTGCTGCGAGGACGAAGTGACCCTGCGGGATGACGTATTCGCGTCCCTCGTTAATCTTCTTGAACGAGCTTGACGCCGTGGGTTCGCCGGCGGGCGTTGCCAACGTTGACGGTACCGGGCAATCCGCGATGACCTTGCGCATGATCGAGTGAATCGGTGGGTGAAGACGCAGGACTTCTTTGATGACGGCACTCAGCAAGGGCGTCAGCAGTGTGTCATATTCGAGCGGCTTGAGGCCACCTTCCCCGTCCCCGTGATTTTCGACCTGTTCGTCCCAAAGAGCCTTGAGTATTCCGGGATGCTGTCCGAGGCGGAGGATAGCCCACGCTCCAGTTGCGGCCGAGGTGTGCTGGCCGGCCATCAGCAAAGCGATCATGATGTGAGCGATTTGCTTGTCCGTGAGTGGTGCTCCCGACTTGTATTCTTGGTTCTGCAGCGCCGTCAACATGTCCATGTCGGGCTGGGGACCGCAAAAACTGCAGCGTCAGGACTTCGCGCCCGAGAGGTGAGAAATTGGAAGAATAAGAGACTTACAGCTTCTGCGGACTTGCGCCGTTTTTCAAGGATGGCAACGTAGAACTCGCGCATTTTCCTTTGGGCAACGTCGCGGCGACGATAAGAAGGCAAGGGCAAGTTGGGAAAAACAAAGTTCTGGAATGTGGACAACGGTCGGCTTGCTCAGCAAAAGAAAGCAAGAGCAAGAACACCAAGGGCCTACCAAGGGGGTGAAGCCGCCGTCCAAATCGTGGTAGAGCTGGGCAAAAGATTTGTCAAGGCTTTGTCGAACCTCTTTGCCTTGCAACGTGGCCGACGCAGTCAAGATCGTGATTTCAGACGACGTGGTAAAAGCATCTGCGCTGGTAGAGGCTTTGCCCTGATCAGAGGTGCAAGGTGGCGGCTGTTTAGTTACTCGTCAGACTATTCTCGCCTCCACGCGTCAATCGGTCGCACCATGCTTACTTTGCTGGCCTTGAAAACTTCCTTGTTCATGTAGCCCAACACCTCGGTGCGAATCAACCCAACGTATTGACGGAAATTCTCGGTCGTCAATCCAAACTTGACGAATTTCTTTTGTTCCATTAGTACGGCGTTGGGTACGTCGTACACAACCTCAGTGCCGAACACCCTATACACCAAAAGAGAAGGGGTAGCCGGTTTTTTTTGTCAGCACGAACGCCCCAACAATCGCAGACGCGCCGCAGACGACAACTAGTGGCACACTATGGCCGAGATGGGCGAGGGCGAAGCAAAGTTGTGGGCCATCGCTTCTGTAAGCCAGCGGCGACAACCCTCGCATCCGACGCCTCTCGAACCGATGACCAGGCGTCTACCGACACTGGTGGGCTTCAACCGGTGCAGAGCTCGAATCGTAGAGAAGGGGGAAGAAGAGTAGCCACGATCAAGAGAACGCTTTCTCACGGGGTAGTCAAATGAGTGTAAGCTTGTTCGGCATTGACATGGGCGAGTTTGCCGTTCAGGACAAAGTTGGATCCGAGCGGTCCCAAAGCAGCCGTGACCTTGCGACCTAGCAAGGGGAACGTGAAGACGGGACCGTACTGCGAGCGACCAAGCAGGGACAAAGGGTTCGAGCACGTTACCGACTGGTTAGTTGTTGTCTGAGAAGAAAGAGCTGGTGCATGAGCATCTGCCCCGGTTCGACACGCACCTGGTCGCGGCATCGATTGAGGAAGCCAATCGGATCCATGCCGTACGTGATCGCGCATCCGATCACGGGCACGAAGTGGAATACCACCGGCGGCTTGGTCGGGTCGCGCGGTAAGACCTGCAAGGAAAACAGAGGAACAGAGCGCGTTGAGTTCAGTCAGATCGGTGCCCACGGACAGCTCCAGCGCAATGGAGAACGGTTGTGTTTGCTCGCTGACCAGTTGTTGGACGACGTTGAGCGCGACGACGAGTATGGCCGCGCCAACAAAAGCGATCGCGCCTTTACCCGCGACCGACAGCACATCCGAGACGAGAGCGGTAGGCATGCTAAAAAGACGTTGTTGCGCGGCTTTGGAATTGTCCACAAGGGTCAAAGATATCCCTGGAGGGGAGACGGGAGCGAACGGCCAGGAGAGCGAGAGCGAGAGAATGCATGGAAGCAAAGGTCGCGCCAGGCAGATCGACGCGGCTGTGGATCGCACGAGATCGGGCGATTGGCTGCGACTGGCCGCGACTGGCGCGCAACGGGACGACCCCGAGCCGCACGGGCCACGTCGTCGGTCAATTCCAACTCGTCGAGTCGGCGTCTGACAACTTCAATACCGTCTGACAGACTGTCTTCGACCACGAGTCCAGTGAAGCTCAAATCACTCTCTGCTGAGTCAAGATATGGTGCATCTTGGGCTGGTACTATCGCTGTATCGCTACACTTGGCTCGTTATCGGTGTAGAAAGATGACAGGTGACATGTCACTGCAAGCTGAGTCGGGACTCGGGAGACCGGAGTCGGCTTCAAAAATCTCCAGAGTTTGAAATCTAGGGCTTCGACGACTAATACTGCCGATTAGTGCGAATTGATGTTGAGCCTGGCTGGAGCCACAACACTTTCGAATTTACCTTTTCCGTCGTCTGCCCGGTTTGCCGACTCTGATCTCTCTGTACACCTATCGGAGTGGATTGTCACCGCTGTATCTTGGAGGACATAAGAGTTGTCTGGCGTGGCAGTAGGCGCGAGCGGCTTTGCGGGAGTGAGATTATCGCTGCGGGAGCAAGATTGTGGACACCTACCAGGTCACGTGGCAGACTCCGGCGGCGAGTTGGCAGGCGGATCCCTGCAACACCTGGCAAGATACCGTGCTCTGTTCCATCTCTTCTTTCTTCTACTCTGACCAACGTATCGTAAGCGCTGATACCCATGCTACACCCACTTCTTGTCCCCGAGCTTGTTCTCGGCCTTGTCTTTCACTGCCTCTGCCTTGCCGACGACTTGTTTTGTCGCGTCCTTGACCTTGTCCACGACTTGTGAAACTTTGTCCTCGGCCTTGTCCTTGACTTCGGAAGCCTTAGATCCGAAGGGGTTGAAGTTCGCGTACGGCGAAGCCTTCAAAGTCGTAGCATCATTGTGAATGTTCACAGCGCCAGAGGAGGCGCGAGATGTGGTAGAGGTGAGGAGCGAAACAAGGATACCGCTGTGAGCGTCTAGTGCTAGCTTCAATGAGACCTGTGTGACGGAGCCATGACACGGACCTCAGGCTTGCCATCTGTGGCGATGACGAAACCGGGCACGGCGGCCGGGTTGAAGACCCTCTCGCAGTCGCTGTAGCCTTGTCCCAGACCAAAGCCGAGCCCTACGAGCACGGGCCACGGTCGCCCTGCGTGCACGAGTCATGGGGCTAGGTCAGCCAGCGTCTACATAACATGACGCCAAGTGCTATGATAGCGCTCAAACAGAGCTCGGCTTGGCTCCCAGTCTGTTCACTGCTTACGACGGAACAGAATCGCCGAACAGACAACACCTGCGCCGAATCCGATACCAGCCTTGACGATGGCATTCGATACACAGATATCCGACTGTTTTGCGAGCGTGTTCGAATGCACCGATCAGAGTCCAGCGATTGGCGGGAGGCGACGCAACGATGCGAGAGTGACGTCGGACGGGATCGGACGGTTGCATTCGTGAGATCGGAATCGTGAAAGGATGCGTGAGCGATTTGAGAAGAGTGATAAAGCGTTTGTGGCCAAGACGGTGTAGGGGTTACGGTCCGTCGGGAGATGAAGAGAAGAACATCCGTCAGTGGAAGAGTAACGAGGGCCAGCAATGGCATCAGGATACGACCAGAGGTTCGGCTAATACCTCTTCGAGCACTTGCCTTGGCAGAGAGTACATCTTCCGAAGGCACCGCAGAAGAAGTCTTGTTGGATGGTGCAGGTGCGGACGACATGACGATACGACCGTGATTGGACTAGTGGGCTTGTGAGGAGAGCCCAGTCCGCCGAGCGCGACGCCGCAGTGGAGGCTCGCGGATCAAACTCTTGCACCTCGATCGCCGGCTATTACTGCGATTCACAAATTTTAGAGGAGATGTGGACGAGACGAATGTATGGTGATGTTATCGTGCTTGAAACGAGGGACTATCCCGGCCCATCAAGGTGAGCATACTTGACGGGAAAAAATGTATTCTAAGCTCATTCCAAGCAATTTCAGGATTACCCTAACTAGTTAAAAAAAGAGAAAAGGACAAAAATGCCCTCGCTTCTTTTCATGAGGACAGAACACCTCGGGCAGACATAAAAAGTACGCCTCAACAGGCGCGCGCGCAGCGCCCTCCCACGCGCCTTCCAAGCCACAATCCCGGCGGGTTGCAACCTTGCTACCCCAGGTAGCAGATTAGGCCCAGGTTGCGCCCAACTCCCTGCTTCGAGTCGATTCTGTGTACACACAACACTCTCACAGCTGCTAGATTGATAAAGAAAGTGCGTAGAAGATGCATTCCTTCCTTCATCTTTTTCTCGCATCTTTCGGATGTCGTCAATGTCACGTGTCCGAAGCGGTCGCGCGCCGGGATTTCGGTCCCGAGATCGAAGGGTCCGAGCACACGCGTTGGCTGCAGCTGGCCACGCGCGAGGGACCTTCCACTTGACTTGCCGCCTCACCTCGTTGCTTCCGCTACAGCTCATTGTAGCGTCGCCATTGACCGTACAGGCCCCATGGCTCGCGTTCGTCCTCTTGCTCATGCACTTGAGTTGGCGTCGCCATGCCGCCGAAGAGAAGGTACAAGTCCAAACAGTTGGTCTACAAACTGCAGGTCACCCTCTGTGCCTCCGAGTCGCGGTGTGCTAAGGACGTCGAACGCTTGGCCCAACTAGGGTTCATCTCTTCGACCGCTTCAATGCCGATGACCGCCTTCTCATTTCGACTGGTCGAGCAGACCCACGCGAGCTGGAGGGTCACCCCCCGCGCTCTCACCGGCTATGCGGACGGCCTCAAAGAGTATTACTCCCGTTGTGGGTGGGTTCGGGGTCACTATACAGGACATCCTTGGGTCAGTTTGGACGCCGCCATCGTTTCAGGGGCAGATGCTTAAAGCCTGCCTTCCGCGCATGCAGGACAAAGACCTTCGGAAGCAACGCGATCGACGAGTACCGCGCTCTCGAAACATGCGAGCAGGACAGCGGGGACCTTCTCGTAGGCACCGTCGATTCGTTCCAACGAGGGTCCCGCGTGCTTCGGGCCAACGTGACTTAATCAACCTTGTCACGACGTCCCATTGGATTGCGTGCTTGCATACGACGGCAACTTTCGGCAAACGCGTGACAAAACTTCGAAGCACGACCAGATCGTTCCGGACATTTTCTTGGGTGAGGAAGAGGTTCAGGCGATGAAGGCCGAGGTTGAAGCTTCGGTGCGGCCGACCAAAAAGGTGAGTAATGCCGCTCTTTGCATTTGCCTTAATGGGATCGCTTACCTCTACACCCACCCAACCCTCGTAGGCGTGCACAGAGTCGTGGAAGGCTGCCGACGACGGAGCTGGCTCAACCTCGTCACGAGTAGTCGACACTGGACTCGTTGCCTGCGTATGCCGTCATGATGTAAACCTGAAAATGGTCAATCTTGAGAGGTCTGGTGAAAAGTGAGCGCAGAGCTGTCTGGTTGGGACGTAGTCGCTTCCGCTTTCCTCTCCCAGTACTAATGCGCATATTCCCCTCCGACCGCTCAGATTATACTATGCGCTTGCCATCCTCAAGTGCATCTCAGAGCGCCTTCCTGAAAACGCCAAGATTGGAGTCTTATACGACATTGCTTGTAACTTCAAGCACCACATTGAAAAGGTATGCTTCGATCACGACGCGTCCCTTCCTCCTCAGTCTCGTTGGCACAGACCAAATGCGCCTACTTTCCTATCATTTGTCACCCGAGGCAGCTCCTGCCAAAGCTTTTCAAGCGACTGGAGTTCGCCACGAGCGTCTTCCATGCATACGCCCATATCTGGTCCTGCCAAGTCGAGTTCAACCCCCGCCTCATTCCGAACTTCGGGTTGACTGATGGAGAGGGCTGTGAGCGATTGTGGAGCGGGCTACGGTCGCTCATTCCGAGGAGTAGCAGCTGTGCGCGCCAAGGCTCGAGTCGGTGAGGAGGAAGCGCGGATCGGCGCCGAGGTGCGGCAAGCTTTGGCTTGGATCGAAGATGAAAAGACTCGTATCACTAGTTGCCAAACACTTTAGACTAAAGTGTCGGGTAAGTTTTCGATACAGCGTGCTCCATATCACCTCTTATGTCGCCCTGACATCTTTCAAACCATCCCAACAGATACCCTTTCTGAATCGATCGACCCAGCTGATGCCAAGTCCATATTCGGCACTGAAGATGTTGAAGAGATCCGAGACCGCGCGCTCATTTTACTGGATCGCCGGATGGAGCTTCTTCAGTTGCGCGAATGTTCTTGGTCCCAGAACGACCATTTCTTCGATGTTTGGCTCGACACTCGCGGGCAGTCAGAGGGCGATTCCGAGCCCATGCCTCCTGCACTGTCAGAATTTCGTGGTTTACATCAACGATTGAACGCGACGGGAAGAAGTGTCAAGAAGGCGAAACATCACCAGCTACCTGCACATAATCGATCGGGAACACGCGGTCCTATGGAGACATCTGGCTCGATGACTCGGCGCGGCCTCCATCGCTGGCCCGTGACGTTCAGCAAGTGCGGGGCATTCAGGCGCAGATGGATATGAGCGACGAGGCTCAACTCGCAAAGGAGGTGGGGCCTTTCTCCGCATAACTCCTCGAGCAGGACGGTGAGATGGGCAGCTCTTCGGATGAAAGCTACGGCGATGACTTTGCTGGTCAGGAAGACGAATACTTCTCGGGCGTTTAGACCAGCTTCTGATTTAGATTGAATTGGTGGAGCAAGTTAATGTTGGAACAATGGACATGGTCTTTGAAAACTAAAGTCGTCTCAATTGCGGTGGGTGAGAATAATATCACCGTCTCAGAGAGAAATATTGTCAGACCTAATCTCTGGGCTGCGCCTGCCTTACTACTGCCGGGTGACTTGCCGGGTGACGTTTCTAGTCTTTTCGGCCTTTGCTGCAAGATTTTGACGCGGACAGCTCAAGCGCGCTGGTCTCGGCCTAACGGGGCCCGCTCGCGCTCCACTCTTCGAACACGCATTCTTTGGACCCTGTGCCAGCACGCACTCTTCTCGGCCCCCTTGGGCCTCCCGCCTTGCTCACCCGCTGGCGCGCGCGGGCCCTTCCTCTCCCTCTCCCTCGTCGTCCCGCACGCCTTAGCGTTTCGTGTTGTGGTTCCGGCACCCCCCCTGCCAGTCTCTACTCACTCAAAGTGGGTAACATCCCTCGTAAGCCCTCTGCCCTTGTTGGACAGTTGGACTGATGAGCTAGCCTGCCACTACGTTGTAAGCAGCCGCCGTACCCGCTGCTTTGCAAGGTCGTATCGCACCCACTGCTTAGAGCAAGGGCGAACTTTTCGAGACTCGCACTATCGCGGCTCGCTGTTTCTAGCTAAGGTTCGCATTCCGGATCACGACTGTCCTTGTTGGGCATGTTGCCAAATTCCTTGTCCTTGTTGGGCAAGTTGACTCATGGGGCTACCTTGTATACAGACCTCGTTTGGCCGCGTCTACCTACCGCGTCGCCTTCCTCCCCTGCCATCGCCCTGCGCTTTTCGAGCAAAGGTATGCCCTATCCCCCAAGTCAGTTGCAGTGTTTTAGTTACTAATCGGACCTGCGCTCTTTGAGCAAAGCCGATCGACCATTTTTTTGAGCTCCTCCCTCCCACCCTACTTGTTCATAACTCCTGTTTAGAAAACCCTCCGTTTGTTACGGAGTGCGGGTTTTTCTCTTATCACTGCAACTCGACTCTTCCATCCTAAAACAAACGCCACAAACAGCGCGCACTATGGAGGAGTCGAAGTTAAAGCGCATGCACCTGCTCGAGTACCTAGAATGTCTGCCACGTGAAAATGGGTGAGTGGGTTTGGGCAGTATAGAGAATGTATCTCCCACCCTCGGACAGGGTTGAATAGCAAAGTTGGCATGTGCGTGCAAGCCCTTCTTCCGAACAAGATGGCTCGGCGGTGTCCCTTACCAGTGCCGGGTGACTTTTCAATCAAAGCGCATGCACCTGCTCGAGTACCTAGAATGTCAACCACGTGAAAATGGGTGAGTGGGTTTGGGCAGTATAGAGAATGTATCTCCTACCCTCGGACAAGGTTGAATAGCAAAGTTGGCATGTGCGTGCTGCAAGCCCTTCTTCCGAACAAGATGGCTCGGCGGCTCTCTCTCTCTGAGGATTCCCGCTCGAAGGATTCGACTTCCTGCCATGGCGCGGCCAAAGACCCTTTGGACCGATCCCGATCCCTGCTACTGAGCCTTGCGCCTGTTATAAGAAAAGCTTGGTGTCAAGATCTCAAGATCAAGTCTAGTCTATGCTTGACGGGGGCAGAAGTGCTGACAATTCATTTTAGTGCGGCGAATGCAAGAATTCTCTCTGCTTTGAGCACTCACCATGTGGCCTGAGGATTGGCGGCTTACCTCATTGATGAGAGGGAATGTTTATCAAGTAAAAGGTAGGTATGAGCGGCCATCGATCATGTCTCGGAGTCAAGTGAGGGTTTCGCTCCAAGAGCCTGTTACAAGCCTAAGCCTTCCATGTTTTCACCGAACCTATGATCGAGTTCGACCCACCTCTCATCAAGCACGTACTTTGTCGCTACTTCGCTACTTACGACTGATTACCTACGTGTTCCGCTCCGCTTGCGCGTTCAGGGGCTCAGATCAGTTCGCATTCTTCTGGGAGCGCGCGCCGCTTGAAGTCAGCCGGCCGGGGGTCGTCACCGTGGCCCAGCAGCTCTGATTGGCACTTTGGCGAAGACCGAGCCCGGCCAGATGTAACCCTTGCCCGTTCACTTTAGTGCTAATAGATCATAAAAAGATGCTAACATACACTGCAATTAGTGGAAGCGCGTTGCGAATTCTGTTCATTCATTCTTTGCTCAAAGAGTCACTTCCGGAAAGCAGACGCTCCGTCTGGACCACGGGTCAGGGAGCACTCCATTCTCACTAGGCAATTCAACTCTACATAATACTTCGAAAACAACCCAGAACAAGAGTAATAATGTTTGTGAGCAGGATTACGTCACTGGCACATCCCACGTCAACAAGGAGAGGTCGATCTCGAGCGGCCCAGGGGAAGATTAGGCACGAAGGGCAACGAACAATCACCCTCTCCGCCTTTAGTCACCAAGAGCCGGATGCATATGAAGCAAAACTTTGAAATAAATATTGTGGTGGCCTGTGTTGTCCAACGAATGTTGGCCCTTCAACAGCCAAGATCTCCGCACCGCATGCGCGTCGACGAGTCTGGCTGGCGCTGAGAGCTCGGCCATCGTCACCTCACTCGCTGTCCTCGTCGGAGCTCGTGTTCCGAGTCCGCCGGTCAGCATCGCTGTCGCCGCCTTCATCGCCGTCGGCCATTTTCTGTTCTGCACTTGACCCGATTACCTCTTCCTCCAGCCTGAAGCTCAGCTCGCCTGCACGCAGCAATGGGATGATCCGATCCAGGTCTGGTCCCAACAACTTAAGCTTGCCACTCGGGCTTCGGAAATCCGCTTTGCGAAGGAGCGCGCCGCGCTGAACAATGATTCTGGCGTTGTCCCTGAGGGCCTTTACGTCATAGACGAACTTGGGCGATTGGATCTTCTCGCCGTCCAGCACGGAGCGTCGGCGCAGCGCGGACTCTGAAGACAGCGAGCCGGGTCAAAATTAGTCACCGTGTATGGAAGAGTAGGCAGGCTGCACATCTTGTACTCACGGATCAGTTCTTTGAGGATGATGCTGTACCATTGGAATTTGGTCTCAACTTTCTTGTCAGCCACGGGTGCGTTCCAAGCTGTGCGCAGGTATTCGCTGATACACCCCTCCCTCCTGATGCGCGGCCTCCCTCCTCGTCTTGGGAAACTTGTGCGGCCCGCGACTTTTGGCGATCGCGAGCGGAAGGTGCAGTATTTGGCAAACCTGCCGCGTCAAAGACAATACCCGTGCCGTCAGGATTGTTCCCTCCTTGTTCGACCATGTTTGCGAGATTGTTGCTTGCTGGCGGAGCTAGATACGGGCCATCGATGCGTCCAGGATGGGAACGTGGGACGGTAAACTGGTTGGTTGGACGAAGCAGATCCCGGAGAAGATTGATAGTTGTACGACGCAGGATTCGAGATGGTCGTTACGCCAGCGGAAGTGGACGCTGGATCGGGTGCACGACGGTGTAACGTCAGAACAGACCGATACTGTACGCGATCGACGCGACGGCCACCCACGGACCCGAATAGTCGTTATATGCGGACTGGTAGGGAGTCCAAGGCGAGGTGCATGACTCGTACCCAGAGGCAGCATATGAACCTATGTGTCAGATGTGATCGTGAGCCGGTAGTCCAGTCAGAGCACCCGTGTCGATCGGCGGCAAACATACTGCTGTTCGTCGCCGGAGCGCCTGCGATTCGGGAGGTGGTTAAGTTGATTGGATTGACTCGTCATGATAGGAGCAGCAGAAGTATGACTAATCCGGTGTTTCGAAGTGGGCGTTCGTTTCAGACTGTCGCAAGACGGATGCTCATTGTATAGTTCGTTACTTCGTATACGTAGTAGGGGGCGATTGGGCAAAGCAGAAGAATGGGCGGTATGCGCGAGCGCGACGCGTCGCCGCCATCTACAGCGTCTCCGGAGTCGTGACGCGTCGACGTCCCGGCCATCCCGGCCCCAATTGTTCCGCGCGACCCGTGCCGAATCACGTGTTCGAGGTAGAGCGCCTGTTCAGCTTGCAGAGGACAACAATAACTCTCGAAAAATCTCCAAAAATCCGAATACACTATTGTTCGCTGACTGCGCCTTTGTTCCCAGGTCTTCGATGGAGTTGTAGTGGGAGTGAACGTCTCGGCAACTCGACATCGAGGAGGGCATACCTGACCTGGGCCTAATCTGCTACCTGGGGTAGCAAGGTTGCAACCCGCCGGGCATGTGGCTTGGAAGGCGCGTGGGAGGGCGCTGCGCGCGCGCCTGTTGAGGCGTACTTTTTATGTCTGCCCGAGGTGGGACAGAAATGCCCTTCTCAAATGGACAAAAATGCCCTCGGATTCCAGACTTCTGTAATACTCGATATATCAGCTCAGAACCAAGAGGGTAGCTTCTTGTAGTCTTTGTGATCAGCGCCGTATACTCAGAATCTCCAGAGGTGCCGTGAGAAGTCAGTTATCACGGTCGCAAAGGCAGGGGCCTATTGCGACTGAAGCGAGGCCCCGTTGAAAGCGATGAGTATAGACCGCAGTGAATTACCATATGAAACAGACCAGCACACCTTCAACGTGTAGTAGTATTGACACTTTTGACACCTTATACTCAGATTCAAATGTTCGATCTATCTATCGCATGTAACTCGGTTGTGTCCGGGCCTTTTGCAGAGGCCACAGATCGTATCACGCTTGGCCCTCTCGTCCGCACCCCGGACCCTGCGCTTGATTGGACGTCCTGTACGTCTGGGGAATCGTGGCGGAATGATAATGGCACCTTCTTCTTCGCCAGTCGAGTCACTATCGTCCTCATCATCCGTGACCTCGTGTCTTGCACTCGACGTGCCAACGACGCGTGTCAGACTTACGGAACGTCGAGCTGGTTCTGGTCATCAAACGCATATCGATAGCCTACATCCGTGAGCTCCTTCTTTTCGTAGAGATTTTCCCCCTTCTTGAAACAATGTTCCATTGTCGAAAGTCGGTGGTGACTTCGGCGTCCGGGCCGGGGGCGAGATGCGGAAGGCGACCAACGTCGATGCGCGAACTCGCGCGCCTCGACGCGTCGACGATCGATGAGGCCCCTCCTGACTTTTCGACCGTGATAACTGACTTCTCACGGCACCTCTGGAGATTCTGAGTATACGGCGCTGATCACAAAGACTACAAGAAGCTACCCTCTTGGTTGTGAGCTGATATATGGAGTATTACAGAAGTCTAGAATCCGAGGGCATTTTTGTCCTTTTCTCTTAAAAAAAAGTGTCGATCCGCGACCCATGTACCTAAAATCGCTTTTTTTGTCTGTGTTGCGGGCCGAAGGGCCGCAAGTGGTGAATGTATCAGTGTACTGTTGAGTCTACCGCACCTGCCTGTGGTATCGGCGTCCCAACCAGAAGTCGTGTACGACCCTTTCTGCATTTTCTGGACCATAAAAGTAGAGCTACAGCCCGACTACGATTTTTGTCGAATTTTGACATGGTTGGAAGCTATTGAGCATTTTGTGTAGGATTTAATGTATAGCAAGGGCGTGGGTTTGCAGGACACTTCTTCTACAGAGCTCAGGCGTGGTCTCGCTGTCGTTGACGCGCGGACGCGGGCGCCGCTACGCTGCGCGATGCCCCGTCGATCACGTGACGTAACTCTGGCATCCCGATACCGGTTTTAGGGGCTCAACAACATGAGGTTCCAGGCGCTGTGAATACTCCCGCGCTACTCTCTCTAATTTTCGCCTTTTCCCTCCCACTCCTATCGAATTTTCATGACAACCGCGCCAAGTCTTTGGCGCGAGGGTAGCGCCGTACGATAGCGTACCGCCGTACTGCTCGAGGTTGCTCGAGGGCCCGCTGCTCGACTCTCCTCTTCGTCCCGCTCCAATCAACAGAATCAGCTACCCGCGCATAATGACAACAACTCAACCGACCTTGGTATTGCGACCCGTATAAGCGTCCGCCGTACAGCTTTGTAGAACGGACAGCGTGGTCAGCGCGATGGCCCGATGGCCGAACCGACGCTGAGCTCGCCCCACCACCACCTCTTCCCGCGCAGGGCAAGTGCACAGGCCTTGAATCGCGCTCAAACCACTCAAGCCCCACGTTCCCCTCCGCGACTACCTCGGCCCCAGATGACCGTGTGTACCCACTGCAAGGCTCGGCACTGGGAGTGCGAAAGGACAAAGTCGACCGGACACTTCAGCACGTGCTGCTCGCAGGGCAAGGTGCAGCTACCTCCCTCTCTCCGGCCCAATCCCGACTTTCAACAGCTACTTGAAGGCTCGGATAGCGGTCAGTCTCTCCGTCCAACGACATTCGTCTGTAGTAGACCAACATGCTGAACTGTGCGGCACACCTACACAGAAGCTAAGGCATTCCGGCGTTCCGCGAGAATGCCCGGTCGTACAACAACGCGCTGTCGTTCACTTCGCTCGCTGCCCACTTTGACCAGACTCGACCAGGCACTCAAGAACCCCGCATGTTTCAGGTATTTTGTTGCCTTTACCATCGACTCGGGCACTCTCGGCGCCCTAATTCCTGCCGTCAATCAGCGCCCAACCTTTGCCAAAACATGGCTCATCTGCCCGGCCGAGGCCACCGACACTCAACTTGGACCCGACGGCGCAGACAGTCGCATACAAAGATCTACTTTGACCAAGCTCGACTCCATGTGGGGCACCGGACATCGCTTTGTGAGGGAGCTCGCATCGGCCAAAGCCCGCGCAGGTTGGGTTACGGCCAAAGAATGGGTCCTGCGCCTTTGTCTAACACCTGGCCGGGACCGACGCACCCACAACCTTCCTACGTGGAGCACGGAAATGGCGATGCCCATCTGCGATTCCGACACCAACATGTGAGGTCGTGGACCGCAAGACCTTAATCTTCAGGCGCACGGTGATCAATGTCCCGACGGTCGGCCCACGTACCAAGTTAGCTCGCTCCATCCGTCTGCGATGCCTCTCCGTTCCCCACTCCTATTCCCTGCAGGAGAAGATGACTGCCTCCCCAACATTCCTCTTTGCAGTTCCAACCAAGCTGGGTCACCCTTCGTCGACGAAGAGGATGAAGACGAGGAGGAAGGGGACAAAGAGAATAGTGATGGTGAACGTAAGCGCCTTCGGCTCTTTCTCGGATGTTCCATTCTGTTAAGGCGCACGCACAGACTGACATTTAACGTTTTAACACCTAGGACGAAGCTCAAATAAAGGGGGGTCGAGGTGGCGAGTCTCGCGTTCACAATTCTTTACGTACTACTTGCACAAACGCGACGAGTACTTCTCAATCCCGCATTGCACCCAACGTGCCTTCCTGGCGTTCGTGATGACGGATACTCCCACGTCGAGACCGATCGACTCAACTTACCCCAGTTGCATCAAGAAAGCCTCCGCCTCACCACGGGCCAAGGTATCATCACCTTGACCCCGGATCAAATTGGATGTTCGGTGATTTTAAGCTCGACGTTCAAGAATAGACCGCGCGAGAACACGCAGCATTACCAAGATGCGATGGCATGCGTCGTCAAATATGGAAAGCCTTCGCTGTTCATCACGGTAACGTGCAACCCCGAATGGCCGGAAATCAAGGCTGCACTGGGGCCGAACGACCAAGCATGCAACCGACCGGATCTCATTGCACGAGTGTTTGAAGCCAAGTTGAACCGACTCTGCGACGACGTTTTGGGCAACAAGCAACGGGCAGGCTGTTTGGGCGATGAATGGAGAACTATTTCTTTGCTGTACTTTGTAGTATGTTTTCTTAGCCTCTGTTGAATGTAGACTGTTCGATTCTCCTGCTATTTGAATTTCACCCTCCCGTTAATTTAACGGGTTCCCACTGGTTTTAATCAAATACTTTGAAAGCGCTAGTGCTCGCCAGAAGGACAACTACTTGGGACTCTTCCGAGCGCAAAAGTAAGCATTCCCAATTGGGAGCAGCGGGGGGACTCGGCAACATACAACAAGCATGCCATAACAAGTACAGGGAAGTGTCTACGGGGCGAGAGTCGCAGATATGCCCGAACTCCGAGGGTCCAGGACGACCTTGAGGAATAGGGTGGAGAACAAGAGCTGGTCGCCAACAGCATCGTACAAGGGAACGTGCCGGTAACCTTTACGCGTGATTCGGTCAATTTCAGACGTCAGGGAAGGTGCATCGGGCGCAAGAGTAGGTTGGATCTTACCAGGTAGCAGCGCGCCCAATGAAATGGCGAAGGCACCCACCGGATCCCCTTTCCCTTCTTCGAACGCCGCCTTGATGTTGCCGCGCGCATTGAGCACTTCGACGCGAAGAAACACGAGATCCAACATGCCCTCTGAGGGGTGAGCAGTGAACTCAAAAGTCAAGGGCGTGTTGAAGATCGGGTTGAACGCATTCCCGCTACCCAGGGAGCCAGCTCAGCATCAGCGCACAAGATCACATCCAAGCGCGGTTCCGCGGCACGTACCGAACAACCTTGCTACGTTTCTTGGCAGGGGATGCGAGACCGGGCTGGTATAGCGAAACTTCAACGAAAGGATCAACCTTGGCGATGTTGAATTTGTCTACGTCGTCTACGTCGCGTGGCTTGGGCAGTTGCTGGGCCGAGATGACCTGGGAAGGGAGGCAATCGGATTGTTGGTGGCGATCTCAAGGCTTCGAGTTTGTCAAGACAGCATCGCCGACCCCGCAGAAACTTACCACAACTTGCAGCGTGTACCTCTCGGATCGAATCAGCGCCGTTTTGTCCTTCTCGCCGCCTTTCTTGCGAAGGAGCTCAGGCTTGAGGACGTAGCCGATTCGTCCGGCGCGCGAGAACATTGCCAAGTTGAGTTCCATGCCCGTATCTTGGGTGTAGGGGAAGCAGCTTTCAGCGATGTAGATACCGGGATCGAGCTGTGAGTTCACCTAGGCAACTCACCGAAAGTCTGCCAGTTCAAGGCGACAAGCTGCACGCCGGCGGCCCACATGTGATGGGGCTCAAAGTTCGAACTGTTGAGGCGGCTCCCCTTAGGGTATGCCCGCGTAAGATGCTTTCGATTGTGGGCGATGAAGTCTTGCCGTGCGCCCTCATCTCTGAACATTTTATGCAGGCTGTTCTCGCCGATTGAGATCACGTGCGTTGCACCGTACGTTTCTTTCTTGTTGAATCCCCGTGCTTTGACCCCGACGGTGTAAACAAGCAAGCCAAGCAGCGCAGATGACATGACTTGGTGTTTGTCTGGTCTGCCCGATGGCGCCCCGACTTCGCTAGGCTCGACGGTCATGCACGCAGATAAGCGGTCTGGTGGAGCCTGGCTGAACGATGCGTTCGATGCCGACTTGGTAGATGACGACGACGACGGCGAAAGGGGTGGTCGGGGTTGTTGAGGCGGCGTGATTGAGCGATTCGACCCGCCGCCCACGCGCCTCCGAACAGCCCGAAAAACTGCGACCAATAAAGGTACCCAGAAGATATTCAATCATCAAGAACACCTGGCCAAGATGCCAACGGCGCACTAAAAGATACGGCCGACTGACCTCTGCCAAAGTCTGAGTCCGAGCTTGTCGATTCGGCGGAGGAAGTTGCGTGGTCCTCAGTCTGAGTGACTTTGCTCAGCGTTCCGTCCGTCTTATTCGCAAATTTCGATTTGTTCTTGGCCTGTGTGCAACATAACGGAACGAGGTGTAAGGTTTTCAGTGGGAGGTAGGGGCTCTGATGGCACGCCGCTCACTTTAAGCAAAAATCGCCCTTTGAGCTCGTTTGGGCTGGGCAATTGCTCGAGCTCTTCCTCTTGCTCGGCGCCGTCGAGCCTCGACCGAACGAGCTGATCGCCCAGAACCGAAACCAGCAACTCAACCATGCGATCCTGTTGGATAACATCGCAATGAACTTCCACGCTCAAGATAACCGGATAGGGCGAGGCGAGGAAGGCGTATTGGGCGATCGCCTGTAGCACTTCGCGCAGCGTGATCTTGGAGGTCAATGTCAAGCCGTGTGTTACCACCGGCTCGCCGTCATCTCCATCATAAATATCCACTGCGCGTCGACATCGTCGAAAGCGTCCCGATTCGGCTATCAGCGAACAGATGCCTGGAACAATGTGAGAGATGGTGACTTGCACTCGACACATCGGCACCCCTGCTGCAGGGCGCGGATATAGCCCTCCACAGTACTCTGTCCCTTTATTTGGTTTCCGACGAGGTAGGTCTGGTAGCGGAATCGCATGTCGAGTCGCGACTTCAGCCGGCCCGCTTAAGGCGAGACCCTGCCAATGGGGCACGAACTCACGTTATGGCTTGAAGTTATGAAGTATTCCGGGAGCGGGCGAGACATGTCTTGATTCGATTCATTTTTGAGGATAGCATTATCCGAGGACATAAGGTATGATGCGAACCCGTCAATCATGATTCGCTTTGTCTCCGAATCGGCGTACTTGGCATACGACGCCAGGATAGATTCATGAGTGTGGGGTTGCTGGTGGCGTGTGGCGACGGAACAGAGGGATCAGCATGGCCCTTGCAACACGAAGGCAATTTCAGACGCACTTGTTGAACCTCGGCAATGAAAGTCGTCCAGGATTGGAGTGACAAGGACTGGTGACCCGCTCCGGCTACGCCCGCAAAGATGCTCTCAATCTCGCCGCGACGCTTGAGCAACTTTACGAAGCGTTGGAACGCAGCAAAGTCGAGATAGTCGCGTGGGGCGGCCGTAGACTGGTGTGAGCCGTCGTCAAATCAGCGAGTCAAGCGCACACTAATACTGAAGGATCCTTGCATCGGCCTAATCACTCACTCTGAAAGCCTCGCCAATCTCGGCGGAACCGATTCCCATTCCCAGCTTGGCGCAAAGGTGATGAACCTCGGCTTCGCGCACAATCGTGTTAGACTCTTCTACAACGGCGGGACGCGACGGCACATCAGAAACAGGGTCGGCCACAGCAAAGCCTTTGGTCATCCGGCCATCGCGGAACTTGTCCAGCGTGAGTCTCCACAGGTCGAGCGCTTGCCGCGTCGGAG
Organism: Microbotryum saponariae; assembly: GCA_900102585.1. Taxonomy (NCBI): domain Eukaryota; kingdom Fungi; phylum Basidiomycota; class Microbotryomycetes; order Microbotryales; family Microbotryaceae; genus Microbotryum; species Microbotryum saponariae. The sequence continues at coordinate 848,445 of FMWQ01000047.1, read as the reverse complement.
CAATAAAATGCACCAATTTGTAGCTGACGGTCGAAGAGTTGAGCATGTTGCGGGAGGTTTGCGGGACCGAGTATATGATAGTCATCCACCTCGGCTCGACGTCTGCCGAAATCTGCAGTGAGGTGCGATAAGGCGAGCCTTGAGCCGCAAATCGTAAATCTCTGATCCTTGCAATGGGAATCGACGCCTCTCGTTTGCTGCCTACACGATCGTAACAAGCTTGTGTGAGTGTGGAGATCTCTTGGCCGGTAGCAAGAGGGCGCCCAAACAAGGTTCACCGACCTAGACCGAACCCATTCTTCTCCCAGCACAGCCTCACGTCCTGACCGCCCACGAGCCCGATGCCGATCTCGAGTCCCATCTCTCCATCCTCGGATCCGGCGGCGCCGACGTCGAGCCACATGTTCCTCGGTTTGGCTCTCCTCGCGCTCTTGGCCGACACTTTGAGCATCTCCATCCCTGGGCGGGCGAGTTGGTCCGGGATGACGAAGGCAGAAGAGTGCCTCCGAATGGCAAACTTGCGGAGCGAAGCCGACGCCGGAGTTGATGCAGGGGCCGTCTTCGGGCCCGACTCGGCGAACGAGACTGCTGTCGCGAGGGGAGACGGCATGGATTCAGGTGAGGTCGAAAGAAGCCCATCGCATGCAACCTGTGTCTGTGGGGGAGGAGTCAAGAGCATCATGCGGGTTTGCTGGCCAGGGGCAATAGGATTCGGAATCGGAATCGGAATCGGTTTGTGAGCGGTCGCAGCCGCGCTACTGGAAAGTGGGGCGGCACTTGACGACGTCGCGGCCAAGCCCGAAGTTGAGCAAACGGGGCCATCGGTGGGGGTCGGCGGCGTATGAACGATATTGGGATAGGAGGCGGGGAGCAAAGGTTTTGTGACAGCAGTCGTTGACCCGTTGCAGACGCTGTCGAAGCTTGGGGTCGGTCCAGGTTTGCGGCGACAATGGTCCGCGTCGGCGTCGGCGTCGGCGTGAGGCACGGAACTCTCTCGTGACGCGAGAGAGGTCATGGGCTTCCAGTGAAGGAGTGGTCCACTGTTTAAGTCACAAGTGCAGTCCGGAGCACGGTCGAGTGGCTGCAGTAGCAAGGAGGAGCGAGCAGCGAGAGGCGGCGCGAAGCAGCGAGTGCCCGAACAGCTAGCGACAGCGTAGGGCTGCGAGCGACGTATATCAACGAGAGTCCACGAGCGCGAGCTTGAACCAGGTAGGGCACCGGTAGAACGAGCCTGAACGAGCCTGAACGAGCCAGACCCTGCCAGACCGAGCCTGCGAGAGTCCTGCGAGGCCACTGCGAGAGACTAGACTGCGAGGCCGCTGGCGCCGCTTCTCCTCGGTTCTCGCGGCCACTTCCTGGTCCTTCTTGTTCAGTCCTCTACCGTCCTCAACTGTTCCGTTTACGAAAACGCTCTTTCGCGACATCCCTGGTCCCAATTTTAGCTCCATCATATACCCGGTGGACCATACTGGTATCGACACGCACACCGCCACCCACTCGGCACTTTGCCCTGCCCGTGGCCGCTCGTCTCGCTTGACGGCCATGGCGACTGGGAAGGCTACGCCGTTGCCAGCCGACGCGAAGCGGTGCGTCGCGGCTCGAACTCACTTTCCCAGAAGACACGGCTGATAGAGCCCAACACCCTGTCCGAACCGTTGCCAATCCGCGGTGTGCGCTCGTGCCAATCTCTAGACTGCGCACCATCATCATCGCCACGCCGTTCCTCGTCGGCTCCTCGATCCTGCTCTATAAGAGACTCATGCTGGGAGAGGAGCAGCGCCTGCTTCCGCGGCCCACACCTCCGACACAACACATGATTGGTCGCATCAAGAAGGCTGAACAAGCGGCCCAGCGATGAAGAAGTCCGGCCCCGGCGAAGCTTTCTGCAGCGAGACGGCGAACGAAACGAAAGCATCGACCAACAACAACCCTTCGAGACGTTAAGGTTAACGAACGGGAGACTATCTTATTCGGAAATGCTGGCACTGAGCATTAATTGCCGCGAACATGTTGTAATGTATTCATACAACTCGGGGCCTTCACGGTGGACCCGTTCCAACCCACCACCCGCCAAGTCTTGGTCCATTGCCGTCGATGGGGCATCACGGTCCTCCCAACCATGCGATCATCGCTAGCAGCCATCCTCAGTTCCGACTACTCTGCGCGTTTCATTGCACGTTCTTCACACGTCGTCCTTCCTCTGGGTCTTGTCCATCACATCCCTCGTCGTCACGCCGTGCTGCTTGCCCTTGTCGATTTCTCTGCGAATCTCGTCGCGCGATTCGAACAATCGCTCTTCCGACTCGTCGGTCGCTTGTCCCGTCGTCTCCTGCCGATAGACACCCAGTACACGCACCGGCATCAGAGTCAACTACCGTATTCAGTGCGTGGGGAACGAACCGGAGCCAAGAGATCTCACTTTGATCGTCTTGGTCGCGGCATCCTTGACTTGGTTCAGCGTATCGCCGACAAAGTGAAGGCGCTTAGCAATCGGCCCCTCGACTTCGGCCGGTTGCGTCTGCATCAGTGCGGCGGCAATAGAGAGCGAAGTGAGTTCCACCCTAGACAGTATACCATGGTGGTGAGACGTACCCCTCCAATCTTTTCGTGCTCGTCCGCGGCGCGTGTGATCGACGACGTTGCGAGAGCCGAAGTGGCGCCCCAGATTCGACTCGGACTCCGTGACGACTGTAACCCTGGCAGCGCCCCGACGCAGCTGAAAGGCAAAGCGGTTTATAGGCAGCATCCGATGGTCATGAGCCGAATTGTGATTATGTGAACAGGTTTGCCGCAACAAGTGGGTAGATCAAAACTGGCGATTGACCGCCTGGTGGCACTGGCTGAAGCTCACACGTGAGCCATGACGTTGATTCGCAATCGAGTATACCACGCCGAACGCGCCAGCTTGTCCAATCGGAATTAGGTAATCGCGCGAATAGCAGGGCACTTTGGTCCCGAGAATGGCGGGGCGGTACCGGTGCCGGGGGGTGCGCTTGCGCTAACTCGCGCGCGCCAAATTGAGTTGGCGCAATTGAGTTAGCGCACTTGAGTTAGCGCACCGCGCGCGTGAGTTGGCGCACCGAGTTGGCGCACCGAGTTGGCGCAATCAGGCGCGCCGCACGCGGCCATCCCCTCCTTGTCTTCATGCTGCAACGTGCCATATCCTACGGTGCAACTGCTGTCACGCTTCTTTCGGAAACGAAGCGCCGATAACACGGACGACAAAATCGTCGGCACCTCGGCTACGACAGCATCGACAGCGTGCCAGAACGAGATCGGCCCCTGTGTCGACACTCTACACAGCGCGAACACCGCGAGCCAAGTCCAGGCCGCGAAGCGCCGCTTCGATGAGCTTTCAATACATAATGATGGACAGAATACAGGATCGACTGCAATTGATCAGTCGACCAAGAAGCCATCGTGTTGCGAGGTCGACCCCGTAGCTTAGTCCCTGCGCCCGCGGCGACCAGGCCTCAGGGTCGTCCGAGGAAGACGGAGGAGAAGAAGAAGGAGGCGGCCATAGCCAAGTCCGAGAGAGCAGCACAGCAAGCTGCCGAAAGAGAACTTGATGATGAACGTGCAAGACAACTCAAGGAAGCGGAGCGAGCTAGGCTAGAGGCCGAGCGAGCGCCTCAACGCCAACTCATATTAGACGAGCAGAGTCAGCGGATGCAGGTCAGTTGTGAAAGCCCGATTTGCGATAGATCAGTGGGATCATGAGTGTCAAAACCTGTCAGGCATGTGGCATTGACGTCAGAAATGAAACGTGCCGCATCCTTCCATACAGTTTCCCCCTGCAAAAGTGTACACTGTGAGCCGGGCTACATTCCCGTCGCCCGTATTCCTTCTGACTAATGCATGTCCGTGGCTCCTAATCTTAGACTCAAACAACTCTCAACTTTGCACCGGCAACAACTTCACCCCAAACTCCGTTTCCAGACGGCTCGTCTGCCATTCCTTCCGCATCCGATGCCTCAGTCTCGACCAACTCCACGTCGCGCTCGATTCCGACGTCGGTCGGATCGGCATTGCCCGACAATTCAGACTCTTTCAACAGTCTCGAAGGAGGCATCCACCGGAACCTTCGCCAACGATTTCCAAAGTCTGGTGTTTCTCCGTGCCATGCCAATGCGTGCTTGGCTGACTACGTGCTAGTGCACAATCTCACGGTCAGTCCAACTCCACCATCGCGATTCGAAGAAGCGGCAACCATTCTCACCCATTATCCCTTGTGTTCGCAGGTTGGGACGTTCAATCGTACCGGAAAACCATTCGTGGGGCACTACGACCTCTGGCTCACTGTGGAATTACATCGTCTGAGGCGCAAGACCTCGGCATTTCTCCCACGGCACTCAACCACTGTGTCAGATATAGTCAACCCGCTGCTCTACACCACCGAAACATTCGGCATCGTACCTGTTGTTCAGTCGCCAACAGCGCAAATGCGCTTTTTGATCAAGCCCTATCACGTCGAGCGCGGGACTCTGCGTTTGGAGCCCGTCAAGTGGTCGCCATGGAGCTTGCTGCAGAACAATACGCCGGCGATACAGCATATGCAAAGCCGGCTGCCAACCGATCGCAAGCTTCGCCACGACTGGCTAGCGGAACGTCAGGGTACTCGATTCGCTGTATTGCATGTCCATACACCCAGCGAACGAGCGCTATACAGATATCTCTCAAGCAAGGTACGACTGGGAACTCCTCAATCTTCGGATACTCGAGATTACCGAGCTTTGGAACAAGTATGCCAACGGAATAGACATTTTTTACAAAGTATGTCGCGTCTGTGTCACACTGAATGGTGATGTTGAGCTGAAGCGCAATTCTCACACAGATGCCAGAGCACATCAATACATGGGCATCGAGATGGTCGTCGCTGGCAAATGTTCAAGCCACAATGAACATGGGTGGGAACGACGTCAGAGTGATTCAAGCTTTGCTTACCGACCCCTCCCGCGGTCGTGATGTCAGCGTGCTAGCGGCTGAGCCATTACTCGGTCACAAACCGCCAGTCTTGGGGAGGCTTACGGAGGTAGAAGTCGATGCCTCGGATCCTCCAACGTCATCCATCCGCCCCTTATTGCAACTGCCTCGAGCGACGCTGGTTCAAGCGCGGGCTTGGGCACGAGCAGCGCTTTGACGCGCGCGGGTACCACAAAAGGGGCAAGGCACTGTCGATTCTGTGGCCAAACTACTTGTCGACGCAAGGGGTCAAAACTAAGCGATGACGGATCGATGACTGGGTGTGACGGGGCGTGCTTGGACTGCGGGAAGCCTTTCGGGCTAACAGACGAGATGGATTCGAACGACCCACAATCACGAAGGTTCTGTAGAGGACTGACAAGGGCTGAGATGAATGGCGGAGCTCGGCATCAAAAGGCACAACTTTGTAGCTGCATAACACCTGGGTAATATGATGTATGCTGTCAAAATGACATGTTCCGTACCACTTCCTCTCTTTCTCCTTTTTCACCTCCCCCTCCCTCTTCTTCTTCTTTCTCCTTCTTTCTCTTCCCCTCCCTCTTCCTTTCCCCCCTTTTTTTTCTTTCCCCCCCCCCCCCCCCCCCCCCTTCCTTTTTTCCCTTCCTTTCTTTTTTTTTTCTCCTTTTTTTTCCTTTTTTTTCTTTTTCTTTTCTTTTTCTTTTCTTTTCTTTTCCTCTCCTCCCACCCACGCCCCGACATGGGTACGGACCCAGAATGGCGACTCTGGTCCCACATCGGAGGCGACTTTGGGATCACATCCGAGGTCATTCTGTACCACGTTCATGGGGACTTTGGTACCACACAGTGTAGACACCTGTATCTCTTGCAATATGTGATGTATCACTCTGGGGACAGAAGTATGATATATGTACAGGTCTATAGTACTTCTGGCCGGTGAGACGAGGCGGGCAATGCAGTAGTTGCTACATCGGGGTTCTTCCCTGCTTGGCCGCTCCGCGCCCGTGGGGTCAGCGGTCCGGCGCCCGAACCGCCAGGGCCGACACTCCCGAACGTGTTTGCGCCGATTAGAGCAGAATTGGCACCGGTCCCTCGCTTTTCTCATCCATGAAGAACAGTTCATACAGCTTGAGCGAAGATGCAGATTATATTAAGTCACGCTTCGACATTGGCGGACTTTGTATGATCATTGCAGTTGAGCAATATTTGAACGTATTCACATGTAAAAACTTGGCTCGCTTTACCTCTCCTGTTTTTAGTGCAGCTGTTTGCTCAAAGTGAACAAACCAGTTGTCAGCTCTCTTGTTGGTATGATGAAATGTTAGACTGTACCTACTTCGAGCGTGGCTGTCCTAGATCACACTTCAACTTCCGGTCTCGACATTGCGAGCAAGCTTTCCGCCGACTGGTGCTCGAGGTCACGCTTTCCGCTTCCGAATGACGCCGTTTGCTGGGAGTTACAACCGTAGAAGAGCTACTGTCTTGAGGAAACGCGGAGTACTTGCATACTTTTTGGGTGTGTTCGATATCGCGCGTGGCAAGTACTGACGGAAATGAAGGAAAGGCGAGCGTTGGTCGGTTTCTGAGGCTCGAGGGAGTGCCGGATTGGTCCGATGCAAGACGAGTTCGTGCTGTCGATATTTTGTTTCCTTGTACAGATCCCAGGTGCGACAAACTGTGAGCTTGTGGGTGCTGGGTGATGACTGTGTCAACAGAGGACGAAACATTTTTTGCCAGCCTTGACCCCTCGAAGGTTACGGATCTCGTAGACCCAGGGGTGGGAACTAGCGCGACGCAGACACGAAGAGAGGAAGGATCATTGAGTGACAATTGTGGAGCAAGGGCACAAGCAAAGTGAAGAAGTTGCATTTTCTGTCCCGGAACTTACTGAGAAGTTGTGAGACTTCTTCAGCGTCGTCACTGCTGTAGCCTGCGCACGAAACAATGGCCGAGTGATGGGATCAGGGTTAAGTCATTCCGAAATAAAGAGGGACACAAGGAGAGCAGAGCTCTATAGGACAATAGAGCACGCAGGAGCTTCAATTTTGAACTCACCAGCGTAATCTCCAGGCTGTGTATTGCCATGAGGGTTACTGATATCCAATGCGTTGTCTGGATCACGAGTATCACACGAGATGGTTGGAGACTCCGGCGAGCCCGAAAACCAAGACGAGCTCATGTCGCAACGTAGACGAGAGTGCAGGGTGACATCCAACATGTAGTCTCGAAGCTCGGAATAAAATCTTCCAGGCTCAACCTGTAGGCCCCAGCTCCAATCGGGTTCCGTTTTGGCGACTGCTGCGCACACCAGGGTTTCCATCGCTCGGCACACGAACGCCCCGCACGCGTTGCCATCAGTCTGTTGAGGATATCTATCCGGTTGAGGCTGATCGCCGACCTTCGCCGCTTTGACAATTAATCGCTTCCAATTTTTGTACGGGACCGTCGGTCGATCGATGCCTCCAGTGATGCGCTCTATCGGTCCCTGTGCACGAGTCTCCAAGAAATTGATGATTGACTGGCAGGCAGAAAGGGCGAATGACGTCAGCGGCTGCGCAGAGATTGATTGCCTTTGGAAGTGCTTTGTGATCGTTAGAGAATGAACTCACATCGAGACTTTCGCTTGCCTCCTTGCGCATGTTCTCCCTGCCAAAAAGAGAGTCGTGCACGCGAAATGTACAATCCGAAAGACGTGCGACGACAAGGATCCAATGATTGGTGACATGAGTTGAGAAGGGTAGAACTGGTGTTCGAGAAAGGAGAATCTGGTGAGGGGGCGGCGCAACGAAGAGGCAGGCCTCCTGCCAATGATGCTAGAAAGCTATGCTCGCCAACTCTCATCCGAACTCACCCTGCTGCCGCTCGGTTGGTCGAGTGCCTCCAATTCCCTTCGCGCACTTCCCTCCTTCGAGATAGAATGCGTAGCACGTCGGTTCAAAGTCGCGAACCTCTTTTGATCGACCATTGAAAGGCAATTGGCCGTGGAACCGGTTGATAGCGCTGCTGAAAGCATCGATGTGCGAAGCCCTCAACCACAAAGTCACATTGGCCATTTCGCGCAAGGAGCTCAAGTTCAAACCTGGTGCGTGGTCGCCGGCGTGAATGTCGAGGAATACGTCCCAATCAACCTTCTGAATGTCGTCGGGAATGAGCTTGATAATGTCCTTGACGGCAGAAACATTGCTTCGGCGCTCCTCCGGCTGAACCACATCGTAGATGTCGAGTGGAAGACGTCCTTCTTGTAACGGTGCGAGCTGGCATGGTGGCTTCGCGTCGTCGCTCAGTTCTTCGATGTCAATGACCTCGGGAATGGCCGCCATTCGCTTGGCAGCCGCGTGATCCTTGGTCGAGGATAAGTTGTTGGAAACTTTTGTCTCACGTGGGCGTCCACGGGTCTTCCCAAACTGAGTGGTTCCGTTGTCAAAGATGGTGTGTTTGGAAGTTTTTGGACGAAGTTGGTTAGAATTGAGCTTGTCGCGTATCAAACGTCTAATTGCTGCGGTTGCTTTGCCATCGACTCTCCCCGAGTGCTCGAGCGTGACCCCTGAATTTGACTTCAATTTTGAGAGTTTGCGTTTGGCTGTCTTCTTGCCACGATGAGGTTGCAAGGGCCGATTCCTGGCTGATCTGCCTGTGCGACAGAACGGGACCAGATCAGAACGGAACTCTCCATTCCGGCAAGGTGTTAAGACATTGCTCACCTTTTACAGTTGAGCAGTTGGGCTGAAATTCAGCAACATCAGCGGCATCGGCAGCGCGTTCGTCGTCGTCCTCGACTTCCGAATCAACCTCGTCGCGTTCGTCGAGTTCGTCCTCCGACAAGGGCTCGTCTGGCTCGTCGTCGTCATCCAAAGTCGTTGGCGTTTTAGAGTCCAACACTTCGTCGACCAAGGCTTCGACGGAGGCGTCGTGGAGCTTGCTTGATTTTGTTCCGTCCCATATGTCCGACTTTCCTTCTGCCGCTGCTGCTGCTGCCATGATGCGATCTGCGGGAAAAGGGTTACGCCAACTGTCAGACTGTATGGTGGTGAAGCTGCTACGAGGTTGATCAAAGCTTTCGGACGCACTCATCGCTGTGTGGTAGTCGCCATTGTGAACCAGCAGATCGCACGCCCAAAGATGAGCGCATTTCTTTCCCGTTTGCTTGAATGCGCGACAAGGACAATAAGGCGCGCGATTATCGAGGGTGATTGGTAAATCCATGGATCTGAGTTAAAAATCCGAAGCATTCTCGCGTCAGTAAGGGCTTGGTAGCCAAGGCATTGATAACCGATAAAAACTCGCCGTAAACTCAGTACCCACTGTCCTTCCTTTTCGGTAGGGCGGAACTGTCCAAGCTCCCAGATGTCCATCGAGTTTGCCAGAGTATCTCGAAGAATATGATCCGGTTGTGCATCCGATACGTCCTTCCAAATGTCATAAACTAGAGCATTGTCGATCCTAGCAGGTGCAAAGCGCAAGCAGAAGTGTCAGCTCTTCCGTCGAGATTCGCTCCTTGAGTCCGGTGCTGCTCAATACCTCTTGTTGGCTCGGCAATGGAGGTGGTCTTGCTGGATGGTCTTGAAGGCTCGTTCAGTCACGTTGTTGGTGTTGATGGCGTCCCATGAAACACCAAGGGGTAAACCATCATCTGTGTATGTTTCTTCAGAATTGTGGAAATGTGTGAGCCAAAGAAACTGTGAGAGAACACGTAAAGAAGGAAGAAGTAAGACTCACCAATCCACTCTGGTACGAACCAGTTGACATTGAAGTACACCCGAAAGTTATCCTTCTTCGCTTGCAATTGTTCTTCTTCTCGGCTGTTGCGACTCGGTTCGGGCCCCTTGATGATCTCTGGTCTGTTTGCTGATGGCTTGCGACAACTTTGGAACTCTTTGTCGATCCATGCGTCCGATTTTTTGAAGAACGCCTGCTTCTTCGCTTCAAACTCAGCCGAGCGCCGATCTGTCGCCTCGGCATCTGTTTCATGCTCGTTGCGTATGAAACGAAAGCGCTGGATGATGGATCGAAAGTCGTACAAAATGTTGATCAACGTCTTGCGAGCAATCCGAGAAGGCTTGACGGTGTTGCCTCTTTCGCCGTCATTGCTGTCACTGGACCACCGAATAATGGCCTGAACCACGTGGAACTGGCAAAGGCGTATGTGAAAGTTGAGGTTGTGCTTTTCTTTCCCTATATGCAAAAGAGGACGATCATCAACGATCGTAAGGAATTTAGAATTGTGAGAGCAATGTGCACATGTCATATAGTAGCAAGCATCGGCGCTTACAGAGTGTCAGGGCGTTGAGCTCAGTCCGACATTTGTCGATCATGACATTTGGTGGTTGCCACTGATTTTTCAAGATGAATTCGGCATTTTGGAGAAGATTCGGCAACCGGGGGGTGGACTCGCCGGGTGGGTTGTGCCCATTCTTACGAGCTTCTGAAGTACGAATGCGAATCGTCGACGGTACAGAGGGGTGTGAGCGATTCCTCTCAGAACTGTCGTATCGGCAGCACACCCTGGTCAACCCATCTTATGACGCACCCCTTACAAGGATCGCGGCGCGCTCCTCGACCAGACTCTTTACCGTATCCAAGTAGATGACGAGAGTCTCTGCCTTCACATCACTGGACAGAAGCATAGGACCTGAATAAGACAAGACGTAAGCGATGAAGTGAGTCTTTGTACTCGTCCGGAAATTTCTTTCAAGTGCTTCCCAGGCTCTCACCTAACGCAAGTCTATCTTTCAAGCCAGTCGCGACGAGGACGGTGAGGGGAGCGCGGTTCTCGTTCAGATATCGCTAGCTTGAGTCAAGTCCAACGAACCGCGACCAATCTCCTGAATCGTTCCCAGCTGTGGCGAACGAAATCAACACGTCGATGGAGTGGAGGGAGGCGAGGACGCAGATCAACGGCTGCTTCGTTTTCTCGTTGAAAGGCTGAAAGCTGAGAAGGGTAAATACCTCCGACGCTTGTTAGCTTATCAGATTTGCAAGCAGCTTGGATCGTGATCACTCACTAGGCCACTCCGCGTGTCTCGGGCTCCGTTGCATTTTGAAGGGTTAGCGGCCTCAATTCAGCCGTGCGAGCTAGCGAGTACAAAGAAGAACCATGCTGCGCGTTCTTTCGACTTTTTGCCCTGAACATATTGCGCAGCTGCTTTGCGCTGACTTTTCTGTATTGTGGGAGAATGACCTCGTTCTGTTTCTCCCAGACCGACATCCGCTTGTTAATATCTGTGAAATGATCGAGTTCATCAACGAGAAAGGAACTGATGGTCAGTCTTGCGAAATGAAAACTTCCTGTGCAAACTTGGGAGCACACACTCACTTTGAAATGCGAGCGTGGGCGTGTTGGCCTGTCGAAAGACTTCCTGATGCGCCAACGCACGAATGAAAGGGGCTGGACGTCGGACGTGCGGTGGTGGTTGACGTCGTTCGTGGTTGCCGAGGGTGTACACCAGCGCCGATGAAAGATCGTCGGCCTGAACAAGGATCTGCACAAGGGACAAAGGAGATAACAGTGAGACTTGTCAGTAACCCAAACCAAGATCCTTTGGTTTCATATCCGGCATGACCACCTTGAGTTGAGTAGAACATGTTTTCCCGGGGTCCTTGTCATTGTCTCGTTTCTTGTACCCAAGTTTGCCATCCTTAACCTGAACTCTTTTGCAGGCCCCCGAGTAACGATGGGTAATTCGTAGAACCTCCGACGGATGTTGATGATGAGTAGACGAGGGCGCATCACCGTAAGGTCGCTCGATGACAGCGAGACAGCGTTCATATTTGCGTGGAGCCCAGTCATGCTTCTGTTGATAGACCGCACCAATAAAAGTTATGTCGATCACAGGACGAAACAGAACGCAGCGCACCACGCAGCTTCGACACACCTCTGTAGCCATGAACTTTGGGAGCTCCAGGACAGGAAGTTTGCGTACAAATTCCCATTCGGACTTCTGCTTGCGACAATTGAGAACGAGCGGCCTGAGACGGAGCTCGTTGTGCTCTGCAGTCGTGAGGATCATGTTTGAGAGAATTGCCTGGCGCGTCGTGTTCGATAGCTCTTTGTCCTGTCGAGAGGGCTCGTACGTGTGCCGGTCGAGGATCTTCTTGTCGTTCCGAGCCAGGAGTAGTGCCGAGACGATGTTGTCGATTGAACTCTCGTCTGAATCGTCGTTTTCGACTCCGTAGTAACCCTCGTCTGCCGAAGCCTCGTCGGAGTCCCTCGAACGGGCCTCGCGAGAGTCTGAAAGCCCCGAGGCTGTCGATACCGAGGACTTGAGGGGAAACGCGATCAAAGCTGCCGAGAGTTTGGAATCGACCTCATCCTCATCGAGGTCCGAGTCGTCGCCCGAAGCGTTTGCCTCCGACGAGGTTTGTTGGTTTGTTGGTGTAGTGCAATGGGGGGACGCCCCCCCTTGTGCTGGAGCATTTGGTGCCTTGTTTTTGTTGACATGGCCGTAGCACTTGCCGCCATCCAGAAGGTACAGGCGTCGTTGTGCTCAAGATGAACAAAATTTCCGCTCGACAAGGGGAAAGAGTGTTTGGGTGAGGATTGTATGTGTAACAAAGGGAGACTGGGGAGAAAGACCAGGAGTGTGCGAAGCTCTGAGGAGAGGAGCTGATTTCAGGGGCATTCGTGAGTTTGCCGGTATAGCCCTTCAAACGATGAGCGCCTACGAGTTTTGGCGAGGCCCCTAGGCTTTCGCCCAATGGTTGAAATTTCTTTCATAAGGGTGCTAACGGTTGCAGGCATACGCAACCCCAGCTCACCCATGTGTGTGATGTCGTCATTGATAATGTCATTATCGTATACGTCTCGTCAGCAGGAAAAAAATAAATTGCCCCACCGATCGTAAGGTCCGACGTCAGACCGCTGACACCACGGGCGCGGAGCGGCCAAGCAGGGAAGAACCCCGATGTAGCAACTACTGCATTGCCCGCCTCGTCTCACCGGCCAGAAGTACTATAGACAAACTACTGTTCCCAGAGTGATACATCACATATTGCAAGAGATACAGGCGTCTACACTATGTGGTACCAAAGTCCCATGAACGTGGTACAAGAATGACCTCGGACGTGATCCCAAAGTCCGCATCGATGTGATCCCAGAATCCGCTTCGATGTGATCCCAACGTCGCCTCCGATGTGGGACCAGAGTGCCTCCGACGTGGGCCCAAAAGCCGACCTTATGTGAGCCCAGAGTGACGAGCTATTAGCGCGGTTATGTCCGGGTGCCTTGCTTTTGATGGCTCAGGGGCTTACCACCGAACGCGCCCTTCCAGTGCTTGTCGTGCCGTCGCGGTGACTTTGTGACGTGCGCGAACCAGGTTATCAACGGCATCTCGGTCGATGGCGGATACGCCGAGTACGCGACTTTGAGGACCGAAGCACTCTCTCGCATCCCAGACAATAGCGACGCAGCTGAGTCCGCGGCGCTGCTCTGTGCCGGTGGTGAGTCTGCTCCCGAGCTGGATAAACCTTGCTAGTAAGCATACCAAGCACTCACTCTGTGCCTTAGTCACGGTCTACAACTCGCTTCGCCACATGAAGATTCTTCCTGGCGAGATTTGCGCAGTTCAGGGCGTCGGGTGAGTCCTGCTTCGGGGCCAAACCGATGTATGCAGCGGCATGAGGTTTCGATAGACAACAACACTGACCAGAATTCGTCCATTTGTTTCTTCGACGGGCTCAGCGGTCTCGGTCATCTTGCCCTGCAGTTCTCCAAGAAAATGGGTACGTTCAACGATCGTAAAAGGACCGTGCCGATTACTAGCCAAGCTCGTCACCTGCCGTCAGCCCGGCTGATGCTGCCGGTCTTTTCCCACGGGCTACAAGACGGTCGCCTTATCGCAGAATGACAGCAAGGCCCAGCTTGCGAAAGAGCTTGGAGCCGACATCTACCTCGACGCGTCTAAGGTCGACCAAGTCGAAGAGCTCAACAAGCTTGGTGGCGACAAGGTCATCATCGCCGTCGCCCCTTCCGGCAAGGCCATGGCCGAGTTGATCCCCGCCTTGTCTGTCGGTGGCCAGCTCGTCGTGTTGGCGGTGCCTCACGATGGTTTGGCGGTGAACGCGATGCATCTGATTCAGAAGAGGAGGAGCATTGTCGGCTGGCCTTCGGGTACGGCCCAAGACTCGGAGGAGACGATCGCGTTCGCTGAACACGCCGGCGTCAAAACCTCGATCGAAAAGTTCCCGCTCGACCAAGTCCAGGAGGGTTTCGACCGCATGTCAGAGAACAAGGTCCGCTTCCGTGCCGTTCTCACTTTTGATTAGGCACCTTCCCGGTGCGTACCAGCATCTCTATGAATTTACCTGCACCTGTCGTGTCTCATTATTTTCAATACGCATGTCCACGAGGGCGTGCTTTTGGTCTCTCAAGAGTGAAATACAAATAGTCGATCATGTCTCGGTTAGTCTCGATCGACTCGCGGCTGAAAGTATGTCGCGCTCATTTACAACGCTATGAAAGCTGCGGACAGGATACGTTGTCTCTGAAGATCAAAACAGTTCTTTGCTGATGCATTTGCATACAGAGCGTGTGATTCCACCTCAAGAATATTGGCAAAGTAAGCACTGTTGGTACATGCAGGCATTCACATCATGGCCATCTGACCCGCATACGCCATCGGCTTGATGTTGGGGTGCGGTTGCTCTTTGAAGGTGGTGTACTTGATAGATCCTGTCTCGTCAATCGTCGCGAAGGCAGCGAGGTTGCCGACTTGGTCTACCTGAAGAGTGGTGCAGGCGGGTTATCATCAGCTCTTGCCGGTGATGCTGACGTGAATGAGAATGACTCACATAGTTGGGCGCTGAAAAGACGGTGATGCATAATCCGTCATGCTCGACCGAATAACCGCCTTGTCGCACCTCATGACTCCTCATCACAGCAGTCACCTGGTTCAACTCGCACCACCTCCTCGTCACGTCCGGACCAAAGCCGATCCCGACCCCACGCTTCGAAGGACCTCGCCCCGCGGTATCCTGAGGGTCGGTCCACAACATCTCGCACATTAAGCCTTCGTGGCCCGGTTGCTTCAGACTGATGCGGTCAATTGCGGCGATGTTGGCGAGGGTCACGTCGTCGCGCGAGAAGAGGCCGCCGTGGACGACGAAGTAGCGCTTCTTGTTCTGGCAGAGGATTGGGTTTTTCGGGGTATCACTCGGCATAGCGTTTGTCGGTGAAGATGCCGAGATGAGAGTCGCCAAAGGCACTGCAAATCAATCACGTAAAGTTCCCGGTCAATGTTGTGGTCAAAGGAGAGGCTCGAATCGAGGGATCGACTCACGAGCGGTGAAGACCTCTTCGAAGAGCTTGTACGTCATTTCGGAGTACTTCTTCTTCGTTTCCCCTTCAAATCCGTACACCTTGTTCATGTCCGCTGTTTCGTGGTTGCCTCGGTTTAAAAAGACCTTGGTGGGGTAGAGCCCTATGATGGAACAGTGCAAGGACATTCGTTAGGGTCAGCAGCGAGTCCCAAAAGTGAAGCATGTTACGCGGCGTACATTTGTACGCGAACAGGACCAATACAATCTCGGTCGACCACGATCCGCGATCGACAAAGTCGCCGTTGAACAAGAGTGAATGTGTCTCTGATGGCCGACCGGTGAGGGTGAGAAGGTGGTAGAAATCATAGAACTGGCCGTGGGTGTCACCAATGCTGTGGAACATGGAGGGGTCGAGCAGATCAGCATGGATCAAGCGCTTCAGACAGAAACTTTGGGGATGAAGTGGGGCTCCGTACACATTCATGGTTTCTCCCTGCGGAATTGTCACTTTAACCAACGACTTCTCCTCCTTCAGCTTCTCGTACGCGCCCAACACGATCTGCCATGCCAGCCGCTTGGGAATTGTCTCCCCTTTCCTGAACCACTCGATCAATTCGTCGACGAATTCGCTTGTCGGTCTCAGGGCTTTGCCTTCCTCTTCGGTCAGTAATCGGGGTCCGGCGTAGCTCGCTTCGATGGGCAAAGCGCCGTGAGCGAGTTGCTCGAGGATCTTGGTCGAGGTCAGAACTTCGTCCTTGGCCGAGATGGCGGCTTCGAACTGCAACCGGCGCAGGAGCTTCTGGGTGGCGTCGAGCTGGGCTTTGGCGGAGGCATTGTTGGGATCAAGTGAGATGACCTGCGCCGTTTCCAACGATGGGGTCTAGCTCGTCAGCGTCTGCTTCACCGAACGATCGTTTATCGAACATGCACCTTTTTCAGGTCGACCAAGGCAGCCTTGGGTTTCATGATGGCCAAATTCGCAATCGCTCTGCGGAAATAGGCCTGTGTAGCGATGTTCTCGAGTTTATCAGCTTCGAGGACCATCGCGGTGCCGAGCGAGCGAGTTCTTGTCGTCTGACCTTGACTGCTCTCGCATCGAGTTCGATCGCTCGCGTCGAATCGGCGATGGCGAGTCCATACTCTTCAAGCTTTAGCCGGACAGCGGCCCCTGTGGAAAGAGAACGGGTGACATGTCAGGGAACGGTGTCAGGCTCGAAAGGTGCGACAGCAGGCGGGGGCCGACCGACTGACGGTTGGACCAGACGATCGGATCGAACGGGTTCTTGTTCAAGGAAGCGGTGTAGAGGTCGAGGGATGGTCGGTACTTGGAAGCTGTGACGGGGCATAGGATATACGAAAGTCAGCTTGCCGATTGTCGTGGTTCACGAGTGGCCGGAGAGGTGACTTTGACGGGATGATGACGTACCCGAAAATAGGGCATTGGCTTCCGACTTTATCCTCAGTGCATCCTGATGGTAAGCGGTTCCAGTGTAAATGACAGTTCAGCATCGGAATGCAGGTCTCGCGCCCTGACCGGTGGACATTGGAGCCGAGATGGTCCCTGGTCGTGGTGCTCGCCGGTCGTGTGACTGTGGACCGAGGCCACGGCGGAGTGTCGGATTGCGAAGGCGATCGATCGAGCGCGATGCGAACGTAGCGATGGCATCCGATCGGCGAGGCGAAGCCGGAGGAGGCGAGGCGATCGTGTACGAGAACACAAAAATCGAGGCCAGTCGTCCACGGGTCTGCCGAAGCTGCTTACCTTCTTGGCGTCCGGACCGAGCTCGGCTTCCGACTCGGGCCGAATCCCGCCACCGTTCGCACCGGACGAGTGCCCACCGCCGTCGACGCTCGAGCCGTCGATCGAAGGGTCCGGGGCATGGCCAGAGAGGGGTGCAATGTATTCGCTCGATGCGGTCGAGTAGTCGGATCCTGCGTCGGACTCGGCGTCGGAATCGGTCGAGGGCAGCGCCGAAGTCGGGCTGGACGAGTCGTCGACCGAGAAGAGCGACCGAGTCGCCGGTTCGACGATGCTGCTGGGGCTGGTCGAGCTCGAGCTGCAGTCGTTCCCATCCATGCGTGTGTTCGTGCTCGTGCTGGCGTCAGTGCTGCCTGCGGAAGTCGCCATGATCGGTCGGACCTCTTGAGCGAGATAGCGTTGAGTGCGGACAGGAACAGAACTGGCAAGTCGAGCCGGGTCGTGCGATGCGAGCCTTGGCGTAAAAGTAAGTTATGACTATACAAATCCAACTCATACAAACCCATCCGAGGCGCGCGGCTGCAATATCCCTGATTAGATAGAATTGACGTCAGGCGCTGCAGTGCTGCACCGTCCTGCACGTCCGACGTCCGTCAGGCCTAGAGGCCTAGCCAGCGGCGTGTACTTGAATACATCCTCTCCGAGTTTTCCAGAAGTGTTCCAGGCGTCGATACCAATTATGCTGTCATTGCGATGTACCAGACAATAAATTGGTGTCGCGCGTGCTGGTTCCAGGCGAGTGCAGTGCAGCTCGTAGTGTCCTTCGAGTCGTGCAGGTGGGGGACGTGATCAGTACGTGATATGTAGTACGTGATCCGGACTCGGGAGACCTGACTCGACCCTGAGCGTCCCGGCCACACTGCACAGTGCACTCCCAACTGCAAGTCCATCCGCGAAGATCCACTTGGGCCGACATCGCTATATCCACACGAGCGCGAGGATTTTCGTATTGCGATCTGGGACCATACGACGTTGACCTACCATTCGACCTCGGCACCGGGATCATAATATAATCGGAATCGAGGCCGCGCGCCCGCCTCTCGCGCCCGCCTCTCGCGCCGCTGAACCCGACGGCAGCGGACGGCAGCGCGCATCCAGCCTGCCACACGCACCACAGCGTCATACCCCACCCCACTCGACCACAGGAACCATCGCAGTCAACATTAGCGTCAGTCGGCCTCACTCGCTATACCTCTGCGCAGCGCATGCTTGCCAGACTCGTATCTCTTGACGAGATTGAACCGACCGCCGCCCGTCGGCTCTGTGCGAAGCAGTCGACAGCCTATCGGCTATCATGCGCGCCTTGTTACCTCGTGCTCTGTGTTCTGGGTTTTTGTGCTCGACTCGATCCCAATGCTGACCGAATATACGATACACAACTGCTCTCCAGTCGACAGTTAAAAGACACCCGCTCTCGACCGCTCTCCCTTCTCGCTCCTCGTCGCCGTGCTCCGAGCCGTCATCTCCGACTCGCACGACTCGCACACGACCTCGTCGTGCACCTCCGCCGGCGGCCGAGATCCCCGGCCCGACCCAGAACGGCGATCCCACTGCGCTTGCAACAACGACGACGACGGCGAACAGCATGGCCACGAACACTGCTGCTGCTGCCCCCCAAGAGACGGCTCCGACTTCCATCCTCAAAGCCACCTCCGCCTACTCGTCCGAACTCTCGACCGATGCCCAGTTCTTCACCTCCCAGGAGATCGCCTCGGCCCCGACCTTGACCCCGACCGAGATCGAGGCCGCGACCGCCGAGCAGCGCGGCGACTACCAAGAGGACGACTACGACGACCCTGATGGATCGCTCTGGGCGGGACCCGTCGCGAGGTCGATCCCGACCAGCATGAGCGGATTCAGGATGAGGAATCGCAGTCGCAGCGAGTTGGATCGCGCGTCAAGGGAATTCGTTCGCGCCTCTTTCGACGAAGCATCGTCCGAACGACCGGCGCTCCCGGGCAATGGTACCGAGACAGAGGATGACGGCCAGAGCATCGCGAGGCGCTCGTCCAGGTCCAGGCGATCGAGGAGACGGCGGCGAAAGAGCACTCGCAGCGCCGCCCTGTCCGAGACCGAGCCAGAGACGGAGGCAGATCAAGGCGATGACACCGATACCGGGTCCCAGCACACCACAAGGAGGTCCAATCAGAGCAAGGGTCGGTCGAGGCGGAGAAGTCGGAAGAGCTTTAGCTCCAACAGATCCGCGTCCATGGTCGGCAGTGACGAGGACGATGATGCGGAGGAAAACGCTCGATCCGGTTTCTTTAAGGGCATATCCAACGCCCTCAGGGGGAGGCCGTCGATGCCGCGACTCGAATCGGCGACCTCGCGCAAATCTGCCTCCATCTCGGCAGGGCGACGGTCGACCGACTCGCTCGAAGAAGATGCCGTCTCGTTGCGGTCCGAGAGCGACTATGCCGGCGATCGGATCGACGACGATAACGACGACCCGTACGGCCCATATGGTGGGTCTTCCGACTCAGTTTCGACTTCCTCGACCATCACGTCGTCCTCACAGGATGAAGGTGGGCCACGGCGGCGAAGAGGAGCAGGTGGACTATTGGGGGTCCTACCGGGGGGAGGAGGCGATGCGTTCTACGGCGAGTCCCGCATCGAGTTCGCTAGCGACGCCGAGGACGACGAGGACGAGTTCTCGACCGACGACGAAGACGGCGAACGGCGGCGCAAAGCCGGCGGATTGCAGGCCAGTCAGAGCGTCTATATTCCTGATGAAGATTTACCCCTTCGCTTGGTCGGGTTGCACGTTTCAAGGTGGAGGGTCGCGTTATGGACACTCGGGTGCATCCTTACCGGTGGAAGTTTGTGGCTACTCGGGCGGTGGCTACCCAAACTTTGGTTGAAATGCGTGGGTACGCCGGGCGAGTTCAGAAAGGCTTCGTATGTTGTTGTTGAGGTGAGTCGACGAAGCTCCGAACGCTTTGCGAGAAAGACGGGGGTCAATGAGCTCATCTAAGATCGCGTTACCGTGTGTTTCTAGTGCTTCCACCACGAACCCCAAATTCTTCCCATCGAAACCTTTCAACTCTCGAATCCCCTCGCCCTCTCCACAGCTTTTCCCCCGTCGCTCGTCACACCGCCTGCGCATCGTGACGACGTGACCCACTCCCGCAACTCTTCGAAGCCCGTTGACGAAGGCGCGCCAGAGACCGAAGCAGGTGTGAACACTCCAAGCTCGATCCCGTTCGCCGGATTATCCGCGAACGCAGCTGAGAATGGGGCTGTACCGGTCTCTTTTGCTGGCCAACCGTCAAGCGTGAATGCCACAAACCACAAGGGCAAAAAGGTCAAGGGGCCGGCGATTACGCAGCTGCAGTACCTCGACTATCGGTACTACCGTTTCTTGCTGCACCCGGAAGGAGAATTTAGGATGGTTCGGTAAGTACTTTTGGAGATCGGCACAAAGCTTTGAAGGATGTAGACTGAATCATTTTTCGCGTATCCTCGTAGCGAATGGAAGGACCCTACATGGACGACTCCGATGTCGCTCCGCAAAGGCTTGTCCTCGACGGATGCACACACTCGACATTCACTGTTTGGGCAGAACGCGATCGACATCAAAGCGCGGGGAATCGTGCAGCTTCTGATGGACGAGGTGCTGCACCCGTTTTACATCTTCCAGATCTTCTCGATCGCGCTGTGGTGTGTCGATGATTATTACTATTACGCATTCGCGATCGCCATCATCAGTGTCGCGTCTATCGTTTCGACTTTGATCGAGACCAAAGGGGTATGCACGGCCATGGACCGCAGATTGAATGCGATCCTATACTCACTGTGCAGATGATGTGCCCACAGAACATTGAACGAATGAGGGAAATGTCGAGGTTCTCCTGCCCCGTCAAGGTCCTCCGTGATTCACAATGTGAGTCGAGCGATACAATACATTGCAGCCGAACGCACGAGCTGAGTAAGTGACTCCACACTGCGCAGGGACTTCGGACGTTTCGGACGCGCTCGTCCCCGGCGATATTGTCGACCTGTCCGAGACATCCCTCATCACCTTCCCCGCAGACTTGGTCTTGCTCTCGGGTGACGCGATCGTCAACGAGTCGATGCTGACCGGCGAATCGGTTCCCGTGTCCAAGTACCCCGTTGAACCAGCTGGGATTTCGTGGATCTCGGCACCCGGCGGTGACGTCTCGCTCGATCTGTCGAGGCATGTCGTGTTCAGTGGTACCAAGATCATTCGCATTCGGAAGACGAGCCCGATCAGCATTGGGGTCGGGGAGCCCGAAGCCTTGGCCATGGTCATGAGGACGGGTGAGCTACTAAAGACCTCGGGAGGACCCGACCGCATTGTAGACATACTGACACTGTGCTTCCTCTTGGCAACGCAGGTTTCAACACGACCAAAGGGGCTTTAGTCCGCTCGATGCTCTTCCCCAAACCCTTTGGCTTCGCCTTTTACCGCGACTCATTTCGATTCATCGGAGTGCTTGCCATGGTGGCCGTGCTTGGTTTCATGGCGTCTTCGGTCAACTTTATCAAGCTCGGCATCTCCTGGTCCGTCATTGTCATCCGCGCGTTGGATCTCGTCACTATCGTTGTCCCTCCCGCTCTGCCTGCGACCATGTCGATCGGAACTTCATTCGCAATCTCCCGACTTCGCAAGATTGGCATCTTTTGCATCTCGCCGAGTCGAGTCAACATTGGGGGCAAGGTCAACATTGTCTGCTTTGACAAGACGGGGACGTTGACGGAGGAGGGCCTCGACGTGCTTGGCGTGCGAAGTGTCGTGCGCTCGACCAACAAGTTCGCCGACTTGGAACACGACGCTGACAACGTGCCCATCTTTGGGGCCGCCGATGCTAAGACACCGCTGCTGCATGCATTGGCTACGTGCCATGCGCTCAAGATTGTCGATGGCGAAGTCATTGGTGATCCGCTCGACCTGAGGATGTTCGACTTCACCAACTGGACGCTCGAGGAAGGCAAAGAGGCGGCGAAGACGAAGGCCCCGACCTCAGAGGCCGCCAAACACAGGAAGCACGCCACGTCGGCTCGAGCGGCCGCTACGCCGGGTTCGGCATCGTCCAAGGTCCCCGAACGTGCCGCCACGCTCGTGCAGACTGTGGTACGCCCACCCGGAGGCGAATCGTTTAAGCTCGAAGACGCGCTCAAGGCCGGGTCCAAGCATGCGCACTTTCTCGAGTTGGGCGTGTTGCGGACCTTCGACTTTGTATCGTCGCTGCGAAGGATGAGCGTGCTCGTCAAGAAGCTCAAGTCGACTTCCGTCGAAGTCTACGTCAAAGGTGCTCCCGAGGTCATGCTCGAGATCTGCGACAAGACCACCCTGCCGGACGACTATGAGGAGATGCTGGCCTACTACACCAAGCACGGTTTCCGCGTCATTGCCCTCGCCGGCAAATCGATGCCTGGGTTGACATGGATCAAAGCCCAACGGCTCAAGCGCGAGGTCGTCGAATCCGACCTCCGCTTCTTGGGCATTATCGTCTTTGAAAACAAGCTCAAACCGGGGACGGCGCCGGCGATCGCAACGCTGCGCGCGGCGCACATCCCGACGAGGATGGTGACAGGCGACAACGTCCGAACCGCGATCTCGGTGGGGCGCGAGTGTGGTATGGTCCCGGGCTCGGCTCGGGTCTACCTTCCGACGTTCCTAAAAGGAAACTCCTCGACGCCTCGATCGACAATCGAGTGGGTCGACGTTGACGACGAGGGGCGCAAGCTCGACCCGTACTCACTGATGCCGCTCGTTACCGACGATGATCGGAGCAGCTACAGCGGCTACAGCGACGAGCGGTCACGGCGCGAATACCACTTAGCTGTCTCTGGCGACGTTTTTCGCTGGATGATGGACTTTGGGGCGCTCGAAACGCTGCAGCGGATGCTCGTCAAGGGCATCATTTTTGCGCGTATGTCGCCCGACGAGAAGCACGAGCTCGTCGAACGCTTGCAGTCTTTGGGCTACACCGTCGGGTTTTGCGGCGACGGCGCCAATGATTGTGGTGCCCTCAAGGCCGCCGATGTCGGGCTCAGTTTGTCCGAAGCCGAAGCCAGCGTTGCTGCCCCGTTCACGAGTCGTCAACCCGACATTCGGTGCTTCATCGAGGTCATCAAAGAGGGTCGAGCGGCTCTCGTCACAAGCTTCAGTTGCTTCAAGTTCATGTGAGTGACTCTTTCGTGGCTCCCTAGTCGGTCCTTGGCTGACCATACCCGTCTTATTCTTTGCTACAGGGCGTTGTACTCTTTGATCCAGTTCACCACGGTCACCCTGCTCTACTCTATCGCATCCACCTTGGGGGATTTCCAGTTCTTGTACATCGACCTTTTCCTCATCTTGCCCATCGCCGTCACCATGGGTCGTACCGAAGCCTTCCCCCGCGTCCACCTCAAGCGACCGACCGCGTCGTTGATCTCGAAGAAGGTCTTGACCAGTCTCATCGGCCAGATCGCGCTCACGTCGGTGTTCCAGTTCATCACCTTTTTCTTCGTCCGTGCGCAGTCTTGGTACACCCCGCCCGAGATCGACCCCGACGAGCTCGACATCGTCTCGTACGAGAACACAGCCCTTTTCCTGATTAGTTCGTTTCAATACGTCCTCGTCGCCTTCATCTTTTGCGTTGGCCCACCTTATCGCAAACCTTTGTACTCGAACCGATGGCTCGTCGCTGCGTTGGCCGCGTTGACCGTCTTTTCGATCTACACACTCTTCACGACGTCGGGGCCGATCTTTGCGCTCTTGCAGCTCATCTCACTTCCGCACGAGTTCCATCTTGAGTTGTTGTTGCTGTTGATCGCCAACACAGCGGCATGTTGGACGTTCGAAGAATACGGCGCGAGCCGACTAACGAAGTTGATCGGCGAGTTGCAGCGCAAATGGAGGCGTGCGCGCGGCACGAGGAGGAGGGACGACGGTAAGGTGTACAAGGCCATTCAACGGGCGATGGTTGATTAGCGGGTTGTTGCTGTATGTTTCTCGCACAAAGCGTCTTGAAGTTGTCGTAGCAGAGCCGGTGTGGCTTGGAATTGGCGCGCTTGGTCGAACATTTTGATAGCTCTGAACAAAACAAGGACGCAGAGCAAGAATAGGTCCCAGAGGTCTTTTTTTGAAAGAGGTGATTCAGGATGTTTTGATCGCAGATGCGAAGGGCCCGTGACTGATTCTGGCCCCCGGATAGCAAAACACACACACAGCCGGCTTGGTGAAGCTCTCGAACTCCGCTTGATTGACAGAGAACTCTATCAGAGTCCAGGTAAAGCATGTAGCGTGCAAGGGCGTTTACCGTTACAGTATGTCAGCGTAATCTGATTATTCGACACCTCCGGCTCGTTCGGAAGGTGCAGAAGGACGCCTCGCGTCGGGATCGGATGACCACTGATGGAGTGGACGAGAAGTGGCAAGCAACGCCACTAGAAGTGTGCTCCCGCCTAGTAGTGCCCGCCGGCAGCCGCCGGCCGGCTTCTCCGCGGAGTCGCGGACCCCGGCGACGACAATCAAAGAGTCATGGCATGATGAGGCTTGAAGGGGCTAGAAGCGGTAATCTTGATCGGCCCGAATACGTAATATTCGGGTCCAGAAGAGCTGCTTCTGAGTGCGCATGCGGCGGCGCTCACTCAGACCGGCTCGAACAAGTCCGAGATGAGGTGCGTGCTAGAGCCAGCTTCTGACAGCTTTCAGAAGGCCAGAGACGACGAGATCGGCTCCGCGCTGCCGACGCTCGCACTCGTTCATCTCGCAAAACAACGCCTTGTCACTCGTCTCGGACGTCGTGTGCGCTCCTCGCCCGCCCCCCTCCCCGCAAGCAGCGACCCGAACGTAAGTGCATGCTATGGTCATGCGCTCGAGTCCGCTGGCTAAGACTGGAGCCGTCCCGCTGCGCTATCTGCTTTTAACGCGGTGACCGCTGTGGCGCCCGGTGGTGGTCCGACGAGGACCGCGCGACGCGGTGGCCTGACCCGTCCTCTTGCCACCCCAAACGTAATCTCGTGTTGTGGCGGATTGGGATACCCAAGCATGGTTACACTCGTGACTTTGGCGGCGGCCTTGGATGCATCATTCTTTCCGATTCCGATGTTCGACCGTGTCGCTCTGTTCATGTTATGCGAGGCAAAGCGTGCACCGGCGATCGCGGCACTGACACCTGTTGTGGATCGCACAGCACAGTTCCCCTCCGTTGATTTGACGGCCAAAATCACGCGCGCGCACGAACTCGTGATCAAGATCGATCGACTTGTTTTTTGAGCGAACCTGCCTCTTCTTCTTCTCTTGGTCTCGGGCCAACCTTCATACCATCGAAGGTAAGTCATGCGGCCCGGAGTAGTCGATGCGTGCCCGAGCCTACCCGAGGCCCAATGCCGCAGGTAGATGCGAGCTGCCAGCTGCGCGCGGTCCGGGTGCGACGCTCGTTCATGCCGAGGCGAGCAAGACAAGGCCGAGGCCACGAGTGCATAGGATCATCCACATTATCGAGTTCAACGGTACCTCCGGGTTTCGTGACATCCGCTGACTCTTCGATGCCGACTCCCCTTCAGATTCGAACCTACAGCCCCGTCGCTTTCCGATACCTCTCATTCAAGCGCACCGAAAGTCAAGCGCACCGAAAGCCGAGGCTCTTCTGACGGTATTACGTAGCATATCAAGATGGACATTGCGCTGCATTGTCAGTTGACAGCCGGTACTACATACGTAGCAATGCCTCGTGACGCTAATCTGCGCAAGCACTCCTTTCTCGACAGATTTTGACGAGTACGCCGGCGACGCGATCTACTCGCGCTTACACAACCCACTCGCCGGTCTCGGCAAAGAATCGTTTTCGTCGGTAGCCTTGAACGTGACTAACTCGGAAGTAACACAGTACGTGGCAAACTTGCCGGAGCTTTCGGTGCTCCCACGCGACAGTGTGCTGCGGCAGTGCATTTCCTTGTACGGCATAACCTATGTCGGTAAGTTCTCGTCGCTCCTTTCCTCCCAGCGGCTTCCCGAGTGCCGACCGAAGCCTCTCCATACTTTAGGCATCCTCTTGCTCTATTTCTCGGTAGCGACCTTCTCGTACTACTTTATTTTCGACCACCGAATGAAGCTTCACCCGCGGTGGCTCAAGAATCAAGTTCGGAAGGAGATCATGTTCTCGCTCGAAGCGTTCCCGATGCTCGATCTTTTGACCTTACCGTGGTTCCTGGGCGACGTCCGAGGCTACTCCCAACTGTACGACTCGATCGCGGAGGGCCCATTCGGTGCCGCCGGTGGATGGAAGCCGTGGGCTTACATGGCGTTCTCGGTTGCATTCTTCTTGTGGTTCACCGATTACTGCATCTACTGGATCCATCGGTGGTTGCACATTCCCTTCCTTTACAGGCGGTTGCACAAACCTCATCACAAGTGGATCAGTGAGTCGCAAGTTCCTTGCATGTCTCTTTGTTGGTCCCAAATCGCAACTACGAAATGAGATCTGACCCCAATCGCTTCAACTTGTTCCCCCCGCAGTCCCTTCTCCTTTCGCTTCCCACGCTTTCCACCCCGTTGACGGCTATCTGCAGTCCGTGCCGTACCATATTGCGTGTTACATGTTCCCCATCCACAAGTACATGTTCATCGGCCTCTTTTCGTTCGTCAATCTGTGGTCGATCTTCATTCACGACTCCGACATGCTGTGTGGCCACCCGCTCGAACACTATATCAATGGACCCGCTCACCACACCCTGCACCATATATACTTTACGTGCAACTACGGCCAGTACTTCACCTGGGCCGACAAAGTCGGCGGCTCGTTCCGTGTCCCCGCCAAGGGTGATGACCCGCTCGATGCCGTTTTGGCGGTAATCGAGCAAAAGAAGGCTGGATTGGGTTCGAGATCGAGCAGTGAAGAGTCCTTGAGGACGACACGTCAACGAGTGCTGGATTTGTTGGCCGAGGAGACAACGAGCGAAAGCGGGTCCGAAGAAGTCGACGTCGCGACAATGTTGAGCGTGAAGAAGTCTCAGTAGGCGTTTTTAGACGTAGAATGTACGTGGTTCCCAGAACTACTTCTAGGAGAGATAGAAGTGGCCAAACTTAGTGCTAGATTGTCTGTAGACTTCGTGTTTCTACCCTCTGTTTCGTCCTCTGCACTGTGAGAGCATGCTAGATCCCTTCTTTGGTATTCTTGTCTAATACTAATATTCCATTTGCTCTGTAAATTCTCATGACTCTCTCGAAGAGCGATGGTGGAAAGGACATGGTCGCGTCTTCTAGTCCTTGAGTACCATTTCTGACACTCCCCTCGGAGGCCGTCGCGAAGTTGGAACGGATTTCACTGGTATACCAGACATTACCGACCCTTACTGCTGTATGGAAAACAGGTGGCCGACGCGAGCAAACGACGCGCGAAAGCCTTGTCACGGCAGACGAATTCGGGGAAAGCCAAGTTAGGAGTTCGAGCCGAGGATTGATTCGGCGGACGGCGTCACGGAACTCTCAACAGCTCAACATTGACGCCGCTGTCATCGGGTCCACACAGTATAAGCTGGGCTGAGGAATGGCCGGGTTCGACTGTTCATCAGGTGACCGCCGTCTGTGGTAGTCCGTGGTGGCCCAGGCCCGCACGCGGTAGGCTGCGAGTGGTCAACGCCACGCTACACCTAACTTTGGGTGGAGGGGTTTGAGCGTGCGCCACACCTCAGATCCCTACGGGAAATCCACGCAACCGCAGTTGACCGCGGTTGGACGATGGCGCCGAAGTTAACCGCAGTTCAACCGCGGTGCCCGCGGTTGCGCGGATTACCAACTGCGGTTGCAACTGCACGAGGTCGCCAACTTGGGAATGCTCCAGTACGCCCTGCAATTCTCAGTTGACTCGTAGACTAAGCGAGAACAGCCTGACTTTCAGACCTTACCTAGTGCAGCAAACAACTCGTGATATAGTCTCGAGTGGTGCTCTAATTACATACACCAACCTAAGAATGTGTAACATCTCCAGATGAAGATGTGGTGTTCTTGGAATTGGACAAGGTTTCTAAAGGATTGAAGCTAATGAGCAATTGGAAAAACCGCGCCCCTGTATCTTCCGGACGACCGAACGGAGAGCGCTCTGCCTCGTGTCAGTACCAGGCGTCGACTCAGCGCAAAGCGGTCGCAGTTGAATGTGGAAAAACAGATATCGAATATGTGTCGGGAGCTGTCACAGCTGGCCCTGCGTCTTGCGCAAGCTCAGCCGCGGTGGGAGGCGGCCCGGCCGCATCCCGTATTCGAGATGATGGACACGTGTTGGCGGAGACGCTCGACGCCGATCAGGCTGAGGGTGCGAGGACCATCCACATCGAATCTCTCGTACAACCCCCGGATGTCCCATGGCAACTGGGAAAACATCGACCAACGAAAGCAATCGCTTCTCCTTCAGCGTTGTTACACCTAGCTCAACAAAACACACAACTTCGCCGGCGCGCTGTGAAATGTCGGCCTCCATTGACATCTGTGGATCCCAGATGAGCTGTCAAGAATATCTCCGCTGAAATCAGATGTGATGAGTTGATTTGGTGGTACTCACTCGCATAAATCTAGCCGTCTTGCAGTTAACGGTGCCTTGCGTGTTTCGCATCTCGTTACCGGATCCGAGCAACGTGACTGCCGATGCACCTGCACCCTCAAGGCGCCGCCATCCTTCGTCGAGCGAGCTGCCAAATTCCATCGCATAGATGGTTCTTGGTGTAGTCGTTTGCATTCGACCCCAGAGAGTTATCGACATGACACTGCCTCCGTGGAAGACTGCGACTTCTTCGGTCAAGTTTGCGAAGGGTGTCGCGCCGTTTTCTTGAGCGTGTGCAGCTTCTAGCCCGGCAGCTGGGCATGCAAGGCATGATCCCTCGGCGAACTGTCCCGGAGATCGTTCATTGTAGGTATGTCGTACTTGAGTCGAAGGATCATCACCATGCTCCGCATCTCCGCCGAATGACGGGTTTTGACTTGCTTCTCATCCCCCCTTTGACGTAACCCATCATCGTCTCCGTTCCGCAAGCCGAGTACTCACGAAGCGGCCCCATTCTTTTCATAACATCGGGACCGTGCATAAGACGATGAACTGTGGCGGGGAACAGATGAAGAAACTCGGGATCTCGATCATACAAAAGCTTCTCGCGCAGTAGCAGCATCTGTTCGATGAGAACATAGAGGTAGGTGTACGTGATGGAAATCTCGCCCCCTTCATCGAGCTCGTACAGACGAAGTTGTTCGAGCCGGTCCACGTCCGGTAGGCGATCGACAAAGTCAACGGAATCGTCGATGAAGACATCGGTTTTCATCGCCGCAAACATTCGGATGGTGAGCGCCGTCAGTCGCTCGAACTCGGGTTCCTTGAATTGCTGGTACGAAAGCGGTCCCAGGTCACGCAAGATGAACAGTTCCCGTTCGATTGATTTACATTATTTCCTTTTCTCGGCTAAGGGCCTGACAATCACACCCTCCACTCTCGCAAGGTACGGCCGAGACAACAGCTGCGCACGAGTCATGCGAGCGATCGCGTCGGAGGTCAACGTCATGGAGTGCCTGCGTGCTTTCGAGTCCAAGTCGCCGACGAGGATATTGGTGAAAGTGCTGCCACTGTTGATACCAATCAGATGCATATAATCCAATGGTAGAAACGTGGAGTAAGCATCCTTGAACAGATCGAGCGCCTCGATCGGAGCTTCGCCTGAGATCCCCGTGCGACGCCGCAGCGATTCGAGCTTGGTCGGGTGTCGTTTCATTACGCAACCACCCGACGGTAGTGCTTGTAGTTGCGCTCGTTATAGCCGAACGTCCTGCCCACCAGGGGTTTGGAATGTCATGGCGGTGTCGACAAGCCCAGCCCACTCGGGATGGTTGAGCACCAATACGATCACTCCCTCGTCGTTTTCGAACGCTTTCGCATGAGGAACACAGAACGGCAGATAGCCTTTGGTGTTTCCAGGTGCGTAATGAGGTATGCTGATGATCGAGCAGATCAAGCACTAAGCGAGGCCTCTTGCTCCCACGAGGTTTCCAAGAGCTGCTTGCTCCAGCGTGTCGGCTATGCAGGCCACGATCCTGTCGCTGCAAAGCACGTGCCTGTCCCGAGCGGCTGAAAAGGATGTACGCTCCCCTTCGAAGATGTGGAGCTGTTCACAAAGTGTTTCGAGGAATGACTGCTCGTCTTTGGGTTTTTGAGGGCCGTTCACGGAGATGACAAAGTGCGATGATAGCTTCCAACGAAGCTCGGGGGCAGGGTCATGGGTATCACCCCAGAGATGTGGGCGTTGACCTTGCGATTGGCGTTTGAGTGCGCGAGCACTTCGGTTCCGTCGGAGAAGGTTGCAAGAGGGATGTCATCCCGCTTGAGATCGCCGTTTGCGTAAAGCGTCCGTGCCTGTAAGCCGTCGACCCATCGCCTCACGACCGGGTAAGAGCCCGAGCCACCTGACGCCTTGTGCAAGTCGACGACCTCATCGCTCGGCTTGGCATTGGCGAGGGTAGGGCCGATTACTGGGTGTGCACAAAGCGCTTTAACAAAAGGGGCAGGGTCATAAAAGCGCTGCGTTGACCGTTTAAATCTTCTCGCCATTCTTCCCCAGCGTGAAACGTTTCTCGCGCCACCCGGGCGTCGGACACTCCTCAAGGCCTTGGTGTCGTTTGGCGCCATAGGATACGTGACCTTTGGGGCACTTCCGACCTCCATAGTTAAGCCGGTGAGATGTCGTATCGTTCGGACCATTTTGTATTCGGACATGTTCGCTGAGGTCAGCGTCGTGGGAGGTGTAGGTGCGCAGCAATGTGAGGAGGTCAGTCCAAGCGTCCCTCGAAAGCGAATGGTCCCGCTTGAACATGTAGAGTTGTAGCTTTGCAAGGTCATGGGGCGGAAGCGTTCAACTATGAAGTCCTGTATGAGGTAGTTACTGCAACAGCCCTCGTGTTTGTGTCAAACTGGACGACTTGAAGGACAGCAAGACTTTGAATCACCTTCGGCATCAAGCTCGGCGAGATGAGCCTCAAGCGCGGCAATTTCATCTTCAGTCGGCTCGGGCTCATCTCCCTCCCCTTGGACATCCTCTTCCTCTCCCGCGCCTCCCAGATCGTTCTTATCACTTTGCGTTTCACCCGCACGGGAGTCCGTATCACTGGTATCTCTGTCACCATCATGTTCCTCCTGCGCTTCTGAGCCCCATTCGAGGTTCCAGATCGTCGAGCTCCTTCGGACCGCGCATCTCCTCTTCGTCTACGACCATCTCTTCTCCCTCGTCATCTGCGGCTTCATTGAGATTTCCTTGGAGATCGTCTCGTCGCCGTTTTCGTCCGCCCCTCCGCCGGAACCTTCTCGATCCATATCATCGGCGTTATCGTCATCGACCGCCATTGGGATCGCGTGACCGACTGCTGCCGGTAAAAGACGTCCCCGAAGGTCAGAATGGAGATTGGCCCAAGATGAGTGAACTTGTTGACGGACCTGGTGTAGCTGGTGCTTCTTCAGGCCCCTTTCGCTTCCAGAACTTCGCTGGAAGCAGTTCTTTCGCGCCTGGCCGTTGCTGTTCAATGTACTTTTTGAGATGCGCTGTCCAGGTTCTTCTTGCAAGCCAGGTTCCAGACTTAGGTAGGCACACAGAGCAGACGCAGTACCTCCATTCATTGTAGTGTGCTTTGTCGTGCTCGGGCAGTTCGACAAGACCGCTCAACGGACGTGTGTCTGCGAGCTTCTTCTGGACGCGGTTGATTTGTGCTTGTTCGATCTGCTGTGAGACATGACAGAACCAGTGTGTAACTGACGCCTTGGAAGGGAGAATATGACGTTACAGCCGTAGGGAGAGAAAGAGTGGTCGGATGAAGGCCCCCGTAGCCACCGCTGGAGGCGCCCGTCACCGTTGTCGCGGCTCGACTAATCTCCGCCACGCGAGCTAGGAGCGTTCGCTTCCGCATTCGCCCCTCTCCTCTCGCTCCCCCACGCAACTCGCCACACCAACTCGTTCGCACCTCTGCGTCATGTCACGCGTGAACAGCATTCTCAAATCACTTCCACCAATGTCGTCCCGCAACCCGAGACCATCGACTGGCGTGGTTGTGCTGAGCAAGCCGAGCGAGCCTTGGTACTACATTAACTCGAGTCCGAGCGCGATCTTGCCTGCGCGCAGCGTGACGTTCTTCAAGCACGAGTTGCTGCACTCGAGACCGCAAGCGAGGGCACGAGAGGAAGGACTGAGGATATCGAAGACCGCGATGGCGTCAAGGTAGAACATGGCAAGTGGTACCAGCTCGTCCCCAAGCTTGATCCTGTGTCTGCCGGAGCTAGCACGGACCGCTGTAGACCTTCCGCTGGATCGTCAAAACGATTTTTTGGATTGAAGATATCAAGTCATCGATGTCGGGAGCTAGTCGTGGCAAGCGTGTGCTCAACACGACGCAGCTTTCAAACAACGTCAACCACGCCGAGCACCTCACCACCAACCCCACCGAGTCGTCGGCAAAGCAGACTGATCCTTTCTTCAAAGCCGAATGAGCGTCAACCTTCGAACCCAAGTGTTGTGGTTCAGCATGTATTCGAATGTAGCTTTCTATCCCACGCCGTGTTCGTTTCTCAGGAACGTCGTTCAGCATGTTTGCTCGTCAGCCGCCCAAGTCGACGTGGTTTCGCTATGGAAAGTTGTTAGTCTTTTCGGCCTTTGCTGCAAGATTTTGACGCGGACAGCTCAAGCGCGCTGGTCTCGGCCTAACGGGGCCCGCTCGCGCTCCACTCTTCGAACACGCATTCTTTGGACCCTGTGCCAGCACGCACTCTTCTCGGCCCCCTTGGGCCTCCCGCCTTGCTCACCCGCTGGCGCGCGCGGGCCCTTCCTCTCCCTCTCCCTCGTCGTCCCGCACACCTTAGCGTTTCGTGTTGTGGTTCCGGCACCCCCCCTGCCAGTCTCTACTCACTCAAACCGCCGTACCCGCTGCTTTGCAAGGTCGTATCGCACCCACTGCTTAGAGCAAGGGCGAACTTTTCGAGACTCGCACTACCGCGGCTCGCTGTTTCTAGCTAAGACCTCGTTTGGCCGCGTCTACCTACCGCGTCGCCTTCCTCCCCTGCCATCGCCCTGCGCTTTTCGAGCAAAGGTATGCCCTATCCCCCAAGTCAGTTGCAGTGTTTTAGTTACTAATCGGACCTGCGCTCTTTGAGCAAAGCCGATCGACCATTTTTTTGAGCTCCTCCCTCCCACCCTACTTGTTCATAACTCCTGTTTAGAAAACCCTCCGTTTGTTACGGAGTGCGGGTTTTTCTCTTATCACTGCAACTCGACTCTTCCATCCTAAAACAAACGCCACAAACAGCGCGCACTATGGAGGAGTCGAACTCTTTTAGAGTCCATCTGGAAATGATTAGTTAGCCTATACATGTTGTCACCACACATCTGGAGAAAGAGAGTCTGAGTTGAAATAGATTTCGCTGGTCTGATGTCCCCATTTGTCCAACCTGCTTGCAAAAGTCAGGCAACGAATGGCAGATTTTGTGCCGATTGCGATGTCCAACTTCGGCTTTTGCTGCAAGGTCTTGACGCGCCGATTCAGGCTCGCGCGCACGGACCCTTTCTCCCTATAGTTGTGCTTCCCACACACGCGGGCTCACGCCCTCATCAGGCTCAAGGTTCGTCTCTTGGTTCGAGTCGTATGCTTGATATAATGCAATGGCATTGGCAGTGGCACTTCACTATATCTTTACTGTACATGCAAAGGAGAGCGAAGAAAGGGATAGTATAGGCTACTACATTATCACAATCGCGGTTATGTGCGGTTGCAACCGCGGTCACAAAGTTCAACCGCGGTCGTGCAGTTGTAACTGCGGTTGGTGCGGTTGCGACCGCGGTTGCTGAAGTCGCAACTGCGGTTGGGTATTTTGCAGTTTCTAGGCCTGAAGTTGAACCGCGGTTAACCGCGGTTACTTTCGAATGGCTAGACGGGCAAACGTCAACGCGTCAACCGCGACCAACCGCGGTCAACTGCGGTTGCGCGGATTTCCCGTAGGGCTCAGATGCTCGCGGCGCCCACGGTGGCAATTTTGCATCGATCTCAATCAGGCGCCGATCTCACGGGCTACCTAGTTCGAGCCCAAGACAGTGAACACTGCAGTGAATGCCGCTCGGGCGGTGAACCATGACATATTGACTCCTAGTGGTTTTTGTTTGTTTGTTTGTTTGTTTGTTTTTCTTTTCTTTTCTTTTCTTTTTTTTTTGGCTTGCGTCCAACATGCTCTGGTTGACCATGGGCTACTAGGCAATGGCACATCTCGAACGACCGCGACCGACCGCGACCGACGACGACCAACGACTCGACCGACCACTGCAAAGACGTCGGCCAAGGCTAAGGCCGCCAGTTGCCGCCAGCACCGGGGAGGCCGGAGGGGGACCTGCTCCGTCCGGATTCCAAAAAGACGAGGATATCCTCCGAATTGCTATGTAATAGAGTGCTACTGCTCACAGTAGGCAGATAGGTAGGTAGCTTATAGGGGCAGGACTTTCTGATTCGACATTACCATTGACCACGTCCACCATTGGGGCCGCGACTGGCGGCGCCGAGACTTGCCCACGAACGGCCGGGGCAGCGTTCCGATCGACGAGATTCAGCGAGTTTTGATGTTTGGCGGGAAAACATCACAGCCGCGTCCCGCGCGGGGACGCCGCGCTCGCAACTCCGCAAAGCGTCTAGAACGGCCATTCGTTTTGGCGGCTTGTTGAGGAACCAAGTCAAGGAGAGAATTCAAGACATTCGCGGATTCCGAGGTCCCAATCCTGAACGCCAAGCAAACCGCGCCAAGCAAATCGCGCCAAGCGATCGGACAACGGAGCCCCGCAAGAACGTTGTCCGTAACCACGAACTCAGGCACAACCAGCAGAAGCCAATCAGCGCCAGCGATTTTCCCCCGCACCGCTTTGAAACCTCGCTCTTACCGATGATCCGCTGTCGAATGTCGGGTGATCACCGGATCCCTTCATGCGTCGCGCTTAGTTCTGGGTCGAGGACGAGGAGCGCCCAAACGTTCTACACTCTTCTTTCTGCTCACCATTCATCGGCCCCCCCGTATTTTTCACGCCACTCTCTTGGTGCTTAAAGTTCTCAACTTCAACCCTTTAGATTTACCGCCAGCTCAAGACTCAAGATGACTCAAATGGACGGCGCTTACGCCGACGAGAAGGCAGTGGTCGAGCACATCGATGAGATTGCCGACCTCGAATCTTCTATCGATGCAACTGCCGAACGCAAGCTTGTGATGAAACTCGAGTAAGTCGACTGCTTCCTTTCTCGTAGCTGTTCTCTTTTCAGTGGGCAGAATGCTGCAAAGATGAGGGCCCCTCCGAGTCCTTTGCGGGCGAGGATCGCTTGCCGCAGCTCGGGGCCGCTCGAAGCTCCTTCAGCGACAGGCACAATGATCTAGCCGCCATCGAAGCGAGACGCTGATCACTATTGCATCTACCATAGCCTCTGGATCTTGCCCCTAGTAACCCTCATGTTCTTGCTCAACTTCATCGGTACGTCTCCAGTAGGTCTTTCTGGCTGTAACTCCATCCGGTTCCTGACCTCCTGCGCTTTTTCGCGGCTCCAAAGATCGATCCGCTGTCGGGAACGCGAACGTCGCTGGACTCTCCAAGGACCTCAACCTCGATGGATATGAATACAATATTGCACTCATGGTAAGGATTGGCTTGCTTCGACTTCTTGGGTCATCTTTCCTCGAGCTGACGGGCCCTTTTTTCTTTCGCGCCTGCTTTTCCTTCCCAAATGTCTGTCGGATCTGGGATTGTGACCCCTTGCACCCGTTGCTGCATTGACCGCACGTAAAGATTTTCTACGTTGCTTATGTGGTGGTGGAACCTTTTTCTAACTTGGTAAGCTCGGCAGAAGGGACGAGGGATAGCGCCGCGCCGCGCGAGGACAGGGGCGCGCTAGATCTGTGCTGACAGCCCACGCATTCTTCGCCACTGGT
Organism: Microbotryum saponariae; assembly: GCA_900102585.1. NCBI lineage: Eukaryota > Fungi > Basidiomycota > Microbotryomycetes > Microbotryales > Microbotryaceae > Microbotryum > Microbotryum saponariae. The sequence goes on along the minus strand of FMWQ01000047.1, from coordinate 812,574 downwards.
AGGCCCTCAAAAAAGTTGGAGGCATGTGGCTTTCGGCTTTGGTCGTCATGTTCGGTGTCATCACGATCGGCTCGGCCTTCATCAAAAACTATCACGAGTTCTTGACCGTCCGCGTTCTACTCGGGCTGGCCGAAGGTGGAGCTATTCCCGGCATCGCCTTTGTCCTGGGTCGCTTCTACCGTCGCCACGAGCTCGTCTTACGTATCGGTATCTTCCTTGGTAAGCTATTTTTGTATTCCCGATCAATCGACTACTCTTGTGACCGAATGAGCGACTAATCTTGTCATCTTCCACTGACCAGCTCTCGGCCCCTCGCTGTCCGGTGCTTTTGGCGGTTTACTCGCTGGTGCTTTGATCAAGCAGACGATTGGATCTGTAAAGGGATGGCGCTGCATCTTCCTGGGTAAGTGCCACATGCTTCAAGTCCTGTCTTCGACTTTGCTGCTGACACCATTCCCTGGTGATCTACTGCGCGCGGAACAGTCGAAGGCATCATCACCACTGCTGTCGGAGTCTTGAGCTTCTTCCTCATCCCCACGTCCCCTGAAACTGCCCGCTTCTTGAACGAGGCGGAACGCGCTTTGGCTGTGAAACGCGTTGCGATCGAACAGTTAGGCGCGCAGAAGGACAAGACCAACTCCAAGTCGCTTAAGCATGGCCTGAGCAACACGCTCACCTGGCTTTGCTGCCTCGGATATGGCTTCATCAACATCCAAGTTCAAGGAGCCGCACTCTTCTTGCCTACCGTCATTCGTACTCTGGGCAAATTCACGCCCGTCGAAGGTGAGTCTCGAGTTCACCAGGACGGACGTCCCTTGCGGCTCCAGGATTTCATGTGAAGCAATCGCGTTCGGCCTCGAGAAATGCGTACTGATTGGATCCGTTCTTCTCGTGGTAATCAGTTCAACTTCGCTCTGCTCCCCCTTACGTCCTCGCCACGTTCTGGTCCATCTTCATCTCATGGCTCTGCCAGCGCACTCGCAAGCACGGCATCTGGATCGCTCTCACGTGCTGCTTCAGCACGATCGGATACATCCTCTTCTTGACCGTCCATAACAACAAGGTGCTCTACTTTGCAACCTTCATCACGTACTCGGGTGCTGTACCCTGTGGTCCTATCTTCCTGAGTTGGGCCGTAGCCAACGCTTCCCCCGAAACCTCTCGCGCAATCACTTCGGCCCTGGTCCCAGCGGTCGGAACATGGGGTGAGTCCCTCACTAGGCTCTGCATGAAATCGGACTAGGTGACTAAACTTTATTTGTGTCATTGATCAGGATCAATTGTGGCGACATGGGCCTATTTGCCCAAGTATGCACCCCGCTACAAGCCCGGAAACTCGCTCAACGTCGCGGCCGCTGTCATGCCTGCGTTGATCGCTCTGGGCATCACCGCGTACTGCAAGTGGGAGAACAAGCAGCGTGACGAGGGCAAGCGCGATCACCGGCTCGAAGGACTGACTGAGGCGGAACAGGTCGCCCTTGGCTTCAAGCATCCCGAGTTCCGCTATTTGATTTGAGCGTCTTCCATTCTGGGGGGTTTAGTTTATGGGATTCGGCGCGCTGTCTTCTTCTGCATACGAGCAGTCGTTCTCCGAGGGGTTCAATTGTTGCTATCGATCCATTAGTCTCGAGCGCATAATGCGTGTTTCCTGAGGTAACTATCGGATTTTTACATAGATCACATCATCATCGTCAAGAGCCCATCTCGGGCCCGAGTCCGGGCGCATGGTATTCTGTATCCGAACTTGCCCTGTAACCGAGCTTGCCCGCGTGTGGGTAAAAACAGGTACAGGGCGTCTGCTCAAAAACAGAAGATAGACAGCAGCGGTCACGGCTCGTGCAAGGCGACCCCGACTTGCCCTCCTGCGGCCCGACCAGACACGCTCAGAGGACGGTATCAGACTGTAGCAGAGCTCCGGGACCCCAGCAGCTACATAGGTAATGGCGATCTGAGCCTCTCAAGCGGGTGTCAAATCAAGAGCACCCCCGGCGCCAGCCCTGAGCCAATCGCGAACTCCCGAGTCAGAACTCGACATCAAGCACCAGCTCATGTATGATGATGGGTCCGGACTCTCATCCTCATTCGATTTAAAGTTGGATGCTCTCGTTCGGCGGCCGCATCACCCGAGCTGGCGAGCAATTGCGCAGCCCGTTTCCTCAAGGAGTGTTGTTACAGCGTGACCAGCCTCCGAACACCTTTCGTGGGTACCTAGACTTTAATTTTCGCCGCTCTGACGACAACGGCTTTCGCTCGACACCACCTACGACTTTCAATTGTTCGCGGATTTACTTCTATTGTAGGGCCATATCGGCTGTACTTCTATCATACAGCCATATTGGTTTCACTTCTATCGTACGGCAATATTGGATGTACTTCTATCATACGGCCATATCGGTTTTACACCTTCCACACGGCCGGATCTGTCCTCGAATGTGGTCGCTTCTCAAAGCCCGCTCTTTGGCCCCGTATTTTTCATTTCCTACGTTTTCCACGCTTCCAGTGTCACCTGCCCAGGTCTTGGCTGGGCGTTCCACACAGACATTCTTCTTCGACATAGCTACTACGGACTCTTCTCAACGGGACACTGCTTTTCCTGTTCATATGGTTACAGATGCCTCTTCCGACTCGGAGTCGGCGAGAGCCCCTAGGTCGGCTTTGGATAAGCTCTCCGCTCTCCTTTCCCTCACAGTTTTACATGCGGCGTTAGCCGATGTCGTTATCCCCTCAACTTTGATCGATGACAGTCGGCCATGAATCGCCCGCGCGTACACCGTGGCAACACTTCTTTCGAGCAAGTCGCTTTAATCCCAACCCAAATCCCCGCGGGTTTCGACTTCGGCCTCCGTCACCTCCCAGGGAACCATCTACTCCGAGCAACCACATTTCGGACGATGATGACGCATCTCGTGAGGCAGCGGCCAAGGAACTTCCCCGTCTCCTTACGCGATGGTCGCATCGCGGGGCCTTTTGACTACGACTGCCTTCGCCTTCAAGTCAGCTCTCTCGGCTCAAATCCGCTGTCGGTGATCAAGAACGACGCGCACCCGGTCAATCGCGGAGGCGTCTCCGTAAATGTGAAACACGGGATCTCAGGATCGCCCAGAAACTGGCTTGGCTTGTGCTGGGGGGCGCACTCTCCCTTCAACCCCCTGTTCCCCCCCCCCCCCCCCCCCCCCCACCCCCCCCCGAAAGTTTCGGCGTCGCTCGCGGCGGCGCAATCTGCGCCGGTAGCTTGAAGTTGGGTCGCCGGTCTCTTCGCGGGGCCGTCAGCCGTGTCGTGGGGAAAATCGCCCCCAAGCCCAAATCAAAGCCATTCATTCTGTATTGACTATTCGTATTGATCAATAGAGATCGGCGCAAACGTCGTTCAGTCGGAGACTGCTCGTCGTCTTACTTGGCCGACGCTCCTTCGCGCAGCGAGCGCGAGCACTCGATCGCGGATCGACGTCATCGCTTCCAAGCTTAGCGCTTCAGCCAATGCCAGCGCGCGGTCAATTGCCAGTTTTGATCTACCCACTTGTTGCGGTAAACCTGTGCACACGATCACAATCCGTTTTACGACCATCCGATGCTGTCTATGAACCGCTTTACCCTTCAGCTGCGTCGAAGCGCTGCCGGGGTCACCGTCACTTCGCTATCGTCCTCGCGGAGTTCGAGTCGAATTTGGGGCGCCACTTCGGCTCTCGCAACGTCGTCGATCACACGCGCCGCGGACGAGCACGAAAAGATTGGAGGGGTACGTCTCACCACCATGGTATACTGTCTAGGGTGGAACTCACTTCGCTCTCTATTGCCGCCGCACTGATGCAGACGCAACCGGCCGAAGTCGAGGGGCCGATTGCTAAGCGCCTTCACTTTGTCGGCGATACGCTGAACCAAGTCAAGGATGCCGCGACCAAGACGATCAAAGTGAGATCTCTTGGCTCCGGTTCGTTCCCCACGCACTGAATACGGTAGTTGACGCTGATGCCGGTGCGTGTACTGGGTGTCTATCGGCAGGAGACGACGGGACAAGCGACCGACGAGTCGGAAGAGCGATTGTTCGAATCGCGCGACGAGATTCGCAGAGAAATCGACAAGGGCAAGCAGCAGGGCGTGACGACGAGGGATGTGATGGACAAGAAACAGAGGAGGGACGACGTGTGAAGAACGTGCAATCAAACGCGCAGAGTAGTCGGAACTGAGGATGGCTGCTAGCGGTGATCGCATGGTTGGAGGGACCGTGATGTCCCATTGACGGCAATAAACCAAGACTTGGCGGGTGGTGGGGTTGGAACGGGTCCCCCGTGAAGGCCCCGAGTTGTACAGCTCATTCAGTTCGAATGGATGACTTTCTGTGCCAGGTCTGCTTGACCCTAAGCTTTCGCTGACCATGGATGCGTCGAGGTCTATAGCTGCTTGCAATGTCGTTGAGCCGCGGGGCAATCGTGGACAGAAGCGTCTCGTTTACAGAAGACCTGATCCCAATAGGAAGGAAGGCAGCCCCAAAGAGCTACAAGTACAGCTAATTCAGCCTACGCACCTCTCTCAAGCCGTGTTCCTCCACAAGGTCTTCAGACCCGTCGCAGCCGCGAGCGTGCCGAACATGCCGACCCAAAGGTTGTCCGGCAAGATGCCTCCAGGAAGCGACCTATGCGAAGAAAGGAGCGATCCTTCATTCAATACAGTGCTCAACATTTACCGAGCCTGCAACAGCTCGGTCCACGCGGAAGCGAGACTGACCAATGCGCCGTCAAGGGCAAGTATCCAATCTGGACCAACGTGTCCATCTTGAGCGCATGACTCTTGTTCTTGATCCTCTTGATTTCTTCCACTTCCGTACTCTTCTCGTTCGACCCACCAGCGATGCGGGACTCGCGTTGCGCGTTCACGAGCTTGCGACGCGACTGGTTTAGGAGCTGATACTCGCGTCGGATGTGAAGCACTTGGAGGACGACGTAAGAGGCCCAGAAGCGGCATGCCCACATCGCGATACTGAAAATCAGAGCAGAGCAACTTTCAGTACCGACCTCGTCTTTTCCGCCTGTCCAGAGTGACATCGGAGGATCCTTGCGACCCGAGGAACGTTCCGAGGAGAGACTTACGTGCCGATCCTTGCGGGAGGGCAATCAAACACACCCTTGCCAGCGAGGTAGTCTGACGGACGAGAAGAGAGGAGACAGAATAAGGCATGAAGTTAGCTCTACCGCATCCCAACCTGCCCGATAGCGACTCCACGCTCCGGCGCCGGTGCAAGCCAAGAGGCAAAATGCGGGGCACCGCTTCGAGACTTGGCGGGGCCGGCTCGACCCTACGGGCGCCTGCGGCGTACAGTGAACAGCGCGCGGAGAGACGACCTACAGTAGTGCTCAAGAGGGTAGTAAAATAACATGGACCAGGCTTGCAATTTGTTGATGAGCGCCAATTGGCCATCGGCGGGCCTTTTCGCGGGATCGTTCAGAGCTTGAGCCCATTGGATGATGGGGAACAGTCCAAAGAGACGATATCTGAGGGGACGATAGCGTGGTCAGCTTCCATCTGGATTACCGTCGTAGCTGTCGTGGTTGCATGGACTAACAATGTCCTGGCATCTGAGATGACGGCTCGCAGCTTGTCCATGCGGTTGGCGAGCTCGAGTCGCGATTTGGTTGCAAGACGCTTGGAGCGCAACAGGTGCATTATCACATGGGACGAGTCTGTGAAAAATATGGTTCCAGTTAGCAGATGGGCATTGAGCGGCATTCCCCGTGGAGGCGGGGTCGGCCACTGACAAGCATAGAGCATGAACACCTTGTCCTGGCCCGAGGTGGTGCCGATCACCCGGTTGATGTGGGCCAGGCCCGGCGAGGGCGTGTTGAATGGAGACAGCGAAAGGGATGATGGCTTGGACATGATGCGGTCTGTGTTTTGTGTGGCGCGTCCAGGACGTCTCACGGTGTAATTCGGAACGCGGACAGAGAGAGGTTCGCTCGTTGACAGCGCGAGTGGGGCAGCAGAAGCGGCAAAAGCCCGCAGACGCTCGCAGACGCCCGCTTGGCGACGAGCGCTCGGCAACGCAACACTGCCAGACACTGCCGAACCAGGCCAGACCAGGCCGAACCCTGCCGAACCCGAGCCGAGGGTGCAGCACGTTGCGGCGGGCATATCAACTGCATGTTCATGTTCGAAAGCCGAATACATGACCGTCATCATTTTGGTTCCAAAAAAAAGGGATGCGGGCGGAAAAAGCAAAATACTCCGAATGCATAAATCAGCGGCTCCGGGTCACGTGTTTGTAGGCATTCGCCAACCACTGCACAAACTATTACCGAGGGAGACAGTGACAGTGCACAACTTTAATGACTAATACATGCACCAGTGAGTCAAGCTGTTTACTATAGCGCGCGTACTGAAGAGCAGGATTTGTTATCATGCAATATCAATTTTGCTTGTAATTATTAATGACTTGACAAATGAAATTTGTATATGCAAGAAACCCTTCACCGGGGCCTGCCAGATCACTGCAGAGTCCTATAGCCTGCCAGTAGCCTAGTAGTGGCCTGCCGTAGTACTCCCAGTGCCCCTCAGTGCCCTCTCCTGCCAGCTCCTGCAGGCTCCTGCCATCGCTGGCCGGCAGCGCGTCGCAACTCGCTCAGCTCCTCGCGCGCTTGCTGCTACACCCAATTCACTCCACCGCCCCATCACGCATACCAGCGCTGTGACACCGGGCATGGTCAAAGCACCCGAGCCAGATCGGATACCGGTAAGTGGGGTCTGACTCGCGGAACATCCTCGTCTGGCTGGGTAGTCCCACGCGAGTCGGCGATCGTCACTCAACCTGCCTTCGCTCGGGCCCACAGATCGCCTCGCTGGCTCAACTCGACCACGAGTTTGCTCTCTTGCAGAACGCGCTCGCCCAATCCGAGACGGAGCATACATGGGAAAACATAGACCGCGCTGTCAAGCGTTTCCAGGCCGTCGTTCGAGGTGGGGCGTACAAGTTCACCGACGAGTTCATCCGGAGGTTCAAGGACAAGGCCATATCGAACGGCATCGTTCGATCGGTCAGTCCGAGTTGAGGCGAGAGACGGGGCCCAGCAAAGTGAATGTCGATGCTGACTCCCCAATCTGTGTGGCCGAATACTCCTAGCTCGCGACGGAACGCACCCGACTGAGCGCCTCGACGCTGGATCTTATCTCGTCGTGCACGCGCCTCCACGGCCAATTCCAGCCTCTCTTGTCGACCTACTTGTCCCCTCTGCTCCGGCTCTTCTGCCGAACAAACAAGTTGTACATCTCTCGCGCGTTGTCGGCGCTGCACGATATCATCCGGCACACGCTCCTCGTCGACATTCTCAAGTTCATCGTCATCGAATGGAAGCTTGAAAGTGGCAAATCCTCGTCGTTCCGAATCGCCGCCGCCGAGGCAATATCGGCGATGCTTGGAGCTGGGACCGCAGAACTCGTTGTGCCCAAGGAAGCTCTCGACAAACGTGTCGAAGAGATCGAGTGGGTCATCCGCACCGGGGCCACCGACAGGGAAGCCAAAGTACGAGGCGAGATCAAAAAGTGCTGGGAAGTGTACAAGCGAGAGTGGCCGGATCGAGTTGCGCAGTAAGTGAACCAAAAGAACCGCCCAAAAGTTTCTCGGCGAGAGGAGGCTGACCATAGAGCCACTTCTCTACGTCAGATTCACTGCGCCCATGACTCCCATCAGTCGCAAGTACCTCAACGTGACGGCAGTAGGCGCTCCCTCGACAGGTCACCCTTCCGGCCCCAAGCCTAAAGTTCCCTCGAGCCTGTCCTCATCTGCCTCCGGATCTTCCGCTCTCAAAAAGACGACCACCGCTCCTCAACCTTCTACCTTCAGTCACCGCCCAATCCCGTCGACTTCTTCTTACGCTCCATCATCCTGGTCTGCACTTCCGACGGCCTGCTCTTCGTCTTCCCACCCAACGTCGAGCCGGCCGACCCCACTCTCGGCAAGCCTGTACGGCGGCCGACCCATGCCCACGGGACCTTTAACATCGACAATCGCTCGGGACATGCGCCTCGCCAAGAGTGTCGGGCATGGTCCTCCACCGCCCGCCATCTCACACCACACAGAGGAGACGGCGAGGTCGCTCAGTAGTGGAGCTCTGCCGTCGGCAACGTCCTCGTCAGCTTCGACTTGGTCGGCTTCGGGCTACCCCACGACGCGTCGGACACCGCATGGCCCTCCGATGGATGAGCCGATACCCTCAACCTCTTCCTCGTCCACACCCCACGCCCCTCCTTTGACCAGCGGGGCCTTCAAGCCCTCAACGGCATCGCGGTCCTTCCGGCCCAATACCGCGTCAGCAACGCAAGGGCCCAACGTCGAAGTCCGAAGGGCCCGACGGGTCGCACCTATCATCGCACCGCCGCCAGTCATGGGGAACGTTGCGCCGATCGGACGACCAGCGACCTTGGCTCGACATGGGGCCGCAGCTTCGAATGGTCCTTTCCGACCTAAATCCTCGAGAGCTCCTTCGGCTTCCTCGAATGTCGTCAAACCGATCGAGAAAAGATGCCTTGTCAGCTCGAGCGTCTCGGCTCCTGCGAATAAAGCCGATCCTGTGGTGGTAGCCGTGCCGACCAAGAATGTCGAAGACGTACAGGAACTGGAACGCTTGGTCAAGATCGTCGATGCCGGCGGCGTGATCGTCGAGGATCCGACCGTCGACGATGAAGTGATTCGGAGTCATCTGCTCGACGGGCTTGTCGAGAGACCAATCGCTCAAGGTGAAGCCGATGGGGTCCTCGACGGAAATGTGTATACTGCTCACGCAGTAGTGGATGCACCTGAAACGGAGCCGACCGCGGTCGGTGTCGAGGTCGCCCCGGAGACCTCACGGGTCGAAGCTGAGGCAATCTCCGCGGCAGAGGGTCCCGTCCAAGTACTATGCGGTCCAACAACACGCGTCACGGTTGAGCCAACCTCTTGTGCGGAGGTACAGCGGGCCGTTTCTACAATCGTGGAAATCTGGCAAGAGGCACTGAGCATTGCGCCGGAGGCAACGGAAGAGTCGATCGAGGCAGAGCCGATACCGGTGGCCCCTACCGTTTCGGAACTGACGATGGAAGCTGGCGAGCTCGAACGGGAGCAAGAGATCGAAGAACCGAGCGAGTGCCTCGAGGAGCCGTCAAGCGATGCGATTAGGATCGTCTACTTGAAGCATGACGAAGGAGCGGAAGAGACATTGGAGTATCTCGTTGCGATTGCCGGAGACGCCGAGGAAGAGACCAAGGCCTCAGACGAGGACGAGATCGATGCCCCAAATGCGGTCGAAGCGGTTGAGGCTGTCGAAGAAGAGTTGACCCCAGAGGAGATGAAGGACCCGGAAGGCAACGTCGAGAAAGACGACAGCTGCGACTTTGATGAACACGCATCAACGGTGGAAATTGAGCCCCTTCAGGCCGAGGGGGCCGAGGCGGACGAGGTGCCGGCAGCTTGGAGCGAGGAAACAGTGAACGAAGAGGTCCTTAGGGAAGACGAGGACCTCGCCGAAGAGACGAAAGATATCGAGGTAATTGCTGAGGAACGCCTCGACTCGGAAGATGACGAGGACGAGGAAGGACCGACCTTCCCCCTTCCGCCACCCACCACGCCCACCAAGTCCTCCCTACCCATGGCACCCTTCACACCCGAGCCTTTCGCTCAAACCTGCTCTATTATGCTCGACACCCCTCCTCGGTTCGAGGATTTTGTCTCGATGGCAATCCGAGTCCCTGGTGCCTTGGAAATCAGGATGGACGAGCTTGCTCGACAACCGATTCCCATCGAGGAAGAAGCGCAGGAGAAGGAAGAGCTTGAAGATGGAGGACCGGAGGACGAGTTTGACGAGCATGCTCAGGGTGAAGAGTACGAGGATCAAGCAGAAGAAGAAGAAGGTGGCGTGCCCGAGCGTCTCGTCTCTCGACCCCTTTTGCCGTCCGTGCGAAGGGTTCCACTCGAGAAGCCACATGCCGTTTTTGAAGACGAACAAAGCTTTTCAGTCGACTTGTCGGAAGATCTGGACGCGGCCCAAATGGAGGAAGAGGATGATCACGTCAATGTCCAACATGATGGGGAGGTCGAAGTCGTCAACAGCCCCCCAACACGATACACTTATGAACACGCGCCTACCTCCATTCGCTCGGTCCTCACTCATGACGACAGCAGCGACGATGAGGACATGGATGCTCTTAACGCTCATGCTAGACCGTCTCCCACCTCGCCGTGCGATTTCAAGCGAAGCGAGGCACCAATCATGGCAGAAGAAGAAGTCGAGGAGGAAGAGGAGGTGGAAGTCGTCTCGCCCGTCATCTTTAGCCGATCGCTTCGGTCCCGAGTCGTCGAAGTACTCGACGTCAAGGCGGTCGTGTCCCCCGTCAAGACGAGACGAGGTGGTCGTCGAGAGGTTCTGAGCGAACTACGTTGATTTTTGATAATGGGTTCTCAGACGTTTCGTTGTCTCTTATTGTCCGCCAATCATGCACCTTGTTATTCATGTCGATATTGTGACTGCTGCGAAATGGATCGAGCTGGCACTTCCGACCCTCGCCGCTCATTCCCTACTAAGTAAAAGCACATTCAACTCCTTGAGCAACAACTCGGCCTCATCCTTATCCTCTCCCACGCCCAAGCATTCCTTCAACAGCTCCTCCGCGGCGTCCAAATCGCCCTTCATCACCCCTCGCTTGATCTCGTACTTGGCCAGCCACAACCTGATTTTGCTCAGCTCGTTCTTGGTCGCCTCGGTCTTGATCCCTTCTGCTAAGGCTCGACGATGGTACGAAGCGGCTTTGAGAGAATCGCCTTGTAAAGCGTAGAGACGACCGATGCGGAGAGCGGTGTCGTTCTCGCCGGGTTCGGACGAGACGAGCGCGCGTTGGTACGACTTGATCGCGTCGGGGACCCTTGGTTTTAAGAATGAAATTGTCTGGTCAATTCTTCTGGTGCATCTCACATCATGCCTTTCCTCCCATCCCATCGATTGCTCACCTCTTCAACTTTTCGTAGCACACCGCGAGCGCGCACCACATCCTCGCGTCGAACGGTCGCAACGCCGTTGCTTTTTGGTAATAGTTCAACGCCGAATAAGGTTCGCCCAAGAGTTCGTACGTCTGTCCGAGGCCGTACCATGCTCGATAGTCTTTGCGATTGACGTCTGCGTTCGAATGAATAGGGTTGAGAATCGCCCTCCGGCGGTAATGATGCATGGTCCATCTAATGTCAAAGCTCACCAACGGCCCTACGATAACTCGCGATCGCGGCATTCGTATTTTTGATCTCGACGTACTCATGGCCCATCAACGTCCACGCGCTCAGATACCCTCGATCCAGCTTCAACGCCCTCCTGAAGTACAGAATCGCCTTCTCGTGTTCCCTCCTGAGCGAATAATAATTCCCTACCAAACAACAGACCTCGGGTCGGGAGCGATCCATCTTGGTGTATTCTTGAGCCAGCGTCGCGAGTTCGGCCCTTTTCTCCGAGACGTAGAGGATGTTGGAGAATATGTCGATGTCTTCGACGCGGTAAGGGTCCGATTCTTGCAGTTTGGTAAAGTACTCGGTCGCTTCGTCAAATTCTGCACAAAGCACACCTCCACTCAATTGATGATCCCAGAGGATAGTTTCAGACCAGGATGGGGACTGACCTCGCACATGATAATGAATCAAACCCCGCATGCCTTCGATTAGACTCGCGCCGGGAAAAATCTTGTCGAGGTCGTTCAAAACCTCGTGGAGGTTCTCACCCGCAGCATGAATCTCCAGTGTCGCGTGGACGAAGAAGAAGAGGAGCGGCGTCTCCTTGGGTAAAAAATGTAGGGTCGCTTCGAGCTGCGGCGTAACGGAGGTGCAGAGTTAGGTTCCGTGCGAAACCAGAGTCTTCCTCCTTCAGACAGTACCAACCTCTTCAGGCCCATCAAGACAGGACGCCAACTTGAGCCACGCGGACCAGTTGTACGGTTCCAACTTGACCGAGTGGACGAGGTGGTCCATCGCGGCGAGTCGGTGATCGAGCGTGACGGTCATGGTTGTCGGATCCCTCGAACCAAAAGGCGAAGGCGAGACGGGTGGGATCGCGAGCAGTAGTAACGCTTTTCTGTGATGGCGATCCACGCAGATCCACATCAGTTCGATCCCACCGGATGATTTTCTTCGAGATGAAATATTTGCGTGGCTGACGCACAGGTACAACAACCAAGGATCGTGGTCGACGGTCCCCGGTTCCCACTCGGCCATCTCCGCCAATAGTTCTTGCGCAAAAGGATTGGCAATCCCTCGGTCCTTGACGCCCAGCAGATCGCCCGATTCTTCTTGTGCCCGTTTCTCCCCAGCCTGTGGACGGTGAACAGGCGCGTATCGGGAATGATCAGACTCGTCCCCTCTTTTGGACCTTGCTCATCCCCGCAAAACTGACCAAGTACTTGGTATAACCTCTCAACCACCTGGCCTTATTCCCTCTACACCCATTGAGCACACTCGAAGCTCTAAGATGTTCATGGGTCCTCTCGTATGCCAAAGCCAAATCGTAGCGATCGCTTTCGAGCGCATCCCAGCCCTCGGGTTCCGGATCGAGATCGAGGTCGAGGTCGAGATCGTGATCGTCCAGGTGGGATTTTGCTGTCCCCGGGAGCATCGCGGAGTCCCCTTCTTCCAAATGGGACGAAGGATGTTCCCGTCGATCGTCGAGCTGGTGGGGATACCCACCCGGTGAGGAGGCCAGTTCCATGATGCTGCCGAGCGAGTCCCTCGCGGGGTGGGGTCGAGGGGCGAGAAGATTCGCCGAGGTTGAGGAAGCTGGAGCGGTGGTTCGGTGGCCGCCCAGACTGGCCCATGAGGTGATGGTGTTGTTGGAAGGACCTGCAACGCCGACTGGACTGGGATGAGAGCGTATGGGTGTCGAAGTGGCGAACCTGGACAGCGATTCGGGACTGCTCATCGGATTCGGAGGCGCGGTCGAGGTCGAACCCCAGCCCGAGTTCGCTGCTCGCCTCGCCGCGGTAGAAGTCCCTCTGCGGCCATGGCTCCCGCGCGTAGTGGTCGCCGAGGAAGCTGAAGACGACAGAACGGCCGAACTCGGTATCGCATTGAGCAGTTCGACGGCCCATTTGGCACTTCCGGGCAGGGCGCGGTTCGAGCATGCGGTGAAGGCGCGCTTGAGCCGTCGACGCAGCACGTGCGCCGGAGGGTGCGCGATCGTAGGATGTAACAGGGTGTTGGACGCCATGCTGGGTGACGTTTGGACCCGCAGTGACGGACAAGGATGCGCTGGGGTGCTGCGGTTGGTTGTCGAATGACGAAACGCGCGTGATCGGAGCCGTGCCAGCAGGTGCCAGCAGGTGCCAGAGGGTGCCAGCGCGTCGCAACGCGTATTATTACTCAACGCAGCTCAACGCTCAACGCACTCTATCGCGTTCTATCGCACCAACACCGAGTTTACTAATCGGAAATGGACCCCCACTTGCACACCTCGCACGCTGTCCGGACTTGCTCCCTCTAGCGCCCCACTTGCTCCCACCTTTCACTGTACCCCGCATCTCTGACGATCTGACGTACCGGCTACGATGACGGACAAGTCGACTCCCATCTCCGTCACAGCCCTGCCCCTGCCCCGACTGGCTCGCACCCACCCTGCTCCTCATCTGTCGCACCTCGTTACTTCATCGTATGCACCCCCGAAAGGACCCAAGGACCGGCTGATCGAATCCAACCTGCTCATACTGCTCCACGGGTTAGGTCAGTAACGTGCACTTCGCGCTGATCAGTCGCACCTCTGCTGACCCTCCTCCCTTCCGCTCTCTCCCTACCCGGCGCTAGGCGACTCGCACACCCCCTTGTTCAAACTCGGCCAATCGCTGTCCCTACCTCAAACGGCGGTCCTCTCGATCCGAGCACCCCTGCGCGTCCCACTCTTGGAAGAAGAAGCATGGCAATGGTGGCCTTCCTTCGATGCACTCGGCGAAGGTCTGTACCCCACGATCGAGACGAGTTCATACGCTCCTTGTCGGAGAAAGAGATAAGAAATCTCGTCCGTCGGCTCGCTCACACGATCCACATGACCCCACAGTGATCCCGAACCCCAACCCGACCGCGACTCTCCAAATCCTAACCCAAGTCCTCGGCCACCTCCTTACGACCTGCAACTGGCACCCGTCCCAAGTGCACTTCTTTGGCAACTCCCAAGGCGCGACCTGCGCCGCCGAACTCATACTCCAATACTCCAACCCCACCTTCCCCTCCCCCATCACCTTCGGGTCCCTCATTTCCATCTCCGGCCCCCTCCTCTCCTTCCTTACAAAACCGGCGAAGAACTCAACCAAGGTTTTGCTCGTGTCTCGCAAAACGCAAGAATCCGCTCTGGCGCTCCCGAATTGGAAGAAAGGGTTCGAAAAGATCGATTCCCATGTCCTACCTCTGCATCCTAGCCCGATGCCGACCAACGACAAGGAGTGGTTCGGGATCATAAAGTCAGTTCCTCATTGAATCTCCAATGCTTCTGTCTCGGACCTCTGATCATGCACTGACACCGTCCAGGTTCTGGTCTCAAGTCTTACTTCGGCGATCACCGATGGAATTCGAGAAGGACGTCTACGCCGTCTCAAGCGATAGCGTACCCGGAGACGCCACTCGACCATCTAAACCCTGAATCCAAGTCTGTATGTGCCTCTCATGTTATAACGAATAGCCCTCTTATGTCCCCCGCAAGGAACGAATGCGATTGCGATCGCCCATCGGCTTTGATTAGATAACAACATATAAGCAGAAAGAAGAAGAAGAAAAAGAGGCAAAGGGCCTGATGCCCATCAGAAGCATCTCCCACCCACATATCCGAGGGAGAGCGCCTCTTTCACTCAAGGCACACCTGCAAGTATTCACCCATCCTAGCGACCCTCCTCACCGCCTGTCGCCTCCGCATTCTCATGGTGCGGGATCCATCTCGGCAAAGCAGCCGCAGCCACCGGCGCCGTCGGTCCCGTAACATCCATCGAATCGCTCCGCTGACTTTGCGCAGTATACATTGTCTCGAACGACTGCCTCGACACCGCCGGGGCCAAAGGAGGAGGCACCAAAACCTTCGTCGATGACTGCGTCGAGGTGACACTAGGCATGACCATCGTCGCGCTCGGTAAACTGTTGTTGAGCAAGGTTTGGGTCGAAGCGGCGGTCATGGACGATTTCCTCGGTAAGGGGACCGCGATGTCGGGTTGACTGGTTGATGTTCTCCTTG
This sequence comes from Microbotryum saponariae, assembly GCA_900102585.1. Lineage (NCBI taxonomy): Eukaryota > Fungi > Basidiomycota > Microbotryomycetes > Microbotryales > Microbotryaceae > Microbotryum > Microbotryum saponariae. The sequence goes on along the minus strand of FMWQ01000047.1, from coordinate 797,377 downwards.
CCGAGATCCCTCGTGGTTTTGAATCGGCATTGGCGTAAGGACTCGACGTTCCAGGAGGGGTCTGGGTTGGTAGTGGTGATGACAAGAGCGGTGGTGCCTTGTGCGGTCTTGGACTTCCCTGACTCGAACTCCCACTGGCGCTCTTCCTCATCGGCACCGACCCAACCATCAACATCGGTAAGTCCTGCTGTTCTCCCGTGCCTCTCCCACGATTCGACTCCACCGGTAAATGCTGTGGCTGTTGGTGGTGATGGTGGTGCTGGTGCTGATCAATCAACGACGAATCCCTCCCCGGCAACGTCTTTGACCTCTTAACTTTAGCGTTCGACCCATCCGCTGCCTTCCTCAACCTACGACGTTCGACGCTCCTCTCGCTCCCACGCCGATACAGCTGCGCCTCCGCCGAAGGAGGTTCAAGGCTGTCGTCCCCTTCATCCCTCTTTTTGCCCTTGGAACTCGATCGCGGTCCGACGACGACGTTCGATCTTCCCTTCGGCGTCGAAGTCGAGAGTGGAGCCTGTACATTCGCCTTGTTGCCTGCGATGTTCGATGAGGTCCTCGGTGTCAAATTCCAACTCGCCGCTGCCTGCGTCGCCGCCGCCGCGGCCGAAGCCGAAGACGTTGGCGGTTCCAACCCAATCATGAACCGACTCTGCTGCTCGATCAAGAATTCGAGCACTTCCTTGCCCCTCCCATGTTCACCCGCGCCTTGTCTCGCCTGAGCACCCGCACCACTCGATACGGTTGGGCCCGTCGGGTTCGTCGGCACCTTGCCATCCAGGAAACCGGGGAAACCGAGCAGCGCGCCTTCGCCGGTTCCTTCTCGACGCGTCGAGACGAGTCCAGGTTGGAACACGACGGCGAGGTTCGACGCGGTCATGAGATTGAGGTGGCTCGAGCGCACAAAGACGGAGAGGAAGTCGAGCAGGTAAAGGAGAAGGTATCGTGATGTCGGGGGTAAGAGCGAGATGAGGCGTTGGTATTCGGCGATGCAAGCTTCCTCGGGTAGGCCTCGTTCTGTTCGAGTGCGACGCGTGCCCGATCGTAGAGAAGTCAGTCAACAGCTCTGTACACTCCCGAAGCACTCAGACGTACGAAGGACATGAACAAAGTCGACATAAAGGTTCGCGGGAATGACAGGTTCCTATCGTGGATCACGTCAGGAATAGACGGGAAGATATCAGCGTTCCCCGCCTCTCTCCTCATTGGCCACGATGACTCGAACTGAAAAGTCATCATTCGTTGAAATCACTCACGGGCATCATGTTGAGGTACCGCCGAAGTACGCTCGCGGCATCGTGGACGGTGAAACCGGCCCAATCGAGGTCCTTGCCGTAGCGCGGGGGTTGATCGAACAGTTCCTGCAACTGGTTGATGCGCTTGTTGGATCCAGATACCCTGAATATGCCTTCCGTCGCGGTTGCTGTACGGAACATGTACATGTCGTCGGTCGAGGGACGAGATTCGGGACCTGGTCAGCCAACAGAGACGAGAGGAAATGGGGTCGTGACGACGGTGCTGCCGAGGGACGAACCTGATTCCTTGAGCATCATGCCACACTTGGCCACGACGATGGGCACATAACCGTAAACATATGGTTTTCCATCGCTGTAATACCGTTTCGTAATGGGAGAGGACGAATGTGGGAAGGGTCAGTTGGCTTTTTCTCGATGATCCGCGAACGCGGTGACGGGCGATGAACGTATAAGACCCACGCAGAGACGGTCGAGATAGCCACGGCGGCGTATTTGAGGCTCTGTTCGGGCGAAACACCAAAGACCCTCCCTTCGCCCGATTTCCCCTTGGCCAGTCCACGTCCAGGAGGTTGGTACGGTCTCGTAACGGCGGTCGGGTTGCCCGAGACAGCGCCCGGCGCCGTCGAGGCTCGAGCACGCGTCATCTTGTGGTTCGCCGACGACGACGACGACGACGACGATCTGTGAAGGTTCGTGTTGTTCGAGGACGACGATGTCTTGGCGGTGAAGGCCTTCCACCATCTCAGCAACGAGGCTTTAGTCGGCGGTGGTCGATCGTCGTAGACATTCTCCTTGCCGTGCGACATGGCACGCAGCTTGAACGGCCTCGCTCGCTTCGGTTCGGTTCCGGCCCCGGTCAGGTGAGTCGTGTGCCGGCGTCAACTCGTTGTCGGCTTGGTGCCTGTATGCGTCCGCGTGAGCACGTGTTGTAGATGATCGTAGTGGCGTAAAGAGTCAAAGATATTCTCCGCTTTTGGACGGTCGTCGGCTGGAGCTGGATGCACGCACGATGGCACGCACACACACACACACACACACACACACACACACACACACACACACACACACACACACACACACACACACACACACACACACACACACGTCGAGTCGAGGGAGGAACCGAGGAGCGAGACCTGCCAGCCTGATCGCACTCGACCAGCGCTGACAAGGCACCGCCAAACTCCACAAAACAGCTGCGGCAATGGGCGTCCCATCTCGTCCCATTTCCCCTCGTCGTAAAGACCCCCATTAGTAAACCCACCGCGACAACCCCAGTTCCAAAGTGATCGCGCTCACTCTCGACAAAAAGGGTGGCCGGATAGGTAGATTCACAGGATGGTTTCGGCATCCAAAGTCTGCATCGGTGTGGGCCTCGTTCACCAGTGTGTGAGCCAAGCTGATCGATCACCCCTGCTCCCGTCCCCCTACAGGGTCGAACCAATTCCAAGTCGGGTAGCCCAATCAAAAAAACTGGCACTCCCGGCCAAGGCAAATCCTCGAATCAACACCCAAGTCATTTCCCAACGATTGTGCAATACCTCACTGCACCGCTCCCCTCGAGACACCTCCCCGCCGCCCATCGTCGCCTCTATTGCTCCCCTCAAGTACCCGTCCCAAACGCCCCACCTCAACTGAGCATCAAGCCCTCATCGATGCTACCCACCCCGCAAAAGGTCAATTCGGCCTTTTCGCAAATGCCAAGATCCCACCTCGAACATGGATCCGCGATTACCTAGGCGTCGTCCATCCCGAACAGGACGTCGATTCGACTTCGGACTATGATCTCTGTCTCGCCCGAATTCCTATTTTTGAAGACCCCTCATCCGAGACGATTGCTTTCTCGCCTGTACGCTACGAAACGATCGGGATAGATGCGACCAAAGCCGGTAACGAAGCGCGTTTCATCAACGACTATCGAGGTGTATTGAAACGGCCGAACGCCGTGTTCGAATCGAGGGAGTGGAAATCCGCCGATGGGACGACGGTGCAAGGCGTGAGGATGAGCGTGTGGAGTGGTCCCAAGGGCGTCGAAAAGGGGTCCGAGATCTGCGTCTCTTATGGGAAGGGGTTCTGGGACGGCAGAAAGTCGGAACCGACCTGAGGAACGAACGGAGCGAGGTCTACAGAAATCGGACTCTGTCGGGACCTCGGAGGTCCGAGATCATGTTGTCGCCGCCCGTCCAGGGCAAATGCATCTGAGCCATGAGTGAACGGCACGACTAGTGTTGAGGAAAACCGTGGCAAGCCTAGCGATCACGAACCGAATCGTCCGCTAATAGTGGCGACGAGGGGGGAAGAGGGATCGGAAGGTCGTGACTCGTGAAGAGAAACATTTACACACCACTGGACGGCACATACCAAAAGCTACAAGCAAGGTTTCATATAGGTACTGCTAAAGATACTACTGTCGAGATGTCTAGGTACAAGTCCGCTCCCAACGCGAGGCTCCGCGCGAGCTTATCGACAAAGCCTCGACGGCGCAATCCCCCTCCGCAACTCACCCCGGAACGACCGCCGAGGCTACGATCCTCCGGCCCATCTAAGTCCTTGGTGTGATCTCCTTTGTCCAACCCGACATCATCGCTTCATCCCTAGCTCTAGCTTGTCCCCAAATACCCGCGGCCCTCCTCCGCCTTCTTCGGGCCGAAGCGCTCGGACCCGCCGAACTCGATTGCGATCCCGACGACGAGTGAACTTGTTGCGCCTGCGCCTCGCGCTGCGAAACGACCAAGTCGAGCCAGTACGAAAGGGACGACGGAGTTCTTTCCGGTGTAGGAGATCGTATTGTCTTCTTGCCCGTAGCTTGCTCGTACGACGGTGGGATTTGATTGGGGCCCGAGTAGGTAGGTAGAGGTTCGGATCGCTTCACTTTGAGTCGGAGCATCGACGACGATGTCGAGCTCGGGGACGAGGACGAGCCGCTGCTTGCTGCGAATCCGAGCATGATGATGAGGGGCACGACGTCGATTGCGTTCGGGATGAGTCGTAACGAAAGTCAAGGATGGTTTTTTGGGCTTGATCCTTGAGATCTGGCAGGGGTGAACTGAGCGGAGAAGGAAGAAGGGATTATTCGGCACGACTTGCCGACGATGACGGGATCCTTCGAGGTGGTAGTTCCCTGGCTGTGGTCCCAAAAATAGACCTTTGGCTTGCGTCGCGCGTGCGTAATCAAGATGAGCCCACCGTGCGCGCGCCTAAATGCCACGATTGGGCGTGAAACGAAGGCGTTCCGGCGATTTGGGAACGGCAGCAGCCTGCTGTGACTGTCCCTCGCCGAGGCTCGGCTCAGGTAGTCCCGGCTATGTAGCTCTGTTTCAGCATGGGTCGGCCGGCGGCCAGCGACAGACCGTTTCGCCTACGTTCGCCGAGGTTCCATTTTCCATCAAAGCGGCCTGGCACATGACTCTCTGCTTCCCCGACGACCTGTTTTGCGTGTCTACCACATCGTAGCGTAGTTCCTTCAACCATCCAGTTCCTGCCACTGCCGAAAAGTCATCTGCAAGACACTACTAAGCACTAGAGCCGTTCCTCTCCCTGCGAGTGGGGCTGTCCTTCGTGTTCTTGGAGCCAATAAAAAATAAAAATGCTGACGCAATAAATTTGACCTACCTACTTGGCTTTGACTTTGGGATGTAATCTATGACTTAGCCCAATCTTCCCGTGCACTTCGCGGACAAGCGACAGTCAGATCACGTGCTTGGAGCTTTGATCCGCGGACCGCGCTTTGTATGCCGATGAACTGACGTCCTTGTTTCACTACATGGAGACGTGGGATACTCGGCGCTTCTCTGTTGGGCAGGTACTCACGTGAGTGCGACGGGGCCTCCCGGCTCTCAGAAGTGGCGGATGTCGAACCGGACCCACGGATAGGGGTCACTGTGGTTGCCCATCCAGTACTAGCGCGGGTGTACTGCCGTACCTAGGTACCGTGTGATCAACAGAGGCCCGCGCCAGATGTGATTGTACTTTTCAGTCCGGTGGGTACTGAAATGCGCTGTCGGACGAACGCGAACACTCAGGTACGGTACACAGTCGGAAGTACGGAGATTGACTCTCAGATCGGGCCGCTGCTGGACAGGGTCCGTGCGAGCCCCGTCGTATCCGCAGGCGCCCAAGTTCCATGAGCGGAGCAGCCCCACCGGGATCTCGTGCCGTCGTCGTTCACTCAGATTGACCCCGGCCATATTCGTTCACGTGCAAACGAAACCTTGCCTAGCCATGTCTAACGGACAAGTTAGTACACCTCAAGAGCAAGCGTTTGTGGACTGGCTCAAGTCGAATGGATCGACAGTGAACCCGAATGTTGGTCTGACCCAGTTCGAGGGAATGGGCCGAGGTGCGGTGGCGCTGCAGGACATCCAGGTACGCCATCTCGGTCATCATAAGCCCATATCAAGCTCCAGATCTAATCTCGCCGTTCTCGCTGCAGCCGGACACGCTGCTGTTCTCGTTGCCCCGCTCCATTTTGCTCACGACCTCGACTTCGTCGCTCTCGTCCCAAGTGCCGCTCTTGACCCTCACGGGATGGACGCCTCTGATCCTCTCGCTCATGTACGAGTACCTCCGCACCTCGAAATGGAAGCCCTACTTTGACCTCCTCCCTGCCTCGTTCGACTCGCTCATGTTCTGGTCCGATCCTGAGCTCGAACAACTCAAAGGCTCTGCCGTCTTGGACAAGGTCGGCAAGGAGGAAGCCGAGCTGGCGTATGCGGAGGAACTCTTGCCCTTCGTTGAGGAGCACGCAAGCGTCTTGGGCAACAGGGAGGACTACACGTTGGACTTGTTCCACCGGTGTGGAAGCTGGATACTCAGTCGCTCGTTTCACGTCGAGTCGGCGGACGAGGATGAAAACAAGCCAAAGCGGAAACACGATGGCGACGACGAGAACTCCGATTCGGACGACGAAGAAGAAGAAGAGCGAGAAGATGTCGCTGACGTAGCGATGGTCCCCATGGCCGACCTCCTCAACGCCCGATTCGGCAGTGACAACGCTCGACTGTTTTACGAACCTTCGACGCTCAACATGATGTCGACGGCGTCGATACCGGCTGGAGCCCAGATCTTCAACACCTATGCCGACCCACCCAACTCGGACCTGTTGAGAAGGTACGGCCACGTCGATGAGGAGAACGGCGCCGACCTCGTTGAGATCGGATTGGGACTTGTCGTCGAACTCGTCGGCGGTCCCCAGGGGTCGGACCTTAGCGAAGACGAGCAATCGACCCGCGCCGAATGGCTCCTCGAACTGGGTGTCGACGACACCTTTGTCCTCGATAAGACCCATGAACTCCCTGAAGAGCTTATTTCGACGATCCGGACGTTACTGCTTGACCAGGCCGACTTTGAAAAGGTGCAGAGGAAGGAAATGCCGCCGAAACCGAGGTTGGATCCGATCTCGGCGAAATGGGCGGTCGCGATCTTGGACAGGCGGATGGAGGAGTACGAAACAAGCATAGAGGTCAGTCTGTATGAGCCCCAACAAAGCAACAGGGCGGCTCTGATGTTCATCTGCCGTACGCACTTTTACAGGAGGACGAGACGTTGCTCGCCCAGACCGACCTCGACCCGAGAAGGAGAATGGCCATCATTGTTCGACTCGGTGAGAAGCGGTTATTGCGAGAAGCCAGGGGCGAAGTTGTCGGTGCTTTCCCACCTGGTGCCGAAACAGAGGAGGACTCGAAGGAGAACAGCAAAGCGGATAAGAAGCGCAAAGCAGGCGCCGACAAGGGTTCGAGTGAGGGCAAAAAGTCCAAAAAGTCCAAGCCGTGAAAGGCGAGGACGTAGGAAAGCAGTGCCGCTCCCGTGTCGCAACTCGTCGGTACAATGCTACAAGGTGGAATGCAATTTGCGTGTCACAAATCTCGAGTCTAGCTTTTCCACAACTACAGTTCGTCTCCTGCCCTGCGCACGGTCTTGTCCTCTGCGACCCGCTCAGGAGTCTTCGGTGCTTTTTCGGCGGCAACATCAGCCACAGGAAAGTTCTCCACCAAAGTGTCCTCCTCCGAGATCAGTTCCCAGAAACGCACACCCTCGGCTTTGCCGTCCTTCTCGTATGCCTTCCAGTAGTGGGCGTTATCGTACTTGGCTCTGAAGGACACGTGATCCAACGACGGAAGAGCATCAAAGTAAGCCTTCGCCGCCGAAGCATCCAGCTTGGCTTGCGAAGGGACGAGGTTGATCACGAGCTTTTTGAGCGACTTGATCGGTGCCAAGAGCTCGAGCACTTTTGCGAGCAAGAGCTCGTGTTCTTGCGCCGTGACTAGGACGTCGCCCGGACCAAAGAAGAGGACGAGCGTTTCCAGCTGGGAATAAGTAGCGCCAAGGTTCGAGAGGGTCTCGATGACTTCGAGCGCGTTCTTGATGGTCTGGGGTTGCAGAAGGAAAACGGCTTTGGAGGTGTCGTTGATATAGGCCGAAGAGGAAAGGGTCGGGGTCGAGAGCATTTCGAGCGTGTCGATGTGAGGGAACAAAGTTGCTGGAACAGCGGCGAGGAGTTCATTCATCGCCGGAACCAGCTCGGGCGCGGGTGTCATCGACCCGAACCAATCAAAGAACAGGTCCAACGAGAGACGTGTCAAGGGTCCCTTCGTCGCCGTCGCGACAAAATCCTTGATCGCCGAGGTGATGATCTCGATCTCGGGGGCTTTGACGTCGCGCAGCCTCAAGGTTTCCAGGTTTTTGAACACCGCAGGGTTGAACCAAGCCTTGTTGAAGCCCGAGATGTAGTCAAGCGTCAACGACTTGAGCCCCGCAGGTAACTCGCCGTCGGTGTCTTCGACCTGCGCGTTCGCCAATTCGAGGCGGGCCAAGGACGAGCTGAACGTTTCGTACTTGTATGGGACGATCGGTCCGTTGTTGGCAATCAGATGTGCGAGCAGCGGTGCTTGCTTCAGCGCCTCCCATAAAGGCTCGATGTAGGGGCTATAGGACGCGTTGTGGGTGGTGTCGCCTTGGGTCTGGTGACGACGACGCGTCGCGATGCGTCAAGGTGTCCCAAAAAGAGGAATCAGCACCAGCATACGGCAGCATGTTGCGAAGGGCGCCTCTTTGGAAACTCACAATGGCGAATGTCTCAAGGTTCTTACTCTTCTTGACAATCTCGGCCATGCCTTGCATCTCCTTCTCCTGAAACCAGCCATAGTCGACGAGCGAGAGGATGCGGACCTTGTCGCACCTCTCCTGGTCCTTACGTAGCGCCTCGATTGCCCACCCGACGATGGTCTGCATCTCTTCCTGGGCCTTGGGATCGACATCGACTTGGGCGGGTCCACTGACGTCCCAGCCAAAGACGACGCGCCCGTGGCTATCGAGTTGTGAGGTCGGTTCGACGACAGGTGGGGGCTTGACTTCGGGGAAGAACTCGAGCAGATCCCTGTTGAACTGGGCCTGCGCGGCTTCGAGCGATTCGTAGGCTTCGGAGCTGAATGCTTCGGGTATGAACTGCTGACTGATGGTTGACATCTCTTGGGTCGGGCAGGGGTGGGGTGGGGGGGGGGGGGGGGGGGGTGCAGAGGGGGGGATGGACGTGATCAAGAGCTGGTCACATCAACGAGCCTTTCGCAAAGCCTCGGAGTCCGATTGCAGCCACGGGTGGGCCGCCACCCTGGGGGTGGAGCGCATGCGCTTATAGAGTGGAGTAGGCGAGAGAATTGCCTGTTCGCTTCTGCACCTTATTCGTTTCGCTCGAACGGCAGTGTGCTCATTAGTCCCACTACTCAAAAACCCCAAACGACCGTCCGAGCGCTTCAAATTCTGAAGTTTAGACTTTGTGAAATCGCTCGCGCCTTCCTCTTTGGGTTAGGCTCGATCGCGATCACTTCAGTTTTTGAAAAGCAAACGCGTTTGAGGCGCTTTCAAAAATCCGACCTCAACCTCGGATTTTTGGACAGATCTGTTCACTTTTCATTTTATTTCGTGATGTAGATTGTGAAGGTCACGTGAAACGTCGAGCGCCGGTCCCTCTCTAAATGAACCTGTCGCGCTCGGTGCGTGAGTTCGCCCGTGTCGCCCCGCCCGATCGTGTCCTCCATCCACCACACCCTTTCCCGACGCGCGACGCGCGACGCGACAGCCCCACTCTATGGCCCGATATAGTCGACCGTCGGATCACGCACGACACGAAGCTCGGACTCTCCAACGCCAGGCCATGATGTATCTGCGCTTATACCAAGTCTTTCATCGCCGTCACCAACGAATGTTCCGCATGGTTTTGTTGCTGCAAGTGCATCGCCTTCTTCGACGCGCCTGCGAGCTTCGCACGTTGATCGAAACTCCGACCGAGCGCGGTCCTTACAACAATGTCCCCAAGACTCAAGACAGTCTAGCTCTCCTGCTCACACAGCCAAACGACCGATGGTTCGAGAGCAAGCTGCGCATGTCTAAGACATGTTTCGAGTACTTAGTGCAACTGCTTTCCTCCAACCCGGTGTTCGCGCCGCAACCCACCGGTCGACCGCAACGTCCGGTACGCGAGCAGATCGCGGTGTTTCTGGCGTACATGGGGGACCCCACCAGCAAACTCGGATCAGCTGTTCACACCGGCATAGGCGAAGGATCCGTGTACCAGTACATCGATCGCGTGTCAGATGCACTCTACCATCATCTCCCCCAGGTGATACGTTGGCCTACGGGTGCGGAAGCAGCACGAGTCTCGGAGGCACTGGAAGTTGACAAGTGTATAGGGGTGATCGACGGGACTCTGCTTCCATTAGCTACAGCCCCTTTTGCAAAGGATCGAATGACGTTCTACAATGGGCGCAAGAAGATGTACTGCGTAAGCATTCGTCCTGCTCAGCGCTCCACTGCTCTCATCCGCGTTTGAAGCGTCGCTGATCACGTCTCGTCAATAATGGTGGCGCGTCCTCTTCTCAGCTGAACATGCAGGCAACTGTCGACGACAAGAGGCGTTTCACTTCAGTTGATGGCGGCTTTCCCGGCATCCGACACGACAATGAAATGTTCCGGCAGTCACAGATTTGGCGAAGGCGCGATGTGTACTTCCGTGGCCGCAAGTTCTTGCTCGGCGATAAAGGTGCGTCGGAGCCGAGTCGATCGGCGATCGCACGACGAATTGGACTACTACTGAACAAGCTAGGTTCCGTGCTGTTGCGCGATTTCGTATCAATAGGCTATGCACAATCCGCGGTCCTCATCAGATCGTTCAATCAGACCGAAATGAATGCGATGAGCCCACTTGAACAACGCCGCGCCAATAGCTTCAACAAGAAGTTCGCCTCGAAGCGTATCGTGGTCGAGCACGCTTTTGGCGATATCAAGGACAAGTTTCGATGGCTTAAACTCTTGGCGGGCATCTATCACACGCCTATGTGGAAGTATGTTAGTGCTCTTATGGTACTTCACAACCTTCTGATAGATTGGAACGACTCCGAGGGAGCCATGGCAGAATGGATAGAGAGAGGACGTCATGGCGAGCCTCCATTAATTCGACCCTCAACTCCGGAGGACGTGGAGTTTCTCCGAGCTCGAGATCAACAACAATTAGGTCCGATGGCACCGCGCCCAAATGATGCCGCGATTGGCAAGACGACACGCAACCGAGTCAAATACGCGTTTCAACAGGCGGGGTAGGATAGTGCGGAGAGGATAGTGCAGATGTCACCGAGGCGATGGCGCCCTCAGGCACCTTCATGGGAGACTACCAATTGTACTGCGCGCATGAGCATTTGAGATATTCGATACACTATTGTTGTTACATAGCTTGAGTCACGATAAAAAAAATCAGGCGATAGCTGAGAGCAGGAATCAAGACATTGGACACTACACGGTTATTTCACCCTCCCTGACTACTGCTCTGCTCTTACGCCACTCAGTCATCTTCATCAAGCAACTCGTCATTGAGGCGATTCAACCGCGCCCTGGCTATGGCCTCACGCTCAACATCACCTTCATCCTTGAAAGCCTGGAGTCGTTCCGTCCAACGTTTGATAACCTCAAATCGAGCGTCCTTCGCCTTCACCTTTGCCTCATCCGCGTCAATCTTCGCCTTAGCGGCGGCGTGCTCGGCAACTACCGTCTCATTCTGAAAACGGCCCTTCTCGATATCGGTGATGGTCTTGATGAATCCATTGAATACAGGGTCTTCGTTGTTCGCGGAAGATTGCGGCTGCCATAGTAATGTAAGGGTCCGAAGCACGTCAGTCAGGCACGGTCTTGTTTCAAATCCAGACACGACGCGCAAATTACCTTGGCTCGAGCCCTCCCCTTCCCTTTGATCACCTTGCGACGCGTGTCTTCGTCCTCAGCCTCCTCCGCGGCAAGAGTTTCTTTGTCCTGAAGCGCTTCCTCATCGTCGTCCTCGTCGGTGCAAGACTGGGGCTTCGCTCGCTTCCGCGTGTTCTTGGGAACTACACCACCCAATTCCGTCAGGGCGAAGTCGCGCGTCAGGTGCTCGGTATCCTTGACCGGAGATTCCTCCCAGTATGAAAACCATTCTGAGGTGTAGAACTTGAGAAGAGCCTGGTTGGCTTGGTCCGCAAGTAGTTCGCCCTGAGATAATATTATCAAAACACAATCAGAGACATGAGTGTTATGGCGCGCATGGGCGCACGCGCGCAGGGACGCGGACCCAACTCACGCGGCTTGGGCGGTCGTCATCTTCTCGAGTCTCTTCGTCCGGACGGCTCCCACCAGTAACATTGAACGCTTCCAAGCATGATTTGTACAAATCTTTATCGCGCTTGATCAAATTGTAATACGAATCAAATTTGCGATACGATCCCGCTCTGTTCAGGCGGGGCTCCGCCTGTAGTTCACTGCAGATACGCACCCGTTAGTCATGTGAGGAACAGACAGTGGGTTCTGAGACTCAGCGTACCTTTCTCCACCAAACGGTCTGCATCTGTTTGAAAAAGAGCCAGGGCGGCAGACGTTTGCCATGTTTAAGCATGGTGATATGCTTCGCGCGTTGTATACTATCGTCAATGCTCATGTATTCGGAGCCCGAGTCGCTGCTGTCGCCGTCGAAATTATCCATCTCATTGAAGACGAGCTCGTATACCATGCGCTTCTCGTCGTCGGTGAACTGCTCAGGGTGTGACGAAAGCCAGTTTATAGTCAATTGCCTCTATGAGAAGCCCGTGTTTGACGATGAATAGATAAGAGTCTTCGCCCGACGATTCGCCCCTCTCGATAGACCAAGATGAGTATGCACGTGTCTCTATTAGAATGCAATGAATCTCCTCTATACCCTACTTGAAAACAACATGTGGAGATTCGTATGCCAATGAGATTGCCAAAGATGAGGGCTGGCCACGGCCGAATAATGGGTTCAAGGCGATCACGCCTAGGCGACCTGTGGTGTACCGCCATCTTTGCCTTCTTCCGCCGCTGCCGCCGCCGCTTGTCGTGCTTGTAGCAGCTCTTCTTTACGTATCCTCGTGTTGCGTTCGACCTCGGTCTCGGGTACGAGATAGTCGCCGCCGTAGAGGCCGATCAAGGCAAAGACGAAAACACCGAGCGAGATGTAGAGCCTTGTTCTCGGCGGTAGGACTGAGATTATGGTCGTCAGCTCGTCGACAGCAAGAATGAATTCATTCGGTGTTAGACTGACCCAAATAAGACTCCCACACGTTCCTCTGTTTGACCGTCTTCGCCCTGGCCTGTGCTACCAAAGGCGGTTCGGCCCAATTGTTGAGCTTGAGCGCCTCGAGACCTTCCTCCCTTTTCTTGCCCTTCTCCTTGGGACTCATCAACAGCTTCGAAGACCCATCCTGGTTGAGGGGTGGCGGCGGGGGTAGCTCGGATGGGCTCGGATGGACGGGATGGGGTTTAGGAGCTGATTGCGAAGCTCGGGGTCGAAGGTAGAGCGGGATCGCCTTTCTCGCTTTCGAAGCTGCAGAGAGTGTAGACGAGGTCGTCGAGAAGCACCTTGTACCCCTTGGGAGCATGGTTGTGCGATTGAAATCGCCTTTTGCGACGAGGTTGAGTTGGGTTGGGGAATGGGAGTGCAAAACCTGAACTCGGAGTCAAGTCTGATCTGATCGATTTGGAGCGCCTCGCACGGACCGCCTTGTGATAGTTTGTGACCGGCCGGCGCGATAGTGCGGCGCGGCGGATCGCGGCTGCAGCCATGTAGCCGGCTGCGAAATCGGGCGCTGGGCATAAACGTCCGCTCCGGCCGATATACGCGCTGCCTTCTCCCGACTTCATAGGTCGTGCATACACCCATCGGCTCGAGTGATTGAGATCAGCAGCTTGGGTTCGTCATGGCAGAGCAATCTCCGGTCGACATTAGTGAGTTGAGCTTCCATCTTCGCGCGACCCCGGCGTCACACGCCATCTAGACCTCGGTGAGGGGCGGGATTCTTTCGCTGAACCCGACGAAATCGATACCCGGTTTAGCTAAATGCGGATCACGTAGAATGAGGCTGGAATTCGACGATGTATTGCTTGGTTCCTTTCTCTCCGTTCCTTGGACCGAAAGACGTGCCAGAAAGACGTGCCAGATAGGGCCTCTCGGACCCGAGCTGACCCCCGCCTCATTCTTCTCAGCTCAATCTCGCTACGACACGAGTACATATGGTCAGTTCGCGCTCTGGCTGTCGTCTCAAAATCCAGATGAACCGGATTGATGACCTTGACAACCCGTTGTGTTCCCCAGTCGGCCGCCTCAAGCATTTCGCCTCCATCACCTCGCCCCTGACACTCTTGGCTTCGTCGACCGAGCTCGCAAATGCCCAGCGCTTCCTCCGCGAATACCAAGATGGTGTGGGAGAAGGGAGAAAAGCATGGGGGAAGGAAGAAGAGTACGGGCTGTGGAAGAAGAAACAGCGTAAGCGCGGTCACTTGCTTCGTGGCTAATCCTGCCGAGCTGACAATTTTCTATTTCTCGTCGTTTCAGTCGTCGAGAGTTCTATACATCCTGGTGAGCCCCTCGTATTAGTCATTTTTCGGATCGGTACTAGAACTGATCTTCTGGACCCACTTGAAACTCGTAGACACCGGCCTCCCCGTGCCATTACCTTTCCGGCTGTCGGCCTTTGTCCCGACAAATTTGCTCATCGTCGGTGGCATGCTCATGCCCAATCCGACTATCAAGAGTGTCATCTTTTGGCAGTTCGCCAACCAGTCCCTCAATGGTGGGTGATGCTTTCACGACCTTGTACCTGGTAGTTGCTCCAATCGGGTCGACACGTGGCTAATGCGATATCTGCACGTTCGCACAGTCGCCGTCAACTACTCGAACGCCAACAAGTCCATCTCGATGACCAACGCCGAAATCGCCAAGGCCTACGCCTCAGCCACGATTGCATCCTGTACGATTGCCGTGGGGCTCACCTCGCTCGTACCTCGACTGCGATCCCTTGCACCTTCGACACGAATGCTGCTCGGCAAATTGGTGCCCTTCGTCGCCGTTGCGTCGGCGGGTTGCGTCAACATCGGTCTGATGAGGTGGAAGGAGATACGAGACGGTATCTCGATCTACAAGCCCAAGGATGCGGTGACCGGCCGAGTCAGTGACGAAGTCTTGGGCAAGAGTTCGATTGCGGGCAAATATGCGATCGGGCAGACGGCGGCGAGTCGCGTGTTAACCAACATGTGAGTTGCCCCAGCGGCCTAAAGGTCAAGCCGGTCTCGAGACTGGTGCTCAATATATCCTTGTTATTGCATCCAGTCCGACTCTCATTCTCCCGCCTTTGATCATTACGCTCTTGGAGCGAAGAGGAGCTTTCGATCGACCCAATGGGAAGCGGTTATCCACGGCGCTCAACCTTGGTCAGTCTTTTCCCGCACTCCCTTCTTCTCTCGCCTTCTTTTCTCATCTTACTTCGCTCGTCTATAGGTTTGATCGGCTTGTCCTTGCTTGTATTCCTTCCCCCTGCGATCGCCGTCTTCCCGCAACGAGGCGCGGTCAGTCCCAAGAAGCTGGAGGAGAAGTACCACGACTTGCCTTATGACCATGTCGAGTTCAACAAAGGGTTATGATGTTGTTATGTGCGTAATCATGTTTACGGGACTCTTGCAAGGTCGTCTACACGTAATCAGTGCCTCGCACTGGAGCCAACGTGAAGTGAATACGCTATCCCGACCGCGAGGCCCGGGATGCACCGTCTGCAGTAACGATGGAATTTTCCTTTGCTTTCAATTTGCAGTACGTGGGGAGCTTCCTGGCAGCCCAATCAATCATGCGTCATGCTATCATGCGGAAACCCTCTGCCTCCCCCGATGCACAATGCTCCGCCCCGGGCATTACTTCTTCCCGATGACCTTGTCCTTGACGTCCTCGGCAACCTGCTTGACCTTGTCCCAAGCCTCGGAAGCACTCCCACCGGTCGTGTCTTTTCCCAAGGGGTCCTTGCCCACCCTCTCAGCATGAATGACCTCTTCCGAATGCGAAGGGTTCTCGAGATGATCGAGGCCCGGAGGCTTGCCTGCGCGGTGCTGTGATGCGGGATCGAACGACATCGGGGTCGTGCTGAACGACATGCGAGGCGCACTGAGACGGGAAGGACAAGGTCCATGTGGTCAGTTGGTCTAGATCAATGTACCGCTGGTCATGACCTGTAACTCGATGGCGAGCAGTGAGCTCCGGACTGGGTACCACCCGCGATCCCGATCTCGGCTCGCGCGAAACCGAGGAGCGCTGACGGGTGACGTAACGATGTGGGGGCACGAGCCGAGCACCACACACTGTAGCGAAACTCACATGACGGCTGAACGCGAGACGGT
Source organism: Microbotryum saponariae (assembly GCA_900102585.1). Taxonomy (NCBI): domain Eukaryota; kingdom Fungi; phylum Basidiomycota; class Microbotryomycetes; order Microbotryales; family Microbotryaceae; genus Microbotryum; species Microbotryum saponariae. The sequence continues at coordinate 781,430 of FMWQ01000047.1, read as the reverse complement.
GCGACGAGAGATGAGGGAGAACATGATTTGCAGAAAGTAGACGGAGTGGTTCTTGAGCTTTGTCTTTCTGCTTGAATGGGGCTGTTGTGGGTGTGGGGAAGCACAAGAGGCGAATTAAAAGTGGCGCGAAGGCGACCTCGAGCAACGCACCTCCACGTAGCTCCACGTCGCACCGGTGACGCAAACGACCAGCTCGCCTTGACCGATGGGATCGACAAATCGAGACGACCACAGGTACCCACGTGATACTCATTTCTCGCTTCAGGCCTCAGGGCTGTGTCGATCCGACCCTGGTCCTCGATTTCCGATCAATTCCGTGCTAGTGGGTTAGCACGGGGGGGCGGCCCCTCTTTGAATTCAGGAGCTTCCTGTCGCGCGCTGATGGCGGTGGAGGTAGATTTCTCCACCCAGGCCCATCTCCCCCCTCATCTTTGAGACGCTAGCCTCTTTTTTTGAACGGATTTCCAAATTCTATGATTCAGACAACACGAACGTGAGTCGAGCGCTGCGAAAAGCCGAGCCTGGCACCACGAGGCGGTCGGAAACGCTACGACTGGTGTGTCCGACTCCAAAATCTGCCACACCCTCCTTGACTCATCCCTCTTCGGTGTCGTTGCGGTAGGTGTTTACTAGCACTCGGGCGCCGGTCCGGATGCAGCAACACGACGGACTAGTTATTTTCCGCCGCACTCAGAAATACCGCACCAAGCCAAGCATAAGCAGTCAGGTCGGTCGTTTCGGTCAGTTCGGTCAATTCGATCAATTCGGTAATTTCGGACAGTTTGGTCGGTCCACCCCCGCTCTTTGGTTCCCGCTCTGATCTTCGACTCAACGGCTTGTTTCTGGCAAGACACGCTGTGGCGGCGTACAAGGCGATTCGCACTTTGAGGACCGCGGTTCTTAAGGGGTCACGACCTCAGCTCTTCCTCAATAACCGATTGGCTGCGAACTCGATGACACCTCCGGGAACGATACAGCGAAGGGACGATCGATGCGACACAAGCGTGAAGGGGTATTGGAGGAGCCATGAATGGTTTCGTTTATAAATGACGTGACCTCGGCACCGGGGGAAGAGGCAGGCTAGCGGAAGTGGCTCAGGCATACGAGCTCACACATTTCTCTGGCACTCCAACGACTCAGCAGGCCTAACCCCACAAAGGGGAATGAGAACAATTCCGGGCGTGAGAGCGCATGTGTTAGTTATTGAATTCATTGTGAGCTTACCGTGGATCGATACAGCCGAGGACGAAGCGAAGGCCAGCAGTCAAGGCGAGGTGTCACAAATGGGATCTCGCGGGGACTCGCGCTCTTGGCTCACGTGATCTCACCCGGTCCACGTGACCTCCGCTCACTCGGAGTACGGGTTCTCGCCTGTCGCACGTGACTACGTCTTGATCACATGATCTCGCTTGGCTTACATCAGCTCACTTGGTCACATGGTCACGCTTCGGGTACATTGGGTTTATACATGTGATCTTGCCTGGTCCATGAGGTCTTGCCTGGTCCACGTGATCTGGCTCGGGCACATGATTCCGTTTGGCTTACATCATCTCGCTTGATGCACATGACTTCGTTTCATGGGCGTTCCTTTGTATTCTACCCTGTGTATGAAAGGTGTCCAGTGCGATAGCTTGCTTGTCTTTCTCTTTTCTGCAACTGGAATCTCGACTCAGATCACACCCTTGCTCTCGCCCCTTTCCTGGCCTTCAGTGGAAGTCCTTGGAACACCTTCGACTCAGCCTTCGTCTCTCGCCCTTGTCTGAGCCCCCTCGTCCGGCTCGCCTCTTCCATCCTCGTCCTTCGTGATACGAGGATGATCAAGGGGACGCCTGCGGGATTTGGCAGATGTCGTGGGTGGGAGGGCGGTGGTGTGAAGGAAGTAGAGAGATCCTAACTAGTAAAAAAAAGTGTCGATCCGCGACCCATGTACCTAAAATCGCTGTTTTTGTCTGTGTTGCGGGCCGAAGGGCCGCAAGTGGTGAATGTATCAGTGTACTGTTGAGTCTGCCGCACCTGCCTGTGGTATCGGCGTCCCAAGCAGAAGTCATGTACGACCCTTTATGCATTTTTTGGACCATAAAAGTAGAGCTACAGCCCGACTACGATTTTTGTCGAATTTTGACATGGTGGGGACTATTGAGCAGTTTGTGTAGGATTTAATGTATAGCAAGCGCGTGGGTTTGCAGGACACTTCTTCTACAGAGCTCAGGCGTGGTCTCGCTGTCGTTGACGCGCGGACGCGGGCGCCGCTACGCTGCGCGATGCCCCGTCGATCACGTGACGTAACTCTGGCATCCCGATACCGGTTTTAGGGGCTCAACAACATGAGATTCCAGGCGCTGTGAATACTCCCGCGCTACTCTCTCTAATTTTCGCCTTTTCCCTCCCACTCCTATCGAATTTTCATGACAACCGCGCCAAGTCTTTGGCGCGAGGGTAGCGCCGTACGATAGCGTACCGCCGTACTGCTCGAGGTTGCTCGAGGGCCCGCTGCTCGACTCTCCTCTTCGTCCCGGTCCCATCAACAGAATCAGCTCCCCGCGCATAATGACAACAACTCAACCGATCTTGGTATTGTGACCCGTATAAGCGTCCGCCGTACAGCTTTGTAGAACGGACAGCGTGGTCAGCGCGATGGCCCGATGGCCGAACCGACGCTGAGCTCGCCCCACCACCACCTCTTCCCGCGCAGGGCAAGTGCACAGGCCTTGAATCGCGCTCAAACCACTCAAGCCCCACGTTCCCCTCCGCGACTACCTCGGCCCCAGATGACCGTGTGTACCCACTGCAAGGCTCGGCACTGGGAGTGCGAAAGGACAAAGTCGACCGGACACTTCAGCACGTGCTGCTCGCAGGGCAAGGTGCAGCTACCTCCCTCTCTCCGGCCCAATCCCGACTTTCAACAGCTACTTGAAGGCTCGGATAGCGGTCAGTCTCTCCGTCCAACGACATTCGTCTGTAGTAGACCAACATGCTGAACTGTGCGGCACACCTACACAGAAGCTAAGGCATTCCGGCGTTCCGCGAGAATGCCCGGTCGTACAACAACGCGCTGTCGTTCACTTCGCTCGCTGCCCACTTTGACCAGACTCGACCAGGCACTCAAGAACCCCGCATGTTTCAGGTATTTTGTTGCCTTTACCATCGACTCGGGCACTCTCGGCGCCCTAATTACTGCCGTCAATCAGCGCCCAACCTTTGCCAAAACATGGCTCATCTGCCCGGCCGAGGCCACCGACACTCAACTTGGACCCGACGGCGCAGACAGTCGCATACAAAGATCTACTTTGACCAAGCTCGACTCCATGTTGGGCACCGGACATCGCTTTGTGAGGGAGCTCGCATCGGCCAAAGCCCGCGCAGGTTGGGTTACGGCCAAAGAATGGGTCCTGCGCCTCTGTCTAACACCTGGCCGGGACCGACGCACCCACAACCTTCCTACGTGGAGCACGGAAATGGCGATGCCCATCTGCGATTCCGACACCAACATGTGAGGTCGTGGACCGCAAGACCTTAATCTTCAGGCGCACGGTGATCAATGTCCCGACGGTCGGCCCACGTACCAAGTTGTTAGCTCGCTCCATCCGTCTGCGATGCCTCTCCGTTCCCCACTCCTATTCCCTGCAGGAGAAGATGACTGCCTCCCCAACATTCCTCTTTGCAGTTCCAACCAAGCTGGGTCACCCTTCGTCGACGAAGAGGATGAAGACGAGGAGGAAGGGGACAAAGAGAATAGTGATGGTGAACGTAAGCGCCTTCGGCTCTTTCTCGGATGTTCCATTCTGTTAAGACGCACGCACAGACTGACATTTAACGTTTTAACACCTAGGACGAAGCTCAAATAAAGGGGGGTCGAGGTGGCGAGTCTCGCGTTCACAATTCTTTACGTACTACTTGCACAAACGCGACGAGTACTTCTCAATCCCGCATTGCACCCAACGTGCCTTCCTGGCGTTCGTGATGACGGATACTCCCACGTCGAGACCGATCGACTCAACTTACCCCAGTTGCATCAAGAAAGCCTCCGCCTCACCACGGGCCAAGGTATCATCACCTTGACCCCGGGTCAAATTGGATGTTCGGTGATTTTGGGCTCAACGTTCAAGAATAGACCGCGCGAGAACACGCAGCATTACCAAGATGCGATGGCATGCGTCGTCAAATATGGAAAGCCTTCGCTGTTCATCACGGTAACGTGCAACCCCGAATGGCCGGAAATCAAGGCTGCACTGGGGCCGAACGACCAAGCATGCAACCGACCGGATCTCATTGCACGAGTGTTTGAAGCCAAGTTGAACCGACTCTGCGACGACGTTTTTGGCAACAAGCAACGGGCAGGCTGTTTGGGCGATGAATGGAGAACTGTTTCTTTGCTGTACTTTGTAGTATGTTTTCTTAGCCTCTGTTGAATGTAGACTGTTCGATTCTCCTGCTATTTGAATTTCACCCTCCCGTTAATTTAACGGGTTCCCACTGGTACTCTTGCAAGGAAGAAAGCAAAATTTCATTATCTTGGTTGTTAGCCTCGTTTCAGAAAGTCTGGCTACATGACCGCAGACCTTGCCGCGACAGATTTGTCGGCCCCTGTTCGCAAGCGCAAGCTAGCCCAGGGGGGTCATCGGTCCGGGCCTCGGGGGAGTCGCTGCCTCAGTCGCAGGCTCGCAGCTTCACCAATCCGGCTGGGTGGACAAGTAACTGATCTCACCAGAGGAGGCGGAAGAAACGGTCCAGACCTAACGTTTAGTTTTGTTTCTTCCCGGTCACAGTGTGAATAATGATTGGATGATCTCGACCCGTCGAGTTTTGGTAGTCGGAGCCGAGACACGATCGGTCGGTCGCGCACTGGCGGCGCGAGCCGTCGCCAAGCTAAACGGGCCGCGGCCATTAGCGCTCAATTGCGCCGCTTCGTTATAGCATTCGGCACTAGTAGGTAGGAGATCAGCAATGGTCGTCAGGTACCCATTTGGACCGCCATGACCATGTTTCCGGGTAAGAGCCCCTATTGCATGCTGCCCGAGTCCTTCCAAGGTTCGATTCCAGCGGGATGTGCCCGGTGGATCCGTTCGCCGGGAGCGTTCGCACCGTTCGCTGATTGGCTGCGATAAGGAAACAGGCACAGGCCCGCTTTTGTTCGTGCCTGGAAGGTTCGCCAAACGACCCTTGGCCGGCACCGAAATCTTCCGACCCGCTGTATCGGCATCACGGAGCATGCCTGGGTGACTCAGCTGCCTGCCTCAACTTCTTCTGATGGGACTCTGTGAATTGTGTGCCGCGGCCCGCGACGCTTATAAGTTGCCGTTTAGCCAAAACTCGGGCAGCTCGGCTGGCAACGGTCGCCCTCATAACGAATCAACCGGTCTCTCAGTAGTGTCTAGGCTAATAAGGTGTTGTAAGACATTCATCCGAAGCAGAGCAGCTCTGTTTGACCAGATAAATCTCCTCTTCTCTCCGGGTGACCCAAAGTGGATCGTGCGGAGTCACCGGTTAAGACAGGACGAGCGGCCTTGGATTGGATGAGAAGCAGTAATAATGCAACTCGCCACTGAACCCTGCTGAAAAGTACTGGATCATTGGTCGGTACCGACCCTGATCTACTGGGCACGCGACGTGCTGCCGAGCGCCTAGTTGACGTGGCCCGAGCCGGATAGGAGTCGTTCGCTGGAGGGGCCTTGTCTCGGGCGGGGCCGTGCGCGGCGCCGCGTCGCCCAGACATCACCGCGATGCCGATCATGTCACGGGCCAACAAAAACCGGCGCAATTCTGGATGTGGTTAGCAGAAAGTGCTACACCAAGAGTTGCACCCCGGTAGGAGCGATTAGGATAGTTATGCAGGTACGTACTCTGCCGTGGGGCCTTGATCCCAATTATCAGGCCATCGTTTGGGGCAACTATTCTTAGCCTATCGCGCGCTGATCCCACTGCTGATCGAAAGGATGCCGGGCCGAATCGGTCGACAAGAGGTCCCGCCGGGCATCTCGAATCTCCGCCTTTCCTTCTCACACCCCTCGAGCAACAACCACTCGTTACCTAGTACCTACGAAGGCACTCCGCTTTGTAAGTCGCTTTTCCGGGGAGGTAGGGGGCAGCTGGCATTCATAGCAGCTCAGGTACAGGGAAAGCTGGGGCCTTTCGCGAAGAAGCCCGAGGCACCCCGTCTTGGTGCCTGTTGATTTCAATCGCTAATCGAATTCGGGTTCCAACATCCAGCTTATCTTTGCCGCGCGCCGCCCAGCCAGCGCCCAGTAATCAGTTCGGGCTCCCCTTCCCCTGCAGGCTTCTCCTCCGCTCTTTCTTTCTTCCTTCTCCACCCCACACCCAAAAAAACTTTGACTTCAGTCTCATCATGGTCAACGTTACGTACGATACAACAGGGACTCTTGTTGCCAATGTAGATGGCACTGAGACCGTGTACAATGGCGGTGACATGGCATGGGGTAAGTCGAAGATTCATTCCCGCTTGGTCGATACGGCCACTGACTTCGTCGACGGCAACCCGAACGGGAACCGAGCGCTGACATGCTAAAAATCGCCTCGATTTTGTTGTCGCAGTGCTTGTCTCCGGTGTTCTCGTCATGATCATGGTGAGTGTGGTCCATATCCTTCCCGGTGTTCTCGGACGGAGATCGACACGAGCCACGCCGCGGAGGAACCGGGCCGAAGTTCACGCCGCTGACCATGCCTCGCCTATCCTCCCTCGTTCACTCGATGCACAGTCCCCCGGAGTCGGTTTCCTCTATTCTGGTCTTTTGCGTAGGAAGAACGCCTTGTCGATGATGATGCTCGGTGTCCTTGTGTGAGTTTCGTCGCTTTCTTCCACTCTTCTCTGATCCCAGTGGTTATCCGGGCTTCATCCCAACCGGGCCGCGGCGATGATACGGCTTTTGATTCGATGGCGATAGAGGTCTGGGCGGTTTCTGAGTACCAACGGCCCTTTAACGCGAGACGATTCATCTTGTGAATGACAGTAGCTGAATTTCCGGTTGCAAATCTTGCCTTGTGTACAGCTATGCGGTTATTACAATTCAGTGGTTCTTTTGGGGCTACTCGTTGGCTTTTGTGAGTGCTGCTGTTGCCGCGTTTGGGTGGTCAACTCTGTCCAGGCCGGGCTCTTCCCTCATTTCCTTGAATCTAGATATACAAAGCGCTGACACTCTTCTTTATTCTCGCTGTGAACCATTTTCTTCGTGCCGGGATACAGAGCAGCACCGGCAGTTCCTTCATCGGCGACTTGAAGCACTTCGGCCTCATGAACGTCACGCTCGAACCATCCGCCGGGTCCTCCAAGATTCCTGCTCTGTTGTATTACTTCTACCAATCCATGTTCGCCACCGTGACTGTGGTTATTCTTGTTGGAGGTATTGCAGAACGTGCACGTATCCTACCGCTTCGTAAGTCGAAAAATTCGTTCGCGGACGGTGCGGGTCAAAAATTGATCGCCGTCGCTTGCTGGCCCCTGTACAGTCATTTTCTGCTTCTGCTGGGCCACCATCGTGTACGATCCTATTGCCAACTGGGTCTGGAACCCCAACGGATGGCTCTACAAGCTCGGCGAGCTCGACTTTGCCGGCGGAGGACCCGTCCACATCACCTCGGTCAGTTTATGGCGAGCCCCTGTTGGTGCAGAAGTCCCCGTTGTCCGTTGCTGACCCACGACGCTCTCTCACAGGGAACCGCTGGCTTTGCGTGGTCGCTCTACTTGGGCCGTCGTCGCGGTTACGGTACAGCCAAGCTCGCTTACCGCCCCCACTCGGTCTTCCAAATCATCCTCGGCACCGTCTTCCTCTGGTTCGGCTGGTTCGGCTTTAACGGTGGATCCGAACTCGCGATGAACTTGCGCGCAGTCCAGGCCTCGACTGTCACCAACATCGCTGCCGCTATGGGTGGAATCACCTGGTTCGCGATGGATTGGTTCTACACCAAGAAGTGGTCTGCTGTCTCGATGTGCTCCGGTATCCTCGCTGGTCTCGTCGGCATCACCCCTGCGGCTGGTTATGTTGGCTCTCCCGCGGCGTTGGCCATTGGATTCCTCACCGCGATTGCATGCAACTTTGGCACTGGCCTCAAAGTTCTGCTCGGAATCGATGATGCAGTCGACTCGTTCGCGCTCCACGCCATTGGCGGCTACTGCGGATCCGTCTTGACTGCGCTCTTCGCCGATAGCCGCGTCGCCGGATTTGATGGCTACACCGAGATTCCTGGTCAGTAATAGCAACTATTTGATTATTGCTTTGATTCAATCAGACTGACGCGTAAATGGGCACTGAACAGGCGGCTGGATCAACCACAACTACATCCAGCTTGGGTGGCAACTCGCCGGAGCGACGACGATCATGGCTTACACCTTCGTCGTCACCTACCTGCTCCTCTTTGTCATCGACCACATTCCTGGTCTCAAACTCCGAGCTACTGAGGACATGGAGATTCTTGGTATTGACGAGACCGAGGTGAGTTTCCCGTGAAAGGCTGCACTGTTACAGAACTCTTGAGCAGCTCAACTGACTCGATCGACCCCCTTAATGCAATGCACTCAGCTCGGCGAGAACGCCTACGACTTTGGTGAGTCGATAGCGTTCTAGACTTTTGGCATTCTTGAAAGCTGACCAGGATTGTCTTGATATTCACATTGCAGTCTTCCGCAACCGTGATCTTGAGAACGTGAGTTTCTGCTTCCGATAGAACATTGTACGGCTGAGAGCCAAGTCTGACCGCTCATCTACTGCACACCACCATAGCCCGAGGAATTCTCCGAATTGCACAACCGAGCAACTGGCGAAGACCTTAGCCGCCAAGTGAGCCATCACTCGTCGTCGAGCCACAACAAGGACATCAAGTCGCCCTACTCCGCTGTCCCCGTGACGGGGGAGAAATTGAGCGTTTGAGACGGAATGTAGAGACCACCACACCGAGTCGCCGGCTCTGACCAGCGCTGTACACTCTGGTATATCCAACCACTTTCCCCTTCTCTCTGACCTAGCGTCGCTTGTGCTTCTACCAATCTCGCATTCGTTTTTTTGGGGTATTCTTTGTGCTTCCTATATTTAATTACACATATGCTCTTTCAGCCGATATCATGACCAAGATACGACTGTACGATCCCTTTGAACTCCACTGCGATCGATCTGAGGCTCGGACGAAAGAAGTCTTGCGGATTGGCCCCGAAGAGTCGAGGGTCGATCCATCTCTGCCTACAGGAAGTTGGTGAGGATTAGCAGGAAAGCGGCTTCTGGGTATTTGATCAAGAGTGCGCGTTTGTTCAGTGAAGCCTGGCGATACGTACCAATCGTGGAGAGAAGACTGCGGTTGGATTAGACGCTCTTCGGTCTCTTATTCAGGAGGCGGTCCGAGCGCTTCTTTATCTTCCTCTCGTGGTGTGTGATACACCGCTCTACATGTCACATCCCAAATCCGGTCATTTTTTATTTTTTTGCTTCCAGGGAAAACCTCAATGCAATTGCCCTATGTACATAAGCCTACCGAGCAGGGTCGGCTCTGACGGAGAGGGAGATGTCACCGAATGTCAATGAGTTGGCGGGGTCACGGCGCTTTTAGTACGGTGGAGTGAAGCAAGAATCCGATGTATTTAAAGTCTGCTTCAGCCTGTCGGAGGGCAGCAGCAGCGTATAGTCCTGGTAGCAGAAGTATCAGCGGCATCGGACGGATCAGTGACAGCGGAGGGGTCGTCGGAAGTCCGGTACGACTGCGGTCTCCGAACTGGAGGTCGGGTCCGCTTGCCTGAGGGTCATTTTTGAGGCCGCAATCGAGGAACTCTCTCGCTGTTCTGCATGTTTCGGACCAAACACCGAGCGTGCTCACTGGACGGCCCGAAACCGCCAGGCGCCGGTGAAGACTCGCTCGACCGAAGACGACAGAGAATGCCAAGGCGTGCCTGATCCTTTATCGCGCGCGTCCCCCTCCCCCCGCCGCCTTTCGATAGCGCGCGATGTCAGGCGACTGCGGGCTGGAGGCGGCGCTTATTTCGGGGCTCGAGCCTCTCGCCGAAGTCGAATGTCCAAGTTGAATCACATGAGCCCTATCAGCTTCGCCCCCCTGATTGTTCCAGACAAGATCCGGTCCGTTATCAAGAGCTTTCCTCTCTCCCCACCTCTTGTGTGACTTTCCATTGGAACGCAAGCCATCGCTCCAAAGGCAAGAAATTTAAGACTGCCAGTGATCAGCGCGTGAGTTCCGTATGGCCACTTTCGCAAGTCAGCGCCCGAGCCGCGGGCAGATCGCCCGCTCCAGAACGTCGAGTCTACTTATCGTCCCGCCCGATTGATACGGTTGCTGATCACACGATTCTACGCCCTGCCCCTTCTTTCTTCATCCCAGTCTCCTTCACATTCTTCAAATAAGAATCACTCCCTCGCAATGGTCAATATTAGCTACGATGCCTCGGGATCTCTGGTCTCCATCTACGACGTGACCGCGTACGATTCCTCTGCTGGCGCCGAGGGCGTCGCCGTTTACAACAATGGCGACATGTCTTGGATTTTGACCGCAGCGGTGAGCCCTCGTTCCGTCCAGTTGAGACAATGACCAAAAAAATGAATAATGCTCTTCTTCGTGTTACAATAGGTCCTGGTCATGATCATGGCCGCTGGTATCGGGTATCTTTACTCGGGCCTGCTCAGACGGAAAAACGCGCTGTCAATGCTCATGCTTTCGATGGTGGTCTACTCGGTCGGTGCAATTCAGGTGAGCAACTGATCACTTTTTAGGATTTTATATCTAGCATCTGACACTGTAGAGACCTATAGTGGATGTTCTGGGGCTACTCACTCGCGTTCGGCGAAGGCTCAATGTTCATCGGCAATCTCAAACACTTCGGCCTCATCAACGTCCTCGACGCTCCTTCTGTCGGCTCGTCCAAGATCCCAGCATTGTTGTTCTGCGCCTACCAGTCGATGTTCAGTTCCGTGACAGGTGTTATTGTTATTGCGGGCTTTGCGGAGCGAGCAAGAATTCTCCCGATCATGATATTCACCTTCATGTGGTCCACGCTCGTCTACGACCCCGTCGCTTGCTGGACTTGGAACGCGACCGGGTGGGGCTTCCAAAAGGGCGTTCTGGACTTTGCCGGTGGAGGACCTGTGCACATGACTTCGGGAACTGCGACATTCGTCGTAGCGCACTACCTTGGCCGCCGACGCGGTTATGGAACGGCCAAGCTCGCATACCGTCCGCACTCGGTCTCGCACGTCGTTCTCGGTACCGCCTTGCTTTGGTTCGGATGGTTCGGCTTCAACGGTGGTTCCGAGCTGGCCATGAACTTGCGTTCCGTTCAAGCGGCCCTGATCACTAACTTGGCGGCGGTAAGCTCTTGTTGCTTTCCTCTGGCGCGCCGCGCATCCTATCATCGTCGCGTTCTTTTGGCGACCAGCCCTCCCTCTTTCCCTCTTTCCCTCTTTCCCTCTTTCCCTCGCCTCCCCGGTCCCCGTTCCTGCCCCCCACAAAGCTGGATTGTACCCATACCTCCCAACTCATCCTTCACTCGCATCTCCACCCGTACCCCTACGGACTTCGAACGCGATCGCTGACCTCGTCTCTGTCCTCCTCATCACGAATTGGCTGCGCAGGCAATGGGCGGCTTGACCTGGATGATGCTAGACTACTACCACACGGGCAAATACTCTGCTGTCGCGCTCTGTTCTGGTATCCTTGCCGGCCTCGTCGGCATCACCCCTGCAGCCGGATACCTCGGTGCCCCGGCCGCTCTGGCCGTCGGCTTCGTTACGGCGATCGTGTGCAACTTTAGCACCGGAATCAAGGTCTTGTTGGGCGTCGATGATGCGGTCGATGGGTTCGCGCTCCACGGTATTGGCGGTTTCACTGGGGCAATCCTGACCGGTGAGTCTTTTTTCTCAGACTTCTTTCTTCCAAATACTAACTCTAGACCCTCTTCCATTCACAGGCTTCTTTGCCGATTCGCGCGTCGCCGGTTTCGACGGCTACACCGTCATCGCGGGCAAGTTCAGCCCAGCATTCGTTCACCCGTCTTCCCAAGCTCACTCCCACTCCTCTCTTGTTCCAGGTGGTTGGATCAACAAACAGTATAAGCAAATGGGGTGGCAACTCGCGAGCGCGTTGGCGATCATCACCTGGACCGCAGTCTTGACCTATATCATCCTCTTTGCGATCGACCACATCCCCGGTTTACACTTCCGCGCGACGGAGGATCAGGAGATTTTGGGCATTGATGAGACCGAGGTGGGTCTCGGTTGCTGTGGATGGGTCTTTATCATCGAGACAGCGGTGCTGATTCTTCGAATCTATCGTGTGTCTATCATTCTCTCCAGTGCGGCGAAACGGGCTACGACTTTGGTACGTCTTCTTCAGACCCAAATGCTGCCTTGTTTCGATCCGTTCTGATACCTCCCTTATCCCCGAACAGTCTTCATGCGCCGCGACCTCGAATCGCCCGAAGACGTCGACGCGCTCAACAACGGTGCGTCGTCGACACTGAGTCGTTCCTCGTCCGGTTCCAACGCCAAGGTCCCCGCCGAGAAGGCCCCTCTCGGAGCGGCCGAGACGTTGCCGATTCAAACGATCTAACGCGCCATCTCCTCTCCTTTCGATGTGTTCTACTCCCTTATCGCACTCCGGCTTTCTTCGGTGTCAGTGTTTATGCCCCTCTCAGTTTTCCGCCGCGTCTATTAGTCTCGCACCGGGTTTGGGGGGGTTATTCGGCCCCCTGTCCTTTTTTCCGTCTTTGTCGTGAACTGTTCTGTTGAAATCCCCCATAGAAAGTGCTCTCTTCATTGGTCTATTACCCTGTACTTTCCGTTTGAAAATCGAGAGTTGGACTCGCGTGCGACGTTGTCGAATGAGGCTTTGGGTGGACCTAGTCCCGCGGGGGATCGTTCAGAAGGGTGTCATGTCACTTGAACCAAAGCTCCCCTACAGCTGCATCTGATCCTGTTTCCTCAATTGTTCCCTGTGACACCCGGAAAACGACCAAGCCGATCAGCACGCGAACGCACAAGTGTCGCGCCCACCTCACCTCCATTGCATGATCCCCTTTCCGCCTGGCACTGGACTCACCTGAGCGCGACGGAAAAGTCATCCTCGACGTCATCGTCGTCCCAGTTGTCCTGCCACAGCGAATCGAGCCCTTGTTTCTGCTGCTGTTGTTGCGCCTCCGTTCCTGCCGCTGCTGTTGCTGTTGCTGCTGCTGGCCCGCCGGCAGCTGTCTGGGCGGATTTGGATGCGAGGACGTTCGAGTACGTCGCCGAGTCATCCCAATCTGGACACGAAATATAACGGGATGATCAGGGACGGTATGGAGAGCAAGGGTGAGGGGGTATGGCTGACCCTGTGAAGCGAATTCCTCAAACTCGTCGTCCTCGTGCAAGGCCGGGAGTTGGTCCAACGAGGGGGAACTCGAGGCGGCTGCGGCGGCTGCGGCTGCCGGTGTTGTTTGGGCCTCTTTGGAAGTGGACGAAGGGGAGGTGCCGGACATGGTGGCGGAGGTGATGGTCGTGAGCAGGCAAGGAATGGGTTGATGACGCGTCGTCGGGTGGTGGGCGGCTGAGCTTGGGACTCGATTCGATGACCCTTGCAAGCGGTGCGATGCACGCCGCGGCTTGGAGAGTTGACTAGGTCGGTCGTGCCAAGTGTGGTGGCCAACGGTGGAGGCTGGTTGGGGTGTAGCAGGAGGTGAGAGAGCGCACCGACCGGACCCGAGTCGTCGGCTGTGGTCGGCTGTCGTCGGCTGTCGTCGGCTGTCGTCATTTTGAGCGAGTTTGGGCGCGTGGGCGTAGGTGGGCGTGCTCGCGCGCTCGGACCTCGTCTCCTCTCTGCCTCCTGCCACCTACCGCCAGCCGAGCCTAATAGCCCTTCAGAATGAGCCCGATCCCAGCCAATGACCACTCGAACAAATCCAAGCGCTTTCATGTCCACATCACGGGCTTCGGAGTGAGTCCATCCACCCCGCCTCGAGAGGATCCCACTCGACTGCCCCACCCTAAGTCATCTCATCGCGCTGACATCCCGGAGCCATCGTGCGCAGCCGTTCGGAGATCACACGATCAATCCTTCGTGGCAAGCGGTGAAGCAACTGCACCAGACCACACTCGAATCACGCCCTGCACCCCTCGCTGCATCCTCCTCGCGGAGCAAGTCCTCGATCACCGCCATTTCCCCACCCTCGTCGAACGGATCATCGTCGACCCGACCCATCCACTTCAGCTCGACCCTCATCCCCGTCACCTACGCCTCCTCCCTTTCTATCGTTCCCGCACTGCACACCACCTCCACGGACCCCAAGCCTGATCTCATCATCCACGTCGGTGTCGGCGCCCCTTATTCCCTGACCCTCGAAGCTCTCGCGCGCAAATTCAGCTATGACAAACCCGATGTCGACCAAACCTATGCGCCGTTGGACCACGAGACAGGTCATCGAGGGTTTACCGGGTTGGGCGAGGTCTCTGATCGGTCGGACGAGGTATTGCATTCGAGGATCGATATGGACAAGGTTTTACGAGCCAGTCGAGGTGAAGGGGGTGGGGTCGAGTTTTTGAGGATCAGCAAGGATGCCGGTAAGTCTCTCTGGCTGTTAACGAGTGGAATACTTCTCATTGACGTGTTATTCCTCAGGCCTCTTCCTATGCGAATTCACTTTTTACGCCTCAATGGCCTGGGCCAAATTCCTGGCGACAACACATTACAACGACGCCGAGACCGCTCGGCGCGATGTCGACGGGATCGGTTCCAACGAAAAGCGCCAAGAAACACCCGTACAATTCATACATGTACCACCGTGGGTACTTGCCCGAATTCCAGGACGGTGCACGTCGCGGGAAGCTGACTGGGCTCCCTGCATGTCTTCCACAGCGTTGGATTGCCTTATTCCCTTCCCGAATTGACGCAAGCTTTGCGGATCATCATTTGGGCCATCGTCAACGAGGGAGGATTATAGTTTTATTCATCCGTAGATTGATGAGTTCAGATTCACCCGCACGCGTGTATGCTCAATCGTCGAAATTTCAGCAAGGAGCGACCGTCGAGCCAAAGAACAAAACATGATCTTGAAACGAACAAGATGGAACCCGTATGGCCCCGCTACAGACAAATCACACCCGAGACCCCTCATAAAACATATGCCAGCCTCCCCCTACTTGTTGACCAACTCCTCCTTCTCACTCTTATACTCCTCCTGACCCATCCTCCCCGCCGAAGTCTTGGTCTTGGCACTGTCGATGGGCACCAGGATGGACTTCCAACGATCGCCTTCTTCGCTGCGAGTTCCTTCGGGGTCGATCTCGTTGAGTTGACGGAAAATGTTGGCCATCGTATTGCCTGAAGGGTCGTGGTTGGCGTAGATGCCGTCAAAGCCACCTTCTTTGACCTGAAGGAAGCGGTTAGGGCGTTTTGGATCAGTCATTCAACAATAAAAAAAGTTGGGGTTCTATACTCTCCCAAGTTAAAAGGAACTTACGACAAACATCTCGTGCCAAATCTCATAACCACGATCCTCGTACCCACCGAGGTTGTAATAATCCGTCCACACCTTGGAGTGTAACGGGCCCCTCGCAAACTTCCATAGATCCTCCTTGCTCCTAAACACGGCGACGGCCTTGAATTTGTTGTTTCTCCATTCGGAGGTGCCGAGGTACATGTCAACGTTGAGCAGACCCGAGTCGGGGTCGGCGGAAAGTTGGGCCCACATCTCGTTGAACGCCTTGCCCAATTTTTTGGAACTCGATGAGAAACGACCAAAGGGTCCATGGAAACGGGCACCAATCATGAAGATGACGAACTCGGGAGATTGGACTCGACCGGTCGTGGGATCTTCTTCACCTCCTGGCATGCGGGCCATCCACTTACCCGGCATGACGCGGTCAAGATCGGGGGACGTGCTCAGACCGTAATGAATCATGGTTGGTTTGACCCATGGCGCGAGAATGAGGAGCAGCGGTAAGACCCACTTGGTCCACCACCACGTCGGAGGGGACGCGAGGGTAACGAGGTATTGCAACAAGGCGCCCAAGCCGAGGAAGGTCGTCAAGGGGATCGTGTCTTTGAGCATCGCCAGGCCCATCTGCGGGCTAGGACGCCGGCTCGCTCCATACGTCGCCTTGGGACGGCTCGCGTACGTCTTTTGGTACGGGTGGTCCGGGGAGATCGAATGGGCGGGTGATTTGGCCATGGCTGGGGTCGTGGGTTGTGAAGCTGGGGAGGCATCATCTCGGGTCAGCTGTCGCGGAGTCTCGAGGGTCTCGCTGGGGCCCCACTCACCGTTACTGGGGTTGGGCAGGCCTTCGGGATGCTCGTGCAAGCAAGTGCCAAGGATCACAAGCCAAGGGTCATAAGTAGACCTAGGTGGGGATGCAAATCCTTGCGTGTACGAAAGGTTTTCGATGACCAAAGAGATGATGGAAGGCCCAGAAGAAGCGGGGAAACGGGTGCAAACATTAAGAACCCGAGGCGCGGCTCGGCGCCGGCGGGCTTCGGCCATCGTGTGCAACGGCATCGCGAGCGTATCACGTGGCATACAACTGGGGCGGAAGTGACCGATGGTCCCTACTAGAAGGTCATGTCGAAGCGACGAATTTGGGAAAGTTGGCGCTAACTCGAGATTCAAAAATAGACAATCCGGTGCTCAGAATCCTCGGATGACACAGAGTCGAGGCTGAAGACTTCGGTTTCAGCTCAACTTCGTCTTGCAGCTTTAGAGGCCCGAGCTTTTCAACTGTATGCGATTAGATGTGGTTCGCGATGGGACCACATACACTGTCTTGGGAATACAATCATATGTATTCAACGTCCCTCCCTGGCACAAATCGCTCCTAGGATATCGTCGCTGTGGCATCTGATGAGATCCCCCTCGGCAAATAGAAGGTTCGCGCCGCGCCGAAAAACGTGAGCTTGGACCTCAGTCCCGAGAGCGAACGGTAACGAACAACTCACTTGCTTTCTGTGTCTTTCGCAACTTCATCGCCGCCTTGCATAGCTCCGGGCACAACCCACTTTTCCTGTTCAGGTCGGGATCGAGCCATAAGCCGAACACGTTAGAACGACGGTCGCGGCAGCTTTCGGCGGCGGAACAACTTGGGTTTTGCGATGCTCACGTGATACCGTTCTCTTTCTCGGCACAAGCAACGGCACAAACCTGCGTATTGTTCCACGGGTCGGCCTTCTCTAAAGCCACTGCAGCGGCGATTCCAGCCGTGCTCTCTGGGTGCGAGGTGCTGGTGTTCGCTGAAGTACCCGACGTTGTGGTGCCGTCACTCGAGTTTTTATGACCGAACCACGAGAAGGGACTGCCAGATCACGCAACAGATGGCGTTGTACGTTTGAGCTGATCAGCGACGCGTCCTGAGCCGAGGCAATGAGTTTGGACGCACTTTAGAAACTTACCGAACCCGCCGAGTGACAGGGGGTCCGGTGTCGGTGCGCCGGAGGTGACCGTGATGCATACGAGGAGGACAAGGATCGCATATCTTCGGCTTGAAATCATCGAGGTCTCGAGTAGTAAAGCCAATGATAAAGGAGGCCGGAACCACCTGATCGCGTCTTCGTCGGAGTCTCGATCCTCGGAGTCAAGCGTCCGACTGGACCGTACTCCGAACGTACTCCCCCCGCCGGACCGGACTGCGGACTGGCCGCCGCAACGGCGTCTGTCACTGCGGACGGGCCCATGCCCTGCGGATGCGAAGGATGGCTGGCACCCATCGCCGATTGACCTTGACCATGGCAGTGAGAATAGACCGGCTTTGAACACCCAAGCTCTATACTCAAGGTAGGAGATGCCTATAGTGAGCTCAAGGGGACGGCCCCATTCAATCCAATCCTTCACTCAGGGGCTCCATCGAGGTTTCCCTTCCAGGTTGAGCCCGCCACCTCGTTAGAATGCAGGACGTCCCCGACTTCTCTCTCCGACATTATTTACTGAGGATTAGGATATGTATATGCACTCGGATACCTGCGAGCGCTACGCTTTGCCCAAATCTTCAACAAGAGCTGGCCTGGGACAATCAGGACAAATTAGGGGCCAGCATGAACAAATGCCTAAATATGGACACGGGGAGCCAGATGAAGTGAGGCGAGAAGTAGACTCAATATCTCGTCGCGTTGGCGGTCGAGGTGAGGTTTACAGCGTTGCTTCCCTCGTCGAGCTGTGTGGTGTTCGTCGAATCCGTCGCTGCTCCAGTATCAGCACCCGTCGTGCCAGTCGTCGTGTCATTGGTGCTCGTCGTCGTATTCCCGTACTGGTTGGGAGGTTCCCAAGTTCCGTAATTAGCGGTGGTGTTCGGAGCGGTTGTCATCGGAGTGGTGGTACTCGGACTGGTGGTGTCCGGAGTGGTGGTGTTCGTGATGTCCGGAGTGGTGGTGCTGGAAGTGGTGGTGTTCGAAGGAGTTGTCATTGGAGTGGTGGTGTTCGGAGTGTCCGGAGTGATGATGTTAGGAGTGGCAATGTCCGGAGTGCTGGTGTCCGGATTAGTGGTGTTCGAAGCGGTTGTCATTGGAATGGTGGTGTTCGGGGTGGGGGTGTCCGGAGGGGTGGTGTTCGGGGTGGGGGTGTCCGGAGGGGTAGTGTTCGGAGTGGTGTCCGGAGTGGTGGTTTTCGGAGCGGTTGTAATTGGAGTGGTGGTGTCAGGAGTGGGGATGTTCGAACTGGTGATGTCCGGAGTGGTGGTGTTCGGACTGGTGGTCGCATCCGAACTCGCCAGGGTCGACGCGTTCAACGTTCCGGCAGTTGTGTTGGCACCTGTGCCAGCGAACGTGGCGTTCGAATCGTTGATGGTGCTGTCGTCGAAAGTCGAGTTTGATAGACTCGAAGGATCAACGGAGGTTGCCTCTGTGGTGTTAAGAGTCGACGTCGTGTTCAACTGGTCTGGAGTAGAGGTCGAATTGGTCCCCTCGGGGCTGTCATCGGTGTTGGTACCGTCAAGACCCGCGGTCGAGTTGGTGTTATTGTCCGAGGTGTTATTGTCCGACGTACTCGTCACAGAAACGTTGAAAGGGTTCGACGCGTTGTATCCCGTCGTTTTCCCCACGGTTGATTTTGATTTTGCCACAGTCGTATTGAGGACATTCGTTGAGTCGACCCCATCCGAGTCGCTCTGAGTTGAATCGGACGCGGGGAGAGAGGTCGTGTTCAGGCTCAACGTGGCATCAGTGTCGTTCGACGCGCTCAACCCATTCGTTGTTGCGTTGAGAGTATTGGGAGTGGTCGTCGCATTCATGCTTAGTGTAGAGTTGTCCACCCCTGAATCAGTCGCATGTTTGGACCCAGAGTCCGGCGTTGGGGTTGTTTTCGAGGCTAGAGTCGTATTCCACCCCGTGCCAGTGCTTCCGGTGGATTTCTCGGGCGTACTGGTCGTCGTGTCGTTGGTGTAATAGGTCGTATTGACCGGGGTCCCCAACTCTGGTGTCACCTTGGGCTTGCTCTTGCTCTTGTGTTTTGGCGTCGGGGAAGGCGAGGGCGAAGGCGAAGGCAACGGAGATACCTCCGCGGCATCGCTCGAATCGGTCTTGCTTCCGGCCCCCGTGTGCGTCGCTGAGCCCGTCGAAGAATCGTCGCTGCTGCCGTCGGCAGCCGAAGAGTTCGAGCCCGGCGAGATACCATCGCTCGACTTGGACTTTTTGCTGTCCGAAGAGGACGGCGAAAGCGTATCACTCGCGCTGGAAGCAGAGCCACTCGTATTGGAGGCGTCGGTGCTCGAATCGGGGGTGGTGGCGTTTCCCGCGGCGTCGCTCGAATCGGTCTTGCTTCCGGCCCCCGTGTTCGTCGCTGAGCCCGTCGAAGAATCGTCGCTGCTGCTGTCGGCAGCCGAAGAGTTCGAGCCCGGCGAGGTACCATCGCTCGACTTGGACTTTTTGCTGTCCGAAGAGGACGGCGAAAGCGTATCACTCGCGCTGGAAGCAGAGCCACTCGTATTGGAGGCGTCGGTGCTCGAATCGGGGGTGCTGGCGTTTGTCGTACTGTTATCGGGCGTGACGAATGCACTGGGTTCACGCAAGTAAACGCGATCGACGGTGAGTTTAAGGCCACACATGATGATACGCATGGTTTTACTCACCCAAACATCTGCGACAGGTCGTTCGACATGTTCTGTAGGCAAAGAATGGTCACAAGCCTCAGTTGCCGTCGAGGAGCCCAAGCGGTGTGAGTGAGGCAGCTCACGTCGGTAGGTCCAGACCCAGAAGCCGTAGTGTTCGAGGTCGAACTAATCGCGGTACTATTCGAAGGGGCTGTGGTGTCCACTGGAGTTGAGGACGAGGAGGGAGTGCTAGTGATATTCGAATGAAGTTTAAGGCTTAGGTTCAGCGCTCGACGTCTTGTCTAAACCCTGTTTGTTTATTAGCTCACTCAGAAGTACCACCGGAAGGCGGCTGATGAAATCGAGGAACCAAGGAATGTGAGTAACAGGTGTAGCTCGGAGTGATCACAGGAAAACTCACGCTGGAGGCTGCGCTGGATGACGCGAGTGCGCTGCGGGGCGAGAGCAAGCCGTTTTGTCAGGTCGATCCCGAGTAGATCTCTAAGGTCTGTATGGCTCACCCGAGCAATCCTGATAGATCTCCAGTCGAATTCTGCGAGAGTGAAGTGGTGGCTTATAAGTCACCGTGACAGTCATCGACCCAAGCTCAGCGCTGTCCGAATTGTTCCTCACCGTCGCGTCCGAAGGGCTAGTGGTTGGAGCGGCTGGGGTAGCGGCAGGGGCGCTTGATTTGACCCAGTTCAGCGGACTGAGAAGGGTTCGTTAAAGCTTGATGTTAGTTCCCACTTCAGGTGTGCTAGAGCGGGTAGTGGCAATCTCTCAAAGCGGGACCGCTCACTTTAGCCACCCGAGCAAAGGCTGAGGATTAGGATTCGGGATCGGTGCCGAGTGAGCTGCAGTCGATGCGAGCGCCACGATAACGACGAGCGAGACCCTCATGGTGGTCGGAGAATAGTTGAAAAGAATATACAGTACAGTGGGAAAGGGAGGAACTTGACCAGCTGGTAGTTGCCACACATCCGAGGACCAGCAGACCGCCAATCTGGCTGTGGCGGACCGCGACGGAACGCCGCTAGTGGTGCAACGGCGTCCTTTGGCGAGTAGCGCGATTTTTCAGGTTTGCCGGGGTGCTTTCACAGTTTTGTAGGCGTCTAGACCAATCACCATGCAGAATCGAATCCTCTCAACGGATCAAACGCAATGCACGGGATCCGAATAACCGTCGGTTTTGCCAGTGAAGTTCTTGCCACACCCCCAGATTGTGCTCTTTGGCTTGTTCCGACTTTGTGGAGCCGTGTGCCGAGGGCGCCGCGGAAGACTGGACTCACTTCTGGAATACTCGTAAACAGATGCATATCAAAGAAGATACAATACGAAGGCATGTCCAGAACCAATACACGAGATCCGGCTCCCTAGCAGCCTGCTCGTCGCCTGCGGCGCCGAGGCTCCTTTTCAAGCCGTGGTGCCCTTCGTTACCACCGTCGGCGTCGTGGTCTGATTAAGTGCAGCTTTCTGGGCTTTGGCCTGCGACGACACTCTGTCCTTCGCCAAGGTGTTGGCTTTGCTGGCCAGTTGGGCCTCGGTCGCGGGAGTGCTCCCAGATACCACGGCTTTGGAGTCGGTCGTGACGGAGGAGCCGCCGGTCGGAGGGGTGGTATCCAAGGCCGTGATTGACCGGGCCGAGTTGGACGCGCCAGAAGTGGTGCCAGTCGATTCACCCGCAGTATTTGCTGTCGAATCCACTCCTGAACCCTTCGATCCCGCCATGTATGCACTGGGGTGTGGCACAGCTCGCGTTAGCCTTGTATGCAGGTTCAGAGCGACCAGAACGATAACTTGCGAGGCCATCTTTTCAAGCGCAGCCAAGCCCGAGCCACCTCCGGATCCTGTGCTGGTGCTGGTCCCGGTGCTTCCGTCGGTCTGATCGGTCGAAAGTCATGAGTTGAACCCAAAGGAAAGGGTTTTGCGAGTCAATGAGCTTACATTAGAGGATGAAGATTCTGATGTGGAGCTGGGGATCGAGCCCGAGCTGCTGGTCGAATCATCGGTCGAGGTGCTCGTAGATCCAGTCGGTGTAAACGCGCTGCGGAATTTCTTGAGCAAAGATAAGCGCAAACTCTCTGACCTAAGGGTATTATGAGCGTACTTAATCCACTTTAAGATTCCTCCCACTCCACTCTGAGATAAAACAATTGATAGATAATTCAGTCAAGGACATCAAACTCTCAATGAAGAAAAGCTTTTACCGATGTCGACGAGTCCGACGAGTTCGACGAGTCCGATGAACCAGTCGGCGACCACATACTAGTGAGATCAAGCGGCTTGGTGAGCAAATGCCAAGGCCAATCGTCGAATCAACCATCACTCACTTAGCCCATTTGCTCCAATCTCCGATACCTGACTGCAAGATGACAGAACTGCGTCAGCCCCTCCGACTCCGTATATAAACTTCAGACGTTGGTTGCGAAAGCTCCTGACCAGTCCTGCTCCGCCGCCCAACATATGGCCCCATTTATTCATCCAAAACGTAGGGCTGAGTGATTTGAGTACCAAACGAAAGTTAGCTCTGGCTCACACTACGATAGCAACGGTTTCTCACGTACTCCCACATGTCTGCCCCACCAAACGTCGGTGCCGGAAGAGGAGCGGCTCGGGCTGCCGTCGCCGCGAGCAACGGGAATGCGAGCACAGAGATTTTCATGTTGATGGAGGTTTCGCTATTGCTCCTGTGGGAAGGGGGGCAGCGTAGAGGCGTGATGGGAGAAGACGACGAGCTGGGGAGGACATGAGAGTTGTGGCGCAGGCGTCGACCCCCGGAAAATCCATCGCGTGACGGAAAGTACCGTGCGCTGCCGGGCGTGCGCTGCGCAACGGCGTCGCTCTGAAGACGATCGTACATCTTAACCAAACCTGGGCGAGTGGTCTGGGGCCGATCGGCGTGTACGCGATGCTATACCCATTGAACGAGTTTGATATTTGCCCCTGTACGATTATCTACGATTATCTACGATTATCTACGATTATCTACGCTTATCAATGCTCAACGACACAAGGCTACTAGATCACTGAGTTGGCCCTCGAGTCAGGATTTCAGGACGCCTCGACGTACAGTCAAGTGAGGGCGATCTCACGGACGAGTCCCGGATTCAAGATGGGTGGAGTAAAATGCACAAAACGACTTTACAGACTAATTGAGCTAATATGATTGAGTAAGAAACCGAACGAAACGGTATCCAATAGTATGGGATTAGGATGAGAGCCACTGCCGGCGGAATGTGACGGTCTGGCGCGCAAGCTTGTTCGGCGCAAACACTGCCCGACTGACTGCAATAGCCAGGTCCAAGTGCCAGAGGCTGTACATTGACACTCCGAGTTACTAGTAATCTCATCAATGTTCAGGTCAGTCCTATTTCGATATCTGCAGAAGGCCAGCCATGACTCAACTCACCGAGCTTACGACCGCCGTGCTATTCAGATCCTTGGGGATGAGACCCGAGCCCGAAGGCGATACTCGTCGTGTCACGTTAAATATCGAAGGATCTTTCACATGATCCCGAGGTTCCGGTGATGGACTGCAGGTGAAGCGAGCACAAGGCTAGACGTGAGCGCCAGGGCTGAAGCGGGGAAAGCACGCCTGTATGTTGCGCAAGTGACAGTCATTCGGACTTACGCGTCCACTTCGACCTCCGCGTCTTCTGCTCGTTTCACGAACGAGCGAAGCGCATTCACATAGTCGCTGCCTAACTTTGCGGATCCTCCCGCCAAGAAGGGGCTAATCATCGACAAAATCGATTAGCTTGTTGTAACGACCGAAGGTCGGAACCGCCAAAACAAGCTCACCATGTCCTTTTGACCGATTCCGGGGACTCCTCACGTTTCTTGATGATCGAACCGAGTGACTTGAGGGAGTTGGAACCCGAGCCTAGGCCGGAAGAGCTCGATCTTGCCAAAAAGGGGCTTCACGGTGGTCAAGAAAGGGGTTCAGCCCAAAGTTCTCGAATATGCGTTGCTCAAGCCGACTCACCAAGCCCTTTTATACTTGACGGAAGGGTCTCGTTTCACGAACGAGCGGAGCGCATTCACAGAGTCGCTGCCTAAAGTCGCGGATCCTCCCGCCAGGAAAGGGCTGCGACAAACTCGATTAGCTTGTTGTAACGACCGAAGGTCCGAGCTGCCAAAACAAGCTCACCAAGACCTTTTGACCGATTCGGGGGACTCCTCACGTTTCTTAATGGTCGAACTGAGTGACTTGAGGGAGTTGGAACCCGAGGCTAGGCCGGAAGACCCCGATCCTGCCAAAAAGGGGCTTCACGGTCGCCAAGAAAGTGGTTCAGAGCAAACATCACGAATTTGCGTTCCTCAAGCCGACTCACCAAGCCCTTTCGTACTTGATGGAAGGGTCTCGTTTCAGGACCGAGCCGAGAACCTAAAGTGGAGACATGGTTAATGAAATGTGGCTTCAGTGCTTCTTTCTTGGGACAACTCTGACGGCGCTCAGTTCCGCTCCCCGAACCTACACTAGTCGCTCCACTGGAGGTGGAGGAGGAGGCCGAAGCACCTTTATTCAGAGCCGACATTCCTGATGAAAGTACACTTTGTAATATTAGGGGGAAAGCAGCAAATAAGGGGGAGGGGGGTCAGATTTGGGTCCGTGCTACTCTTGTCAACACGGCGCTGGGCAACGGTGGTCCCAAACTCCACGGACTTACGAGACGAGTTTTGTAGCGACGGAGAAGCCGGGCTGAAGGCGGAGAGCAAGTATGAGCAATTCTGAGGGTCTACGTATCAACATCAAATCAATTCGAGCCTCGTACCTTCCCAGGCATGAATTGTCTGCTTCGGTGAGCGAGTGACAGCGAACACAAAGTCAGCGGACCGTGCGCGCAGGCAGGAGGACGGAAAGGACGATTTATGAAACTTGCTTGAGGATGCCCGTGAATTCGGACTACCGCGCAACGTAAAGGGAGTACGGCAGGCGTCAGTTCCTGTGTTCAACGGATACCTCTCCACCCACGTGCTCACCGGGATCCCAAACATCGGCGCAGGAACCGGGACCGAATGCGTGGTGCCTGCGGCCACCACCACCACGATCAAAAGCGAGAGCTTCATGCTGTGAGAAAGGAACAGGGCTGGTTGTATGACTTGTTAAAATCCAATGCCGCAGAAGGGAAGCAAACAGGAGAGAGGCGGAAGGGGAGAAAGGCGCGAAGAATGGAGGCCGAGGAACGTTCCTCGCACAGCCCGGCATCCTGAGAAGGACGCACGGTGACGGCGCTAACAAGGAACAACGGACGTCCCCTCTTGGCGTTCAGCATGGGTATGTGGGAAAGATGACGATGGGAAATTCCCATAGCCTAGATCGAAACTTCGTGCGACGGTTGCGAAATATCCAAGCACCTCCTTCCCCTGGGCCAGAATTTCCACCTCGCCGGACGGCTAGGAGGCTTACCGCAAGCATCCGCGGGGCAAGAGTCGCCGCTGCTGAAACGTTCGCCAGAGTCCGGATGCACCGCACTAATGCAAGCCTTTCGGGTTCTTGACAAAATGCTCATCGCATGAACTGTCGATCATACCGCGGGTTCAAATGACGACGAGCAATGTGCATTGCGAAACTGCAAGGAGTAAATGCAGAGGAAAGAGGGGGAGGACAGCACTGTCGACAAGAATAGGTGAAATCATAGTCTGCCCCTGGGCGTCGTTGATCAAAGTAAAAGGTATACGCCGAAAAAGAAATAAGAAGGGGATCCGTTTATTCATGATAAAATGGAGTGTCTATGTGCCGTCAGAGAAATGCGTCTATGAAAGAATCGGATCTACTTCCTCAACTCGTTCCTCACGCCATCACGATCCCTCGTATCGTAATCATCTCCTTCGTCATCGACAATTCCTCTTCGGTTCGTCAACTCCATCGCGACGTTGTTGGCCTTGCTCGCCAAATTCGTCGCTGAAGTCTTGGCCGTGTCCTCCTGACCCACCGTCGTAGCCTCGACATGTTCCTCGTGGCCCGGGTCAACGAAAGGGACCATGATGATCTTGGTCGGATCAGGAGGAGGTGGCGAAGGGTCCCCATTATCGCCAGGTCCGTAGATCTTCAATTCAGCCATGGCCATCTTCATCGCGCACAAGAACTTGTTTCTTCTCTGCGCCTTCAACGCCCCGTTCTGCCAATTGCCACGGTAGTTTATATCGGTCGTGAGGGTCAGCTTGCCCTGTTCCTCGAAATCTTTGATCATGATGTCGACCTTGGGGAGGAAATCGCGACGTTCGGCTTCGACGAAGGCGAGCATGCGAGCGCGCAATTGCTCAATCTTTTCGAAAGGGGTCTCGAACGCGACATCCCAGACGAAGGGCTCGCTAATCGCCCCGCTGCGACGGATGTTGAGGATGAACTTGGTGTTGATGAGCGAGTGAGGCGCTTGCGTGACGGTACCATTAGTGTTGCGGAACACGGTCGACAAGAGGTGCATCTCCAACACGACGTAAGGGACGCCATCAATGTCGACGCGATCTCCGACGTCGTAAGGGTGCTTGACGAACAACAGGATGATGGAAGCGAGGATCTCTTGCGCAGTCGTGCCGATCAGCCAACTGAGACCCAAGACAAGCGTACCCGCGCTCGCGATCATGGTGTTGAAGCTCGCGTTGAGCAGACCGGCGAGGATGAGGATCGAGACGACGTACCACAGCGACATGACGATGCTGTCGAGGCGACCGACGGCCGAGTCGATGTCGCGCATTGAGCGGGACAAGGACAAACGTTCACGGTGGATGTCCAGGACGGCCATCTCGATCTCGTCACGCGTCGCGTCGCCGTTCCCGTCGCGATCAAAGATCGAGAATGCGCGCTCAGCTTGCTCGCGATTCTGGAAGCAGCGCGACACGTCCTCGATCAAGAGCGAGTCACGGTACGAGGGGCAAAACGAGTAGTAGATTCGGCGTGCGAGTTGCTTGCTCTTATTCGCCGAGCCCAGCGACGAGAGGACCATCGACTGCGCCGACGTTGGTTTGAGGACCTGTTCGCCCGCAATCTCTGACGCTACGGTACCGATGACCGTCGTCGCCGTCTGCGCGACCTTCTTGACCCCTCGCAGCGCGTGTTTGACCAACAGTGTCGGATCGCTGTGCTGTCGACGGTTCCGAGGACGTCCAGAACCCGAGAATCCGCCGTCGAGAGTGTCCGATCGACCAAGGTCGCGCGTATTGAGGTACAGAGCGACGAGGGCCGAAATTTGGAATTTCTGCTCGAGGATGCGGTCCTCGTACGATTTCTTGTGGAAGCTGTGGGCGATGATCTGAATGAGAAGCTTCTCGATGAGGAGGATGATGGAGACGATGAAGATGCCAAAGAGGCCCTTGGTCAACAGGATGAGGGTCGAGTCCGAATTCGAGCTCCTGGCATGGAGGCGGATCAGGGGCAAGAACGAGACCCAGTTGGCTGCATTCAGGCGCGTGTCGCATCAGTACGCCCATCCCGGGTATGGAAGCGCGCATGCAGTGGCAGAACTCACCCATTGCCCAGAGCGCGGTACCGACGTAGAACTTGATCGCTTTCAGATAGGTAACGAGGTGCAACATTTCCGGGGCAATGACACCGACCGTGTGACGGAAGAAGTGGGGCAAAATCCTGGCGGCTACGGGAGGCGAGGAATCGGTCAGTGTGACGGAAACACCATCACACAGGAAAGTAGCAACGACTCACTCAATGCGGCTCCCCACCATCCGCACCAAGCGATCGAAAGCCAAGCCGACCACCACAGGAGCGGCACTTCCCAGATTGTCGCGTTCGGAGCGACGGTCAAGCCCACAATACCCGGGATCCCTGCGCGAATTCCAAGAAAACAACTTAGTTTCCCACGTCAGGCGCTCGAGTCTAATTTGGTTCATACGCACAGATGAGGGCCAGAAGCGGGATGATGTAGATGATCCAACGGACGAGGAAGCTCGAGTCATAGATGGCGAACACGGTGCGCGTAAACGCGTTCGAAGGGGGTTTGATGAAATCGCCTGTGTGATCGATCCACCCATCCGAGTCAGCACAACCAGAGTCTCTCGGCTCCGTATCATAGCCGCCATCGAGCTCCGACTGACCTTCGGCGTAAACGAGGTTCTGAGTGGAGCTCGCCGCGCTCTGCACATTGCTCCCATTACCCGCTCCCAAGTGTCCATAAGGACTCGCGCCCAATCCAGCCGGTCCACTCCAATTACCCAAACCGGAATTGGGTCCACCGGCCGAACGTTCCTGGGATCGGTTCCTCGGCGAACGGTAGCCGCTCATCTTTTCCGAAGGCAAACCATACCTCCTGTCGGCTTTTTCACCTTCTCCTCGATCACTTTGCGTTGACGAGACGGTCGAATCGACGGCTCGCATCGTCACTGAAGCTCCTGGGTGAATGGGGGTTGTCGATCCTTTGGTGTACTGCGCTTGCGAGGTCGAGGCGTGGGCAGCGGCGTGGTGGTTCGGAGAACGGGAGTCGCTCCTGTCGGTGGAGTACATGGCGTAGTCGCGAGCGAGGAACTCGTCCTGTGCCCTCCCCATATCCCCTACGAGGGTCTCCCTAGCCGAAAGGGGGTCGTTGGACGCGAGGGGGGAACTCTCGTGCGTGGCGCCCTGGTTACCCATGGTCGACGTCGGGGGCAAGTAAGGTTGGTCCCTCAGCGACACGCCGTGTGACGTGTGGTGAGGGTACGCCGACAGCTCGTATTCCGGTGCGGCGACGCTCGACGACGTGGATGATTGGGCCAAGTGACCTCGACCGCGGTATTGGGGGTCCGAGTGTTCGCCATGTTCGCGCGTCGAACTGGACGAGCGAGGTGGGTTCGCGTACGACATCTCGCTCGGCTGCACTGGCAAAGGCGGGGGGGGGGGGGGGGCGGCGCCGTGAACGGGGCACGGCAAACAGCTGCCGTCGCGTGTCCGACCTTCACGAACGGCAGGCGAATCTAGTGTCCTGGGGAGGTAGCGATGTAGACCAAGTTCAAGCGAATGAACCCAAGTCAACGACTCCAAGAAAAGAGTCGCAAGTCAGCCTGGCGGTGGTTCGAAGAAGAAGGGGAGCCGAAGGGAAGGGCAGAAAGAAAGGGCCCGAACTTCGAACTTCTGCGAAGCCGCTCAAAACGGCCCGGCGCTGGCTGGCGCGGGGCTACGTCGGGGAGAGAGGCGATGACGCTCACACGAGCACGCGCGCGTCGGGACTAAAATGAACGGAAAATGAACGCGTGTCCCGTGGCTCAGGCTCATCAACGCGCGCTAAAACAGCCCGCGTCGGCCGCCAACGGACGTGGTGCGGTGCGGTGCGGTGCAAAAGAAAGGCCGAAATCGATCCGATGCGGATCGATGTCCGAACGAACCGCCGATTCGGGCAAATTCTTCCTCAGCTCTTGTTCGGACAGGGGCTGTAGACCTACTTCCATCATCCCCTTCAAATGTCGTAGTGTTGAACCTCAAGGATGAAGTCCTTTTCTCTGCAGTTCCCTTTTTGGATGGAAACCACGTCATGTCACGTCATGTCACTCGAACTGAGACTCGGAACCTCCACTCCGCAGCGCTACCGTGTAGAGCCGCAGCGTTGGCGTCATGATGCACGAGCCGCGGTCAACGTGCGTCCTCAAGGAATTTCCGTCTCGCCCGCTCTCGTCGACATCACTAATACTGTGGATCATGGTTTGTATGACATCGACCTCCAACACAGATGCAGTGGATTCGCCGTGAATATTTATACGGAGCTACGCAGCGTTCGGACCCCCTATTCTTTCATGCCCCCGTGCCCGCTCCCCTCCTCCCCAGCCCCTCGACCCAGCGCTTCAATAGAAAGCCCACCCTCTCCTCCTTCCTCTTTCCCCCTAAAACCTCCTCTTCAACCACGCCTCCCGTCAACTGCACAAGTTCCAAAACACCTCCACCTCCTCGTCCTTCTTCCAAAGGCCTGAACCTCATCCTCCAAACCGGCCATTCCTGCTCAGGGATCTTCCCATTGACTTTGAACTCTTCTTCGGCTGCTTGGTTGTTCTCGTCGGATGAAAGGGTGGAAATGATGAATTGGATGAGATCGAACGCTGATGTGAGGGAGGTCGTTGGGGACCAGGCGTGGGGTTTGTTTCGGACTCTGCAAAGGTGACACGCGAGCTAATCAGCATACATCGGTCGAGGCCTGGTGTCACACCGATTCGAGGAGGTATAAAATATTACGCGACGTGCAATCGAGGTATCTCGAGTGTCTTGAAGGACTGCAGAGCCGACAGATGGCCGGTACGGGTGCGGAAACCTACGATGATGGTTGGGACGCCGAGGAGGACTGTGTTCGAGAAAAACGGTATCAGCGAGTCAGGTCCGTGGGACATGGGAAGCCTGTCAAACGAGACCTTTAGGACTCACATGATTGGGTATAATGCTTGAGGAGTTTTTGCCTGTTGACGATCGAAGGGACGAAGCTCATCAGCACTTGCTGACCCATGCAACAACCAACATCCCCCTATTCACCTCTCGAACATCATCTCATCCCTCTGACTCGAAATGACTATATTCGTTTTGAGTTCGACAAAATCGTCCGTCCTTATGGAATCGGCTTCCGTCCACCCCGCACGAAGACAATCGACTTCCCCACCAAGGAACATCCTAAACCCTCCCAAATTGGTCTTGACGATCGAACACCATTGCACATTCGTGTTCGGGGGTTCGAAAGTGGGGTTCGTGTAAGAAGAGGTAGATTGGGGTGATCGGGTTGAGAAGGCTTCGAAGGAGTAGCCGTAGTAGGATTGTCGGAGGTAAGACTTTTCCGAAGCGGCTTTGGCCTCGAGCCGGGCGGGCGTTTTCGATTCTTCGAGATAGAGAGTATTCTGGTGCACCCGACAATGTTGACCAAGATTAGTTGAATTACAAGTCCAATCGCTCTCCTGATGACGCATGCCCGAACCCACGCCCAATAGCATGAGGTTCATCTCCCATCCTTCGGCTCGTGTCCTTCTTGAATTGGCAGCGTCGTTGTGTGCCGCTTCGACCTCGTACACGGCGAGCAATAGTTTGGTGATCATCCCCCTCCAAGTGATGATGTTGACCTTGTCGAGCATCTCCCCCGCTGCTCCTGTCGGATCGGACTCGACGTAGTGTTGGAGTCTGCACGTGGAGCTGCAAGTCAGTCAAAAAATTCCACCTCCAGGCCCTAGCCCCGAAGAAAAAGACTTGCGTGTCCAACAAGGCATCGAGCCCTTCATCCCCTGAATCATCCCTCCAGACGGCCTGCTCAAAGCCCGTATTTAAATCAGTGCCTATCCTAGGAGGAGTGTACACCGCCAGGGAAGCATCTCGGTCTTGAGGGGTCAGCAAGAGTTGACGAGTGGGGGAGTAGGAAAAGGAGGTGAGATGCAGCGGTTGTTGGAAGGCGATGGGCCTGGTGGGAGGGGCGGAGAGGGGGTGGAGGGGTGGAGGTATGGGCCGGTAGTAGGGCTTGTTGGGTTTGGAAAGTGGGGGCGTGGTGAGAGCTGACAATGGGCCAGGAGCGGGAGCGGGAGCAGGAGATAGAACACGCGGTGCCGACGGTGCTTGGTCGAACGAGTTGGCTCGCCGTCGTTTCAGTGGTCGCTCGGCGTGGAAAAGCGGTATCGTTGGGGAGGGAGACATCGTGTTACACCACAGAAGCAAGCACTTGTGGCTGCGAACGAATGAGAGGTCAGGAGGAGCGGGCGTGCCGGGCGTGCGCAAGGTGGGGGGAGCTAGGCCCGAATTACCCGATTAGGAATGAGTTCATTAGGGTTTCAGCTCTGATGACGCAAGCCGAGGCGCTTCTTCGCAGCCCACTCGACTTGCGCCCGCGCCACTTGCCCCTCCGCTCCGGTGCCCACCCTGCACTGCTTGGACCTCCTCTCAAAGATGGCGACGGTCGATGTGCACCAACAGCCCTCGCGCATCACGATCCAACGTGCTCGTACCACCGGCCCGTCCTCGTCCTCGTCGCAGTCGCAATCGTTCTGGCGCAAGACCGCGCGAGGTCAACTACAACGCGTCGTACACCAACACTACCTCCGGCCGTTGTCCTCCTTCCCTCCGCTCCCTTCCTCGATCCCCAACTGGGTCGTGCTCGACACCAACGTCGTCCTGCACCAGTTCGACCTCGTCTCCTCCCCCCAATTCCCCGCGATCCTCCTCGTCGCTCAAACCGTGCTCGATGAAGTCAGGCATCGTTCCCTGCCTCTCTGGAATCGGTTGAGGGCTTTGTGCGACGAGAACGCTACCAAAGCGAATACGTCGGCCGAGCAAGTCAAGAGGGCTTATACGGTATGGAACGAGGCCAGCGAGGAACTCTTTCTCGAGACGAATGGTGCCGAGTCGCCGAATGATCGCAATGATAGGGGTCAGTCCAGAAAGTAGTCGGGCCACTCCTGTGTCTCTCATCTGATCGGATTCATCCCGCAGCCATCCGTCATTTGGCAAGCTACTACGCGGCGCATTTGGGCACTCCACTCTCGGCCTCGGACGAACCCTCGTCATCGAAGCGACAAAAGACCACCACCACAGCCTCAGCCAAATCATGCGTAATCCTCTTGACCGACGACGAAGGCAACAAACAACAAGCCCAAGCGCAGAAGATTCCGACCATGACCGTCCGGGAATACGTCCATGCCCAACCTCAGCAGGTCCAGGATGAACTGCTCGATCTCCTCGCTCAAGCGGGCATCGATTCCCATCGCTCCGCTGGCGGTCACAAGGGGAGGGCATTGTATCCCGAGGTGAGCGACGAAGACGATTAAGCCGAACTTGTATTCATCCCGAGACTCAAGTTTCTGCGTCGTCGTCTGCCCACAGTACCTCTTGCCTTCGGTCCTTCAAGCCGGCGTCAAGGCCGGCAAATTGTTCCAGGGCCATTTCAATCCCAACCCGTACAATTACAAAGAGGTGCGTCCGAGGTGAGCGGTCTATCCGGAAAGTCGCTTACCAGGACCATTCTCCTCCCGCGCACAGGCCACGGTCGCATGCCACGGTCGTACGAAACCGATCCTCCTCGTCGGCCTCGAGAGCATGAACCGGTCCGTCGCCGGCGATGTCATCGTCGTCGAACTCTTGCCCGAATCGCAATGGCAAGGCGCGGCCGTCGATGTCGTCGATGCCGATACCGTAGCCAAAAACGACGATCCAGATGCTGAATCGGCCGATGGATCCGATGAAGAGATCGATGGTCAGAGTGATGATGACGAGGACTCGACGAAACCTGTGGCGAGAAAGGACGTGCAACCGACCGGTCGTGTCGTCGGGGTCATGAAGCGCAACTGGAGGACCTACGTCTGCCACCTTGATCGATCATCCCTACCTCCCGCAGCTCTAACCTCGACGACTTCGACCCCGATCTTTGCCTCCCCCGTCTCGCGCTCGATCCCTCGCATTCGTATCCTAACGCGCCAAGCCGCGCTCTTGTCGACGCAAAAGTTCCTCGTCTCGATCGATCGATGGCCCACGACGTCCAAGTACCCCGAAGGGCATTTCGTCCGTACGTTGGGTCAAGTTGGGAGTAAGGAGGGTGAACTGGAGTCGTTGTTGGAAGAATGGGAAGTGCCTTATCGACCTTTTTCGAACGCGATCTTGAGTTGTCTTCCTGAAGAAGGGGACAGTTGGGTCGTTCCGCCCAAGGATGACGACCCCAAGGGGATCTGGCAAGGTCGAGTCGATATGAGGGACGAAATCGTCTGCTCGATCGATCCGCCTGGATGCCAGGACATTGACGACGCCTTGCATGCCAAACGTTTACCGAACGGCAACATCGAAGCTGGTGTACATATCGCCGATGTCTCGCATTTCGTCCATCCCGATAACCCCATGGACGCCGAAGCCGCATCAAGAGGAACAACAGTCTACCTCGTTGATAAACGAGTCGACATGTTGCCTGCTCTCCTAGGGACGAACCTGTGTTCGCTTCGACCGTATGTTGAGAGGTTGGCGTTTTCGGTCATATGGGAGATTGACGACGAGGCGAATTTGGTCGATGTGAGGTTCACAAAGACTGTGATTGCTTCGAAGGAGGCGTTCACGTACGAGGCGGCGCAAAAGAGGAAGGATAACAAGTACGTTCCATTGTCGAAGCAGTTGGCTTGAGATTGGAGGCAATAACATGACAATCGACCCCTCCAGATCCCTCAACGACCCTCTTACGAATGGCATCCGACTTCTCAACTCGATCGCCATCAAGTTGCGCGCCAAACGCTTCGAAGCCGGCGCCTTGAACCTCGCTTCCCCCGAAGTCAAGATTCACATGGAATCCGCCGAGTCGTCCGAACCGATCGACGTCGAACAGAAGGAGATGTACGAGACGAATTCGTTGGTCGAGGAGTTCATGTTGTTGGCCAATATCTCCGTCGCGAGGAGGATTTATGAACAGTTCCCTCAGACTGCGGTGCTGAGGTGCGTCCCGAGCCTTGTTCGATGCAGACGGTGGAGTTTGGAATTGATGGGAAATGTGTTCTTTGGAATCACGCAGGCGGCACGCTCCACCGCCAAAGACAAACTTTGAGGTCCTGCAGGACGTCCTGGCGAAACGAAGGGGGATGAGTCTCGACGCGTCCAGTTCAGGTGCCCTTGCGAAATCGCTCGACGAATGCGTCGTAAGTTCGCCCCCCACCACGCTTCGCCAAAACGCACGAACTGATCCCCTGGAGTTGGACCCTACTCAGGACCCGGAATTACCGGCGTTCAACACCCTCGTCCGCATCATGGCGACGCGCTGCATGCTCTCCGCCGAATACTTCTGTTCCGGATCGCTGGCGCGGTCCGAGTTCAGTCACTACGGACTCGCCTCCCCGATCTACACGCATTTCACTTCGCCTATCCGTCGCTACGCCGACGTCTTGGTCCATCGACAATTATCCGCCGCTTGTTCTTCCACTCCCTTACACGCGGGTTTACAGACCAAAGCATTCGTGGAGAAGACGCTGGGCGTGGTGAACAAACGACATCGAGGGGCTCAACAAGCCGCGAGGGCGAGTATCGAGTTTTATGTCGCGTTGGCGATTGAGGGGAGGGAGACTGCTAGAGTCGGGCAGGGCTTGGGTAAGGTGAGGGCCGAGGCGTTTGTGATTAGGACGTTTAGGAATGGGGTGGCTGTGTTTGTTTCGCAGTGAGTTTCTTGGGGGCGGTGTCGATTGGTTTGATTGTGGTTGTGCGGTGGATTGACGAGGTTTTTTTGGTCGTGGTTCTTAGATTCGGTCTAGAAGGCCTCGTCACCTTCAAAAGGGAGAACGATTACGATGCCGAAAAGTACGAGATCTCGATCCCGACGTCCAAAGATGGACAGGACAAGGTGACGATTGGGGTTTTCGATAAAGTGACGGTCGAGATTTCGGTGGAGAAGGATAAGAATACGCAGAGGGGCAAGGTGAGGATGGAGTTGGTCGAACCGGTCGATTCGAGGGGGATGTAGGATAGGAGGAGGTGATTTTGTGGAATGAATTTTGTTCTTATTTTGATTCGAGGAGGGAAGATCTGCGTACCTCCGAGAGCATGCGATGGCTGGCTCAGACCGAGTACCTGGCTCGCCCTTGCTCGCCGCCCCGCGCCTCTCTCTGGCTCCCTTCCCCCACTTCGCCGCAATCGGGGCTCCTCGTCATCGCTCTCACTCGGTCAATCCACAACCAGCCATGTCCCCGCTCATTCGCACCGCCTCACACGCAGGGTCATGGTACACCAACTCGAGCAAGTAGTCCTAGACTGACTTCCTCCCATGCCTTAGGAACTGCACGCTGACCCCATCCCACTCGTCCGTTGCGGCGGACAGGCTCCAAGCTCGATCGTCAATTGAATGAATGGCTGCAAGCTGTAGGCCCTGACAACTCGAAAGAGCCCAATACGCCCACTGGCTATCCGATCGAAGGGTGTAAAGCCGTCATTGCGCCGTAAGTGACTTCGACGGCATCGCTCTGAAGAGTAGAGCAGGCGCCGGCTGACGTGATTGCGTGTGGGGTGGGGGACCTGGCGTCGTCGTTTTGGCCTGACACAACAGACACGCGGGGTATGCGTATTCAGGTCCCGCAGCGGCATGGGCTTATCGCTGCATTGACGCACAACACATGTGAGGGAATGCCCCACGTTCCACGAGGAACAACAAACACGCTGATGCTCGACTTATCACGGGTCTCGGCATCCTCGGACGTGACTCTCACTTAGTAAACGAATCTTCATCCTCGGCCCGTCGCACCACGTCGCTTTACCCGGGTGCGCACTCTCGCAGTGCGATGAATATGCTACGCCTTTGGGGCCATTGAAGTTGGATAAGAAGAGTGGGTGCTTGGGTTCAGAATTATTCGCGCTTCGCGCTGCGAGGCTGACCAATCACACTTCATGGCACTTTTTTGAACCCCTGAAGCGATCGCCGAGCTCGCGGCGACGGGCAAGTTTGAATGGATGGATCAACAGACCGATGAGGATGAACATAGGTGGGTCTCATTGGGCGTTCGTTATTAGGCTCAAGCCGACGAGCTGACGCCTCACGTCGTCTCGGATCCTAGCATCGAGATGCACCTCCCGTAAGCAGCGCTCCCTTCTTTGCGCTCCGAGAGAATGCTCAACCTCCTAATTCCCACGGCTGCGGATAGCTACGTTCGCAAGATACTTGAAGGGTGAGCCGCCTACAGGACTCTAATGACTATTTCTACCTCTACCTCACCTAACCGATCCTTCTCCCCCCTCTCCAGTCGATCCGACATCACGCTAATCCCGATCCTCGTCGGTTCACTCTCCTTCACCTCCGAGAAAACCTACGGTACTCTACTGGAACCTTACCTCCGTTCCGCGGACACCTTGTTCGTCATCTCTTCCGATTTTTGTCATTGGGGAACGAGGTTCGGTTACACCTACTTCATACCCCGCCATGATCTCGGAGTAGGTGAGGGTCATGCCCTGAGTAGAGGATCCAGTCTCGGCACGGGGGAAGGGTGTTGTTCGATCGATCAGTCGATCGAGAGATTGGATAGGGAGGGGATGAGAATCATTACCTTCGACCAAAACGGGGAGGAGGAAGGAGGACGAACTCCTCGTTCTGCGCATGAGGAGTTCAATGCCTATCTCAAGCAGACGAGGAATACGATCTGTGGGAGACATCCGATTGGGGTTTTGTTAGGGGCCATGACTAGGTGGGCTGAGAGGGAGGTGGAAGCGGAGGAGGGCTCGGAGGGGGTTGGAGGAGGGTGTCGTTTGGTTTGGACAAGGTACGAGCAGAGTGAACGGGTTAAGGATCTCAGAGGGAGTAGTGTTAGTTATGCGAGTGCTTTTGTTGGGCTTTCCGAGTGAGTGCCAAGGGGGGAAGGGGAAGGTGTTTCGTCGGTATGCGCGCTTGTTCTCTCGATTGTTTTCATACACGTGTAGATATTAAATTCAGTAGATTTTCCTGTTCTCTTTCTCTTCGTCCACTTCAATACACAGCCACACAGCCTCTCCTCCTCTTCCCCTCCCGCCACGAGACCTCCTAGTAAACATAAGGGATGATCCTCCACTTCACAATCCCTTTATACGTCTCCCAATCCTTCTTATACTTGTGCGCGCACGCCTCATCGTCCCTCATACCCCGATGAATTAATAGGATCGCGAAGAAGATGACGTAGTAATAGGGTACGGGGCTGGAGAATCCGGTGGGGAGGGACCAGGCCCAGGACATGAACCAGTCGCCCATACTGTGGGAGGGGAGGAGTGGGTGGGTTAGTTGATGGGAGGCGTGAGAGGGTGTGTGTGACGTACTAGTTGGGGTGACGCGATAGGCCCCACCATCCGGAGGTGAGAAGTTTGGTCCCTCTTTCGGTTTGCAGGAATTTGAGGTCTGGTGCACAGACCACGACAGACCGCATGGCATCAGTCTTTTGCACGAAGGACCCCACCGGGCTTGTACACTCACTCTTGGGATTGTTCCCCTTCCTGAACTCGTTCTTCTCGCTATTCGAACTCCTAAAGATCCAATATCCCAAAAACTGCAGCGCGATGATGAGTACCGTCTTGACCGGACCCAAGTCGTTGGGATGAAGGGCGAGGTAGCGGGCCGAGGTGGAGTAGGTGAAAGGGACCCAAAGGAGGTCGCCAACGGAGAGCATGAAGCCGAAGCCGTCGGTCGTGATGTCCTGTTCGAGAGCAGACCGGATACAATTCAGTCGCGAGAAGGTATGCGATTGGGACCAGACCACCTCTGCCTACTGACCATGGTCGTCAAAATAGCCGCCTGTCCACGAAGGTAGTACCACCCCAAGTTAGTCTTGCACACCGTTCTCCTCAGACTCAGACCAAACGCCGGAACTGACCTCATTGTAAAGCGCATCAAAGACATACCACGAATGGAACGCAACGACGAGCAAGATGCTATCGGTGACCCTCCCGATCGTGTGGTACTGGTACGCGATCATGGCGAGGTCGATGATGATCCACAGGATCATGCCGGGGCGGAGCTCGTTGAAGGACTTGATGTCGAAGGAACCGATGCGGGGGTTGAGGCCTCGGCCGATGAACCACTGAGAGGGGAGAATAGTATTTGTCAGACTTTGGTCCGTAACTCAACGCGGAGGTTACGAAATGCTACTGACGTTGTAAAGCCCACTGTCGGTGTTGCCGCCGAGGGCGAGCATGGGTTGTTGGAGGTATCCTCGGGGAGCGCCGAGCGTCTCGGAGACTTCCTTTTGGTGCGATTGCACGTGGACGAAGAGGGCCTGGGAGGGAAAGGGCAAAGCATCAGTGTGGTATCCTGTTGCTGACCCAACACGCACAGCTGGTCTTGGCTCTCACCTGCGCGACGCTCATGAGGATGGCGGCCGAAATGAGCTGAACGTAGTTCTCGACGATGAAGAGCAAGGGCTTGAGGCCCTGGGTGTAGGTGACCGTCGCAATCAGGACAAGGGTGAGGACCATCGTAGCGAACGCTGGTGGGGATCATCATGCGGAGTTCAGTCGCCCATTACCCGCCCCAGCAAAGCGGGTCACGTACCGTTCATGGTATAAGTCAGACGCGAGCCATCCCTCAACTCGACACCTTGCACCTGATCTCCGGGGAGGACGGCCCAACAGACGACGGTCCAGAGGTACCACAGCGCGTACGCGATCGAGGCCTCCTTGGAGAAAAGGTCGCGGTAGAAGTGCAAGGTCGTCATCCGTTGGAAACGTTGGCCGTGGAAGTCGAGGAAGTGGGACATCGGCCACGGCGGACATTGCTGAGCCGTGCACGCGAGCGTGAGCCCTGTTGGATGTGCGCAGCGTGGGCTCAACGGGGTGTGAGTTGGGGGATGTGGGACGGACCCGTGTTGGGGATCTCAGAGTACACTGCATACTGACAATAGGCGAAAAAGGGTACGGCGACGGTGACGCCCAACGCGCCGATCGGGCCGCCAAACTCGTACGAGGTCGATCGTGGAGCGGGCTCATACCCGGTCGCAGAAGAGGATGCGGACGACTGCGGCTTGGGGGACGAAGTGGCAGCGGCCTTGTTGGGCGTACTGGCCGCCGAGGATGATCGTGTGGCCACCATGCTGTGCTAGGGTCGGTGAGGGGCACACAAGCAATAGCGCGCACGCGACCACACAACACCGAAGCGCGCTGCTCTGCGCTGCTCTGCGCTGCTCTGCTCCAGTCCGCTCCCGGCAGCTCCTCTCAGCTCATGCTACTCTATAGCTACTGGCCTCCTGCTCTGGCCTGCTTGCGTATAGGCTTGGGGGTCGTCTCGGATCGTCGCGCGCCCGAGCAGTTTTCCGAGTATCGCGCCCGGCACCAGCGTGGAGCGAGCGCTGGATATATGCATTTTGTGTTCCGGCAATAGCGGTCCGGTGGTGTTCAGATCGATTTTAAGAAATAAAATAAAAGTCTTGATAGGTTTTCACCATTGATTCCGCTCGGTTGGCCAAGTCACTTGCTTGCGTCGCATCCTCAGCCACTGCTCAGCCGTCTCCTCGCCAGGCGCCAGGCGCCAGTCCCCGCCCCGTGCTCAAGCTCAAGCTCAGCCTGCGCTGTCTACGATCCACAATCCAATCCAGCCTCGAAGCACACGCTTACACGCTTACGGACGGGGATGCTCCCACGGCGGACGCTCTTTGAAGCCAAGGCATGGGCCGTATCACCGTCCCTCTTGGCTGCTCTGAGCTCGTGCTGCTGTACCGGGCGTGCGACGACGGAGGTCCGCTCGAGCGGCCGTCCTCAACGATGGACGAGCAGCCGTAGCTCATCCTCCAAGGCCAACCCAGCAGCGACACCAGCCACTCCGAGTCGAGACTCGAGCTCTCTCGGCTCTTCCTGTCATAGCGGAAGCCGACCAGCAACGTCTACGTCGGCCGTGTTGGCGACGTTCGCTACCTCGAGCGAGACGGCGAATGGACTCACACCACCGGACTGGACCTCGTCGCCGACCAACGACCCCAGCTCTTGGGATAACTTGAGCCCGCGTCCGATACTGGCACCAGGTCGGTCGTCGTTCAAGTTGACGGCCTGCGTAGCTCTCACTCACCATCGCTCTGGCTTCTTTTCTCTCCTCTCCAGCCGCTCGTCGGGTCGAAGAGGTCTCAGCTTCTCCACCACGTCCCCCAAAGAGCGAGGCATCGTCCTCAAACCACCCCAATCTCGACGATCAAGTTTCACGGTTCGAACCACTACAAGCCACTGCAGCGCTGCTCGAGCACATCCGACGGCATCGTCGATCTGAGCGCGAGCTGCCTTCGACGTTGCCCATCCTCGAGTACACCACCTCCAGCTCTGATCTGAACCCGTCTCCCGAGTCGCATGCCCACAATCACTCCGAGGGGAGGAGTGCACCGATTCCACCCCCTCCGATCGCCTACCTCCCCCACTCGAGCACCGACCACTCGAACCTTCTCGCCGCGTTCCTACTCCAGGCCATCTTCCTCGGTGCGAGCGCGGTCGGCTTACTCCTGCGAAAGAAGAGCACCGTACAGCAGGTCGATGACAGCATCAAGTCCACACCATCCCCGACATCCGTAGCCAAGAGAGCAGAAGCGGACTTGGAGGCCCAAAAGCAACGGAGGACCGAAGAGATCGACCATGTCCCTGCCCTGAACCTGCTGCTCTCCAGCTACGTCGAGTTGCCCTCCGAGCAGCAGCCCGAAGCCAAGGTGACCCCCTCTTCGAAAGAAACCGTGGTTTTGAACTTTGTCAAGCACAAGATGGAACGACTCCCTCACGTTGCCGAGGTCCTGTCCAGATTCTCGGAGGCGCGCGCACGACCCGATACCTGGACGACACTGGCCGCCATGGCTTTTGTCGAAGTTCCGTCCGCGGTCTTACAGGCGTGTCAATTGGGCAGCACCGAGACCAAGGACCGCTTTCGCGAACTGAATTCTCTCTCGGAAAAGCTCGTCGAATGGTCGTGGCAGGCTTTCCTTGGCGCTGAGAGGAGTGGCATGTCCTCCGAGGTCAAGGCGACGCTCGTCTCGTCCTTTTTGCAGTGGGCCGCACGGACGGAAACGATCGAAGAAGGGCATCACAATGCGCTCGCACATCGGATCATTGACCACGGATCGACCTCCATGTCCGAGTTGACGGCTTTGCAACGCGCTCTCCTCGGTCAAGCCGCCTTGTACCATTCACGAACGGGCCTCGTCGCCCGATGGCTAGCCGCCGATTCAATGCTTGACCCTCGAACCCGCCTCGATCTCGCCGCCTCGACTCTGAAGGTCTTGGCCGATCATGAGGAATGGCATCGCCGTGGTGACGTCGTCTTGTACACCGCCGAAGCGCTCGTCACATCTTTGGAACAATTGTATGCGCCTAGTTCTGGCGATGCGATTGACCCGACCCTGCGCGTGGTGCTGGACGAGTGTCTCACCCTCTTGATCCACCACTTCCGTATTGACGCCCCCCTCGAACCTCTCTACACCCGCATCATCGAATCCCTGATGACCAAGGACCCCACATCCTT
Organism: Microbotryum saponariae; assembly: GCA_900102585.1. NCBI lineage: Eukaryota > Fungi > Basidiomycota > Microbotryomycetes > Microbotryales > Microbotryaceae > Microbotryum > Microbotryum saponariae. The sequence continues at coordinate 739,615 of FMWQ01000047.1, read as the reverse complement.
CTCCTCATCGCGCCTTCGATCCTTCCTCGAAAGTCTTATCACCGCCCGTCAAGCCAAGCTAGCTACCAAGGTCTTCCTCCTCATCCCTTCCCCCTCTCGTACATTGGGGCAGTACGAAGCGATGCTGCGCTCCCATCGAGCCATGACCTCGGATCGAGTATGGTCCGACCTCTTACTTCATCCGACGTTGGAACCGAGCGTCAGTTCTCTATCAGCGCGATTAAGTTCGCACCTCTTGACGCGTCGTCACGACCTCGCTTTACAAGATTTCAACCTCGTTCGGGAACGTCTTCGGACCAAGACCTTGCAAGCTTTGTCGGAGCAGGAACGAACGCTCTGGACGAAATCTTATACGAAGCTTTATACGCTTTACGTACGAACGAAGCACGACGTTTCCCTCTCGCGTTTACGACAGAGGATGAAGGACGATTTAGGGAACGAGGTCGTCAGGTTGGATAAGGCGATGGGGACCGGATACTTGTTGAGGGAAGTTTTGGGACGACCTTGGGATGTGGAAGTGAGGAGGGGGAGGGTGAAGGGGAGGAAACAGGTGGAGAAGGTTGGGCGGAGGTGGAAGTGGATCCAAAATGGGGAGAGGGGGACGGTGGGCAACGAGCAGGAGAGGATGATCAGTCGAGGGATTCTCAATAACGTCGGGTTGAAGGGGTTGGTCAAGTGGAATTCCGTCGTCGACGCTTCCAAGATCCTATCGATCGCTGAGAAAGTATTGGGTACGGAACAAAATATGGGGGTGGAGCAAGTAGGACAGATGGCGAACGATGAATTTGACAAGGTTCGGAAAGTGGCGTATAAGATTTTGATGAGGGCTTTGGAGGAGAGGGGAGCAAAGGATCAGTGTAGGATGTTGAGAAAGAGGTTGGAGGAGGAGGTTGGGGAACGGAGGAGGGTGGGGAGGAGGGATGTGATGGGGCAGTAGATCGCAGTTTAGTAAGATCGGTCAAGGTGGTTGAAACGTTGTTCTCTTGAGTCTGACAGAACAAGACTAGAGCGTTGGTATAGCACCCTCAGTCGACCGATTGATCACCTCCACCCCACCTTCTTCCTTCTCCCCGCCCCCCAAAAGCTTCTGATTAATATCGGCCCCCAGCGCATCTAAATTCCACTTCTTACCCTCCCCTCCCCATCCCCTTCCTTCTACAATCCCCAATGCATATTCTTTCATCAAAACGACGGGGATGATGACGAGATCGGGTTGTGAGAGGTTGGCTTTGAGTGAGAGGGAGGTGGAGAGGGCGAGGTCCTTGATGATGAGACCGATTTGTTCGATTAGATAGGTGCGCGTGAGGGGTTCGGAATGGGAGCGTATGGAGGGTTCGATGGCGAACTGTTGAGAGTGGATGGACTCGGTGAGCTTGGGTTCGCAGCGACGCGATGGAGCGAGCTGTGAGCAGGACGAACCGTGAACTCCGAAACCGCTTTCGAAGCGGCATACTCTTCGAACGTGCGCCTCATCAACTCTTTTGATTTCTCAAGCACGGTCTCGGTCTTCATCGCATGACACGAGGTGCTGACGGGCGTGAGACGGAGGCAGAACCTGCTTGTATCAACGGGTGGAAGAAGTAGACGAGTGAGTAAGGCAATAAATTGGTTTCGACCGAGGGCGGGTACGGACGGACCTGGTTTTGATGACTCTGGTCGATTGGAGATCGTCGACGATGGCTTTGCATAGCTCGACGGGATCATAAGGCCATGCGACGGAGAAGAAGCAAACTGTACCCAATGCCAAGTAGTCAGCATCTGCCTAATCAGCTCCGCGTGTGGGGGCACGACCAAAATGAAACTGACCACATTCTGTCCCCGTCTCAATTGAGAGGAACCTTGCCTTTTCCTTCTTGCTCTTGTCCCCTTTTGTTGTACCCGTAGGGTCGGATGAGGAGGATGGTTTGGGCTTTTTGGGTTTGCGTGGGTTGAGGGCGGCGATCTCGCGTGCGATTTGCGCTTCGATCGATTGGTCCGCTTCGTCTTCCTCCTCGACTTGTGGAGGCTCTTGCTCTGGTTCTTCCTCGGCTCGGACGGGTGCTGCTTTGACGGGTCGTAGCTTTTCCAATTCGGCCAATCGTTCTTTGGGGTACAACCGATCCGCGACCTTTGACCACAAACACACACACACCATCGAACAAAACAAAGTCATCAGCTCCTCTGCCAATTACCACCTCTTCATCCGAAGATACCGAACCCACCTCATCCAACACATTATAAAACTCCTGCACGCAACGCGGTTCCTTGCCCCGTATGGTGGTGATGAAGATCCCCGGCCCACCCACTTGACGTTTGGAGGTGTAGTGGCCCCCTGCGGAGGTGAGGTACTTTTTCTTGTTCTTACGTCGGGGGGCGGGCATGGTCGTGCTTCGCTTTGCCGGAGGATGGGGTCGAGTGGCGCGGAGTTATACGCGCGGAGAAGGAGAAGAGGCAAGGCAGCGGAGGCAGCGGAGGTGGTCTTTCGCCGCGACGAGGTCCGAGCGCAAGCACTGGTGCGGCAGCAATTAATGATTGTGCCTCGGAGGAGTCGTTGACTCGAATCTAGAGGGTGTACGACGGGCAACTGCTTGTAACTATGGTCCATAATTACGACATCAAAAAGAACTTCCGGTCAACGAACCACCTGCCTGATGTATCATGTCGTCATCCACATGGTCGAGGGAGCTCGGCTGAGGCGCCGAGGGCTGAATGTATGCGTCGTCGAGTTCCCGAGCTTGCACAGCCACCGCGGCGCACTACATATGTATAACGTGGCAGAGTGAATGAGCGCCCAAAAGAGCGTGAAGCCCGATCGACGTCACTCGCGCCGTCGGCTCCAACGTTCAAACTTCACGCTCTCGTTCCTTCCCTCCGTCCTCACACCCTCTGCCATCACGATCGTCCGAGCAGCATGTCAGCTTACCCTAATCAACAACCCGGCTACAATAACCACTGTGAGTATCTCAACGCGGTCGTTCCTTCCGCGAGGTGTCGATCGATGCGGTCTTTGTTCTTGGCTTGGCATTGTTCCAGTGGTCGTAGGAGCTTGATGAGCAGCCTCTTGCGTCACGTTATGCGCCGCCGTTCACGTGCGGAGGTTTCGAAACGCATCAGATGCACAAGGACCCCATGACGACCGCAATGCGCCCGAGATCAGCACTCCCAAGACGAGCCAGCCCCACTGCAGGTGGGGGCGGGAACGAGATGAAGAGCCCCAGAGCGATCGTCGGAGGGTCACACGCACTCCAGAATCGACCATGCCATCCCTGATTGATGCTGACCGGACTCATGCCTTGACTTCAAAACTCGGTCAGACGGCGCGCCCCCAGCAGGCCAGCCCCAGTACGGCGCTCCTCAGCAGCAGTGTAGGTCATGCCAGCGCACCCTCGCGCGCACCCTCGCGCATGCCAAGATTTGATTACTTATCCGACGCATGTTCTTTCGCCCTCAGACGGTGCGCCGCCACCTCAGGGCCAACAAGCTTACGGCCAAGCGCCCCCACCAGGCCAGCAGCAGCCTTGTCCGTTCCTGCTCAAGTCCTTCCCGCCGTTATCACCCAAAAGCTAAAGGGGATCTTTCCCACAGATGGTCAGCAACCTCAATATGGTGCACCCCCGGCGCAGCAGCAACAATACGGTGTTTCACCCCAAGGTGAGAAATCTTCGTCTCCTCGGAGCAAAAGTCACGAGCTCACGCGGACCATGATCTTTTGTCGCAGGACACTACGGTCATCCTCCACCAGCCGGACAATACGGTCAGCCTCCAGCGGGACAGTACGGACAGCCGCCAGCTCAGGCCGGAGCATATGGCGCACCTCCGCCACAACAGGGCTACGGTCAGTCGGAGGAATTGCGTGATCAGAGCGAGGTCAAGAGGCAGAATTTCTGATGAGTGATTTCGTCTTGATTGGCAGGCGCACCTCCGAGTCAGGGATACGGTGAGTAGTGCTCCGGGCTCTCCGGGGAAGGACCCATCCCATTCCTGATTTTGTCCTCTTTGCGTCCGACTCGTAGGCGCTCCAGCCCCTGGACAGTACGGGGCACCCCCTCCGAACCAGTACGGACAACCTGCTGCACCCGGAGGCTACGCCCCTCAAGCAGGCTACGCAGCACCCGCCCCGATTCCCCACACGTACCTCGGAACTCGCATTCACCCCTCCGAGAACCCGCTCTTGCCCGCTCAAAAAAAGCTGCGCGCGAACCAAGTCGTTGACGGATACGACCCCGCCAAGGACGTCGAGACGATCAAAAAAGCTTGCAAAGGTTTCGGGACGAGCGAGGACAAGATCACCGCCGTCGTCACCGCCTTGCCGGCCGTACGCATCCCTCCTCTGATCTACGCCTACAAAGCTCGCGAAGGCAAGGACATGATCAAGTTGCTCGAGAAGGAGTTAAGGGGCAACTATGAGACCTTGATCTTGCAGATTCTTGCGGGGCCTTTGATGGGGGATGTCGAGCTTGTCAAGGACGCGTGTAAAGGTTTGGGAACGAACGAAATGATCTTGACCGAGGTCTTGATCGGTCGAACACCCTTGGCGATGGATCTTCTCAAAGCCGCTTTCCAAGCGCATACGGGCAAGTCGATGGAGAAGGAGGTCTTGGATGAGCTGTCGATGAAGACAAAGTCGGCTATGGCTGTCGCTTTGCTGGGCAATTGGAAGGATCAACCGAATATGGGAAGGACGCCGGAGAATGAAGCGGGTCAGGGTGGGGCAGGTGGGATCGGTGGATTCGTCAGTGCGGCTCCGGCTCAGCTCAATCAGCAGATGGTCCAGGATGATGCTCAGGTACGGGCGAGGTGAAAGGCTTAGAGATTACGGAGAAAATGCCGCTGAACGAAATTCCTGGGGCCTTGTCAACGCAGCAACTCAAGAAGGCCATTCAGGTTCACGTCACGGGCGAGGTCAGCATCGATCAACAGCACGTGTAAGTCACCACGCTGCCAATGAAACACTTCCCCGACGCTTCCTCACTGAGTGAATCATCATGCATAGATCCTCCATTGTCTTTGCGCGATCGCCTGCACATCTCCAAGCCGTGCAAACGCAGTACAAGACGTTGACCCGAGCCGCGTTGACCCACAACATCAAGCGCTGCGTCGATGGCCATCTGAAGGAGATGTACCTCTTTGCTCTGGAAGGAGGAAAGCGCGATACGAATGGGTGCTGTGAGTACTGGCCTGTATCACTCGAAGTGTAGGCGCTGTCGGCTAAGCAGTGTTTTGGAATCTCTCCCCGTCCCTTCGCGCAATTCCAGGGCGAGACGCCAAACGTCTGCACGACGCCATGGCCGGCCTCGGCACCAAAGACCTCCTCCTCATCATGCGCATCGTCCGAGCCCACTGGGATCGCCAACGCTTCCAACAGCTCAAGGGCGCGTACCGCCAAAAGTACTCGAGGGAGTTGTTGACGGACGTGATGAAGGAGACCTCGGGCGATTATCGTGATGCGTTGATTGCGCTGATCAATGCGCCGTAAGATGGGGAGTTTGGTGGTGGGTGATTGGGTTGGAATTGTTTCTTGGAACTACATCCTTTCTTGTTTGTTGTGTATGCGTGTGTTTTGATCTGGATACCGCTGGGTGACCCAGGCATGCGAGATCATTGTGGAGGCTAACGCCTCGGAGTAAAGTTGCCAATTTCTCATGATCAGTGATTGCAGATCGAGCAAGACCGAGGGTAATGTGCATGGTGTGGCCAAGTGTTGACCTTAGAGCGTGCCTGCATATCTTCCACGTGCATGCGATGTCTAGGGTTAGAGTACCTATCAAACAACGTGGTTACCCACTTCGACTACAAGTACATACCGACTGATTGAGGCATGGCTAAAGCACCTCGGCCAAAATCCAACAGATCGGTCGAGATGAGGTAAGCAAGATTTTGGTAAAACCTTGGAAATCCTGTAAGGTATAGGCCTCAATACAATTCGTCGTTGTTAACCGTTGGACTGAAAGCAAGTAGTAGTTACGAATCAAGGCATCCCCTGGCCACTCTCATCGAATGTCTCTCGCTATCTCTGCTCTCCCCATCCCGATGTACAATTGGCTTGAAAACATACCTACCTAGCAGGCACCTAGGTATCTACGAACTTTGACTTAGACCAGGTACATAAAATGCTCGAGAGTGCTATGTTAGGCTTTAAATGCGACATGTGCTCAAGAGTGCCCGGATGGAGACGGCTTGAAAGCTCCCGAGTCCCGAGTCCGATGTGCCTGACGATCAGGCCGTGAGAATAACTCTAAAATGGCGGCAACGTGGAGGGATCGATACGGCGCTAAGGCCGTCCCACCACCTGACGTCTGACACCCCGCTCCTCCCACCCGTCGCTCGACTGGTAGTTTTTTCTACTATGTACCCCTCTTTACCACTTTGCGCACACACAGATTGTCTCGTGCGTAAAATCACGGTCGCTAGTAAAGTGAATTGTTTAGCGCCTTCGTGGGCGCAGGCCCATATACCCGCTACACTAGTGACTGAGACCGAGGTCCGAGGGAGAGGACGGAGTTAAGCGCTTCACGAGCCGCTCGTCCAGGGATTCAGGGACGAGCTTTAAACAAGCGGCGAATGGATTGCTCGCGGAAGTCCGCGTGTTTGGGGAAGGGGGGCTGGCCTCAAAGCAGCGAATCTGCTGGATGGGTGGTGGTTGCATTGCGCGGAAGTCGAAAAAACCGCCATGGTACGCACACAGACGCGGAACGGCGACCGCGTCGATCACTCTGCTTGCCGAAAAGATTTAGATATTTTCCTCAAGCCTCTTGCTCGATTGACTTTCGGGCCTTTTCCTTGGAGTTGATTTCCTTGAGCACAGGAAGGCCTTTTTGGCAATCCCGGCGTGAGGGTGGCCGTCAGCAGGTTTCGTCACCTTGGAGTGGTTTAACCTTTTACGATTACCCCCCCACTGCTTTACTGATCGACTGACCGACCGAACGACCGAACGACCGACCGAACTCGCAGTCACGGCTCAGAGTTGACGACCAGCTGCGACAATGGTTGGTGGCGACGAAGGGGAAGGACATCATCACCATCACGAACAGCACCAATACCAACAGCAGCCGTATCCACCCCACCACGTCGATTCAGCGGGTGGTCGTCAGCAGTGGTCGCGCCTTCCTCAGCCTTCTTCGCAGCAGCAACAGCAGGCGGTCCATGTCGCCGCTAGCGCCGCGCCAACAGGAGCATCGATGGCGACGCTTATGACCGGCCAGAAGGGCCACGACTCGAACCTCCATCATCCTCATTCCGGTCCGAGTTCCTGGGCGACGACAGCCAAGGCCATCATCGGTCACGACGTAACTCACCAAAACTCGCCGTCCATGCTGTCACATCCCATATCCCAACACGCACAACACCAACAACAGCACCATCGAATGCTGCAGTCACGGCCTCAGTACGCGAGCCAGGCGCAGGGTTTGGGACCGGCTCAATTGCCGCCGTCGTCCAAGACTGCCGGGATTGTGCTCCCCCACGTCGCCGTCGCGTACTCAGGAGAGGATCCATTAGCGCCGACATACGGTGCACATATCTCGACCCTGGCCCAGACCTACCCTCCACATCCACCCCAACATCAACAAGTTCCGTCCTCGTGGTCGACCCCTAATCCCACGCACCACACAGGACACACGGGTGGTCAAGTCGCCGCGTCGTCGTCCTCATCGTCGTCTAATTCTCGGGGCGCAAAAACGATTGGCGGCGGATACGGGAACCGCGGCGCCGAACGTTCTAGGTCCGCTCGAGGCGCCAACGACCTCGACCTCATTTCCAATCGGCAGAGACTGTCTCCTCCCGTCGGATCATCGGCTACCGCTACCGTCACCGGCACTGTTGCTTCGGAACACAAAATATCGCAAGCTGGGAGTAGTAGCCGCAGTGCCAATGTCGACCCGTCTCGATTCGAGTCGCGTAGTAGTCAACCGGGCTCTTCAGTAGTCGCAGCCTCAGGGGAGGGTCGCTTCCATCCAAGCCAACCGAGCACGACGGGAATACAAAAGTCCGCGAGCAAGCCATCCGAACCTTCCTCGTCACAGACGGCGATCATCAAGTCGGAATCTGACTCGTCGTCGAGTACTCCGGTCCTGAATAGCAAAAAGCGAAAAGCGAGCAAACCGCGCGAGTCGGGCGACGCCGACACGGTCATCACCGAAAAGAGCTGCGCGCGTTGCAGGATTCGCAAAGGTTGGCCCTGTGGCTCCCAAGGATTTGCAAGGTCTTTCCTTTCTTGATGCTGATCAATCGGATTGTGCGGCTCCTAGTCAAATGCGATCGCGCGTTTCCCGTGTGCAACAACTGCAAGATCCGCAACGAAGAGTGTGATCTCATTTCGCTGCATCCGAACGATAAAATGTCAGTGCAGCACATTTTACAGGCTGTCTTGAATCGAACGTGTGTACTGACCCTAGGGGTGACTCTTTGGGAAATGTCGGGGTGGCAGATCCATGTCTGCCCAAGATGCGGCCCAAACTGAACGGCTAAATCGGATGGAGGAAAGGCTCAGTCAGTACTAGCGCCAGCTAGCTTGCTCCACTATTCCGTCCATAGCTTACTGAACTAGCACTTCTATCTTACCAGTGGAAATAGAGCAGCAGCTTGGATCGACGGGCGAGCACGATGAACCACACGAGCCCGTGACGGTAACGTGGTCGTCACCGGCCTCGACGTCAAGTTCCTCAGCCCGATCACAGCCCCAGACCGCGCTGAGTCGAGTCGAGGGAGCTCGTATTGGGCAGCAATCCGTAGACTGGCGCCTCGCGACTCCTCAATTGGCTCGGTCGTTGACGCAGCATCTGTGTGAAGGTTCGTTCTCCCGATCTGCCTGTTATGCCTGTTATGCTAGGCCCAATCTGACCACCGTCCCGTGCTCCCTCATTGTGCGATCAGCCTTTTTCTCGTCTTGCTGCTTCCAGATGCCGTCGTTCGACTTCTTCCGTGCATCGATACCGCAATACCAGCAAGTCGACAAGCTGCCGGGCCCGATTCAGGTCGCAATCGCTGCCTTTTGCGCAGTCGGAGCGCGAGCATCGCCCCATTCGGTCAGTCTTGCACCAGCGGGAAAGTAGTGTCGGTTCCGCGCGCACAGCTACTTACGCCCGGTTGAGGTACTCTTGTAATAGGCGGTCCTCGGTATCGCCGCTGCACCCGATGACGGACAGAGCGATCCGGACCTGTCGGCCGGCTCGCGTCGTCAATCGGCATGTCAGGCCCTCGTCGCTCAGGCCCACTCGCTCTGCTACGATCACGGTCTCCTCGAAGACGCCTCTGTGGAAACGCTGGCTGCTCTGATAGCGTTGACCCAAACAGCCGCCTTTTCCGAGTTCGTGCCGCGCAAATCAAAGTCGCTCCTGCGGACTGCGATTGCGCACTACAAGGAATTGATCGAGACGGCGGCGAACGCGGCTCGGATTACCGAGCTGCAGAGCTCTTTCGGCCTCGCCCTCTATGTAAGTCCCAGGACCACAAGCGTATAGTGAGGACTTATAGACTTACTGAGACATGGGTTCACAGACCCTGGATGCGCTCATCGCTGCCTACTCGCGGCGCATGTGCATGATCACCGAATCCGACCTCCACCACTACTTTGCTCAAGTCTCGATTGTGCAACCGGGCCTTCCGCACGACTCAATATTGAACGCCTTTGGATCGATTCTACGCACGACCCCATCGGCGGAAGAAGGGATCCAACTTGCCGTCCATACGCTCGCGTGTTGGGTCGCCGCCGCGCAGCGTCTGTTTTCGCGTATCGCGAGTCCGCCGCTGGCCATGAATGAGGTCGATATATCGATTCGAGACTTGCTGCAAGCCGTGGATGATGGTCGAAGGGGCGTCGAGATGCTGAAGCGGTATATACACGAAGTGGGTTTGACCCACGAGCACCACCACCACCACGGCCATGGATCCAATAGCGAGACCTCTCCTTCGAGCGCTGCATCCGTAGCGGCCGCAGCGGACCACGAGAAGGACTACCTCGCCCGCGTCATTCGCTGCGATCGCGATCTCATCGATCTCATCCCCATGCTACGCACCTTTGTCCTCCACCTCCCCTCACCAGGTCTACCCATGCTGGCACACGAAATGACGAATCGTGTTCGGCAAACGATCAAACTCAACGCTCACTACGCGCGTGAATACCTCCGCGGGGCCGATCGACATATGCTTTACCACCATGCGTTCCAACTCGAGCATGCAGCGGATTGGACTCAATTGGCGACGCAACAGTACGATCCACATGATGCCAAAGGTCCTCAGTCGGTCGCGGACGAGGTCAATGCCGATGAGTTGAATTGGCTGATCGAAGGGCTCAAGGGAGCATGTTATTACACGCCCAAGGCAGAGATGAGGTTGCAGGAGATGCATTCGATGCTCGAGGCGAATCGGAATGGGGGACCGGGCGTCGTCCATGTCGATGTTGATGCGGCGCACGGCCACGCGTGGGCGCAATGGATGAGCACCTGACCACACCTTTCAACCCCTGGCGCAACGCAACGCGACACGACTCGCCGTAGTAATCATCTTCGTGCTGCACTCGTAACGATACATATATATATATGGTATCTCGTGGTTCATTTCCATTTTGATTGGCTTTGAATAGAACATCTTCTCCTATCTCCCAGAGCTGTTGTACAAGATACCCTACTTTTTAATTTGCAGTGCCATCAGTTTTCCTCTCCTCTTGGCTCTCGACGAGCCCAGTCGCCCTGATGAGAACAAGCGACCGTTTAAGGTATTGAGAGAAATGCGATTGCAGAAGTAGGAAATCATTGATCGAGATCGGGCTTTGTAGAAAGTCGCTTATGGAGTGAGCAAAGAAAGGGTTCGTGATATGTATGTTCAAGCCCGCGATGGGCGACAACGGCTTGGGGATGTACTAATCTTGGGTTCATAGGGCATTCGACGCTAGCACGGAACATTATGCCGAACAAGCGAAGGGTAGGAAAGAAGAAAGCAAATGGGACGTCGTTATGGGTGGTCTTCCTGCGGTGATAGGGTAACGGGGGGCGACACAAAAAAAGAAAAGAAAACGCCGGGTGGGTGGGTGATAATCTGCGCTCTCTCAAGCCATCAAGCCATCAACTCTCGATCCTCATCCTCCTCTGCGTCCCTTCTCCTTCTCATCTCTTCCTCCCGTTCGGCCTCGTCACCACGACCGACCATCAACCTCGTTTCCAGTACGCCTTCGGAGAGGATCGGGGTCTGCATCCTGCCGTCCCTGGGGGTTGAAGTGCCCGAACCGGGTCTCGAACTCGAGGCCCACACCGCTCGAGCCGGCGAGGCCGGCATCACAGGGTCGAAACCAAGGCCTTGGCCGAAATGAGGCGGCGAGTTGGTGCGCGAGCGAGATCCCGGTGTGCCGACGAAATCGTCCTCTTCTTGGTCCTCGGGTCGTTTGGGTTTCTGCTTGCCCTTGAACGACGACGATGATGAACGAGACGCGGGCAAGTCGTAACCGGGAATACGGGGTTCATTCTCCCATGCTGACTCGAAGCCGAGCGCAGATCGATCCCACGAGCCGGGAGATTCACCTTCGTGACACCATCCCATCGCTTGCAACGTCATACCAGCGGCGCGGATGAAGATGCTCCCGTCCATGACTTCGGTTCCAGGCAACGAGGCTTGGTAGAACCCGGCCGGGGATTGCCCAAAATGGGTCGCCGCAAAGGCGAGCGAGCGAATGACCTTGGCGACGTGGTCATCGGGATGGTCCACGGCGCTGGCGAGCACGGTCGACCAAGGATTCCCACCCCCGAGCAGATCCAGCGGCGTCTCCGTCGCCTCAGCCAATTCCTCCTCAAGTCGCAGTCTCCCGTTCGCATCGACCTGCGGCGTCTTGGGCACCCCATCGGGGCCCGACTCGCCTTCTTTTCTAGCGTGTAGACTAGCGAGGTAGCGCGCTACGGCGCTCGTCGACGGGGAGGAGGCGTCCGGGGGCATCGGGTACAAGGGTGCGGCCATGAGGGTTTCTTTGATCCATAAATTCGGTCTGCAGTCATCAGTAAAGTCAGGAGACGGAGCCAACATCAGTCTCCACAGCGATATGTCTCGGCTTGCGCCCCATAGCAGCACTCACCGTCCTCGCGAGATCCAGTAGCTGACAATCATGCGGAAGTGGGTGTGGAGGATGTAGGGGCGCAAATGGGGAGAAACGACTTCGAGGATCGCTGGCAGGAACAAGACCGAAGTAAGGCCGTGCATGATGAAAAAGTCCATCTTGGGCTTGCACGCATATCCTGGTCTCGTGCTCGAAGCGTAAAGCACCTGGGCGCGCAATATAGCCCGCCAGATTTTGTCAGAAACGGCGATCACAAGAAAGTTACCGATGATGCACAACTTCGACTCACCGTAGCCATCCATATCAACTCTTCGCACTTTTCGACCACCTCTTCCCAGTTCGGCGTCTTGAGCGGCGTCCCTTCTTTGCGTTTGGCTTGATGCTCCTCCCCGTAATCCGGGCTCACGTCGCAGCTAAACTTCCACTCGTCGCACCACTCGATGATAATGTCCGCGCGGCGTTTGAGCAAGTTGCCCAATTTGGGGAAGTCCTTCTCAAAGACCGCGACATCGGGAGCAAGACGGGCGTCGTGAAGAATCCTCTCGAGGATCGTGAAGCCGGCCAGGCCCTCTCGGGGCACTCGACGTTCTCGGGGTAATCGAGCAGCGGTCTGGACGAACGAGTCGGAGGGTGAAGCGATGGGCATCGTCCCAAACGAGCCGCTGCCGAGCTTGAACGAGGACAGGGCCGACGAGAGCGTGAACTGCATCGCCGTTTGGGTGCGCGGTGGTGGCGGCCAGGCCGCATCGAAGAGCGGCGAGACTTGAGGCGACGTGACCGCGGACTGGGCCAGACCTTTTCACGGGCAGGAACGGGCGAAAATGAGCCGAGCAGACAAGACAAGAATCAGAAGTCTGAACTGTCCAGCATAACGAACCTTCTGCAACCAAAGCGTCCAGACCGAACTCGACACCGTAGCCAATGTTGATCAATCCATGCAAAGCTCCACTGACCGCTCTATGCAAGGTCGCCCAAACATGACGCATGTCAGGATACTCGTTCTACTGTTCTTGATGACAGCAATGATGGCACGCAACGCACCGTACGAGCATCTGACCCTGCCCACCGAGGAGGTAGCGTTCAAGCACGGGGATGACACTGCTTTTCCTCTCCGCATACTGGCTCGTGGCGAGGGGAATCTCCTTGATTTGGCGCATGAAAAAGGCGAGATAGTTCGGGTAAAACCTGATAGTGGTGAGGGTCCATTGCTCAGCCTCTCGACGCCGGCTAATTTCGCCTAGACGTCAGCCCAAAGCCCCGAAGCCCCCAAAAAGCGCTTACTTTTCATTCCCTAAATGCTTGGTCCAGTTCGCTTCGGTCAATCCGATCGGATGGAGCGGCAGCATTGGCTTGGTACCCTCGATCAAGTGGACCTCCCAGATGTTTTTGAGCAGCGAGGCGGGAGCACCGAGCGAGTAGGAAGCGAGCAGATGATGGGCGGCATGGTTGTGGAAGCCGTCGTCGTTGAAGTAAGTGTGCTTGCTGTGGGCGGGCAAGTTATGAGGAAACGTCAACGATGTTCCAGCGAGTGAGCTTCTGACAAAGTCGACGTACGTGATGTGGTTCTCCTACAGTGATTGTTGAAAAATGACGTGTGAGTTCATTCAATGAGCAACGTCAACCCGAGCGCAGCACGAGCAGAAGTGGGGAGCTGGTTGAGATCCATCGCCAAGCGGCGAGGGCAGAAAGCTACCATAGCAACGCTGGCGGCCACAGTCGGATCTCCATTGGAAGGCGCCAAAGCCACGGCAAGAAAGAGAAAGATACAGTCGGCCCGAGGGCCGGGCGCGGCAGACGAACCGCCTCGTCACCGATGCAAACCACACCGCGATCCGATTTGACGCACCGAAAGCCATAGTCTAAAACCTGGAATCGGCTTTCGATGTGAGTTGGTGCGCTCGACGGAGCACCGCCCCCGCGTGCGACCGCTGTGTCGTGGCAGTTTGTGGTCGGTCGCACCGAAACACACACGACGGCCGCAGGTGGGCGATGTCAACCACCTCGACCGAGTGGAGGGTTGCATTGCGCACCGTAAGCCCCCTATCCAGACTGCTCGACGTCTCGATGCGGATGGTGGCCGCCAAAAGGTGTGACAAGCTGCGCAGCCCTCTCGACAGCGAGCGCGAGCGCGGTTGACGACGATGACGCGCCCACGTCGGGACACAGAATGACCGACCCCGCGGTCGACGGGAATGCATCACGAGCAGGACGTGCATCCACAACGGAGGACAAGAACGTAAGCCATGGATAAACGATCCCGACTGACCTCGAGCAGTTGTCGCACGGCCCTTTTCGAGTCGTAGCTTCGGCCGGGGCCATGGAGCAGGCCCGCTTGGGGCTCGTCGACGCCTCCATAGAGCTGCTTCGGCGTCAGGCCGGACGTCGAAGGCGCGGGTGACGAGACGCGAGGCGTTGTCGAAGCTGGTCCATCGTGCGGCGACGAGGATGATCCGTCGTGGGCGCCGTGGGCGGGTGGGTACGACGTCGTACCGCTCGGCTGTGGCGCGGGCTGCGGGTGGTGCGCGATCGAGGTGGGCAGGATCGACGCCGACGACGACCGACGCGACGGGAAAGGCGCCATGAGCGCAGCTGACAGACCTCGGCGGGTGGTGGAGAAGAGCAGCGCGATAGGAAAATAGAAATAGGGGTGCGACGGGCGGGCGATGCAAGCTTGCGACTTGAAACGGCACGCGCCGGTGGTGGAGCGGAGACGAGTCGGTGGAGGTCGGTGGGGTCAGATTTATTAGGTCAGGTCAAGGTCATACGGGAGCTTACGGGAGAGGGCGGCGCGAGGGCGGCGCGCGACGACAGAGTGAGCTCACTGAGCTCGTTCTAAGCTCGAAACAGCTCCACTGTGTGGAGGGGCGTGTACCTTATCCGCGCGTTTGGCCGAGTTGCCTATCGAAATTTGGGCCCAGAAAAGTACCACCTTGCTGTAGCATGGCATATAAAATCAACCTATACAATCTGTTGCAATAGGCGCATTCTTATGCTGTTTTTTCGAGCATCTACCCAAGGGAAGACTCTTGCAACTCCTATTCATTGAGCTACAGCGGTGAGGAGTCGTTAGTTTCGACTTGGAGCTGGCTCGCGCACGGACCCAGAGGGACGGTTCTTCGCGCCGACGTGAATCAGCCAGCCAGCCGCGCCTCACCGGTCTCAACTTCGGTCCACAACGCCAGTCCACGACGTCGCTACCGCCCTCATGATCCACCATGCCCGTACAAACGCCAACGCCTGTCAAGGGCACACCTCGTCGGTCTCCATCGATTGAGTTCAGAGAGTCGCCCTTACGATCAGCTTCGAGGGCAAAGCCAACGACCTCAAGGCCCAAGGGACCATCACTCAACCAACACAACCCCCGAACTGCCTACCCGTCGCTCTCGGGCTGCTCACTGGAGATCACAATCAACTCAAGAAGATCGAGTTGACCCGATTAAGTGACGCAAGAAGCTCAGACTCCTCTTGGACGACAAATGTGGCGAGGGCTTCGTCCCCCGGCCGGTGCAAATCGAAGCTCTCGCGGGACTTTTTCAGCTCGAGCGGTTCAAGACTCGAAATCAGTATGACACTGTGTTCGTCATTGCTCCAACGGGTTCAGGGAAGAGCTTGATATTTCAAGCCATGTATTTGGTTTACGGACGCCGGGCTGTGACCATAATTGTCAGTCCTCTGACTGCGCTGAGCCAACATCAGGTAGATTTTATTCGGTTGCGACGCCGGTGCTGAGTTCCATGGTCTTGATACCTTTACAGGCCGACAATCTCAATCAAGAGCGAAAGACAGCGGTTGTCATATGCAAGGAAACATGGGGTGACGGAGAGCTGTACCAGCAGTTGAGCGATCCCTCCCATACTGTCTCATTCATCTTCATCGTACGTGACCATTCAATCCGCCGCAGGTTTTTGCATGCTCACAACCCCCGTTCTGATATCTTGCTACTAAAAATCCCCGACAGTCTCCAGAGATGCACAATGGAGACAAGCGCTGGGCTGAGCTGATATCGAAGGACTCGTTCCGAGAACGACCGAGAACGAGTCAAGCTGCTTGCCTATGACGAGGCAATCAAGATCGCCGAGTGGGGATTCAGCGAAAGGGTGCGCGCCGGAGCTATGAGCCACACAATGGAAGGCTCGACTGCATTTCGCCCCGTGTATGGGCAAGTTGCGGAGCAGCGTCTCATACTTGGCTGTCAAACACTCTTCCTCGCCGCCGGCGCTCCACCCTACAAAATCGACAAGATCCTAAAGGTATCCCGTCTCTCCGAATCGCGGACGTTCTTCGCCAAAGCCGACCTTTTCCGACCAAACCTATGCAATTCTGCTGTCGAGATGAAACCAAGAACAAACGGTACGATGGGAAGTATCAGGAATCTCCTTAACCAGCGGTCAGATCCATCGTGTTGTGTTGATGGGCTGAAATACCACGAGAGGTATTGACATAGTGAGAACTTGTGAAGCCGAAACCGAGCGAATCGATCCGCCTGACGGCGGCGATCCTGACGAGTCGTCGAGCCATAGCGTCTGCGGTTGCGCGTCATTCTGAGATAAGCACGGTGTTGCACCGAGCACAAGCGAAGAGCATAGTACCGAGATGACGAGTGATGCGGAATGGGACGGGAGAGAAACCGATGCGCACACGACGAAGTGCGCAAGCCGGCGGCTGCAGCTGCCGCTCGGACCACTCGGGACCACCATTATTTCTAGTAGAAGATCAATAACATTTCTGCCTTTTGGATAAATTGTAAGTGGCACAGGCCATTATTTCTAGTAGAAGATCAATAACATCTCTGCCTTTTGGATAATTGTAAGTACTTGCCACGCTACAGAGAACCACCCCAAAATGGCCCTGAAATTTCGGAGGGCAACTGGGCCAGGCGCGCCGATAAGTCCTAAGCCCCTCCCAGAGGAAGAGCTTAGTTGAGCTTAAGCTCGCTCTATCCTGCCCGCCGGGAACAGGCGACTTCAGAAAGGACAAACTCGACCGTCCCTAATTAATAGGCGCGCCCCGCCCAACCCGAGCAAGCGCACAACTGAGGATGTTCTAACTTGTGAAAGCTCGCAGGCCCACGCCGAAAACGCGCCAAGCGCGGCGCGTCGCCGAACGCCGAGCTGGTACCGCCGATATCAGCTTGCCTCAGATGTTCAATAGCGCGCTACCTACTACCCAAAGTCCGATCACACTTGTCTAACTCGTCACAAGGTGCTCAAGAGATTTGATACCAGCACGTCCTACAAGAGCCTTTTTCTCAAATTGGAAATCGCATAACCAGACGGAATGACGGCACTGCTTGCATCTTCGGCAATGACTGGTCGACGATTCAGTCGGCCGAGCAATCAGGATGGGCTGTTTGTAACCTCCTATTACCCGGGGCTTCCAAGCTGCATGGGGCGTGGGAATTTGCTGATTTGCGTCATCCTCTCCTGTTTAGACAGAGATACCTACCAAGACGGGAGTCTTCGCTTGACCCAGAGTTTATCCGGCGCTATCCGGCGTATCCGGCGTCCGCGGGGTTTAGCCGCAGCATACGGTATCCAACGCAGGTATGGCCAACCTCGTGGGGGTCACACGCATTGCATTTCACGGTATTACTTCTCTCTCTGTGGACCCTATCGATTCACCTTTCTCGTCACTTATCGCTACCTCTTCCTCATCGCTCCCCTCTACGTCTTCTCCATCATCTTCATCGTCCTCGTCTCCTTTCTCATCTTCCTCATCGTCATCCTCCGTATCCTCCTCGGCGTCGTCATCATCATCCACGTCACTCTCCTCCTCACTCCCACTCTCATCCTTATAGAAATCCTCCAAAACCGCAAAACCCTTCCGTCTCGCCTGCATCCCCGCTCCACCCAACATCCCACTCACCGACCCCGACCTCGTGGCCCCCTCCACCCCATTCGCCGACCTCGCGAAATTTGTCGGGGTCAAAACAACCGCAGCTCCTTCGTGAGCGGAGTTCTTCAAGGAGTCGGAACCGAAGCCGCGTAGGGGGGTTGGTGATCGACTTTGACCTCTTGAGCCTGGTGGGGTGGGGTCGAGCGATGGGGGAGGATCACGGATCGACGAAGGGGGGACTTTGGTCGGGTACGAAGGGACGCCAGACGGCGATGACGACCCGAAGCCCAGACGTTTGGTCGGTAGGGCTAGAGAGAAGCTTCCTAGGTCGAAGGGACCGTCTCCTGCGTTCGCGTCTATTCGCGTAGAAAGGAAACGTCGACTCAGCAAGCTACGCGTGCTCAACCACGTCAGGACTAAGGACCCACCTCGCTCCACGTCGAACGTCTTGCCTTCGAAGAGGATCTTGCGCGCTTGCTCATTCGACATCGTCCTCGCCTTGTCCGACTCCGACTCGGTATTCGCGTCGCCACTCGTCCCCGTAAAGTCCTCCACCATCACGCCCTTGTTAAAGTCCTCTTCCCCAAGACCGACCCTGGCCTTACCCGCATCTGCTCGTTCGAGCCCCGCCGCTCCCAGAACCCCTTTTAAGAACCTTGCTCGATCCCGCACCTCGTAGGTAAGATCATACCGTGCCAAAGTCGCCAGGTATTCGAACAAGAGCGAGTACTCGCGCAAATAGGGGGTCGAGCTCGTCATAGTTGACGCGACGACGCATTTGGCCGAAAGCGTGAGCAATTGCAGTTTCGCGATCTCGGATTCCTCAGCGAAGCCGATCGCGCCCAAGCGGATGACATCGGGTGCGACGGTCGACACGAGGCCGTCGGATACAAATTGTCCGACCAGCCAATATATCGTCGCGCGAGCTGTCGGGGTCTTGATTCGATCGGCTTCGAGCAAATCAACGAGACGCGTGATGACGGCTGGACGAGAAGTCGAGCTCGGAAGATGGGGTGACCTCAACAGTGATCGCAAGACGAGGACCGACTGCGCGATGATGACTTCTGTTGTACGTTGGGTATCAAACAGAGTCAGAAGACTTCACCCGGCTGAACGGAGAGTCTCGACAGCTTACCGTGTTTGCTCTGGGTGAGCTCGATCAACGTTTGGAGGCACTCTTCGGAAACCGCCGGTACCTGCTGAGCGCACGAGCCTATGGCCTTGATAGCATCCGCGGAAAACATCTCGTCACCATCTTTGACGTAGATCTGGCAATTTGATGGGGTCCGAGCGTTAACAGCGTAGTGCAGACAGTGGCACTCATTTCGCTTACCGATAGTTCCTTCATGATCTCGCGCACGTTCGTTTGATTCGTCAAGGCCACGAGGATTCTCAAACGAGCCTGCTTCAACGACAACACCTCAGAGGAACGCACGTAAAACTCGGACACGTGCTCGGCGAGGAGCTCCGGTCTCGTCGAGGCTACGACGGCGCAATCTTCGAGCACAATCGCTTTGACCTCGGGCGAGGATCTCAGCAGTCGGAGCAGCGGTCGTACAATCTTGGGCAAACGATCGGAAGGTGCAAGGTAGTAGTGAACCTTGATCGTCGCCGACACGACCGAAGGGTTGATGTGCTGCAACAGCGCATCCGAGGCCTTAAGCAAGAGTTCGGCATCCGGGTCGAGTTTGCCTATCCGAGCCGGATCGAGGAAGAATGATCGGCCATACTGCAAGAGAACGCGTAGGACAACGGTCTGGCCCCACTCCTCGACGTCGACGAGCATGCGACACCATTTGCGGTAACACGGGTGGACCAGATCCCATCGCGTTGGGCACATTTCTTCCCACGCCGACAACACCGATCCAATCGTCAGCGGGCTCGCCGAGTTGAGCAGCACGATCAAAGTCGGCAGCAATTGGTTGCGGTTCTCGGTCGTCGGGTCCGCTCTCCACAAGGTCGCGACCGCATCGGCCGTGGCTCGGCGGACGTACCACGCGCCGTCGCGTGCCCCTTTGGAAACAGCAACGCCGACGAGCGAACGAATGTCGGGCAGGTTCATGGACGAGAGCGTTTTGATGGCGCCGGCGCGTACAATCGGATTCGGGTCCGACAGATCCTTCTGGTAGGCGTTAATGGACAAGAGGGCGAGCTCGGGCGCAGAGTTGGCGCAGTGGATGATGTAGAGCGAGATGAGCGTGCGAGCCTGCAGCGGTGTCGATGGGGACAGCAGGGAGGTGACGAGCGGGAAGAAGCCCAAGACGGGCAGTTTTTTAGTCATCATCTGCAAGTACATCGGACAACATGTTCAGCTACCAGTTCTCAGCATGTTGAAAGCCACGAACGATACGGAACTTACCGCGATGACCCTTTTGAGTCCGTCAACCCGATCGCTCTCCCGTTTCGACGCCAGCATCTTCTTCGTCTCCTCGATCCCCGCAGAGGTGATAACGGCTCCATTCTCTAGATATCGTCCTGAGCCTCCCCCACTGCCACTTGCGAAGCCATCCTGTATAATGCAGAGAGGTCGCAGCGAAGGGTCAGCTGACAGATGCGCGACGTCATTACGGAGGCTGGCAGCCGGCGGGCAGAGATGGGGTACTTGCAATCAGGCCCAGGTCACGCGAGTGCTCTGCGTAGTGTTATCGGACCTCCTTGTCAGTCCCATGATTCCCGTACGGAGACAAAGGTAAGCTTCGACTGACCGGCCAAGTTCTCCCCGAGTCGTGCTCCGAGCCTCTGCGCATTCGTCTTGAGCGATGCAAGCGCATTCTCAGTCATGATGAGGGTTCTAGTGGTGGGACCAGCAAGACGCCTTGACTAGAGATCCAACTCGTGATGCGAAGCGTTACGGCGTGCAAGTCAGTCGCTTGATCGAGCTCCACCTGGCGACGATGACGATTCTGTAGGCGAGCCTGGACCGTTTGGACGAGACGACAGAGGCGGTGGAGAACAATCGGTACCAGGTCTGGTATATTCGAACGGATTCGAAACGTGCGCAACCACTCCGACCTCCAGGCTTGACGTGAGCCGAACGAGGTGATGCCGAGAGCGCCAAGAACGACGAGTTGAGAGGCTGACCCGCGTGGCAGTCTGGCGTCTGGCAGATCGTGGCTCGGGCTATTTTCACCCAACGACACATATTAATCGAAGCATCAGGACTCTCTCTATTTTGCCCCAGCCCTCCTGACCCTAGTATTAAGCGAGATGCTGTTGTACCTCAGCTCTTGCCACCCTCGAGAACATAGCCCCTTAGATAGGGGTCACACAGCCCGAGCAAAACTCAAGTTTGGAATCAGATCCCTTTCGTCCCAGAATTGCCGAGTGCTATGTGCAAAGATTGCCTGTTCAGCAGGAACAATCCTATGGATGTGGAACTAGTCTATTTCTCAGCAGTCAAAATGATACAAGAGATCGGCCTGGTCCTTCGGATACATAAAAGCGGTCGCAAACTCGAATAGCAACGGAAACCCCTAAACTTCCTGATCAGGTTGGATCGTCTTCCACGCCGCAAAGACACCGGGCATCTCCTCGAGCTCTTCAGGGTGTCGCGCGGCTCGGATACGGAAGTATACTCGCTTACCGTACTTGTACAGTTCGACGAGCACGATAAAGGCGAGCAAGGCGATGAAGGAAGCCCCGATCTCCCACGAGATTTCGGTGTGGCCAAAGACGACCCGGTTCAAACCAGGAATATCTACGGGAAGGAGTGGGCGCAAAACGATCAGGATCAGATTCGAGAATTCAAGGTGATTGACGTCCTCCATCAGGCTCTACTTACAAATGATGGGGAAGACAGTGAGGAATCCGAGCGCGACGGACCAGAACAAGAACCGGTTCGCCCAAAGGTCGCGCGTCCACTGCGTGAGGGGTCGCTCGCTGTTGTCGCCCAGCTTGAAAAGACTACGGCGCAGATCCTTAACGAACCAGGCCAAGAAGAGGCAGTTCCACGTCATAGTCGCTGCAGCACGCGAACGAGAACGAAGGGTCAGAATCACTCTATACGGAGGTAGTATGCGCGGAATCTCGGCACCCACCAAAGGTAGCCGAACGAGCCTTGAACACCAATTCGGAACCGTCACCGATCGAGTTGTTCGAGTCAATGCCAAGGTTGCCGTCGCCAAAGCCCCAAACGATGGTGACAAAGACGCCGAGGCAGGTTGCTCCACCGAGAATACCGTAGACGACCATGTCGATCAGGATCTCGGGAGTGAAGATCCCCGTCTTAAGCGAATGGGGCTTGCGTTTCATGATGTCGGGCGATGCCTTTTCGGCGCCGAGTCCCATGGCGGGGAAACTAGCCGTTGCGCAAATGACTGTAATTGCGAACAAACGAGAGAGCGTCTTAGTACCGCGCGCTTCATATTCTTATCACCTGAAGGTGACCATGTTGGACTGACCGTAAAGGATCTCGATGGGTGTTAGAGGGAAGACGGAAAGGTTCATCGCATCCTTGAACGCGAGACCGACGAGCAAGACGATGGCCTGCATGACGTTACCAGCGAGCAAGTGCAGCACAAACTTTTGGATGTTGTCAAACATGCGACGGCCTTCCTCGATGGCGTTTAGGATCGACGCAAAGTTGTCGTCTGCGAGCACGAGGTCCGAGGCGTCCTTGGCGACATCACTGCCTGTGCCCATGCCGATGCCGACATCGGCACGCTTGAGCGAAGGAGAATCGTTCACGCCGTCACCGGTCATGGCGCAAAACGCCTTGCGCCGGTGGAGCGCATCGACCATTCGTGTCTTGGTGTGAGGCGCGCACCGAGCAATAACGAGAGGGAGAAGGGGAAGAGCGTCAACCTCGTCGTCCGATAAGCGATCGAACTCCGCCGCAGTCATGACCATGGCGTCGGCCGAGCCCTTTGAGAGCGCGTTGATGTTGCGAGGCAAGATTCCGACTTGAAGAGCGATCGCTCGTGCGGTCGAAGGGTGATCTCCGGTAAGCATGTGGACTTGAATACCAGCATGGTGGCAGCTCCTCACGGCGCCCTGGGTTTCGTTGCGAGGAGGATCTGCAAGGCCAGAAGGAACATGTTAGGCGTCAGTATCACGGGCAGAAGTAATCCTTTTTTTCTCTCTTCGAAGACTCACCATATAAACCGACAAGGCCTTGCAGATTCATATCAGCCTCGACCTCCTCTCGGCTAGGATTATCGGCGCCGGTGTACAGCCACGGCTTCTGCGCCAAGGCAAGCACACGAAGACCTTGCTCGGCGAGCGCGTCGACGTTCGCAAGCACGTTTTCCTTCATCGCCTCGTCGAGAGGCACGGGACCGTCTTCGAGTTCGATCGTCTTGCAGGCATCAAAGAGGCGCTCGACTGCGCCCTTCATGAAGACGGAGCGCTTCTCATCCGAGTTGCGAGCGTAGATGACGGACATGCGCTTGAGGTCAGAGTCGAAGGGGAACTCTTGGATTTGAGCTGGGAGAGGTCCCAAGTTGTGTCGGTCAGTGATTTGATCGGACCATCGCTCTTGACCAAATTTAACATCTAGACTCACTCCACGCGGCGCCGTCACCGACCGTCCAGCGCTCGCGACCCCATTCGAAGCGATGGGCGAGGACTTGGATCGCACATTCGGTCGGATCACCACGAGCGGCCCATCCTTCCTCGTCTTGGAAGACCTTGGCGACGTTGCACATCGAAGCAACGTTGAGCAGTGTCTCCAAGGGCATTCCGTGGGTCGAGATCAGTTCCTTCGCGGAAGCTTTCCCGGGCTGCTTGGATGGCAAGGAATCGTTGCCTCGGGTGTTCTCCCTCTTGGCCGACTCAGCGGGGGATTCGGAGGTGAAAGACAGGTCGCCGAGGGTCGGGTTGAAGGCCTCGTTCGAGTCGCCAATGAGGATCGTGCCTCGCGATGGAACCCAAGCCGCTTTGCAGACCATCTTGCCTTGCGTCAGTGTCCCCGTCTTGTCACTGCAAATGTCGGTACTAGAGAAACGTCGGTCGAAAGGCATCAGCATTTGCCCTGGGCTTAGAAGTAGCGGCTAAGGAACGTACACTGCGCCAAGTGCCTCCAGGGAATCGAGTTTGCGTACGATGACGTTACGCTTAACCATGGCACGCGTTCCACCCGCAAGCGTGATGGTAAGAACGACAACGAGCGAAGCGGGAATCATCGAGAGACCGGTGGCGATGGCGTCTGCGCAGCCGAAGGACCGGAGCCGGGTTAGACTAATGCACTTAACCGAAAGCGACTCAGGATGCAAGCTTACAAAGAATAATCTCCTTGTTGGAGGTAAAGTTGTTGGCCGCGAATGCGATCAAAGCAAAGACGCAAGCGATGCCGAAGAGTCCTGCAAGCAGCGATTGCGTTATTTCCCGTCGGTGCGCAGTCCCCTAAAGACCCCATTGCGAAGGCCCAGCCACGTACCGATAGCAAGCCACGAAAGGGTTCGCTGGAGCGGGGTACCGAAATTCGTGCCCAAAAATTGACCGATCACGTCCCACGTCGTGAGAGCGTAGGCCGAAACGTAGCGGTGCCAGGGGGCATGCCCGTCCTCGTTCCTGCGAACCTTGCGCACGCGCGTATCACCACCTCGCAGCGACTCGGCGATGGCTCCAATCTCGGTGCGCATTCCGATTGCGGTCACAACACCTTTGGCACGTCCCTTGGTGACGGTCGAAGAGGTGTAAGCCATGTTGATGCGATCTGAAGATGGGAACACCGAGCTGATCAGTATTCGCGCGAAACGACTCAAAGCGCCTGGACGACTTGAACGACGAACCTCCAACACCGATGTCTCGCGGGTCAATAGGTGTTCCATCCTTCTTGCCGAATAAGGCATTGGGGTCCTTGGCGACGGGAAGCGATTCTCCTGTGAGGAGGGCCTCGTCGGTCTCAAAGTTTGCCGCTTCGATAATTCGTAGATCGGCGGGGATCGTGTCACCTACGAACGCGTGGTACATGAATTACAGTGTGATCAGCAAAATGATCCCAAAAATAACAAAAAATGAGCAACCAGATTGGGAACTTACCCGTCTTGACCTCGACGATGTCCCCCACGACGACTTCGGGCGCTGGGATGCCGATGGATTTGCCGTTGCGGATGACTTGGGCGGTAGGCGAAGCGAGCGAGCGCAACGAGTCCATCGTTTTGGCGCTCTTGTATTCTCTGCAGGATGGTGTGGGGACAGTAGGTATATTGTAAGCATCCGAGAATGGCAGTCTGAGCCGCTCTTTAGTCCGCGGCACCGTCCACTGGTGCTATTGTTAGTCAAACGAAGTTGACGGCAGTTCCCGTGATGGTTCTTGCTTCGCGACGTCATCGCCCCCACCCGCTCTCGACCGCTGCTGAAGACCGCCGGTGGCACCAGGTCGAACCTTGGACGTGCAGGAGAAGCTAAAGGCACTTCGATTGTAGTTTTGGACTTACTGTACGAAACCAACGGTCTGGATACAGCCAGAGCAACGCAAATCATATAAAGGGTCAGCTCGAGTGCCCCTATCGGACCTCGCTCGCGGCATCCTGTCGGAACCCAGCCTGCAAGCAACGTTGCAGGAAATTGCACTCACAACATTGATGGCGACGACGGCGGCGATGACACCGGCTTCGATCCATGATTGAATGCCCAAAGAGACAGCAAAGCAGATAATCAAACTAGCGCCGAAATAAGAACGGGTTATCTCCGAGTCAGCTCGAGCAGAGCGATACAGTATGAGCGTTGCCCCCTGCCCCCCCTCCCCCCGGGCCGGGCAGAAGCGCCAAGCTTTCGAGGAGTCCACCTCTTCGGGGGTTTCCATCTCGGCCGTCGTGGGGGACTAATCCCCCGAAACAGACACGGAGGCGATCGGTAGGTCACACACACACCAGGCATGACGGATAATATGAAAGTAAAAGCAGGAAGACGGCAACTCACACGAGCATCATGGCGTTGAAGATTTGAGTGGCGAGGATCGACCAGACCGATACGCCTCCGCCGCCGGAGAGCGCGTTCGGACCGTCAAGTCTTTGTCGCTCTGAGACGACCTCGTTCTTGAGGCCATGGTCGGCATCACTGTCGAACTGAGAGACGGCTTCCGAAGCAGAGAGCAAGAAGGGGGGCTTCTCTTCGGTCAGGGTCGTGGCAGAAGCAGATCCACTCGGCGCGAGCCCCTTCTCCGAGTTCGGGTTCACGGTTGGCAAGCTCATCGAGCGATCTGGGCGATCTCAGATGTCTGGCGAATAAGGTCGGGATTTGGTTTCAGAAGGCGAGGCCCGGCAATCCAAAGAAGGATGTACCTTGGTTAGTCGAGTGTTGGTCTTTCTTGACGGTAAAGAGACGGATGTGAAGATGATCAAGAGGCGAGAGATCAAGTGAGCTAAGTTGGAATCGAGCGCAGGTTGTCACGGCAGGAGGATAAGCTGCGGAGAAGGGGCGTAAGGCATGGCATCATGAAACCTCGCTGCCGAGATCAAGGCCCCCGTATTATGTACGCGCGCAATTTCCAAAGTTTCAAAATATGCTGCAGAACGATCAAGTCGCGCTGATCCGAAAACCGACGCCTTGGCGAACGGCCAAGAAAGGATGACGTGAGGTCGCGCGCTCAAGCTCAAGATCAGGGCCAACAATCTCCGGCGCCAAGCCTTGGGCTCCTTGGGCCAATTGTGGCGCCGCCACCTCGTCGGCCGCTCGAAAACTTCGCAAGTTGGTCAGTCCGATCACGCACTTCCGAGCGGTACATTCCGGTTGGAGTCACTCCGCAACCCGGTTCGGCATGAAGTGTGGATTGGCTAGCGATTACCGCCGGCCGGGAGGAAGCCTGGAGACGTGGATGTATGCATGCGGACGATCACCGGTGCACCGCTTGGGTGGCATCCACTTTGGGCTATGTACCACTCAGATTTCGCTTCCCAAATAGTTGATAAATACGTACTTGTCCCTGTAGACGTTCGTCGGAAGTTGCAACAGACCTAATAAATCGCGGGAGTTTGTGATCATATCTCGCGTTAGAACCTCATCGCTTGTACGTGGAACGAAGATCATCGGGTTGGTTGATCTTTGTTAAAGCTCACAAACCTTTAGCTGCTCCATCACTCTAAGTAGGTAGTGAGTCCTTGAAGCCGCAGGGGCCAGGTCACTGTAAAAGCCCAGATTACTCAGCGGTAGGCGTAAGTAAAGGCGGGTGTAAGGTATGCGCCTCTGATGTGCATAAACTACAATCTGTCGTCTTGACCGCTAGACTAAAAGCAAGTCGTAACTAGAACTCGACAGTTCTAGCTACTCAGAGGCTACTTATGGGGCTGTTCTGTAAGGCATCCCCTTACAGCGGGTTTCTTTTCCTCGTCGGTAGTAAGTACTCTAGGGGATCTGGAGATAGTAAACGGATACAAGAGACGGTGTGGCTCTTTGTGAGAGATTAGGACAGTAGATACACATAGATAACAATTAGGAGGGGTGACAAAGGGATGCACAATGGTTGTAGTCATAGGCAGGTAAATGAAAGGGAGATCGGGCAGGTCTAGGTCGGTCCGTTGAGCTTGGACCTGGTGGATGGCTGCCCCCCCCCCCCCCCCCCCCCCCGTAAGTTACAGTCACGTGAGCACCACGGGTGATCGATGCAGGCAGAGATAGCCCAAACAAGAACCGGCTTCAATGGTGAGTTTATCAAAGGCTAAGCTTCTGCTTTCAACTCTTCATACTCTGCGCCTTGCGTTGGATTCCTACCGACCTCAGGGTCTCAGAGAATGGAAAATCCGACGATGTCGGTTGAAATCGGCTAGGCGTGTTCCGTGGCTCTCCGTCACGGCACTCATTCGAAATTCACTCGCGGAGCTCGCATCATTAGCAGTGCTCTACACTGCGAGCCCTTACGCAATACAGAAGGAGGTACTTCCATCCTAGACTATCCAATCGACTTGCAAGCGCTATCTTCAGATCCGCCCGAATTGATACGTGAGTGCTGTCCGTGGTCGTCGTCGGCGAATTCCGTGTCGGTGCCAGTTGGACCGTCGCAAGCTTCGCTGCTCTCGATCCATCGCCTCTCTCCATCAACTCGCGTTTGGAAGGGCCCGGCTTGTCCACTTCGTTCGTACACGACCGAGACGACGCATTTGACATTTGATCGGCTCTTTCGGACCACGGCGCCCGTCGGTCGTCATCGGGGAGGCACTTCGCCGCCATCCGCCGCTTACGACTCCGCTCACGGCCTCGGGAGCTTCTTCGACTGTGTCGGATGTGACCGATTCTGATCCTATTGATCACTTTCACCTTTCAGATCCGTGTCCCTCAAATACGTCTTGGCATCGGGTGCTTCGATTTTCGAATAGTCCCACCGTGAGCGACAAGTAGTTCGATCGACCAATCCCCGACGGACCTATCCTCGTCAATATGCCGCCCAGAGTCTTTCTCTTGCGACATGGCGAAGCAATGCACAATGTAGTCCCAGAGGATCATTCGGTGCGTAGGCGTGCGGTTGGATAAACTATGACGTGTAGCATATGGGCCCGCCTTTCCATCCCGAGTGAAGGCTGACCAGGACCTCATCATCCCCCCCCGTTCTCTCTCTCACCAAAGATCCCGGATCCCGTGCTCACCAAGAAAGACGAGCTACAAGCGCTCTCGGTGCCCTCAACCTACTCGACCTTTTTTGAATCCCTCTCCCTGTCCTCAGCGGTGATCGTCACCTCTCCCTTCCGTCGAACGATGCAAACGACCATGAGTGCTTTCGCCTCTGTCTTGGCACCCGTCTCCTCAAGCCCGATCCCACTGATCATCCTTCCTCAAGTACAAGAATGCGGTGATCAGCCTTGTGATACGGGCGGGGAACTGTCGCGGGTTCAAGCTATGTTCCCGCACGAGTGGCTTGATTGGTCCGAGTGCACCGAGGGGTGGAATTCGAATCAGGGTTTTTATCAGGCGACGGAGGAGAAGCAAATGGAACGAGCCAAGGTGAGCTTCAGGGGTTCCGTTTTCCGCATCACCCGCACAATCTGAATGAGAACTGATTGACGATGGCATGCCATGCTTCGAACGACGAATCGAAAAAGTGGGTGCGCCGATGGATCCGCTCTCGAACGGAAGACAATGTCGTCATCGTCTCGCACCATGGCTTCTTGCGGAGAATAACCAAAACACCCGCATACGATGTGAGCGAACCGAGGGTCCAGATTCACCGTCTTAGTCGATGGTTGTGTGCCGCAGCCCCATTGATGCGATGCTTTTCACCCCCATAGGACTGTGGTGTCCGAGCGGCGTGGGCCAACGTCGAGTTGCGAGAATACGGCTTCAAGGAGGGGACGGGCGAGGCTGAAGAAGCTGAGGTGGAGAGGATACCAAACTCATTGCTGTAGAGGTCGTCGGATCGGTCCTGGGAAGGCCCCCGAGCTGTCATGCCGGGTGCTCGGTACTCGGCACGCTTGAAGGAGCCTGATAGGGGGTCAATACTGGCTGCTTACAGCCGTTACGAGTCGTGGTATGTCGTGAGCAATGATACAAATTGTTCGTAACCTTCTTGCACTGTCCTTCTGCCTCACATCTGAATAGGGGCAGGACTCGGAAGGAGAATGGAGTCCGAGAGCCGGATCGGATCGAGCCGAAGACCGAGCCGAAGACCGAGCCGGAGCCAGAGCCGGAGCCAGAGCCGAAAAGCGCAGCGCAGCGCTGTTCGTGGCCGGCTTGTTCCTTCCGCCCCCTCGCACTACCCCACGCCAGGCCCACCCGTCCGACCGGCGTTCAAGCCCACGGCTTTGTCGATTTGCGCTCACCGTCCGCACCTGCGCTCTCTTTGGCTAGGGTCTTACCCTTGACTGGTCGGCCGAGCCCGAGAGGAATCGGACCGCAGTTGGCTCCCGCACTGCAGTTCCGTCACGCGTCATCGCATCGCATCGCGTTGCATCGCACAACGGCATCCCACGCCCTACACACCATCCCGCATCCGATCCAACCCGGTCTCTGACGATCGCTTCGCCACCTCCCCATCCCCGCCCGTCGTGGCTTCACAGGAATGACGATCCGGTTATCGCCGTACCTGCAGCAACGCGTGCTCGCGGCCGCGTCGAGGCTCGAGATCAACTTTGACCCACGCGTTGGACTGGCGAGGGTGCAACGCTATGGGTGGCAGTGGAAGCGCGATTGGCCGTATGCTTTCCTCGTCATCGTGAGTGTTCTTCCTTTCACACGGTCGAGGAGATACGTGCACGTCCGCGGATGGACTTGGCCCTGGCCGCTCCTCGAGCGGCATCCGAGCTCGGCGTGGCCGCCCATGAATGTGCCGTCGATGCTCCCTTTCGACTCGGGTCCGTTTCTTAACGCCCTGCATCAATCAAGTTATCCGAAGCACACTCTGCAAGATGGGCAGGCCATTCACTTGCACTCGACGACGTGGAAAGGACCTTGACCGGGCCGTAGACACGCTGGCCTCTGCGGACCGCTCTGCTGCGCGCTCGTGACGGTTAGCTCGGGCTTTGCACCTCGGCACGGATCGGGGGGTTTGCAGCCTCGTTCAACCTGGAACATGGTGCAACTCCCGAATGAGGCGCGATACGATAAGTGGCCCGGGGCGTCGTGTTTGGCGTCAGGAGCACGGGCCTCTTCCGCTGGACCACCTTTCATCGACGGACCCGCCGGCCTGGAACACAGCGGGCTGCAACAACCGTTCAAAATAACGAATACTGATCGTGATTTCGTACGCGTGTTCACTCGCAGGTTGCCATGTTCTCCCTATGCGTCATGCCCCAGCACATTCTCTTCAAGGTGTTCCTCGTCGGCATCTACACCGCCGCTCTGCTCGTCCCCTTTACATCTCAATTTGTCCTACCAGCAACACCAATCTTTGGCTGGCTCATCCTCTTCTTCTCCTCCCAATTCATTCCGACCAAGTACCGCCCCCACATTTGGGTTTCGGTGCTGCCGACGCTCGAATCGGTGCTCTATGGCGCCAACATCTCCGACATTCTCACGCGCTACACCTCCCCTTTCCTCGACGTCCTGGCGTGGATCCCGTACGGCGTCGTCCACTTCGCGGGACCCTTCTTCGTCGCCGCCTTCCTCTTTGTCTTTTCCCCACCCGGCGCGCTCAAGTTCTGGGGCTCCGCATTCGGGTATCTCAACTTGGTCGGGGTCATGATTCAGATCATCTTTCCTTGTGCTCCACCATGTAAGTATCTGAAGGTCGCATGCCGTGGGCAGAGCACGAATACAATTTCTACGCAGACACTGACATACCTCTTCCTCTACAGGGTACGAGATCCGAGAGGGGCTGATCCCTGCCAACTACGGCATGCACGGCTCACCCGGTGGCCTCGCTCGCATCGACGCCATCTTTGGCGGCAACGGCTACAACAACACCTTCACGAACGCCCCTGTACCGTTCGGCGCGTTCCCTTCCCTTCACGCTGGATGCTCGACGATGGAGGCCCTCTTTCTATCGCACTTCTTCCCAAAGGGTCGAGTCTTTTATTGGTCCTACGTGTTCTGGCTCTACTGGAGTACAATGGTGAGCCGGCTCCACCTGTACCAGACCAGTCTTGTAGTTGCATTTGGTCCGACTCACCTGGCGCTCATCTTCACACACAGTACCTAACTCACCACTACTTGATCGACCTCGTCGCCGGTGGCTCCCTGGCGTGCGCGTACTTTTACTACTACCTCGCCCGCATGCCCGACGAACTCCGACACCCCACGGCCCTAGTCAACGGCAAATTCCTCAACGCCACTCCTTTAGACGAGGAAGTAGGGATGGCATCGACGATGCTCAATGGGAATGGGTACGGGGGGTGGGATTCGATCGATGAGGAAGAGGAAGAGATGCTCGATCGGTTCGGCGCGTCGGCGAACCCTTCTACTTCTTCTTCAACTTCGAGTCCGAATGTGAATCGGACACCTGGTGGGGTGATCACACCGGGGGGTCGGAGCCCGAATTTGACCTCGAACACGGGGCGTAAACCTAGTATCGTACCGAATTCGAGGGTGTGAGTGGCGGGCGCGCTCCGCGACGTGATGATTTGAGGACGATCGGGCGCGCCAAGGTGAGGGTTGATGACCTCGCGTTATGACAGTGACCTTTGACTGTATTGCAATACATTAACGATATACCCGTGATACCAAATCTCATCTCCACGGCGACTGCGAGAGGGGCGACACGTGCCTGAGCCTAATGCAGAAGGTGGAGGATGCGATGAAGAATGGGTGGGTTCGAAAAGAACGAAACATTTAATTTATGTATGGGCATTGGTACACGTGATTATTGACTTGGGTTCAAACAACGAGAAGAGAAAACCTACACGGGCGAGAATAGATATGGGCAATCGGGTAACAACAAAGTATGCAACATCAGCGCGTACAAGGCGAGCCAGGGCTGTTGTAAGGAGAAACGAAACGCCGCGCCGACTCGGTAATGCGAAGGGAGTGGTCAATGGGCGTGGGAGGCCGGCGCGGACCCGTCGGCATCCCATTGCACGAGTTGATCCCATGTCGCCTCGCGATGATGATCGTGCTCCGTCGACTCGTCCGTTTGGAACATCTCGCGCGAAGCATAAGCGTAAACCTCTTCGAGCTCAGCCGCGGTCGAGGTCGAATCACGACTGTCACCGCCACCACCGGCGCCGTCGTTCGAGATCGGGGGTAGGGGGTACAAGCACGCGCCATGCTGTGCGGTGAAATAAGTCTCGTGGGTACCCGAATTTGGATACTCCTGGTATTGGTGATGAGCTTGATATTGCGGCTGTCGCTGCTGCTGATAGCCTCTATCGTCCGTTGTGGTGTCGTGCAAGCCATGTCGTTCGTCCCATGAGCGCGATCGACCGGACGTCTGCGAAACCCTCGCCGATCGAGGCAATTGATTCCACGAACGTGATCGAGACGAGACGGACCCCGCTTCGGTCGACCAATATGACTCCGGCGCTCGGGCTGAGTTGTACGACGTCGAGTGACCGTAAGGATGGAAAGCGACTGGCGAAGGGTTAGGTCGAGAGCGATGGGCCGTCGGTTCGGGCATGGAAAGTTCACCGGCCTTCGGCATCGAGCCCATGATCGTCGGGGACGGCAACATTCCGCGGCTACCCGAAGCGAAACGAATGGCCTCGCCACGCTGTGGTATCCTTGCAGAAGAGACGTAGTCCACCTGAGAATCGGCGCCAATCGACTGTGCGGTGTGATGGGCCGAGAAGTAAGAGTCGGCATGGACCATCCCGCTTGCATGCGCGGGTGACTCCGTCGGTGAGAGAGGTCGCGGTCTCAGTTCTGTCCTAGAGGCGTTGGGAACGAACGAAGGATGCCATGGTGCCATCACCGCACAGTGATGCGAGCTCGGCGCCCCATTTCCGGAAGGTGGTGGCAAGGCGTATTGGAACCCGTTGTTCGCGAGGCTGTGTCCGAGAATAGGGGCGGAGCTGTGGGAAGTTGTTCGAGCAGCCTTGATGGAGCCGCTGCCCGAGTTGGATCGGCCGTCGTAGCTCAATTCGGTCGGCGCGGTTTCGCTCTTTCGGGATTTCCGCGGACCTCTCGCGAGAGCGCCTGCATCAAAGAGAGCGCGGGCAGGTGGGATCGATCAGTAACACAACAAAGTCATTCTCACAAGCAATCAAAGCATGGGAAGAAATGACAGTGGCCTCGAGCGAGGCCATGCGAGCCGCGGCGTGAGGCTCTCAAGTGGTCCCTTCGGTGTCGTGGAGCCTAAGAGTGGGTGGGCGCTCACCTGGACCGTATTTTTCCAGCAGCTGTCGCTTGAGGCCTTCTGCTTTCTCATCGTACATTGATCGT
Source organism: Microbotryum saponariae (assembly GCA_900102585.1). Classification (NCBI taxonomy): domain Eukaryota; kingdom Fungi; phylum Basidiomycota; class Microbotryomycetes; order Microbotryales; family Microbotryaceae; genus Microbotryum; species Microbotryum saponariae. Next base: position 706,080 of record FMWQ01000047.1, on the reverse strand, counting down.
GTCTAGAGGTGCCACGAAATGGAACAGATAGAGCATGTAATCAGTCCCCACCATGCATTCTTTGTGGCTAGTAGGGTGCTCTGGCCGCGATCGCTGCCACCGGGGTGGCGCCTTGGCCGCGTCCCCACGCGCTGTCCGCGCAAGCTTCGCTTTCGCCAACCGCTACTCAGGAGAAGATTGCCTTACCTCTGTTGTCACCGACTTCCAGCGTTCACCGATGATCTGAAGTACAGGGTTGAGGACTTCTCATCTCCTAAACTGGCGCGCTTAACGAGATAGGCATGCATCAGCGACGAACCTTCGACAACTCGCTCTGCGGTTTGGACCGGAGCTCAGGCTCGGTCTCTTTGATAAGCTTGACTTGCTTTGAAAGGGGGTGATTCAAGGATGGAGGGACAGCGAATTAGAATCAATCCACAACAATACTTCAGGGGCACGCCACGCTTTGAGGAGCAGGTAAAGACGTACATCGGCGCGGAAGAGAATGAAGGCATTTGGTGGACGAGTTATGCGCTTCTCCGTAACCGGTGACGATTCTTTGATGTTCGACGCGGTCTCCGGAGAGCTCGAAATGGCGCGCTCCGACTCGGCTTGGAGGGTATCTGGTGCAACAGGGATAGCAAGGCGCGGTCTGATTGTCAATGACTCGTCCTGGTCGAACGCGTTCGGGTGGGCGGAGCCGTGAGGCTGCCAGCCAGAGCCCGACAAACAGGGGGTTCGACACCAGCGCGCACCGTAGTATCTGCCAACTGACCTTGTTCGTGACTGATTTCACTCATCGGAGCTCTGACACGCACGCGGTTGATGTCCTGTGAGGTCTGCGTTTGTGATGTTCTTCGAACACTCGTCCAAAGGCGGTAGATCGAGCTTGGCCGAGACGCGTGGTAGGTGTAAAGTTAAGCGCGCATGCAATCAGCGTCGGACTCGGAAGACTTGTGGTGGCCGGGCCACGACGACTGGACGCGACTGTGGTGCCGAGCGAGGTGGCAGCGCAGCGAGTCGTGTTACGGTACGATCCGAGCAAAGTGCCAATCTGATGTTGCCCAATGTAGGGCAGAGAACGTATCACTGTGTACGCGTACGCGGAGGGGAGGATACAGAGAGGGAACTCGGTGCGGCAGAGCGGTGCATAGATACCTAGATCAGTTGAGGTACGGAATCTAGAGGATCGAAGACTCGCCGGACGCACCCTTAGAACCGAGCTCTAGATCCAGTGGGGAAAGAAGCTTTCCGAATCCCGTTCCTCGAACAAAACGTTCCGCGCCCTTCGAGGGTCCGCGACTCCGCCTGACTCCGCACCGGATCCGCTCCCATGGCACGAGGCGAAGCACGGTACCCAGACATTCCTTGAAGTCCACGCTTTGAGGGGGAGTTGTGTTGTAGCCACTCACGGTAGCACCTAACAAACACGCTCATGAATAATGTACCGGTACATGTTGGTATACGATTATCTGATTTCTCGGGATCGCCCTGTAGCGAAGTATCGAGGGTAAAACTCTCAGTATATGCATTGCACCCGCGGGAACGTGCCGACATTTCCAAATGCGTACCGGCTTGCTCGAGCAAGGGGAAAAACGGTGATTGTAATTACATGTTCACTTGGTGGAATACATTAACAGGCACTTGATTACTGGCCGTTGGCTTTCTCTGCTGATTCGACGAATTTCGTCCGGGGTTATCGACGGCGGACCGGTATGTTTCGGACAATGTGAGTATGAGGCCATCCCACGCTTCGTACGTACTTCGGTAGATATGCTAACGTAGGTCCTAGACACTGAAACCACTGGGAAAATAAACATCGAAGTGGTCCTCGCATGTGCCTCAATACCCAGGCACAACCTACGGAACGTGATAATTCAAATGGTGCGGAATGAGGCACGCCCGTCGACCACTTTATAGACCCGATCATTTGGCGCGTGCGCGCCAAGCTCAGCGGGCGATACCGTGCGCGCTCTGCGCATGGGCACTGGGCACTGGGCCAGGGCAGTCTTTCTCCGGTCGTGATCTACACTTTCTCCAGGAACGCCGCCGAAGCCTCTCGCTTCGACGCTGCGGCCCAGAAGAGGCATTGGGCGAGGCACGCGCGACCGGAATTGCATCTTCAACTTGTGAGATTGACAATCTCCTCTATTTCCTTCTCGCATCAAGTCTCCCTTTCTCTGTCTTGTCTTACTCCATTTTTGGCCTGCCATTCCCCACCTTAGCTCTCTCCCTCTCCGGGCTGGGTCCGTGCGCCTGACACAGGCTGCTGGCCCAGCCGCGCACTTGCCTCAGCCAACTGGCTCCGCGCTTCTTTCTCTCCTGCTCAAGCAACTTCTTGGTCTGGTCTCCTTGGTCCGTCGATCAGAGCCTTACCACCGCTTGAGCAGGCGTCACAACTTATACAACTATCGGGATCTAGATCGGTAACCCAGCAAGCACCTGCAGTGGTACCCCGATACGCACGTAATAGAGGCAGGTAAGTAGGTGCCTAATACCTAGTGGCTCTCACCTTCAAGTGGTCTGCACCTATCCGTCCCTCAGAAAGTCTGAAATGAAGTGGATTCTGCCGTCGTCGTTGCAACCTACGACGAGAGACAGGTAAACTGGCCGAAGCAGGCTCTCACGATCGAGCACATCATCGCTTCCCGAATCGCTACCGAGCTCAGCCGCGGTCGGAGAGCGTTACATCGGATGCGCGATTCGTTTATCGGGTGCACTTCTGCTCGTCTCTGGAATGGGTATCGATCTACCCCGTATACAAAGTTTGCCGCCCACATCGAGAGCGGCCCGTCTGAGCCCGCGCGGAAAGTGCGAGCCGCGCCAGACTCCAACGCGCGAGAACAACTTTTCGCAAGAAAGGGGGTGATGGAAAAAAAAAAAAATCCCCTGATGGTGTAGGTGCCTTTTCACCACCTCGGGCAGACATGAGAAGCAGGTAGGAAGCGCGCCCGCACGACCGGGCAGCGCTCGGCAGGCGCCCCGCGCGCGCGCCGGCAGCGCCGCCCCCTGCCCGCGCCCGCCCCCCGGGCAGCGCGGATAGTGCCCGCGCGACCCTGATCCTATCCCGGATAGTATGCTGGGGCAGGCGAGCGGGCAGCGCCACTCGAGGCCCAGGCAGCGGATAGTCAGACCGGTCGCGCCACGCCCACCGTTCCTCTGCGCCCCCGGGCTCCTTCCTTTCCTGCCTATCCTTGTCACTCCCTATACCTATACCTTTGTTTAAATTTTTATTCGTCTTCCTTTCCTATCACTTCCTATTTCCTATTACTTTTTTATATTATGCTGAAATAAAATAATATCTTTCCCCCCACCGTCCCCCCTCCCAGCCGGCCCAGCCGCCCAGCTTGACGGTCTTCCTTTACTATCACTATCACTTCCTATACCTTGGCTTTTTTATTCTAATAAAATATCTCATCGTTTTAGATTTATCTGGTGTGTACCTGGCGGACGGACTACACGTGCTTTTCTTTTCCTTTTTAGAGAGCTCGTCCGAGTCTTTTCAACCCCTCCGCCCCGCGGCGCGGCCTCGTCGACGGGGACCGTGCGCGCGCAAGGACAGGGCCTGAGCTTGTTTCCTGAGCGAACCTGGCTGTTTTATGCTTCGGCTACGGGATTTCGGCGCATCTGAGACACGGTGATTCAGATTTGATTCAGTTTTGAAATAAGACTAGGTGGATAACGGATAATCTCAAATGTAAAAGTCCTTCAAAAAGTTGTAGGATTTCTAGGCCACGGAGGCCCGGAAAACACGGAGTCAGCGGCTCCTGGGGCTGGTAGGAAAAGGGAACAAGGGAGCGCGGCCGAGGGATCGCCGTTCTCACGTGCCGTCCTCGAAACGCAACTTCAACTCCGCTCTCCGCTCTCATCGTCTCAATGTTTGTCAATCCTATCATTTCCTCTTACCGTAAGGTAAGTGTACACCTGTCCTATGCTATGCTTGCTACGTGAGGTCCCCGACAGTCTCAGGAGCCTTAGGACGTCGTGCAATCGATCAGGTCCGATCGCGAGACTCGACTCGACTCGTTCGACCCCACAAAATCCGTTCCCATACTACTGTGGAGAGCGAAAAGCAGCCCGAGATCGCGATCGCATCGAATGAACGCATGAAATAGCAGGTACGTTGAGGATTTTCGACGTTTGGATACATTTGATCACGTCGAGCCAGGTAGCCTGCTAGTGTGATTTTATTCAGACTCGGTCTGCCGTGATCAAAGCGCCGGAGCGAGAATTCCTCTCGAGATATGCGATGGGAAATGCAGATGGAGTAGTCTATGGAATGGAGTAGAATACGGGTTTTTGTTCGTAACGAGGGCTAGTATCTAGGGTACTCCTCAGGAATCAGTGTATTATATGCACCTCCTCAATTTGATACTCGCTCAATTTCGTTCCGGCCAAAATAAAATGAGGTGCCGAATCAGCTCGCGGAGATCGCGAGGTTTTGTAAGGCCGGCTTGATTTTGACTTACTTGAGCGAGCAAAGATTTTTACGAAATGAAAGTGACTGAAAATGCATTCGCAAGGAAGGCTAAAGAAGATAAATTAAAGGGCCGAAGTGGTCGCCTCTGGCAGTGGAATCGGAAGCCACCAAGTGAAGCTGCGGGGAACGAAGTGAACGGGGGGAGGACAGAACCGATCACGAGTCGGCCACAGACAAAAGGGTTCGCACATGTAATAAACAAAAGCGATGGACGGAATGCGACAGAGTGCAGCCAGCTGTAGAGGGTACAGATGAAGAGAGACAGAGAGGGTTCAGAAAAACAGAAACAACGGAGGCCGGGGCGAGATGAGGTCGAACAGATGAACAGATCGGCGAGGGGCCGATGCCCCCCGACGGAAGCGAACCAAGTGCCAGCCTCGATGCATGTTGTGGGGTAAATATGCCCAACTCGACCATACACTATTGGTACTGGACTCGGACCGCCAATTTGAGAGCATCGTAGTTGTTGAGTTGCGCTCCATTGACTTCGCGCGTGTCCTTCTTCTGCATGTGCTCGTAGAACTTTCGGTACCTTGCGAAGTCCGCGGGGGCAAGCGCCGTCTTGATGCTTGCCACAACGAGCTCACTTCGTTGCTGTAAGGTACCATGTCGAGATGGAACTCCTTCCACGGCCTCGTTGATGAACTTCAGGACCCTGTTTATGCGAGTCCATTCGACACCGGGTGCGGTTTGACCTGGCGCACCGCGCCAGCGAGTTCCGAAGCGGCGCTCCATTTCGCGCCAAGGCATCGACGGGTTTCGCCGATCCCCATCCTTTGCCACACCCGTTTCGTAAAGGAGATACACATCCTCCACATTTGTAGCAGGATTGAACTTAACGACGGGAAGCCATCCGGGGGGTGTGATGGTGGTGCTCCATTCTACGAGCGTGCCAGGGAACCGGGCAAGATCATCGAGGCCCAGCGCTTCGAGTCGCGGATCGACATACATAGGGTTTCTCTCCTTGACACGTCGGTATTCGGCGAGCAGGTGGCCAACATCCTCCAACTGGTCGCTTGCTGGAGGTCGCAAGAGTGCGTCCATGGTCGCATGATGAGACGGTAATCGGTACGCCAGCGATTGGCCCACGCGCATGCGATCCGATCGATTGCCCGCGGCGGCTGGTGGGACAGCTGCGCGCATGGCCGTATGAGAGATCGCTGGTTGGGTTGGCGAGGTTCGGAAACTCGTCGATCGGGAAGGCGGGGTTCGGAAACTGACAGATCGGGACGGCGAGGCGGGGGAATGGGCCCCGGGTGCCGGTACTCCTCGAGACGATGAGGGCGAAGCTAAGGCTGGGCTTGACGAAGGCGATTGCGGTGGGTGCGGCCTCCGACTAGCATCTCGATATCCTAATACAAGGGTAATACAAAGGAGAGGCAAGTAAGCATTGGGTAGGAACACCAGTTGATGCACGCAGAAGGTAGCAGATACGTACTTGTAGGCGCGGACATGTGCGCATCCGACAAATCACGACGATCGTCGTCGGAATTGTCATCGTCGTCATCGAAGTCGCGGACAAATTCGTGTCGTCGTCGCTTCCTTACATGACCGTGAAAGTGACCGCCTCGATTATGCTGTTCGATGAGAAGTTCCAAGATTCGACGATTATCGCTGCGAAGGTGAGCAGTTGCAGACTGGCGCTCCGAGGATTGCTGGGCGCCAAGCCTGTCGACGATGGAATCAAGGAGGCCGCCGTACACCACTTTGAGGGCGGCTTCTTCACGGCCATTCCCCTCCACACTGGCCACAAAATGCGGAGCCCACGTTCGAAATCGGTCCGACTGAAACAGGCTCGCTTGGAAAATCGGTGCATCTGGAAAGGCTTGAATCAAAAACGCCGCATCTTGAAGGATGACGAGTCTGAACCATTGGAGCAGCTTCAAGTGACCAACCAACGCCTTGTCTTGACAGAGCTCATCGGCCTCAAAGCGCTCCTCGAATTCGGCCAAAGCGGCTTCGACCCATGGGAAGATAAGTCGTTGAAGATCGTCAGGCACATCTGGGAAAGCGACGGGACGGAGAGGTCAATATTGCCAGACCAAAAAGCTCGATGAAGGAGTAGACATACCAGCCTCGATATCACGAGCCACGTAGTACCTCTCGGGAAACTTTCCATTAAAACCGGCGAGGGCAATGAAGGAGGTGGTTGGATCGCCACGTTGGTAGACGCTGCGGAAGGTGCCATCGCTCCAGCCTCCAAGAGCCTTCGTGTCGGCTTCATTCGCGCCTCTCTCCGCCGACATTTGGGCACCAGCAATGCGGCTGAGATGAGTCGTGTGACTAGAATGCACATCACACTCCTTGAGGAACGTCGAAACGGCAACGTTGTGACCTAGACGAAGAAGATGGCGAAGTTGAAGATCCCATCCCCATCGCAGGCATAAGCGAAGACGAGCAAAGGTTTCAGTCAGCGACCGACCGATCTCAGCAAGTCGAGCTAAGCGCCCTCCGATCAGGCACCAAGAGTGCCGACTCACCCGAGTAGGAGATCGGATGCAGCTGTGCGTCGCCGCTAAATGCGCTCGGGAAAAGGGGGACGTTGTACCATTCTCGATACCCGTATTTCGAACTGCCTTTAGAGAAATCTGGCTCGAACGAACCATATGGGAGTCCTCCAGTGTACTCATCGCGGAACCACATGTAGAAGGCGACCGCGCCGACATTGCAAATACGAGGGTCGAAATGACGGGCAACGGGCTTGTAGTCGAGACGACCTTCCTTGTTCGTCTTGCCCGAATCGGCCACGATATAGAGCGTCTTGATCGGCGGGTGATCCGGTCGTTCGAGCGCTCGAGCGCTCGCATTGACAAATCCGAGAAGGCGAGAGCACGAGTGTTGTCGCCGCGGAATAGCGTGGCGAGCGAGACTGCCCACATGGCGCGGTTGCGAAGCGACCGGGTCACCGAGTGTACGGCAGTCAGCTTACCGGTCGGCCCCTGGCAAAGAAGGTGTTCACTAATTTGTAGTTGTTCTTCTTTGGTGACATTGTCGGATGCCGTTCCTTCGATTTTGTTGGTCTGGGCGGACTTCTTTCGACCGGCCTCGCGTTTCTTCCAGCCGGCCTCGAGATTACCGATCGGGGGAAAATCTCGCGGCTTGCCCCGGGCCGCAACGCTTGTGCGATCAATTTAATCGATTACACGGTACTGGAGGCACGTCAAAAGCAAGCAACATGTGTTATTCAAGGGAGTAGATTCATTGCGGGTACGAAGGGAAAGGCATGCGAGCTTACATGTTCGAGGGCGTTGAGATGCTATGAACGGTGGGGAAGCCGGCATGGCGCGATCAATAGACGCCCAATTCGCTAGGTGCAGAGGCCAGTCAAAAGCCATAGTTGAGATATAATACTCACATTTTTCAGCACCGAAACACCAATGGTCGTGCCTTCAATGTCCTCGCCTTGATCGACACCCGTACCTGATCTGCGCGCGGGTCGCTTGGACTCGGAGCTCAAAAAATTCAAGACCATATCTGGGTCGATCGGTCGAACGCAAGCGCCGGGCCACGTTTCAGCCATGAATTTGGTGTAAGATTTGAGCGATTTTTCGTATGCGCTGACTGTCTTGGGCGCCAAGTTGGATGTGCTAGTGCAACTGGCGATGATCGCGTTATTCGACGCTTGAACTAGAATCTCGGCCAGAGCCAGACGGCGGGTGGCGAGCAGCAACCGTCAGTAAAAATTCGCGCCAAAGTCCCGGGTCTGCCCCGAGTCCGAGGACGGATAGGACAAGAGACTCACGTCGTGCAGCAAGGCTTCCCATGCCCTGCTCATTGCCCTCACCCTCGCTTGCTTCATGCTCACTCTCGGCGTGCTCGCCGTCGTCCTCTCGACATTCGAATTCGTCGCGGCAATCGGCGTTCGAATCGGTGACAGGGACTGAGTGCGCGGTGCTAGCCGAGCCACGAATGGGGGAGGAATTGGGAGTCATTCCTTTCGTCGCGTTGGTCTGAAAATACTGTGAGTCGATTGCGGAATTGGTGGCGTTGGTGCCGAGATCGGTCGAGACGAGAGCTCGTCGGTTCAACCGAGAGCTCGGAATGACGGTCACGTGAGGAAGTTCCAAGCGCACTCAGTGTTGATCAAGAGAGATCGTACAACGGTCGTGCGAGTCGACAGCAAGTAGATAGGCAGTCGAAGTAGGTCAAGGGAGACGTGGCGCCCTCTTCGTTCAGTCGAATACGGGCGAGGAGAGTGGAGATGCGAAACGCAGTGAAGTCAATCAGAGTTCGTTCGCGACCTCATCACGGACAGACGCGTGCACGGTGCCGGCCAAACTCGACAATCCACTCACCAGCGGCAAGGCACTCGGGTTGCGATGGATACACGACTCGAGCAGCTCGAACTGCTGCTTGCAAAGGAGGATGCGAAATCGCCACAAAGGAGTATGCCACCGCCAGCCCAGCCAACGACTCTGAGTGGAATGTGGCCAAAACATTTGAGTAAGGGGCCCGGCCTCGCGCGCTGGGCCTCGCGCGCTGACCCACGCTGACCCACACCGCCCGCATCCGCCTCGGGCACGCCTCAAACAAGGCGGCCCGAGCTCAATATTGGTTTCGAATATTCAGGCTGGCGCTCGCGCGCGTCCCGGGCAGGCCTGCCCAGTGCCTTGCCCCACTGTGTGGGCAGTATATACTGCCCTCTAGACCTCAACAAGCCCGCGCGCAACGCGCCCCCTGCCGCCTTATGAACAATCTCGCCGCTGTTCTTTTCGGCCTTTGCTGCAAGGATTTGAAGCGCCGATCGAGCTCGCGCGCTCGGACCTCCCCTCTCCTCTCTCCCTTGTGAGTCTTAGCTGTGCTCCCACATACGCGGGGTCACAGGTGGTCACTCGCGCTGCACGTCCACTCGGGGTCTTCAGTGCATCGTTGATTCTCTTCACCAGTCTCTGCCGCTGCGTTCCAGCACTTGCTGGGACAGGTGTGTTCTTCACTCCGAAGAGTACCTCGCAGTTGGCGAAGCCTCTGACCGAGTTTTCAATCACGCCGCTCTTCCACAAGATCAGGGGCAAAGTCAACTCCGACGGCGGAGTTCCCATCAATAAGGACGTGACGCCGGCTTTGACGCGCAAGTGGCAGTGTTGTTCCTCGGGGTTCCACTCTCGATTTCACTTCCCCCAGCATCACCCGAGGGTGCCTGGCCGACGTCAACCTTGTGATCTATCATACCGATGCGTGCCTGCGGAATGCCGAGGACACAGGCGCAGAGGTCGGGTTTTGGCTCGTCTCGACCGGGGGTGCACGTCACCACTTCTATTGCCGCCCCGACACACCTACCAGAGGATCCAGTTTGCAGAGTTGTTGGCGGTCGTCCGACTGAACCTTTGACATCGCTACGGATCCGGCTCTCGGCTAGGGTCCGTTTCGCCTGTGATTACGCCAGTGGAGCCTGTTCCTCTCGTACTGCCGCTATCCTCGCTGCCGACCATCGTATCGCTATGTCGGTGTCTACTAGCAATATTGTTCACTCGACTGTCCATCAGACCCTTTCGAACCTGACACACTGCTTCGAGCCGATCAGGGGGGGACGAGTGGACCTAGATCCGCTCCTCACGCCCCGTCAGGCTGGTGATCATAGGAGGCCTCAAGATTTGGAGGTGGGCCGCCAAGCGAGCTACGCCGCTGCCCTTCAGTCCGGTCGACTACGCTCTCGACGCAGGGTTATCTGTTCAGCTATCTCGTATGACATGACCACCTGCTCTTCCTCGCCATGGTCGCCCTTGTCTTCGGTGCGTGCGCTCGAGGTGCCGAGCTCTGGGTATCCAGCACGGCTGCGTACCAGGATCACGACAAGCCCCTCTGCCCCCCGACAAGGGTCAAGATCGACGAGTATTCTGTCATTGTGCATCTACCTTGCCACAAGGCCGACCGCCGGTTGGTAAGGCTCTCACTTCATTGTCGTCCGACAAGCGATGAGCACCTCATTCTTGGACATCCTCCGGAGGGTCATCGCCGCACGAGATCAACGACTCCCGCACGCTGTCTAGCTACTCTTTACGAGGAATGGCCACCATCCCACCCTGAGTTGGTTCATTCGTCGTCTTTGAAGGCAATCCGGGGGGTATTGCAGGAGGCCTTCCCTTCGTTCTGGCGGCGAGTCAGATCAAACGTCTAGGTCGTTGCAAGTCCACAGCTCGGGAGGACTGTGTTCGAGTGGCCCCTGTGGTACTCGGGATCCCGTCGGAATTATCATTTCAAATTAACGCAATACTAGTGGACTTAGGCGCCTCGGCAATGAATCACTTCCGGCGGTCGACGAGGATAGCTGCCGCAGCGGCAGAAATGATCAGATTAGGCACCTCGGCGACAGTTCACTTTCGGGCGATCGATCAGTCAATTACGATGCACCCGACCTGCACACGGAGGACTTGACCGGACGGGAAGACGGAGGCTACAGACGGCTCACGGGAGGAAGGAGGCTAAAGTGTGAGGATCTATTATAGAACCTTGCTTGTAAATCTTTCCAATGACGCCGCACATAGCTGCCGGAGCTGCCGCAGAAGCTTGACACAGAGTCCAATTGGGACTTAGAGTTGACGCATTGCAATAGCCTGGCAGCAGTGCAAAGGTCTAAGGGGAAGTATTGAAGGTGTTAGTAGACCTTGCACTGATATCAGGGGCCGGATAGCTTAGAGGTCAAAGCTTTCCCGATTGATGGAAGCGACCCAGGTTCGACTCCTGGTCCAGCCGTTTCTCTTCTTTTGTTGATCATTTTCGGAATCATCGTTGATTCCAACATAAAGATGGCTCACGGGAGGAAGAGGAGGCGATCATTACCGGACTTTTACTTTTGCCCCGCGAATACAATACTCGGAAAACGACGAGCAATGCTGGGAAATTTAGAGCAGGGCTCGGACGGAAGACCGGGACGGACGAGGGAAAAGCGGGAAGAGCGGCTAAATGCGGGACTGAGGCGGTGAAGGGGAAGGAATGCGGCGGAGCGGTTTACAAGACTAGGAGGTCTCGAAGGAGCTTCTTGTTCTCGGGGAGACGACTTCTAGGGCCCAATACAGTATCTTACTTGGCTTTCATCTTCTGCCTGCTTCAAGTCTCGTTCGGCATCATATTCCAGTCTCCGGTCTCAGCGTTATCTGTACTAGCCCTCTACCGCTCTCGCTCCTCTCGACCCCTGTCTCTCGGCCGTTCCAATCAATTTCTCGTCTCTTTCACATCGGGCCTCTTAGCAGCTCTCAGTCACACTTCATCCCTTATATTCCTTGTTTCATCATCTTTGGTCATCCGCTTTGCTATACCAGACGCCGTCACACTCCGCAGATCTCCTTCGGTAACAACTTCTTCACTTCCAAATTCATCAAGAGCAAAACAATGAAACAGGTGGTTCTTTCTCATCCTGCTGCAACTCGACGAGCTCACTGCTACACGTCATGTGAGGGGGCGCAGATTCAGGGAGTCAATGCTGTCAAGGATAGCTGGTTTCACCGTCCTCATCCGAACACAACATCTAAGTTGTGTTGAAGTAAATTACTCTTGCCTTAAATCCGCACTACGTGCGTCTCCACTTTGTATTAGTCGCGCGCGCTATTCGCGTCTTTGCTTCCTCTTCTTCACTTGATTACGAACTCATTGGCTCGTCCCTGCCGCCAACTCGTTCAGCACATCGCTGTTCAGTTTCAATAAGCTGGTCTTTGGGATTGAGCCCAACGTGCCTTCATTTGCAGTGGCCCGTTAATATTTCAATCTTCCAGCTCTAATTGTCTCCTTAGTCTCTCTATTATCTCAGTGCTTTATCAGTTAGCTTTCCATGAGTGTACCTCTTAGTCTCTGACCACTCTGTTCTCGTCCCTGTTCATTGGACTGAGTCGTGGTCATCATCAGGTCAGCTCCTTTGGAATCTCATCACTCTGTTCTCGTCCCTGTTTATTGGACTGCGTCGTGGTCATCATCAGAACACTTCGTGAAAAATGCTACCAAGGGTAGCATTTTAGGCTCAGCGTCGCGAAAACCTCTGCTCCGAGTCAGAGTTCTGGCACTGTCACTTATAATCTCTACATTTGCTTCGTAGATGATCAACGCAACATATCATCACCAAAGAATTGTTATAAAGAAGAAATTTAGATCCATGCCGAAGGTCTAGATACTGTGTACATGTGTACAAAAGCGACAAGCTATCGATTTCAGTTATGACCCTGTGCGCGCTAAGATTCGGGACATTTCTCTCGATCGAAGCTCCGCGGGAACAGTCCGTTACTACCGGTCACTTGCTGCCCCGTTACCACCTCTGAGAATACGAACCTTTCTACTCATCTGTGACCCCTTCCTTTAGCCGGCCTTCTGGGAGGCAAAGATGAACTTGCTGAAGAGCTAGTGCGTGGTGAAAGCGAAGGTTTGGTCAATCGAGTGGCAGCAAGCGTTCCGAGCGCTTCAACACGACCGAGGTCCTTCCGGCTAAGCCCGAGGCGTTTTCGCTCTCAAGCGCAGATGCACTATGGCAAGAAAGCGTCTATTCATCCAGATACTCTTTTGACAGCAAGGCTATTCTCTACTGAGATACCACGCCAGCTTACAAGGGGGAAAAGCCGATTTGACCCCAATAGGGACGGGCATGCTAGGCGCAAACTTCACTCAGCCCGACTACAGGACAACCCCACACACAGGCGCCTTCAACACATGCATTTGCGGGTCGTCCGATGATATAGCGAGTCTTACGAGAGCTGAAGCACAGCATCGTCCATACTCACAGCATGAAAGGAGGGGTGAGGGGGTGAGGGTCCTCTTCACCATCTACTGGAAGGTGGCCACTGCTGGCGACGAGTAGTGTCGTTCCGGAGGCAGAGAAAGCGCAGCAGTAGGTCGACGCAGTTGATCCTTGCACAGGCATAGCGGGCCTCGCTTATAATCGACTTGAGATGATTCCGCGCACGGGACGGCTATACGGAGCTTTTCCCAAGTTTGGGGCCGCTTATCACCGGCGCTGCTTACCGGTCTTGAGTGAGTGGGCGTGTGGGGGCGAAGCGTGGTTAGTACGGAATGCGCTATGGAATGCCGGACGTTGTCGTTGCGGACGTGGAATGGTGCCGGCGCTCGCGCATCTGCCAGCGTCTTTTCTTCTTGCACGTCTTGAGGCATCTGAAGCTGTCTCAAGCCAACACTGATTCGACGAGAGCACTGCATAGCGTGAATAGAGGGGTATATTGTTGGCGGCAGTCTGGCCAGACTGGTCGAAGGGTGGGCGGATTGCGGGAGCCTTGATAATTGAACGGTGAAGCACGGCCGGAGCGAGAACGAGAGCGAGTAGGGATCGCGAGGTGCAGAGCTCGACACGAGTGACCAAACCCGTACGAGATAACTCATAGCGGTGCTGCTCAGACCAGGTCAGTATAAAGGGAAAAGCAAGACCGGCAACGCGTCGGCGCCAAGCGAGTCGGCGCTTCACCCGGCATATGCTATCAGTCACTGCCCGCGCGCAGTGTCAGGGGCCCTGGGCTAGGAGCAGGACAGTGCATGCGGATAAGTCTCTGTGCCCTTCGCGTCCCATGACTCGTCCACCAATCCAACCTCTGAGGCCCGCTGGACCCTCAAAAAATAGAAGTTCTATGCTCGAGTCATGAACAGGCGGTCCAGGCGGTACCTGAAACGGGAAGAGCCAACCTCGTGACTAATCTCGTAATCATTATACTATTAGGCAAAAAACTGTAATAGGAGCGTACCTACTGGGTCAGCTTGTGGAAGATGCCGCCTCCACACCTTCAGAACCTTTCAAAAGATCAGCCGTAGACTGCACTTGATCGAGCGGGTCTGAGGTAATGCACCTGTTTTTCTCCCATCGTCGAACAAGATGAATCGCTGGATTCAAACTGACGGAGCGGCAGTCGGGCACGGAGACGCGAGCTGACGCGAGTCGCCGTCGGGCAACCCGAGATCCCGGGGTCGCTCGGCGTCAGGTGCCTGACGATTTCGCACCCGTTTCTGGCTATGGTCCTACCCTGGCAGCCTGGTGCCGCGGTTCCGCGATCTCCGAATGAGAACGTGAACTAGTGTCCAGCTAGTATACACGAACGAAACCACCGTATCAGGCGCTGAACCTCGAGTGGAGCCAACACAGCTCAGGACCAACGCGATCGGACCTGCATCGCTCGTTCGAATTGAGTTATTTGTCACGGACTTGAAAACGAGAGACGAGATCGGCTGTCTGATGTCTATCCCTAGCAACATGATTCATACAGTGAGTACGTCCCCAGGTAAGTGCCATGGATTAGCAATGGGTACAATTCAATAACATCGCTGCGTACGGCACGAAAGTCGTCGGCCAAGGGAAACTAGCACCCAAACCGGCCCGGTCGATTGGTGAGTCTTTCCAGGGGTGAGGCGGTGAGGCGCGCACCTCGGCCAGCCAAGGCCAGCTCCAGGGCTTTCAACTAGCTAGGAGGTGAGGTGCATGAAAGAAAATGCCAATCGTCGCTTGGCCCTACTACTTACTTATAGCGCCGAGGTGGCTCAAGATGTTCAGCAAAGCCTCGTTGTGTTCCGCCCATCGGAGACCCGCTACGTCAGACCGAATCCCATTTTTTAAGTCATGGACTCGCCGATCACGGGAAAGAGCGCCGCTGAGATTGGCCCACGGGTTCCGGAATCACACGGGCACGCGCGCCTGTCCGCTACCGAGCCGCGCTGAAATCAGCTGGTTCGGAGACCAAGCAAGGCTTTGCGACACCAAGAGTACGTGCCTACCCTTACTTACGAACCCAACTAACAGCCAGGGCCATGCTCAGCTTGAAGTCACTTATTCTGCCTAATTGATTATGGTCCACAGAGAGCCTATGAAGTGATGAGAGGACACCACGCAGCCGGATTGGATCTGCTGCGCATGGACAGGCTCCGTGCGAGGCAACGCCGAACTTTCTTACAGAGGCACACTTGGGGTGATACCGAGTGCAACAGCCTTGGTACTCCTTCTCTTTTTGAAAATGCTTTTTCCTCTTTTCTTGGCTTGACACCCCGGTCATAGAGTGCCGCCAGCGAGAGAGTGGACTCGCCCTCGGACAGTTCCTTGGAAACACTGCCAGGATGCGCCGGCACCGCTGAGCGGCGGCGTGACATCTTTTGATGCACGACTCCATCAAAGCCCCTGTGCTGCGCACACAAGGGCGGTCGCAAACCGAGCTGCGCTAGAGCTTCCTTTGCAAGCGATGCCATTTAAAACACTGGGACCTTGCACGAAGTGTTCACGCCGGTCCACGGTGGGAAAAAAGCAGCGTCAGAGACTCGACCACTGCCTAGTGTCCTCTGGGCACAGGGGAAGAGACTAGCTTGAGTTGAGGGGCCAAGTCAACAAGGTGAGGTCCGAATTCATCGCCAAGGTTAGACCCTTCGTCAGCGAGGGACGATTAAGAGCTTTCTCTGATGAGCCATCGATGCTCGGTTCGACATCAGCAGCAGCGTGGCCCTGAATTATGGTGCCGATCCTTTCTGGGCTTAGGTTCTGGGCCTGCCGAGGTGCGGGCTGCAGATGCGCCTGGCTGAGTGAGGTTCAGAGCTCAGAGTCAGAATTGGCCCGGGGCCCGTGGGCCGGGACCCACCCAGAGTGGAGCCAGTTGGGCGCTGGCGGAGCGTCAGTGCCCAATATCCATGGCGGCCGTGGCCTATGCCCACTTGCCTCGACTTCACACACTGCCCGAGTCAGAGCCGGGCTCGCCACTCTTGCGTGCCAACCACCGCTCCACGACGATCTTCATCAAGTCGACTACGACAGCCTCCGCTGGCCCCCCGCTGTAGTGACCGCTGCCGCCCCGTAGCCGAAGGTCTCACCGTCATAGGTTTCGTCCTCCGTCCGTCGAGCTTCGCTCATCCGTGGTCCGTCGTCTTACGTTCGCCGGCGGTGCACACCGCACACGCCCTCCTCTTCTGTCGTTGCTCGTCGCCGGATCGCCAGGTCGAACCAGTTAAGCCCCTGTACGCCGAGTGCGGCCTCCTCGTGAAGGCTGCCGGACATGTCTGAGACTGAATCAATGACATCCTCGCGGCGCTTGCACTGTTGCTGTGTCTCAGATCTCTTTAAGGCTCAGCTCGTTCAAGGCCAGTGTCGCGGCGCGGGCATCGGATTTCGGCTCCCTAAGCGTACCTGTGACTCCTCTTGCCACAGAGATCACTGACGGCACCCCTTGATTCGACCCTCGACGACATAACTCCTCTGATCCGAGCTCATCATTCGAATCGTGGGATCGTCGTTGTGATCTTCGAGGATCGCCTGGCCAGCTTGGACTCGCAGGGAGAACGGGGCTTTTGAGTCGTGCCCAGATTGCATCATCTTGGATTTTTGTTCAAGATCTCGCTCTCTTCCCTTCCATTTTTCACTCCGAGCCCCGCAAATTTCTCCGTTGGAGCTTCAGCCATGTCCCACTACATTGAATCGACGTCGTACAACCACGATGGTGAGTGTTTCGCTCTTGTCCCCTCACGATGTCGTCGCGCTCGGTGACCACCGAAGCGGTGTGCTCGTGCTCGTGGTTCCTTCTTATTGGCATCAAGGAGGTACTTGCTGACTGTGCCATTGCTTTTTTATTTCATGTGTTCTTTGCCCATCTCTCGTCCGCCGCTCCGCTCTCTGGCGCCGTCTCCGACCTGCTAATGGACAACCGTACGAATACGATGCGCCATACCCCCCCGTCGCTGGTGACCGACCACGCGACCGAACAACGTGACCGACCACCGAACACGCCTCTCGGGCCCGCGCGGCTGGTGCACATCTGACCTCCTTTCCCGACCGACCACGCACCACCCCTGTCCCCCTGCCCACCTTTCGCGCCTTTTTCGCTTGAACGATCTCAGTTGTCGACCGATCGCCACGGCCCCGCGTCGCGCCCGGCCCAGCGGTGGCTGCCTTCTCGGTTGAATCGTCCACGACTGGCGCACCCTACTCGTCCCCTTCGCAACCGACCCCGACGCAGCACCACAGTCCGGTGCGCCACTCGGCTCGCGGCATGTCGTCGCACCACCACGCCCACCACGCCCAGCACGCCCAGCACCCATCGAACCTGCAATCCCCGCTGTCGTCGCCTCATCTTGGCTTTGCCGGCTCGCCCCGATTCAGCCACGCGCCAGGCGCTCCTCAGGCCCCGGGCCAGGGCGGCGCGCCGGCAACAGGCTACGCCGGGCCTGGTGTTCGCAACTACCACAACCTCGAGATGGCATCCTACCCTTCTAACGGGGCGGGTCCGTCGACGCCGCACCACCATGATATGCACTCGTCACCCATGATGGGGGGCTCGCGCGTGCACAGCCCGGCACCGGCTTTGCAATCGCACTCGCATGCCGGTTCCTACTACTCGGCCTCGACGCAGCACACGCCCGTCTTGGGCGGCCCTTCCGCCGCGTCATCGATCAACGATGGGCCCAACCCCGCCTCGAACAACCACAACAGCAACAGCGGCTCGGCCGGGGGTCATCACTCGGTCCATGCCTCGCCGTACCACACCCCGATACTGCGCCACTCGGAATCACGGGAGCCCAGCTCGCCCCGGGTCATGACCACGTCGACCTATTCGCCGACGATCCGGGTGCTGCAGTGGACGCCTCAGCACGGCGACGAGGGCACGCAGGTTACGATTGTGCTTGACTCTTACGCCATCAACGGCGCGCCCGCGACACAGTACTCGATCGCCGCCTTCGGTCCCGGCTCGTCGACGAGCGGCCATAAGACGGCCGTAACGCGCCGGTTCGTCGTCGCGTTTGGTGTCGCTGCCGCCCCGACCCGGTTCGCCCGAGCGCAGAACATCGATGGCAACGGCGTCGCCCAGTCCATGTCGGCCGGACCCAACGAGATGGACGCTTTCGTTGTCTTGTCGACCTTTGTGCCCGCGCGGCAGTCGATGGGCCCGCTCAACGAACGCGTCCTGGTCAGTGTGCGAGTGCTCGACGAAGGCTCGGCAATTCTTGAGGAGACCGTCGTAGGCGAATGGGACGCCGCGCCGCCGCTGCCGCCTTCCCCCGTGCGGCGTGCCCTACCCACGTTCAAGCGTTCCGGGGACGAGCTCGAGGTCGCTCGTGACGCCCCTGGCCTGCGCAGCCCCTTGGTCACCCATTCGACCCCGCGCCGCAACCGAGAGTACCTCTCTCCGCCGCAAACGAACGGTCAATTCTCATCGCCTGTGCTCGGTGGCGGCGGCGGCGGCGTCGGGGCGCACCACCCCGATCGCTCGCCTCGCCTTGACGACAGCGAAACGGCAGCCTCGGCCAGTCTACGACATCCTCCGCTGCAGGACGATCAGGACCCGGGCGAGATCGAGGCACCCCCGTCGCAACCAGATCTCTTAAGGACCTCCCAAATCCCGCCCTCGCTCGTCGACGACACGGGCTCGTCGCTCGTCACCTTCTCCAACAAGGCGACGCTCAAGCTGCAAGGCGATTTGAACCAGATGGCGATGGGGTGGTCGAACGAGGAATGGACGAATCGACGCCGGTTGATCCAATTCTGGCGCAGCCAAGAGGGGAACCAGATCAATGCGACGTTCCGACCGATCCTGCAGAACGACTTTGTCCCCAACTCGATCGTCATCTCATGCATCTTCCGCGACGACTGGAATGAGTGCTTCGTCACCTCGGTCGACACGATCTACCTGCTCGAGGCACTCGTCGGGGTGCGCTTTACCGTTGAAGAGAAGAACCGCATTCGCCGCAATCTCGAGGGCTTCAAGCCGATGACGGTCTCGAAGAGCAAGGCCGAGTCGGAACCGTTTTTCAAATTGATTATGGGTTTCCCGAACCCCAAGCCGCGCAACATTGAAAAGGACGTCAAGGTCTTTCCCTGGAAGGTGCTCGCCGGTGCTTTGAAGAAGATCATCAGCAAATACGTGAGCGTTTTCTCTTTGCTTGCTTAAATCATGGTCTCGCACGTGCAGCTTTGCCCACGTCTTCTCCGTGGCAAAACATTCGAGCTGACATCTATGTCTCACCCTATAACGCTTCCTTACCCCCCAGTCCGCCACGTACACTGGTTCGGCTTCGAACGAGCTGATCAATGCGGGTACTATCCCTCTCACCATCTCGAACGAGGCCTTCTCGCAACCCCAGACGCCTCACATGTCGCCTGCGATGAGCTCGTCGGCGCATTTCGCCTCACCGCACCTCGGTCGATCGGGTTCAGCGGTTCCCTCTCCGCACCTCGGCGTGAGTGATCGATACGGCGGCGGTACTAGCGGCGCTGGTGTCAGTCTTTCAAATTCGCACTTTGCCAGTCCGACATCGGGTGGTTCGGCCCGACTCGAGTCGACGCACGTGCCCTCTTCACCCCACCAGCACAGGGCGCCGCCATCGTCGTACCTCTCCTCCTCGGTGCCCGCAAGTCGCAGCAATCCCACGAATGTCCCAACGTCCTTGAACTCGATTTTCCGTCCCTCGCATTCTCGTCCCGGGTCTTTCGACTTCAACTCGATCCTCGAATCGTCTAATTTCGCCCCCTCGGGGTCGAGCAGCGCGTACGATCGTCGTCCTTCGTATTCGACCAACTTGGCCCATCCGCACCTCTTCCCTTCGGCTGAGGACTACGGTATCTCCCCTTCGTTCATGAATGGTGGTGGCACCGCGTTGAGTGCGCCGGCGATGTCGCATTCGCGATCCTTCTCCGAAGGACCTCGACGGGATTCTCTGACGGGCCAACAAAGTCTGGGGACGTATTTCGCTGCGCCTTCAGCTGCGAACAACAACACCTACTCCGCGAACAATTATGCGTCCCCTGAAGTCGTCTACAACCAGGACCATACCTCGACTTCGCCTGATACCAACAATGGCGCAGAGGAGAAGATTGAAGACGCGAGCGCTGTTGCTGGAACGTCCACCTCAACGACAACGACCACCGCCAGAGCGGCGCCGGCTGACACCAACTAAAAAGCGCAGGGCGCTTTCTTTCCTTCCCGCATCCACACACTCCTGCGATACCTTTCATCCCTTGATTCCCACCTCGAGTCGCCCCCCTGTCCTCCGTCTCAAAAAGTCGCATCTGTTCTGCTCATGCCTCGCAAAAACTACTCCCACCCACCCCCTTCGTACTCTGCTTCTTTCGTCTTCGCATGCATGATCCCCTCGTTCTGTCTATCTTCTCTCTCTATCGGGTATTTATATGTTTTTGTTCTATCCCCCTCATCCCATCCCATTCACCTCGATCGCCCCAGAAACTTCGTTGTCAGTAACTCCATCTTTATCTCTTTTTATGCGCGCGGGGAGGGAGAACTTCGGTCCGTTTCTGTTTTTTTGTCCGATCTCCTTTCTCTCTCCTCTTCTTTTCATTTTTCTATTTGGAAATATCACACCATATTGTTGCAGTGCTTCTCTCTCGCTCTCTCGCTCTCTCTCTCTCTCTTTGATGAGCGATGAAACATTGGGGGTTGATTGCAAAAGGGAGTGAAGAGAATGAAAAACACCGCGTGCAGATCGTCGTCTCAGAATAAAGGGGCCCGCATCGCTGTCTTCTTCTTCAAGCACCCAAAGGAACAAGAAAACGGAAGAACAAGCTCGAGACCTCAACATCATCACATGCAACGATCAACACACACACGCACACACACATCACCGCGAGGAAGGGGAAGCAGCACATGATGAAAAGCGCAGAGTAATCCGAATTGAGTTCAAGGATCCCTCCTTGGAAAAGAAGAACCCCTGACCACGAATTGCACTAAAGTGAAACGACACCTCGCCTCAAGGATGACAATGACTCGAAGGAGGGGATAGTGGGACCCCTTTCCCAAAGGAGAGCAGAGCTAGGCTCGCTTCGATCCGAGAGGACAGAGGACCCCTACCGCCCAATGAGTCACCCCCGAGAGACATGAGGAGGCTCGAAATCACATGCTCGCTCACCGCATTTTCCCAACCTCATCCACCTTCCAAATTCCAACACCCCCATCGAGCACCACACTGACGACACACCAAGAAGGCAGGGACGAATGGTCGATCCGAACATCGGCACGTCCTGCTCGAAAAGCCGAGTGGCCATCCGATGATCCAAGTGATGCCCCGACCAACGCCCCAACGAAAAACGCAAGTCCAACCGGGGTTGCCCTTCTTCTTGTCAAAGAGATCTTGGGGCGAGTTCCGGCGGCACCTCTGAAATTGCGTGAGCACGATCGACCCAACAACGAACGCTCGACGTCATCCGCCATCATAGACCCGGGTAGTGAACAGACCAGCATGCGGGAAAACCTCGGACGACCATCGACCGACCATGCCCCAGAGTAGCAAAAGCAAAACAAAAAATCGGACCAACGGGCGCCATCGTCTTGCATCGTATCGCCCAGGATAGGAACGTTCACGATCCGCCAAATACGACGACGGGAACTAAAGATGTTATCCAACCTTTCGTAAAGAGTTCGAGCGTTTGCTGTCGAAGACCATGCTTCTCCGAATTTCGTTTTCGCGACTTCCCCGACGTGATTTCGAGCCCGAATAGAAGGACAAGAGCAGAAAGCGCCGTGCGCACACAACACACTTGGAAGAGGACGGGCCACAACACTTGGTGAGTACGGACGGGTGACGACCTTTTTTTCTTGTTCGGTGCGGGCAGGAAACGACGACATGCGGGGACGGGGTGTAGAAACGGGCTCGAGGCGAGGATAGGGCTGTCAAAATCAAAGGCCGCGAACAGAGACGAAAGGAATACTTGATATCGGGTCATTCTCGAGGTGATCGGGGGACCAGTTGTGAGCGCGGAAGTTTGAGCGACGGGGACGATGCAAGCGATGGCGCGAGCGAAGAACCGACGACTCCGGACAGAACTCCAAAAAGAGGACGAAGGGACACCAAATAGCGCTCAACGCAGCTCGAACAAAAAAGACCAGTCTCGGACGGGACGCGGGTAACTCCAACTATGACCAAAAGCTCACGGGCTTAAAGGGACACGTCGAGGTGGCGTGCCAACCGGGACAGAAAGGAGCAGTTCGCGACGAGGTTCGGATCTTGTGCGGAGAGAGATGGGTCAGGACGGGCCACGACAGGCACAATAAAGGCAGGGCACGACGGGCGGTTCACAACAAGTTGATCGGACGTCGACATAGACGGGGCTGCTGCTGACGGGGAGTGCTGGCTCTTCTTCTCGTTACGGGACTGGGCCGAGGGACTTGGGGACCGACTCTTTGTTGGGTCTCGGGACGTGGGTCTCTCGCTGCTGCCGCTGACGGCTAGACGATGCTGAGGGGTGGTCGACAGTCGGTGGCCGCTCGGGTCCTTTGTTCTCGCGCGAGGGTGGGACTGAAACCCTGGGCCGAGCTGTCCATGTGTGGGGGGAGGTGGCGTTGTCAAGCGTTGTCGCGTGGCTGGCACGGATGGGGATCGTGACACCAGAGAGGAAAAACCCATGAACCTCTCCGAGTGGCAAGGTCTGTCGCTGTTGCGAATTCGTTAGGTTGTGGGTTCGTGCGATCAAGCACAAGGTCTGGGGGGCATCTTGGATCGGTGGGTGGCGCCTGGGGAGCAAAGGACGATGACACGACGTCGCCTATGCAAAGGCACGGAACGAGCTCGTCGACCTGACGTGGCGTGAAAAGGGCGTCAAGTGTGGTGCAAGAGGAAGAAAGGGAAGGGAAATGGAAGAAGGAGATGAGGAGCTGTTGGCTGGTGATGCGGGACGACTCGATTGGAAAGTGTCGTGCCCCGTCGAGGGACGCCCACGCGCCTCTCACACAAGGCTCGAAGCACGTGGGAGCGAGCAAATCAACTCGGACTTTGACCCCGTCCTGAAGGTGGTGGGATCCAAGCACCACAGCGTATGAAGGCATGTGGGCTCGGCCATGGGTAAGAGGACGAATCGTGGTCTTGCGAGTGCTGCTGCTTCTCCGCGGTGGGCGTGGGTGTGGGTGTGGGTGTGGGTGAGGGTGTGTGGATGACGAGGGGAGGAGAGCAAGAGGCGCGGCCGGCGGTTGCTGACTCGGTCACGCGCGCGGCAAAAACATGACTCGGCACGCGTGACTTGGTCCTTTGTGTTTTGGTACTTTTGTAAGAGGCCTGATTATTAATACTCGCAAAAGCAATGTTCCTCCACAGGGGGGTGTGTAAAGTCAAAGCGGCTGGATCTATGCAGTCCTCACATTCACAGAACAACCAGAAGTGTGCTTCCTGTGCTTCCAGAAATATGAGCACCAACCACCCTTCCTATTCCATACTTGAAAAATACGGACGGAGTCGGGCTCAACGAGGCGGTCCGAGCTCAGCAGCAATTCGGCATGTTCCGATACTTGCTTGCAGAGGAAAGTGGCAGGCTTGCGTTCGTCTGTCTCTTTCTCAAAACAGAATTCTCAAACATACCATGCCACAGAAGAGTGAGCTTCGGAAAAGCTCACCAGGCTAGCTCACCGAAGCAGCGAAGCTCACCGACTCTCACCGACTCTCTCACCGACGCCGTGAGAGGCCGTGAGAGCTGCCAAGGCTCGTCAGCTCGCGTCCGGGTTCGCTCACCCATCTTCTCGCTCACCGCTTCACGAGCGCTCACGCGTCGTCTCCCCGGCGCACGTTCGGCAACGTCTTGGTTACGGTGCTCCCAAATCGGAAGGTCCGATCCAAGCTACCCAAGCTCACCACCGTCACCACCATAGTCCGTGCCTCGACTCAGGCGGAGCAGCACACGACTAGCTCGCACCCTCTCGCACCAGCGCACGGAGCGCACGGTGGGGATCGACTCGTGCCCAGCTGCAGCTCTCACTCAACACTCGCACCTCCTGAGCCGATCGCTCCTCACGACCTCCCAGTGCGCGCTAACCGGCAAGGCAAGCACCCCCACCAGTCAGTCCATGATGATTCGTCCAGCTCATCCTTCTGATACTCGGCCTGTCACTGAACTGGCTGCTCTGTGTGGCCGCCCTACCCCGAACCAGTGTCGGCGCGATCACCCCCACCTTCACCGACAAAGCCACAGATGCTCCTGCGCCAGCTCGTCGCGGGCGTCCGGCCCATCAGCTCCGAAGAGCACCCCAAGATTTGGAGCAGCAGTCGATCCGCAGTACCGCCCTCGGCGTCCACGTCCATGCCGTCGTCCCCGGTCGCGCAGTTGGCCAAGCCCAGCGGTCGCGTCGCTTCCATGGTCCAGGATTTCGAGGCCGTCAGTCTCAGCGCTCATTCCCGGCCCTACGCTGCGATCCCTGCCTCGCCAACGAGCAGCGACGCCAACGCTCCTCCACGACTACCTCCGTTATCAACGACCACGACCAAGCAGGCCTACCTCGGTCGATCGACCGCCTCGCCTCGATCGGCACCGCCGGAAGGGACCTCGAACCCGACTTCCCCCACCGTACCGGCCTCGGTGTTTCAGAAGCAGCAGTCCAGGCGCATGCCGACCTCCCCAGAGGCGGAGAAGCGTAGTCGATCCGCTCAACCCACGCCCACATCCGTAGCAGGCAAAGAGAACCAGTTCCACTCGCCGACTCCGTCAAGACCTCTGTCATTCCACGCCCCTGCGGGTTCGAACGCCCCGTCTGCCTTGGCTCTGGCCGAACCATTTCGGCGGTCGACCCTTGGCTCACTTGGGGACGATTGGGAGACGATGATGGCGTCGTCTCAAATTAGCGTCGAGACCATGGCCACGCGTGCGACCGATTCGACCCATATGACCACGAGCAGTGAAAACTCCAACCCTTCGCTCGTCTCGGCCGAGCACGCTCAAATCGGCCAGGTCCAGGTCGTCGATGCCGGACGAAGGGTTAACGAAGTTCCAACCGTCCTCTCTGCGTCAAACCTTCGACCTCAGATCATCGAGACCCGTCCGACACCGCGCAAACCACCTTCACCAATCCTCACCCGTACGCGTGCGCCAGGCTCTTCACGACTCCTCGGTGCGGAGACTGCCGAAGCCGCCAAAGTCAAGACGCCCGATACCGCCGATTGGCTGAGTTCACGGCCCCTCTCTGCAGCTCAACTCGAATCGAGTGCGCGAGCGTCGTCGAGTCCCCCCCTTCCGTTGATCCCTGCTTGGAGTCCCTCGTTGTTCACTGAAGACCTCTCCCAATCAGGCAAGAGGATCTCCCCGGCTCATCGAGAGCTTTCATATGCTCCTCTGTTGATGGGGGATCAGACCGCCCCTCCACCCCCTATTGCGAAGGATGAGGCACCTACGCGTCGACAACGAGCGAATACACTTGGAGGTGGACTCAAGGCCCCCTTTTCAGATCTTAAACCTGTTAGAGTCGAAACGGCGGAGGAGAAGGAGGCTCGGATCGAGGAGGCGTTTTCGAGGTTGCTGGTGAGACCCAAGCCACAGTGGTCTCTTCTGTACCGAGCTCTGACATGTCGTCTCTCTCAACAGGACACGATGCAATTGCCGAACCGCAGTGTGCGAACCAAGATGCTCGGTCTCGCCCTCCCACTCAAAGAAGAGATGCTACGCGCATCCCACCTTTCCTCCCCCACACCTTCGAGCCACTCGACTTCCTCCCACGCTGTACCTTCCGTTTCAGTCCAAGCCGCTCGTCCAAATGGAGCTCATCATCAACGAGGTCGCTCCCTCAACAACGCCTACGACTCCCCTCCCATCACCCCAGCGACGACGAAGAAGGAGTCGTCGTTCAAATCAGTCGTGATGAGGAAGAGTAAAAGCAATTCGAGTCTTCGAGCTGCAGCTTCTCTCCCCGTCACCTCATCCAAGAAAAGAGGAGACGGCTCGGCTACGCATTCCCGTACTTCTTCCGCAACATCGATCATCCTACGCTCGTTCGGCAAATCCTCAGGCAAGGACGTTGCACCTTCGGCTAGCGGTCCCTCGACGAAATCCGCGGTTGAAGGAGAAGATGCCGTCTGGTGGGCCGTAAGGATGCGTTCGTCCTCTTCTTCGGCACTTGAAGTCCATGAAGTTGCGAGGATGCGTAGGCGTTTAAGGAATGAGACACCTGGATGGGTGAACGATTTCTTGACGAACGGGGGCTACGTCGGGATGCTGGAGAGGTTGAAGGAGTTGTTGGAGATGGAATGGAGGTGCGTGGGTTTGCTGTTTTCTGCGTGGGCTTTGCCGTGTGCTGACTCTGAGTTTGAATTGGGTGGGCAGGGAGGAGCAACACGACGACCAACTCCTGCAAGAACTGTTGAGGTGCTTCAAGGCTTTGACCATGACCGCCGTAAGCTGGATCTTCCTTAGCTCTCCTGCGGATGAACGCCATACTGACCCCCCTTGGCAACGTTTTACAGTGCGGCAAGCGAGCCCTCGCCTCGCGTTCACCGACCCCCTTCCTCCCCCTTGCGAACCTTTTGTTCTCTGAGAAGCGCCCCGGCGATCTAGCATGTCGTCAATTGCTCGTCGAGCTCCTTCTCTCCCTCTTCGACCTCTGCCCCGTCGATGCTGCCCCCATCCCCGCTTCAGAATGGACCACCCTCTCCCTCATGTCCCTTCACAAACCCCTCGAGTGCCAACGTCGTTACACACGCAAGATGAAAGTCGATCCGGACGAAGATGTAGGGGAAGAAGTCTTTGATGCTTCGAGGATCGAAGGGACGAGGTTGCTTGTGAGGTCTATGATGTTGGGTCCTCCGGACGAGAAGGAGGAAGCCAAGGTGGACTTTATCAAGAATGCGCATCGGGCGAGACCGTTCAAGAAGTGGATGGTCGAGATGAGCGATTGTGTCAGGGATTATTTTTGGTGAGTTGGGCTTGGGCATGGGGAGGTGTCAAACGCGGGGCTTGGGGTGCTGACGAGACGTCTAAATTTCATTCGTGCAGGATCTTTTGCCATGCGCAGAACTTGTTCTGGTCGTTGGAACAGATCAACGTCGAGCAGGTCGAAGCCCCCGCCGTGCCCTCCGGAATGACAGGTGGGGTCGAGTACGAAGCCATGGCGTATTGCGTGAGTCTAGCCCTGGCTTGCCGACTCGCATCGAGGAATTGCTTGACTTACCGAGTGTGTTCTGTCGTCCATGCTAGGCAACGCATTTCCGCCTCATCAACGCCCTCGCGAGCGCATGCGCCACACCCGAGATCGCCTTCGCCTTTCACCAAGAACTCTTTGAAAGCGGGTTCGAGCGCATCCTTCTCGTGAGCTAAAGCCCACAAATCTACTGCGTGCCTAGCCTTTACTGAAACCCCATCCCGCCCTACCTCTCTACAGACCCTCCGCCGCGCCTCCCTCGTTTACTACCCAACCCTACACCTCGAATTATCGCGCTACATATCCCTCGCCCGTTCCGTACGCTTCAACCTCGGTTCCCGAGTGTTGGCGTGTATCGATGCTCGTACGCTCAGCAGGGAAGAACATTACGTGCTCGAACTGGCTCGACAACATCATCAGGCGCAGAAGAAGGCGCCGACGTCGCCTTCGGGGGCTCCGCAATTGGAATTGAACATTGGGTCATGAGGAAGGAGAGGGAACATCTTGGACTTGGAGAATTCGGTTCGGTCAATGTATTGTACATATTAGGATTTTTTTTCTTTTCTGGATCTCGCATGTGCCTCTTTGATCGTTTGTCTATTGTCAATTGCAAATACGTCGACTCGCAAGGAATCGGGCGAATTAGCTGGCTCCGAGTCACTCGGGGTTTACGACAGGGGTTACACCTCTGACCCCAGACATGAATGAAGCAAGAACACACTTCACACGACCTATTGACCAGGACCAGCGGCCATGATCTGCGCCTCGATACGCGAGACCGAGTAACCCGATCCGAGACCGCTTTTGTTGGTCTTGATTCGAGCGGCGATGGGCTCCGAGATACCGCCCGTCCTTCCGATTTGCATGCCTTCGGACCATCTGAGATCAAAAAGAACGCTCAGATTTTGTCAGGGTCAAGTTTGGGAACGCGAGATGCGGATGGTGGAAACTGACCCCATCCTTTTGAGCAGCGCGAAACCGATGTTGTCCTCGCCCAAGCGGTCGGCCTGCACACAGTAAGCGAATCAATCCGATGAGCACACTGAACACTGAAGAAGAACTCGCAAACACTGGCTCACCCCTTGTCCCACTACAGCTCCTTCATCGTGTCGTTTCCCACCCATACCTCCCCCTCCACCTCCAGCACCACTCGACTTCTTGCCATCCCCAGACAGAGCCGCCCACAATCCCCCTTGCTTACCCTTGGCCCTTCCTCCGTACTGCGCCCCACCCAATATCTTCTCCCCCTCGGCCGTGGAGATGATGGCGCGGATCTTTCGTTCGTCGACACCGTACGTCGTGGTCTTTTGCGTGCGCACTAAGACGGGGAAACGAGCTTTGCCCTTGCCCACACTCTTCGAATTGAGACCGTACGCCTCGGACAGCAAGTGAACCGCAACGCGAGACTTCTTGGACATGGGAGGAAGCGACAAAGAACCTTGCTCCAAATCGTGCAATATGAACTCGCGCATCTTTAGGTTGATGACCGCAACATCCGACGAGCCAGCGAACGAAGCAGGCGGAACGTGCCCCTTCTTGAACTTGTGAGGTGCGGCCTCATTGGCTTCCGCCCTTGCAAGGGCACGCTTCCTCTTGAAGTCCGACTTCTTGGCACGGTCGTTCTCCCACTGGGCTTGTAGCTCGTCGGCGAACTCGCCGTCCCACGCCGGTTTCGAGGCCTTGGACTTGGTCTTCGATTTGCGAGCTAAGGGTGCGAAGA
The DNA here is from genome assembly GCA_900102585.1 of Microbotryum saponariae. Taxonomy (NCBI): domain Eukaryota; kingdom Fungi; phylum Basidiomycota; class Microbotryomycetes; order Microbotryales; family Microbotryaceae; genus Microbotryum; species Microbotryum saponariae. Next base: position 677,117 of record FMWQ01000047.1, on the reverse strand, counting down.
GATTCGACAGGCATTAGTCAGCGTTGCCACCCAAGGCCGCATGCTAGTCGAGCCTCGACGCACAGGGTCCGCTCGTCAGCAAGACATCGTCCTCCAGCATCAGATCAATGTCGTCAAAGTTGCCATTCTGGACCGCCTTGAACAGCTTCTTCCTATTTTTACGACCCGAACCCAGCAGTAGACTCTCATTTGTATCCAGAACGTCCTGTGGCCAGAGAACCCATCCAAATCAGCAGCAGTAGCGGAAACGAAGCGAGCCTTTGGGGACCCACCTGCAACTCTTGGATAAAGTCCTCGTCATTTTCGGCCCATGTGTTCTCGCCCGTAAACATGCGGACCTCGTCATCCTCCTCGTCACCCGAGTCGGACTCGACCCAACGGCCTTTGCCCTTCTTGGCCCGCTTGCGTTCTTTTCGGTCCCTTCGTCCTCCGGGACCACTGACGCCAACCGAAGAGAGACGGATCGTTTGGCCAGCCAGGAGGGCCGCTTCGATTGCATCGTTCTCGGCGCCGGAAGAGATGGACGAGTCGCGATGGGACGAGGCATCGTCCATCATGACCTCCTCGGCATCTGCCATGGCTCGATCAATTCTGTCGAAAGGATGCCAAATTAGCTTCCTCGCCCATACTACGTTACTTTCAAGTAAAATTGCACTCACGCGGCATCGGATTCCCCAAGCGTATGGTCACGCTCGAGCTCGTCGTTCGAATCAAACTCTTCACCTCCACTGGATCCAGAAGACGACGACTCGTCACTCTCGCTCCCACTTTCATCTTCCTCGTCTTCACTACCACTCGTCGTCCTCCAACCCTCTTGCCCATCCTCTTGCTCCTCCCTCGCCTCATCAACCAGCTCGTCCAAATTTTTCTGCACCCCACTACTCGAGCCCATCATACCCTCCGCGAACCTCCTCGCCGCCTCAAGATCGATATCTCCCTCCTCAGTCTCGCCCAACAAATTCCTCGCAAAATCGTCCATAGCTCTGTTCCCACCGAGCAACTTTTCGACATGCGACCTCGCCCCTGATGCAAGACGTTGCATCTTCTCCAACTCCCTCTGTTCGCGCCGCTGTCGTTTCTGTAGTTCCTTTTTAGCCTTGGGCCTTATTCCAGCGGACGAGCGAGTCTCCATCCCCGGTGGTCCATCGCTACCCCATTCGAGATCCGAGTCCCCAACGCGGGGCTTGGGCGCTTCTTCTCCTTTATCTTCCCCTTCATTACCCCCACCTTCCTCAACTTGCATCGCCTCAGCATCACCATTCAATTCCAAGCGCGCAAACATCTCGCGCCCTTGTCTCGCATCCTCTTCATCAACGGCTTGCTCGTCCTCGTCAGAGCTCTCGGCCTCGACCAGAAGATGTTGGTTGCCTGATCGAACGTGGAGTCGACCGGCTCGTCGCGCTTTTTTGCCCGCTCGCTTTTGCGCTTTTGTCAACTTGGGCGCTGGAGCCTTCTTGGTGCGGGGTTGGACCATGGGTTCTGGTGCCGCGACGGCCTCCTTCGTGATGGTGGGGGGTGAGACCTCTGCCCGTGCCGCGCGAGGTGCGCTCGATGAAGGGTTGCTCGATGTCGATGCAGTCGGGTTGAAAACGATCTGTTCAATTTCTTCATCATCATCCGAGTCCGAGTCAACTTGTTCCCGATTCGCCGCGGTGTTGCTCGAAACACCGAGGACAAAGTCCGAAGGCACGACGAGAGGCGGTGGAACCGAGCAGTCCTCGACTCGTGAGGCGGTCAAATCGATCACGAATGACGGGGCAGCCTCCATCTCCTCAATTTCGCTCACTTCACCTCCAGCAACGAGTGTCGTTTCCTTCTCTTTGACGACAATTCGTTCCGTGACGTCCACCCCAACCTCATCCTGCTCATCAGACTCGGAGGTCGACTCCTCATCTTCCGGCGAAGACTCGTCTCGCTGATCGAGATCCCTCACGCTCTCCACCAAGTGTCCTTCCACCACTTTCTCTTCCAGTTCGCCCGGGACCTCATCGACGTCTAGGTCGCCCTGCATCTTGGGTGTCAACCCCGAAGCGGCGACAAAAGTGACGGGCACAAGCAGCGGGCGATGACCACCGGGAGTGAAACCGACGATACCTCCCCTACCTCGGATGGAAGGACGAAACCCGATCGAAGTGGTTGTGATATTATGGGATCCAAGTCCAGCTGCTCCTCCTCGACCACGGAAAGAAGAGATCGGGTTCTGATGGTGGTTGGTTTCGCGCCGAGATGGACCCCCGTCGCGTGCGCCTGAACATCCGACGCCACGCTTGGGGGTGTGGTAGCCGGAATGGCCTCCATTTGGAGGTGTTGGTGGCGGAAAATTCTGACGGGTAGAAACCTTGGGAGCGGGGAACGAAGGTGATAGGTTGTAACCTGAGTGAACGAGCATGTCGAGCGTCGAGAGGGGAGAATAGGGGGAGACAATCGGAGCAGGCTTTGAGTCAGCCAAAAGCCGACTCGTGGAAGCTCGCACGTGCAATTGTGTCGTCTTACTGACCCAATACCTCCTCGGTCAACGAGGAATAGTCAAAGCTAAGCTCGGACATGTCCTCCCTCGATTGCAATCGCCGTGATGACGACGCCCCTCCTCCGCCTCGACCGCGCCCTGCTGCAGCTCCACGATTCGTCGCCCCGCCTCGACTTGCACCCCCTGGTGGTCCCCCTCCCCTTGCTCCTCCTCGGTTGTTGCCTCGGTTTGCTTTGGCCATGGGGGTGTGACGGTGTGGCGAGGCGGGCGTAGTTGATGGGCCCCCACGTGCGACTGATCAAGCGGCGATAATATAATAGGCAGTCGGTTCGGACCGGTCGACGACACAAAGTAGTACTGGCCTGCTCTTGAATTCCGGGAAGTACTCCCGAGCGTTCCTGAAATGCTATGATCCGGCAGGCAGTTGACGGGAAAGGAATACGGGTCGAAAGCGAGGCGATGTCAAGAGGACCGAGGATCGCGTCCGCTCGCTCGCGATCGAGTCGCGCCAGGGCAGGCCAGGGCAGGTCGCGCCCGTAAGTTACGCCACGCGTGACGCGTCCTGAGTCCTGACTCGACGATTGCCAACCGAGTCGAACTTGTGGGGTTGGTTCGGTTGCAAGCACTTTTCGCGGTTGGATGTCGAAGACCCAAGGAAAAACTTCAGTTCGGGGCGAATGGAGTTGCCGGTGGCAACCGGAGTCGCCAACTTGAAGCAACAGGCAAATCGAGCTAAAGATAGGAGTTGGACCCGAGGTGTAGATCTCGAGCGACAATATCCGCTTCAGCAGGTACTGTGTTGAATTCGAAATACTGCATCGCATCCTGCTCGAGTAAAACTCATAAAGTCCAGCCGGAGTCAACCCCCGCTGAGCCTTGAGGTGATGCTCACGCTCGATATATGCACTTTTTGTTCCCAGCCGACCTGGGCCGGCCTCAAGTCGGGACCGGTTGATGAAGCGTGCCGAGGGCCCGGTCCGGTCCTTCTTGGCGGGATAGTCTTCCTCTCTCTCTCTCTCCTCACCATCTCGATCTCCAACCGCCCACGACTCCATCTACAAAACAAGCAACCTGCCACCATGAAGGGTTTCGTGATCGAACGCAACATCAAGCTCCACGAGCTGCCGGGGACATTGACGACCCAAGCGAGCGAGCCCAAGCCCCAAGGCTCCGAGGTGCTCGTGGATGTGCAGTAAGCGACAACCCTCGATTCTGCCATTCTCATGGGACACACAGTGAATTCGAACTTCCTTTGGCTATTCAGTGTCGCCGGATGCAACTTGTTTGATGCGCTGCAGGGTACGTAGTCATCTGCCCCACACGTAACCGGCGGGTTGCGCGCTCGGGGCTCCTCACTCAATCTCCGGCTTTCGTGCCTCGGCCTCATCCCCTCCGCTCCCTTCCCCGTCCCTCTCATAGTCCAAGGTCTCTACCAGCACAAGCCCGCTTTCCCATTCGTAGCAGGCTGCGAATTTTCTGGAACCATCTCCCCCGACTCGCCCCTCCCTAAAGGTTGCCCCTACAAGCACGGGCAAAAAGTCTTTGGCGCCGGGCAAGGTGCTTACGCCGAGAGGCTCAAGGTCGATTACAAGTCGCTCGTACCTGTTCCTGATAATGTGACGATGGAACAAGCTGCCGGTCTTTATATCACTTACCCGACAAGTTACGCTGCGCTCGTTTATCGTGCCGAGATCAAGAAGGGTGAGTGCCAATTTGGTGTCCAGCTTCGGGAAAGAGTTCCCATTGGCCTTGCTTCGAGCCTCGCAGCCAAGACTCTTTTGGCTCCGTCTTTGCTGACCTGATGATTTCTCTATAGGCGAATACTTGCTCATTCACGCCGCCGCCGGTGGAGTCGGTATGGCGGCCTTGCAAATTGGCAAAGCTCTCGGCGCCAAAGTCATCGCCATGTGCTCCACCCAGGACAAGCTCGACGTGTGCACCCGAGCGGGCGCAGACTTTGCGATCAACTATGCCGATGAGAAGTCAAAGAATGGGGGGTGGCAGAAGCAGGTTATGGCTGTGACCAATGGGCATGGTGCGGATGTGTGAGTCGGACTTGACCGTTACGGCGGATGACCCTGCTGCCACCGTCGCTGACGCCCGAGGTCCCTCCCAATCAGCATTTACGACCCTGTCGGACTCCTCATCCCTTCTTTGAAGTGCATTGCCTGGAACGGACGAGCATTGGTTGTTGGTTTCGCCGCCGGCACGATCGAGAAGGTAAGCTCAATGTCCACAAACCTGCAGAATCCTGACGAAACTCATGCCTTTTGCCTTATGTCTCACCGACCCGGTGCAGGTTCCCGCCAACCTAATTCTACTCAAGAACATCGCCATCTCGGGCGTACACTGGGGTGCCTACCAAAAGAACCAACCCGAGATCGTCCCCGCGACATGGGAGGCTCTGCTCAAGCTCTTCAGTTCGGGATCGCTCAAGGCCGTCGTCTTTGATCGCATATTTGAGTGGGTCGCTTTGATGCATGAATCGGAGAGTCATGGAGCGAGAAGCTGATATTCGGGCTACCTTTCTTTCTTCAAGGGGCCTTGAATCCGTCCCTGAGGCTTTGGACGAGTTGCTCGCTCGGCGAACTTGGGGCAAAGCCGTCGTTCGTGTCAAGACGGACAAGACGGCCAAGCTGTGAAAAGGAGTCCAGATGCGATCACAAATGGTGTCGGGAGCAGTCTGCCAGTGGATCTGTGATGTATCAGAGCAGTCTCACTCTGATGTTTCATTTTGTCTTGCTCGAATGTAATCATATCAGGAGCCGACTAATGCCGCCCATAGTCGGTCGATCGGTCCCAAGTCTTAGTCACACCCCCACTGAAGTCTTAAGTTTCAAGTCATAGCATAAAGTCGCCCCACAAAACTGACTCCTATACCGAGCTTTGAGCGCAAGAAAGAACAAGGATCACTGCGGCCCATTGGAAGAACCTGATTCTATACACCGCACACGACACCGCATCGAGTATCGAGCCTTGATCGAGGCCGAAAATGTCACGTACCCTGCCTCATTGGGCCAAATTTAGGCCGGCCTCTTATTCGCGCTTGCCCTGAGCTGTTTTGCGCGCTGCCGTGCTTTACGCCGCTCTGGTGCACTTTCAGAATCCACGATACCACGGCCACAGCGCCAGGAGTCCACCTTTTGGTTCACGGGGTTCCCGAATTCTAATTGCAGAGCCCCACAAGCATTTAGCAGCGGACCTGTCCCTGAGGCTGTCCGACCTGCCTACTGCTTCCGATACCGTCGAACCGGCTGCCGGATCGGCTCAGATGCACAAAAGGCGGTGTGAGAACCTGTCGTGATATGTGGTGGGTCAATGAGAAGAGAATTATCATGGCAGTGTGTGAGACTCTCTTATACTCAGGAGCTTGGGTGAGGGGATCGATTTGCCGGCCTGAGCAGTGCCTGAGCGCCCGAGCCTCGATCTGCCTCGATGCGAGCTGCTCAAGCTTACTCCGTCTCTCTGTCTTCTTCTTGCCATACACTCGAAGCTTACTTTCGACTACAACCATCCTCCTGCTTTGATATTAAAGCTCCGCGTGGCCGATACACGACTCTTGCCCCCCCCCCGCCCATCGCCAGCTTCTACAACTCGGCGCTCGTTCTGATCGGCCGGCCGTCGCTTAGCAGGCCCAGCTCCAAGCGCGCTCTCACTGCTCAGTCTCAGTCTTAAAAGAGTCCTCAAGTGCGACGCAGCCCCTCTTGCCGAGGTCTCACGTCCAAGGACCAAGACTAGCCTTCCCAAGCTCTGACGTCGACACAGTCGTTGACTCGCTGTGTCTCTCGCTATTCCAACGAATGCACCCTCAGGTAGACCGTTCCCCAACAATGAAGCTCTTAGTGATGATCGGACCGAATCGGTTCGACATGGAGGTCGCGCACGTCAACGACCAGAGTCGGCCGACCGAGATCGACACGGAGCTCTTCGCCGGCCGGGTCGTTGTATTCGTTAAAGACTTTGTCGGCGTCGCACCACCCGGATGTCAGCCCATAAAGGAGCATCCTTACTTTACCGGACGGTCAAGGAAATATGCGATCCTCATCGAAGGTGAGTAGTTCGGAACCTTGGTGCACCGGTGCTATGCGAAACGCGACGTGAAGTAGGCCGAGGTTTTGCTTACGTCATGACTTCATCTCGGTGCTCTTCTCCCGTAAAGGCCGCTTCAAACAACGACCCGGGGTCGCCCCTTATTCTGGATCGGAGGTGCAGTTCGGGTCAGACTTTGGTAAGTCTGCCGTGTAGCAACGAAGGGTCATTATCAGCCTGTGGACGCGCACAGATTTGCGCGAATCGTCTCGGCTATAAACCCGGCGTTCATGTCCCTTGCTTTGGGAGCCAGTTGTATTCCAAGTAATCGCGCCTATTGCTACATACTCATCCTATAGGCTGCAAACAGATTTTTTGCCCGAATCCTTCCCTCAAGGCCCATTCAGCCTCGGACTGAAGGTCGCTCAACGGGTCGATCCCGCGACGTCCGCCGTTATGAAACCGAGCAACGGTCGACCGTACATCATGTCTCCTTACTTGGCGTGCATGAACACTTTTGCCGCCTACCCCGCCCCGAATGCATTGTCCAAAGCACTCGTCCAAGCCCTGCATGACGCCGATCACCCCCACAACGATCATGAAACCGAGTCCGCGACCTTTGTCCCGCGCGAAGAAGTCGATAGCGACAGCCACGGCGTGATGAAGACGACGCGCCATGGGATGCCGTATTGGAGGTTCGTGGGTCTACGAGGCGACCCTGCGGTAGAGGAATACGTTGAAAAGCATCGCCATTTGCTCGCGCCCGACGACCCCATGGATGTCCACGGTTCGGCGTTGGCTCTCGGGACCTCTATCTCTCATCTCGATTCCTCGTCCTCGCCGAAACGGCACCCCAGTCGAGTTCGTCAAGAGTCACCAGATGGACCTTCCGGACCCCAGGGCTGGGGTGCTCCCATTCCTATGTCGGACGGTGAGGAGACGCGCGAGCCGGCGAAGAAGAAGAAGGGAGGAAGGTTCAGCTGGGCAGGGTTCTTGGGTAGCGTAGAGAAGGAATCGAACGAAACCTATCTCCACGCAGGGGACTTGGTCATGGCCGACAAGCTCAACAAGGGTTCAATGGGGGATGCCTCTCTGACAGGCGTTTCGAAGCATTTGGGACCCTGGAGGTTCGCCGATCCCAAGGTCGATGCGATCGAGGTGAGCTTTTCGTCTCCCGGGACCTTGATGCGGCATCCCAAACTGACACGATGTGTGCCTCCCTAGGATTCACTTTTCATCTTCCACGATTCCACACACGAGCGATCGGTCGCCGAGCGTCGCAAGTGGTTTGTACAGAACCATGGCTACAACCGTGACCAGTTCACCTACTCGCCCGACGTGGTCTACACCGCATCATTCTTCACGTCCTTCTGCGATCTCAACACCTTTGATCTCAAGTGAGTCTTGAAGCGGAGCGAGGAACGATTGTCTTGCCAATACATCGGAACTAATGCCTCGTTACGTATCTCGATCTTCCCAGAATGGGTCCTCTCGGCCTCAATATCGCCCCTTACTTCGCCGAGCAGCCGATCCGTTACACACTGCGATCGACTCGGTTGGCACCGCGCCCCGACGGCAAGCCAGGGCCGGACGAGGAAGAGGTCTTTTGCACCATATCCTTCCAGCTCTCGAACCAGTAGCCAGTAGGATTGACATACATCAGGGAAAGGACTCATTATACAGCGGAGCCCTCCATCGCATTCATAATCTTCGCATCATTTCGTTCTTTCCCCCAGCTAATCACATTCATGTCTATAACATTTACGCCATCTCATTTTATCTTACCTGTCTGTAACTACCATGCCGTCGATACCTCATACCTTGTCCGCAGAAACCGGTACTTTATTTGTCAGAGGTGGTGTCAAATATTACTACTTTACTCTTTACTCTAACTAGTTACTCTTTACTCTAATTAGTAAAAAGAAAGTGTCGATCCGCGACCCATTTACCTAAAATCGCTGTCTTTGGCTGTGTTGCGGCCCCGAGGGCCACTTATAATGAGTTGCCAGTGTACTATTGAGTCTCGGGATGCCGGGCTTCATGCCTGATACTGCAACTCGTCTTGTCCCCGGCCCGCTACCTGGTCCGGACCGCGCTTCTAACGAAAGAGTCGATGAGTCCTGGACCAAAAGCCATGTAATTTTTGTCGATATTTGACGTGGTTCGGAACTGTTGGGGCGCAGTATTTAAGGTATAGCCAGCGCGTGGGTTTGCATGACACTTCTTCTACAGAGCTCAGGCGTGGGTCCCGCAGTCGTTGACGCGCGGGCGCGGGCGCCGCTTACGCTGCGCGATACGCCGTCAGTCACGTGACGTGTTGTCTACATCGCGACACCGGTTTCAGGGGCTCAACAACAACATGATCAAGGGGCTGTATATAATCCCGCGCTACTCTTGTCCTTTCCTTTTCCCTGCCTGCACTGGGGCGGAACGACGAAGCACGAATAACCGTCCGGGTTTTACTGCGCGAGTGTTTGAACGTTTGAAGCCAAGTTTCATTTTGGACAACAAGCAACGGGCGCTTGTCCTGCTGTTACGGCGATGAATGGATATTAGTTCCTTTGCTGGCCTTCGTATTGTGTTCTTTTACCTCTGCGCAATCCAATTCTCCTGCTATTTGAAAATCATCCTCCCGTTAATTTAACGGGTTCCCACTGGTTTCAACAAAAACATGACAGATATCGTAGGTTTGTTCTGTCGACTACGGCCAAAAAAAAAGTAGAGCCCTCCAACAATAATATTTGCGAATAAGCAAGTCAAATATGGTGTTGTGATAAAGACACTATAGGAGAGTGTCAATCACGATGAACAACAACAGCACCTTCAAGTCCCCAGCGTTGTCGCCTACCCCGTGCTGCGATCCCGCACCCTATATCATTTTTGCATCACCTTCCTGCCATCACGCAGCGTCACATTTATTTTTCTTCAGTCCCACAAGCGCAGCAGCGCAAGCCCAGCGTTCGGTTCAATCTCGGTCCCGTCCCGACTGATCTTGACCTCCCTGTTGTTGTTGAACGAATTGAGGATCGACCGGGTGCGCGTAAAGGGCAAGCGGCGCGTCGATAGCCAGTGCACGGGGAAAGGCGTCCCTCCCTCGGCGACAATTATGACCTTGTCCGCTTCGGCCACGTGGAGGTTGGGATGCCGGCTCCCCGCCCGATCTCGAGGGGGGCTGAAGATGGGTCCGATCATGCGCGCGTAGCCCGCGAACCCGCCGCTTCGATTGGCGGAGAAAAACAAGAAGACACCCTCGAGCGAGGTGCGGAACGCCTGGTCGAGCACATCCTCGTTGTGGCCTTGCGTGCTCCAAAGTCCGGAGCGGATCGATTCTTCCAGGTGCTCGCTTTCTTTCGCTTTCAGCACAAAGAATCGCTGAGGGAGGCACATCAAACCGTGGTCAGTACAGTCATGCGAAATGGGTAGCGAGCTGACTACATACCTTGGGGAAGTATTCTGAAAAGAAGCTCGACGTCGTGGACGCGGTCGAATCACCCGACGAGTTGCCGGCTTCTTCGTCTAACGCGCGCGAGTCGTTCGTCGTCTGCACTCCCTTTTTGCCCAAGTCGAGTGCTTGCGCAGCGATGTACGACAGGTGCAATCCGGCTCCTCGTTGTGCACCCACCCCGGATTTGGCATCGTCCTCGCGCATCCTTCGCCGACAAACGAGGGGCTTGCATCGGCGGTCGTTGGGGCGCAGAGAGATTCCATTCGAACGCGTGATGGCTTGTTGCATGAGAAACTCGGAGCTGTAGTTCACAAAAGCGCAGTTTGATCTAGGTATACGGGAGATGCGGAGATCAGCGCGGAAAATCTTTGCCCGCTCTGAAGGAAAAGCGATGTCTTACCTGGCGATGAGGTGGATGCTCTCCACGCCGTAGAGGTCGGCAGCAGTGGCGGCCGACGCCCCACGCACGGCGAAAAAGTCCAGCAACTCGGCCTCGGTCGCATCAGACGGAATATTGCCGCACCACATGGCCCAGGTGCTTCGATCTGGCAGCCCCGAACGCAGCCGAGTCTCGCCCGACCGCGAGGAAAGCAGCTGTGGTGGTCCGGATATGGTCACCATCGCCGTAGACGCCGCGCGAGCGCCCGAGCGATCAGATCCGAGGTGCGCAGGCGAGGTCCCCAACCGCGCGCGGTACCACGAGCGAGGGAAAGGAGCATACGGGGAGGTCTCGTACGATTCCCGAGTCAGAGACAGGTCGTGTGGCCTTTGGCTTCGAGTGCTCCCACCTTGGATCGCTTGAGTTGGCAGCAAAAGAGGCGCCGACCAGTCGGCCGGTGGAATTGGCGGTAGCGGCATATGACTTCCGGCAGCGGCGTGAGGAGGGGCCGACGGTGACCCACCTGCTACGCTCCAGGGAGCTGACGAGGGTCGCAGATCTGAGTTACGCGCGAGCAGTGATGCGTTCGAGGAAGGGGCCAAGGACGATGCGTAAGCTGAGGGCTGGGAGCCGGCGGGAGCCGAAAAGGTCGGGTCGCCAAGTGGGTAGTTCGAGAATGCATAGGATGAGCGAATGGGCAGTGGGGGTGGGTCGGCGTGAGGAGTTGACGCAAGACTTGCTACCTGAGATGTGTACCTGCTTTCATTCCCGTCCTGTATCCTCGGAGCAAAAGCGGTCCTCGCCGAGGACAGGTGATTCGGACCATTTGACGTCTCCGATGCCCAAGGGTCGAAGACCGAGTGCGCCGTTAGCGGAGGCGCTGTGGACGGAGGATGGTCTACAGCCAAGCAAGAAGATGGCGCAGATGAACCTCTCGAAGCAAAGTCGTGGGAGCGTGCAGATCCTAGATCTGCAGACGCATACGATCCTCGTGGCTGCTGAAGCGGCCGGGATGGGGCGGGGGAGCCGAGGCTTGGAAAACTTGGGGACCACTCGGAGTTGACTTCTGTTCCGGCTCTTCCTCGGAACGCACGCGATGAAGCGGCACCTCTGTCGAAGGGAGACCAAGGGAACGCATCCTGCCAAGGCTCGAGGCTACTGGCCGTGGTCGAAGGGGTGAATCCGTTAGTGCTCGCGTCGAAGGGTGCCGTCCGCACCGAGGTCGAATTCTCCGTTCCATCTGCCGGGTAGCGAGGGGTGCGCGTCGTGTCGGCTGATCCTGGATGGGGATTGGTCATTCAATCCGCGGCGGGGGCGTTCGCGGCTCCTGGATCGTGTAGAGTTATAGGAGGATTGTAGTTACGTGTGCTGCCTAGGTAACGAGAATCGGGTGGGTGTGCGCTTGTTTTCTGGGGCGCAATCGAGCGTCGACGACAGATGCGAAGTCGGTCGAGGGGGGGACGCCAGCGTTTGCGCACAGAGAGGGGGCAACAAAAGGCGCTACCACGGTCGAGCACGATCAGAAGCACGCGCAGGAGTGACAGTAGACGAGGAGAGGTGGTGAGATAGATTTCGCCAAGACGCAGGCCCAGCGTTGCTACCGTCACAGACAACAGGGGTGCCGAGAGGGAAACGAGGACGCGAGAGCCTGGGTTTACGAGATACGGGTTGGCAGATCGGTCGCCGGGCCAGGGTCTTGCAGAGCTGGCAAGGAGGTCGGTGGCTGGAGTGAGGTTGATTTTCTAGTGGACTAAGCGCTCTTGTATCAGTCGAGTAGACGGACAGAGTGCAGCGGTCGCAAGGACGAATGGGTCACGACTCGAGAGCCCCGGCGCCTGCTGCTGGAAGGAATCTGAGCGCGCGATGACGTTGTGACTCGTGCTGATGCATGGGGTCGGCGCCGGGCTGCTAGCAGGGCTGCTGGACCGTTAGCGGCCTTAGCCCTGCTGCATCAACGCCGCTGAGATCATTCCCTGATCTCCGGTGGGAGTCTCAAGGTCGGGCGGTGCACGTTCACTCACCACAGGTTCACAGATGGAGTGGCAGGGGCTACAGCCGATCACGGAGGCTGCGCCCGAGAGTCGGCAGTGCCAGGTAGTAGACGGCGCACGACTTGTTTCGCGTCGATCTTGGCCGGCGGAGGCGGTGCAGGTGCAGAGGTGGGGCCCTACAACCTCTGTAGCACTTTAGGTAGTGTCGAAACAGATCAGCTGTTTGCGAGATTGATGGAGCCTCCTTGTCAGCGAGTCCATCTGCGAGTGTCCAGCCGGAACCCCCCAGAGAGGCGCCATTCGAGTCGGCTCCGACGCTCTTCCGCTCGGATCTTGCAGTAGAGCCGCGGAACCCCGACGGGCAAATTCGTTGAACCCGATGCCGATTCTGGACCTTGTAGCAGCCCACCGATCCGATAGAATGGTCGAGGCTCCTCCGTCGCTTTACCTCTATAAAGTAAAGCACCCGACCAAGTAAAGTTGCGGGTTGTGTGAGAGGTAGGTAGACATATCATCCACCTACTACCCTACCTACGGAACTCTGCCGAATGCCAATAGCTGGGCCCAGAACGCTGTCACGGAACCACCGTGGCTCGCTGTAGACGCCACTTGGTGCTGCACTCTGAGTGAACTTGGCACTGACAATGCTCCCTGCAAACTGTTGGTGAAGCTAGCGCTCCCATTGCCTTCAAATGGAGGGCTCAGGGTGGGCTGGTCGATGCCCTGTCTGTTTGGGACCCCTGTTCGGCCGGTGAGACACCTAGCTCCGCTGCCCAAAACGTATGTGTGTAACGCAATTTGCTCAGATTGGGTGTGTGAGGACCGGGGCCGCCAGGCATCAATACAGGCTGAGCACCGGCCGCGTCCAGCCCGATCTGCAGTGGCAAATATCAGATTTTACTCTGTCGCACGTATGAGGATCGACCTACCTTTCCTCCTTGAACCTATTGCCATAAACGAAAAGAAAAAATGCCCCCGGACCCTCCCGACGGGAAGGGATGCCTGCTGCTGCGAGGTACGTGCAGGGCCCGGCCGGGAACAAGGGCTTTTCTCCATGAATCTGTGCCCCATATCGAAACGCATCATTCATATCCTCGTTTTGAGTGCTCCATAAGAAAATTGCACCGCGGGCCATGGGTACGCACTAAATCTAGGGGCTAACTTGCGTCACCATGTCACCATGCACCGGCTGAAGTTGCGCAGCCCCCGAGAACTTCGCGTCAACTAGAATCACGATGTTGGCAGCTAGATCTGTTACCGGTACAGTCAATACAAAACTTGATATCCTATACTGTAAAGCACTCAGTCTGAAGCCAGCAGTCTATTTGATTCTCATTCTCTGTGCAACCACCTTCAATATCGCTTGACCATTGCTCGGAGGCGATGGAAAGCCGCCTCGAGTTCATTGCAAGTGTAGACGAGATATTTACGAGGCAGAAACACTGTAGTAGAAATATCCTGCTCAATTCGTCATTGCCTTCGATACCGGAAGGCATGATGTGGGGTGGGAATTATGACGCCGAGCGGTTTGCAGGTGCGAGTACCAACCGTACCGCCGCCATACTGAGCGGGTCCGACCAGCCACGGGCGTCGTCCTCCTGCCAAGGCTGCTTGCTACCCGGCCAGTGCGCCGAAAGGTTGTCCCATCATCCACTCCACGCTGCCATAACTCGAGTGACCCCAACAAGTCTGCTTACTGCCTTCGGTAGTAGAAGACGACGTCAGGTATCAGGCACCTACCTAGGCAGGTTGATCCTTCACCGGTCGCCAGCCATTGGTCCAACGAGTGCGGCACATGAGTCGGAAGGAAGAAATTGACGAAATCGTGAGTTTGCGAGCCGAGACCGAGACACGGGCCGGCTCCGCCGCTCCGATCATTTCGACTTTGCAGCCTGTAGGACATACTGCAGTGAATGCCTACTATTCCATCGCTGGCCACGTATTCTGACCTGTTCAGTGTGACTATTCTACACCTTGACTCATGAGTCGCATCACCTTTCAATGATAGCCCATGACCAATCAAACCCCTACACCATCCTTCGTGCGGTGGACAGGAAAAAACCTGCTTGAAGTATGGAGCTGCTGAAAGAGCCGACGTCGACCAGACCAACTAGTCGGAACAATTAGGAGGGCGTCCATCTGTGCAGAAAGCATGGTGCTTAAAACGGGTGCCCCAAGCTGGCATCGGTGACGGTCGGACCCGAGACTCCAGTCTGACCCTGCGGACGCGAGCTGGAAGAGTGATTCGTCCTTACCCTACCACCCAATACCCCCTTCAGTCCACTCGACCTGAGAGAATCTTGGCGTGCAATAGCTCGAGGCGCTACTAGCTGCTTCAGAGCGTTGTAGTCGTCCAACCGTCGATAACAGCCAAGGACGGAGTTAATTCTTGATCCTCGGCGCGGGTGGGGGCCAACTTGCGACTGCAGACGACAACCGAGAGTACAAGACGACTCGGACTCCGACTATACTTTCGCGACACGACTCGAGACCCACAGCGCTGGAGCAAGACAGTACCTCCCTCGCTTCGCTTGGAGGAGCGTCGTGGCGTGGCACACGATGCAAGCCCCTTCACCCAGTTGTGGTAAGCCATACCTTGCCCCCCTCCCAAGCCTGCGGTCGGTCTCAGCCTCACCGGTGCTTTCCGGCCGCCCAAAACTATTGATCGCGGCGATATGACTGGGGCCGCTGAAGCTCTGAAGGCTTGGCGCTGACCTTGCTCCATGAACGGAACCCCCGCCCCCCCACGTCCTCTGCAGCACTGGCCACGGAGCTGAATACGATCTGCACCCGATTTGGCGAGATCCTGTCGAGGACAAGTCAGAGTGAGTCAATAGTCGGTGCTCTGCTCGCCCGGCCTGTGGCCCTGTGCCCCTGCGAGTGCAGCAGTTGGGGTCGCTGCACTCGCGGGCGGCCTTCGCGGTGACTGGCACCCGCGATCTCGGGCATTCGAAGCCGACTGCGGAGAACCCGATCGAGCTGACGAACGGTTTATATTGCGACGATATGTGATTTGTGGTTTTGTTCCGAGTGGTGCAGTTGCTGCGATCGCCGGCGTGTCCTTTTACTCGCAAGTGCAACAGGAGTTGTCGCAGCAGTCGATTCAGTCACTGCTCGTCGAGGAGGCACCGGTCGTCGACTCGTCGTCGGCCAGGTCGATCAAGCATGAGCTCAGGTCCCATCATGAGCTCAATGACGACCTCCCTACATCGTCGAATGAGCTTCAACGGTTTTGGAAGCGGACAATGGAGGACTGGATCGGCCAGCAGCTGCAGGCGCGAGGCGACGGTCCAGCAACGTCCGCCGTATCGCCAACGAACTTTACCGATTCGTCGATGCAGCCCACAAACGACTCGAAACCGCAACTTTTGCTCGACCCGAGTAATAATGTTACTTCAGGCTCCTCTTTACTGTCGCCGCATCCCATGGATCCGTTGAATCTCGGATTTTCTGGCACGGCAACTCCACCCTTTTCCCCTTACGCCTCGCCGAGTCCTCATCGGGCCATGAGCGCAAGTCCGATACCGGGCAGTGCTCCGCTTTCACCCTTCATGCCTAGTACGTCCATCTGGTACAATATCCTCTCGCGCGAGCCAACTGATTCCTTGGACCCCTCGCTGACCATCACCGGTGGTGCTTCAACGTCCCCCACAGTTAGCCCCTTCGTTCTGCAACCTTCGCCCTTTCTTTCCCCTTTCCAATTTGCCAGCTATTATGCTGCCTCGATGGTCCCGGTTCCCTCACAGGGCCTGGCTATGCCTATGCCCAGCTCCTCGGGCTCAACTACCCCACTCGCCACCCAATTCGGCAGCCTGGAAGTCGAAGAGTCGTACCCCTGGAGCTCGGGGAACATCGGCTATGAAACGAACCATAACGCCACGACGATGACACCGATGGTGCAGCCCCCGACCCCGACCCCCTTCGACAACTCTGTTAGTACGCCCGATCATTCCGAGTCTCCCGGCGCCAGGCGTCTGTCCTCGGCATCCCTCCCGAGACTCGTCACTACGGGCCTCTCCCCGTCCACGGGCTACACGCAGTCCCCGACCATCAACATCTCTGGCTCGCTGACCCCGGACCCGTCCTCGCTCGATGATTCAGGTCACTCGAGGACACGGTCGCTTTCGGTCTCAGAGTCGCCGAATCCAGGTGGCCGCGTCAGTCACCATCGACGGCTCTCGAGCGGATCCGTGCGCTACCACCCCTTCCCGACACCGCCTCGGGGGGACTCGAGCCCCCACTTGCAGGGCTTGAATGATCACTCCCTTTCGGCTATCATGACGCCGTCTCCGAGCTCGCTGCTATCAGACTTCACTTCGACGACCTCGAATTCGCCGCAGTCGTCGAACGAGTCGGCGTCCGGGGCGGCGCCACAGAAACTGGTCAAGAAGCGCCGATCTCGCTCCACAGACACACGGTCCCGAACGACGCGATCGGTGCAGTACGACGAAAACGCCGTCTTCTCGACAAATTCGGTCGATGTCTTCATCGTTCACACCCAAACCCGCTCCAAAAGCGAGGTGACTGAGCAAGACGTGCTGGAGCTCGAACTTGACTTGGAACCGGGAGCCAATGCCGTGACGTCGACATTGTACCGGACCGTGCATTCGCGCCTGCCATACACACATGAGATGCTGGAGCAGGACTGCGAGCTCAGAAAATCGTACCACTTCGTCTCAAGTCGCGCTGGTGCGATCACCAAGTGGATCATGTCGTACGATTTTGGGAATCCCAAGGTCGAGGAAGGGCAACGACAGCCCCGTGTTCGGATCGAGCCAGTCGAGCCGCTCAGCCACTGCCTACCGTCGGACAGCATCCTCACGTTCGTCCATTTCCCCCGAGATTCGATGGTCGTGGATCCGACTCATCCCATCGGCTCGAGTGCGTGGTGGAGGGTTCAGGCATGCGAGGGCCGACATGAACACTGCCCCGGAACGGGGGCCTGGACCGCGAGGTGGGACGAGGAAGGATCCGAGCGTCGGCCGTCTCGCATCGTTCAACACTACGCCGCTTGCTCTCTACACAAGGACGAGGGCGACTTTTTCTGCCTCGGCAAGTTCGCACGAGCGATCAAGCGTGTCGTACCCCACCGAACCACGTGAGCTCGGTGCTTCAATCATGCGCCGAACCACCGATCCCTGTATCACTTTGCTTCTTCAAATGGCTCCGTCTCGAGGGTGGCACTGTATCACTATCAATTCATCTGTCTTCACAGATTTTATTTCTCTGATGTCTGCCCCGAGGATGGGCCTATGCAAGTGGGCGTCCTCGGTGCACCGGACAATAAGAGTTTGACCTGCTGGTCACATAAATGTTGTTCGCCACCTTGTGAGGGGGCGATGTAACCTACTACTTAGATCTGTCAAATATGCCAATAGCCTTGCCCTCTTCGGTAGGCTTCGGGATTGTACCACTTTTTCACGTGTGAAATGCTACAGCTTACTGGGAGTACCACTCATGCTCGGCTCCAGACGAAACGATGCAAACCCCTCACATCTTCCTGCCTCCGACGTTATTGACACTAATTGCTCCACTGACCAGGAGATATCGAAGTTAGAATCGAATTCGACCCGGAATAGATTACGGGCGCCTGGCTGCCAGCTGGATAAACCTGTGTAGCACCGGCCGACGCGTGTCGCGGTACCCACCCATGTTCCCCTTTTTAGGGTTGGTACCCATGTAGGTAGGTAGGTCTATGCGAGCCCACTTGATTTAAGAAATAATTGATGACACATCCATAGGACCAAGCAAACTAAGTAAGTCGAATCGACCTTTCAAGCTGCCGAGTCAATCTCATCGCGCTTGCTCGACGCGTCGCGACGCGCAGTCATTTGAGTTTCATGACAAAACCGGATAGAGGCCGGCCGATCGAGGGCCATTACCTATCTACCTATTGGGTACCAACGGGCACCAATCTGTTGGCCAATGGGATAGATTGCGAAGGCATCATACTTCGTGATTCTTGCAATCATGCCAAGTGAATCGGCTTTCGACTCCAAGCTTCCAACAAGGTCACCTGAGCTTTCCTTTATGCGTCACGGGCTCCTTACTGCTCCCTACAAATCATGTGAAAGAGTCCAGACGTGGCCCAGACAATGTAGGAGCTATGCATCTTTAGCATCCATGATACCTCGGTAGAAACATTCTCACCCTGGCTATGACACCGACCTACTGCCTACCTCTTCTTTCTTCACCGTCAATTTACTCCGACTGCCTGCCCTAACAGGGCTTCTGGAATCTGCATCCACTGCTGCCCGCCTTTACGCGCGCCCAGAGCGTTGGCTGTTCGCATCAGCTACGCGTGTGGCGATCATCGTGACCGCTTGCGCGTCCATCGCCAGGCACGAGTCGGATCGATCAGTGCGGGATCGGCAGTAAGCGGGTATATCTACTACCTACATCTCATCATAAGCCTACCTAGGTCGTACTCATTGAGCCACCAGTTTTGTCGGTCATCGTCGATCGGAAACTTCCAGACAGAACCGTGAGTTTTCGATCCACAGGCTTCCAAGGCCCAAAGTCTTTGTTCTCGCATTTGCATTTCTGCTCGTGAATGCGGTATCCGGCTTTGATCCACCCCGAGAGGTACCTAATCCGCTTGCAATCGCCACTTCACGTCGCGTCACCGTCGGTAATTCAGGAAGGTCGGCAGAACCGTAGATATCCCTGCTACCTGTAAATCTAGTGGTTGCGCATACGGTTGACCTAGGATTAAAGATCATGGGCTTGACTGGGAATTTGGGACTCGAAATTCGAGGGAGTGGAACAGCGTTTGCCGCGCGAAGTGGTCGATTTGCCGAGGCAGGGTCCGCTCGGGCGAAAAGAACGAGTCGAGTCTTGCTGATAAAGTCAAGATTTGTTCCCGATGCAGGGCGCGTGGTCCAAGATCGCTGACACGTGCAGCGACGCCCATTAGCCCATTGTCCCCTTTGATCGACCTTATCCTGAACGGTGTTACGTACGTAGACCTGGTCCCTCGCCGCTTCGATTGCTGATCACCAAACCGTTTCTTCCTTACGATCGTTACTCGTTCCGCAATCCACACCCTGTAGCCCCGCGCACCCCAACTCCAACTGGCGAACGGCGAACGCTGACGATAACAAGCCGTCAGGACTCGCTGAAAGCAGCAGCGCCCTCGTGCGACGGCTCTTTCCCCCGCGCGAGCTCGGACCTCTTACTAGCTCAGATCAAGCCCAAGCCGCCGCGGTGCAACTTGGACCCTCACACGCCTGTTCATCAGCTCAATCGACAGTCTGACGCGACTCGTTGCCTTATACGCTCATTATCACTCTCTCTTGAGCTTCATTCGCTTGTGGTACGTCCATCAGACGCCATTGCCCATTGCACAGGACTCGTTCCGATTCGATGCACGACGCACGCGCTTGAAGTCTGTCGGTCTGCCGTAAGGTTTCGCGACCGGGCTCGCGCGCAGGCTCATTCTCGGACCCCGGGTCAATGGATCGCAACCTCATTGATGACTGCCTCTTCAAAGCTTTGTCTGGCATGTCGTCAATTTTTGCACACCCAAGCTGACACAGACTAAACACCCACATCGCTCCAACAATTCCTCCGCATCTCACAGTACCTGCGCCGACCGACTCACTCACCGCCTGTGCAGCTCTTTCCGTCATTCACTCTGCAAACTCTTTGGTGAAACCTCGGCCATTTCTAGCGCACCCTTCGCCGGTCTGTCAAGTCTCAGCATCACGGCTCCATCCAATCTTGTCAAATATAGGAGTCAGCACTATTGGCTTTGAAAAGTGTGCGTACTGGACTCCATGTGTACGGTGCTACCTTGCGTTTCACCGTAACTCTCAGCAGGCCGAACGCCGAACGCCCGAATGGATGTTTCTGCGCCAGCGCGGACCCCGAGCCTGGGTCGCCGGGTCTCACATGGTGGGGTGGCGCTAATAGACATCGCTGACGAGTCCCTCTTATGCAATTTGCATCAGTCCATTCATACGCCTTCGCCAACGGTCGAACGGACATCTTTGGGACTTACTCCGTTGCTTGAGGCCCCAACTCCCACTATCGATCGGGCTAGACACTTGAGGTACGTGCACGTCTTTGCCCGACGGTCGGGGCTAGCGCCTCTTCCAAAGCCCTTCACTCCAACATCGAGTCCGATAACCGCTTGGCTAACGAACGGCGAACTCATCTACCGTAATACTATGCCATAGCGAGCCGCCATCACGAGCAAATCGTCTCACGCACAGCGCCCCCTTCTTGCTTCGTTCCCCTGCCCCGCCGCTCAATCATTTGGACGATCCTCGCGCCGCTGCTGCTGCCACACTTCTTGGTCTTTTACCGTATACACCGGGTATAAAGTTTTCGTGCGACACCTACTCGACTGCACAATCATCCATCTTCCCTACGCCTGCCATGATCTCCTTCCGAACCCTCGGTGCTCCCTTGGAGTCGGACGACCCCTTTATAGCGCCCGGCGTCCGTTCTCGCCTGGGGGCGTCCTCGTTCTTCGTCAACGTGTCGAAAAATGCCAGTGCCACTAAAGTCGTTACTCGTGGCTTGAGCCCAGGATCTTACTTCCCTACCGTACTCCATACCCCCGATACAACCTCGCCTACATCGCGACCCACGTGTTCGCTAATTCTTCGCTCGTCGGACTTTGCGCCCGAATCGTCCTCGTCGCATGACGGTGTGTTCAAGCATCCGGAGCTCTCGCCCTACTCTCCCACTCGTCCACCCATGACACCCAGATCGCCGTACTTTGCAAAAGTCGTCGCTGCCGAGGTCGACACCGACGCGACCATGGTCGATGCGTTCGCGACGCCCCCGCCGGTCGCGCGCTCGAGCTGCGCCATTTCCGTTTCGATCCCAGACACCGTGATGGGCTTCGGGCTTCCCTCGCCACCACCGAGTAGTCGTACTTCGGACAAGAGCAAGCTCAGTTTAAGTAGTGCCGAATTGACCTCGTCACAGCAGCAGGCGCATTCTGCTCCGCGGATACAACCAGCTTGCCTCCCATCGTCGGTACCGGAACGTGCAACGCTGCTCACACCGCCGCCGACACCGTCGGGGTCACTCAATCTTCAAGAACAGCAGCAATCTCCCTTACCCTCGGCACCCCTCGTTGGCGGCGCTGCGCCCGCCGCCTCTTTACCCGCCCCCGCCCCCGTCAAGCTGTCCCCATCGGCGGCTGCGCTGCAAAACTACACCCTGCACCCGCTCTTCGCTGCCCAATACACGCTGCAGGAAGAGCTCGGAGCTGGTGGGTTCGGCTTTGTCGTTCGCGCGATGCGCAAGTGCGATGAATACTCGGTCGCCGTCAAGTTCATCGAGCGAGCCAAGATACCCGCCCACGGCTTGACCAAGGACCGAGGCCCCCTTCCGGCTCCGGGGTTGTTGCCCCAGATGTGCGACGATAAGGGCGCTTACCGATTGATCCCGACCGAAGCTTTCATTTTGCGCCACATCAACAAGATGCAGCATCCGGGCATCATCGCCTTCGTGGATGCCTTCGAGGACGACCGCTACTTTTACTTGGTGATTCTGCCTTTCGTCGGCCCTGCCCGCTTAAATTGTATCTAATCAAATATTTTTCTAATGTTCCGCAGGTCATGGAACACCATGGCACGCCTTGGCTTTCGCCTGACAAGGTCGAAGCGCCGTGCTCGTCTCCGTCGGATCTCCCGGGTCTCGTGGCTGCGGCCCAACCGAGCATCCCCCAGACGATGACGCCCTCGGCCTCGCCGACGTCGGCGGAGATGTCTCCGTTGGCTTCTTCCTTGACACCCACATCACCGAACAAGCTCTCCCCGCCGCGACCCGCGCCGATGGAGCGCCGCGCGTCGTGCGATCTCTTCGAATGCATCGAGCGCTATCACCGCTTCGACGAAAACATCGCGAGGTACATATTCATGCAGATCGTCGAGGTCGTCTACACTTTGGGGACACTTGGCATTGTACATCGCGACATCAAGGACGAGAACATCGTCATCTCGAGCGACTACAAGGTCAAGCTGATCGATTTCGGCTCGGCTGTCTTCTTCGACCCTCGCCAACCGGCACCGTGGTATAACCGCTTCTTTGGCACGACCTCGTTTGCCTCGCCCGAGATCCTCCGTGGTGAGGCTTACCAAGCCCCCGTCTCCGAGGTCTGGTCGCTCGGGATCCTCTTGTCGATTCTCGTGATGGGCGAATCGCCTTTCGCGAACGTCGAAGCGATCAAGGCCGGTCGACCTGCGCGACCCAAGGTGCGGATGTCGCACGAGCTTCGCGACTTACTCTACAGTTGCCTCGAGCCGGACGTGACGAAACGCCCGACGATCGCACAAGTGCGACGGCATCCTTGGTTGGCTCCGCCGCCTCTTCGGACCCCTTCGAACGCAACCAAGGCGTAGGGCTCTCCGTTTTTTGACCCCTGTCCCGCTGTCGTGCTCGTCGATCGGCCCTTCAACGATTCCATGCTGTTACGGCTCCTTCGCAACTCTCGTTCGCATTCAGTACCTTCCCGGGGACATTCAACGTCATCCTCACTATTCCATACCATACTGTACACCTACACCTTATTCTCGACTCGGGCCTTTCTCTTGATTTTATCTCACTCCCTGATGTATCGTCTTAGTACTGGTTCCTATCCCTATACACGTTGCTTGTACGCCTTGACATCTTGCTTTGTAGCTCCATCCGCTTTGCAATCACATCACAGTCCATAGTCTCAAAATCTGATCACAAGCGTGCAGCTGGCCGGCTGGGTGCTCCCATTTCTCCTCGCGTTAGAATGGTCGCCTATAGGAGTTCCGAGGGGCAGCAAATGTTATGGTCGTGGGTTGCGGAGCAATTGATCTCCTACGCTAGCAAACTCGGTCGACAATCGGAAGTAATTGATCGAGGCTCGAAACTTCGCAAGACCCAGATCTACCCAGATGGACCGAGCGCGCGAGACAGCGCGAGAGTGCGCGAGAGGAGGCGCCGTTGACTCTTTCGTCGCCGCCGTCGCCGTTCGCACCTTCCGCTCCCTTTCGTATCGCGCTCGTCCATCCTCGACCCGGTTCACTTATCTCAGTCAGACACTTGAACGAGCTGCGAGTCTCGACAGGATGTTACCCAACTCGTTGATCCCTACGGCGTTGCCCAAGGCTCAATTTCGCGCCGTCGTCACGTGCGGCTACGGCTCGGATCTGTACCCTCTCATCGAGCCACTAGCAACCTTCACCGACGACGAACCGGACGAAAGCCCGAATGCGCCTCTCTCCTCTCAACACCATCACCACCATCAGCGTAATGACAGCCAAGGCGGTGCGAATGCGACTGGGGTGATGGGCGGCTCTTCGTCCGGGACAGGGGCTGGTGCAGGCACGATAGCAGGGTTGGGGTCGAACAATGCTGGTACGAGTGCGGCAACGAGTGCGAGTACAAAGAAGCCGGGTCAGGTCAAGGCTCTGTTGCCTGTGGTGGGCAAGAAAATGGTCGATTGGACACTGGACAGGGTCGAAGAAGCGGGTGTATTCGGTGCGGACGGCACGCGCCTCTCAGCGTGTGAGAGTGGGCACGATACGCGTGCGATACGCGTGCTAACACGGTGCCCGGGACCGCAGATGTACTCGTCTTGTCGCCGTCTTCGCTGGCCTCGCCGATAGCGCATCATTTGCGAGCGAGGAGGACCGCGCCGTCGACGAGCAACCTCCCTTCGGGCACCCCCTCGACCAAAATTGAGCTGGAAGACGTGCCCGACGCTGTCGCTCGTCAAGGTAGCGTGGCCGTGTTGAAGTGGGCAACAGAAAAAGGGCTTATCAAGGTCAGTTACCCGCCCCGCAATCATCAGCTCACTCCACTCCAATTCACGCGTCCAATTTTTCTTTCCAAAGTCCGATATCCTTTTGGTGCCGTGCGATCTCCTCCTCGTACCCACAACGATGACTACCATATCGCTCGCATCTCTCATCGATCGCCATCGAACCGACGACAACCTCATGACGACGCTCTTTTACGAAAGGGCCGCAGGCGCAGTGGTCGAAGCCCGAAAGGATGGTCAGTTCCTCGCTCCTCCGGCTCCGTCATAAGATTTGGCCTGTATTGACCATGTCCGCCTGGAATCGCACAGGTCCTTCGGAGATCCTCACGATATACGATAGCAAAACTTCCACTTTACTCGATATTAGGGAGATGGCCGAATTCGATGACGACGAGATTCCGTTGAGGACCTCTCTTTTGGAAAGGTCAGTTCAGAACGTTGGGATCCCACTCTTCGTGCCTTCTACGGATGCTTACTTCGCATTCCGCCTTGTCACTTACAACAGATTCCCCTCACCCACACTTTCAACCACTCTTCTGCCCTGCCAAGTCTACATCTTCTCGTCCCTCGTTTTTCCGTTGCTCACCTCCCCCAACAACGCCCGTCGCTTAAGCCACATGGAAAGCCTACGCGAGTTCGCCGGTTGGGTCGCGCGTTTATCGTGGCGCAACAGCGGCAAAGATGCGATCGGGTACAGAGACGTTCGCTCGGTGCAAAGGGAAGACGGTCTGGCGATGGGTCGATCGACCACGCAAGCCCCTCTCGGCTTTTCGCACCCGTCCAAATTTCCCTTCGCCCACTCGCCTCAACCGCTTTCGGGACCTCAAACGGGAGCGAACACTCCTGCGCTCGTGTCACGTTCGTCATGGCTCAGAAGCAGCATCTCGAACGGACCCAACAACGGCGAATGGGATCACGGTCTCTTATCCAAAGCCGCCGTAGGAGGTGCCGGTGCCGGAGGTCGTAAGAACGGTCGAGCCGCGACCGGAGGGTGCAAGCTCGTGATTTGGAAATCGCACGACGGTTGGTGTGGGCGAGGCAACACCGTCGCCGGTTACGTCGAATTGAATCGCTCGGCGTTGAAGTTGTTACCGCCTCAACCACCGGCGACGAATACGCCTCAGGGCGTGTTCATTTCCCCCGATTCGTGGTTGCATTCGAGTGTGCATGCGAACTTGGGGGAGAAGGTCGGGGTCAAGAGGTCGATTATCGGGAGAGGGTGCTTTGTGGGGAGATTGACCAAGTTGACGAATTGCGTCTTGATGGATGGGGTGCACATCGGGGAAAAGTGAGTCGTCGCGGGTCGATCGAACGCGCTCGGTCTGTTTGACTGGACAAAGCAAAGCGCTGACTCGCCTTTGCGTGTACGCATCCTTGTGTAGCTGCAAATTAGATAACTGCGTCGTTTCGACGAATGTGCAGATCCGCGATCGCGCGCAATTGAAGGACTGCGAGATTGGGCAGGATTACATCGTCGAAGCTGATGGTGAGTGCCACAAACGGAGACTTTCAGGGTAGAAATGATCTTGGATCTGACATCTTTTCGATTCGCTTCCTCTCTTTCTTCCTTCTCCCTTCTTCAGCCTCGATCAAGAATGAACAATTTGTCGTGGAGCTCGATTGAATGCGATCGAAATTTGTTACCCCCTACTACTACTAGTCTCTGACCAATGACCGCCTCTTTAAATTCAGCCGCTTCGTTTATGTATATCTCTGACCTCGTCAACGCGCAGCGTCTAAGCGAAAGATCGAATTGAGCGTCGGTTTGCTTCAGCAGCCCTCTTCCTAATTCGCAACTGATATCGATAGCGCTTGAAACACTGAGGTGCAGGTTTACTGGATATGGAAGCAGTGGGGATCTTCGTCAGGGCTCCCGCAGGCGAGGACGTCGGAGGGGCGGACGAAGTCGTTGCTGGAGCTGAAGACGTGGTCATCGGTACTGCTCCCGTCTGACCCGCGACCGGTGAACCAATGCCTAGGGCCGAAATCGAGATCACGTGCGGTATTTGAGAGACGGTCGATGCGATAGAGCTCATGGTGGGTAGCTCTGAAATCTGCGGGCTTGATCCTCGACGATGACGATAACAGGGGTTCGGTCGTGCGGGTCGTCTCTACTGTGCACCTGCGCGACATGGGTGCGCCGGATGCTGATCAATCAAATTGGATCATGAGTTCACCGGTTGAAGACTTGATTCGTCAGAACCCAAATCCGAGCCTGTAGAAACCGCGGCGCGTAATGCCGCACTGGTGGTCCTTGCCGACGCAGCATCCGCAGTCGTCCTTCCGAGTCGAGTGCGAGTCCCGGCGGTCGTCAACGGGGCAATTGTAGTCGATGAACGCAAGACTTCTGCAGACGGTCCAATTGATGAAAGGATCCGGTTGGATTCTGTTTTGGTCGTCGTTCGTAAGTCGCTGCTCGTCAGGGTCTTTGAAAAAAGCTGGATTGAAGTGACTCTTGCCTGACCACTAGTCGTGGAAGCAGTGAGCCCGTTCGAATCCCCCGAATTCGAACTCGAGCTCCTCGTTCCGCTCGACGTGCTTATCTTTGATCTCCCCTTGCGAGTTGCTGTGCTCCGCGACGTGGAGGATGACCGCCTGGACGTGATTCGAAAGAACCCCGAAGAGCCCACTGAACTTTGCACAGGCCGGTCGGCCGGGCTGTCGAGGCTGATCTCGTTGTAGTCGAAATGTTCAGCGAAGTACCAGACGGAAGGAAGGGGTTGTAGATAGATTCGAGTTGGTCCCTTTGGTCGTGGGATGCTCGGTATCGTTTGAGTCAGTCGATGCGGTCGAGATGCGGGTCGTCGTACCT
Source organism: Microbotryum saponariae (assembly GCA_900102585.1). Classification (NCBI taxonomy): domain Eukaryota; kingdom Fungi; phylum Basidiomycota; class Microbotryomycetes; order Microbotryales; family Microbotryaceae; genus Microbotryum; species Microbotryum saponariae. The sequence continues at coordinate 650,239 of FMWQ01000047.1, read as the reverse complement.
TTGGTGGAGGCTTCTCGGCGGTGACGGAGGCGGGGGAAAGTCGTAGTCTTGTTGACGCTCTTCGACGGCCCGTCCTTGGCAAGTTTGACCAAATTGACAGGTTCACGACGAACCAAGAAACCACCGCCCTGGGACGCAGTCAAATCGACCAAGCGACGTGCACCGCAATCCTCGGAGGAAGTCTCCGAGGTGAGAACCGTGCCGAGCAAACTTGACCAAGCTATGACGAGGGAAGTGAGGAGCAGCGTGAGTGAACGGGTGATGCTCGTAGATCTGATGAGAGATGCCAATTTTGGTAGGGTAGTGAAGCTATTCTGATCGAGTGAAGGCTGATTTGGTGGAATGAGGTGAAACCAGCTCGTTGTGCCTTTCGACGAGCAACTTGAGAAGGGCAAGGGGCAAAAGGAAGAACGCAGTCCCTCGAGACACGGAGCTGTAGGACCAGCCAAGAACGACCACTGAACGATGGCGAGAAGAGATACAAAGCGGACCCGGGAAGAAACGCCGAGGAGGGGAAGGGGCCCGACGTGCGCAGACCAGAAACCCGGCGAACAACGGTCGGCTTCGCCATCCTCAGCCGCGGGGGGAAGCCCCTGTCGACGACTCCATTCATCTCTCGCGCGCACGCTCTGACAGGTGGCGAGAATGCAAAAATCAAATGCGAATGCAATGTACAACACTGAACGGATCCCCCAAGAGCGGAAACGGCATGATGCTCAGTGACACGACAGAGTTTTCCCATCGTCCTCGACGACTCCAAGGTCGAAATGTCGTTGGAAGATGCAGTGCCCCAGGAAGGCTCCACTGTGAAAGGATGAAAGATTGGAATAGGTCAGTGATGTGATTCCGGAAGAGGACTACCCTATTGTAGGTGCCCGGTATAGGACGAACATGAGGACCGCGGCGATCAGGACGGCGTTGTACGCTGTTCAATCAAACGGCAAGTGTGGTCAGTCACAGTCAGGTTCACACTTCTCCCGGATCGGGTGAGCTTACACATGATGATCAACATGATGTAGAACTGATCGAATGACGTACGAGCCCAGGTCAAGGCGATACACGAGGTCAGTCTGGGCCATCGACCACAGCCGGGCTCTGGTACGACTTTGGAGAACGCACCGACAGCGCGATGTTAAAGGTGTACGACATCGATCTTCGTGTCTGGATCGACCATGGAAGTTTGCTGTTCCCCAAGGGAGAGAAGGAAGAGGCACGGATGAGCCTCGAGCCAAAAACGCCGAGAAAACCCAACTCACACGACGCCAAACGACCGCGCACCCCGACCTCCGCCCAACAGCGCCTCATCCGAATCCCTCGACTCTCCAAGAGGGGTGTTCGTAGGTCGCCTCGACCCAGGTGTAGGCGAAGGGTTGCGATGCGGATAGCTCCCCGAAGCTGTGGAGAGGTTCGAGTTGGCCCCTGCGCCTCGGAGGGATGTTCGGAGCACGCGGTCGAAGGAGAGGAGCGAGAGACGAGTGTATTCGTAGAGGATCGAGAGCAGTATGACTGGTGCGGGATGGGGGAGGGGGAAAGGGATTGGTCCGATCGGTCAGTTTCGAGTGGTCGGTCACCTGCGCCGGGGCTCGGGTGGGCTGGGCGCTTCGGGACGTACGGAACACAACATAGCAGACGAGGCTTGAGCGCGAGGTGATCTGAAGCGAAGGGAAGACGAGACAGATGCCCATGGGGTTCGTATTCCAGACCTGTCGGGGTGGGTGGGGGTGGGGTGGGGTGTCCGATAGGGGCAGTTCGAGTCAGTCGGCGGAGACTCGTTGCGACGACGTAGCGCACACGGAGGGCAAGGGCCAGCTGACCATGTTCATCTATGGGCAAGACGGTGAGAGGTGAGTGCGGTGTCGAGTGTGCTCTGGGACGAGCTGACCTGATGCGTACCTTGCAGTGCATGGGCATTGCTGCGGCCGAGGAGCTCCCGGCCCCGTGGTGCATCGAGTGATCCATCGCCAGGTCAAGACGAGTCGAGGTCGAGCGGCACCGAGGACGGTCGGTCTGGTCGTAGGGGGCAGTTCGTCTTCGTGCCGTGCCTCAACAGGGGGTCTGGTTGTGGTCCGTCGATGCCGAGTCGGGCTGAAGTCGCGCCCGGACCGCGCTCGGGCGGCGCTCGGACCGCCTCGGATCGGGGACGTAAGCAAGCGCAGACCATCCTCGCCGACTTTGCTCTCTGTGCCTCCTTCACGAGCAGCGAACCTCGTCCCTCGTCCTGATCCAGCCCACGATGCGACTCTTCATTCTGTCGTTCCTTCTGCTCCACCCCCACTCCGCCAACTCGCTCCAGTTCTTCTGGAACGGTGCGTCTCAGTCTCCCTCGCCTCCCTCCGCTTCCCCCTCAACGACCAAGTTCGCCTCGCACCGTCTCTTCCCCCTCTCGGACGGCACCTTGCTCCCCTCCCCCGCCTTTGGAGCAGGTTCGGTCTGGAAAGGCGAGAACGTGACCGAGATCGTCCTCAGTGCGTTGAACCAAGGCTATCGTCATCTAGGTACGCGCTCGACTCGATTCGAATCGACTCGTAGGGCCCCGCCGGCTAAGTTCCCGCTCCGGAAACGTTGAGTTGATCTCATTTCGAGATTCGATCCACACAGACAATGCGGCTTTTTATGCGAACCAAGAGAGCGTCGCGGATGCGATCAGGGCTAGTGCGATCCCCCGGGACGAGTTGTATCTGACGAGCAAGTACGATCGCTTGAACGGCCAAGGACCGGAACAGGAATTGCACGCCACCTTGCGCAAGGTACAGTGGACGGAGGGAGCGCACGCCGACTTGGTCTCACCGCGCACCGTTCAGCAACTCATGCACAAAGTTGACCCTCCCTACAGCTCAACACGACCTACTTGGACCTGTACCTGATCCACGTCCCGCAGTTCGGCGCGGACCCGTCCATCTGGCCCACGTTCGAATCCTTCGTTCATCGAGGCCTGGTTCGTTCGATCGGCGTGTCCAACTATCTCGCTTCGGACTTGGGGCGACTGCTCGCCTCGGAGTCATTGACGATCGTCCCCGCGGTGAACCAAATCAAGTTACACCTCTACAACCAGCTCGAGATGAAGGCGACGATCGAGTTGTGTGAGAGGGAAAGCATTCAGATTGCGGCTTATTCGACCTTGACGAGTTTGACGACGAGGCACGGGGGGAAGGCGGATCGGGTTGTGGGAAAGGTTGCCGAGAGGCATCGAATTACGGAGGGGCAGACCATCCTCAAGTGGGCCGATCAAAAGGATTGGGCGATCGTGAGGTGAATTGGGGGCCACTGCCAGTCTTTCAAGGCATCATCATGGGTGTTCGGCGGACTGCTGATCCGTCCGCGTTTCGGTGTACACTGTACAGCACGAGCGGCAAGGATTATCGTCAAAAGCAACAGTTGCAAGTGTTTGAGGCCGATTTCCCCAAGCTGAGCAAGAAGGAGATGAAGGTGATGGAGCACAAGGGGAGGAAGCAGGAGAAGAAGGATCGCCAGGGCCAAGCTGAGCCTGCCATGGGGACGACTCGGAGCTGGTGGTGAATAGAGTGGATCGGAGGATGAACTGTTGTTGTGATTTGAAATGAGAATATTGCCGGGTCAAGTGCTGAGTGGTGTCGAATATTCCGAACCGAGCGGGGCCGGACTCCCCTGCCGGACCGAGCAGTAGCGAGCAGTAGCTAGCAGTAGCGAGCAGTCGTCCAACCGACTCCAATTCCCGGCGCGAACCACACAAGCACTCCTTTCTCCTTTCTCCTTTCTCCGCCACCCCACCCCGCGCCGGACGACCGACCTCAGCTCGGACGCAGGACCATGTCGCTCGACTCGTTGCCTTCGATCGACGACTCGATCCGGCGCTCGATCAAGCGTACGCACGCGCTGTTCTCTGCCGACGAAGCGTTCTACCACGTCGACGAAACCGATCGCTCGTCAGTCCACGCCCGGCGCACGACGCCCGGTGCCCAGTCCAGTCCACGCCCGGCGCACGACGCCCGGTGCCCAGTCCCGACCCACGATCGTGCCTGCACTGACACCGCAGCGGACACCGCATCGGTTCTGTTCACCCACAGTGCCAAACTGCGCCTCGCGGCCAAGATCAACGCCGAGTACGGGAACGCCAAGGTGCTGCCGGCGGCGTTGTTGGTGCAGCAAAAGGGCGCGCAAGGACCACACCGACCGGCCCAGCCTGCCGGAGGTGCGCGTAGGCCAGCTGTGGCGAGCAGTGCCCGGATGATCGAGGGTTAGTCTTGCGTACAGCTCTGCGACGGGTGGCCGAGGCTGGCTTGCGAGGCCCTGCTTGAACGGCAGGATGGATGAATGCCTGCTGACGATCTCACCACGCGGGCTTGCGCTCCCTTCCTCCCTTCCTCCCATCTTCCCACATCCTCATCCACCAGGCGCACCAGGCGCACCAGGCGCACCCTCCTCAACACCCGCACCTTCCCCCAACGGCTCCTCGACCGCACTCACCACCACTTCCACCAACGGCACCTTCTCCGCGAGCTCCTTGCCCGTCTCTCACCAAACGCCGACCCTGCTCTCGCAATCGTTGATCCGTCGTCGCGAGGCTAGGGCCGTCAAACCCGACTACCATGCCCCATGGAAACTCATGCGCGTTATTTCGGGCCATCTCGGTTGGGTACGCGCGTTGGCCGTCGAGCCGGGAAATACCTGGTTCGCATCCGGCGCCGGCGATCGCGTCGTCAAGGTAGGCAGCGCCGACCCGTCATTGCTGGCCCATCCTCGGCAAGCTGCCCAACAGAACTCACTGACGACCAGCGATGGGATCGTTCACAGATTTGGGATCTGGCCAGTGGTGAACTCAAACTGTCCCTGACGGGACACATCTCCACCGTCCGAGGTCTGGCCGTCTCGAACCGCCACCCGTACCTCTTTTCGTGCGGGGAAGACAAGGTGCGTCGTTCTCTCTGCGGTAGGGCACATCGGATCGAACGACGAACTGACCCGTTGGTTCCCATTGCAGATGGTCAAATGCTGGGACTTGGAGACAAATCGCGTGATCCGCCACTACCACGGCCACCTGTCCGGCATCTACGCGCTCTCGTAAGTCAACCCTACTCCTCTACCCTTCACCGTCCTTTTATGCTCATCCCTCCGCACCACAGCCTCCATCCCACCCTCGACGTCCTCGTGACCGCAGGTCGAGACGCCTCTGCTCGCGTATGGGACATGCGAACCAAAGCCCAGGTTCACGTGCTCAGCGGTCACACGGGAACGATCGCCGATGTCAAATGCCAAGAGTCGGATCCGCAAGTCATTACCGGGTCGATGGATACGACGATTCGGTAAGCCTCCGCGTGAACGAACTCGATCCCGTCGTCGAGAGACGAGCTAAAGGGCGATGCTCACACCCTCAGATTATGGGACCTCGCCGCCGGGAAAACGATGACGACTCTGACGCACCACCATAAATCCGTTCGGGCGCTCGCGATCCACCCGACCGAATACTCCTTCGCCTCGGGTTCGGCCGGGGGGAACAACATCAAGAAATGGGCTTGCCCCGACGGGACCTTTGTGCATAATTTCAGTGGCCATGACGCGATCATTAATACGATCAGTGTGAATCATGAAGGCGTGTTTTATTCCGGTGGTAAGCTTCTTCCATTTTCTCATTCCTACCCATGCCGTTACTTCAAAGAACCACTCACCTCCTCCTCTGCTCTCCCTACCGAACAGCGGACAACGGTTCCATCACCTTCTGGGACTACAAGACCGGCCTTCCCTTCCAAACCATGAACGACCTCGCCCAACCCGGTTCGTTGGATGCCGAGGCGGGCGTGTTTTGTTCGACTTTCGATCAGACCGGTTCGAGGTTGATCACCGGCGGCGCGGATAAGACGATCAAGATTTGGGGCCAGGTCGCTTAAGAGACAGCGAGGCGGCGGACGGAGCTGGCGATGGGGGTTTCGGGTCCGATGGGGAGTTTGGGTAGTCGGAAAGGTAAAAGCGGAATGAAAGCTGTCCCGCGTGAAGGTTTCTCTGTATCATAGGCTTTCGTTTTTCATCTGTTGAATCCCCCCCGAAAGAAATACCATAAAGGACCCCCCCAGACACAAGTCACGGTTCCGTACTCTGAGACAATATTGCACACAAACTGCGCACATGGGGGACACTGTAACGAATCACGTGCCGCATCTAAAGAACCCCTTCTCCCACAAAAAGCGTTCCATCGTCCACAATACACACCCCTGGCCCTCACACGCCTCCGATCATCAACTGATCACGAACGCACTCCTGACCAATTCGACCGTATTGATCCAAGGGTTCTTGGGCGTAGGGTGGTCGCGCAACGTTTCCCTATCAAACCCCCACGAGGGGAAAATGAAGCTCCGTCAGCGGGGGTGGATGGAAGTTGGTGGAGCAATTGACGTCGACACCTACCTTTGGTTGACGCGAAGGATGAAGTTGGTCAATACGGCGATGAAGACGAGGCCGACGAGGATGATGGGCCCATAAAGTTCGTCTAGAAGAGGAAGAGAGAGAGAGAGGTCCTCCGCTCGTGTGAGCTTTCCCAACGGCTATCATCCGTTCAAAACGTAATGAACCCCGAAACTGACCATGATGCCCCGCATACCGATGAATGATCCTCTGCCTCCTCAAGCGATGCATACCATACGCGTAGCCCAACATACATATCGCGATCAAAGCATAGGCAAAACCCATCCATTTCGCGACGTTGTCCGTCGGTCCGGCAGAGTTGAACAAGGCTAGGGCGAAGGAGGAGAGCAGCAGCGCTACGCGCAGCCAGTTGAGGAAGGTGCGTTCGGAGGCGAGCCAGACCTTGAGTGGGCGTTCCCATCGAAGATGGGAAAGAATGGGAGGAGGGGATTAGGATCGATGTGGGGGGGGGGGGGGGGGGGAAGGGGGATAGGACCTCTTTCTCACCTTGGGTTCAATCTTGGTCGCATCGGGGGGCAGGGCTTGCATACCATGGTTAAGCAACGGTGCGCCAGTCGAGGAAGTTGCTCCGTAATTGTTGTTGCTGGTACCAACGGGTTGGTAGCCCTGTTGAAAGTGTGATCAGCTCTCCTTGCCGTCGAGAGCCGAAACAATCAAGTACCGAGCACCCTTGGTAACAGAGTGACGTACCTCGGCTTGGGGATCGTTGGACCGGAAGATGGTTTGGATCCTTGCGGCCATACGTTCTCGGAAAGGTGCGGAATGGGAAGGCATGTTTCGAGGTCGGAACTGTGGAGAGAGACGCGGAGGAGGTTACGGGACAGGGGGGAGCGGACGGCTTATCGTTAGCTGGCGATTCATCATCCTGCATGGCAGCGGTCCTCTGGCATGTGACGAGAGCTAGTGGCTGCATCGGTGTGAGATCCACTGTCTCGACGACTAGTTCCAATTGTCCGGGTGTCGCACGACGGCCATGACCCACGCACGACCAATCGATAGGGCGCCGTAGATCGACGACGGAACAGTACCGAGCACTGGCGGAACGGCGGCTAAACGACCCTGATCGTCGCACTCGCAAGGGTCCTGCACAAGACCACACACCCAGTCCAGCGACCTACCTAGATGATCGAGCCGTTCCGGAGGTGGTTGTTCGGGGTGTGATGCGACGAAACTGAGTCGAGAGCACGAGAGCGCCCGCCTCGGATTCGTCCGTCGGCTTTGGCCGGCTTTTGCGACTGACCCAATCTGAATCCCGGCTTTCGGGCGAGTTGCGCACGTGCGCCTGCTGCAGGGCTGCTGGTTAGCTCTCGAAAGCCGAATCCGTCGAGGCGCTGAGTTCAGCGATTATTTTTTTTGTTTGCCAGAAGCAGGATGTTCCCGTGGGGTGGGTCATACATTGAGCTCGGTTGTTGTAGCTTCAACCAAGAGAGAGAGGCAAAACACCCTCTCCGTCGTACTAGACTTGTAGCCACTTGAAAGTCCCGCGCTCACGAGCCAAACGCCTCATCACTTGTCCATTCTCATTCGTCTGCAATGCAGAATACAACATCCTCCCGTACATCAACCATGACCCAGAAATGTCCTATCGGTCCTCCTCAGCAACACCCCGGACAAAAACCCAAAGCATCATGCACCAACTTGTCGCAATCGAGGCAGAAATGGTTCTCGCACGTAGCGCACGAGTACCGACCCAAAGGGGAGATGTCGACTGAGGTCAGGGACGATTTGATCGCTGTGGTGGGGAAGGGGTGTGAGCACGCTTTGCATGACAAGGGGTAGGCTGAGGACGGTCTAAGAAGGTGAGGGGTAGGGGTATTAGCGTGCGGCGCGCAGGGTAATTAGTTTGGGTTCGAGCTCACTCACTCGGATACGATCTCGTAGTTCGCCACCTGTCGCCATGTATCAAGCATCAGTACACAGTCGCATACTCACGGGACACAGAATTGAACTCACCGGGAACAAATGCCTATAACTTCTCGCCAACTGCGGCGCATTGACGACCGTCAATCCACAGACCCTACACTCAGTCGGCACATCACAAATACGACTCTTGCATCTCGGGCAATTATATCCCGAGTTCTTGAGCTTGAGGTGACAGGAGCATAACCCCGGATAGGGAGCTTGGATGAGTTGAGGGAACCCCATTTGCATCAGATCGGCGGACGAGCTGGGAGCTGATGCTGAAGGACCTCCGAGTACGTGCGATTTCGAAGGCGCGAGTGTTGCGGGGGGTGAGACGAATTCAAAGAGCAACTCGCGTAGGTAAAGATCGTCTCGAGCGACGTTGTAGGTCCCTGTGGGAGTCCATGTGCTTAGTCACATCAAATCTGTGCCGCGAGAGCCAGGTGACGGGCGAGCAGGACCCACCTTTGGTGCGGGTGGCGATATCGCGACAAATCTTCATTTCGGCCGCAAGGCCAATGATGTTGACACGGATGCTGTGGAACGATCGGCGATTGAGATCAGCTCTCATGCAATCATACAGGAGTACGTCGACCAGGTCCCCCGAACGCACCGGTCCTTTTCGACGTCTTTGATCGTGGTGTGGATGTTGCCCGGATCGCAGGTGGTCAAGGACCCGAGGATGATGATGACTTCTCGAGATCCGTGCGGGGGTAGATGGCTAGGAGGTAGATGAAACAGAGTGATCAGGTTTTGATCAAAGGAACGACACGAACCCGGAGAATGCGTACCTCAATCCCGACTGTGCCATCTTGAGCACATTTTGCAGACTCGGATCGCCGCGTGCTTCGAGCTTCTTTTTGTTTTGCAGGGCTTTCAGATGATCGACGGGGTTGCCTGAATGATGCGAAGGTGGAAATCGGCTCGAGTGTTCGTTCGAGGTGAGGTGAGGTGATGATCTGCTTGATCGGACCCACCTCCGAGGGGAGACAACCGTTCGGCTGCTCCGTCCCTAGTGACCAATACCGCCATCTGGGATATCGGGTTCTGATCAAAGAACTCGGAAATAAATTCCTGCCGAGATCAAGACAGGATCGAGTCAGTTATGAATACGTTGATTCAATCCGATCGGGCCTTCTTGGCCCGTTCTCAGAGCTGAGGACTGACCCTCGCGTATTGCAGCGCGAGATCGAGCCAGCTCGACTTGAACTCGCGTTCGAGCATGGCCGCACTGAGGTCGATGACAAGGTACACATGTCGAATGATGCCCCTTTGGATCGATGCGGTATCCCTCAAGATCCTGTTCAAGTCCTTTCCACGGATGATCAGCGCCTCCTCTGCACTCGATCGACGACAAATCACCCCACCCCACCCCCCGGGCAAGGATGAACTGACCTCCTGTTCTTCGTACCCAACAAAGCCCCCGACACGGCCCCTTCCAACGTCCCTCTCTCATCCTCCTGTACGTTATCCCAAGTATGTTCGAACTCCCCCTCCCAAGCCCTGCCCCTGCCCTTCTTGTTCTTACTCTTGCCGGACCTCCCTCCGGACCTCCCTCCTCGCCCTCCTCCTGCTCCAGCAGCACGAAGTGGATCGCCGATCCCCCCACCGACAATCTTGATCCCACCTGTGCTCGCTTCGACCAACGAACGATCGGTCCTGCTCGCCCACTTGCGCTTCCTCTTCCCCGTCACAGCCCACCCCGATCCGGAGCCAGGATCGAGCTCACTGTCGTCATCTTCGTCGTCGTCGGCTGCAGCGATCATGTCCTCATCCTCGTCCTCGTCCTCGTCCTCGTCGAGGAGAAGCGCATCATCGTCCGAGTCGTCATCGGGTCCGAACGCTCGGTCCTTGCCTTTGGAGAGCTTGCGCTTGCCGGAAGCACCAGCAGCAGTCGTCGTCGTTGACATGCTCGATCGAGATCGTTTGGGAATGGTGTGCAGAGGCCGAGTTCCACCCGCGCGGACCCCGCTAATGTTCGCTGCTCCCAGTGGGCCAAAGCCATCTTGTGCCACCCCGAGGCAATAGAGAACTCGTTCAAAGCAAGTGATTCGACTGCCCGTTCTCTTCTTCACTCTAGCAGAACAGATTACAGATCCAAAGCTCTCGTAACCTCTCATCTTCGGAGTGAGACTCCAGACCATGCAGGGGAGAAATGCGTTGTGAGAACAATCAAGTTGGGATTGTTGTTTTTGCACAGCGTAACCCCGACCTGTACCATCGACTCGACAGAAAACTTCCCGTAACTCTTCCTATCTGCAATCCTTCCTCTCTCCTGCTCTTCTACTGCTAAATCAAGCGAACCACAATGCGAACGAACGAACAAGCCAAGCGATCCAATGATGCGCCTAGTTCGATGCACTACATGGTTCAAAACGAAGAGACGGTGTCAGCTTCCCAATACGAGTAATACAACACATATTCTTGAGTCTCTCCCCAAAAACTTACCGGACGAGGTCGTTGATAAAGTGTTCACGCTTGCCGGTCTCACCACCCTCGATGAAGGTCTTGAACTTTCGGGTTCGGTAGCCGCCGAGCGCGTTGGACAATTTGAAGGGCCACAGCGCATTGCTGACCTGCTTGAACGCGGGGCCGCACGTAACGATCTCGTGGACGATGTCCTCGATCGTGAGGATGCCGTGCTTGCCGAGGGCCTGCTCGACGACCTGGTTCGAGGTGATGGGGATGCGCTGGCCGTTGATCTTGAGCGCACCTCGCTTGTAGATGACCGAGCGCGCGGCCGAGAGCGAGAGCTCGCCGTAGGTGATGTAGGGCTCGACCATCAAGAGCATCTGCGACGTGGCCTTGGTGACACGGACAAAGACACCGTTGTTGATCTGCAAGAGGCGGAGCAATCGCATGATCTTCTTCGTCTTGGGCGCAAGGTTGTTGATGCTGAGCGCAGGCGAGACGGCGGGCGACGCGGATCAGTACTTTGCTGCTACAGTTCGCGGTCTCGTCATTTCCCCAACCAGCTACTCACCCCTTGATTCGCATGACGAAGTAGACCTTGGCCTCGGCGGGGACGTAGAAGTCGCCGGCGGCCTTGGCGGCGCGCTTGAGGCGGATCTCCTCACGCTCGGCCTTCTTGTACTCGTTGACGTACTGCTCGGCACGCTTGAAGGCGACCTGGCGCTTGGACCTCAAGTTCTGTATGATGAAATGGGCAGAAGGACAGGATCGCGCGGTCAGCAAAAGGCCATCGTCCTGCATCTTTCTGTGCTAGACCGGCCCCCAGGTCCATAACGATGTCGTTCCGTAAGCCGAGCTAGAGTCAGTCGTCATCATTCTAAAAGTCTGGATGTCGAAGGATGGCGACAGCTTCTCGACAACAGCGCCGTCTGCCTCCGCTGTACCCTTGCCCAATTGCGGCGTCCCCTAGCCGCTTCGTTCCGCCGCCGCATCCTTCACCACGCTCCTCCCACCGCGATTCACCAACTCGGAATCCGGTGCTATTCCCAGTTCGGTGTCGAAGTCAAAGTCGATTGTCCGTCCTCGTAATGGCGCGTGCGGAGTATAGGTGTAGGCTGCCTCACCTTGCGGGCCTCAAGAGCGGCGTTCTTCTTCTCCTCACGCGACTTCTCGGTCGACTTTCGCTTCTGTAAACGGGGTCAACCCAAATTCATATAATCAGCATCATATCTTGTTCCAGGCAAGCGAAGGACTGCGTTGGGCGTTGGGCGTTGGGCGTTGGGCGTTGGGCGTTGGGCGTTGCGCGGAATGGGATCGAACCGGCCGGGCAAAAAAAGTGCGTGCCGCGCGTGCGCCGCACCGAACCGAACCGACCCAACCATTCGCGGAGTGCCGGCTGGCTGGCCCAGGCTGAATGCCGCCCCTCGCCGGGCCCGCGAGTCGTAACAATGCACACACACACACACACACACGTACCTTGAGCAAAGTCTCGGGGACGAGGATGTCCTGCTTGGAAGGAACGGTCGTGCTACAACGGTGAACGAAGTTGACCAGGTCAGCACCTCGTACTCGAGCATTCGTGGTCCCGCAAGCGGTCGTCGTCGATTCTCTCGTTCGTCGACCGCCCGCCTTCGAGCCTGCGACGACGACCGGCTCGACGGCCGGCGGCGGCGCTGGGCGAAAAAGAACGGGCTCGCTTCCATCCCAGGCGCAGGTGTCGTCGTGTCGTGATACGTCCAATGCAGGTGGCGACAATGTCGTCCCGAGATGAAGAAAGCTAGTCCCGAGATGAAGAAAGCTAGTCTCACCTAGACATGTTGGTCGAAGTGGCTTGAGGGGGTGAGGGAGGTCGGCAAAGAAAGATCACACACACACACACAGACGGGCGCTCGCTAACCGCCACGGGACCCCCTGGACCCCCGAGTGCCCAGCCTGACGCGCGTAGCCCTCGGCTGGACAAATTTTGGGCCTCAGGGCCTCGGATGGGCCAAAATCGCGAAGGCGCTGAGTCGGTGCGGGTGGGGGCTTTTTTCCTTTTCTTTTGTTTCTAACAGAGTCTCAATCACAGTCTAATTGAATTGAGGCCTAAAAAGTCAGAGGAGATGCATTCAAGCACACTACTGGCTAGGCCAATAGTTCCCGAATCGTCGAAACTGCAGCAGAACCAACCATGCCCACTAAAATATCCATGGCTGTTGCAACAAAGGTACGGCAGTGGACAAATTTTGGCCCATTTCAGCCACATTCGGCTTGGAATTGCACGGTTTGCCGACCGCGCGCAAGACATTATCGATTTCACAACGGCTCCAATTGTCCGATTATTGCGACTCCTATGGCTCGTTCGCAATTACAGCCTCGTGCTGGTCGAACGCGGCGGTGCGCGCATCTTTTGCCTCCCTTTCCGCGCCGCGTCGTCCGTGCCATCGTCGTCCTTATCCTACATTCACGGTACAGCCAGCCGGATATCGATTCGGAGCGAGTGGTATCCTCCTTGGACGTGGGGGAGTCTGAGCTTCTCGCCTTCGGGGTCGAAAGGATCTGGCGGCATACAGATTACGCCGTGCTCGATTTTGTCGGTAAGCAGCCGTGGTTGATTGGCATGATTCATAGTGCTCTTCCTAGGGACCAAAGCCGCAGGCGAGGCGCGATTTTAGAAGGACGCCGGCGGTAGTCGCGATTTAATAAAAAAGGCGTGGCAAGTTCCCAAGGCACAGCTCTGCAAGGCGCAGCCTCTGGGAGGATGGTCAACGCGGCTTGGAGGAACCGCGATGGAGGTTGCCATCGCATGCGTACTGGCTTCATCGCAAGTACAAGCACTTCATCGCGAGTACAAGCGTCAACAGCGTCCGACGAAGTATGCGGGCAATTCCCATCCGATTTCATGACGATTCTGTTCGCTTAGAAACATCAACCTTGCTTTTTTTTCTCGTTAGAGCTCGCCCTCAATCTGCGAACATGGGGCGATGACACGTGTTGATATTGGGACAAGGACCTGGCCGCTGTTCAACTCGCTCTCGCCAATTCGAATTACCGAGATCAACCGCAACTCGGCCGTCGCATTGTTCGACGACCTTGAGCTACATATCATCAACACTGAACCGAAGCAAGGCCGCACGGCTGGCTCAACAAGCTGACGGCTCTCTCGTGCGGACCAGCGGCATTCAATGTCTTCCGTACAAAGTCTTTCTCAGCCATTCGACTGGCATCAGTTCAAGTGGGCAGCATACCTACATGCCTCAATCGTGACAACAAGCATCTGGGCAAAATCTTCGCAGCGCATGTGATTCAGGTGCCGGAGCAATTACGGCACGGCACCGCGCACGCGCTGCGGAGATTTTTGCTCAGATGCTTTTCGTCCCGATTGAAGCATGTAGGCGTGTTGCCCACTTGAATTGTCAGTAGAATGGCTAGGCAGATTCTGTCGGGACCTGGAGATGGGAGACATTGACAGCCGCTGGTCCGCACGAGGAGCCATCAGCCTGTTAAGCCATGCAGCTTTGCTTCGGTTCAGTGTTGACAATTTGTAGCTCGAGGTAGTCAAACAATGCGAGTGCCGAGGTGCAAGTAATCTCGTCAATTCGAATTTGCGAGAGCGAATTGACGCTGTGCGTGTCTTAACACGTGCCATTGCCCAACGATCGCAGAAGCAGAGCGGGAGAAAGCAGAGCGATTGAGGGCGAGCTCTAACGAAAGGTCGAAGGTCGGCGAGAGTTCGATAGGGAACAAGAGGTGATGTGAAGATACACTTGTCCAAGGCATTACATTGAGGGGAGTCAGGTTGATGTTTTCGTGAAGCGACCAAAGTCGCCATGAGGTCGGATGGGAATGCCCCGTATACTTTGTCAGGTGCTGTTGACGCTTGTACTCGCGATGAAGCCGGTACGCTTGCGATGGCAACGTCCATCGCGGTTTCTCCAAGCCACGTTGTCCGTAGGAAAAGCAAGAAGAATCATCACACTCAATCACGCGATCGACCAAACGAAGAAATATACCGACAGGATCGAGCAGCCTACGCAAGGACGCGACACCCGAGGATCATTGAGGGGGTATGTTACTCTTCAACAAGCAGTGACGGCAGCACCTCCACAGCCTTAAAGATGAGAGGTTGATCTTCGATGTCGACACCCAGATGACTCTTCATCCACTCTGCATGCGCTCGGCGTAATCTATATGCCGCCAAATCCTTTGGACACTGAAAGGCAGCCCAGCGATAGCGATAGACCGGTAATCTTGCTTACGTGCTGCAATGATTGTTCCACGATCCTTGAACTTGTCCCTCCCAGCATCGAGCGGCCTAGGAAAGTATCAAACTCGAGAGGCTCGTCTGTATTTGGGGGTCTGGTTTGTCGAAGCGGAAGCCGAGACGCTCAAGAGGGGTGCCATTCGCGCAAAACCATCGTCAAGGAGGATCGATATCCGGATCGTCTAGATACAATTCGCCGGAGCCGGCTGTACCGAGAATGTAGGAAATTGATGATGATGGCACAGACGACGCGACGCCTTGGCAGCCCTGTCGTCATGACCCGACAAGAGGCGCCCGTCGCCCGCGCTCTCCACCATCACCAGTCGAGACAGAACGAACCCGGGAAAGCTCAGCCCAAGGTGCGTCTCGGAGAACCCCGTTTTTGTGCCGATTTCAAGTAGACCGAATCCTAAACTACTAAAAACAACTGTCGCGTCAGACAAAGGACGTCAAAGAACAAAAGACAAACCACGTGGCGTGACGTCATCGGCAGCTCTCGGTCCAGTGCGTCCCAGCTAGCTACTGTAGCGCTGTTTCAGAATGGGTCAGCCAGCCACAGACCGTTTCGCCTACGTTCGCCGAGGTTCCATCGTTCGCCGAGCTTCCATTCCCCATCAAAGCAGCCTGGCACATGACCCTCTGCTTCCCGAAGCAGACTGAGACGACCTGTGTTGCGTGTCTACCACATCGTAGCGTAGTTCCTTCAATCATCCAGCTCCTGCCGCTGCCAAAATGTCATCTGCAGACTTTTACGTCCCGTCTCCTGTACGACAATCTTCACGCCGCACGGAGAGCAGAGGGGCAGCAGAGACGTCGGCAACGTGAGCGAGCTGAGCCTCTCCCGCACAACCCGACTCCTGCTCTAATCGCACAGTCGCCGCCGCCAATCGATCAACACCACGTCGCGCAAACTGGTTCGTCAAGTCAATCTGCACCGGTAGCACGTCGGGTAGTGTCGACCGGTGCGCCAATTCCGCCGTTAGGGGCCCGCCAGCGTGTCACAGCTTGCCGACACTGGGCGTCACTCCACGTCGTTCCGCGGCCTTCCGCGACATTCTATGATCACGGTTTGAACTGAGGCGCAGCCTTCTCCATCTTTCTCCCTCCTGCTCTTCACACCTTACCCATCGCACCTCATTCCATCGCCACCTCGAGCTCGCGACATCCGAAGCGGTCGTCGTGGAAGCTCTGCAACGAATACGGGATCAAGAAATGCCTGCCGCATGCAACATAGCTACGAATTCGAGTAAGTAACTTCATGAACTGTGCTCTTCGGTGTGGGATTGTTCAGGAGCTAATGGAGAACTACCAAGCAGCAATTCCCTTCAACACGTCCTCTCTGAATGTCAACCCTCGAGTTGTTTCTTCACCGTCAGCTGGTGACACTGCATGCGTGAGTTATCCCTGTGCAGTCTTAGAAATGACGGAAAAACTGATACGAAAACAGACATTGAACGTCAGTGACACAGCGGAAGGATTGACTTCGTACGGTTGAGAATCCGGGTCATTGGGACACTAAATGTGAGTCTTCACTGCCATTGCTACAGATGGACAACAGCAATAATGCTGATAGTTGTAACGAATCACGCCAGAAAACAGCCTCTGGTCGGGTGAATTGCGGCTCACCATCCCGTGGCAGATCCTCAACGGCTCGGTTCGGTTCTTGGCAGGTGTGTGCCAATCTTTCAAAAGCAAAACGCAGGGCAGCATGACTAACCTACCGGTTGGACTGTAACATCACAGGAAATTCGAAGCAATGCCTTCCCGTTATTCCATGGCTCGGTTCGGTGGAGTGACCGTCGTGTTGGCAGGTGTGTGCCAATCTTTCAAAAGCAAAGCGCAGGGCGGTGTGACTAACTGATTGATTGAACTGTAACATCACAGGGTTTCCGAAGCGATGCCTTCCCGTTATTCCACGTCATCGCCTGCGCAAATCGTCGACGCTTGCATCATGAATGGCGACTTCTGGGGGGATCTCTCTGTAAGTAGTAGTCCTTGCCTGACTTTTAGACCTATACTAACAACAGCCCACGGTGCGAGCGCAGACAGACATGCGTCTTCTGGCCGCTGCAGACCGCATGACCGAAACGGAACGGGCAAAGGCAATACGTCGATAGGCGAAAAAGTCGAATACTTTCGAGATCGAGCAATTCTGGCGCCCAAAAATTCGCACAGATCAACGACATGGTGCCCGACCTGCTGCCGGGTGACGCTCAAACGTTCTACAGCGCGGATTCGGTCGAAAATGAAGACGGATCACTGTTCTCGATCAAGTACCTTCAGAGTCTCAACATCGCCGGGATGCCGCTGCACGCTGCAAGATTCAAAGTGGAAACTTGGACCCCGCCGCGGGGCTGTGCAACGGCACAAGACTGTTGTCAACTCGGTTACACACCCGCTTGCTCGAGGCCATCATTCTCACAGGAGATCATGCTGGACAGCCAGTTTTATTGCCACGGATCACGCTGAAGACAGGGTCATCAGCTGAGCTTCCGTTCACTCTGCATCGGACGCAGTTTCCAATTCGGCTGGCAATGGCTATGACGTTCAGCAAGTTGCAAGAGCAGTCACTTGCGCAGGTAGGAGTGTGTCTGGAGACGCCGGTCTTTTCTCACGGCCAGTTGTATGTCGCGTTGTCCTGAGCAACTATGTGGACGGTGTCAGAAACGTCCTGAAATGAAGGCTCTTTACATTTGATCGTCGTCCCGCGGTCCTCTCCCGACTTGAACCACTAGGGATCCGTTACTGAACAGTACCTCAGCTGTTGCAGCAAAGAACATCACATTTCAGCGGGTCAACGGTTACGGTGTGAGGTGGCGCGCGGAGCGCGCCGCCGCACCTATATCCTACTCAAGGGGTGTACGTGTTCCGGTGTAAGACCATGATATCGAGTTATGTTGAAAAGGTTACTCTACCATCAAAATCTACCTCATGTAGCATATTACAAGGCATAGCTGGCCCCGAAAAGAACAAATCTCCGAGACGCACACTGTGCTGAGCTTTCCCGGATCCTCTCGAGACCACTCCGCGCCCGCTTGCTGGGGTGGTGCGGAACCCAAAACCATTACCTCATAACCGAACGACTACAGGTCAGGATTTTGGAAGCGCCATTGCGTCTGTAGACGCTCCCATGACGACGCGGTGTTCAGTGTGTTGACCAGGGCAGCCTGATGCGCGGCGGGGGGGTGAGAATCGTCTCCAACGACTCGTGCAAGTGAAACATTTCGACGGTGCCGTGTGGTTTGTGAGTAGGAAATGAGTGGGAAGAGGAAGAAAACCCAGAGAGCCCCATAATTGAGCTGGTCTTGGGGTCGTTCGGCCTCGGAAGCTTCTGGTGCGACCGGCGCCGGCTTCCGAAGGGGAAAGGAGCTACATGATTTATGGGGCCGAAGCAACTGATGATGCAATACGGGGGAAAGGGGCGCATACAGCCTGCATTCAAGCGTGAGTTCTTCTTCTCTTCTCTTCTTCTTAGTGCAGTAAACAAAGAGTAATGTCCTCTGTCTTGCATTATGCACTGCAATGCATAAAGCTCGGACCCTTCAAACTCGCGCAGAGAAGGTCTTTGTCAGCGAGTCAATAGAGACTTGATTTACATCCTTACATCCTTACATCCTTCACAGCTGCGTAACCTTAGTACCCATCTTGACGACCTCTCCCAACTTTCCAACAACAGTCCAAAGCCCTTCCACAACACCTAATCCACTCTTGCCATCCGCCCTCCTCCTCGCCGCCGTTCGTCGGACCCAGGTGATGAATGCGAATGCCACGCAGACGGTCGATAACAGTCTTACAGGATCATATCCTTTGAGACTCTCGAAAAGGGCTGTTGAGAGAGATCGATTCGAGGATAGGGCCGATGAGGAGGCGGTGGATGTTGAGGGTACGGCTTGGGAAAGGTACGAAGTGAGGGAGGAACGCATAGCTGCGAAACCCGTTTCCGAGGCGTGCGAGTCATGCCTGACGGACGATCTTGACCCGTTCGAAGGCCTTCCATGTCCGTTATGACTCGATTTGGAGGATGAGCCAGGGGATCCATTCGAACTGAGATCGGAGGATGAATGCCTCTGCGCATGTGGCGGGGGCTTGGCCACTCCCTCATTCGTCACCGCACGAGCTTTACCCTTATCATTCGCCCTCGCTCGACGCTGTGCAGCTTGCTGTTGCTCCATCGCCAAAGCCGATGCAGCAGCGGCAGTTGCGACGGCCTCTTTTTGGGCGCGTATCCTCTGTTCCCGCGAGGCGGATTGTTCACTCTCTTCGCTTTGTAACGCCGCGAGTTGTTGAAGCGCGGCCTAGAGAGCGTAGGATTTGATCATATCAGCACAAACCTCCTCGGGGTGAATGCAATCGAACCACTGCGCCACTCACATCAAGTCGAACGTCGCCGATCCATCCCGCATTCTCGACGCCTTGCAAGCGAATGGAATCGCCCGCGGCTTCCCACTGTCCGAGCCTCGGGAGGACGTGCAAACTCAGTAGATCGACGACCTTGAGCCAGCTGGCCAGCAAGGCCCTCGTTGCATCCATGTGGGGATGCAGAATGCCCGAAGAGGACAGGTTGTTGGGTGCGTGGGTGGTGTTGTGGTGGCCGTGCATGGACATGGACATGGTCTCGTCCAGCTGAAACTCGATGGCCCAATCGACCGATCGAGCAACACCTTCGATGAGCGACTCGAGTTCTTCCGAGATCGAACCTAGGTAAGCCTCGAGTGCTGCTCTTGCTTGTCGAGGTTGATCCAACTTGAGCGCTGCGAGGGCGAGGGCGACGACGAGCGAAGGGTGTACGCAGGAGGCAAGTGGGGAAGCGTGGATGTCCGTCGAGGAGGAGCCGGTCGGGTCTTGGAGGATTAGACGGGACCACAGCGTCGGGATGAGGGCATCGAGGGGGAGGTCGATGTAATATTGGTGTGTTGGGTGGAGGGCACTGCTTGATGTTGCGGGTGTAGACAGAGGGGGGGATCGACAAGTCGCGAGGAAGGTGATCTCAAAGATGGTCAACTTGCGAGCCCATTCGACCTTGGGTGGGATCGTATTGGACTCGGCGAGGGTGTGCACCCAGTCTGAAGGTGGAGGTGCAGATGAGGCGGAGGTGGAGGCGGAGAGCACTTGCTGTGCCGAGTGGAGCGACTGGGAGGTGTGGACATAATCACGGATCAAGAAGGCCGACGTCGCTGCGCGGTAGTACGACTTGATCGACGCCGATGCAGCCGAGGAGGGCGATGCAGGACTGGATGATTGAGACCGACTGGCGACTCGAGAAGCGGTCACAGTGGCCATGGTTGGGTTGGGTCGGGTCCGATCCGATCCGATCCGCGCTTGGTACTTGTGTTCGAAGGCAGGCTGGGGAGGGCTGGGTAGGGCTGGGGAGGCGATGGGGTGGGGGTGAACGGCACCCCTCGGGCGCCCGGAGCCAGCCGGAGCCGGAACGCCGATTCGACGACCAAATAGCCGGGGTCGGCGCGCACGGACCATCTCAGGCCAGCCCCTTTAAATTTACCGAGTGGCTTCAAGACCTCGAGTAAAATGCTTTCGAAAGGGTCAGATTTCGAGTAGATTGATTCGTTCCGGTGAGGAGATTCAAACCCGATCCCCACCTCTCAGCACATTTCGGACCGAACCGCAGCGCGCCGAGGGCGGGTTCGCACTTGACTTTGTGCACGTCTAGTAACGCGCGTGTGCGGGTGACATCCCGAATAACGGCAACCATGGACAGCCGACCAGGTAAGTTACATGGCACTCTGCAGAGCCCGTCCTCGTCGCTGATCCCTCACGCTCTCAACAACTGCAGACATGGTCAGTACAGGCCATCTCCTGGCACAGCCGAGCCTCCCCCCACACGGACAATGAGCGCCTCCGCCTCTTGAACGCACGCGACTGACTCCCAAGCGTACATGATTCCTATCAGCTCGTCGGTCCAAAGACCGAGACCGATGAATTCCTCCAGAAAGCCAAACCCAGTGCCAACAACACGACCGGCCTTCCTTGGTACTGGTCAGTCCGCCGCGCTCACTCACCGAGTTGCAAGTCGAGTTGACATTAGTGATATTGTGTGTCGTGTCTTGGCCCAGGGTCTGCATCCCTCGAAGCAAGGACGACAAGGAGGATGCACTCAAACCTGCCGAGGAACAGTCATTCGAGTCTCGAGTCGACTTTACGGAACAAGGTCAAGTCCTCGTCGACAAGTTGACCAAGGATTGCAAGCACATCGCGGTCAGTAGTACGCGGCGGACCTCGTTGGGCTTTCGGCGCGGTCACTTCACTGACAGACCCCTGAATCACTCTTCAGGAGACTGCTCCTGTCAGAGGCAACAAGAAGACGGGTGCCAAATCACAAAAAGAGCGTCAGTCTTTCTCCCTGCACTCTAGTTCCGTGGAGGTTGGCCCACTGATATTTACGAAACCGAAACAAACCCTGCAGTCCGAGAAATCGAACACGCCAAGTTCAACGACCAAGTCGCCGCGCTCGCCAAGAAGCACAACGTCTTGACGGGCAAATGGCTCTTGTACCCTACGGCCGACAACGTCGATGCGATTTGGGCCAAGGTCGTCAATGCGATCGCGAAACCGGATGGAGCCTTGGCCAAGACGGGGGTCGTGCATACCGCCAAAGTTTCGACGCACGCTGAAGAGGGGCAGTCAGTATTCTTTGTTCCTAGTCTTTCTCACCCTTTCCGAGGCTGACGGGAAAATCTCCCGCGTTGACGTGGTAGAGGCTACGTGATTTGCGTCTACTGTGACGATTCGTGGGACCGCGACGGGGTCGGCAAAGCGTTCAAGTGCCTCGTCCGAGAACTTGGTCTCGTTTCGAGCGCTTACAAAAGTGACGCCAATGTGGGTCCCTGGTACTCTGTCAAAGAGAAAGTGGAGTGCTACGTGCTGATATCCACTTTGGATGTGAACCGATTTCACAGACGCTCCTCGGCATCGATTCCAAGCATAGTTCGGGGATCCGTTCGTCCCTTTACGGCAAGACGGATTTCATGACTAAGGACGAGATTGAGCAGGCGATCGAGAAGAGGAAGGTTGAACTGGAGGCCCCGGTGAAGGTGCCGAAGAAATTGGAGAAGGAAGAGGAAGAGGATGGGTTCGTGACGGATGAGGATTCGGATGAGGAAGCGCCCAAGGCGAAGAAGCAGAAGGTGTGAGAATGGAGGTCTCCCGAGCGCGAGATTCCCTAGGTCTCGCTCGATACAGCAGATTCAGATTTTTTCCAAGTTAGTGTTTTCGCTTTCGTCTTTTTACGTGTATACCCTCCGCAACTTGCATCCTACGTCCGTCTAGTGCAATCAGCAATTTCCGACCCATTTCGGCAGCGGGAGAATCGACTTTGCGCGCTTGGGCTGAGCTCACCCTCCAGCTCACCTCGCTTCGCAACGGCGTCTCGGCCAAGCTCGGCCGGGCGTGTGCTTCAACTTGTGAAATTCGCCCCCTTAGGCGCCTACCACCTCCCTCTCTCTCTCTCTCTCTCTCTCTCTCTCTACCGCCCTTCGTTCAAATCCGACCCCCCGAGAGGTGCTCCTACCTCTGGATCGATAGTCACCATTACGTCCCTACTGTGGTCGTCGTCGTCGTGGGCCGCAGTCGCCAGTGGAAGCAGTGTTCGTTGCTCATTCAGTACCGCTTCGTCGCTCGTGCTCGCTCGTCAACGATCGGCATCGACACCGGTGCTCTTGTCGACGCCTACACGCGGACTGGGCAAGCACTTGCGGTTGGTTACAGCCCAAAAAGAGCTCAGACAGAACACGGAGAAACGCTCAGCCACTTTCATCGACAAGTTGGAGGCCGTATTCGGCCCTGTTACTGTGACTTCTCCAGTCGGTGACCATCCAAGCACCCGTTCGCGATCCACCGCCAAAGTCGAACCTGAAAAGACCCGACTCAACATGGTCAACGCACCCTCACCTCCCAAGGGCGCATCAAAGCTCGGGTACGAGGTTTTGAACAAGACGTTCCCCCCAGTTTCTCTCGTTCGGTTGCGCCATGGTCAGTCGCAAAAGCTTTTCGCTTTCTGGCCTTTGAGAGCAAGTGCTGACCTCAAACCTTTTCATTTGCTCCATCAGTCATCCTCACTTGGTCACGCTCTTTGGTTACCCAGGACAACGCAGCCTGGTTCGAGCACAACCTCTCCTTCGACGACTTGCTCTCGTCCCCGCTCGCTCGCAACGGTCGCATCACCTTGTACGTTGAAAAAGACCTCAAATACCGCCACCACCCGCCCAAGATCTACATCTCTAAAGCTCAGTTCGAGATCCTCACGCGGTGGATCGTCGAAGACGAGGCCGTCCCGGTCGAAATATGCAAGGCGATGTCTCTCAAGCGCCAATCCCTTCCGACTAGCAAGTTGGGGCCCATCGAGGCGCGTGTCTACGACGACCCGAAAGCGTTGCGCGAGTTCGTTCATTCCGAAGCGGCTGCAGAGGACATAACCTCGCCTTCCAACAAACAGAGGCTCATGCTCGCCGGAGAGCAGGTGGGGCCTCGTAAGGCCCAGAAGTCGACATCGCCTCCGCCCGATTCGGCGTCGACGCCCTCCACCCCTCCAGCGACCAGTCCCGAAGTCACCTCAGAACCGTCTCGTAAAAAAGTTAAGCTCGCCAAAGTTTCATCAACATCTACGCTAACTGTCGAAACATCGCGAATCGCATCACCACCACATCCATCAGCGGCGGTACCCTTAGCGCCCCTTCCCCCTGTCTTTGACCTCGACGAGTGCTCGGTCGAGCTCGCCGAACTTCGTGCACGCTATGCTCACGCCAAACGGTACGGTGGCGCGGCTTTCTTGTCCCTCGATGTCGAGACGTGGGAAAGAGGCCATGACGCCTTGCTCGAAGTCGGCTGGACCTGCGTCGATTTCACGGCGCCTTCTTCCTCCTCGTCGTCGTCTTTGGAATCCGACTCTGATTCGGACATGGGAACGGCGTCGGAATCGGAAGGGGAAGAGGTGCCAGCTGCTCCCACTGAATGGGCGACAGTCACTCGTACGGATCAACACGTCGTCATCGCGGAGAATATCACGCGACGCAATGGTCGATTCTCACCTGACGCTCGTGACGATTGGGATTTCGGCCCATCGTCGCGAAGTGGGTCGGTCGAACCTACCGAGATGACACTACCGGCGAGCAAGAAAGCCAAAGCCGACAAGGAGTCCAAGTCCAAGTCCAAGTCCAAATACAAGCAAACGATCAAGGTCCCTGCGGTAGTCAAGACCGATTCCCTCCTGATGGGTCTGGACAACCTCTACGCTTTACTCGCCGCGACGTTCGAAAATATTACTTCGTCGGAGAAGGACAAGCAGTTGTTCCTCATCTTCCATGATCCTCGGATGGACCTTAAAGCATTGGGGATGTTGGGCTTCGAGGATGGTTTTGCCAAGCCGGTGAAGGAGTTGGCTGTACAAGCCAAGACTGGGGACAAGGGAGAGGGAGAGGGAGAGGGTAATGTGTGGATCATCGACACCCAACGCGTCTACGCGGGATGGAAAGGGTTCGAACACCGCAAGAGGTTGGAACGCTGCTGCTCCGAACTCGAGGTCGCTACGAAACGACTTCACAACGCGGGTAACGACGCGCATTACACTTTGGATCTGTTTGAGAGGATGATGGACCCGCAACGCAAACCTGTGAGCGACCCATTTACATAAGCTTCAGCGGCTTCTTAGTTAGAAGAGCTTTCAGGGTTAGAACTCGCACCGCTCATTTGTTTGTAAAGCTAGCATTGTCGCATTGCATGTTATCACGTGTTGTCTTGTTGTGGATGGGCTGTGGGGGTGTTACGGGTGGCCTAGCGTCGGTTCGAGAGCGCCACCGTCCCAGCTGAGTGCCAGTTGAGTGCCACCCGTGCGAGACCGTGCGAGACCGTGCGCCTCCGTGCGCGCTCGCCCAGCCAGTCCCGCCGCTCTCGAGTGGTCGTCGCCCCTCGTCGTCCTCCCACCCCACCCCACCCCACCCCACCCCACCCCGACGCGCCCACCTCCCGGCCACCTCCCGGCCACCTCACCCTCACCTGATCATCACCGTTTGATCATGCAGTCCACGCTCCCCTTGGACCCTCCCAAGACGCAGGCCGGCAGCGAGCTCAGAATGCAAATCAACAAGCTCGACTCGGAGCGGTGTCGGTTCGTCGCGGATGGCGTGAATCTTGCGTACGTCGAGATCTCACGTCCTTGCATAGGGTGGTGGTCCGCTTGACATGGAAAACTTGACGCTCATCCACTGCTCGCTTCTTCATCCATCCCGCCAATCCCATGCAATCGATGCGACGATCCTAACCTTCGACCTTTCTCATCCACTCTGGTCCCTGTTCTCCTGTTCTACACCAGTCTCGCCAACTCACTACGAAGGGTCATGATCTCCAACATTGAGACACTGGCAATCGACCAAGTGCAAATCGAGGAGAACACCTCCGTGCTACCGGACGAGATGATCGCTCATCGATTGGGACTGATCCCCTTGTGGAGCGAAGGCATCGACAGGAGGATACCCAACCACAACAAGGTGACGAACGACCCCGTCGAGCCACATCCCATTCGATCAATCTCCCACTGACGTTGTCGTCTGCAACACCTGTCGATTCGTCACAGGAATGCGTGTGCGATGCCTTTTGCGACCTGTGCTCGATCACGCTCGAACTGAACGCGTACTGCACCGAGGACCGAACGATGGAAGTCACTTCCAAGATGTTGACTGTTGTGGGTGATGATCGATCTGGGATTGGGAGACCATCAGTCGGTGAGTGGACCCCTGCCTCAGCATTTGGGCTACTTTGGCGCGGGGGGTTCGTTCGAAAGGGCTGGCCTGCTCATGAGCTTTACCATTCGACTATCACCAGCTGGCGATCGGGACACAGGTGTGATGATCGTCAAGTTGGGAAAGGGACAGCAGATCAAGATGAAATGCATTGCAGTTAAAGTACGTCGAAGCTGGGTCGAGAACTGTGGGCATCGTCCCAGCTCGCTGACTCGTGGAGTTCCTTCACACCGACCGCGCACAGGGGAAAGCACTAGAACATGCGAAATGGTCCCCGGTAGCCGCACTGGGGTTCGAATACGATCCGTACAACAAGCTGCGGCATACCGACCTGTGGTTCGAAGTAGGGACCGACCCGAACGAGGAATGGCCCCTTTCCGAGAATGCACAGGTGAGAGCATGAATCGACACATCTTGACGTGCAGCAATCGCTGATGGTGCGGGGATGCCTACGTCACAGTACGAACGCCCACCGGCCAAGGACGGTACCGATCCATTCGACTTCAATGCCAACCCAACGCGATTCTACTTTGACGTCGAGGCTGTCGGCCAAATGAGGCCCGAGGAAATCGTCGTTAAAGGCATCGATCAACTCATCCTCATGCTCGCAGACGTTACAACCTCGATTGCCGAAATCGCCAAACCTCGTGTCAACTCGGGGCAAACACCGATGCACCCTGGGATGGGTGGTGCGGATCTCGGAGGGGGCTACGGTGGCGCGGGACAAAGTGGGTATGATGGTGGGGCAGGGGCAGGGTATGGTGGATACCCACAAGGGGGTCAAGGACCTGCGGGTGCCGTCCCCGCTGCGGGTGGGTTCCCCAACTATGGTGCGAGGAGTCCACAGCGGAACGGGTACGACGATTTCAACTAGGTATGCTAGTCCGCGGAACGGGCCGAGCTTTTGGGGGCAAGAGCGCGGCGCGACCCCGAGTGTTGTAATTGCAACAAAATCACTTGATCTGTTGCCGTCGATGATGCGAGAATTCTGCGGACCCGCGATCCGGCT
Source organism: Microbotryum saponariae (assembly GCA_900102585.1). Taxonomy (NCBI): domain Eukaryota; kingdom Fungi; phylum Basidiomycota; class Microbotryomycetes; order Microbotryales; family Microbotryaceae; genus Microbotryum; species Microbotryum saponariae. The sequence continues at coordinate 623,532 of FMWQ01000047.1, read as the reverse complement.
ACTGTGACTGCGTGCGTGCAAAGTGCAGAGCTGCAGTCGTCCGTGCGCAGCTTTGACATGGACAAAGGCAGCAGTGCCAAGGCGAGTGCGGGATTCGCCGCTGGTGCTCAAGTCATTTCGATTTCATTTCAGTAACGGGATTGAATGGATCATTAACTTGTGTAGGTGAATTGTTCACTTCATTCCCAACTTGGCTTCTGCGAGCCCATTCACGCATTCGGTACCGGGCGGTTCTGCGCTTTGCGGCGCTTACTGCTGCGGACGTCGGCGGCTGCTGCGCGCGGCAAACCGAACATCCGAACGAATTCGAACGCAGCAGTGTCTCCACGGATCTGCTGCTTCTTGTCCTTGCTCCTGTTCTGCTTCTCATCCGTCTACTCTACTCAATAGGACTCCCACCATCGTCGTCCTCCCTTCGCCTCTCCCAAATTCCTTTGCCTCTTCGTCCGCAGCACTCTTCCCGGCGCCAATACGACTTGACTGTTACACTTGAAGCGTCCGAGTGGTATTCCCCTTTCACACTTTGGTTCGCCTCGGGTCGTGAAGTACTTCCTTCGCACCACCACATTCTGGAGCGATTCACACCATGAGGATCCGATCTCTGTACCCCATTGCTTTGGCAGGCCTCTGTAAGTCCTACAAGTTCTTCGTGCTCTCTCGGACTCAAGGGAGGCAGCGCGCGTGACAATGCGCAGCTCGACGTACCACGGGCGCTCACGTGCCGCAACGGGCAACAGCTGGCGCGCGGACGGGCCGATGGTCTTGGCCAGGCTGGTGACGCCACAGCGAAGAGGGGTTGACCTGTCGAGACGAAAGATCGTCAAACTAATCAACCCGTACATGACATTTGCAGTCGCTTCCATCACCGCGTCCCCTTTGCACGTCGAAAGCTCCCCCATGCGAATCACCGCCTCCTTACCCTCCGCTGAGCACTCGACTCTATCCCTCCACCTCGTAAGAACGGACGATCTCCTATCCGACCTCGACGACCATTCGATCCTCAAGAGGTTGACGCATATTGCGCTGAGGATTGAATTGGACGAGGAGAAGCTGGTGCTCGGTATCAATGGGAGAGAAATCGAGTTGAAGAGTTTGCAGAAGGACTGGGCGGGGGAGAGGGTACAGGCTGTAAAAGCTGAGGTGAGTGGGGAGGGGAGCTGTGCGCGGAGTTCATTCGGCTTCTTGAGAGGTTGAGGACTGACTCTGCCTCTCTTTGAAACAAATTCAGGCGTTCACACTCAGCGATGAGTTTAAAGAAGGATTCAGGCAGGGTGAAGTTATGCCCCAAGCCGAGATCGTCAAGTCGGCACTCGAGCACTTGCCCAAGGGCATCGTCTCGGTAAGGACCCAAACACGCTATCGGGCACTCTCATTGCCCATAAGCTGACCCGGTCATTCGGTCATTCGCCTTCATCTTTAGCTCAGATCAGGATCGCCGAAGACGAGGTGGCCCCTTCGACACTACCCGCTGGAGCACCGAGCGAAGTTTCTGCCGGCGCGCAGGTCTCGATGAAGGCTTTTGCCGTTACATTGAAGGCGAGTCCTGGCTTCAATACACATAACACTTCCAGAAGATGGAGGACTTACCTTGTATCCTGTCTACTTGTAGATCACCGACGTTGACTCCGACTCGATTTCGCATTTGTCGTCCTTCATGGTCCCCGTGCTGCGTATCGAGCTCGAGTACGATGATGGCGAAGACTCGATCGTCAAGATGCGTCACTATGCGATCCAACCGAGTGTGCGAGTTGTCGGTGCAGACGAGACGAACGGGTTGGATCCGAAGATTGCTGACGAGGAAATTGTCGAGGAGATCGAGCAAGGTCGCGAGTCGGTTGAGGGAGTGGACGAGGATGAGGAGGAGGGTCTGTGGCACTCCGAGTTGGATGAGGAGAACGAGGACCATGAAGATAACGAGGACAGCGACGAGGACAGCGACGAGGACAAAGGTGAATTCTCCGGAGAAGATAAGGAAGGAAAGTCCCGGCAACCGGACGGTGGCAAGGGCCGACGACCACTTCCCGAAGGTGGAGACGGCCGACCGCATCCTCCCGGACACGGAGGGGAGCGAAGACCTGAAGACCCCAATCATCGACGACCTGCTTCTGTCCCTGGTCACCACCACCACCACCACCACCATGGTTCTCCTCCTCCTCCTCCTCCGGCTTGGATCAAGTGGATCGCCGAGCGGCTGGGCGTCCCTCCTCCTCCCTCTCCTCCTCCTTCCCATAGTCGCAAGCCTCACCACCCGCACGACCGACAAGACATCCCTCCTTTCAATGGGCCATCCGGTAATGATGACGCAGAGCGTATGGAGCTCGCATCAGAATGGAGACCATCTGGCTTCGGTATCTTGGGTGGAGCAACGATTCCCGGCGGACGGTCTCACCGTCGTCCCGAGGGCCACCGCCATCACCACTTCGGCGGTCACCACCATCGTCACCATGGTCCTTCTCCTTTCTTCCATCGCCTAACGCACGACCTCCATGCCTTCTTCTACGTCCTCGGCGCGGCCCTCTCCACACCAGGTGGTCGGATCTTCTCCTTTGTTGTCCAAGGGTTGATGCTCATTTTGATCGTCGTCAAGTTGGCCAGAGCGAGGAGGAGTAATGGAAGTGTGAGATTGGAAGAAGAGGACGTGGAAGCGGCTTTGGTCCCTCCTGCTCCTGAGTATTCGGTTCGGAAAGATGAGACGCAAAGGTCGCTTGGGCTTGGGGAGGCGCTCGAGATCAATTTTTCGAAGGCTTGAAGGATGTCGAGGAATCGCTTGTTTATAGTTCGACTCCATCTCTTGTGCCGAGTTCGCTCTTGTTTGTTTAGACATATTGTTTGAGTTGTAACGACTACATGAATCGACGATTATGTGCTTCATCGTTTGCGTTAGGGGATCCTCTTGAATTTCACCCTTCAGCGCTTCAGCTCGCTTCCAATCGGTATGAGACCATGTTAAAGACGCTTCCAGCTCGGACTATCCACGATGAGCAGGGCCAAACACGCAACAAAATGAGACTAGGTCAAGCACGCTTCCGGATGTCGCATGCGGCCACGAAAGTTGTACAGCGGAAAGTACGTATATTATTTTGCTTGAAAGAAACTCGCGCTACAGGGTAAATTTGGGGACAACGACGACTAGGTAAAACGAAGCGTTGATATAAAGCAAATATAGGGAACAAATAGGTGGACAAGTCGGGGTGTCCAAGCCGACCAAGGGGAAAACCAAAAGGGTTTCGACGGATGCCTGAGGGGTGACGTTTACGGGACATCGAGGGAGTATCACGATCAAGCGAAGAGAGCGACAACACCGGCGACGAAACCAAGGACACCGGAGACGGCGACCTTGTCGGCGGGGGAGGCGGCCTTCGCGGTCGCGGCTGGGTGGGCAAACAAGTGGTACTAAGGTCAGTACAATGGCGACCATCCTGACTTCGACTCGAGACACTCACCAGCAAGAGCACTGGTGAACGCCTATGATCAGAAGCGGAAAAGGAACGGTCAAGATTCGTGCAGCTTTAGGATAGGGGCCACGCCGCGAAAACGTACCCCCGCGACGGACGTGGCGGCGCCAGCAACGGATGCAGCGCCGGAAGTAGCGGCGCCAGCAACGGACGCAGCACCGGAAGTGGCGACGCCAGCAACGGAGGTGGCGTCACTAGCGACAGATCCAGCGCCAGAGGCAGCGACAGAAGCAACGGACGAAGCACCTGCGACGGCTCCCGACGCGGCACTCGAAGCACCCGAGAGGACCGATCCAGCCGAGGCCGAGGCGCCGGAAGCCACACTCGAAGCAGCGCTCATGGCAGAGGAGGCCGACGCCGACGGGCCGGCCGACACGGACGAAGCGGCCGCGGAAGCACCACTCGTAACTGCACATTGTACCGTAACTAGTCAGCAAAATTGGGAGCTAACTCGGTGCCCTCGAGAATGCTCTGGCACCAACTCACCGGAGGCGATGGGGATCGAACTGAGGCTAGCGATCTCGCCCGCAGCCGCTCCAGAGTAGCCCTGAGATGCCAGAACATAGGAGAGAAGATGGCATGAGCTTCTTGACGCGGGACGATATTTGAGTGTGAATGGAGACCCACGGTGGTGGGAATGGCTACGCCAGCCGAAGCGCAAACTTGTTGGGCAAGGGCGACCGAAGTGGCGACTGCGGGTGGAATCATGTCGCTGTCAGGAAGAAAGCTTCACAAAAATCAGCGAAAAAGAGAGGCTAACCCTCGGCTGCCGAAGCGCAGTTGTCATTGCAGCAGTTGACCTGTGAGGGCTCCACCGCATGGCATCAGATCACGAAGCAGGACTGGAAGCTGGCCGCCAGCCACACCAAACTCACGAAGGCCCCGATGAAAGTGCGGACTCCGCAGAGGCCTTGAAGTGATGAAGCCCATGTGGTAGATGTAAGTGTTTGCAGTCCTGGGCAGTATGTCTGTCCGCTTGCCGCACCCCAACCTACCGGCGATGTCTGTGAGGCGTATAGTTAAGGCAATCAGTCAACACAGCTCTGGGTATACGATGGATCGTATCGTAGCAACTGACTGGTCGGATCAACTCCAGGAGCGAGCGAACCGGCCTCGGAGATCTTGATGGTGAACTGTCATGAGTGGTTGTCGGAAGATGGGGCCTTCGGTCAGTCGTCACGTCGAGCTGGCTAGCTGAGTAGAGACTAGCGTCGCATGCGTCATCGCCTCGTGCGGATCCCGAGAACAGGCCCAGGCTTGATCTGAATCTGGTAGCCTTCGTCAACGGGGTCCGCCGGCGAGAGCGATACATCCAGCTTTATGAGATGCCAATCAACTTACACAGCTGGTGGCGCACGACTATACGGGAGAAAGTTGGATGTCAGCAGTCTGATCTCTTCTCCAGCGGCGCTGCCAGTGCGCTGCCACATTACAGCGGAGAACGAAGCACTCACGGGAGCTGACGAAGGGAGCTGTTGCGCGTTGACACCGGCAGCAGCGGCGGCGAGGACGAGAAGATACTTGGAGAGCATACTTCTACTTTTTTCGGGGTGGTTTGATGGCGTTGGATGTGATGTAACGAGATGGGGTGAGCGAAGTAAAGAGATCGCCGCGGGTTGCCCACCCCAAGGCCAGCCTCGGGGTCACTCTGGCCTATTCCTGCCTACTCTGGCAGGGCCAGCACCCTCTCATGCCATCATTGGCTCCAGGTGAGACATTTAGCGGCCCGCTCCACCTTCCGATCCGAGGCCCCCATCCAAGGCTTTCGTGAGCCCGATTTTGGTCCGTCAGGCTCAGATGCACTACACAGCCACCGCAATCCGTGTATTTTGTAACGGCATGTCGACGATAGAGACGAGAATTATGCACCTCAGCTCTGCCTATAGCCCCTGTCTGGGCAGAATTTTCGCCCGAGGCGTGAGATTTCTGTACCACCACCCCCGGCCTGTGACGTCCGCGTGTAAGCTTAAGTTGCCCAGATCGGAAGATCGTTTCCCAGTACAGATGGAAGGAAAGGGTGCAATGTGGCTCCCACGCTGTTGGTTAGTACATCTCAAATTTGCCACCTGGACGGTCCAACTGGGCATGGCCTAAAACCGGACCCTCCAGACCTTGGTCGATAAGGGGCCATGCACATGTTGATCGGGGGGCAAACTCGAATTTCCTGGTATGGGAAAGCAGCTTCACAGTTGCTCGCGGTGGAGGATCATAGTAAACTTGATTATCGGAGCTGGTAAGTCATCGAAAGAGAACAGACCTATTTGCATGGATTACAGAACTTGAACTGGTCAAATTCGACATCCAATCCCCGAGCTTCCGGCTTTAGGTCACCCGCTCGGAAACATTCGCGGTGATGGCTCTTGTCACGTGATCTCGGCTCCCCAGCGGAGTCGTTCGGGCTTCGAGGCGTGCCCCACTGGCTCGACCTCGCTTCCGTTCGGCAGCTGCCATTCATCGGAGTTATTGCTCGCGTGCTTGTCATCGATGTCGACCTTGACTTTAAGACAACTCAAGTTCCAAGCTCGAAGCCTATACAAAGAGGTAGGTCGCTCAAACCTCGGCACGTGCTGTAGAGGCGTGCTGTAACTCATCCCCCCCTGCGTTTGCCACCAGTTGCAATACCTCGCGAGAGAATACCCGGACAAGAACTACCCGATTCAGAAGAAACTACACGGGTGCTTCTCGACGTTCGTAGGAGCCGACAAGGAGAAGGTCGAGTTGGGGATCAAGAGGGCCGAGTTCATCAAGAAGGGTGAGAAGCCAACTCTTCGGTCCTTACCTTGTGTAATGGAGGCTTACGATGGGTGGTCCTCTTCGCTGTACAGAACTGGAAGCGTTGTACTTTTTGAGAAAGTACCGGGCGATGAAGAAGACGTACTACAACTGAAGAGGCGGGACAACGCCACTCGTTCAAGGACGTGGCGTGACGGTCTTGGGCCAGAGGTCTCACAAGAGATACAAGTTGGCATTAGATCGACTTTCGGTCACGGCCTGCAGCTTGTCTATCTAGTGCACGGACCTGGAGGCCGTCGTCGATTACGTGCGGGAGGATAGTCTTCAGCGGGAGAGAGTGAGACTATGGATCGGATGGACCGTGTAGCGTGTATCAACTCCGCAATTTGCAACATGAACAGTGTATAGACTATCCTAACGCTTACAGCATGGGTCTATCCTCACATGAATCTGCAGCAAATCTGCAGCAAATCTGCAGCAAGAGTAGGCCACAGCGTTGCTCCGCACCAAAAGATCCGGCCCGACGAAAGCGATCCCTCTCCTGGCCGATCTGCGCCAGAGCTACAGGAGAGGTCATGTCGAAAAGGATGACCATGATAGTGCTGGTACGAAGTGCAGCATACTGCAATTATTACGGCGGCCCGGACGCCCAGTCAGAGTAGGGAAAACTCGACCCAACACATCGGCCTGTGACGTGGCCTGCCGTCAGCGAGCCGACTAAGGACTTCACAACTTGGGAGACATCGGAGACATCGGAGACTGGAGTGGGGAAGCTCCCTCGGGAGCCAGCGCGCAAACGTCGCGTCGGCGGTGTTCGCTGGGGACAATACTATGTTGTCGACGAGGGTCCAGAGGCAGCAAATTAGGCAGCAAGAGAATTAGCAACGAAGAGAGGAGGGATTCGTACAAAAAATTGCAGTAATTTCAACGGACTAAAGTGCGTGTAGGCGGGTGGCCAAGAGAGAGAAGTCAGCGGTGGACTTCGTGGCAGCTCGTTGGAGCTCGTCGCACCGGCCGCCCACTTGAGTCCGTTCTACACTACCCTCACTTCACTTCGCTTCTCGTGTCCATCCGCATCTCTTTCGGCACCTCCACCTCGTTGCCGCCCTTTCTACACGTCTGCACCAAATCTTCATTCTACTCCCGCCCCTGGTCTATTCCCTTACTCTGTTCCAGGCTGTAGTTTGTCCGCACCCATGGTGAGTCCGAACCCCCATGCTGTTCACCCCACTCGCGGCCGTCGTCGTCGGCCTAACCAACCGATGCGACCCGCTGCGAGCTCGCGGGCCAGTCGCGACGGCTCGTTTCCCGTTGGGGCCCAACCGATTCCGAGCTGCCGAGCATCGCATCCCGGGTGGCCAGATCGTCATCAAGCTCCAAGTCGGGACGCATCCTCTCAGGAATGCTTCGGCACGGCCTACCAGGATATGCAAGTGCTGTAGCACCTACCTCGACCGAGCCGCTCGTTGGGCTGCCGCCTCACTTGCTCCGGTGCTCCGCGGTTCCCCCCCCGCCTGCCCCCAAGCTCGAGTCTTGCAGGCACCGTCTCATCCTGTGATTTACGGCTGCTGACAAAGATATTCTTCCTACTGTTCCACCTCGCTTATCTTGATGGCATATTTGATCTGGACACCATCCGTGTGAATTATTCGTTGCCGGCGCTCGTGGGCCCAACCTCCGCACCTCGCCCCTCTTCGTCCCGGCGCGCTCTCGTTGATCGCCCCTCGCTTCTCGCCGTCTAAATGTCCGAATCGCACCCTTTGCGCTCTTGATCCTGGGCTGTGGCTTCTCTCTCCCTCTCCCTCGCGACGGATTTCATCTACAGATTCAAATCAATGGCAAGCATGGCCGCCACGCCTCGGGCACGTCCACCCCCGCTCTCGGCCACACCGCGACCAGCCGGCCCCTAGTGCTTCTCCACCCGACGACCCAGACCCGCATCTCCATCAACGTCCCTTCGACTGCGCAAGAGTGGATCGCCGCCGAGGTCGCACGGGATACGTTCCAGGACTGGCTGCATGCTGAGGAGAAGGACGGCCACCTTGTCGGGTTTGATGCCGTCGAGGCCGATGAGGACAACGCCGACGCCGCGGGCGACGATCGCGCCGAGAAGGAGCTCGTTCTAACCGCCTACTTCCTCCGCCATGTCGCCTCGCTGCTTCCTTTCCCCGCGACCGCGACCTCTCCCGCAACCTCGACCGTCTTGGTCGCGACCTTTGCTCACTTCGTCCGCATCTTTTTGGAGGCGACCGACGTGCACTCGCTCGGCGCCTCATTGTCGGCCCCGATCCGCTCGCTCGTTGTCTCGTCCTACTTTGCCGCACGCACCAAGCTCGAGGTCAACGGGCAAGCCAAGAATCTGCCCAAGACGCGTGATGCGGCCTTGCTGCGTGGCGTCGACAGTGGGGATGCAGAGGTGTACGGTCTCTTCGGTGGCCAAGGAATGAATGAAGTCTACTTTGACGAGTTGCAGGTATGTCCAGCTTGAGCGATCATCATGTTATACGTTTTGGGACCCCCCACCGGGGCTGACTATTGTTCCACCGTTATCCAGGACTTATACGAGCTTTACGGCCCACTTTTCACCTCGTTCCTGGCCCTCGCTTCGGACCACCTTAGCAAACTCGCTGCCGCCGAATCCTCGTCCCTCCTCTATGACCACTCCCTTGACGCCTTGGCATGGCTGCAAGAGCCGTCGATCCGCCCCCCTGTCCCTTATCTCGCTTCCTGCGCCGTCTCCCTCCCCCTCATCGGTCTCACGCAGTTGTCGCAGTATGTTGTTTACGGTAAGGGTTTGAACCTCGGTCCTCGCGAGCTCGGAAGCAAGTTTAAGGGTGCGACCGGTCACTCGCAAGGTGTCGTTTCGGCTTGCGTCATCGCCGCCGAGTACCCGCCCGCCAAGGCCGACGGTACCGACTCCTGGACTCCTTTCTACGAGCATGCTCTGCATGGTTTGACCGTTCTCTTCCAGATTGGTCTCCAAGGCTCCCTCACCTTCCCTCCGGTTGCGCTCCCGCCAACGTTGGTCGCGTCGTCGATTGAGAACGGTGAAGGCACCCCGACGCCGATGCTCGCCGTTAACGGTCTCGAACTGTCCAAGCTCGAGAAGAAGATCAAGGAGGTCAACTCGTTCGTTGCCGGCCAAGGCCGACAAGAGACGCTCGCCGTCAGCCTCCACAACGGTCCCAGGACGTTTGTTGTCACCGGTGCTCCCAAGGATCTCGTCGGTCTCGCTGACGGTCTCCGAAAGAGTCGAGCCCCTGTTGGAAAAGACCAAAGCAAGGTACACGTTTTTGATTGATCGAGCTGCGCCGAGCTGTGGCTAACTCGGAACGTGCCCCGTCCTTTGACAGATCCCCCACTCGAAGCGATTGCCGGTGTTCTCCATGCGCTTCCTTCACATCGGTGTCCCGTACCACTCGCACCTCCTGAGTGGTGCGACCGAGCGTGCGATGGCAGCCATCGGGGACGCCGAGTCCAAGCACTGGGTGCCTTCCTCTCTGGCCCTGAGCGTCTTCAACACCGAGGACGGTTCGGATCTTCGGTCGAGTTCGGGCTCGTTCCTCGAGTCCCTCTTTACTCAGATCTTCACCTCCCCGATCTACTGGGGTGCCAAGGCGATCAACTTCCCCTCATCGGCAACCCATGCGATCGACTTTGGTACGGGTGGAGCTTCCGGCGTCGGCTACTTATGCGTGCGCTGCTGGGAGGGTCGAGGAATCCGCACGATCATGCTCGGCAACCGCGGTTCCGGCAACAGCTCTGGCCAAGAAGCTTGGAACCAATCGTCGATCAAGCGCGACACCCGATGGACCGAGGCGCACAGCCCGCGCTTGGTCAAGACCGCCGATGGCAAGCTCAACATCGACACCCCCTTCTCGCGCTTGTTGTCGAAGCCGCCTTTGATGATCGGTGGTATGACGCCGTGCACTGTGCGTGCCGGCTTCGTTTCGGCCGTCATGAAGGCGGGCTATCACATCGAACTTGCGGGTGGTGGACACTATAACGAGAAGGCGCTCCGAGGCAAAATCGCCGAAATCCAAAAGCTCGTCAACCGACCCGGCATGGGCATCACCCTCAATTCGCTCTACATCAACCAGCGTCAATGGTGAGTTCGCGTTTAGCCGATGTCACAGCGCACCCGGATCGGGTGGGTGACTGACATGACGTTGGCTTCTTCCGCTTCTTGCAGGACCTTTCAACTCCCTCTGTGGCGAACGATGCGACAAGAGGGTCTCCCCGTTGAAGGCTTGTGCGTCGCTGCCGGTATTCCCTCGACCGAAAAGGCCAAGGAGGTCATCGACGGCCTGCGAGAGTCGGGCATCAAGCATGTCTCGTTCAAGCCCGGATCGGTCGACGGTATCCGACAGGTCGTGGCCATCGCCGCCGCCAACCCCGACTACCCGATCATCCTGCAGTGGACCGGTGGCCGTGCCGGAGGTCATCACTCGTGCGAGGACTTCCACGCCCCTGTGCTCGCTACGTATGCATCGATCCGACAACAACCTAACATCTCCCTCGTCGCTGGATCCGGGTTTGGTGGCGCCGACGACACGTACCCTTACTTAAGCGGAGAGTGGAGCGAGAAGCTGTACGGCGTCGCGAGAATGCCGTTCGATGGTTTCCTGTTCGCATCGAGGGTCATGGTCGCCAAAGAGGCGCACACGAGCGAGAGCGTCAAGCAGTTGATTGTCGATGCCCAGGGTGTCGATGACGACAAGTGGGAACAGTCGTACGACAAGCCCGTTGGTGGCATCATGACCGTCACATCCGAGCTTGGCGAGCCGATCCACAAGGTCGCGACGCGTGGTGTCAAGCTGTGGGGCGAGTTCGACAAGACGGTGTTTGCCTTGCCCCGCGAGAAGCAAGTTGCTTGGCTGCAAGACCACAAGCAATACGTCATCGACCGACTCAACGCCGACTTCCAGAAGCCTTGGTTTCCCGCTAAGTCCGACGGCACAACCTGCGATCTCGACGACATGACCTACGCCGAAGTCAACTCGCGCCTCGTGAGATTGATGTACGTCGCGCACGAGAAGCGATGGATCGACATCAGTCTGCGCAACCTCATGGGCGACTGGATCCGTCGTGTTGAGGAGCGTCTGTCGAACGTCAACTCAGGATCGCTCAAGGTCTCGACGCTGCAATCGTACAACGAGCTCGACGACCCGCAAGCCTTCTTGACCAAGTTCAATCAGCAGTACCCCGCCGCGGCTCAGACTTTGTTGTCGTCGGCCGACGTCGCCTACTTCCTCGCGATTGCCCAACGACCCGGCCAAAAACCCGTGCCCTTCATCCCCGTCTTGGACCAAACCTTCTCCGTCCTGTTCAAGAAGGACTCGCTGTGGCAAGCCGAGGACATCGAAGCCGTCTTTGACCAGGACCCTCAACGAGTGTGCATCCTCCAAGGTCCCGTCGCGGTCAAGTACTGCACAACAACACAGCAGCCGATCGGCGAGATGCTCGGCGAGATCGAGTCGTCGCTGGCCAAGAAGCTGCTCGACGAGTTTTACGGTGGCGACGAGTCAAAAGTCCCGACGATCGATTACCTTGCACCTGAACCGAAGGATGTCGACTCGGCTGCGTTGCTCGCGCAGAGCAACATCACCCACTCTGTCGAAGCGCTCGGCAACGGTGGTGAAAAGCACTCGTACTTCATCAACGGTACCTTGCCTTCAGAGGGCGACTGGCTCGCCCACCTCGGTGGACCCAAGCTGTCGTGGCTGCAAGCTTTCTTGTCGAACCTCAGCATCACCTCGGGCGATGCGTTGTTGGCGAATCCGGTCAAGCGTGTGCTCGCGCCGAGGCATGGCCAGCGAGTCGAGTTGTCGCTCGCCGCCGATGGGTCGCCGCTCAAGCTCGACGTTTTTGGAGGACTGTAGATCGCGCCCCTTTTCCCGACTATTTCCTGTCGTTCGCATGTTTCTTACAACCCTTTATCTAGTTTCTGTCACCTAGACGAGCTCTGCCCCCTTTTTTGAGGGAGCAAGGCGCTCCCACTCATAATTGCCCTCGGTTCTTCTTGCTCGGTGGAGCAGTGTACTCTTTTTCGGGCGTCCTTCATCCCTTTTCCCTCTTTCGCATTGCTCTTTTCATTCTTCTCCACTTGCGCCTTGTTTTCTGGCTCTCTGTCTTCTTTTAGTGTGTTCGGAGTTTTAAAACCTCTATGAGAAAGACAGACAACATGGGTGTGAGAGAACGCAGTCGGCTTTGTACGTGGCGATTCGATTGAGACATATTACCGGCTTAAGAGGAAGATGTAGTGTTTCATTGCAATTATGGTGTGCTGTCCATGCTCTGAAGGTAGACTTCAGTCCAGGTATGATTCGGAAAGATGAATTACTTCGCCTTGCTACATCGAGTCGCTCTCGAAATTCAAGGCGCGAGTAGGTCGTTCGACTCGGCTCACTCGACGCGGCGGCCCGCAACAGAGCGGCCTGCAGGTCTGCTTCTCTCCCCCACACGTCCTCGACCGATCCCGCTCGCAACCCCCCTTTGAGCGAAGTCGGATCTGCGCTCTCACCCCACTCATCGACTCATAAAGAAGAGCTCCCGCTTCGGATTCGATTCCCCTTTAAGCCTTACCCCACACACCCACGACGTGAGTCCAAGTGGCTGTGACTTGCTTCCGAAGGGAGAGTGAAGATGGGACTCGCAGCGATCAACTCGGGGCGCAGGTCTCGGAGTGGGTTGGGGCCCGTCAGCTCGCGGATACGTTGCGGCATGAACGCTGTCCTAGCAAGGATCACTGGGAATGGGTGCTTTCCGCGGAGCTGTTGTTTTACTCTTTGGGTTGGTTTCTTCACCATGAACTCCGTTGCCACGGGGTGCATATGCGCTGCATTAGCTGGGCCGCGGTTGCGAAAGTCCACGTACGGTTGGGGGTCCCTCTCGCTCGCACCCAGGCACGGCACACCCACCCGCGCCGCTCCACCTCCGCATCGGCCCTGGCGTGTGGCGCGCCCACACTCCGAGTTCCTCAACCTGACCTGCACCGAAGCCAAAGCCAAGCGCCGAATTGTCGTCCGGGCCCGACATCGGATGCGGGATTCGGCAACCTTGGCCAATCTGGGAAAATTACACGATCTTGCAAATTGAATATCGTTTTTTTGTCCATGTCTTACACAGCACCGATCATGTCGTCCACCAGCGACCTCCCTTTGGCGCTCTCGATCGACTTCAGCAAGGCCGACTCGGTCATCTCGCTCAAGTTGTTCGATCACGACCCAGTCCAGAAGAAGGCGATCCCGCTCGAGCTCAAGTTCAAGTATGACGTCTCGACCCCTTACGCCCCGATCCATGAGATCGTCGGCGATCGCAACCAGCGCATCAAGGAGGTCAGTTGCGCCGACGAAATCGCTGCTTACGCCTTCCTTCCGGCAAGACTCTGGGAGCTCACCTTGGCTTTGCACCATTGCATTTGTCTCGTAACCGACAGCACTACTGGGACTTGTGGTCGCTGGATGCCTCGGCCACGCAAGGCATGTCGCAGCTCTCCATCTCGGACGAGTTCCACGGCGAGACCGTCACCATCAACGAGGATGACATCGAAGCCTTCTGCCGCGTCGTCGGTAACGAGGGCGAGGCCTACAAGCGCAGCCACAAGAAGGGCATGCAAGTCCCCATGGACTTCGCCATCAAGTTGGGATGGAAGGTAGATTCTACCGCACTGACCGGGCGTCGGGGTGCGGGAATCGCTTACTGACCGTTTCCTCTCGCTCACTGCTACAGTCCATCATGAAGCCCATCTTCCCCTCGTCGATCGATGGTGACTTGCTCAAGCTCGTCCACCTTTCCAACGGCTTCCGAGTCCTCCCCGGCGCCCCTGCGCTCGTTCCCGGCGACACCGTCACCTCGACCTCGCGCATCGAGTCCGTCACCAACTCGGATTCGGGCAAGACCGTCTCCGTCAAGGGTACCGTCTACCTCGTCTCGTCGGCGGCCAACAAGGACAAGGCCACGACCGAGGAGCGTGTACCCGTACTCGAGGTCACGAGTTCGTTCTTGTACCGCGGCACCTTCACCGACTACGCCCAGACGTTCTCGTGCATCGAGTCCCCCGTCTACAAGGTCTCGCTGCCCACCTCCGAGTCGGTCGCCGTCCTCCAATCCAAGGAATGGTTCCAGTGGGAGAACGACGCCCAACCGCTCGAGAAGGATGCCAAGCTCGAGTTCCGCGTCGAGTCGCGCTACGTCTACGCCGACAAGTCGTCCTACTCGAGCGTCCACGTTCAAGGTGGTGCTTACGTCACGCGCCTCGAGCATGGCAAGACCTCATTCAAGGTCGCCACGGTCGAGTACTCCTCCGAGGGCGAAGGCGTGACCAAGGGTGACCCAGTGCTCGAGTACCTCAAGCGTCACGGGTTGGCTCAAGAGCAGCCCATCGTCTTTGAGAACGGTGGCTACTCGCTCACGGCCGAAAGCGGCGCGCAGTTCTTCACGCCCACGTCGAACGCCGACTACTCCTTTACTTCCGGCGACACGAACCCGATCCACACGAACCCTTACTTTGCTGCTCTCGCGTCGTTGCCCGGCACAATCACCCACGGCATGCACTCGTCGGCTCGCACGCGTCGTTTCGTGGAGCAGATCGCGGCCGAGAACATTGGCTCGCGCGTCAAGAAGTACACCGTCGGCTTCACGGCCATGTGCTTGCCCGACCGCCTCATGGAGGTGCGCCTCAAGCACATCGGCATGACCGCCCAAGGCGAAAAGTTGATCAAGGTTGAGACCGTCGACGTCGAGTCCTCGACCGTCGTCCTCACCGGTACCGCCGAGATCGCACAAGCCCCTACGGCCTACGTCTTCACCGGTCAAGGTTCGCAGGAGCCCGGCATGGGTATGGAGCTGTATAGCACCTCGGCAGTCGCCAAGGCCGTCTGGGACCAAGCCGATGCACACCTGGGCGAGGTTTACGGCTTTTCGATCCTCGAGATCGTTCGCACCAACCCCAAGGAGAAAACAGTGCACTTTGGTGGTCTCAAGGGCCAAGCGACGCGCCAAAAGTACATGGAGATGACGTACACGACGACCGACGCCGAGGGCAATGTCAAAACCTTGCCTCTCTTCGGCGACATCGACTTGCGCACGTCTCGCTACACCTTCTCGTCACCGACCGGTCTGCTCTACGCGACGCAATTCGCCCAGATCGCTCTCGTCGTGACCGAAAAGGCTGCGTTCGAGGACATGCGCGCTCGCGGTCTCGTTCAGGCCGACTGCCTTTTTGCCGGTCACTCGCTCGGTGAATACTCGGCCCTCGCTTCGATCGCGGACATTCTCCCTGTTTCGGCTCTCGTCGATGTCGTTTTCTACCGTGGTATTACCATGCAGCGTGCTGTCGAGCGTGACGAGCAGAATCGCTCGTCGTACGGCATGTGCGCCGTCAACCCTTCGAGGATCGGCAAGTCGTTCGGTGACGCCGCTTTGCGTGAGGTTGTCGACACGATCTCGCGCCGCGGTAGCATCCTCATCGAGGTCGTCAACTACAACGTCGAAGGCCAGCAATACGTCGTCGCTGGTCACCTCGTCGCTCTGCAGGCGCTGACGAACGTGCTCAACTTCCTCAAGGTGCAGAAGATCGATCTGGCCAAGTTGACCGAGATGATGTCGATTGACGAGGTCAAGGAGAAGCTCGGCGACATCGTCGACGAGTGCGTCAAGTCGGCTCGCGAGTTGCAGGCCAAGAGCGGTTTCCTCGTCCTTGAGCGCGGCTTCGCCACTATCCCGCTCCCCGGTATCGACGTGCCGTTCCACTCGCGCTACCTCTGGGCCGGTGTCATGCCGTTCCGCACCTACTTGTCCAAGAAGGTGAACCTCGCGCACTTCAATGCTGACCTGCTTGTCGGTCGCTACATCCCCAACTTGACGGCCGAGCCTTACGCCGTCACGCGCGCCTACGCCGAAAAGATTCACATCCAGACCTCGTCGCCTCGCCTCAGCAAGGTGCTCAAGAACTGGGACGAGGAGCACTGGGGCGAGCCGGAGAACAAGAACAAACTCGGCTACGCCATTTTGATCGAACTGCTCGCTTACCAGTTCGCTAGTCCTGTGCGCTGGATCGAGACGCAGGACATCCTCTTTAAGGACTTCAAGTTCGAGCGCCTCATCGAGCTCGGTCCTTCGCCGACCTTGACCGGTATGGCCACCAGGACTCAAAAGTGAGTTTACCAGGGCCGACGAGGCAGATAGTAGTGACTAATAGATCGTTGTTATACCGGGTTCTCACAGGCTCAAGTACGAGTCTTACGACTCTGCCCTTGGTATCAAGCGCGACATCTACTGCATCGCCAAGCACCAGAAGGAGATCTACTACCAGTTTGAGGAGGAGGTTGCCGAAGCTCCTGCCGAAGTGCCCGCTGCTGCTTCTGCCCCCGCCGCCGCTGCGGCCCCCGTCGCTGCGGCTCCGGCCCCTGTCGCCGCCGCCGCCTCGGCGGGCCCCGCCGCTTCTGTTCCCGATGAACCGCTCAAGGCCGTCGACGTCTTGCGTGTCATCATCGCTCAAAAGCTCAAGAAGCCCGTTTCGGAGGTCCCTCTCGGCAAGTCTATCAAGGACCTCGTCGGTGGCAAGTCGACGCTTCAGAACGAGATTCTCGGTGATCTCCAGGGCGAGTTTGCCTCTGCTCCCGAGAAGGGTGAGGAGATGCCGCTCTCGGAACTTGGCGCCGCCCTTGCCCAAGGTCACTCTGGTGCCCCCGGCAAGTACACCTCCGGTCTCATCGCTCGCATGATCGGGTCCAAGATGCCCGGTGGCTTTGGTCTGTCCGCCGCGAAGGCTCACCTCGGCAAGCAATGGGGTCTCGGCTCGGGCCGCATCGACGGTGTCTTGCTCGTTGCGCTCACGCAAGAGCCCCCCAAGCGTCTCGGTTCGGAAGCCGATGCCAAGGCCTTCCTCGATGCCGCTGCACAAGCCTACGCCTCGAACGCCGGCATCACGTTGTCATCCGGCGGCGGCGGAGGTGGTGGTGGTGGAGCCGGTGCTGGTGCTGGCATGATGATCGACTCGGAGCAGCTCGACAAGATGCAAGCCAAGCAGAACGACTTTGTTTCGCAGCAGGTCGAGGTCTTGTTGCGCTACCTCGGCCGTGACTCGAGGACAGGTCACCGCCTCGCGGACCAACAAAAGGCCGAAGTCCAAGGCTTGCAGGACAAGCTCGACGCGATCGCTCGCGAGCACGGCGACGACTACATCAACGGGATCCAGGGCGTCTTTGACCCACTCAAGGCGCGCCATTTCAACTCGAGTTGGAACTGGGTTCGTCAAGATGCGCTCACAATGTGGATGGACATCCTCTTTGGCCGTCTCACGACCGTCGACCGAGACATCACCGCGAGGTGCATCGTCATCATGAACCGTGCCGATCCTTCTCTCGTAAGTGGATCCAGATTGCACGGCAATTTTCTACTGACATCTTTGCCCGTGCGTGACATCAACCAGATCAAGTACATGCAGTACACGATCGACAACACCCCCGTCCACCTCGGCGAGAACTTTGTGCTTGCCAAGCAGTTCGGCCAGCAGCTCCTCGACAACTGCAAGGAGATGATCGGTCAGGCGCCTCTGTACCGCGACGTCACGTTCCCGACTATGCCCAAAACGACGATCTCCGCCAAGGGTGACATCCTCACTGAGGAAGTCAACCGACCCGGTGTGTCGCGTCTCGAAAAGTACGTCGCCGAGATGGCCGCCGGCAGCAAGATTACGGTTCCCAGTGTCAACGTAAGTGTTCCTTTTGGGAACGAGTTCTGACTGTCTGTGTTCAACTCACTCACAATCGGTCCTTGCTTTTCGAACAGCTCGACAAGGTTCAGGATCACATTGAAAAGATCTACCGCTTGATCAAATCGCAGCCGCAAATCTCCAAGGCGCACATGCAGTCGATCCGCTCGCTCTACGGCGAGGTCGTGCGTGGCCTTGGCAAGGAAGGTACCGCGCCCGCTGCCAAAGGTACGACCAAGACCCCTGCTCGCACCCGTCGCTCGTCGTCGGCGTTCCTCCGGCCCTCGGGCTTGACCGAGGCGACTTTCCTCCCCGAGGACAAGATGCCCTTGTTGCACCTCAAGCGCAAGGTTGGCACGAACTGGCAATACTCGTCCAAGCTCACGTCGTTGTACCTCGACATCCTCAAGGAAATTGCCACGAGCGGTGTCACGTTCGAGCACAAGAACGCGCTCATGACCGGTGTCGGCAAAGGATCGATCGGTGTTGAGATCGTCAAGGGTTTGCTCGCTGGTGGTGCCAAGGTCGTCGTCACGACGTCGAGATACTCGCGTGCCACGGTAGAGTACTATCAGGGCATCTACCAAGAGTGCGGATCCAAGGGCTCGTCGCTCACGGTCGTTCCCTTCAACCAAGGCTCCAAGCACGACGTCGAGGCGCTCGTCGACTTCATCTACAACAAGGAGAAGGGTCTCGGCATGGACCTCGACTACATCCTCCCCTTCGCGGCTTTGCCCGAGAACGGTCGCGAGATCGATGGTCTCGATGATCGCTCCGAGCTCGCTCACCGCATCATGTTGACCAACCTCTTGCGCCTCCTCGGCGCCGTCAAGTCCAAGAAGGCGGCTCTGCAGCTCACGACGCGCCCGACCGAGGTCGTCCTGCCGCTCTCACCCAACCACGGTCTGTTCGGCAAGGACGGTCTCTACTCCGAGTCCAAGATCTCGCTCGAGACCCTCTTCAATCGTTGGTCTTCCGAGTCGTGGGGCGAGTACCTGTGCATCGCCGGTGCCGTGATCGGCTGGACGCGTGGTACGGGTCTTATGAATGCGACCAACTCGGTCGCCGAAGGCATCGAGGCGCAAGGTGTCCGCACCTTCTCGGCCAAGGAGATGGCGTTTAACATCCTCGGTCTCATGCACCCCCTCGTCTTCGACGTGGCTCAGATCGAACCCGTCTGGGCCGACCTCAACGGTGGCATGGACAAGTTGCCCGACCTTGCCGCGCTCACGACCGACATCCGCACGAACCTCAACCTGACCGCGTCGACGCGCAAGGCGATCGCCGTCGACAACTCGCTCGACTACAAGATCACGCGCGGTAGCGACGCCGAGCAGATCCATCATCAAGTCAAAGTCTTGCCTCGAGCCAACTTCTCGCTGCCCTTCCCCGAGCTCAAGCCCATCGACGCCACGTCGGAGTTGGCCAAGCTGCGCGGTTTGATCGACCTCGAGAAGGTCGTTGTCATGACCGGTTTCGCCGAAGTCGGTCCTTTCGGCTCTTCGCGTACGCGTTGGGAGATCGAGGCCCACGGCAGCCTCTCGATCCAGGGCACGCTCGAGCTCGCGTACATCACAGGCTTGATCAAGCACTTTGACGGCCGTCTCAAGGATGGCTCGCTCTACGTCGGTTGGGTCGATGCCAAGACCTCGGAGCCGCTCGACGACAAAGACGTCAAGGCCGCTTACGAGAAGCACATCCTCGCCCACACCGGTATCCGTCTCATCGAGCCCGAGCTCTTCAACGGCTACAACCCGAACAAGAAGGGTCTGACCCAGGAGATCGAGCTCCAACACGACCTCGAACCGATCGAGGCCTCGGACGAGGACGCGAGCCGCTTCAAGCTCGAGCACGGCGACAAGGTCGACGTCTACACCGATGACGGCTCCAAGTTCTTCGTCAAGTTCAAGAAGGGCGCCAAGATCGTCATCCCCAAGGCCGTCGCGTTCGATCGTCTCGTCGCCGGTCAGATCCCCACGGGGTGGTCGCACAAGGCCTTCGGTATTCCCGACGACATTGCTGCGCAAGTCGATCGCACCTCGCTCTGGGCGCTCGTCGCCGTTTCCGAGGCGTTGATGATGGCCGGTATCACGGACCCTTACGAGATGTACAAGTATGTGCACCCCTCCGAGGTCGGGTCGTCGCTCGGTTCCGGCATGGGTGGTATGGTCTCGCTCTCCAAGATGTTCCGAGATCGTCGCGAGGAGAAGGACGTGCAAAAGGATATTTTGCAGGAAACGTACGTATTTTGTTTTTTGTAGTGCTGCGACGTCTCGAGTTTCAAACGCTGACCAGCTATACGAATTTGCATTCACAGCTTCATCAACACGGTCGCTGGATGGGTCAACTTGCTCTTGCTCTCGTCCTCGGGACCTATCAAGATCCCCGTCGGAGCTTGCGCCACTGCTCTTCAGTCCGTCGAGATTGCCATCGACACGATCTTGTCCGGCAAGGCCAAGGTCATGATCGCCGGTGGTTTCGACGACTTCTCCGAGGAAGGCTCGTTCGAGTTCGCCAACATGAAGGCGACGTCCAACACCTTGACCGAGTTTGCTGCCGGCCGAGAGCCGACCGAGATGTCGCGTCCCACGACGAGCACTCGATCCGGTTTCAGTAAGTTCTTCCGTCTGTCTGAGCGTGGTGTGCTTGAGCTGACCATTCGTTACGCCTCCCCCACCAACAGTGGAATCACAAGGTTGCGGTACGCAAGTCCTCATGTCGGCCAAGACCGCCATCGAGATGGGTGCCACCATCTACGGCATCGTCGCGTTCACATCCACTGCGACCGACAAGGCCGGCCGATCGATCCCTGCGCCGGGTCTCGGTGTCATGGGTACCGCTCGCCAAGTTCACTCCAAGTACCCCTCGCAGATCCTCGACATCGCTTACCGCAAGCGCCAGCTAGAGTTCCGTCGCAGGCAGATCTCGCAGTGGCTTGAGAACGAGACCGAGCTGCTCAAGATGGAGTTCGAGGGCAAGACTCTGGACGACGAGTACGTTGCTTCGCGCCTCGCCTCGATCGAGAGCGAAGCCAAGCGTCAAGAGTCCGAGGCCGTGTCGACCTTTGGTATGCTTGCCGGGAGCGACCCAACCATCTCGCCTTTGCGCCGTGCCTTGGCCGTGTGGGGCCTTACTATCGACGACGTTGGAGTCGCTTCGTTCCACGGTACTTCGACCGCGGCGAACGACAAGAACGAGTCGAACGCCTACAATGAGCAGTTCCGCCATCTCGGCCGTGCCGAGGGCAACGCTTGCCCCGTCATTGCGCAAAAGTGGCTCACCGGTGTAAGTTCAGATCAAACCTTGTGGAGTTACCAAGGAACGAAAACTTACTGTGATTCTCGATTCACAACACAGCATCCCAAGGGTGGTGCCGCTGCCTGGATGATGAACGGCCTCACGCAGGCGATCCAGACCGGTCTCATCCCTGGCAACCGCAACGCCGACAACATCGCCGAAGAGATGCGCAAGTTCGAGTACCTGCTCTACCCGTCCAAGTCGATCCAGACGATGGGCATCAAGGCCGGTCTGCTCACCTCGTTCGGTTTCGGACAAGTCGGTGGTCAAGCTCTATTGATCCACCCCGCGTACCTGCTCGGCTCGGTCGAGCCCGCCGCGTTCGATGCCTACGCCAAGTCCAACAACGTGCGCCGCCAAGCCGCGTACCGCAAGTTCAACGAGTTCTTCACCAAGGGCAACATGGTCCAGATCAAGGAGCACTCGCCCTTCTCGGCCGAGCTCGAGCAACCCGTCTTGCTCAACCCTCTCGCGCGTACGACGCCCGACGGCCACGGCTCGTTCGAGTTCCCCAAGCTGTTGCAGACGGAGGCTGCGTCGAACTCGGCTGAGAACGCCGCGATCGCGAGCAAGCTCGTTGCCGCCGCGACGAATAGCGTCCACGGTGTCGGAACGGACGTCGAGTTGATCTCGGCGATCAACATCGACAACGAGGGCTTCCTCAAGCGCAACTTCACCCAAGCCGAGATCGACTACTGCTCGTCGGCGGCCGATCCTCGGGCGAGCTACGCCGCTCGTTGGAGCGCCAAGGAGGCGACGTTCAAGTCGATGAAGGTCGAGTCCAAGGGTGCGGGAGCGTCCTTGATCGACATTGAGGTTGTGTCGTCGTCGACGGGTCCTTCGATCGCTCTGCACGGCGAGGCGGCTCGTATTGCCAAGGAGAAGGGCATCAACAAGTTCGAGCTGTCGCTTTCGCATTCGCAGGACGTCGCGATCAGTGTCGTCATTGCGTCGGCTTAGAGTTTTGGGGGAGTGTATAGCACTTGGAGTATGCCTATAGATTTTAGATTAACGTGATTGAAATCGGATTCATAATGGCCGTGTTTCCTCTCCGGGCCGTCTGGGGACAAGAAAATCAACGCTGCTTGAACTGACAGCGAGAGACGAGACCATTAGTCAAAGGGTGAAGCTCACCGACTCGGACCTGACAATTTTGATTTGGAATCTTTTATTTCTTTCATTTGATTTGATGGCGACCTGAACACGATCGCCTCGGTGTCTGGCGCTTGCTCTCAGGAGTACGGGCGCCGCACAGCCTCCAGGATCGAGGTCGCGCCGCGCCACTCAATGACGGTTAAATGACTCTCGAGGTGCGCGAGGGCGCGCGCTTACCCCACACTGCAACACTGCACACCGCGCGCGCTGCCTCTCTCTGTCTCTGTCCACACGTGTGCGATCGGTCGCACCGGCGTCCTGACTCTTGGAACTCTCCACCATCCACACTGACGTGACTGTGGCCATCTGACTCCGGCCTTTTCTACACATTGCTGTCAGCATGCCCAGACAACCTGCGGTGCCGTTCGTGCAGGTGGTTGCAGGCGACGTCGAGCGCTCCCCCACTGCGTCGTCGACGGCCGCCTCGGCTTCAACCCGACCGCAGCAGCCGTCGCACTCGCACTCGACTTCGACCTCGAGCGCAGCGACAGCAGCAAGCACCAGCAGTAGCAGCAGCAGCAGTAGCAGCAGCAGCAGCATCCCCAACATCAGCAACAGCACCAACACCGGCAACACGCTCTCGCCTGCGGACGCAGCTCGGCCCTCCCTCGCCTCGCAGCCGTTGCGCCGCTCGATCCTTGGCAAGCTCAACCTCAACCCGGCGAGCAAGCTCAAGAAGGCGATCCCGGCACCTCGCATCCCTTTCCGTGGCGCAGCACGTCGGCGTAATCAGCTCTACGAGCCTCTCGATGATACGCCCTTGGGATTGTTCGTCGTCAGAGTCCTCGCCGCAAGGGACATTGTCGCCAAGGACAGGAATGGCTTGTCGGACCCGTACCCGAGCTTGCGATACATGAACACGCGGGCAAGTCGGGTCCCCGAGATCCAATTCAGTAGGAATATTTTGTACTGACAGAGAACCTCTCATGCGTGTATCTTGACTCGTACAGGCCACCGGGCCGACCGTGCACAAGTCGCTGAACCCGATCTGGGGCAAAGGAGGCGATCACGTCCACATCGAAGGCATCGGGCGCGAAGCCAAGCTCGAAACCGTGCTCTACGAATGCAAAGCCCTCGCTCGTGAACGCGTTGAGATCGTGCTGTGGGATCGCGATCGCGTTGGGCGAGAGTACCTCGGCGAAGTCAGCCTCGGTATCGAAGATTGGTGGGGCTCGCCGCAGGGCTGGTTCGGCGGTCGACCCCCCGTCGCAATCGAGGATGAGAACAACAAGGTGGGTGGATGGTCTCCTATCAGCGTAGATCGTACATTCCGAGCTGAATTCTGGGTTGCACCATACCATCAGCCGGTCTGGCATCCACTGCGCTCGAGTCGCTCTCGTTCACACGTCTCGGGGTCTGTGCTGATCCAAGTCGGCTTCATGCCGGCTCCGTCATCGTCCCAAGTCGCCAATGCCCTCCGAATGGCCACGACGTCGACTGCGGCCTCAAACTTGGCCCGAAATCTGACCACGGTCGAGCAAGAGCGGATCTTGGACGTGTTGCAGCGCTGCAAGGAGGATCGTGATGCTGCGAGCAAGACCGATCGGCTGCTCCTTGCCTCGCCGACGGAGGGTGTCGGTACACAAATGATCTGGGATTCGGCTCCTCTGGGCATGGTCCCCGCGAACCTACACCACCTCCTTGGTCCTACCGAGGGTGGTGATGGCGATCAGGGTGCCGCTTCCGACACCGATACTGATTCCACAATGACCGATGCCACCGAAGGAACCGACTTCACGGACGCCGAGTACGAGGATGTCGACGCGGGAGTTGGCGACTCTTCCGAGGACGACGACCAACCGGTATTTACTGCGATCGAGGCCCCGACGGACTACTTTGGCATGGGCGCCACAGCTGGTGCACCCCTCACCAAGGTGCGGTCGCCCGAGTCAACGCTCGCTGCCGCCCCCGAGAGCAGTTCCAGCGTTGGCATGGACGAAGCCCCGACGCCGTCTTCGAGCAAATCCGGGCCATCCTCGTCGTCCGTTGGTGCATCGGCCCCGTCGTCCCGACCGTCGAGCAGGCGTGGCTTGAGCTTGCCCGGCTTCATCAAACGAATCGATTCAGCGATCTCGCAGCGAGTCCATCCCGACGGCCATGATTCGTCGACTGGGGGTCAAGGGGCCAGCGATGCGACGACCGATGCTGGCGATTCTACGAGCGAGGCTGCGGTAAAAAAGCGTAAACATTTTTCTCGTCGCAAGGCCAACACCAAAGACTCCATCACATCTTCGGGCACTAGCACGCCTGCACTCGTCGTTGCCGACGTGGACGGGCATCCCGCTGTGGTTGCACCTGGAGCCATCGGGGACAGCAAGACTCGGCAGGTACGACGTCTTCGCCGCCGCCGACGCGATACCAGCGAGGCGGGCCAAGTCCAAGGAGCAGAGTTGATAAAGAAGACTTCAGCGCTTGGTCGACGACGAACAAGGCGCGACTACACTTACGAGGAGAACGACGACATTTTTGGTCTCGTCCAGGTCGAGGTCAAGGGCGCCAAGGATCTGCCGCGCTACAAGAATCTGATCAAGTCGAGCTTCGATATGGATCCTTTCGTGGTGTGTTCGTTCGGTCGCAAGGTGTTCCGCACGCGCGTCATTCGTCACTCGCTCAACCCCGTGTGGGACGAACGACTGGCCTTCAACGTCCGCCAAACGGAGGTGCACTGGACAATCGCGTTCAGCGTCTATGACTGGGACAAGATGAGCTCGAATGACCATGTTGGCGATGTCGCTGTGCCCCTCGAGAACCTCTTGGGCTCTACGATCCAGCCTGACGAAAACGGCCTATTCCCTGCTCGGTCCGATGGAAGGCTGGCCAACGATGACTTCCGCGAGCACACGCTCAAGATCGAGGGCTCGAAAGACCATGGCGAGCGCGACTCCAATACCGGTCACCCGACACTGCAGATCCGAGCCAAGTTCACGCCGTACGCCGCGCTGCGTCAGCAGTTCTGGAGGCTATACCTCAAGAACTTTGACTCGAACGATTCGAACGCCTACTCTCACCTCGAGATCACCTCGATGCTGGACTCGCTCGGATCGACTTTGACCAAAGACACAATCGCGTCCTTTTTCACCCGATTCGATGTCGATCTTGATGGGGAGTTGTCGACGGATCAAGTGGTGCTTTGCTTGGAACAAGAGATGACTCGCCCTAAGGAGGAACGTAGGACGGTCGAGGAGGGTCCTGACTCGACCCCAAACACTCCTAGTTTGAGCCATGGATCAAGCAGTGCCAACCAACAAGCTGAAATCTCGCTCGCGTCGACCAAGGCTCCTGTAGTCCAGTCGAGTGATCCATCCTCGGGCATGCGGCCTGTAACGCCTGGAACCGAGATTGTCACGAACAAGGAGCTTGGCACCACCGTCAGAGCAACCCAAGGTGGAGAGGGCCGTTTAGGTATTTCGCGTCAAACCTCGACGGCATCGTCCGAGAGCTCGAGCCCAGCCCCCGGCGGAGCTTCGACTCCGATGTTGCGAAGCAACGATTACGCGACCACAAAAGACCGAGCCGTCGAGAGGGTCATCAACGTCCGTCAATGCCCCTTGTGCCATGCGCCTCGGATGAACTCCAAGGCCGAACTCGACATCATCACCCATTTGGGTATCTGCTCCTCAACCGACCCTCGGTCCGTCAATCGCATCGTCGTGGCCGAGTACGTGACGGCTCATCAAGCGCAACGCAAGTGGCTGTCCAAAGCGATTGCTAGGGCAACCCGTGGGGCTTACAAAATCGGCGCAGATTCGGCTAATATCATCGTGTTGGATCGTCAAACGGGGAATCTCATCGAGGAGAAGATCGCTATCTACGTTAGTGCGGAGGTGGTTGGCTCGGTCTCTCTGCAGTCCGCAGCCACTAAACGTGCAAATGCTCTTTTTCTCTAGGTGCGACTTGGGATGAGGTTGGCTTACCGTGGTTTAGGTGCCGGCGGTGGCATGGAAGGGGCCAGAAGTGAGTTGCGAGAACTCTTCAGTGCGGTTGGCGACTGACCTCGAGGCATGTCTTCGGTCACAGTCGCTCGCCTGCTCGACTCCATGTCCAAGAAGCAGGGCATCAAGTACGACTCTCCAGCCTCCGTCCGAGACATCCCTCCTTTCATCGACTTTCACAACCTCAACCTCGACGAGGTACGAGATCCCTTGTCGTCATTCAAGACCTTCAACGAATTCTTCTATCGCAAGCTCAAGCCCGAGGCGCGCGCCGTCGCGGACCCGGACGACCCAACGACCCTTGTGTCTCCGGCCGATGTGCGTTGTTATTAGTCCCTCAGCTAAAAAGAATTGCTACCCATAATACATAAAGCTAAGACGCAAAACAAACTCCGCACAGTGCCGAGCCATGTTTTTCCCCACAGTAAAAGCCGCCACCAAGATCTGGATCAAAGGGCGCGAGTTTTCCGTCGCTCGCTTGCTCGGTGAGCAACTTCAGCACAAGGCGCACGAGTTTGAAAATGCCAGCTTGGCCATCTTCCGACTCGCGCCTCAGGATTACCATCGATATCATTCGTGAGTCGGGGGGGCTAAACCTTTGGATAGATCGCAGATCGCGAGAGGGGTTTACTCATCTGGATTCGGCCAATCGATTCGCAGTCCTGTAGACGGTGTCATGGGACCTCAACACCTCGTTCCGGGGAAACTCTTCACCGTGAACCCTATGGCTATTCGTTCGGCGATCGATGTCTATGGCGAGAACAAACGCCTGGTCGGGACAGTCTTGTCGCGTAAGCTCAATGTTCTGCTCGGTGATTTGACAATCGTCAGCGTCAAAGTGGCTGACTTTGATGGCGATGCACGTGCAGCGGTCTTTGGCGAGGTCGTGACGGTGTGGATTGGAGCGATGCTCGTCGGATCGGTGAGATCGGGATGCACACTCCTGGAAGTTGCATCACAAGTCCTAATTCGAACTGTTTGGATGCCGAATAGATCGCAATGACCGCCACGGAAGGTCAGGAGGTGAAGCGAGGTGACGAGACGGGATAGTAAGCTGCACCTCGAGCACCTTGAGACGTCGCGTGAAGGAGAACCGAGGAGGACTGACGAGAAGAATTGGCGTTCGCTACAGCTTTGCCTTTGGTGGCAGCACGATCGTGTGTCTCTTCAACAACGTGCAGTTCGATGAAGATCTTGTGGCCAACTCGAACAACTCGGTGAGTCCTTTCCAATCCTACACGGCAAGAGGACAGGAGACTGAACCTGTGATACTAATCCTCGCTCATAGATCGAGACACTCGTCCGTATGGGTAGTCGTATCGGCAAGAAGGTCTGAACGCACTAGTATATCATCACGCGTCCGCATCCTCTTCGTTTCGCTCCTTTCACACATTCTCATATCGAATATAATAAACCCGCTGTCTTCCGCTGGTTGGGCCGGTGCTTGACAGCAATAGATTTCTCTGCTCTTGCAACACGTGTGTCATTCCATCATAGTTTATGAATTGCAAAAAGAAGAGACTATTACAAGAATGGCATGGCATGTCCGCAACGTTCAAGCGAAGCACATTTCTCACTACTTCTTGGCTCGGGGTTTGACTTCGTCGTCCTTTTCGATGAGAGGCGTAAGGTCAGGCTCGTTCGAACGCGCAAGACTATGAATTAGCTCGGTTTGACTTACTTTACAAGGATGCAAGAAGACCTTGTTGATAAAGTCGGGTCGGTTGCCCGTATGCCCTTGGGACCAATCATTCGCGACGGCGTAGGCGAAGATGCTGCCCGTCGAATTGAAGTCGGTCGCGACGATCGGGCCGCCTTTGAAATCGAATGCTGTTCAAGAAAGCATAGCGTCAGAGAGGGGGGGGGGGGGGGGGTTCCGAAGACAGGAGCCTCGCTTCCAGAGCGTTCAGGGGTTGCTCACACTTGAGCCGTGTCTTGGCGCTGTAATCCCATGAATGCCATGTCCCGTCCGATCCTGCGGTGGTGAACGTGCCCAAGGGGTGGAAGGAGATCGCATTGACCGCGTAGACGGTTTGTGATTTCGAGGGGGCGGGGTTGTCTTTGCGGTGGCACTGTTGTGGATGATTATTATCAGAGGTTTGAAGATTAGGGAAATTGGATGGAGGGATGACATACCTTGAAAGTGAAGTTGGCGGACTGCATCTTCTCGTCGAGATGTCTTTGGGATTTCTCGGGTGGATTTCTCGGGTCAGCTCGATGGGTCTAGCACAATTCAATAAAGTAAGCAGAACTCACTGGATGGCTACACGTCCTTCTATTGTTCCGATGGCATATCCGGACGCATCAGGGA
Organism: Microbotryum saponariae; assembly: GCA_900102585.1. Taxonomy (NCBI): domain Eukaryota; kingdom Fungi; phylum Basidiomycota; class Microbotryomycetes; order Microbotryales; family Microbotryaceae; genus Microbotryum; species Microbotryum saponariae. The sequence continues at coordinate 594,933 of FMWQ01000047.1, read as the reverse complement.
AGCACGAGACCTGTGGCATCGAGGAGGTTCAAATGTAAGCGTGACGCCCTGACCAGCGACGAGGGAAAATTTCTGAAACGGACTGCTCGAGTTTGCCATCGCAGCGGCGAGTCGAGCGTCTTGAAGACGGTGGTGGGGCTTTGCAGGTTGATGATTTGGATCTTGCGTTCGGCCGTTCCGACGACCATCAGGTTGCCTCGCACGTCCATGGCTAGGTGCACGAGGTGGGAGGCGTGAGCGGAGAATAAGTTGGTGCGACACGATCAACGCGCGGGTGCGACGATGAGTGAAGAGGAAAGGTTAGACCTACTGTAGCACCTCTCGGCCAGTTGTACCGTTCCGACGGGGTTGGGTGTCCTCAGGTCCCAGTACTTGATCGTTCGATCCCATGATCCAGTAGCTGATCTCCGATCCGAACTCGATTAGCTCAGCCCTCGCGCGGTCACGTCCACAGGAACGGCCCCGACGCCTGCTACACGCACCCAACAGTCCGTTGCCCTGATCGATCCACTTGACGATCCGTATAGGTTGTTCATGCTGCGCGACCTGGGTCGCCTGTCCCGTGTTGAGATCGAACAACTTGGCCTTGTTGTCGCCTCCACCGCTCAACACCTTGGTCCCATCCTTGCTCCATACAACCGACAACACGGGCGCGTCGTGATCGAATTCGGCCTTTCCTTGTGCTTGGCCTTGGGCATCGACTTCGTAGAGACGCACGTGGGACGACCATGATGCGACGGCGAGCAGATTCGCGACGGGCGACCAGGCCAGCGAAGAGGTCGAATCGGGAGGGAGGTTGCCGACTTCGACGTCCTTGGGCTCGGTGTTGAGCAGCGATGGCCGAGATACGGACGAGTTGGATCCGAAGAAGGCCATCGTGCGGGCCACCTCCTCTCTCCGGAGTACACTGTACGGATTGGAGGGAGGGCAGAGTTTCGGCGCGAGTAGGAGTCGAACGTCATTTTCTGGGCGAATTGCGCCAGATTGCGCCGCGCGCGCGCTCACGTGACCGCGGTTGGCCCCGTCCGAGTCCGAGTCCGCGATCGGCGACGACAGGTCATCATCATCCAGATCCAGTCTGCGCGGATCAGTCTTTCCTAATCGTTCCTTCTTGTCTTGGCCCTAGCGTACACGTGCGATACGACGCCGAGCTACACTCGAGATTGTCGTGGAGGGACTCAGCGAGCACTTGCCCGAAGCCCTTTTCCAGAATACTGGAAAAGGGGGCATGTCGGTCTCGATCGATTCGCTGTCAGCGACTATACATTACATACGACTCTTCAGGCGGCTAAGATATGATTGCCCGCTACGTTTTAAGTTTCAAGTCATAAATTCCAACTAGTCTTGTTCAAAGACAGAATCTAACAAACGCTAGATCCGCTGGACCACCATAGCATGTGCCATATATCATACACCCATATTGTATACGGGCCATTACCTCGCTGGGATTAGGACTGATGCCCCCAGTTCTCAGGGCGTACATCAGTTTTCCCTCCTCCTCCTCAGCACCCGGCTCCTGAGGGTAGATGGGGCAAGTTTGCCACCATCGCCTCCACCAGTGAGGTATGCTACTCCATATTCTTTTGGAATGTCCACCACTTTCGCATTCGGCCGCCCCATATTCGCCCAGCCCCTTTAATGAGCTCATGATGCCATGCTCGGTCCAGCCGCGTCCGCGATCGCTCGTCTAGAATCCAGTAGATGTCCGGTTTTGGTATCATTGGCATCGCCACCACGAATGTGCCCTCACCAGTTTGGCGGCGATAGCTCCTGTATCTGCAGGTCAGTCCATCCTTGTTGCCGCGCCTCGAGTTCGCTTCGCGTAGCCCGATACAGGTCCTGACCAATTCTGTCGCGAAGTTCTTGTCCCGATGGGCACTCTCCATAAGCGTGTTTCTCTGTTTCTTACTCTGCTCCACATGTCACACACCCAGGGGAGGTCCCCAGTCTCTCCGAGCATCGCGAAGCAGTGGGCCCGGGCAGCACATGGGCCCGGATTTCCAACGTAGCCGGAAAAAGGGACTCCTGACGAACCTCGATCGCCGAGTTAGCGCGAGTACATCAACTCAGGAAACCTGCGAGGTTTTTGATTAGATTGCCGACTGACGAGAGTGGCGACGTTTGAGTCGATGATTTCTCGGAGATGGAAGACATAGACAGCTCTCAAAATTAGAGGGTGCGTATCAACCTAATCCGGGGCGGTCTGCAAAAGGCGACCGCTGCAAAGAGAGGAGACCCTGTCATCAACCAGGCCCACAAAAGCGGCCGGTGAACCCCTCGCAAGAGCTCGAGCAGTCACGCGATCGGCATCGACGCTTCAAGTCTCGGTCACATCACGTTGTATTCGACTTTGAGGTCCCGCTAACTCCGAAGATCGATCTCGCTATCTTCGGGGTCGCCGGTACCTGATCATAGCGAATCGACGGAAATCTTGATTTCGACGAGAAACACCATGAGGTCTCGTTTAGTAACCGTAAACGCCCCTGAATTTTCTGGGAAACTTGGGGAGGGGAGCCTTTTGATCTGATCTTGATTTGCCGCCCGCCTTGGATGATAAATGCGGTGCGGGAGCGAGCCAGGAGCTCACATCAGGTTCGGGGAGCAAAAATGGCCCCCGAGCGAGGACCGAGCTTGCACGCGCGGAGTGGACCTGCGCCGTGGGCTTTGCCAGCTGCAGGGCTTGCCCCACTTGTTTGGAAAACGGACGAGCTGCCGGGCCAGAGCCTGTGCTCTCTCTCCCCTACAGCAGCTGTCACTTCTCCGCGTCGACGGGCAACGGCTTGATCGAGACCTGCCGTCGGCTGGACCCGGAGCTGACCATCGACCGTCAACGGCCAGCGTAACTTGAGTCTTGAGCTGGGTCGTTCCATCCAAAGAGCTAGTAGGAATCCAGTCTTGCGCGCGCGAGACGTCATGGCCGATACCAAACGCGCATCGACGAGTGACAAGGGTGCGAAGCGGCGTAGGATCACGAGGGCGTGCGATCAGTGCCATGCCCGAAGCATCAAGGCGAGTCGTCCGTTCTCGTTATCGTTCGTGCTCCGTAGGGCTGGCTACCCGGGCTCCTGCTCAACGCTCAATGCTCGAAGAAACTATCTCTGTCGCGAGTCGTGCGCCGACCCTCGCCGCCCCCGCCAGAGACACTTTATGTGGCCCTGACCTCAAGCCCGATTTGGGGCTTCAGCCCACCCACTCACAGCCCTTCACGGGAGCTGACCCATCTCTTCCCCGCACAGTGTGTTCAAAACGAAAACGGGCAATGTAATGCGTGCGAGACCACCCACAAGAGCTGCACCTACGACCGACCAAAGTTGACCCGCGGCGTACGTCGCCAAGCCAGAGAGGACATGCAGCCTGGTCCGCTTCGGATCAATCTATGCCGGCGCTTAGAACTGACCCCCACTTCGCTTCCTCGGGATCGCGTTTTCCCCACTTTCCAGCCGACACCCAAGTGTAATGATCCCGGACGGTCACCCGCCAGCTCTTTTGGCGAGAGCCCTTCCTCGATCAATAATATCTCGACGTCGAGCTCGAACCCACATCCGAGACAGGCGCCGACGAAGCAGCCGTCGTCGGGGGCAGCAGCAGCAGCGGCCGAAAACGGCGTCGCCGCGACCGCTTCTGCGTCCAATGCCTCCACCTCGGCACCACCTCCAGCTACCTCCTCCTTGCCTGCATCCACGTCTTGGCAGCCACCCGAGGTCGCTCACAGCGGTTCGATCCCTCTCCTGTGCGAGTACTACTACCAGACCATATACCCGTGCACCCCCTTGTTCCACTGGCCGACGTTCGTCCCTCGAATCCGGTCTCAGGAGTACCTCACCAACCGACCTCTTTGTGCCACCGTACTCAGCTTGTGTGCCGTTGCCTCCGCTCGGTGGCGAGAGTGCGGGCCTTCGACCATCTTCGTACCCCCTCCCGAGTGGTCGCATCTCAATCGACCGCCGCCGGACGTGCCCGAAGAATTCTTGGACGCGGCTCGACGAACGATCCACATCGGCCCCATCTCGGGTCAACGCCATGCCTTTGACGATATTCGAGCATCGGGGTTGCTCACCATCGCTGCCGTTCAATTCGGTCTGTTCGACGAACTTGCGTATTGGATGGGCGTCTACTTTGCCATGGCGGGGCAGAACAACTTGCATTCGGAGCAGATGTGGCCCAACGATCTGTCTGTCGTCGAGCGCGACGAGATGAGACACCTCGTTTGGCTCATTTACCAACACGACGTCTATACCTCCGTCGTTGTGGGGGGACCGATCCTGCATCGAGAGGTCCAGGTCGATGTATCATACCCGACCGAGATGCCCGACGCACCTTCGTCGTATTGGATCGAAGGCTGGAACAAGACCTCGGACGTCTATCGCCTCCTCGAACACGCCTGCAACGCGTACCGCAACGTGTCCCACGCTTCGGCTCTGACCCGGCCTCTTCTCGTCAGCCCGAACCAAGGACATGCTTCGACACTGTTGACAGGGGCTATCGAAGCGTTGCGCAAGTCGCTACCGCGGTGGTGTACCCAGTTCCGTCCCGTTCCCCCCGGTCAAGAGATCCAACTCCATCGCCTCAATTTCACGGCTCTCAATCTTCTTCTGACATTTCAAAATGCGAGCATCATATCGCTGTGCGCGAGGAATGGGTTCACGACTGAGGAAGGTGTCGCGGTTGCATTGCAGCTGGTCAAATCGTTGGATCAAGTCCCTGCGGAATACCTACAGGCAATGAACATGCCCTTGGTCGGTCCAGCATCTTCCCCGCGAGATACAAACCTCACGTTCTTTAAAGCTGACATTCACTTACGATCGTTCCCCACCCGTCCTCCACAGTTCTACCAACTGATCGGCGTCGGCATCGTCCTGCAAAGCGGAGCCGCCCCCGCCGTGACCTCTCAATCGACGCTCATCTCCGTCCAATCGATCCTGCGTGACATGTCCCGTATCATCAAGCTTCTCGCCGCGAACGGCGGCACCCAATCGAACCTGATCATGAACGCCGCCTTGGTCCTCGACAAACACGTCGCCGATCTGGACCTCCTCATCCGGCCTAGTAGCGTCAGTGCGGATGCGAGTGCGTTGTTGGGCTTGCCGGCGCATTTGTTCGAGTGGCCGGCGAATATGCCCCAATTCGAAACGCTGTTCCCGGATTTGACGATGGGGTCGTTATTGGGTTCTTGAGAGAAGTTTTAGTTGCTCGCGTTTGCAATGTGTTTTATACCCATGTGAAAACGTTGTTGAGTTCTTGAGAAGTAGTTGTTGAGTTCTTGAGAAGTAGTTGGTGGCTTGATTACAATGTGCTTTTATACCCATGTGAAAACGTAGTTCTGGTACCTTCGAGGTTTCGTGTGCTTCGCAAGCCTTTTCTCACGAGACCGCAAGCTTCTTTTACTGGTTTGCGCACTTTCCATTGCACCCAACTCCAAGAAAAGAAATCGACAAACTCCCTTTTCGCCTTGGCTCCCATTCCATCCCCTATTTCGGGATCGCCCACTCGGTCCTCCTCGCGATCAAAGTCAGCACGAACACCGTCAACATCACCATCGCGACGCTCAAAGGTTTCTGCAAGAGATCCCTGTACAAGGGTAACGTATATTCGACGAAGATGGGCGAACTGTGACGGTCCGAACAGGAGCGTTTGTACAGTCTCACGGTCGGTCGGCCCGTGGAGTCGAGGTAGCCTTTTGAGAGGGCGTCGATGGTGAGCGAGTCGACGGGGAAGGGTGGGGTGACTTTGATGTCACTGTCGAGTTCGAAGGAACGGGGATGTAAAATTAGGTGGAAGTTGGAACACCGAACGTTAATAAAAGGGCTCGGAGTACTCACGAAGCGCCTTCGGGTAAACGAATCTCGACCGTCACATCATCCATGGCGACGTCCTTGAGAGGGGTGACGAAAGGCACCGCGAGCAAGAAGGTCCTCTTCCCATCGTTCCTCTTCAAAGCCTTGACCGAATCACTCAAAGGAACATCGAACCCAATCGTGAACGAATAGTTCCAACCTCCTTGAAGCGGGTACCTAGGCTTGAGTTCCAACAGAGCCGGGGCCGGAGCCTTTCCTTTACTCTTCTGCGTCAAAGTCAAGGGAGGGGAAGGGCGGAAGTTGGAGGTGGAAACGTTGCCGACGAGGTCGTAGTAGTAGGCGTTGGTGGCTCCCGCGGGGAGTTGGATCGAGAGGTCGGTGATGGAGTTGGTCTTGGCGCGGTTTTGCATCATCAGACGCTGGTGCTCGAGGCGCGAGAAGTGGCCTTGGAGTCTGTGGACGGGGGAATGAGGATCAACGCGGTCCAGAGTTCACACAGTCTTCGCAACAAGGACTTACTTTGGTCCGGGGTTGTACAGGTCAATGTTGTCTTGGAAGCTGGCCTTGGCGCCCCAGTGACTAACTTCGACGATGCGTTCCAATTTCCTGACGCTCGGGATCGCTTCGGACAGCTGGTACACGACCGAGGCGATCTGCGGTGCACTACTAGGGACGACGATATCGTTCGGCGCACCCTTGCTCGTGAACGTAACGGTCGCTCCGCCCTGAGGATGCGATTCGTCAAACAAAGGTGGGGTCTTGACTTCGTTGATGCGAGGAGTGGGGCACACGACCTTGATCTTGATCGATTCGAGCGCTGTCACATCCGCGGGGTCGAGGCCGGCGAGCAGGTGCGAGATGTCGGAGGACCATTGCATACGCACACCCTCGGTGACTTGGGGACGGCTTTCCTCGAAGGGTTTGTTCAGGTGCGCGGTCACGGTCTCGAGGGTGACGACCGTCTGCGCGGACTCGTCGGTTGGCTTGGGTACGGTGATGGCGTAGAAGGTCAGGCCTCTGTTGGATGGAGGAGTACGGGCAGAGAGAAACCAGGCTCCGGGGTCAGTCCCCGGGAGCAATCGATTGGTCGAGGCCACCTTTGGGCGCTACGTAGCCCCACTTGGGCGAGGAGCCAGAGCACAGCTGATGTTTGCCGCGGGCACTCGGGGTCCCTCCAGTCGCCCGAATACTATGTTTCCAAAGCTGTCGATTCTTGGGGAGGATGTCGATGTCGACCCTGGCTCGACTGCCGAGGCCCCCGCGCAAGAGCTTGAGCTTGGGCTGACCGCGAGCTCGCATGCTCGCTTGCTCGCATGCTCCGCAGTATGCCTATTCGATCCTGAGCAAAGAACATCGAGCGGCCTGACCACGGGTACTCACTCTTGGCCAACACTGCTCTTGACCTCCTCGACGTCGAGCAACGCCTTCTGCTTGTGCGGGCCCCTACCGATCCTCGCCTCGACAAAGCCCGGCCGGCCCTCGACCCCGACAGTCCAATGCGAATCCTTCTCGTGCGAGCCCCCACTGTCGGCGTGGGGTTGATAGTTGAGTGTGTAGGAGGTGAACGTCGTCGTGAGCGATCCGCCGAGGTTGACGGTCGAGACGATCGACGAGGCGTGGAAGGGCGAGGCGGACACGTAGGACGAGCTCAGACCGACGACCGAGGCGATTGTCGACGACAGCAGCACCTCGACGCTCGTCCACATCGGTCGTCGTGCGGAGAGGACGACGCGCATCCTGGACAAGTTGTGGCGGGCTACGCTGGGGGCGCGGTGAGGTGAGAAGGTGCGAGGCCGGGTGGGGCGTGTACACTGTACGGTCGTCGTTGTGGGGGCTCGGGTCAAGCTGGAAATGGCGCGGGCCGGCCGTCTCGAATCGTCTCCGCCTTGCGCTCTCGGACCCACTCAGGCCCTGCCACGGGGTAGGCCACGCGCTTTCGGTCGGCGCCAACCAAATCATTCATACTCGGAATGTGTTCCCTTCAAGCCGATCATCCCCGCCTCACTGCGCCCACTAAAAGTGGCACCAAACGCCGCTACTTCGGCCTTCTCCAACGCCTCGAAGAATTTTCATCCCCAAGTGCGCAGCGTGCCCTTGTCCATCTGCCCAGTCTCATGGAAGCGCTCGCGCAAGGAAACAGAGGTGTTGGGAAGCACCCAGTGTCCATCGGTCATTTTCACCGTTCTCCATGAGGTGCGAGTCGGGCTCGTTCTCCCGCTTCGCGCACGCTGGATGATTGTGATCCGGTTTTTCGGGCGCTTCCGACTCTACACAATTTGAGGTCAGGGATGGTAGAGTCTCAGAGATGAGCCTTGCCACCCAGACAGTGGTACCTAGCACTCTTTAGAACAGCGCGAAGAGCCTCGAGTCCATAGCGCCTCGGCTGGATCAAGCCACTACCGCTGGGCTCATACCCCTGTCTCTTGCGAAGCCGCGAGCGTGCACGCAGCTGGGTCTCCAATCTATGCATCTCGTTTTGCCTCGATTGTATACCAAATTCTAGCCTAATTCGCGGGTACGAATCCACAACCTTCAAACTCCTTGGTTGCCGTCTCTATGATCTTCTTCAAAGTCGCCGCAAAACGCCGATACTCGCACACCGTTCCTCCGTACGTGAGCGCATCCTATACCGTACGCAAGACAAGAAAGCGAGTCAGCGATCGGTCTACCACGCGCTTCAATCCTTGACGATGAGGCGGAGGATTACTGACTTTGGTGCACAGTTTACTGAGATCCATTCGCTTATCATTCACCAGGATCCTTACGGTGTCATGCCGGAGCCAAGACATGTGTTCCCAGATAGGCGAATGAACTTGCTCAATCACCAATCTCCCCGCGAAGGGCACCATCTTGCTCGCGACAAACGTGCGCATCGGGCATGGCAGTGTCGTACTCAATGCCGAATCCTGGAAAAAGCCCAATAGTGTGAGGACCGCGAGCAGCTGATCGTCGTGGGTGAAGTCGGCGTGCATGAACTTGGCTCGGAGCGGGAACGTTTTCGGATTCGAGTCGACGGTGTGGTTGACTTGAGTCCGGTCTGCGTTGACATCGTCCCGATCGTTTTCCAGGCGCGCCAACACCTCGCTGAGATAGCCCACGGCTTGCGATCGAGCGAGTCGGGCACCGTACGAGTGCTCGTAGTACTTGTCCAGGTCGGCATCGTATTCGATGTACTGCAGCTCTGATCGGCGGAACAATCCGCAGAAGGGAGAAGTGGCGTTGATCGCGAGGGACTCGAAAGCGCACATGTAAGAGAAGTGGACGATATCCTGCGCAAAACAAAATATTGTGAGCAAATCCCGGGATCCATCACTGAAGACTAGCTGGTTTGAACATCTCACAAGACTATCGAGTCCAAAGTCCTCGTCCCTCTGTAGCCTCTCAATGATAGCAGGCGTCCACACGGCTCTCCATTCTTCCTGCGCCGAAGGGAGGGAGCTGACGAGATTGGGGCAGTTGTCAAACAACGTATTGTTGCTGCCTTTGGTTTCGGGGAACGTGACCGAACCCGAGACACCATACCCAGCCTCACTCATGAAACCCTTCAACCACTGTTCTGACGATTCTTTGACCCTGGCTGATGCCTAAGGTGAAACAATATAAGTCTGAGTGACCGTACGGAGCCATTTAGGATGAAAAGCCGACGTTTAAACTCACCGAAGATCGAATAAAGGGTTCGCAGTCGTCGTCCTTCTTGCAGCCGTACCTAGTCGAGGCCAAGACACCAGCAGCATAAGATCTTCACGATCCGAGGCCAATTACACAATCGGCGAGTGGTCAGTGTTACTGCGTCCCACTCTTACTAGGGCCAGCAAGACTCACTCGGCCCTTCCATACGGCATCAAAGCTCCCTCACTGCCGAGAGTATAGGTGTAGTTGGACAGGAACTCCATCTCCTTTAGACTGTACTTGGGTCGACCAGCGACTTTTCTGACCGAGGCCTGCATCGCTGCCGATAATTTCGAAGTGGGGTCGCTCGCTCCATTGCTTTGCAGTATATTGACCTGTACACGCATCATCGAAGTCTTCAGACTCTGTGCAACTATGGAGAAGCGGCTGCGGGATCACCAATCTTACCTGGAGGATCTTACCCACCCACTCAGGGGAGCCCGAACCGTATGTTGCGCTCGGTTGATATGGCGAGCTGGGGGACGATCAAAATGTGAAAGGGGAAAATTCAGACTTCCATCCATCACCGAGTTAAGTTACCTCGAAAGGGGCTCACTATTGCCCAAAATGCGTCAAACCATTCAAGTAGGAAGTCGAAGCTGCTCCTTGGGCTTGGGCTGCGCATAGAATCAGGGCGGCAACGATCGCCCTCGTGGGAGGGCCGGCGGTGTTCAAACGGTGCGGATTGGGATGCGATATCGGATCCGTCGACGTCCTCTCCGCACGGTGTTGGGTAAGCCTTCGTCGTGTCATGACACCAGCGGACTCAGGAGCAGGTAGCAGGAGGAGAAGAGGAAAGGCGGAAGCAGCCAACAAGTGACCACAGGTACACACCTTCCCTGAGCTTCTCAACTTATACTATTGATCCGAGGGGATGATCGGCGATCGCGCCGGCGGCCACGTTCTCCGAGATGCGGTGCCGCTCCGCGCCGGCTCAATCAGCGAGTCATCGCGCATCCAACTCACAGGCGCGGACTGCTAAGAAAAAGACTGACTAATGTGCGATGCTACTATATTCTAAAGCGTCTGATCGTATTCGGATCGTTGCCGTCGGGTGGAACCGTTTAAAGGTACCGACGCGCTCGGTTTCCGAGTCGCGAATTCGGAGGTGGCGCACCGTGGGAGGCCAAGAATCCCAAAGAGGCAAGGGGCTGCGCAGAGTCGCCACGCGCGCGCCCGATGATCTTCTCCCTGGTTCGCCCCTAGAGCATGAGTGTTGAGCCTGGTGCACCGCTTCACTAACAAAAAGGTGATTGGATCTCACAAAGTGTATCAAATTTCATGAACCAGTAGGCAGCTCTTTCACCAGCCGCCGGGGGAAGCCCACGCGTAGTGGTTGAATGCCCTCATCTAAGCCCCTGTTCAGAATATTCAGAGAACTCGAGCTAAGTGGGCAATAGGACCCCTCTTTTTCACTGGGAAAACGAAGATTTCTTTTTCGAACTGAAGAACCATATGCATACAAACTGTCTCAAACATCTACCCCTGTGACGCAATAATCGGTACTCCTGGTCTTGATTGCCGAAGTCAGCATCTTTTGAATTCTTCAGCCGCAGTGTTGGCCAGGCCCTCCATGACGGAAACGAACTGCCACATGCTGCAATACGTTCCCTTCTCGAAGACGTTCGACTGCATCGTCGGGTAGATGATACGAGTGTGCGTCAGTACCATGCTCTTCAGAAATCGAGTGATGTAGGTTGCCCTCGACGACACCCATGTAAGACACGAAAACTCACCTTCCCGCACAGCTTCTCAAGATTCATCACTTGGTCGTTGACCAAGATCCTTACATACTTATCCGACATGATCTGACTCCAGCCTTCGACGAAGATGCCTTGTATGCGTTCGACGACCAAACGGCCCGAGAAAGGGACCATTTTGCTCGCGACGAAGGTGCGCATCGGACACGGAAGCGTCGTGCTCAGCGGTCCATCCTCGAAGAAACCCAACAGAGTCAGAACAGCAAGAAGCTGGTCGTCGTGGGTAAAATCGGCGTACATCATCGAGTCGTGGCGCAAGGGGAACAGGTCGGCGTTTGAATCGATGGTATGATTGACCTGTGTCGTGTCCTGCTCGACGTACGATCGATCCCGGGTCAAGCGTGAGAGCAACTCGCGTACCCATCCCACACCTTGCGATCCAGCGAGATTGGTACCATATGAATGCTCGTAGTACTTGTCGAGATCGCCATCGTATTCGATATATTGATGCTCCCACGTACGGAAGAGGTTGCAAAAGGGAGAGATGCCACCGTTCGCCAGAGACTCGAAGGCACAAAGATACCCAAAGTGGACGATATCCTGGTAAAGAGACGAAATGGTGTGTGCTCAAGTTAGCCGTAGCCATTGAACTTCAGGGCGAAGGAGCCCCTATCGGGCGGTGCGCTCCCCGATGAGGATCAGAGCCTCGACTCACTAGGTCAGTCAATCCGAAGTTCTCCGAAACTTGCAACCTTTGAATGATTGCCGGTGTCCACACTTTCCTCCATTGTTCTTGCGCCGACGGGACCGAGCTGACCAGATTTGAACAGGTGTCGAGCAGCGTGTTCTTGCTGTCCTTGGCTTCCGAGATGACGTGGATGCCGAGTTTGCCCGCTTCGTCGTCGGCGTCGCGTTCGTACCCTGCAAGCCATTGTTTGGCAGACTCGACCACCCTGGGAGAATTCTATCGAGAACGATTACCGAGGTGAGCCCTGAACTGAGCCATGGCGGTATCAGTACAACAATGGACGCTTCACACAACGTACCGAAGCTCTGATGAAGGGCCAGCAAGGCCATTCACCCAATTTACTTTCGCCGCAATCATACCGTTTTGAGGTCGAATATCCCGCCTCGTTGGATCTGCACACCAAAGAATTGGTCGGAAGATGAAGTCAGCTGAACGCCGTCGGAGAAAATTATTGGTGTTCAACGTTGCAGCGTCCATTGCGGTCAAGGAGGTCATGCGAAATCCTAGGCCCCGTCCGCGCAAGGCTCAGTTTTTCATTCCCGTACTCACTGTGTTTTCCCAAAAGGCATGATAGCTCCGTCACTACCCAATTTATAGGTATAGTTGCCAAGAAAACGCATTTCCGGGACGGTGTAGTTCGCTCGTCCCGCGACTTTCTTGACGGAGGCGTGCATCGCCGCTGATAGGCTCGCCGTCGGGTCACTTGCTCCGTTCGTTTGGAGGATATACACCTGGGTTATGAGTCGAGAGAGAGGCAAGCCGGATATAGGATTAGATCTGAAGTCACAGAAGAAATTATACTTGACTGGGATGCTCAAGTTCTCTCACGCACCCCTGTGATGTCCACGGTCTTGCCCGTCTTCTTCCATCCCTCAAGCGAGTGAAAAGGGGAGCTGCAATCGACCAATGTCGCTCATCAGGACCAATCACCAAAGCCAGCGTCATCGAAGAGTTTTACGACCACTACGTACTACTGTGCCATGTATTCCAAGCCGTACCAGTACGGTTTGAGAGCAGCGGCAGCGTTGACGCCCGTGACGGTGCAGAGACCGCCCAGAATAGCCAGGCCAATCGCTGCGGCAGGCGCCCTCCTGGGTCGCCGAGTCTTACGGTCGAAAAAGAGCATCTTGTGGACGATGTGGGTGTCTGAAGCAGCCGAAGAGAAGGAATAGAACCAACCTGTCGCCCTCGCCAAGACAGGACACTCACAACAACGGACCCGACTTCTTCCTAACCGCCATCAAAGTCGAAGTCGGAAGTTCTTTCATTCTCCCGACGGACTCGCATCCCATGCCGATTCGGGCATCATCGATCATCGATCATCGGAAGCGGGGGCGATCGCGCACGCGCCACGCTCGACGAAAAGGGCTCATAGCCCCGATGAGGGGTACCGCCTCACCTTGTTTCTTGGCTTTTGGGGTGGCGTTGCGGTTACTTGAAAGGATGCTGTGTTGTTGAATGTGTAAGGAAATGCCGGGTTTTACCGAGTTGCGATACCCGCATGGACAAGATTTAGGCGACGAAGCCGAAGCCGAACCGGGGATTTTTCGTGGTTTTTTCGCCGTGGCTTGATTTGGCACTGGCTCCGCGCCGAGCCCGATGCATCACGTGCCCGGCCACGATATTCGAGAGCCCCTGTGTTGGCGAAGACTCATGCTTTCTAGACCTTCCTGAAGCGGTCTCTCCTACAAGAACCACTCTCATCCTTCAACCCGAAATCGTATGGCCAGTCACACCTCAATTCCACCCCTCACCTCTACCTAAGCCTCCACCACCACCGCCAACGGTTCCTTGAACCTCGTTTCCAAACCCGTCGCCAAATCCACCATCCTCAACTCGTTCAACCGATGCGCTCCCGGACGAATCGCCAAGAACCTCAACGTCACACTCGCACAAGACCTAGGCAACAACGGCCCGATCCTCACATCATTCTCCAACGCGACCAAACTCGCCACCGGGGTTTTGGTCCTCCCCCCTCTTCGAGCTTGCGCGGCTTGAAGGGCCGTTGTGGTGGGCGTATTCGGGTTGTCGAACCAGGCTTTTTTGGAGGCGTCGTCCGCTTCGGAAGCGGCCGGTACTCCAACGGTGAACCGTTTGACTTGGTCGCTGCGGTTGACGACGAAGACTTCGACGAGGAAGACGTCCAAGAGGCCGACACGGGGAGCTCGATAGTGGGGACCGTCGATCGTGTCGGGAGTTGGGGAGGATGTCGAATCGGGATTGGGACTGGAGGTATCTTGGAATTGAGGTGATCCACCCGAGGGTGAAGGGGATGTTAAAGGTGAAGGGAACTTGAAGGTTGTTCGACGTCCCGTCGCCGAGGGCATGGACGCAACCTCATCATCGAGATCCTGATCGACCGTATTCCGATCATCTTGATTCGTGACCGCACCTTGACTCGGTTTCTTGATCGCTCTCAACGGTAGCAGCGTGACCGAGACCAGTATCTGCCCATGATCAATCGTCGTCGTCGTGAAACCCCTCCTCGGCGCCACGTTCGTCGACGTCAACGTCGAAGCGCCAACCCCGTTCTCTCCACCGGCCGTCCCTCCAACCCCCGTCAAGGAAGTCGGGAAACTCGCCCTCCAACCCGGCGGTGGCGTCTCCCCCCTATTCGTAGGATTGAACGGACTCCTGGGTCGATTCGCGAACGCGTTCGTCATCGGTGATCCACCACCAGGTGGTAAAGAGAAGTACCTCTTGGCCAACGAATCCTGTTTCTGGGGTACGGAAGGTAAAGCTCTATTGATCTGCATCGAGCTCCTCGGTGAATCGGTCATCGACATCGACTGATGTTGCTGATGGTGATGATGCGCTCCATTCCTCGCCAACACAGGCGACCGAGCCGCCATCGCCGCCAGCGAAGCCATCGTATATTTTTTACTCCCGGCAATAGTCTCAGCCTCCATCGGGGCTACCTGCGTTGAATTGCGTAGATTCTTCTTCCCTTCTTTATTGTCGATCAAGGATTGTCGAGCTGCGCGTGCGGTAGCGGCTGCTAAGGCCGGAGGGAGCGCGAAAGGGTTCACGCGTTCGCGATGCTCAAAAATCGCTTTCCGAGGTGGGGCACGATAAGCGAAGGAGGATATGTCCAGTGTCGTGTTCCATCTAGAAGCGAAAGGTGCAGTAGCCGAGACGTAGTCCTCGGTTGTCGAATCGGGTCGAGGAGCCTCGTCCTCGATGGTGTACCCCTTCGACTTGTTCCTCGAAGCCTGTACAGGTCTCCCCCTCACCACGATCGTCACATTCCTCAACGTCGCCGCCGTGCCAACCCTCACAGCTTCTCTCGTATCCCCTTCCCTTGTCCGTTCGACCTCACCTCCCTCACCTTCCCCTACCCCAGCTCCGAACCTTGACGCGAACCTCTGACTCGGACTCGTAGCCACTACGACAGGTATAGGAGGCGGCAACACCTGGGCGGGAAGCGTTCTAACGAAACCTACGTCCACGTCTTGCGCTGCGTCGGGAGCGACGGTGATGGCGTAAAGAAAGTTGTGTTGTTCGTTCGAGCCTATGATGAACGGGAAAACTCGGTCGTCCTCTTGTCCGATCGGTTTTACCAACACATCACTCCTCATCAAGCCTTTACCCATCCCGATCCCGAGATCCAGCCCATTCCCCTTCCCGCTAGTAGTGATCGCACTAGACGTCGAACCGGCAATCTCCACTTGAACACTGAGGATTTCGAACCCTTCCTCTTTCGAGTCCAAAGCCGGATCATGCGGTGTGGCTCCCGTGCCTTCGACTTCGACGCACATCACCAATCCTCTTTGCTCATTCGGGTCATCCGAGCCCCTACTCGAAATACCACCACCTCCGACAAAGCGTTTCGGGACCGATTCGCCCGCCGAGGAAGGATTGAGACTTGTCGGAGGAGCAATGTGTATTGGACATGGTACAGCTCTCATCCTTACGATGATCGGCGATCGAACGGGTAGAACCCTCTGTACGGCCCTCCGAATCGAGGGGTGTAGAACCCCATCCGTCAAACCCATATTCGGCGCATCAACGAGCGTCAAAGCTCGAGAAGGGCGTCGGGAAGTCGTCGGTCCTAATACGGGGGAAGAGAAAGGCTGGGGTAGTCGAGATGCGGGTAGGTGTAGAGGTGCTTCGTTGCCGTTGGGGAAGGAGGAGGACAGGCCTTCGAGTAGGTTGACGTCTGTGAATGAAAGGTGGGGGGCTCAGTCATCTGCAAGGTTCCATCATTGCTGGTCCGGACCCAAGCTCCGCGCACCTTCAAAGCTCTCGACGAGATATTCATCCGGGTCGTACGTCTCCTCTCCATCGAGGTGTTCAACACCACCTGCAGCTGCGCCTTGCCGCCCCAATTTCCTCATCATCTCCCCCAAGCCGGGATCATCCCTGAAGGCGACGTTGAGGGTCAGACATAGCCTCGGTGCGACGAGGCGTGATCGTACGTAGGCTGCACAAAGCATGAAGTATGGTCAGTTCCGAGTAAAGTCGCAATTGAGTTTCCGGGAGAACTGACCGACGTCGCCCCTAAACTCCCAAACCCCCATCCACGGTCCGTCCCCTTGCTCTCCACCCAGTCTGCCCACCCAAACCCTGCCACCGGACTGCTTCCTCTTCCCCTTGGCCTCCCTGACCCCGAATCGTTCCCGCTCGTGCTCACTCTGATCGCCGCCCGTATCGAACGTGCAGCTCCAAAGCGGCACGCTCTCGACCTCTTTGACGTAGCCCAAATCCTTCTCCCTCTTGGTCGGCAACGGACTCGGTGTCAGGGGAACTTTGGGCCCTCCCAGCATGGAGAGACTGGCCGTTTGGAGCGAAGGGATCGAGGTGGTTGGACTTTGTCCGATGCCGAGACCTATGGAGGTCGAGTTGGCAGGGGAAGCGGATGGGTGCAAGTGGGGTCGGTGAGGATCGTCGTCCTCGTCGTCTTTGGGATCTTGGACCGTTGTTTCGGGCCGGAGGGAAGGCCTTGGTTGAGTTCTCGAGGTGGAAGAAGCGTTCGTAGTAGTAGGTGGATCGCAGCCTTCTACGAAAGAGGCGTCGGCGGTGAGGAGGAGATGAGGGGCCAAAGTAAGATGGCCGGAGGGGCTCGAGGTGGAGGTGCAAGGGAGGAAGAAGGCCGCTGCTTGAGCTCTGTCCAAGACCGGTTGACGAGGCAGTTTGATGACGAGGTAAAAGGGAAGCGATTCATCTGACGAGTGAACACGGGTATCAGCTCCAGCAGGGACAAACCACCCGCTCCGAGCCGGAGCGCTTCTTCCCTCGACCGCCGACGGCCGACTGCGCCTGCCCGTACCGTACCGTACCGTACCAGCCAGCTTCCCCTCGGCGATCAGCCCACTCTACACGCCCCACCAACTCACCCAGATACGCGCATTTCCTCTCCTCACCCTCGGCAACCTGGCTCACCCACTCGTCCACGCTCTTCCTCTCCTCCGGCCCCAGCGGAGCGATCGAACTGGCCGAGGTCGCCGGTGGGGGCGACGACGATGATCCGTCGGGCGATGCAGCATGGCGGGGTACGTGGAGCTGCAGCGAGGCAAAGTTGAAGAGCGTGGCGGGGTCGAGCTCGTCCGGGTTCGGGTTCGCAGTCGAGGTCGAGGTCGACGCGGTGGCCATGGTCGGAACGCCGACGCGACTGCCGGGCAACACACGACCGGCAGAGGCAGAGCTGCCGAGAGAGAGAGAGAGAGAGAGAGAGAGAGAGAGAGAGAGCCGAGAGGGGCAACTCCCCCGTTCTCCCCCGCGCCAAAGCTTGAGCTTGAACTTTTCACTCGCTTTCAATTAGGTTAAACTCCCCACACCGGAATTCATTCATATTGCAAGGGAAAAGAAAAGAAAAAAACATGGTGTTACACAGAAAGGAAACACGCGGACGCGCTAATCCTTCTTGAGCGCTGTCAGAACCACGGACGATCCTCACCCCAAATCAGCAAGCCCGTCTCTGAGACCGCGCAAACAGGTCTCTCCACTCACGGATATGACGATACTTGATCGCCTCCCCTTTCACGATCGTAAACACGTCCAACCCATCCCCGACCGCGATTTCCCTCTCCGCCGCGCCCGTCAACGCATCCGTCACCAACGCCAGCACCGTTTCCAGCGGTTGGGCAGGTCGCTCCCCCTTGGCGAGAGCGGGCAACGCCGGGTCACGCACTTGGTTCTTGCCGTAGACGAGGTTGTCGAGGAAAGGTTGGACCAGCGATTGCGCGGCCCCGGCGGCGCGACAGGATTCCCTTTCGTACGAACCGACCGGGTCGAACGAGTAGACCGCACCTGTTCCGTCCCGGTCGATGCCTCCGACTGTGGGCAGAGCGGAAAGGTTGTGAGTGGAATGGCAGAGAGCGTGAGAGTGTGGTGGCTGGACGATGCGGATCGACGTACGAATAACCCAGGCGTAGTAAGGGAAGAAGCGCTTGCCGTAGAGCATCGTCTGCACCAACCGAGCGATCGAAGGCAACGACGGCTTTTCACCATGGGTGTGGTAGTACCACTGTTGAGAGACGCTGTATCAGTCCATGCCTGTCACCCCCTCCTCCCTCCTCCTCCCCCACTCCACACCTCATCCCACAGATCCCACAGATCCCACAGATCGATCGCACGACTGACCTCCAACCTCTGCTTGATCCTCTTGACCAGGTTGCTCGCATCGGCCTGGAAGCCGACGGTGGCGATGACGACCTGATCGGTCAACTGGTAACACCTCCTCGCCGTGCGGGTCTGGATGTTGTAGCCCTCCGCCTGGCGCGTGTCACTCGCGACGATCGCGAAATCCTTGGACGAGATGGCCAGGATCGTGCCTGCGAAAAGGCCGCGTCGCCGCTGATGAGAAAGTGCTACATGGGACTGCGGATCGAGAGCCGACTCACCTCCGTTGTCCTGTACGACGGTGAGCCGAGATGCAATGAGCCACGGGGGAGGCGTCGTCAGCGTCCGTGGCCGGAGAACTCGTCATCGGTTCACTGTGGTGATCGTACATGGACGTACAGAGTAAGGGTTGAAGGCACGCTGCTGCGGCTTCTCGGTCAGTCCGCTGAGTAATGCGCCTTGCATGGTGTTGGGAAGCAGCGTTGGTGAGGTCGATGGAGCGCGTCGAGCTGAGAGGTGCAAAAGCGGGGCCAGACTGACAGCCGACAGCGTGAGCTCGACCTGAGCCGGACTAGGCCGGACTGAGCCGGAGCGGTCAGCGCGGCAGCCTAGAGCCTCCTAAAGCGCGGCCGAACACTTGGCACTTCTCTGCTATGACGCCATTTTGGTCCCCATCTTCCTTTTCGTAACATCACAAACCAGCTTCCATGTCAAAGAAAATCGCGACTGCAGCGTAGCCAGCTGATCAGCTCGTCGGCACTCCGAGCCTTGAGCTTTTAGTAAGGCCACAGCAGCACATGTACAGGGGCGTGGGGATTGTATTGCGGTATCGTTGGTACGTTCCTCCAAAACAGCCCGATATATTGCAACAAGTTAGATGGAAAAAGGAAGCAGAAAATTGAAGAGTACGCGGTCTGGATTTTTCTGTGGTAAACTGCCAAATGCCCGGCAACCTGCAAGAACCTGCAGGGCATGCAGGGCATGCAGGGCGCACACTGGCTCACACTGGTCCGACTAAGCAGGACTAAGCGTGGCCCGTGGTCCTTCGTGTTTTGTTCGACCGGAACCCCCACCCCAACCGCACCGCACCCGCAACGGAGGACCCGCGCCGTCGCTCGACACATTCTTTCAAAATCCACGGGGTCTCTTACCCAGAGTGCTCGTCGAATCTTATCTTGGTGAGTGACGCTGCTTTGTCGGCGGGGAATCTACAAAATCGCGCTCGGTCGATCGTCGTTGTCGTTGCCGATCGCGTCGGAGCCGGTGCACGACACTCACCCGATGTTGCAGTAGCCGGCATGATCTCGCCTAATGCGGTCCCCCCCCCCACGTCCTGTTCATTGCGACCTTCTGCCTCGTCACTGACCCATGTGCCCCGCTCTGTCCCAGATCCGCGACCATGGACGAGGCGGGCCCCTCTCAACAGCCCTACACCCAGGCCATTCCCACGCCTGCTTCGAACACGACGAATGAGCGCTCTGAGCTGTCGGCTCCGTCCTCGTCCGCGTTCGCTGCTTCAGTGCCCGCTGAATCTGATTCCCAACAGGATACGACCAGTAGCAGTGTAGACCCTACTGTTGAATCGTCGTCGTCTTTTCCGGTGCCTTCGACCTCGATCGATATTGTCGTCGATCCACCGCGTTTGTCGACCGTCGGAGCTCCGGCTGCACCGTCCTCATCCTCAACCCGCTCAACCACCTCAGCCTCCGCAGCTCCTGCTGCAGCAACGCAGGATGCGCTCCGATCGAGCACTTCCGACCGTGCTCCTACTGCTTCCTCCGCCGCGGCCTCTGCGGTGGACCCCGTCATCATCACCCACAACCCGGACGGTTCGCGCGCGCCCGTCGTCGCTCACGTGCTTGGATTCGCCGCCGTCCGAGCGATCGCGAACGCGCACCCCAACCCCCAACCCTACGTCGAACCACCACCGTACGTCGCTCCGACCCACGTCGATTCGGCCTCGACGGGGATCGCCAAGAATTCGCACCCGGTTCGGATCTCCTTGACGGAGGAAGAAGAACGCATGCGTCCCGAACAACGTCACGCGCTCCAGGTCGCTGCTGCTCGAGCGGCGAAAGCTAAAACCCCCGAAGTGATGAGGGAGGAACAAGTCTTGCGCTTGGATGCCAAGACGCTGAAAAAGATGGGCTTGGGCAGGACGCCGAGCGGGTATTGCTATTCGAGTCGGATGACGATGCATCAGCAGTTGCCGGCTGTGGCGAGGGGGGAGTTGCACCCCGAGCAACCGGCGAGGATTACGGGCATTTATCACAAATTGAATGGTCAGTGCAGTGCACGTAAAGTGGGGCTTCGAGTGCGTGGTCTTGACACTCCTTCTTTTGAAACAGGCACGGGCTTCCTGGGAAGGATGGAACGAATCGCCGTTCGAGAAGCGTTGCGGGATGAAGTCACGTTGGTACACTCGCAAGCCCATTTCGATCGCGTCCGAGCCCTAGGATGTGAGTGATACCGACCTCGAACTCGACTTATTCCCCCGCCGTGTTGACCCCATATCAAGCTCGCATCACTCCCAGTTCAAACACCCGAATACCTCGAAACCTGCTCGGAATACTTTGATCGACTGTCGCTTTACGTCAACCCTGATACGGCGCTTTGCGCACGTTTATCGTGTGGTGGGGTGATTGAGATGTGTGGTGCCGTCGCCGAAGGACGGATCAGGAACGGATTCGCTATTGTCCGGTAGGTGCTGTCGACCTCGCGGGAACCGCTTCATGCGTCTAGATACTAAGCAGTCCGGAACGAATCCCTACAGCCCACCGGGTCATCACGCCGAACCCGAAGACGCGATGGGATTTTGCTTCTTCAACAACGTTGCCGTCGCCGCGAAATGGTTACGCACTATATACGACGACGGCCAAGGCGCTGCTTCCCAATTTGACGCTAATTCAACCTTACCCTCGACGACGGGTACGACGCGCGTCAAAAAGATGAACAAGATCCTCATCCTCGATTGGGACGTTCACCACGGCAACGGGACCCAAAAAGCCTTCTGGGATGACCCCAACGTGCTCTACATGTCCCTCCATCGCCACGACGGTGCCTTTTATCCCGGAGGAACGTACGGAGCCGCCGAAACCGTCGGTGACGGACCCGGGAAAGGGTTCTCGGTCAACGTCCCCTTCCCTCATACAGGGATGGGGGATGCGGATTATATCTACGCGTTCCAACAGATCATCATGCCGATCGCGTACGAATTCGCACCGGATTTCGTGCTCGTTTCGGCAGGGTACGATGCTGCGGAGGGGGATGAATTGGGGCAGATGAAAGTCACACCGGCTGGGTTCGCGCACATGACGCACCTACTTTCCGTTCTCGCCGATGGGAAGCTCGTCTTGGCTTTGGAAGGGGGTTACAACGTCGAATCGGTCGTTAAATCGGCTCATGCTTGTGTGGAAGTCTTGGTCGGCGATGAACCGAGGAGGTTGGAATTGGGCGCCGCGAGTCAGTCGGCTACGAATGTGTGTCATGAGGTGATGAAGGTGCAGAGCAAGTATTGGAAATCGATGGGCTATGCGTTGGAATCGCCTGAAGAGGCGAAAGATGCGGGGAGGATGATTCCGTTGGCCGGTGAGTCCGAACGGTGGCTCATCTTTGTCCAAGAGGGTTTCCTGTGACTGATCAGGAACGATTGGCATTACCCTGGCTAGAAATGCTCAAGTCGCATCGGGTGTACGAGCTGTACCACGACTATGCGATGTACAACATCGAGCTTGCAGATCCTGAATTGGAGGAGGCGTACAAGGATCAAGTGCTGTGCTCGTAAGCAAAGGTCGGCATCTTTCTCGAACGGCCACAATCGTTGACGATCCGCTTTGTAAACCCACAGTTCGGATGTGTACGACTGCGAGACCCTGATCATCTTCATGCACGACATTGGCTCGATGAAAGCGTCCTTCACCGCCGCGAACTTGGACATCGATCTCGAACGGACGACCTTGATCGACACCTCTCGCGAAGTCTTGGACTGGGCCATCACCGACAACAACTTTGGTCTGATCGACGTCAACTTTCTCGCGCATACCGTAACGAACAAAGGAACGATCATCCCCCCCGATCTCGCTCGAGATGCTCGATTGGAGAAGGAATTGGCGCTGTTCGTCTGGGACCAAATCGCCGGTTTATCCGTCGCGACCAACATCGTGCTCTTCAGTATGGGTACCGGATCCCGCGCGATGATGCACGTTCTACAAAATCGCCAATCCGTACGGGAACGGGTTCGCGCGTGCATCGAAATCCTCGGCCTCGAACACCCTCCCGAATTAGGCGCCGAATCCGGCATTCGAGGTTGGTTCAAAGAGAAATCGCTCGTCATGTTACCCTCGACTCACCCGTTGCACGAGGATTCGAGGAAGGCGGGGAAGCATCAGAAGAAGTATGGGAACGTGTTCAGGTCGATGCCGGACGATGAGGGGAGACCGATTCATTTGTTGAGGGCTTCGATGGGTAAGGTCAAGGAGTTTGTCAGGGATAGGTTACCGGTTTCGACTAGGCCGCCGAAGGAGAGGGGGAGTGAGGAGGAGGAGGTGGTGGAGAAGGAACGGACTATGGAAGAGGAGGTGGGGCAGAATGGGTCGGGTGCTGCGATTGGTGGGGAGGCGACTGCTCCGACGACGATGACAGGGGACGCGATGGAGCTCGAAACGGGCAAGACAGAAGAGGTCGCTGCTGAGGTCCAAGAGCCGAAACCCGTTGCGACAACGGAGGAAGCTCGAACAACTTCCACTTCCATGGCCGTCGATGGCGTTCCGGCGGAAACTTCGGCACAGAACGTTGAGACTGGAGCTGTGAATGGTGGTGCCGATGTGACGATGGGGGAGGACTAGGTGTCGTAGCGGTGGGCTTGAATTTGGAAGCAATAAGGACTTTTTGAGATGTTGTGTTGTTCCTCTTTTTCGATGGATTCACGTGAAAGAGAGCTTGTGAGTTCGTGAATCGCGATTGGCCAAATTTCTGAATCACCCAAGATCTCCCCCTGTCTCGTCACCTCGCACGCGCGCGCTCCTCCCCTCCTCCCTTCCCTTCCCTCCCACCCACAACCAACTCCGACCGGCCACCTCTCGACCTCGAAATCTACCATGCCGACCGCCCGCTCCATGCCCAAATACCGACCGGCGCCCACCCGTCTCCCGCCGGCCAAACTCCCAACGTTCCGCTCCGTCGTTTCGCACCCTCCACCCCCTTTCGCCGTCGCTCAGGCCGAGGCACAGGCACAGGAGGGGGCGAAGAAGGGGAATCAGGGTGTGCAGCAAAGCGGGAGTACTGTAGTGAGTTTTGAAGGGACTGGGCTGGCGTCTGGGGTCACTCTTAGGCGGGATGAGGGGCCCGCGAAGGGGATGCGAGGCAAGTGGGGGTCGGGATGGAGCGGGGTTGGGAGAGCTGGAAGAGGGTACGGATGGATATCCAGTCACATCGCCGGTATTCTGCCTCGGCTTCTTAGAGCACACGACGATGATGATGCTGGCGAAGTATTCTCGTTGCAATCGCGCGAGCGACTCACGCGACGACGGCCTCCACAGCCTTCAAAACGAACACTAGCACAAGATCGAACGAGTCCGTTCACTGACACCAACATCCACCTCTCACCCCCGCAGCCACCGTCCGGCTCTCACCAACTGTTCTTCTCCACCGCGCCCCGTTCGCTCATCCCGCTCACGACCTCCCCCTCGAACCACAAGCTCTGGAACCCGCCCGCAGCCGACTCGAAAGCCGGACGAGCGGTCGAAAGGGACGAATCAGGTCGACTCGCCAAATTCGCTTCAAGGTTCGCTGGCTTGTCGATGCAGGAAGCAGAGGGGGGTACGGGTCGGCGTAATGGAGGACAGTTTGACGTCGAGAGTGATCTGAGCTTCTTGGAAGGGGCAACGGTGCAGAGTTCGGGCAAGGCTTTGGGGAAGAAGGAGATCGTGTACGTGCACCCACTTTCCAGCGATCTGTGCTCGAATACGTGCGGTGTGGTGCTTCCAATGGGGGCTGCAAACGCTGACCCCGAACCTCTTCTGAATCTTTGAGCAGCGGCGTCGTCAAGTCCGCCAAGAAGGGAAAGAAGTAAAGGGACACCTCAGGTCACTGCATTCATGTATTCGTATAGACGCCAATCCAACGCACAGTATTATCTATCTGATCTCCTCGGCGCGAGCAATAAAACGTGCGTCGTCCCTCGGCACAGACTCGATGATCAAAAGTCGACAAGGCTCGAAAGCTCTCACAAGGGTTGAAACTGCCATTTGATATCGATGAGATAAGACATGGGTAGAGGTCCCAACCCTGAGGCCTTATATCCCATCGCCGAGAGCACGGGAGCACGGACCGCGCGATCGGATCATTTTGCCGTGAGGGACAACTCCACGCTAATATACAGCTCTCAGGGCCAAGCCCCGTTTCAGTGGTAAAGAATCAGAGCCAGGCCTTCTTTTCTTAAGAGACAAACAAAACTGCACCTTCACCTCAGTCGCCCGGAGCGTCGCGGTCGTTCGGCCGTTTTGTAATGCAATTTATCCCAGCCGCGAAGAGGATCGACGCGCGCGTGGCTGGCGATCTGGCGGTTCCGGAGTTTTTCTCGGTCGGTGTCCAGCTTCCGGTGTCTGGTGCCTCTCGTCAGTCTCTTATTGAGGGCAATTCCTTTCGTGCCATCTGCAGGGCGTCAAGCAGCGCTGCCGAAAGTCCGGATCCCTCGATCCATGGATCTCAGGCCGGCATCGGCCTCGGCTCCAGCGCTGAAGCTCTGAATTGTGAAGGTCAAGCCATTAGGCACATACGGCCGTAGGTAACTTTGGTTCCAAATCTGCTTCAGGTACCGTTTCCTGGGTTCTTTCCTAACAGCGATGGGATCTACGAAATCCTCTCTTCTTTGCACTTTCAAACATATTTGCCCCACTCGAACGACATCCACTGATCCGCCTGCAAGATTTTCTCTCCCTTTCGCGAATTCCAATTTCATAGGTGGGGCGGGGCCCCTTTGGACCCGGGTGCGGGCCTCGACTCGAAGCTTGCAATGAGCCCAAGTGTCCGAGTCGTGATAATTTCTTCTGTGCTCGTCCGGGCCTGCAGATTGTAGATTGGGAAGAACACGGTGGGTGTGGTTGTGTTGCAAATGTTCCGAGGCAATACTGCGTGTTCGACCCAGTCGAATTGAACGTTATTGTGAAACACGGTCCGAGGGTTCGCCCTGCCGTCGGCCGGGTCAGCGCGGCACCATGCGCTCATTGACGCAGGCGCGCGCTGCCACCCTCCCGCCAAGTCTCCCAGTCTTACCTCCTCACACTGGCTAGCACTGGCTAGCGGTGGTTCTTATAGGCGCGCCCTCCTTTATTAGTAGTGCCCTCCTCTCCACCGCGCCCTCGTTTCGAGACAGGTTCAATCTCGACCTCGACGCTTCGGTCGAATCTTGGTCCCTTCCTCTCGCTCCTCACTTCTCGCGCGCTCCATACAACCTACGCCTACACTCGTAATCGATTCCAAGGTTCTTTTCTACACCCGCTCACACCCACCTTCCGACTCGTTTCTCTCTCTCTCTCTCAGCTCTCGACCCCAAGCGTGATTTGCGACGATGGGTTGCGGTGGATCGAAAGCGGCCGAGCAGGACTACCACACCGCGGTGCAGGCGACCAAGAAGGAGGAAGAGAAGGCCGTCGCAAAGTAGGTCGGAACTCGGAACGAACTGAGCTGTTCGAGGAGTGGTGAAGCTCGTCGTGGAGCTCGTCGTGGTATACGGTGCAGGGTGGGGTGGAGTCCAATTCAAGGTCGGGTTGGTCTGACCAGTGACCACTCGCTCCGAACTCGGTCATGAGCGGGCTGGGCTAGCTCGTTCTTTGGCTGTGGGATTGCGCTGGCCCCGCCCGCCGCGCCCGTCCCCAGAGCGCCAGCGCGCCAGTCCACGCTAACGGTCGGAAGGGGAGAGTGGCATGATTCGAACGACACTCATCCCCGCTCACCGGACGGTTCAGCTCGAGCTGGCTCACCGGGGCCACCGGGGCCACCGGGGTTGGATTTGCAGTGAGGGAGTGTACTGTGCCCTTGGTCCAACCCAGTGTCGCCCTTGGCGCCCTTCACACTCGCTTCCACAGCGCATGGGACCGCCGAAGTCAGTCACGGTCCTCGTCTTCGTCGTCGTCCGCGGAGTCCTTCCCGCCTCGCCGCGCCGCGCCCGGCCGACCCCACCAGCCCGCTCTGCTACCACCACTACCCCACCCCACGACCCACACTCCATCGCCGATCGAGATCAGCCCATCTCTCAGCGCGAACCCATGAACTGACTCTTGGCTTACTGCTTTCCACAGGCGAGATGTCAAACTACTCTTGTTGGGAACCGGTGAATCGGGCAAGGTGCGTCATCCTTCCCCTCTCAGCTCCGAAGGCACCGCATTGACCCGAGAGAGCGAACTCGGCTCTCCGTCGGGTTTCTTTACTGACGCTTTTGCTCATGCGAACGTTTCCCATTTCCTATAGTCGACCATCTTGAAGCAGATGCGACTGCACCATGTCGGAGGCTACACCGACGAAGAGCGTGATGGTTACAGAGAAATCGTCTACGCCAACTTGGTAAGATCGCGATCCCCGATCGACATCACCCGGACTTGTGTAGTTCGATACTGACGCACATACATATATACCTCCCACCCTCTCAGATCCAATCGATGCAAGTCGTCATCGAGGCCTTGCACGATCTCAACATGCCCCTCGCGCCTCACCTTCGCGACAAAGCGGCCTACGTCATGTCGATCCGCGTCTCGGCCCACGACCCTTGCCCGCCCATGCTCGACCGATTGGTCACCCAGGCCCTCATTGCCCTCTGGGCAGAACCGACGACCAAAGCCTGCGTCGCCAAGAGTCGCGAGTTCCAACTCAACGATTCGGCCAGCTAGTCAGTTCCGGGCTCGGTGATTGCTCGAAAACCCAGCTCTTTGGCTGACGTCCCACTCTCTTCCACGTGCTCAGCTACTTTGACTCGGCAGCTCGGATAGGCGCAGCCGACTACGTGCCGACAGATCAGGACATTCTCCGATCGCGAGTCAAGACAACCGGCTTGACCGAGGAGCGCTTCCAAGTCGGGATGTTGCAATACGTCGTCTTTGACGTTGGAGGACAACGCTCCGAGCGGAAAAAGTGGATTCATTGCTTCGAGAACGTCAACGTGCTCATCTTCCTCGTCGCCATTTCCGAATACGATCAGACGCTCTACGAGGACTCCGATATCAACCGTATGAATGAGGCCGCGGGTTTGTTCGAGTCCATTTCTAATTCGCGTTGGTTCGCCCAGTCGAGCGTGATCCTCTTTATGAACAAGACCGATTTGTTCAAGGCCAAACTCATCACCTCGCCTATCTACGAATACTACTCGGACTACGAGGGACCCAGTGATTGTGAGTGGTGCCACATGCACCGATCCGCTCTTCTAGAAAGTCGTGACTGACGGATTGGATTGTGATCGCACCCCCTCAGACCCGACCGGCTGCGCTTACATGGAGTCCAAATTCCGACCGCTCTACCGCAACGGCCACAACCGACCACTTCACGTCCACTTCACGTGCGCGACCGATACCGAGCAGTTGCGCGTCGTCTTCAATGCTGTCGAGGAGAGTATCATGGCCGCTAGCATAGCAGAATTGGTGAGGACAAGAAAGCGCAGGTTCGATCCTTTTGAGGCTCGCATGCTAATTCGTATTTCCATTTCAACAGGGTCTGCTCTGATCTGATCCCCCTTCGCCTCTTTGGTCCCGAAAAGCGTCTTTCTGCTTCATGTTCTTAAGTCTTAATTCCTAAATCCTAGCTCGTCTTGTTCAAAAACATGACGTGTGACCATGCTTGTGCCAATAGCTTTTTACCCCGCCCTGTCTCCTATCCGAAAACCAACCCTGTGTCCTCCATTTCAATATTTCGACACCGGCTCCGGCCCACCCAAACCCCCACGCTGTACATTCCTCTTCGTCTGACACTGTGTGTATCCTCCACAATCGTCCCATCGATCGAGTATTCGAACATCTTCCTCTTCCTCTCACTCGTTTTCTTCTTCCCCATGTCTGTTTTGGTATCTGAAACTCCATCTTCATCACTCGTAATCAATCACTCGTAATCAAATTAAATCGGCTCACATCGATCATCGATCGGTCTTCGTTGGAGAGAGATGAGACTTGTCTCTGGGATTTGCCCTGTCTTCTCGGGGTCTCAGCCGATTCGGCGAGAGCGAATCTCCATGGGGGATCTGATCAAACCATTTTAAGACACGTGTCTTGGAATCCGCGGTGAACGTCTTATGGAAGCACGTTGCCGTGTGGGATGTTTTAGCTCGTGCCGTTTGGGATGTTTTAGCTCGGAGGTAATTGTGAGTTCTTCTAAGGTTCAAGTCATAAATTCCAGCTGGTCTGGTTCAAAGACAGACTCTAACAAACGTTAGATCCGCTAGACCACCATGCTTACTGTGAGACGAATCTCGCTAAAAAAGTAGACCCCTGATTTGATCGGCAATCAACGCATCGGGCCATAAAAGCATGACGATAAGAGCATGCATGCCTCGGAAAGTTGAGAATGCCGTTCCTCGGCAATGCAATACCCTACTTGCCGAGTGGGCTCTCCACGTTTCCGGCTCTCGGATAGTCTAATCACCGGAACGTTCAAGTCACTTCGACTCGACTCCCCGAATGTCGTGTCGGCTCCGAGTATCTCGTCGCTTCCGAGTTGGCGATTGGCGAATAAACAGCAGCAAGCTGAGCCTCAGGAGTCGAAAGCGAAGCTCTTGGGCCCGAGCGCGATAGGCGGGGAAGGGGCCTTAGCGCGATATAGGGGGAGGACCTAAAGTGGACCGAGCTCTGTCCGTCGCACTGCTTTACTTGCTACCAGTGATCCCGAAGTTCAGCTCGACTTTGTCTCATAGAGGTACTACCACGCCGAATGGCTTTGGGGAATGAAACTATAGCGATGGAGTGCACCGTGTCCGAGTGTTGATGTAAGGGGATGCCTTACAGGAACAGCCCCATAAGCAGCCTCTGAGCAGCTAGAGCTATCGAGTTCTAGTTACGACTTGCTTTTAGCCTAGCGGTCAAGAACGATAGATTGTATTTTATGCACATCAAAGGCGCATACCTTACAGTTGACATGACCTAGGTATCTATCTGGAAGAATGTGGGGCAACTCGAAGAGCGAGTCGCTGACTGTAATCGTCCCGATTCGACTTCAAAACCGAGTAGGTACCGATGCCGAGACGCGGCCACATTGGAGAGATCGGACTCACTTTCCAGACGCGAATAGGAGACCAAGGGGCGGTTTTGAGGCATGACATTCGGCGGCGCACGGGAATTGAGGATCGAAAGCTGACTGCGTCGATTGCCTCGAGAGCTTCGTGTATTGACTCGGTTCGTCGTCTTCGCACTGAATTACCTTGTGCTTCGTCGTTTCACTTGCTCCTGACTCAGGATCTCGGAGTTCGCTTCCTGTCCGTCCACTTCACGACTGCTGCGTTCTATTCCGCCGTTCTTGTTTGTCTCCTGGTCTGTCCACTGACATCATTGCATTCGAGGTGAGCCTGTTACTATGGCCCCTGCCGCTCTGTCCAGAACGTGAGACACCTCCGAGCCGATCGCAGAGTCCGCTGCGCAAGCGCAATTCGCACTCTCGGGCTCGGCTGTCCACGTCGACGCTGATTTCGTCTCGCGCACGTGTGTGCCTACTATGTCGCGGCTAGCGCACAGTCTCCTCTTGCTCCCCATTCTCACCCAACCCCTCCTCTGTCCCGAGACGCGCCACGCCACGTCACACCACGGTTTCTCTTGAAGTACTCTTGACTTCTTGCCCTTCCTCCCTTTAACACCCTTCATAACCGAGCAATCCACCTCCCCCATCTGTGCGCTCAAAGTTTTGAATTGAGGTTGGCGCGCGCTTTCGCGACTTAGGAGACAGATCGTCGTCGGTTGCTCGGACCCTGTTCCACACCCGAGCCCCAAAATTTCACTGCGGCCAGCTCCCGCCGTACGACCTCGGCTAATCCTGGATTTAAAGTTACTTGGGGACCTCAGCCACTCTCCTTCCCTTGTATCTTGGAGAAGAGATTTTTTCCGAAAGGATGGGCTGCAACTTGTCCAAATCCGGCGGGAATGGGAACGGGAACGGGAACGGGAACGGGAACGGGAACGGGAACGGCGTTGGGATCAGCAGTGGGATCGGTAGTGGTCGACGGACGACGGACCTGAAGGTGCATCAGGCTATTGAGGCTAATCTGAGGAGGGAGAGACAGATGATGAAGTGAGTTTTGGGGTATTCGTGGAAGTGGTCGGAAGCTTGTAGATTGGTCAATGGATCTCAATCTTACGACCATCTCGTGCCTGTTTGTGCGATGCCGAGAAGGTGGAGGTGCAGCTCATGACTGGTCAGGTAGTGCATTGGTCACGGTATCGATGATGCTGACTTGTGCGCTGGTGTCCACAGCAAAGAAATCAAGTTGTTGCTCCTAGGTGCAGGTCAGTACATCTTCCTCGTCACGGACATCTTCCAGTCCTCAAAGCTTATCTCGTGTGACAACTGTATGCAGGGGAGTCGGGCAAGTCCACCGTCGTCAAAGTGAGTCGGATGTGAGACGAGATGTTTCAGATGTTGCAGAATGAGATGACGCTGATTTGTCCGTCATGTTCTCTGTACCATCAGCAAATGCGACTCATGCAAGTCTATCCTCTGGGCATTGGACTGCCGCAGCAAGAAGCTGATTACTAGCAAGAATCCTTCTCCGACACAGCTACCGAGAGACGTTCACCCCTTCCGAACGATCCGCCTTCCGAGAAGTCGTGTACACAAACACAATTCAATCCATGGAGGTAGGCAATGATTTGTCATTTCAACCATACGGTTCAGAACACCGAGACTCACGCACCCTATCTCCCCCTCAGGCCGTCCTCCACGGCTTCCAACAACTCTCTTTCGACCTTCCCCCTGAACTACAAGAGTGCTCGTCCGTAATCCTCCAACTCGACCAGGACGACGTACATTGGCAAGATGGCGATCTATACCCTTCCGTTGCTCGAGCGATCGAGACGTTGTGGTCACATCCTGCGGTGCAGCAAGTCGTCGCCTTGGGGCCGGACTATCAATTGAATGATTCGGGTTAGTGTTCTCGCACCAGTGTGGTCATGGGAATTGTGCTGACATAGTTTCGAATTTTTGACGTTTCAGCTCCGTAGTGAGTAGTCTAGGTTGACACGTCTTAGCAAGGATGCTCTGCTCACTAAAAATTCTCTCCTCCCGCCGGTCACACAGCTTTTTCGACGCTATCGGACGTATCGGGAGGCGAGGGTACGTGCCGTCGGACCAGGATATTCTACGAACGCGTGTGCGCAGCACCGGTATCGTCGAAGAGCGTTTCACTGTGAGGGTGCGTAGGAGTGCAGGGGTTTGATGGAGATATCATGAAAATAGACCTTTCAAAGCAACGCTGACCCGATTCGGACGTGGTCGGGAAACACACAGGGGTACTCACTCCGTGTCCTCGACGTCGGTGGCCAAAGGTCCGAACGTAAGAAATGGATACATTGCTTTGAAGACGTCAAAGTACTTTTATTTGTGGTCGCTATCAGCGAATATGATCAGACGTTGCGGGAGGATAACGAGGTCAATCGTATTACCGAATCGAGAACGGTTAGTTATTCTCTTCGAATATCGGGTTCCCCTGAGGGCGAGGGAGAAGGGTGCGTTACTCATGCATTCTGGCTCATCTGTGTTCAGCTGTTCGAATCCATCGTCAACTCAATCTGGTTCCGAGAATCATGCTTTGTCCTACTGTGAGCTCCTTAACCACTCCTTATCCACCAACAAGCTCCCGCTGACCCCACCTCACGAAATTCCCCGCCGCCAAAAAAGCCTCAACAAATGCGACCTCTTTGAAAGCAAGTTCAAATCCGGCACCGCACCGTTCTCCCAAGCCTTCCCCAAATACACGGGGTCCGACACCGATGTACCCGCGGCGAAGGAGTATTTGCGCAAGGTATTCATCGGGCTCGATAAGCGCAAGAATCAGCAAATTTATACACATTTCTCGACGGCGACCGGTGCGTTCGAACTCGTGTGAGGGGAGGCGTGGACAACGACTTTGGATAATGATGCTTTCTCAAAATCACAGATACTTCGCAAGTCAAGGTCGTCATGGCCGCCGTTTTCGATACGGTAGGTAACAAGGAGGTCGGCCACCAAAATTTCTATTCATAGCTGAGCCCAAGAGTTTTGCCTTCGACAGGTCTTGAACCAAACGCTTCAAGAAGTCGGCTTGCTTTGATTGTTCCCGTAGCTTTGAGTACCTAATATCTTGCGTTATTTCTGCTTCGTACAACAAATTTTGCAAAAGTACCAATAATTCTTCCGTGATGATTGTGTCGAGGTATGGGCCTCGTGTAGAATTTTTCACCACGATCTGCGGCCAAATCTATCTATCAACCGTACAGAGCTTTAGTATCTAAATGAAGTTGTTCTTCTCCAAGTACTCGACGATTTGTTTCACCCCGGCCTCGATATCCGATTCGGCCGTCTTGATGTGCAACTCCGCCTTCTCCGGTGCCTCATAAGGTGCCGAAATGCCGGTAAACTCCTTGATGATCCCCGCACGCGCCTTCTTGTACAGACCTTTGGGATCGCGTTTCTCGACTTCTTCCAAGGGGGCGTCGACGTAGACTTCGATGAAGGGGATCTTGGCTTCGTCGTGAATCGTGCGGGCCAATTGTCGGTCCGCGAGGTAGGGGGAGATGAAGGCGGTCAAGGTCGCGGTGCAGGAGGATGCGATCAACTTGGCGACCTAACGAGATTTTGTAATGGAAGATGGTCGTCAGTTAACGATGGTAGCACCAATGGACCGCCGCTATCCCCGACCACACCGAGTGGGGTCGAAAAATTCCTGAGCGAGACACTGACCTCTCCAACACGACGGATGTTCTCCTCCCGATCTTTGGGGGAGAACCCCAGGTCTTTGTTGAGTCCGAAACGAACGTTGTCGCCATCCAGGCGGAAGGCCCTCTTTTGCCGTTGCAAGAGCTCGAGCTCGAGAGCGCAGGCCAGGGTCGACTTGCCCGAGCCTGGGTTGTGGGGGAAAAGTCGCGAGGCGTCGTAGCAGGTGGGGTTTGGACGATTGAAACTCAGTATCTAGCCACAAGTAGGTAGCTCAAACACGAAGTACTCACCCGAAAGACCGGTGAACCAAATGGTGACCCCCTTTTGGGAGACGAGCTGCTCGCGCTGCTCCTGCGTCACGCCTTCATGCCAGACGATGTTCTTGGAAACGGGGACGGAGGATGACCTGCCGAACCCAAGGAATACGGTCAGCCAGAGTTGGAGGTGGGACTGTACGGGTCGGCTGGTCTGTGATCGAGCTCCGTCTCCTGGCCGTCTCTCCGTCTCTCCATCTCTCCGTCTCTCCGTGCTCCGCGATCCAGCAGCCGGCTTGCGCTTGCGCTTCGTTCGGGCACGCCATCGCCAAGAAGCGGCGCCGTCGACCTCGGCCGAGTTGAGCGCAGCGTGGAACGAGGGGCGGAAAAAGTCGTCCGGGGCGTGGCCGACAAATGCGAGTGCCTTCAAACTTACATGGTTGACTATGAGACAAGATGTGAACCCGGGATGAGTCGACGGAAGCCAAGCACGACGGCGCGAGAGAAGCGGGTCCGAATCGACAAACTGCGGAGTGCGCTTGCCTGCGAATGAGATCATGAATCGTCACGTCACGCTGCCTCCTCCACACGCGCGCCTCGGGCATCTTCTTCGGAGCCAAGCGCGTAAGGCAGGAGGTGCCACATCACTCAAGGGTCGATCTATAGTAATGCATACGAGTAAAAACAAAAAACGGCACGGGCTAAAAAAACGGGGCTACACTTACGAGCAACAAAAAAAGATTGGCCGAACAAAACAATTGGGGACTCAACACGAACAACGTAGCAGGAGAGGGAAGGTCAAATCATGTCCAAACACGCCGCCAAGAAGATTTGCGGGAGTGCGGGTCGTACATCATCTTCATGTCGCCATTGATGAAGGCGCATTGGAAATGAAACTGGCGTTGGGATAAGACGCGCCCGATCGAGAAGGCAAGGGGGATAATTGGAAAGCTGAGCCGTTCGCCGACATGGGCAGGGGTGCGGTCTAGTAAAGCCATAAAGATCGTCAGTACACATCATTCCTGTTCCTGAATTAACCCAAGCGCGACTCACCCCTACTCCAGCACCAAGGAAGCTCAACACGACGGGAAGCAACGAGTTCTGTTCCGTCATGAGGACCAACTCCTCGCCCGTCTTGGTATAAGGGCTCGCGCGCAAGTGCTCCAACGCCTCGGCCTCTTTGCTCTGAACCGTCGGTGAGCCAATGACGGGCGAACCAAGCGCCGCGACGGCAGGTGAAGAAGGTTTCTTACGAGCGTTGTCGGGGTGCAGATCCGCTTCGATCTTGTAGTGCGCCGCGTAGATCTTGCTGACCGAGTTGGACCGCACGAGCACGCCCGCATTTGTCAACGCCGCTCGGGTCGCCGATGTCGGTGTGCCTTGTCGACTTCTCGAAGCTCCTCGGTTTCGAGGGGCAGCCGTGTTGGCTCGAGGGGAAGCAGCTGAGCCAGCCGTGAGCAAAGGAAGGAGTTCATCGGGTGCGATTAGTACATCTTGAAGAGCCTGCACGGCTACCGCTTCGGCGGCCAACAGAGCGGGCGTAGGCGCGGGAGGTGCCGCCACCGCAGCGGCGATTCGTTCCCGGAGATGACGCAGCCAAGCCGTCTGCAATCCCGCGTTCAACGTCGAAAACATGTACTTGCGTTTGACGTTGAGGTGGTTCGTGAACGAGACTTGGAATTTGTGCTGCATGAACGCGCGTTCGATCGAAAAGGCCTTGTTCATGGGCAAGCCCTGGTATCGAGGCGCGTTCGCTCCCGTCTTGATCAAGACCATCGCTCGAACACCCAACGCCATTCCCGTAACACGGAACGTCTGCGTGCGCGACTTGGCGAACGACAAGATTGGCGGGTCGAACTTGAGATCCGTGCCATGCAGCTTGATGTTGAACTTGGGATCGGGCTCGGGAATCGTGATCGTTATGGGGTCGGAGGGGTCTCGATATGTCAATGAGACAGGTAATTTGGAAGGGGTCAACGTCGCTTCAACATCCGGCGTCATGCTGAAGATCGTGTTGTCCGAAGCGTGCTCGATGCGTTCCTTTCGGATGGATGCGTAGATGCGCGTCAACAGATCTTCAGGTACGAGCGAGCGAGGGTCGCTATAGCGAAAGCTGGCAATAAAGTCGTCGACCGAGAGAGACGGGTTGGGGCGCGAGAACAAGTGCCCTTCGGTCGAGTTGGCGCTGTGCAAGGCGTCGTTGAGCTTCATGATCGCGACGACGAGGTTGAACGTCAAGCTCGGGTCGAAACCCGTTGCGCCATTCACTTCCGTCCACGTCATCGCCAAAACACCCAAGACGTATTCGACGGACTGGCGACTGTGCGGCAAGCGAACGGCCATGAGGAACATGCGCAGCGCGTCGTCGATGCGAACCCCGCTGAAGCGGAAGCGCTCGATGTAAACGCGCAGGATGTGGCGGTTCTCGGCCTGCGTAAAGTATGCGCCGACCTGACTGCGGTTCAGATCGGGATTACGGTAGACTGCAGAACAAGAATAGGGCTATTGAGTATGTCCTCCAGAACCAACTTCGAAACCAGTCATGACTCACTCAGGTTCGCGATCGTCGCTGCATCGCTCGACAAGCCACCCTTCTGGATGAGTGTCGCGATGGCGCGCTTGGGATCGTTGGCGAACCGATCGACGAACTGAACCAAGAAAGGGTGACGCTTCTTTGGCGGCGCCGTATCGTCGTGGAGTTCGTCCTCAGCCTGCAACTTGAGTTGCTTGAGTTCGACGACGGACTTGACGACGAACTGGCTGGCCAAGGTCGAGGGCGTTGGCATTCCCGTCTTGGGATCATCGATAATGAGCGGCTTGGTGATCAATAGCAGGTCGGTGAAGAGGAACAGATGTCGATCTTTGACCGTGTGCGCGTTGACGACCTGCAGCACGGGGGTGTGCAAGAGCAGCTTCCTCGGAGGTTGATCGAGCGGCGTCGGCTGCTCGTCCGACATGAGGTGTTCGGTGCCTAGCAACGAGTCGAGCTTGGCGATGATGCGATTTGCGGGTAGGTCCTCTTCGTGCATAGGGGCATGACGAGCCTCAACGGTGTAAAGGGACAGCGCATCGAGCGTACTCGAACCCGATCCTTCGCGACTCATAATTGCACTCGAGTAGTCACTGCCATCCGAATGGCTCGTCCCCGGTCGTACGAGATCATCGGGCGAAGCAGAGGTCGTCACAACGAGCGGTGACGGCGTGTCCTCCTGCAAGAGCTCCAACCGCAACTTTCTTGAATTACTGGAGCGACCCGAGGTCTGTCGTCGCATCTCGGCCGAAGGGGAGGCGGGGATAAGGGCGGGGACGCCCGCGCTCTTGTACATCGCGGATTGGAACCACTGCGCCTTGCTGGCCTCGCTCGAGTCCATCCTCTCCAAAGGCGGGGTCGTCGAGGTCGGCGCTGGCGGTTGAATGCTCTGCGGCGAGAAATGGGACCCCATCGGAGAGACGGCGTCGGCGTCGGCGTCAATGATGGGCGAACCCACGGAAATGGGCAGAGGATGATACGATACGGAGAATGGCGAAGGTCGTTGGCGCTCGCGGGGAGAGACGGCGAGCTTTTCGAACAAGGCCTTGGTGCTGTCGGTCGAGTCTTCGCGATCCGGTCGTTGCCACGGTAGACTGGCACGGGGTTCCGAGGCCGTGCCCGTGCTCTGCTCGTACATATGAAATTATTCCCGTTAGTACGCAACTCTTGCGAAGGCGTAACAGAGCTTCGCGAGACTTACAGATGCCGTAGGGCTCGGGAACTGATAATTCTCCTCCGGCGGCAGGAAAGCACCATTCTTGCTCCTCGTCATCCCGGCCTGCCTCTTGCTCTCAATCCTGGCCGTCATCCTCTTCTCCTTGAGGACCCAATCCGGACTATCGCCTTCCTCTTCAAGGTGCTCGGCTTCGTTGGTCGTAATTCCAGGTCCCTTCATGATGGATGCGATCGAGGGTGGGACGCCCGAGGGCGATGCCTCGGCGTTCACGACGTTCTTCTCGTTACTACTGCTGACGCTACTGCCCTGCCGACTCGACGGCCTAGTCAAACCAGGCTCCTGCGTCCCGGCAAGCGGTGAAAGGCTCGGCAAGTAGTCCGTCAACTTCGCCGGCGATTCGTGCGGTATCACAAAGCTGTCATTGCGCATTGGCAAGATCGACCCCGCGTTGCTGGTTCGTTCTGGCAGCTCCCTCACACCTCGAGTCAAAAAAGCGACGCTCGAAGAAGCCGACGAGCCGCGGCGTCGTACCTCGTCTTCAGAGTCGTCGTTCGCGGTGTTGAAGGGTTGGATCAGGCTGAAGCCAGGTGCGCCGGTGGGCGCTGCTGCCGCCGCCGTCGCGTGGAGACTCGATTGGTGAGGCGCGTGTCGCGATGGGCCTGGAACGAGGTGCTGTGGGATGGAACTGCGCCGCGGAGTCTGGGTATTCCGAGGCGACGAAACCGCGATCGGGAAGTTCTTGCGCTGATATGCTTGCGCCTGTTGACTTTGCGAATACTCGAACCCGTTCCCATCATAAGAGACCTCCGAGGAAATGGCGGAGTCGTCGCTGAACTTGCGCGCCTCGGAATCTTTGCGAGCGATCAATGATGCCGTTGGTGACGGTCCCCTCTGCTCACCCTGGTCTCGTTCGCTTTCCCTAATGGCAGCAACGTTGCTACTCGATAGTCGATTACCTTTGAATTGAGGTGGAGCTTCGTACGGAGGTCGCGGAGTGAGAATATCGTATTCTTCCGGCATACGGGGTGTCGCATCCTCGACCTGGTAGACATCAGGATGCCGCACATGCGGTCCTGCTTGGTCGATCTCGTACACGGTCTGGTATTGCGATCGAAATGCCGCCACATGCTCCGACACGTCACCAAAACCCCGTGAAAGCGTCTGTCCATGA
This sequence comes from Microbotryum saponariae, assembly GCA_900102585.1. Taxonomy (NCBI): domain Eukaryota; kingdom Fungi; phylum Basidiomycota; class Microbotryomycetes; order Microbotryales; family Microbotryaceae; genus Microbotryum; species Microbotryum saponariae. The sequence goes on along the minus strand of FMWQ01000047.1, from coordinate 556,454 downwards.
AGCGAGTGCAGATTCGCTTCGTCGAAATCGTGAATATCGCCCCGGTCGCCTCCCCCTTCGGCCCAGGTTTCTCGACTCCAATCCTCCGGCCATCGAAGGGGAGCATCCTCCACTTGCACTGGTATGGGTTCAGGTCGATGACTCTGGTACAAAGGTGTCGCGGCTGGGACTTGGACGAGCAGAGGGGACCGATTGGACCCGTTTGCACGGCCGCGTTCCGAAGCAGCACTCGCACTCCGCGCTCGAAGTCCAACCACCGTCGCCTGGGGCAATTTGCTAGCGAACTGCTCGACAGCCGCGTCATCGACGTGGGCAGCGGCTACTCTGTCAGTCTGCGACGGGGAGGCCAGTTTCCTCGACGAAAGCTTGCGCATGAGATTGATCCTTGCCGCAGCGCGGTTCGAGTCGAGCGCGACATCGTCCTCGAGCGAGGCCGTCGTCGCAGCACGCGAAGAGGAAGGCGCAGCCGTGCTTCGCCCGAAACCGGATCGAGTGGAGGCTGAAGCCGACCGAAGCACCGCTGGCCGGGTCGAGCCACGGAGATCGTGCGGCACCGATGAATCGACCGACATGCCCAATCCGATGCCAAGATTCTGCGTCGAGCCGCCGACGCCGGTCACGGTGTGGTTCCTTCTCAGCGAGGGCGGCATCGTCGGACTCGACGCGTTCGGCGAAGTCGAGTTCGGGGGTGATCCGTCGTCGTTGACGAGTCGAGCGCGAGCACGTTCCCTCAGCGCATCGAGGCTGGGGAGGGGTGCATTGATGGGGAACGGAGCGGCATGATAGTGCGAGGGCACGGGTGGGGGTGCGGTGCCCGTCAATTTGGCCATGGCTATTGACCGAGCGAGTAGCGAGGCGGTCCGTTCCAGGGAAGCGGCGTGGACGAGAGGAACATCCTCGGACGCGGTATGACGATGCATACTCCCCAGTACGGGAGTCAAATAGGTCGAGTCAGTAGGGCTGTCGAAATGTGCGTCCGACATGGAGGGTGAGCTCAAAGGCGAAGGTGATTCACGAGTCGAAGCAGCTCGTCTCAGTCTTGCGATCGCAGCACTCCGTGAAGACGTTGGTGATGACGAAGGGGAGGCTTGGGCCGATGACCCCGACGACATGGCCGGGGAGGTGCCCGAAGGCGGCAGACTGGACCCGAGTTGACGGTCAGGAGGCCGATACGGTGTCGAGGGGTCCATGGGCACGACGTGACCCAGTCACCCGTGGAGCGAGCGCGCCTGCGTGTGGAAGGACAATATATCTTGATTAGCTCAAGAATGGTTCACGTTCTACGTGTTGTTGGGTTGTGTTCTGGTTGGTTATGCCGACTCGACCTAATGAGCCAGTCGTGGTCGCGTCGGTAGGCCGGACTGGACGGAGAGCGCGTGGATCGATGGGCCAACCGTCACCGATCGGGCGGCTGAAAGCTGAACGTTGAACGCCGAGACCAGCCGTCGCGCCAGGACCAGCGAGCGATCCCCACCATGCCCCTAGAATTCGTCCTGGTAATTTCCGATGAGACGCAGCGTTGAGAGGGTGTGTGAATGCGCAGAGCAGAGTTCCGCCTCGAGGCCGCTTCCGGATTGCAGTCAGGTCGAAGTCGACGCGCCGCGTAGACCGCTTCGCTCGAGGAGCACCAGTACGATGCGCCAAACACCCATACGAACAGGTCGATACGATCGTGACAAGACTGGCTCCAAGGTAAGTCCACATCCAGTTGGTTCCAAGGCGATGCTGAGCCCAAGGTGGAGGTCGAGGTCGAGGTCGGCGTCGGGATCGGAAGCTGAAGTGGGCTGGCGGACTTACAGAGACACAGACACGAACACACACCTATACACGCACGCGCTCACGCACTCCACAATCACCGATCCAAGCCGGAGACTATTGAGTTCGGTGCTGGGAGAGAGCGATGCACACACACACACACACACACAAGTTCAGTCGGCGATCGGGGATGGAGACTCCGGGAAGACAACGGTCGCTTGCACGGAGACTCGCGAGAGCCCACGCGTGCGCGCCGCGGAATCCAGGCGGAATCTCGGTTTGATCGCTCGACGACGATGAGCGGCGCTATTGGCAGAGTCTAGATCGACCGACGTGGTGGCCGCCACGATCGAGCGATGAAACTGAGAGGTCAACAAGACCTACAGCAGCGTAAAACCGGGATCTAAGAAGAAACAGCCTCGACATTGACTCCGCATCACAGTTGTCGAGTAGTCGCAAGTGCCAACCGGATTCAATGCTGCTTTCGAACCACTAGGGTAGCAGTGTCCTCTACAGGAGGTGCACGTTCACCAGTTAGAAACGTGACTTTCGACAAAGCCCCTGAGCCGCAAAAAAGCGCGGCTGACCGTGTTGGCACTTCACACGCCGTCGTTTGAACGAGCTTGTTCAAAAGTATAGGCCTCGTTCGAAAGAGAGAAGTGATTAGAGCCCACATCGAAATGGTATATTCTTGCAAAGTGTAATTTGTGGAATCCACGGCCAGTGACTCGGAGAATCGCTTCCTGGTCGGAAATCAATGAGCGCATTTACTCAGACCGGCGCGTGATTGCACAAAATGTCGAAGGTCAAGGTAGCAGGTTCCATTGCGCGATTAGCAGGTTCCATCCCGATCTGAAGAAGCTAGCTGTACTTCGAAAGGAACTGTTGCATTGCAGAACATTCGAAACCGATCGTCGCGTAATTTCGCCATCCGAGCCCGAAACGCCAAGTTGATCATGTCCTCGCTTACGAGTGTGCTTGCCGGTGAGATCTTTGCCAATGAGGAGGCACATGGCCACTGCATGATGGAAGGGGGCTCCGATCGCCATTCAGGGATGAAGTAGAGGAGTTTTTGACTGGTTATAGTGAGGGGTCGGAGGAGCACAAGTTGAAAGTGCAAGGTTCACTATCTATCAGCTGCAGTGGATGCAGTGAGGGGCCCGGGATTCAAGACAAATAAGACGGTGGCTTGTGATGCCTAGAGTCTGAAGAGCTTACTTGAATGGAGAGTGATATCTTTGCTAGCAGCATCAGGAACCAGCACGGCGCCGACGAGGTGAAGAAGAAAGCTGGATCGACTCGCAGAGGCCAGAAATTGGGAGGAGAATGAGATGAACGACCTCATCCTCCGGTTCGGATCCGGATCAGAGAAGATGGTGGGGTTCTCACACTTGAAGCCAAGGTGATGGAAGCGCATGATCAGGGTCACGGCCAGCAAATACATCTCGACTTGAGGAGAGGCACACCGCTCTGTAAAGTGTCCAAGCGGCCCTACTATTTCGAGTTGATGTGGATGCACCAGCACGTGCAAGACGAGGGGACGCGAGTGGGAACGCGAGTGGGAACGCGAGTGGGGATGCCAGGGCAGGGAAGTGGCGGAGGTCGGGCGCACATCGAGTGCGATTGAGCGCAAACCTCCAACGCGAGGGACGCGCCAAGAGTCCGAGGCAGCCAAATTCAGGAGCATTTTCTGAGGGTCTCCTGTGGCATGGCGATGAGGTCAACTTGATGTTCCTCAAAAGGGGTCCCCGCGAACAGCTTTGCACAGTATTTGGCGAGTAAACTGGAAAAACCCAAGCCTACTTCGCTCTTAGCCACGAACCTTGACCCGTCTGTTCGAGACACGACCACTTGAGACCCGGGTGCAGTGACTGCGTATGCGGAGATTTATCTTTGAAAATCAGGCAATAGGTTCAGATGCAGAGAGGATGACAGGTCTTACGCAGGAAGAGAAATATGAAAAAGCGGAAAATTATCGATATGAAGCTCGTCTGTTCTACTGTCGACTCAGGTCGGGAACGCCAAGTCCGCATGCATCGCGCCTAACTCGGAGGAGTCGCGCTTGTGAACCGGAATACCGGCGTGTGAGGTTCTTCTCACGCACGAGCGCCTGGTTGGTAACACAAGAAACCTCGTGCAAGAAATTTACGAAAAAAATGAAAGAAGAAACATACCACTGTCACTAGTATGAGGTAGTCCACGAGGATGAGGAAGATAGCCGCCGCGCTCAACACCGCCGAGCCCGACCCATCGAGTGCCCAGACTCTCGGTCATCCTCCCTCATCCAGCCCAGATGTGCCGCTCACTGATAATCTTGCTGGTAAGAGCACTTAAAACCACTGCATAAGAGAAACCGGTTCCAATGGCGCGTTGCGGGAGGCATCGGAGGAGCGGTTGACTGGACGCACGACTGAACAAAACGGTTTAGAGTTCATGATCAGCCGAGAGCGTGTGGGCTTGGGGGTACCATGGCAGATAAGATGGTGGATTCTCATACTGAGTGAGAAGAGTTACCGGAACACAGAGGTGGGATACACAGCCGCGGCGACGTGAGAACGGACCTCCAGTGTGGCCACGCGTCCATGTTGGATCGTCACAAGTCGAAATATTTCCTGAGGTCCGAACCTCCAGAGTGATCATGCCATGCGGAGAGGACTTTCAACTGTGGGGTACAATAGTAAGGTCACAGCATCGCAAAACCCATGCCAGGTCTTATTCTTTCCTTCGACTCTCGCCCTTCTTTCCCGATCCAGACGACACCCTCCGAACCGAAGCGGCGACTGCGCATCGGTTTTTGCGACGGTATCACCGAGCAACGGCTCGTGGCATGGAGAGAACATAACCTCAGCTTCCCTACCCTGTTGAGCCAAGATTGGTTGGTGAGTGTCCAGAGTGGATGAGAGCGTGGTAGAGCCCACGGAAAACGCGCAAAATAGGCAGCTTTCGTTTTTTGCGATCCTTCGGTACAAGGGCTGGAGGCCGCCTTGTTTTTTAGAACTTGTTCATATTGCCCCCGGTTCATGTTCCCCCTATTTGGCCTACGACAAATCGGGATGCAAGCCGCTTTTTTTTATTTTTTTGGTAGAAACTGTTCATCATATTGCCCCCAAGTCCTGTTCCCCCCGATTGGCCTACGGAAAAACTAGATGGAAGTCGACGATGATAACACAAACCGCCCGCAAGATGCGAGAAACGGGCCAAGTCCACCAATCCGATACTTGGGATTCAAGTGCACCAGCCAAGCGGTTGCTCCCCCCCAGGAGACTAATGAGAGAGAGAAGGAGAGAGAGAGAGAAAGAGAAAGAGTAATAAAACGATTTACTAACGACAAGAGGCCCACCCCGCACCCACTTCCCAACTCGGTCGAGATAAAGACAGGAGAGTAATTGCGCAGCTACCCTGACCCGCGAAGCCCCAAGTCTATGCTCGGTCACAACAAGACGCGGTGGAGGCCCCTCAAAACCTCCACCTCAGCAGTCCCTGGCCCCTCAAAGCCGACTTTCTGCCTGTGTCTGCTGATCCCTCCCTTAAACTCAGAACCCCGAAGCCAAAGAGCGCGAGCCACCGTCGAGTCAATCCCAAAACGCGAGCCGGTCCATGAGCAACGGAGGCAGACCTGTAATAAAAGAAAGATGAAGAAAAGATATTTAGTATACAGTTTTTGTATGAGGATGTGCCATGTGAGGTGTGTGTGTGTGTGGAGTGGGGTGGGGGGAAATCGAACCCAGCCTCTACTGCCCTCGCCCGCCTCTTGCTCCTCCCGCCCTCAACTTCATCCTCTCCTCCAGTACCACCCTCCTCCTCTCCACGCTTTCCATCCTCGTCCCGTGCTTCTGCATCCTCCATCTCCCACTGCTGATCATCTCCAAAACCATCCCCGTGAAGATCTCGATCGTCCTGCCCGCGCCTTCCTGTGCGCTGAGCTTGGCCTTGAGCTTGGGGAGGCCAAAGAGTCGTTGAAGCGTCGTGTACTCGGCGCCCTCGATCGTGTCGCATCCGAGCGCGTCGCAGAGCACGCCCCTCGCCGCGATCCAGACGTTTCGCGAGTCGAAGCAGCCGAAGAAGTAGTGATCGGTGTCGTCCACCGGCGCTTCGCAGACGAGGCACGCGAGAGAAGTGTCGTGCTTTTGCTCGTGCTGGAGCTTGCGCGTCGGGGTGAAGCGGAGGATCAGCTTGAACCAAACTTCCCTCTCCCTCGCCGTCAGTGCCTTCGAGTTGACTGCCTTCCAGAAGCTCCTGAGGTCGTCCGGCTGCGGTGGTCCCTTTAGCCCGAGCGTGTTGGTAAATGCCTTCGCGTTCAGGACCCGGCGGATGCGACGGACTGTGTAGGGGCGAGCCATGTTCAGCAGCGTATACTGGCTCGCCTGTTGTGGAAGCACCGGGTCCGGAAGGCGCTGCTCCATTGCGAAGCGGGCCACGGGCTTGGGGATGATCGCCTCGAGCGGTGCGCTGGTGCCGATCCGGGGAGGCACGTTGAGTCGTCCCGCCGCCACCGCCGCCGCCAAGGGGGTGTTCTTGTGTCGATCGACAGTGAACCGGTACCAGGCCGCGATTGCCAGTCGCTGCGGGAGCCCGCGTCGATCGTATTCGCTGTTGTCGCCGAGCACATTCGCCGGCGGCGTCCAGAGGTGAAACCCCCCACCCGCATACAACTCGCGTCGATAGAGATCCGCCACCTTCGGGTAGCCCTGGAGACGAAGGTAGTCAGGTACATGAACCGCGTCGATGGTCTGTCTCCCTCTGATGGGGGTGTGGAGGCTGCCGAGCAGGGTGGGCAGCGCGAGCAGGTTCGCGGTGGTCAAGGCCCTCGGGTTGACCTGCGCGTCGTGAAGTTTCGGAACGCCCAGTGCGGCGTGCCATCGGGGATGAAGGTCGTTGGAGATGGGAGTGGATGGATGTGGCCAGAGATCGGTGGCCAGGTCGAGGTCGGGCTGAGCTCGCTGGAGTGCTGCGCGCGCAAATCCTTGCCAAATCGCGCCGGAACCGCCGAGAAGAACGTCCCAGAGCCGTGCCGCAACCGCGTCCACAACGTCCCGCATCCTTGTCACCCCGAGTCCCCCCTTGTTCTTGGCGGTGAACACAATGTCTCTGCCGTAGCTGGTCCTGCCCTTGCCCCCACGGACGAAATCGACGAGCATGTCATCGAGCTTCTTGACGACTTCGGGCGGCGGGATGTCGGCTGCAAGGAAATGCAGGATCTTGGGAATGGCGTACCGATTGACGTAAAAGGCACGGGTGTGGTGCGTGAGCCAGCGATGCTGAACCGCTTCCAGCGTCGCCTCGAGCCGTTCGATGAGATTCGCGTAGGCGAGTTCGGTGTCGCCGCTGGGGTCGAAGGGGAGGCCGATCCACTCGAGCGACTCGCCTGCGGCCTTGACGACGATTGACCGTTCCCCAGGGTCCCAGCGACGTCCAATCGGTAGGACGACCGTCTTGTCCGTGTTGAGCCGGCCATTCGTTGCATGCCTCCAGTCGAGCGCCAGGTCGTCGAGCAAGTTGAGTGACTCCGAGCCCGCGACGGCGACGACGACGTCATCGGCAAATGCAAGTGATGTAATGGCGCGGCTCTGTGGGTACGGATGAAGTGCAGGTATGGAGAGATTCAGCGCGATGTTTCGACGGTGTAGAGCATCCAGGAACGGCTGAAACACGATGTCCCAGACCGACGATGACGCCGGGTCCCCTTGGCCGAGCCCACACGTCAGTCGCACCGGCGCCGTCAGGAACCCATTGATGATGTAGCGCGCCGAGGTCGAGTCACCCGAGTAGAGCATCCTCAGCACGCGAAGAAAGGTGGTAGGAGCGCCCAGAGCGTCGAAGATGGCAAAGATCCAGTCATGCTCGACGAGGTCGTAGGCGGATGATTGGTCAAGAGACAAGAGCGCGGCCGCGGGGAACTCGGTCCTGCGCGCGCCAAGTTCCTCGATCAGGAGACGAAGGTGTAGTGCAGCGTCGGCCGATCGGCGGTCCTTGACGAAGCCGTGCTGCTGCGGCGGGAGGAGATCGGGCAGAATTTGGTTCAATCGGGCGACGTAGACCTTGGTAAAAATCTTGTAATCGCACTCGCGCAGGGTGATGGGGCGATACGACAAGAGTTCGGCGCGATCGGCATTCTTCTTGTGGCGCTTGAAGATGAGGCGCACGAGTCCCTGGCCCTGCTTGGGAGAGAGTGAACCGCGCTCGATCATCGCGTTGTAGGCCTTGGTCAGCACCTTGGACCACGCCTCCGGTGCGGTCTGATAGAGTTCGTAAGGCACGCCCGACGGGCCCGGCGATCGCCCCGGGTGCGTCGTCCCGATCGCGGCCACGACCTCGTCCTCGGTGATGGGTTGCTGGAGGAGATCAATCTGCGCTTCCGAGAGTCGGCGCAGAAAGAGCGGATCTGAGCGCGGGTCGTCGCAAGTCCGTGCCGCCCTGATCGGCACGAGGAGTTCGTCCCGAAGTCGGTCGACGCGTTCCGGATCACGAGGCTCGATGTGGTAGAGGCGCTGGAAATGCGCCTGCGTGTGGTCAAGAGCGACATCAATGTCATGCGTTAGCTCTCCGTTGCCCAAGCGCAGTGCTGTGATCTTGGAGTCCGAGTTCCGCGCCGCGAGCTTGGCGTGGACCGGCCGCGACAGTCGTTCCTCGGAAGCGATCTCGGGGACGTGGGCTCGGATCCGGAGTAGGCGCGCGCGCTCCTCGACCGCCCGCTTGAGTTCCTCGGACGTCCTTGTCCATTCTGCCGTTTCCGCCTCCCCCCATACCGGTAACGCCTCCAGATCCTGCACCCTCCCCACCAAATACTCCATCCGTTCCGTCCGCTCCCGATGCAGCCTCCTCGCCATCTCCCCACCCCTGTCCCTGCACGCCTCCAGAACCTCCTCAAGCTCTCGCACCGGATCCTCCCCGCTTGCCCCTTCCAACCATCCTTCCATCATCCGCTGAAATTCCACCGTCTTGAAGGTTGTGGTATTGATTCGATGTAGTTGGTTGGATGTGGTAGGTAGGCTGAGCTGTGGGAGAGCCGCATCAAGATCGTCTGAGAGAGCCAGCACAATCAAGACCGGTCGGTGATCAGAAAGATCCTTGGGATAGTCGTAGATCGTCGAGGCCTGGTCGAGCCTTTTTTGGTGAGCTCTCTGTAGGAGAAAGTAGTCAAGCCGGGAGAAGGAGTTGGGTCGCTTGCGATTGGGATTAGGTCGAGTGAAAGATGGGGTGATGGGGTGCTTGTAGCGGATGCAGTCCGTGTAGGCCGAGTCAAGCTTGCCCATCAGAATCGGCCAGTGGTGGCCGCGCCGACTTTGGTTCCGCCGATCGACTTCTGGGCGCGGGCAGTCGTTGAGATCGCCGCCAAGGAGTCGGAGGTGGGATTTCTGTGTTTTGTGGAGGATCAGTTTGTCGAAGAATTTTGCTCGTTGTTTTGGGGCAACGGGCGCGTAAAGGTTGTTGATTTCTAGAATTTTGATGTCACCCCGCAGACGAAAGGAGGTGACGAGGAGCCGGCCGTCGAGTGCCGAGTGGGTGCGCAAGAGCTCGGCGTCGATCAGGGGCGAGTCGGCCGGGATCAGGGTCAGGCAGTGCTGGTTGATGAAGAGCTTGCCCTCGTACTCGTCCTTGATGAACTGCCAGAATTGTGGTCTGATGAAATGCTCTTGTAAGAGAATCGCGGAAGCTTTGAATGTGGAAAGGTAGGTGTAGATATGACGTCGTTTTTCCGGGACCCCCATGCCCCTTCTTACGTTCCAGGTGATGATGGTGTGCTTGATCATTAATGGGTAGTCGAGGTCGAGGCGCTCTTGGCGGTGGTGACGTCCTCAAAGAGGGGAAGGGCGGGCAGGACATCGTCCTCGGGCTCGTGGTCGGACCATCGTTTTTCCTCAGCTACCCCTCTTCCTTTCCCTCTGTCCACCTTCGTCACCTCGACCTGCATCGCCGCTGCCGCCGACATCGACCTCGTCACCCTCCGCCCCTCTATTCCATCCTTCACCACGACGCGGCTCTTCCCTTTGATGATGACTCGCTTGGCGTCGGTCGGTTCGTCACTTGGGTCACTGAGGTCCGCAGCAGTCTGCGACCTCTTCATCACCTGCTTCTTGAACTTCGCAGCGGTCCCCCTGACGTTGATGGAGCGTATCTCACCGTCCTCGTCCCACGTGGCAAAGTTGTGACGCACCAAAGGGGTTTCAGCGTTGAGCCTCCTCTCGATGCTTTGGTCCCGCTCAAGTCGTGCCTGCTCAACCCAGTTAGCTCTGATCCTGTCCCACTCCTCCCCCTCGCGTAGCGACTTGGCGAGAGTTTCGGGTGACAGAGGTGGGGTTGGTTCGTGCGGCGTCGATTCGCGGGAAGCGGTGGCGGCGGTTGCTGTGGCGTCGCTGTCGTCGTCGTTGTCCAGCCTGTTCGTTTCCCCTAAGTCCGTCGCTTCCGCATTCTCCGCTTTCGTCGATCCCCTCGCTTCGTCCACATCGCCCACCTCCGTCGCCACCTCCTCTTCCTCCATTTCCGTAGCCACCTCTCCTTCCGTTTCACCTCTTTCATCCACCATCACCTCATTCTCATCAATCACCTCTCCATCGGATCCGCTGCAGTCCTCCAAGACCGACTCGTCCTCGCTTTCAATTTTGATGACCTCCGTTTTCGCGGCCGCCTCCGATTCCATCTCCGAGTCCTCCGAGTCCTCGTCATCCGCCTTATCACCAGCGTCTTCCTCCCCCGATTCCTCCGGTCCCTGTTCGCCCTGGCCAGTTACCTCTTCCTCCTGTCCCTCCTCGACCTCGAGCCCGGCGAAGTGATTCTGTGATGCGATCCTGTTAACAACCAGCACAGGAGTGGGGGCCTCGGCCTCCGCGATGTTGGTGTTGTGGGTGATGGTGTTTTTGTTGCTGTTGATGATGCCGTTGTGAGCCTCCTTCCGCTTCCTCTCCTGATCCAGTCCGCAGGTTCCCACGTGACCCACAAAGTGGCACCTACCGCAAGCCGCCTCCTTCTCATAGTCATGGCGAAGGGCGGTAACCGGGATGCCTCGAGTGGGAAGGTCGATCCTCGAAGGTAGAATCTCCTTCAAGGTCGTGTTGGGGCGTTGGAATAGGGAGTCGTCATCGAAGTGTAGGAAAGCCGAGTAGTCTCCGGCAACGTGGGCGAAGGCCGAGGCGTTGTCCACGCTGATAACGCGCAGAACCTGCACAAGTTGGCATGAATGTCCCTTGCCTGACAGGTCTTGCACAAGTGATTGGAACGATTTGATGATGGCATCCATGGAGGGCACTCCTTGAACACCGACGTTGATTCGAAGCTCGACCATGTTATGGTGGAACCTGTGAGACTTCGCGAAGCGGGCCTTCGCCGATCGCCAAGTGAGAGCGGGGGGCGTCGTGAGCGCCGCGTCACGTGCCTCGCCGGTGACGAACCCAACCGTAACGCGATGGTGAGCCGCCCCATTACGCAGGATTGATGAATGTTGTACGCCTAAGATCTGTGGTTGATAAGCCGCAAGATGGTCCGGCAGAGGAACTCCAGGCTCAAAGCAGATAGGAGAGATGGGCGATAGCAGCCTCGTGACGCAGGCCACGAGATCGATCTTGTCGGCATGAGTCGCTCGCGAGGCGCTCTGGTGAGACAGAGTCACTTCAAGGGCGTAATCGAAGATGTTCTCGACGGACCGGTTCGCGTTCAAGGCCGAAAATTTCAGCGATGTGGCGGTGGCGACGGGGTAGAGTTCGGCGAAGTAGATGGCCTGGACCCAGCGATCCATGCGGTTTCCGGGTACAGCACCCATGGCTTGTAGGAGGCTGCCCAGAGCCTTGGCACGCTGTTGTTGTTGTTGCTGTTGTTCAGGTGTTTGAGTCGCCATCTGACTCGCAGCGGCAGCATAGTTGGGTGCGGCGGTGGCGGGGCCCGTGACTTGCGTCTTCTTCGAGCTTATCGGGATCCGGTCGCGGGGGGCCTGGACGCTGGTGGCGGATACCGGTGGTGGCGGTGCCGGCAGTGGGGACCCAGGGTCTCCGGTAGACATCTTGTCGGTGTATCACTTGTTAACTCGAGTATCGAAGGCTGCAGTAGGGCGATAGTGAAGTGAAGTGAAGTGAAGTGAAGTGAAGTGAAGTGAAGTGAAGTGAAGTGAAGTGAAGTGAAGTGAAGTGAAGTGAAGTGAAGTGAAGTGAAGTGAAGCGCTTTTTTTTTTTTTTTTTGTAGAAAACGTTCATCATATTGCCCCCAATTCCTGTTCCCCCTGTTTCGGCCTACGGAAAAACTAGATGGAAGACTACGATGATAACACAAACCGCCCGCAAAAGTGCGAGAAACGAGCCAAGTCCACCAATCCGAGATTCGGATTCAAATGCCCTAGCCAAGCGGTTGCTCCCCCCCAGGAGACGAATGAGAGAGAGAAAGAGAGATGAAGAGAAAGAGAAAGAGAAAGAAAAGAAATGTACTAACGACAGAAGGCCCACCCCACAGCCACTTCCCACTCGGTCGAGACGAAGACAAGAGCACGACTGCGCAACCACCACGACCCTCGACGCTCCAAGTCTCTGCTCAGTCACAACAAGACGCGGTGAAGGTCCCTCAAAACCTCCCCCTCGGCAGTCCCTGGCCCCTCAAAGCCGACTTTCTGCCTGTGTCCGCTGATCCCTCCCTTGACTCAGAACCCCGAAGCCGAAGAGCGCGAGCCACACCGAGTCGACGCCAAATCGCGAGATGGTCCATGATCCGCAACGGTGAACCTGTAACAAAAGAAAGAGGAAAGCGAGCTATTTAGTGTACAGTAGGAGAAAATGATGTCACGAGAATTTGGTGTGTGTGTGTGTGGTGGTGGGGGGAAAGTCGAACCCAGCCTCTACTGCCCTCTCCTCCCCCAAGCTCCTCCCGCCCTCAGCTTCAACCTCTCCTCCAAGATGATCCTCCTCCTCCCAACACCCTCCAGCCTCGTCCCCCACTTCTGCATCCCCCACCTCCCGCTGCTGATCATCTCCAAGACCAGCCCGGTCAATATTTCGATCGTCCTCCCCGCTCCTTCCTGATCGCGCAGACTGGCCTTGAGCTTCGGAAGTCCGAACATGCGTTGAACGGCCGTGTAATGCGTGTTGTCGATCGTGTCGAGCCCCAGTGCGTCGCAGAGCACGCCCCTTGCCGCGATCCAAACGTTCCTAGAGTCAACGCAGTCGAAGAAGTAGTGCTCCCGATCGTCCTTGGGCGCTCCACAGACGAGGCACGCGGGCGAGTCGTCGTGCTTTTGATGAAACTGCAGACTCCGAGTCGGGGTGAAGTTCCTGACGAGCTTGAACCACACCTCGCGTTCCCTCGCCGTCAATGCCTTCGAGTTGACCCCCTTCCAGAATCCCTTGAGATCGTCGGGCTGCAGCGAGTCCCTGAAACCGATCGTGTCGGTGAAGGCCTTTGCATTCAAGACTCGGCGGACGCGACGGATGGTGTATGGCCGATCCATGCTGAGCAAGTTGTATTGTGTTGATTGGTCTGGGAGAGCCGGTCTCGGAAGGCGCTGCGGCGGGTCGATCGGATGGGGCAGGATCGACTCGAGCGGCGTGGTGGGGCGGACTCGGGGAGGCCCGTTGATTCGTACTGCCGCCACCGGTTGAGCTATTGGTGTGAACCTCAATCGATTGATCGCATGTCGGTACCATGCCACGATGTGCTCTCGTTGTGGGCGGCCCCGTTGATCGTATTCGCTGTTGCTGACGACCACATCCGTCGGCGGCGTCCAGAGATGAAAGCCCCCGCCCGGGTACAGCTCGCGTCGAAACAGGTCCGCTACCTTGGCGTAAATGGCAAACGCAGCATAGTCGGCGTCGTAGGGTGGTCGCGACACAGCTGGTGCTCCCGGTAGGTAGTGAAGGGTGTGCAACTTGATCGGAAGAGCGAGAAGGTTCGCGAGCGTCAACGTCCTCGGCTTGACTTGCGCATTGTGCGTCGATGGTACCTTCAGCACGGCCTGCCATCTTGGGTGTAGATCGGTTCGGATCGGAGTGTAGTCGCAAGGCCACGCATCGGTTGCCAAGTCAAAGTCGGGGGCGGGATGGGCTCGTACAATCGCCGCGCGCGCAAGTCCCTGCCAGATCGCATCCGAACCGCCAAGAAGCACGTCCCAGACGCGTGCCGCAACCGAGTCGACGACGTCCTGCATCCGCATGACCCCAAGACCCCCCTTGAACCTCGGTGTGAAGACGACGTCCTTGCCATAGCACGACCTCCTCTTGCCGCCGCGGACAAAGTCGGCGAGAATGCGATCAAGCTCCTTGACGACCTCGAGCGGTGGGATGTCGGCGGAGAGGATGTGCAGAATCTTGGGAATGGCGTATCGGTTGACGTAGAACGCTCGGGTGTGGTGTGTGAGCCCTCGGTCCCGCTTTTGAGGCGCAAATTGCATAGCAATTTATGTATTACATAACCGCACTGTCAGTGCTCGTTTGCCCCGCTAGCTCAATTGGTTAGAGCATGCGACTTTTACGTTGCTCCAAAAACATCGCAAGGTTGCGAGTTCGACCCTCGCGCGGGGCTGCCCAATTTCTTTTTGGGCAGCTGTAATCGCTGGTGACTGGTCACCTGCCAACGTTAGTGACCCACCTGCAAAGATTCTTATTTTGGTTTTGGTTGGACCAAACCCGGTGAGTTAAGGCACTCTTTCGGTCTGCTTTGCATCGGGTCATCACTTAACGAGCTCGAAGTGCCAGGCGAACGCCTGTCCAAAAAGAGAGGGGCCAGGTTCTAACCATCTCGAGTCTGTCCCGATTGCGTGCACAGGTGCCGAGCAGCAGAGAGCTAGATCCTCTTGAAACTACGAAAAGCATAACGCACCACCTCGACCGCCACAATCTCCCTGGAATTAGGAAAGGTCTCAATATCGTGAATGAGAACGCGATCTGGCCGGGTCACGAAGTTGACGCTCCTATGCTTCGGGTTTGACGACAATTCAGCGCTGTGCATCACAATTTTGGAAGGAGACAACTGGAACTACGCGCGCAGCAAAGGTCCCTTATCTTTCCACCCCTAAAGCAGTCTGCAGAGTGCTTGGAAAAGCTTGCTTCAGACAGGGTGGGGCCGCTCGACTGGGCGCATCATTAGATCCCTACGCTCTATTTCAGCCATGGGGTTTCTGCGCGAAGATTTTCAGAGTGCTCTAGCAGCTCGCGGCGCCAACGAAATATCCTGGGAACGTGTAGGGCGATCGGGGATCTGAAATATCCGGGTTCGTGTAGGAGGCACGAGAAGCCGAAGATGGGAAGGACGAGTTGGAGAGGACGTAAACTGAGTGCCACTCCGTCGACTCAGCTCGCGGTGTCGGCTATCAATAACGTGATCGGTTGATGAGCATATCATGATCAGATGAGGAGATGGGGGGGCCAAAAGCGAGTTCGGGAAGGATGGACCAAAGCTCTTGATTGTGAAGTAGTGCAAGTGCAGGCCGGGGCAGTGTGGGGGTGGGGGATCGGTCGATTAGCTCGGCAACAGTCAGTCGGAAAAGGGAGGCATGACAGCGCGAACGATCCACGCACTTCAAAGATGAAAGGTATTGGAAACGGGCAAACCATTGCATCTGAGCATTCGAGACCTGAATAGGAGCCAGTTGCGTTTTGAAATAATGAGGCCCGCCGCGAGAGTCCTCGCCGCCGGACGCCGATAGTCACGGTGTCAACGCGACCCCGGGCCGTCGCTACCTTGAAGGTTCAATTTGATCTATGACCGAAGTTGTGACAGGGTTTTTGGGAAGGAAGAGCTCTGTCCTGACCCCTGGTACAAGACAGTGTGAACGAGACTTGCAACTTGTTGAAGCCAGACTTGAGGCGTCGACTCAGCCACACCGCGTTCCCGGCGTTTTGAGCGCATGGTAAGTGGCGGTCACCGATGCGACGTGCGTACGACGTGCGTAGACGTGCGTCACTGCATGCGGCGCGCAGGCGGGCGTCGCCGCTCTTGCGCTAACTCGACTCAGCACGTGCCCATCTCGAGCCCCTTCGTCGTCGCCTTCGACACCATATATACGCCCGACGGAGGTGCAACCACCTTGCGACCGTGCGACCCGGGCTGCCCACGCGCTATTGCTGCCAGTTGCTGCTTGTCCTGGCTCGCCGATCGCGCTTGTGACGTGCACGACTCGCTCGGGGTCCTCGATCAGGTCGGTGTACCTGCTCCTGCTCCTGCTCCTGCTCCTGCTCCTGCTCGCACTCGCACTCTCGAGTCTCGACGCACTGGCTCTCGCCCTTGGACAACAGCTTCGGTTGCGCAGACGGACAGTCAAGTCGTCAACAAACGGTCCAACAAGGAGATCCTCAGCCCGAAGCTCGGCTTGATTCCCGCTCGGTTGTCTCGGCGGCTCGGCACGGAACAACGGCCGCGGCGACTCGGGCTTCCCAGTCGGCTATAACCTACACCGACCCACCACCCGATATCCCACCTTGTGCATAGTCGGGCCTCTATCGTCGACAGTGACCTCACCATCGCCTCGACTCGACCGGAGAGATGGCCGCGGCGGCGACCTCGGCGCTCGACGGTGCAGCGACAGGTTTCCCCCCACTTGTAGCTCCCCTCGACGCCCAACACAGCGTCAGCCTCCTCGATTACAATTCACCTTCACACGACGACCCCGAGACAGTAGGTGATCGTACCCTAGGTGATATCGGCATCTCCTCCCCGACGACCTTCGAAGAGCCGCTCCAGGACCGTGCACGAGCTCACAACGGGAAGGGGAAAGGCAAAGCTAGGGCAAGCTACGAGGAGCAGGAGCAGTGGTATCATCAAGAGGTTGACCAGAGTGATCAGGAGCAGGAACGGCCAAGTTCGGAACAGCAGCAGCTGGATGAAGAGGAACAGATCAGAGAGGAGGAACGTAGGATCGCAGAGGTACGTTCCCCGTTGCTCCCTGGATGGTGACAGTGATACCTCCTCCAGCGCTGATGCTGCGCGACATTACGTGCGACTTCTCTAGAACCTGGCAAAATGGTCCTCTACGGAGGCACAACGGCGAGCCGTCGCAAGGCGCGCTCAAACCGTGCACGTCCTGCCTCCAGCACCTCCGATCCCCTCCGCTTCCGAACTCGTTCGGCGGTCCTCGGCCTTGATTCGATCAGGTTCCAAAAGGGTTTCGAGGGTACTGGGGCCTTCCTCCGAGCTTCAAGACGTCTCCGTTCAGGATATTGAGCTGCACGAGGACGATCCTCGAAGCAAGAGGAGATGTCTCAGTCAGCGTTTGAACAGCTTCGACGAAAACTTTGGCTCCGAGGATTTCAATCCTGCGAGGGGGACGTCGTCGCCCAAGACAGTCGAGAATGGGGGCAGTGGATACGCGAACCCGTTTGATACACCCCCTCTTTCACCTATGACGCCGAGCTCGAAGCACCCGGGTCGGATTCGGACGACACCGCAGAGAGGGTCAAGGTTCATGGAGGATCTGCCTCGCTCAGCGACGTCAACTGGATCACCACTCTCGACCGCTTTCTCTCACGGAAGTCAGGATGAGAGCCAGGATGACAAAACACCGAGACCATCGATCGATTTACCCCTGTTGGAACGACGGACTCGATTACGCTTCACCGAAGAAGGAAACGAATTCATCGACGACGACCCGACACCTCGGAAACCACGACCGAGTCGAAACCCCTTCGACGACGATGCAGGAACTCTACAACCCGCCGCTCCGATCCATCCGAGCCCACGAGATCACTCCCATCTCGATCGACCGTACCAAGATGAACCCGATTCAACGGCCTACGAAGAACGCATCTATTCAAGCGGCGATCATCGACGCTTCTTGAATTTCTCGTCGTCGGATGACCATGAGGTGGATGATCGGTTTTCGGGGAGGGGATGGGACACTTTGGAGAGGCAGAAGAGGGTGAGGGCTGAATTTGGTTTCTTGGATTGGTTGATGTGTGGGTGTTGCCTTGGAGATCAGGCGGACGAGCACGATGATGAGCAGACGGGGAGGACCAATCCGATGGAGTAAAGGGTAGCGGGTGTAGTTTGGCTTGAGCAATTTTTTCTTTATCTTTCTTGCAATTTATTTCAGTGGCATACCTGAAGGATTCTGGCGTTTGGTCATTGGTTACAGTGAATTACTGTGCAAAGCCCTACAAGGAATAAATATCCTCTGGGGGACGAACTTCCTCGCCAATTACTAAAACGAGAACGAGACTCCCAAACACAGTTCCCTGGGACCCACAAACTAATTACAACAATCCCGCTCTCTGCTTCGAGATCTCCACCGCATGTTCGACCAACACGCCCTCGACGAAATCGTTGAGCAGGACGACGAGGCCCGATTGTTCGAACTTGTGCGATTGGAGCCAGGGGTAGGTGACACGGTCCATGATAGGCTATGGAGGGGGTGAAGAGGGTCAGTGGAGGTTTTTTTGGGGGATTTGGGTGTGGCGAGAACTAACTTTGACGTAGGTCAAGAGGGACGACGAGTCGGAGTAACTGCCCGGGAGAAAAGCGTCACAATGAAGCTTGAGCATTCGGCCCACGGGTCTGAATCCGAAGACGGGTGCTTACGTCAATGAAGCAAAGACGTCACTCATCAGATTGGCCGTCGGGGTCGCTTGAAGTTGATAAATCGCGCCGGGTGAGGGCTTTCCATCGACTTTGGGCGTCGGTTGGGATGATCGAGCGTGCATCTTCTCAAGTGCCGCGATGATCGTCGAAGGGTCGTCGGTATTGTACGCGACGGGGTCTGTGAAGAGCTTACAGTCGCATCAGGCAAGGGTGAAGTCAGAACGTGAGAAAGTCCTAAGGAGACTGACCATACGAATCATCCCTCTCCCACGACTCGGCGTGATGAACCCGATCAATCATGATCAACCTCTTCTTCTGCTCGAGCAAGCTCCCAATCGTCGCATCAAGATCGTTCGGTCCGCCCAACACGATTTCCCTCCCAAGATCGGACTTGGCCTCCGCTCTCGCTTGCTCAAGCACGGCCGCCAACTCCTCCTCGCTAGGGACCATCGAATAGACTACCAATTCTTCCTTGCGGTACTTGTCCTTCTTGATCAGAAATCCATCGTCCTTGAGTTCAACGACGACGATCTCCTTCGGGTGCGTGGCAAGGAAGTTGAGTATGTCGAGTAAGAATTGCTTGTACGATTCTCCCGGGACGATCGCATGTTGGTGGTAGAGCTCTCCCTT
The DNA here is from genome assembly GCA_900102585.1 of Microbotryum saponariae. Lineage (NCBI taxonomy): Eukaryota > Fungi > Basidiomycota > Microbotryomycetes > Microbotryales > Microbotryaceae > Microbotryum > Microbotryum saponariae. The sequence continues at coordinate 537,587 of FMWQ01000047.1, read as the reverse complement.
CTTGGTATGTATGACATCGTGGAAACAAAACCCGGGGCGGAAATCGAAGAAGCGGACACCGATACGGAGCTGGTTCACGAAGCTGTCCTTTTGCGTCATGGCGATGTTGGCGAGGGCCCGATTAGGAGACAGGCGGATCGATTCGAGGATGTCGACGAGCGTGCGCACAACGGGACTGGCCAACTTGGTCTCGATGTTGCCTGCCAAGGCGTGGCCGAGCTCCCCTTCTTGGATCAGGGATAATAGGCCAGCATTGATGGGGTGACCGAACATGCCCGCATCATGGGCAGCGGCTAGAGCGAGGCGCGAGAAGGGGACGTCGAGCCACTTGTCGTTCGCGGAGATGAGGTCTCCGAGCCAATTTGATTTGCCTGGCGTCACGTACACATAGATCTGACTCCTGCGACCTTCGCCTGCAAGATATGAAAAATCGGCGTCAGACCTGCACTCTACAAAAGACTGAAGATTCCGGCCTAGCCAACATACCTGCGTCGTGAAATCCATAGCAAATCATGGCATCGTCTTCCTCTCGGAAGATCGCCGTCGTTTCGCTGGTCCTATTGAAACTAACGCCCGTTGCGATACCAGTGACGGGGTGTACCCGGATATGACCCTGGAACCAAGGCTCGATGTTGTGCTCGACAAAGACGCCGACATAGCGCGACGCGATGCCGGTGATGCGATGCTTGCTGGATCTCAATTGTCCGATACGATGGCCCGGACTCGGTTGCTCCATTTCGTGGTAGCGCGCAGTGTTGCCGACGATAACCGAGATTCGACCATGGTGGTACGACATCCACGTGTTCGTTTCGATTCCCTTCCCACCTGCAAGTTCCGCCCGGAGCTCTGCATCAGATGACAGTTCCCACTACTGGCGATGATGCCCGAGCGTAAAGACTCACGGACGTCGATGCCACGCTTTGTCGAGTCGTCGACGATGTTCTCCATGTCGACTACGCTCTTGTCAATAACGTAAGTGACGAGCCTCTTGCCTGGATCGACAACGACCGAACCGGCATCACCGGACGAAGTAGGATTGTCCTTGGTCGAGTCGAGATCGGTCCGCCCGAGACGAGCCGCGACGACGCCGTTCCAGTCGAGCTTGACGAAGGCCTGGAGATGCACCTTGCGTTCAGTTGTGACGAGATCAAAGTAGACCCAGACCCATCGGTCGCGTAAATCAAAACGCCGAGGCCCTCGGGTTTGTCCGAGTTGGAAGTCGGGGTCCGTGAAAATTGTGCCCGAGACGGGGACGGAGGTGTGGGTCTTGGCACCGCGGTAGGTCGAGAGAGCAAAGTCGTCATCTTTGGAGCCTTGGCTGGGCCATCCGATCATCTGCATCATAACCATCGTATCCGTCGCGTATCAGCTCAAGCCAGACTCGAGGATTGGGCCCGCGCGGCGTGTGGGGTAATCAACAACGACGTCAGACGAACCTGGATGGGAAAGCCCGTCTCGTTCTGGATCTTGAGGATGACAATGCGATACGCATCCGCATCGTCTCCACCATCCTTTTCATCCTCGTCATCATCAGAGTCCTGACCATATTGCTGTACGCCTTGATCGGTGGCGAGCGTGGCCTGGTGCTGCTCAGACTGTGGACGCGTGGGGACGAAGGCTGTGAGCACGAGCGGAGCAGGGCTCGGTGCAGGGTGAGACTCACGACGTCAGAACCAGGTGACTTGCGACCCAGCTGCACCTTCTCAAGCATCGACGAGAGACCCATAGCTGTAGAGAGAGTCACACGGTTAAACCGGCGACCGGCGACTTCGGGGTGGGGTGACGCGGTGACAAGTCACCACTCTGACGGGTCGGAGCGGGGCGGTGACGTTCAGAGGAAGTAGATCACAGTGCCCGACGTGAGTGACAGCCGTACGCCGAAAGGTTCAGAAGGGTATCCCAGAGCACGGAGGAGATGGAGGAGCGACAGCAACCCGGTCAAGCATCCCATTCCGCGGGGAAATCGCCAGCGCCTCCGAAGTCAGCACAGCCCTCGCTGGCACGTGACGCGGTGACGTGGCAAGGTCGGAGGGTCGGAGCCTCTCCGCAGTGAGACAACCAAACTTGATGCTCCTTCAGTAACTTGCTCAAATATCACAATCACTACAGATCTTTCAATTCAAAAAGCCGTACAAAGAGTCTACTTGTCATCCTTGCCCTTCTCGTTGTTAGCCATGATCTGTATCAACTCAAGTCGACTCGGTCAGACTTTTTCCAGCTCCGATTCTGAGCTTTTGGGACCGTGCGCCATCAAAAGAATACCACTGACCCATTTCGAGGCTTCCTTGGCCATCTTTTCCGCGGCTTCGGGATTGTTCTTCCACTTGGGCCTCTTGTCCTCATCGGGGATGTTGTAGCCGCGGTTCGTAGCGGCGCGCGCCTCGATGCGTTCGACCCAGGCGTTGAGTTTGGGGTACTCGGGGAGCGGGACGCCGGCCCATTCACCCAAGCGAACCCTGCACAGTGGCCAGATGACAGCGTCAGATCGGGTCATGGAGGGAGTTGAATATTACGCAACAGGCTCACCAGGGCTGGGTGCACATGTCGGCGATGCTGTACTTGTTGCCGACGAGGTAGTCGTTGCCTTCCGAGAGATGCTTCTCGTAGACCGAGTACAAGCGTTTCGTCTCGTTCTGGTAGCGGTTAATACCATCTATTGACAGTTAACAAGCGTGTGAGTCTTCCGGTATGTTCGCATGTACCAAGTTGCTTCTGACCATCAACTCACAGGGGACCTTCTCGGGCGCTGAAAAGTGTAAATGTGGGGCTCAGCACGACTTGGTCAGATTGACTTTCTCACGGGTCGATAGCTCCTGGTGTTATGAGACATGGCATCCCGATCCAACTAACCGTAGCGGAAGAAGTGGTTGGCTTGACCTTGCATAGGTCCGACACCTCCTTGGCTGTTGATCGATGCACGACACACACCCGTCAGTGAATGTATGCGTCCGCGCACTACCCATCGCACGTCATCGATCCTCCTCGGATTCGTAAGCAGCCGGACCGGCCCCACGCCGAGGCGGCAGCCGCGAGGCAGCGCCGGCGACAATGAAGCGGAACGGCACGAGTACTCACACGAAGAAGATCCAGTTCATCATCTCGGCCTGGAGATCAGGGTCCTCAAAGTGAAATTCGTATTTGGTGTCGTACGTGCGCGCGAGGTAGAGCAGGATCGAAGCCGACTCCCACACGTTGATCGGCTTCTTGCCCTCGCGGTTGTCGATCAGCGCAGGGATGCGACCGTTCGGGTTCACTTCCAGGAACCTGTCATCCAATAACACTACAAGGTCAGCTGAAGGCCCCCTAGTCTACTCTTCGTGAGTCGATCCGGCTCGCAGTCATCGTCGTCGCTTCCGAGACCGGAGAGAGTGGGGAACTTCCGGCAGCTGATGTCGCACATGCTCGCCCATACCGGTTCGAGAATGACCAGCTTCCTGGATGATAGCGTCGAAATCATCACCCGACCCGAGGACTCACCAAGGTTCCTTCTGCTCGTTCTTGGCAAAGCTGATCGCCTTGAACTCGTAGCTCTTGATGGCGCCGATCTCGACGAGCTCCTCGAGGTAGACCGACACCTTGTGTCCGTTGGGCGTACCGGCTGTCAGCAAGACGAGGCCGGGCTTAGAGAGTACGTCGGTCGACATGGTCGAGAGGTGGCGAACAAGTTGGGAGGTTCGATTGATTGCCGAAGAGGTCATCTCAATCTTGGCCGCGAGCACGACAGGCGCGACCCGCAGGGGGGGACAAAAGGCGGACGTGGTGACGTAAGCACGGCCGAAGAGGGGTCCGTGCGCGCCCCGCCTGTAGGCGAAACGGTTCTTGGTGCTCCAGCTCTCGGCCTCGGCGGCCGGGTGCGCTCGGCTTCAGAGCCTTCAGTTCGCGTATCCGAGCAAGGTGTGCTGCTCTTTACATACGGGAGCTTGTATGGACCTACCTACCTACCAATGCCTACTTTCAAACTGTTCTTCACAACGCCCTGCGTCGGGGACTGGTCCTCACAGTGACCTGAGGACGATCTCGCCGCCGCGCGGGGCGCGTCCGAGACGGGATAGATTCACGCCCGCCACCTCGAGGGGCTTAGACGCGGCGCAAGCCATTCTTCCCAGGCGAGCATAACGCCATCAGCGCATCTGACCCAGTGCAAAATAATGCGCCGCCAAAGTGGTAGTGATCTGAAAACAACGTTTGTCATATCTTGGCCCAAACCTTGGGTCATGCAGTAGAAACCCTGCACCCACTTCCAAAAAGGCGGCGTTCAGTGCCCAGCGTCGCCGCAATTTGTCGGATCGAGCTCGTCGCGTCGGATCGTCCTGACTGAACATCCGGATCGACTCGAGCAGGTCCCCACTCGTTTTGGTTATCTCCCTCTCTCTCTTGCTTCCCCTACACCTGCTCATCTTCATCCACCTCCACTGGCCTCCCGTCTGATTGTATTATTTACACCGTCTCCACCGGCGCTTTTCGAAGAAAACGTTGATTGTTTCTCTCACTTCGACCTCTTCCCGGCTCATCACCACGGTAAAGACTGACCGACCAGCAACCACGTACGGCCACCTTCTCAATCTTCACCTACTACGAAACAATCATCACCATGTCGACAATTAACACCCGAGCTGTGCTCACCCTTGTACTCGTCGCATCGCTTCAAGCGCTCGCCTCGCCCATCACCGTCGGACCCGAGCAGGCCTTGGCAGTCCGTGCGCCGGCACCCGCCGTTGCAGCCACCTCGCGATCCCAACAAGGTGCAGATCGATATGCACGACTCACGACTCTTCACACTCGCGACGAAGAGCATCTTTTGGAGGCACGACTTCTCAATGACATGATGATCGAGCAAGGATTGGCTGTCCGAGGTGCTGAAGAATCCGAGGGCGAGGACACCACGGAGGCTGAGACGGACAACGAAGCCGAGGTCGAGGAGACAGCCGAGGAGGTCATTGAGCGCCGCAGCAACTCACGGGTTTTTGCTGCGTCGGCTCGCCCCATTCTCGCTGGAACGAGACCGTAAGTTCAGTTGATTCCAGCAGAGAAGCTACCCCAGCCCACTTAAGCTAACACCGTACGAGCCCCGATGCTACTCTCTTTCAGCCCTCGCGTCATACCCAACCCGAAAGATCCTGACTTTGGCAAGCCTACGGCCACGTCGGTGCGCACAACCATCACGACTACGTCAACCAAGTCGACGGCGACGACTACCCCAAGAGTAACGATCGCTACAGGGACCACTACCACCACTTCCACAGCCACCACGTCCACCAGGGCCACTACCACCACACGAAATGCTGCCCCCGCGTCGATTCCGACCGGGCTCGGTTGCTTCCCTAGCACCGTCAGGACGATCCCGACCGGTGTGAACTACACCGCCGCTGATCTCGCTGCCAACTGGTGGTGCGCCGACTCGACCGAATACGCTTTCATGGGCTTCTCCTACTCGGTCGAAGAATGCCAGTCCCCTTCGACGTTGCTCGCTGACTTTACGCGCATGCGCAAGCAATTCGGCGCTCGCTACGTTCGTCTCTATGGTGCGTGCGACGCGGCCTGGTTCAATGACGCTCTCGTCGATGCTGCTGCTTCGGCGAACCTCGGTGTCTACCATTTGATATGGTTCGGCTTCGACGGTGACGACCAATGGAAGACTCCCTACAGCGCCTTTGTCAAGACGATGCGCACGAACCCCAAGGCGCCGTTCGTCTTCAAGAATGTCGCTATCGGATCCGAGCCGCTGTACGACGGGGTACTTTCGGCCACCGACTTGGCGACCGAGATCCTCAGTATGAAGAGTAAGATGGCACCGTATGGAACAAAGGTCACCTTCTCCGAGATGCCATACGGGCTGCAAATCAACAACGGCGCGCCGTCCACTATGGCCGCGGCCGACTTCGTCGAAGGCAACGTCCTCCCCTTCTTCGACTCGCAGGCCACGACCGGAGCAAATGCCTGGGGGGTCGTTTCCTGGTCACTCAGCTACTTTGCTTCGCTTGCACCGGGCAAGATCATTCGGTAAGGTCGATTCATGCCGTCATTGGTTGCGATCGGCCCTAGCTCACCCTCCCTGTACTCTTCGTATGTGCAGCATGACCCAAACCGGCTGGCCGTCTGATCAATCGGTGTGGAAGGCCAACACCCCAACGGCCGTTTCGAGCATCTCGAGCGAGGCATCTTATTACGCTTTACTCGACTCCAAGTGCTCCTGGTTCAAGGCGAACGGGGGCATCGGGTGGTTCGCGCACATCTACTCCGACGACTCACTCCCAGGGTGGGGCCTGCTCAACAACGGCAACCTCAAATTCCCATTCGCGCCCAAGTCTTCCTGCTAGATATTGCTATCATCTGGACTGGCCTTAGTTGTTGGTAGCTGTCAATGCAGACCAGTCATCACATTCTGTGAAGGTGTCACTTCCTCATGATCTTGCCCTTAGAAGACCTAGATAACTTATTCCACTTGGTCATAAACCTGTACCGGCAGGAAATTTCAAGAGAGCCGCGGCAGGGAACTTCGGGATAGCATCAAATCGCGATATGGTTCACTGGCAGCTGAAAGATGATGCCTTGTTGGAGTCACCGGCCATGTGGTAGCCCATTTTGGGCCAGGAGCAAACCAGGCGCTCAAAGGCCACACCCTGTCGCTTGTCGCCGTTGACGTAGTTGACACCGACGAGTGAATCGGGGGCCTGGTTTTTCTCGACCCATGCGATGAGCGCAAGGATCATATCGTCCTTGGCGGTGAAGGACGCGCTCTGAGCGGAGCCTCCGAGGGAGATGTCGCGTTGGCTAGCCTGGCCGAGGTGGTAAGCACCGTTGCCTCCCCCGCAATGCAACATGCCCGGGACAGCGAAGTGACGGAACGAGTGGTCGACGTTGCCGAGTTTCGCCTTGACACGGTCATGGTACAAGAGCGTCGTGCCCGCGGGGATGAAGTTATCGGCGAGACCGACGTAGGTCATGAGCTTGTTCCGCTTGAGGAAAGCACCGATGTCAGGGTCGATAGCGTTCGTCTGTCCGGGGTCCGTGTCGTCGGCGATCTTGAGGAGCTTCTCAAGCTCGGCTTCCGTGACATTGAAGGGCTGCACGCTCGTTTTGTTCAAGACTTGGTAGCTGGGTCACGGTGGGAGACACACAAGCGTCGATCAGAGAGTGTGGGAGTACGATGTCACGGATGATCAGGCTCACTTGAAGTAATCGGTTGAAGGGCCATAGGGCGTGCCGGTGACGGAGAAGCCGGGGTAGCCCTCGGCTCCAGGCTGGAAACCTGGGAAGTAGTTTGTTCCGCCTGGTCCGGTCGCAAGGCCGGTTGAGCTTTTCCAATCGGCCCAGATCGCGTACATGGTCTTGATCTGGGCTTGGGACAAGCAGGTCGTCTGGTTCGCGCCCTCAGCCGAGCACAGCAAGCCCTCGAGCTTCGGCGAGCACTTGGTCTGTTATGATACCAAGAAGGATAGGAAGGAGTCAAGCGGTTGTGCTTGCCCAGACAAGAAGATGGGAGACAACTTACAGGGTCCGTGATAATGCCGTCCTTGAGCTTGTCCAGTCCGAGGACATCACACTGGTTGAGCACTTCGGTGCCTATCGTTGCGTAATTGGCTGCGGTCAGGTAGCCTGGCGATCCGATCTTGTTGACGAAGGTGTTAATTCGGTACGTTTGACCGCTGCATGACGCAAATAGTAGGAGATGTACGTCGAGCCGTGTTCGTCAATCCATGGCTTTCTTCAAGGGGCAAAGTTCCTATCCGGGCAAAGAAAGACTCACTTGAGATCTGAAATTCACGAGCAGGCCAAGAGGGGGGCGTTCCGAGATCAGTACTCGTGCAAAGTGACTGCAACCGGGAGGCTTCCGACTCACGTGGCCACCATTGAGCTGCGGCACCGGCAAGGACACCGTCAAAGGTGTCGGCGTTGAGCTGGATCTCCTTGAGCCCCTGCCTGCCACCGGAGGAGCAACCTGAGCGGTTCGGAGCGGTTATTACATTCGAAGGACCGTCAGCAGCTGAAACAGGGGGCCCAAAGTCTTTTATCCAGAGCAATTCACCAATCCAGTAGCTGTGGTTGGCTCCGCCCCCACCGTAGTAGGTTCTGATGAGACTCTTGGAGTAGGTCGCCGTCAGGTGTACGGCTCGGTGGCCGAAGTCGATCTGGCTCTGAGGGTTCGAGATGGCGAAGGAGCCGTCGTTGCCCCAGCCGCTGTGACCGGTGTCGGTGGAGGCAACAGCGAACTTGTCTGTAGATAATTACACCGAAGAACATCGAAGAGAGGAGCTGTCAGTGCTGACCGCGTGGAGAAAAGGGAGCGGGGCCCGTCAAGGGGAGGGAGACTCACATTTGGTCAAGGGGACGCCCATGTCGGGGTAGTTGACACTACCGGCGTCACCTCCGTTTCCGACCATGGCGAACCGGCCGGACCAGTCATCGGGCATCCAGAGTTCGAACTGGACCTGCAAAAGTTCGCGAGTGCCGGAGAAGCGCGAGAGCCGGAGAAGTAAGCCAGCGTCCGAGAGGTGCCAATCGCGAGCATGTGAATACGCGACGTACCTTGGACTGGGACGAGGTCTTGATCTCGGCACCGAATCGGCAGAAAGCAGCGAGTCCAGGTACGGGGTCGTTGTAGGAGCGGGAGGCTGTAGAGACGGCCGAAGCGACCAGCTTGAAGTGTCAGCTGAGGTATTGTGCAAAGGTAGTGCAGGCCAGGGGTGTGCGAAACACGGGTGAAAATCCTGCCGGTCTGTCAACGGCCAATGAGTCAACTCACGACCAGAGGGGCTGAAGGTAGAGTTGGCGCCGTAGTGCTCCGTCGCGTAGATGGTCATGTCGGGCATCTTGACACTCGCCATGTTGGCGCATCGAGTGCTGAAGTCGGTGTCCGCGACGCGAGCCGACCTGCCCTGACGCCGAGTAAGCGCGTTGACGCCGGTGAGGCAAAGTGCGGCCACCGCCGTCGCGGTCAGGAAACTTGGCGAAGTGCCAAAACCGACCATGATTATTTGTCGAATCGAAGCGGATCTGGGAGATGGAGAAGAAAGAGAGGAGGGACTGGTTCATCTCGAGTCAGGTCAATCTGCTCTATTCGTTATCCTCAGACTATGGCAGCTATTTCGAGCGTCCCCTCTACCGACGGCGTTGGCACGCTCGCAGAAGGTGCAGTGGAGTGTACCGGGACCTTGTGTGCGGACGGACCGCCCATTCGTTGGCGGAGAGAAACAAGCTATTATTGGCGTACTCTGAGACTCTCCGTTAACGCGGCTGTGGGGGGCGCAGTCTCCGCGAACGGCTGTTTCATAGGGGATCGTCACGGCCCTCGTCACGGGATCGTCACGGGATCGTCACGGGATCGCCACGGAATGTCACGGGATCGGGCCTATGATTTTTTGAAGCTCTTTATTAGAGCTGAAGGTTTCTTTCAAGAGTTGGTGAAGGAGGGGGGGGGAATTCGTCCGTTCTCAACGCCTTCATTGTCAGGAGATGGCGCCGCTGCCCCTCAGGCCTCAGGCCTCAGCGCCTCAGCGCTCAGCCACCTATCCGTCGCTAGCGCAGTTCAGTCGAATAGGGGATAGGGGCAGGCAGTTAGGACGCGTGCCCAGAGGTATCGCGACGCCTTGCTCGCCTTTTGTTTTTGTTTTACTGGGGCTCATAAATTGGGATCCTTCGGGTTGGCTGGGATCGCTACAAAAAGAGCTAAGAGGGGTTATAAAGCAACGACGGCAAGCAGTTGGATGAAAGTCAAACCCCTGCGCGCAAAGAGCGCTGCCCGCGCGCCCAAATGCCGCCGACTCGCCCCCGCCGCGCCTGGCCGTCGGGCGCAAGGGCGACCGCTAAGCTCATCAAATCCCGAATTCTCTGGGTCAAAAAAGGGTGGTTTGCTGTATCATGGCAAGCATTGAATAACTTTTCACGACAGTGAAGTACTAACCTCTTCTAGCTTCAAAAACATCATGTGCCAAGTGGCTAGTCTTGTGATGAAATTCAAGTCAAGCTGCAGCAGCTCAAAGTCTGGCTCGGAAATGCCTAAAAAAGTGGTCCGAGCGCGCCGTTGCAGCCCTTTCGACTCTGGCACAGCGAGCTCACGCCGGTGGCTCCCGCTTCTTCTGCCGCGATCGTCGCAACCACTTCCCATCGTCAGCAATATCTCAACGCGCCAAGATGAAGTCTTCGGGCCACCAATGAGATCGAAAAGGAAATACGACTCTTCATCCCGTCAAAAGCAACGCCGCGAGGCCGAGGTAGACGAGAAGCTCCGTTCGCTCAACATCTCGCTATGTCAATACCTCCAGTGGTACTTCAACCCAGACACGACAGCCCTTCAGGTCTTGACGCATCGCCCAAAGCTTTTCAACGGTCATTGGCCCAGCTTCGAACACGTGCTCAATCTGATCGTAGAAGTAGGCCGACAAAGTAGCAGCAATGGACGAGATCGCATCAATACGTGGATTGCCAAGCAGGTAGGTAATGCTAGCCATCTACCACAATTTCACAACCCCAAATGATCGACCCCCGAGATTGTAGCTGACATCGCGTTATCTTGGAACGGTCTGACTCGATCATTGTTCAGGAGATGAAGAGATCAAAGCCAACTTATGTCCCCAGCCACGAGATGACACCCGGCCATCTGACATCCGAATGCATCGACGAAGGGCTCGAAAAATTGCAGACGACAATCAGTTTCTTTTTGGCCGCATTCAAACCTACTGTCTCGGTGCGCAGATACTGCCTGGAGAGAGCCGATCGATGGCGTCGATGCCAATCGTACCGCACAAGATGAGGTCATGGAAGATACCGATGGCCATGGTGTGCAAGAACACGGCACTGAGTCGCAACATCGAAGGGAAAAGCACTTGTTGTTTGTGAGTTCTCACCGGTTGTTTGTCTTGGCGTGCTCACACTTCAGACTTCGCAGCTTTCACGCACTCTGATGGGGCAACTCGAGTACGCTTGCAGTCGTCGGAGCAACGCCATGCAACATCGTAACGGTTTTTTCGCCTTGGCATGCGGCGCAAGCGAGCGCTTGACAACTTTTCTGCAAGAGTGACTCGAAATACTTGAAATCCTCGCTTTTGTCGAGCAAGCGGAGAATCGACCGTGACTTCGAGGCCCCAACTTTTGTGCAGCGCAGAAAGACCGATCGATGTTTCCTCCCTGGTGTTGCAGTACACGATTGATTGAGGGATACTACTTGAATTGGATCGGACGCTGAACATTCTGGGAATATCTGTCATTGTAGCCTTGGTATGAGGTGTCATTTCGACGACGATGTTGCGTAAATTAGGGCGAAACAGGTCGGCTTTGGCAAAAAAAGTTCGCGATTTAGAGATGGTGGCAACCGCTAGAATTTTGTCGATTTTGTCGGGTGGCGCACCCGCAGTAAGGAACAAAGTTTGACAACCAATTCGGAGACGTTGTTGAACAATTTGAGCATACTCGGCGCGAAATGGGTTGGATCCCTCGGTGGTATGCGCCATAGCGCCGACTCGGTCTTTTCGTCCCGTGAGTCCCCACTCGGCGATCTTGATCGCCTCGTTGTAAACCAGCAATTTGATCCGCTCTCGGAATGAGGAAGTGAAAATCAATTCACTCCAACGAACGTTGCGCGCATTCATTTCTGGAGACTTGCGAAGTCAACAATGCCGTACAATAGACCATGTTCAGCCAACTTGAAGCAGAAAATGCAAGGTCACAAGGTCTTGAAGCTTACAATGAAGATGTATTCGACTTCGCAAAGCCGATCTTTCAATTGCTCGTATAATTTTCCGTCTTCCCACGTTTTCTTGGACACAACAACGGCCATCTTGCCCCTCATGCATAGCTTTGCGGCCTGTTGAATGCTCAGAGCGTGACCGTCAGTAGACGCCCGACACATTGGCCGGCAGGAGTCTTGCTTACCTGATGCTCACTCAATGCATTTAAGGGACTGATGATGATTGTAATTGCTCGCTTACCGAACACGAGACTCATTGCTTCAAAAAGCGTACTTTTGCCGGACCCTGTTGGCGCGGCGACGAAGACTGCGTCGAACGTATTCGTGCATCCGCGCTTCCTGTCGAGCTCGAGGAGACCAGCGATTGCATTGATCTGAAACGGCCGCGGCTCGAAGTCGTCACCAAACTTTTCGAGAAGCAGCAGCTTGACCTTGATGCGTAGCGAATCACGGTCCATTCGATCCTCCTTTGGAATACGTGAGTTCCATCGAACGATCGAGGGGGATTCGGGGGTCGGGGGTCGGGTTGGATGACGGCTCTATACGGCCGATAGATGCTGTTAGACTTGCTTTGCTGGCTGAACGCATAGGAGATTCTCTGATTTCAATTGAGGGATGTCAACGAGGTAGTTTTTTGGCTGGTGTGGTAGCATTTTGGGCTGACATGCTTGAGGTGAAGAGCCAAAGCCTGGTTTGGCCTTGCAGCCGCTCGTTCGAATTCGAGCCCTCCTGGTCCGTGCGTGCGAGTGCGTCTAGGAAACATTCAGGACTTTGTTCCGCTGTAGCACCATGTAAACGGCATGTGTTCGCTTGTCCTTTTGCAATCCACCTTTTCAACTATCTGAGTATAACCCCTTCACCTGTCGTAGAAAGTTATGCAATATTTGCCATGAAAACAGCAAACCACCCTCTTTTGGCCCAGGGAATTCGGAGGGCAACCGGGCCTGACGCGCCGATAATGCGCAAGCCCTTCCCTCTGGGCTCCTCTGGGAGGTCGAGCTTAGTCCCTCTGTTGTCTGCCCGAGGTGGTCGAATGGTGCAACCCTAAGCTCAACTAAGCCCTCAAAGGGAGGGGCGTCGAGCTTAGTGCAACCCTGCGAGACGCGACTGCGAGCGTTTGGTACAAAGCCCGCTAGCCACGGACTCTCAGACCTCTGGGCATGCCTCCTAACTAACTGCCTGCCCCTGTCCGATTGAAATGCGCTAGCGATGGCTAGGGCGGGGAAGGAGCACGTGGCTGGGGGGCAGCAGCGCTATCTCCTCGAAATGAGGGCGTTGACAACGGACGAGTTTCAGGGCTGGGACCCCCTCCCCCCCCCCCCCCCCCCCCCTCCTTCACCGACTCTTGGAAGGAAACGGAGGATCCCGTGACGATCCCGTTTCAGGGCGGGGGGGGGGGGGGGGGAAAGGGGGTGTTGCTATGAAACGGCCGTTCGCGGAGACTGCGCCCCCCACAGCCGCGTTAACGGAGAGTCTCAGAGTACGCCAATAATAGCTTGTTTCTCTCCGCCAACGAATGGGCGGTCCGTCCGCACACAAGGTCCCGGTACACTCCACTGCACCTTCTGCGAGCGTGCCAACGCCGTCGGTAGAGGGGACGCTCGAAATAGCTGCCATAGTCTGAGGATAACGAATAGAGCAGATTGACCTGACTCGAGATGAACCAGTCCCTCCTCTCTTTCTTCTCCATCTCCCAGATCCGCTTCGATTCGACAAATAATCATGGTCGGTTTTGGCACTTCGCCAAGTTTCCTGACCGCGACGGCGGTGGCCGCACTTTGCCTCACCGGCGTCAACGCGCTTACTCGGCGTCAGGGCAGGTCGGCTCGCGTCGCGGACACCGACTTCAGCACTCGATGCGCCAACATGGCGAGTGTCAAGATGCCCGACATGACCATCAACGTGACGGAGTACCACCGCGCTAACGATCCATTCAGCCCAGCTGGCCGTGAGTTAACCTCTTGACTGTTGACCGGCCGGCAGGATTTTCATGCGTGTTTCGCACACCCTTGGCCTGCACTGCCTTTGCACAATACCTCGGCTGACACTCCGAGCTCGTCGCTTCGGCCCTTTCTACCGCCTCCCGCCCCTACAATGACCCCGTAGCCGGGTCCGCTGCTTTCTGCCGATTCGGTGCCGAGATCAAGACCTCGTCCCAGTCCAAGGTACGTCGCGTATTCACATGCTCGCGAACACCACCCCCCGGACGCTGGCTTACTTCTCTGGCACTCGCGAACTTTTGCAGATCCACTTCGAAGTCTGGATGCCCGATAAATGGTCCGGACGATTCGCCATGGTCGGAAACGGAGGTGACGCCGGTAGTGTCAACTACCCCGACATGGGCGTCCCCTTGACCAAGTGTCAGTCTCCTCTTCCGTCCACAAACTTCTGGGCTCCATGAGCTCAGCACTGACAGACCCTCTCTTCGGTATCCTTCCCTGTAATCGCCTACAGACAAGTTCGCCGTCGCCTCCACCAATACCGGTCACAACGGCTCGCCCTTCGACGGTACCTTTGCTATCTCGAACCCTCAGAGCCAGATCGACTTCGGCCACCGAGCCGTACACCTGACGGCGACCTACTCCAAGAGTCTCATCAGAACCTACTACGGTGGGGGCGGAGCCAACCACAGCTACTGGATTGGTGAATTGCTCTGGATAAAAGACTTTGGGCCCCCTGTTTCAGCTGCTGACGGTCCTTCGAATGTAATAACCGCTCCGAACCGCTCAGGTTGCTCCTCCGGTGGCAGGCAGGGGCTCAAGGAGATCCAGCTCAACGCCGACACCTTTGACGGTGTCCTTGCCGGTGCCGCAGCTCAATGGTGGTCACGTGAGTCCAAAGGCTCCGTTTCAGTCACGATGCTCAAGTACTGATCTACAAAGGCAACTCTTGATCTGTTTGTGACTTTCAGATTACAAGTGCGTCTTTTTTCCCACGCATGGAAACCTCCATGAGGAGACAAACACCTCTGACTCATCTACTTCCTACAGCGGTGATGTGTTCCGAAATAATGCATTCGTCAACAAGGTCGGATCGCCAGGCTTCCTGACGGCGGCCAATTACAAGACGATAGGTATCGAAGTGCTCGAACAGTGTGACGTCCTCGGACAGGACAAGCTCAAGGATGGCATCATCACGGACCCCGTAAGCTATCTCGCATCTTCTTGTCTCCGCAAGAGCAAACCGCTTAGCTATTTCCTCTACTTTTGTATTATAACAGACCAAGTGCTCGCCGAAGCTCGAGGGCTTGCTGTGTTCGGCCAAAGGCGCGAACAAGGCGACCTGCTTGTCCCAAGCCCAGATCAAGACCATGTACACGATCTGGGCCGACTGGATAAGCTCAACCGGCCTTGCGACCGGACCAGGCGGAACAAACTACTTCCCTGGTGTCCTACCGGGAGCCGTGGGCCCCCCCGGCGTCCCCTATGGCCCTTCACCCGATTATTTCACGTGAGCCTGACCTTACCCTTGTCGTTGTACTTCCACACTCTCTAATCGGATCTGGTGCCTCCGACCATGACCCAGCTACCAAGTCTTGAACAAGACGAGCCCGCAACCCCTCACTGTCAACTCGGAAGCCGAGCTCGAGAAGCTCCTCAAGATCGCTGACGACACGGACCCCGGACAGACGAACGCCATCGACCCTGACATCAGTAAATTCCTCAGTGGTGGCAAGCTCATGACCTACGTCGGTCTCTCCGATAACGTCATCCCGGCGCGCTCGTCGCTCTTGTACCATGATCGCGTCAAGGCCAAGCTCGGCAACGTCGACGACTCGTTCCGTCTTTTCGCTATCCCGGGCATGTTGCACTGCGGGGGCGGCAACAGTGCGTTCAACCTCGGTCAGGCCAGCCAATCTGACATCTCCCTTGGGGGGGGGCTTCAGAGCGCGACCTTCACCGCCAAGGACGATATGATCCTTGCGCTCATCGCATGGGTCGAGAAAAACCAGGCCCCCGATTCACTCGTCGGTGTCAACTACGTCAACGGCGACAAGCGACAGGGTGTGGCCTTTGAGCGCCTCGTTTGCTCCTGGCCCAAAATGGGCTACCACATGGCCGGTGACCCCAACAAGGCATCATCTTTCAGCTGCAAGTGAACCGTATCGCGATTTGATGCTATCTCGAAGTTCTCTGCCGCGGCTCTCTTGAAATTTCCTGCCGGTACAGGTTTATGACCAAGTGGAATAAGTTATCTAGGTCTTCTAAGGGCAAGATCATGAGGAAGTGACACCTTCACGGAAGGTGATGACTGGTCTGCATTGACAGCTACAATACTACCCAACAACTAAGACCAGTACAGATGGTAGCATTATCTAGCACGAAGACATGGGCGCGAATGAGAATTTGAGGTTGCCGTTGTTGAGCAGGCCCCACCCTGGGAGTGAGTCGTCGGAGTAGATGTGCGCGAACCACCCGATGCCCCCGTTCGCCTTGAACCAGGAGCACTTGGAGTCGAGTAAGGCGTAGTAGGATGCCTCGCTCGAGATGCTGGAAATGGCCGTTGGGGTGTTAACAGTTCGATTTCGACTGCGCCTTCCTCAACGGCAAGATGACCGAGGATGTCTACGTTCGATACCCAAAAGGATGGAATGGTCCTCAATCCCCTGTCAATCTGGCAAGAGTAGAAGTCAAGGTGGCCGCGCATCAGGCCGGCGGCGGTTCTCCATGTTGCGGCAGTGCAGACGCTACCAAGTTGGGAATATGGGAATTCCCGGAACTGAGTGTTACGGAGAACAAAGAAGGTTTGGCTGAACTGAGAGTCGAACTCAGGCCCATTCCATTAATCAGAGTTGCTCTGATCTCTGAGCTACTCAACCAGTGGGAATATAGGTCAAGGCGGCGGCGTATATCAAGCCGCCCTACGGCTGCCATATTTGCGGGGTTCGACGGACGTCGTCGCACTCAACAGGGGGGGAGGTTTTGAGGGACCTTCACCGCGTCTTGTTGTGACTGAGCAGAGACTTGGAGCGTCGAGGGTCGTGGTGGTTGCGCAGTCGTGCTCTTGTCTTCGTCTCGACCGAGTGGGAAGTGGCTGTGGGGTGGGCCTTCTGTCGTTAGTACATTTCTTTTCTTTCTCTTTCTCTTTCTCTTTCTCTTCATCTCTCTTTCTCTCTCTCATTCGTCTCCTGGGGGGAGCAACCGCTTGGCTAGGGCATTTGAATCCGAATCTCGGATTGGTGGACTTGGCTCGTTTCTCGCACTTTTGCGGGCGGTTTGTGTTATCATCGTAGTCTTCCATCTAGTTTTTCCGTAGGCCGAAACAGGGGGAACAGGAATTGGGGGCAATATGATGAACGTTTTCTACCAAAAAAAAATCAACAATATCTACGCTCCGGTTCAACCCGCCGAGCGCCTCCTCTTCTTCACCTCCCTTCACTTACGGGCGACCGTCTCCTCTCACATTCGGTTCATCGCGGGCGATCTCAACGACTGCCCTATTCCCGCGGTGGATCGAGCGCAACAGGTGGACCGCCCGAACACCCACCACTGGCCCGTGCTTATGTCTCGGCTCGACGGGGTGAACACGGATGCCATTCGGCTCATGCACCCACTGTCGCCGGCGACCACGCGCCCGCATCTCAGATCTCAGCAAGGACGGTCGGCTCATTTCGCGCGCGCGCATCGACTTTGTGATGGTGCAGCGGCGGCACGAGCGACGGATCGTCTCTGCTTCTACTTTGTACAATATCTCTCGATCCATGTCGGATCATCGACCGGTTACGGTCACATTTCGGCTTCGCGCAAGTGGTGCCGAGGTCGAAGAGGAGCTCCGCCTTCCCGAGGCGGCTTATTTTCTGACCCGCATCAACTCGTCGACCTTCAAACACGCCGATTTTAAGGAGTTCGTCACTCCTCTCCTTGAGCAAGCACCGTCTGGGGATCCGGTCGCGGACCTTCAGCGCGTACTCTCGGAGTCTCGGGTCCAAGCTCTCGAGCTGTCTCGGCGTCTGTATCGGGAGCGCAACGCCCTCGAGATGATGCTGGTATCTCGACTGCAGGATATTGAGTCTCGTCAGGTGATGAGCCCCTTTGACGTCATCGACTGGACGAACACCCACGACGCTCTCTCCAAGCTTGTGAACGAGCGAGCAAGGCAGTCCCGGATCAGGGCGCATGTGCCCGAGATTGCATCCGAGGAACGTCTCAGTCGTCCGGTACATGCCAAACTGGCTGCTCGGTCTCGGGATGTGAAGTTTCAGAGTATACGGCTCGCTGATGGCGAGCTCACCACTGACATTGAGCGCGCGCTCGAGCACACCCATTCTCATTTCCAGCAACACTACCTTGTCGAAGCGAAGGATCCGGAACAGGTCGCGACGATGCGGGATGAGCTCTTGGGACCCATCAGATCAGCAAGACCTTGTGACGACCCGCTTTCCGGCGCTCGCTTCCTTCGGCGCTTCTCGAATTCGCACGTCGACATTCTGGCCGAGCCCATCAGCGAAGCCGAGGTGCTCGCAGCGATTCGAACCACGCACGAAGGTCGATCTCCGGGGCCTTCAGGGGTCCCCTATGAGATGTATCGAGCCTGCCCCTTGCTTTGGCCCCCTCTCTTGACTCGAGCCTACAACGAGCTGATTACTCGAGGCTCCCTTACTACACAACAGAGCCAGGCCAATGTGCGCCTCTTGTTCAAACACAACAAACCTGGTGCAGCGCGGTGCGACCTCAAATCGTATCGTCCGATCACCTTGCGGGAATGCGACTACAAGATCTTCACCAAGATCTACGTGGCTCGTCTGAACCGGATCCTCCCCGATGTTCTTCCGGCCGGACAGCATGGGTTCGTCAAGGGGCGAAGACCAGCGGACGCGGCTTTGCATCTGAGGCTCCTGATCGACGAGATTAGGGGTCGTGGGGCAGAGTTCCCGACAGCAGCGCTCCTCTCCCTGGATCAGAGCTCGGCTTACGACATGGTCGAGCACGATTGGGTCTTTGCGGTGTTTGAGGCTCTCGGCGCGCCGGAATCTTTCCAGCGCGTCTTGCGGATGCTCTACAACGGCGAGACGTCCACAGCGCGGTATATTGTCAACGGTTTCCTCACCGAGACGATACGACTCCTGTGCGGTCTTGGCCAGGGCGATCCTCTCTCTTCTTCTGTCTGGGATATGGTGTTCCAACCCTTTCTTGATTCTCTCAGTCGGCGCAACATTGCGCTGACTATCACTCTTCCGGAGCTGGCTCCTCGTCCGCAGACTCGATGCATCACCAATTTGGCGTTCGCGGATGACGCCGTCGTCGCTGTCGCTGGACCGGAAGCTATTGCTTCGCTCGAGGCGTTAGCTCGGGATTGGCGACTCGCGACGAACGGCCGTCTAAACACCGACAAAACCGTGGTGATGCCATTGGGCGCGACGTTGTGGGATCGCGCGGACTTGTCCAAACTGTCGTTCGTGGCACCGAACGAGTCTCTTCCCTGGATCGGTCTCCAGTTTGCGCCTGACGGCAACAACAGGCTGGGATTCCATGATCTTGAGCGAAGGGCCGATCGAGTGATTCTATCGGTGCGCGACCGATGGATGACGCACCATACCCGGGCTTTCTATCTCAACCGCTACGGCATTTCCAAGGTGCTGCACTCTCTCTCCGCCGACATACCGCCATCCGACGTGATCAAGGCGATCGAGCGCAAGCTTGCTGACTTTGTGAAGGGAGGACCGCGGCGCAGCGACTACAAGCAATCGGTCGTCTTCACGGCACGGGCGCGAGGTGGTCTCAGCGTCGTGAGCATCCAAGCTGTGGTAGATTCAGTCTCGGTACGGATCTGGGACGTGCTGGCCGGCGGGTCAACTGCGATTTGGGGCGATCTGGCTCGGAGTTCCATCCGGCGAGCGCTTCCGACCTTTGACCTTGCTGCGGATCTGTGGACGTGGAGGAACGCCGACGCACCCCGGGAGCTACATCCCGCTGGCGAGCGGTGCTCTCGGTCGCTGAACGCTACTCTGCCGTCGTCGATCCTGCCAAACTTTCGGTCTCCAATTTTCTTTCTCTTTCCCCCCTCCAACCGGGTCTGCATGACTCGCGGGCGTCCTCGGAGCAGGATAAGCGTTTGGCGAAGCTTTTCAGTTTCGAACGCACCATCGCTGACATCTATGCTCGAGCCCAATACCCCGCAGCTCCAACGGTGCCCTGGACCCCTGAGAAGCATCCCCAAGGCGACGGCTCGGAGCTGTCCAACCTTTGGCAATGGAAGCGCGATCAAGTCCAGGCGTGGATCCAGGTCGCAGGCGATCGCTTCATCCCGCCGCTTCCGCCTCCTGTTCCCGTCCTCGCACGTCGACCACCCTTCATTCGTGTCGTTGGAGCACCTGGAGCCCGGCCCGGCGGTCCCCTCGAGCACATCTTGCCCAGAGCGACTCCGGTCGGCATGCCTGATCAAAAACTTCCCCTCCCCTCCGCCCCCTTGCGTGCTGATCAGTGGAGAATGTTGAGCTTGGACAGACCTTACACCATTGCGCGACTTCGACGTGTCATCAACCATCGACGTTTCGACGACACACAACGCCCTGGATCACTCGCCACACCCAAAGAAAGGCGACTCTTCTGGGGGTGGTTCAATACCGGGCCCGCCACGGCTCGCGAGCGCGAGGTGCTCTTCAAGCTGGCGTACCACTTCACGCCAACGCGGAAGCGTCAGTTTGTGCAGCGGCATGGCGACTCAGCCTGCTGCCTTGTGCAGGCATGCAGCCTGGCAGGGGTGGAGGATGACTTTATTCACTTTTGGCATGATTGCCCTGACTCTTCTCAATTTTGGCAAGCAGCTAGGTCCATTCTCTGCGACGCGCTGGGGGTCGTGTCGATCCTCGACCTCGACTACACGGCACTTCAGATCGAGCACGGCCTCCCTCGACTGCGCGCTCGCCTTCCGGCGTCGAAAAAGCGCCCAATCCGCGCCTTCATTGCGCTGGCGCTCGACACTCTCAGCAAACGACGCTGGGATCTCCATCGCCACGCCAGAGCGATGTCGAGCATGGACAAGGAGATGGCCGGACTGAAGGAGAGGTTGGAGCTCAGATTGGCACGATGAAGTAGACGGCGCTCCCTCCCTACCCAAGCAAAGACCAAACCCAAAAAATCGCAACTCCCCTTTCCCTCTTTCTCAATCTCTCCAATGTCTCCCAAAAACGCCAGCATACTGAACCTGTTTTCTCTCGCTCTTTTTGCCATTCCTCCTCATAGGCTTCCGTACTCCCCAGGAGCCTCGGGTTCTTTGCGCCGGCGGGCATCGTCGCCCTTGGTTCGAGCTTCTGCCACATCACGATGACACACAGTGAAAGCGGATCCCCTTGGCCCTCTCCTGGACTCCGCCGTGAGTTTTCCACTCCTCTCAAGGGCCGGGTCTGTTTTATCTTTCGGTCGAGCGACTCCGTGATCTCCTGTTCAAGGCCGGCACAAACTGCCTGCGTGGCTGGCCTGTTGTCTAGGTGGTAGGCCATCGGTAACGAGGCGCGGCGCGCGCGCAGGGGCTCGATTGGTTTTAAGGCAGTGGATTAAACTTAGTGTCTGAGTGGATTATATTCTTGCGCGTGGGCCTATGCCTTCGCAATGCGGACTCCCTTGTTTAGCTTTTCTTTAATCACTTGTTCCTCAACTATCGGTTCTGACACTGCTGCGTATCGTCCTACCGCTGCCACCTCTATAGGTGGTGCACTTTTACTTCAGGTTATGAGCTCGACGCTCTACGTCGAAACAGGCGATGGGGACGCACCCCCTGCCGATCTGATCTCCTACCACTCGAGATCAGATGTCAACCGAGTACCGATACTCAAGACAGGCAACTACCATGCCTGGGAACGTGGTTTGAAACTCGTTCTGGTCAACCACGGCTTATGGGGAATAGTCAGCCTCGGCTTTTCCAAAACCGAAGCCTCCGCCCTGGGACTTGGCCTTCGCACCGGTGCGGGCCCTCGTCTCACAATATTCGATCTGCTCCTGGCGCCCGAACTGCTCACCGCGCGCCAAAAGGCGTTACTTAAACAAGACGCCAAGGCTCAATCCCTTATTTTGAACTACCTCGACTCCGACAACGCTGTCACCGCTCGCGCTTGCACGACTGCAAATGAGATGTGGAAGAGTTTACACGACAACCACGTCGGACTGATCTCTGATCAAGTTCGATTTTTAACGGCACAACTTCGCAATCTTCAATTCTCGAAAGGAAAAGAAATCGTGAAGCACTTCACCGGTATACAAGATCTGTTCACTCGACTCGACGAGCTTGGCCAATCTTTCGATGACATTTACAAGTCGAATCTGATGCTGGACTCGGTCACTCATCCCGCCTGGGCTTCGACTTTGGACAATCTTCGTCGTCCGCTCGCTCCACCGGCGGAAATCATTACCTACACTCGGTCCAAGCTGACTTCGCTCGAACTTCAAGCTCGGTTCTCACCTCGATCTACTCCACCTGTCGAAAAACTTTCGGATATTTCGTCTACTACTCTCGCCGCTCGTATTTCGGACGCGAGTCAGGGAAATGGTGGAAAGCGGGGGGGCTCGAAGAAGAACCAAGGACCGAAGCGTAAACCCGACTGCGTCTGTACTGCTTGCGGGGAAAACGGACATTGGTCCATCGACATGAAGTGCCCTCAACACAAACGACACTCCGAATGGAAATCCAAGTCTGGTAGTTCGGCCGTCGATGCAAACGCGGTGACTGAAATGTCAACAAACCATACCATTTACTCCATCGGTGAATCTTCGGATGCCGCCCCACTCCGAAACACGTGGATCGGCGATACTGGCGCTCATCGTCACTTCGTCGGTGATCGTTCACTTTTGCGAAACTTCACTCTCGACCCGGTCATGGTCCGTGTAGCCAATGGTTCCCCGGTTCTCTGCAAAGGCTATGGTTCCATTACCGTTCGCACGAACAAGAATCATACGCTCAACATTCAGAACGTTTATCATCTCCCCGGCGCTGAACAAGGTCTAGTCTCTTTCAAGGCACTCCGTATCACCGGAGCTAAACTATCGTTCGGAGATGACGGTTCGACTATCAACGTGCATGTTGGCAATAGCATTGTTGCCAGCACCGAAATCGACACCGATTACAACTTCAACTTCACTGTGGTCCCTGAAGAACCTGTCGATGCTGTCACTCGATCATCGACTAGCGCTTCGCTCTATTCTTGGCACTTGTTTTTCAACCATATTTCGCAACTTTCGCTCCTCGCCCTGCATCGTGCGGGAGCGGTCACCGGCCTTCGCTTGACTGACACAACCGTCGTCGACTGCGAATCGTGCATCCTTACGCGAATGACGGCAACTCCTCATAATCAACAATCCCGGGGGGCAGATCACGTTCTGTATCGCATCTCTATGGATTTGGGATTCGTCGACTATGAAGACTTCCAAGGCCGATCGATCTATCTTGTTATCGTCGATCAGTTCTCAAACGCGAAGTTCACCTATCCGCTTGTCTCCAAGACAGCCGCCGTCGTACTCGAAGCATGGAATTCGTTTATCACCTACGCCGAACGCCTGACTGGTCAAAAGGTCAAGTTTGTTCGTTCCGACAATGGTACTGAGTTTGTCAATCGACTTCTCGGTGATGAGTTCCGTCGTCTTGGTATCACACACGAAACTACCGCACGTTACACCCCGCAACAAAATGGTCAAGCCGAACGAGCTAATCGCACCCTCTTTGATCTCGTTCGTGCAATGCTCAAGTACGCTGGTCTTCCCGGAAAGTACTGGTCTTACGCTCTCGCATCGGCCACGTTTGCTCTCAACCGCTCGCTTCATCCTTCTAAGCGCAAGACACCGTATGAACTCTACACTGGTCACAAGCCCGACGTTTCGCATCTTCGCACCTTCGGTTCTACCGCCTATGCACTACTACCTAGGGCACTTCGCAAGAAGTTGAGCGATCATTCACAAAAGGGCATCTTTCTCGGCTACAGCGGTGAATACAACTATCTCATCCTTGTCGATCGAAACACTACACCCAAGGTCATTATTACTCGAGATGTGACATTTTCGGACATTCCCTCGACCTCGTCTACTCCGATCATTGACATCCAGTCTGATCCTCGCGATTTCGTCGTCGAACATCTTTACGAGTACGAAATGGTTCCTCAGCTTCGACCTGATCAAAACTTTATCGAACTTGAGGATGATGTCCACCTTCCTGTAGCACCTCGCGCAGATGTACCTGGTCCTGCTGTTGCACCTCGCCCAGTAACACCGGTTAGTCCCGCTCCTAGCACTCTAGCTGGAGATGATGATGATCATCCTTCTAGGCCAGTGACACCTGATCCTGGGTCCGATAATGAAGCTGACAATCTTGCTTACCCTAATGATGGCCATGAATATCGTCCTTACAACGTCAGTCGCAATCCGGGTCCTCTAGAAAACATCAACGAGGATAATATCTTGCCCGCTGGTTCCCGCCGTCAACGTCGCCTCGCTGCTTACTCGGTCATCGATACGAATCACATCTATCTCGATCCTCCTGAACTTGTTGCCCGTGTTTCACCCACCAACCTCGCACTACCTCGTACTCATGAAGAAGCTATGGCCTCCATCGAAGCTCCTTTCTGGAAAGCCGCCGAAGCCGCCGAGATTGCGAAATTCGTCGAACTCAAGGTTTTCGCTTCCGCTATTCTTCCAACTGGTATGCGCGCTCATGGTGTTCGTTGGATCTACACGCGTAAAGAAGATGCACAAGGAAATATCACCAAGTACAAGGCTCGTCTCGTTGTTCAAGGCTATTCACAAACGTACGGTGTCGATTTCATCGACAACTTTGCTCCCGTCGCTTCACTTTCTACCATCTTATTCCTCATCGCTATCGCCGCTGCCCAAGGCCTCGTCCTTGAACAGTTCGACTATGATTCAGCCTTTCTCAATGGCACGATGACGGAAGATGTTTATATCAAGGTTCCTGATGGCTGGCCGCTTGCACACAAGCCCGGTTCAGTCCTCAAACTCCTCAAGTCGATGTATGGAACGAAGCAAGCTCCTCGTCAATGGTATGCCGCGGTCGATGACCTCATGAAGACTCGTGGCTTCCATCGCTCTACGTCGGACGCTTGTCTCTACATCAAACGCAAAGGTCGCCGGTTCATTTTTGTATCACTTTACGTCGACGATGGACTCGTGTAAGGCGCCGCTCCGCTTACGCCTCACGACGACCTCGAGCCAACCTCTGCGGCCTCACGCTTGCCCTCGCGCGCGGCGCCGCCGCGTCTCTTGACCTTAGTCCTTTTAGTAGTCTTTCTTCGCCTGCGAATTACACCGTTTGATCCTTTCAGTTTGGACTCGGAATCAGTGAAAGGCACGAGAAGTGAAAGGCACGAGATCGCTCTCGAGCCTCACTGATTCCGAGTCCAAACTGAAAGGATCAAACGGTGTAATTCGCAGGCGAAGAAAGACTACTAAAAGGACTAAGGTCAAGAGACGCGGCGGCGCCGCGCGCGAGGGCAAGCGTGAGGCCGCAGAGGTTGGCTCGAGGTCGTCGTGAGGCGTAAGCGGAGCGGCGCCTTACAACTCGCTGCTTCGAACGACCAACAGTTCCTCAATGATGAACTATCTGCATTCAATTCGGTATACTCGCTTAAACGACTCGGTCCCGTCAAAACTTTCCTCGGCCTAGAGTTCCATCGCACTTCCGAATACATCATGGTACACCAGAGTACGTATGTTCGTGGTCTCCTTGAGACTTATGCGTTCGATTCTGTCTCGAACCGTCCGGTCTCATCTCCTATGGAAGATCGGAACGTCGTCGAATCGAATGAACCTTTCACGGATGTCAAACTTTATCAATCGGCCGTCGGTGCTTTGCAATATGCGGCTCATCGCACTCGTCCGGAGATCGCCAACGCTGTTCGTTCTGTCGCTAAGCACGTCGCTGCGCCTACCATGACGAACTGGATCGCTATCAAACGTATCCTTCGTTATCTCTCTACGTCTGTCGACCTCGGTCTTGTCTTTCGTTTTGGCGCTTCTACCAAGTTCGAGATCTACTCTGATGCGTCTTGGGCCGACGACTGGGACAACGGTAAATCGACCGGCGGCTATGTTGCCATGTGCGCGGGTGGTCCCGTCTCCTGGCAATGCAAACAGCAATCTATCGTCGCTACGTCCACAACCGAGGCTGAAACTCTTGCTGCGTCTGCTGCTTCCAAAGAGGCAGTTGGACTTCGCTCTCTCGCCCTCGAATTGGGCATCGATCAAACCTCGTCGACTGTTCTACATGAAGACAACGAAGCTTGTATCGCTATCGCCCGCAATCCTGCTCATCGTGGTCGCACTCATCACTGGAACGTGCACCATTTCTACGTACGTGAACGCGTTGAATTCGGTGACATCACCCTTCAATACTGTCCGACCGCTCTCAACACGGCCGACATGTTCACAAAGGCACTGCCTAAAGCACTCTTTCTCAAGCATCGCGCTGGACTTGGTATGGCTTCTCTCGCTACCTCGACCAGGGGGAGTGTTGTCTAGGTGGTAGGCCATCGGTAACGAGGCGCGGCGCGCGCGCAGGGGCTCGATTGGTTTTAAGGCAGTGGATTAAACTTAGTGTCTGAGTGGATTATATTCTTGCGCGTGGGCCTATGCCTTCGCAATGCGGACTCCCTTGTTTAGCTTTTCTTTAATCACTTGTTCCTCAACTATCGGTTCTGACACTGCTGCGTATCGTCCTACCGCTGCCACCTCTATAGGTGGTGCACTTTTACTTCATGGCCTCTCCTTGCTTTTGTTGCAAAACCATCCTGGTCGCCTTAACCAGTACACCAAAAGTGAAGGCACCTTCAAGAGATGCATGCGCCGAATCCTTTTTCAACAGCTTTGCTGCTCGCTCGGAGTCGCGGTCGAGGGAGGCCGTGCTCGATCTGAAGTGCCGTGTAGTCGAGGTCAAGGATCGACACGACCCCCAGCGCGTCGCAGAGAATGGACCTAGCTGCTTGCCAAAATTGAGAAGAGTCAGGGCAATCATGCCAAAAGTGAGTAAAGTCATCCTCCACCCCTGCCAGGCTGCATGCCTGCACAAGGCAGCAGGCTGAGTCGCCATGCCGCTGCACAAACTGGCGCTTCCGCGTTGGCGTGAAGTGGTACGCCAGCTGTCATCATCGTGCATACTGTTGGAATTTAACAATGATCCCGAAAATGATCAACAAAAGAAGAGAAAACGGCTGGACCAGGAATCGAACCTGGGTGGTTTCCATTAATCGGAAAAGCTTTGACCTCTAAGCTATCCGGCCCCTGATATCAGTGCAAGGTCTACTAACACCTTCAATACATACTGGGAAGCATCTCCTTTAATGGATGTGGGTTCAACTCTCCAAAAGCCGCTTGCACAGTGATTATAGCGCGAGAGGGGATGTCATGTTGCACCGAGGCTCGAGAAGCCGAAAGGGACCGTGTCGTAACTAACAACTACGGATCACGAATAGTAATGATATATATAAAAATAGAGAAGAAAAAAAAAGATATCCTGGTGAAGGCAAATTAGGGAAGGCGGGCGGGAAGCTCAGAGGACAAAGGGATCGCTTTGCGAGGCGTAGCGATCGGGGATGATAAGTAAACAGGGGCAACTATGACAGAGGTGCAGCGTAGCATACCTTTGCGAGGCGTAGCTCGGGCGTCAAATGCAAAGGGGCTGAGCGTCCGGGAAGTCTCGGCTGAAGGTGGCCTGTAGGATGCTACGCGTCAGTTTGGTGCGCCCAACTAGGGCGTTCCAGGAGAGGATAGAGGTCGTACAGAGAAATCGCGGAGAACTACTGCACAGCAAGTGAACCATGAGTACGTCGTGCAACTAGCCGAGCGTATTCGGAGCACTTACCTCGAGCGCGTGGCAGAGGTGCGTGCGTCGAGGGTTTCTGGAAAGCAGCGGGCCGCTGTAAGGTCCTGTTGAGGAAGGAGACTTCCGAGTGAGCGACGGATCGCTTGGATGAGGCTCCAATGTTGGAGGACCAACTAACCCTTGGCAGAGGGTGGCAGTGCTGGAGCAGCAAGCTGGTTCCAGGAAGCGTCGACGGTGCGGGACCGAGGAGAGGGTAAGCGGCGCGGCCGCGGAGCACTCGAAGAGAGGTTGAGGGCTCTGAGGACTCACAGAGAGACCGAGGACGCTGAGCGCTCCAGAGAGGCTAGGGATACGCTGAGCGCTCCGGAGAGGCTAGGATCGGCTGACGCTGAGTCAGGATTAGAATGCACGGATGCGCGCTTGAACAATGAGCGTGGAACTCTTACCGCTAAAGCTGAACAGACATCGGCTGGCCTGCGCGATCGGCTTCCAGCGGCTGCACCTGCTCCGCTGGCGCGTTCATCAGCGGTTCGAGCTGGACAACGTCGTGGCCCCTCCCTCGCTTCCCAGTGCGCTCAGAGCGTTCGAGCGAGATTTTCTCTCTCGAGCGGGTTTTGTGCCTGGGGTTCGAGATTGGGAGGTGTGATGACCGAGTTAAGTCCTTCCTTCCCATTTTCCTCCCCTCCTTTCCTCCCTTCCTTTTCGGAGGTCGACTTTTCTTTCAGAAGCTGACTGTCTTGAAACTTGTTGCGCAGTGGAAGGCTGCGCACCTCTCCCTCTCTCTACTTTGTGCAGTAGCGGTTTTCGTTCTTGGATGGATCGGCAAGCCGGGTCGATCGTCGTTGCGTTGGAGGCTTTGTGAAGTTCTCCCCTCTCTTTCCCCCCCTTTCTCCCTTCTCTTCCTCATCTCGTTCCTGTTGCTCGGTTGTTGACTACGCTTCAGCCACTTCTTCTTTTATTCCTAAGCCGTGTGTTGGATTCCGTCGAATAGATCGTTCGTTCGCGTTGGTCAAGATCTACGGCATGGATCGGGAAGAAAGGTCGCTCGTTTTTTTGGTCAATATCCTCGCGTCAAGGCGAGGCTCGTTTCGTTGTATTGGATCGTTTTCGCTCGGCGACGGCTCAACAGCCAGCACTCGAGACTCAGCCAAGGGAGGACATCAGGCGCTGTCGGGGTGACGAGTAGCTGGGGCTTGGCTGCGGCCTGTCAGTCCCTGGGGACCTCTAGCTCTGGCTTCGACCCCCTCCCTTGGCCCCTCGGGTGTGTTCCCCTCCTCCTCCCCTCCTCTCTGTCTTAGTATTCCTGGTTCTCCGTGTTTCCAGTCGTGAATTTTTGTATATTCTCCCCTTTTCTTTCTCTAGGCGCTCTTGCCTGGTTTTCGAGTATCTTCGCTCCCGCTCTTGGGACGTGAAGCGGCAGCAGTACTCACCGCCCGTTGGAGTCCGCGTTAGGTGCTCGGCGGGTTTTGATCTGCGCAGCGCTCTTTGCGCGCAGGGGTTTGACTTTCACCCAATTGCTTGCCGTCGTTGCTTTATAACCTCTTTTAGCTCTTTTTCTAGCGGTCCCAGCCAACCCGAAGGATTGCAATTTATGAGCCCCAGTAAAAATAAAAAAAAGTTCCGTAGGGGGTTTTCTCGTCTTGCAAATTAGCGATGAGTTTCATACCAAAAAAAAGGCTAGCACGTATTCGTGCCCTAGGGGCTGGCCATATATGGCCCATATGGTTATTCGCCTAAATGATTAGGAAGGCCGTATGCCGGGGCCATATGGAGCCGTAGGGATGCCTTATGCCCTCCATAATTTTCGCGCGCGCATGTGTATTACGAAGTCAGGACCTGATTCTGGTCAGCTTGAAGAGTAGGCGCCTCAGAACCATGGTCCACCGTACGACGTCCCCGCGGGCACCGATCTCCAGCCTGCAAACAATCAGTTTTGAATACGTATCACATACCTACCGTAGTCACAGGTTTCCTCTGCACTTCAAGTTGGTCCGAGGAAAATTAATGTCAGAGTTGTTTTCTCGGGGCGCACGCGGACATGTTCGATCTCGGATTTCGCCCGAATTTATGATCACCTCCTCGGGCGTGGTCAACTCCAGAGCGCCCTGGTTGAGCTGGAGCATTCCAATGGGCACGAATGCCCATCCTGTTGCAGACAGGCTTGTTTGAGCGTTTCCCTCTACCTGGAAATCGAGCGAATGCGCCACGGAACAGACCAACTCCAGACATTCTCTTCGGGTTCATGCTCTTCCATGCTCGGCAGTTGCGTTGCGGAGCGTTGAATAACTTGAATTTGATTGGCTTTTCATTGGGTGATCCTACAGAGCGATAGCGCCGTACACTGTCGCCCAGATCTGTTGCGTGCAATTGAGCTGCGAGTGGGTGTCGTGTCGTGGCTTGAACCTTGAGTTTTTGACCCTTACAAGATAGTAAGACGGAGTGAGTACTATAGTAGCTCGCCGGCGGTCGGCGACGGCGGAACTTGCGCCGGCCATGAACTTCGCACAGGTTCTGCTCGCACGCGACGCGTCAGTGGGGGCGGCAATTGTCTCCTGACGCCACCCTAATCTCCTGAGTCGTGCCCGTTTCATAGCAGTTGTCTCGGGTGACAGACAATCTTTTCTGCTTTCTCGTCGTTCATCCACTCTGCTGCGTCCCTCTTCCGCTTCCAGCTCGTGTCTTTTCTCGCCCGCCACTCGCTGTCAAGTGGAGCCCCAACCCTCGCCCCCTCGACGATCGCCAACTCTTACCACTTTAATAGCCGCTGCCTCCTAGCAAGTGGGTGTAACGAATACCCCACCGCTCTACCTTAACTCATGGCGACCCCAAGTGGTGAACCCGCCGACGCGTTCGCGAGTTATGTCGCGTTGCAGACCCAGGCCCTCGATATCGTGCGCGAGGCGTGCTCGGGCCGGGAAGAGCTCGTGCAACGTATTGCCGATCTCGAACTTGAACTAAACGTGTGAGTAGAATCAGTGCGGCCTCAGCCCCATCAGCTACCGCGTCTGAATCTGTTGCCGGCTGCCTCTGCACAGCTGGAAAGACGCCCAACGCAAAGAGGTTGCGCTTAGAGAGAACGCACTGCGAGCTCTCCATGCCCTAGAGGTAAGCCTTTCGATCGTTCCCACGATTCAAAGATGACTCGTGCTGACTCGTCTCATTTCATCAGGACAGCGAAAGGCTTGCCGTCTGCCTGATCGACGGGGACGCGTGTCTCTTCAACCGTCAACTAATCGCCCGAGGCCGAGACGGTGGCCGTGATGCCGCGCAAGCTCTGCAGAAGCACATCGCAGAACTCGCATCCAAGACCTCGACGGGCAATGGCAAGCCGACTGTGATCTGTCAAGTTTGGTTCAATAAGCAAGGCCTGAGCCGCGTATTCCAAGAAATGGGCATCGCCTCGGACGCGACCTTCTCGGCCTTCATCCAAGGGTTCAACCAAGCCCACCCCCTCTTCCTCATGACCGACGTCGGAGGACTTAAAGAAGCATGCGACGCCAAGTTCCGCGAGACGTTGCGAATGTACGCCCGCATGATGGCGTGTAAGTTGCTCGTCCTCGGATGTTCGAGCGATGGTGGTTACGCGCACCAATTGCAGTCGCTCAAGACCGAGGCGCTCGACTGGAAGGTGCACCTTATCCGTAGTAGCGAAGTGGCGTTCGCGATTAAACAATTAGCAATTCAGGAGGTCGAATTCGAGGACCTCTTTGAGAGAAAGAAGCTGATCGTCTCGATGCCGCATACAAGTTCGTCGTCGTTGTCATCGATGCCAACCGCCGTTGCCGGGCCAAGCGAATTGAAATGGTCGGCTTCGACGCTCAGCAGCGTACCCAAGACGCCCAAGAAGGGAACCGCCGCTGCTGCTTCGAACGCCACTCCTTCTGTTTCGACGGGAAGTAATGCGGGCGTGGCTTTCACCCCCGTGACGGCCACCAAACGGGTGAAGGACAAAGCCCCGATTAGCGACAAGGAGAACGGCTTCATCAAGATCACGGGCAAGTTGAGGGCCATCGACCCCAAGAAGCCGCTTTCGAGGCAGAACGTGAGGGGCTTCGTTCACGGGCCTGCGCACTTAAATATCTTCTAACTTTGCCACCCTTTTAAATATCGCAGCCACCTCCTTGCAACATATTCTACCTCATCGGCGAATGCACGCGAGGCGACTCGTGCCCCTACGCGCACGACTACCGCCTCTCTGCACAGAACATTGCGACCTTGCGCGTTGACGCCAAGAAGAGCGCATGCTACACCGTGACCAAAGGACGGCCCTGTACGGATCCCTTGTGCGTGGCGGGGCATGCGTGTCCGGCCGGGTTGGCGTGCAAGTTCGGTTCAACGTGCAAATTCCCGGCTTCGATGCACCCGAATGGCAAGTTCATCAAAAAGGGCACGCGCTCACCCGAGTCGTCGGGGTATGATACCGAGTCGGAGTGAGACGTCTTCGTGATGCCCATGAAGTTGATCTGTCGAACTGCATAAAAAGGTAATAAGGATCGGCAGAAGAAGGGAGTAGAAAAGTTCATGCCGAGGTAGATCATTATAGGCTCCATGAGCAAACTTTCGAAAAGGGTGGAAATCCCTGAAGCTCGTTAGAGCTGAAGGTTTCGTTTCGAAAAATGGGGGGGGGGTCCCAGCCTCGAAAATGATGCTATTCTGAGATTTTATTGGACGAAATGCCCGAAATACCCCGCACGCGCGTGGCTGTCGAAACCCCAATAGGAGACCCCGATATCAGCGCCGATTGGTGCGAACAATGCTCCCCCCGATGGGAGGACCCTGCCTTTGAGCACAATAGGAGAGTCCGACTCGGTGTCAGCGCCGATCGGTTTGAACAATGCTCCCCCGGATAGGAGGACCCGGCTAAGCGCGCCGATCATTAATTTTTCTCAATGGCCAGTGGCCACCAGCCCGGTTGCTAACCTAACCTGCCGAGTCGGCGCTCTCAGCACACAGCTTGGGCGTCATCAGCCTTCCCGAGTTCCCGCGCCAGAGCGCACTACATACTAGTGCAGACAAGCGCAAGCTAGCGCACTCAGGCTGGCCTCCGTTAGCAAGTTGCCACCGCCCGGCCCTCTCCTCTCTGTACTGCCTTATTCTAACTTGGACCGAGTTTCCTCGCATCTCTAAGACAGGCTATCACACAATCGCCGTCATGTCACTGCTTTCTGATCTTGTACACCTCCGCACCATCGAGGTCAGCCCACACCCACAGCGCTCAACGCCTCGAATCTCCACAACGTGTTAAGCCCGCGTCCACCACTAGCGACAGCCGATCCTCCCGCCGCACCGATCGAGCACAGTGTGTCTTCCGGTCCGCTCCTACGCAATAGTTGAGTGTCAGTACTCGAAGATGTGGTTGTCAAATGCAGTCTTGGGCAGCTCGTGCGCAGCAGCATCAACTTCAGCATGGGTCTCCTGAAGGAGCTTTGTCGGGCGCACCACGTGGAAGGATACTCCAGGAGGAACCCGCTTGGAAAAGAGCGATTCCTACGAGTACTCGTCTGGTCGTGCGATCCAAACTGTGATGCTTGTTCAAATGAGTATGTCTTCAGAAGACAACAAGCCGCGACCCCCGTGACTCCGCCACGTCGACATTGCTTCCCCGACCACAGAGCATACGCATCAAAACCTGTTGACGTGCTTCGAGCCTGACTGAACGAGGAAGTCCAGAAGAAGCGAGAACGTCTCGGCGACTACCTCTAAACAAACGATGCACAGACGTCCACCGCTGCATCCCAAACCCGAACAAGAAGAACATGGTAAAGTGACATCGCATTTTGCGCCAGCATCCGATCAGTTCAAGACCGAGCACCGTTCTGAATGGAATGATTACTTCACCGACGCTTGTTCCCGTCTCTTCTGCTGCCTGGTGTGCTCCGAGAGAGTCTTCGGGCATAAAGTACGATGGGTGCCTGAACACCGCATCAAGCGTGAGGAATCAGGGATTTGGAAGGTATTTATCAACTCTAGACTACGTACGGACCTCCGACCACCGACTTACGATTCTTCAGCTTGGCGGGGCGCACTCATCCATCCCCGAGGTCTTCAGCGACCGAAAGATTTAATCGATCAGATCGCGTACTCGCCCATGAACAACACGCTTCAGTGCTCACTCTGTCCAGACTGCTTCAAACGGTTGTTCCCTACCACAGGGCCACCGACTAAGCCCCCTCGGTCGTTGAGCAACGGATTTTATCGCGCACTGGATCATGTCCCCGCTGATGTCCGAGTATGCTTCTCCTACGCGAGTCAGCTTGAGCACCTCTTCACTGCGCGCGCCAGAGCCTACAAGAGCGTGTACAAGCTAACTCGTTTCGGAGATCCCAAAGTTCAACAAGAATATACGCGCGGAAACACCCTCAT
The DNA here is from genome assembly GCA_900102585.1 of Microbotryum saponariae. NCBI lineage: Eukaryota > Fungi > Basidiomycota > Microbotryomycetes > Microbotryales > Microbotryaceae > Microbotryum > Microbotryum saponariae. Next base: position 503,785 of record FMWQ01000047.1, on the reverse strand, counting down.
CTTCAGCCAGAACACCGCTTCGTTCACCGATGTACTGTCCATGTCAGGCGAGGAACTCGCTGACAGTGTGTGCGTTCTATTCTGCAGAGGGAACCCCAACCTTGCGGAGCTGGACAAGTGTCGACCCATGATCGTGAAGCAGAGTCGGATCCACTGCAAAAGATGCTCAGGTGATTGATCAACGAAAGCAAGAATTCGGCTTACTCTGCCGTCTCCTTTGATGGCCATTGCACAGCTCGTTCGACGCAGTTCCGGTGCGCTCAACCCGACCTCTACAGCTTCTACGGCGGTTTCAGCTTCGACTTCGACTTCGGCTTCCGTCTGCGTTGCTCCCCAAGTATCGGATCTACAAATCGCCGATGGAAACTGTCTCGTGCCCGACGTAGTTCTGGCGAAGGTGGTGACCGCAGAGACAGTGGAACCAACATCATCGCTCTTTGAAGGCTACGCAACAGAGCATAACGACTTTGATGAACCAGTATTCGAACACGTACATGTGCCGCCACCCGCTACCGACGAACCAGTTCACTCGTGGCAGTTCCCTGAGAAAGCTCTTCGTTATTTCAACCACTGCAAGACCAGAGCGCCCCCCCCCCCATGTCATTCCGACAGGCGATGACCCTTTGTGGGAATGTTCGGATGACTTCCTGCTCTCAAAGCTGCAATGTGGCCACACCTCGATCCATTCGGTCTCGTCGGTGTCTGTGTCGAGCGCGACGTCAAGATTTCTCTGGAGGAGCAAGTGAGTCAAACATTGGCTCAATCTATACGACAGCGAATTCGGAGGCCACCCGTCTCGAACATTCATCGTCTCGAACATTCATCGTCTCGAACATTCATCGTCTCGAACATTCATCGTCTCGAACATTCTCCGCCGACGAGACGTGTTTCACCACCTCGCTTTTCGGGTCCCCAAAGAGAAGGTGGCTCGAATCGCCGCAGCACTGCTCGAAATTTACCGCATATCGACCGTATTCTGGCGTTTCGTCCAAGCACGCACGTACTTCAACCAGGCGAGGCAGGCCCAACACGCTCGCTTTCAGTTCGTGCCGCATCGGATCCGGGTACATGCCAGGAACAAGCCCCTCTTCATGCAAGTCGCGCGTACAATCAACTAAATTCCTGTATGGGTAAGCTGATCTGACAATTCTACGGCATCGTCATCATTACAGCCTTGTCAGTAGAAGTCAATGTGGCCGTGCACCAGTCCGCCCGCCGCGGCTGTCAAAGCAGCGGCGCACCCGGGTCAAGCCGCCGGCGGTTCTCCCTTGTCCCCCTCTTCTCACCGACCGTCCACCGTCGCCCAAGGAAAAGCTATCACCGGTCAAGAGTTCCATTACCGTGGCATTGACCTTGCCCCTTCCAAAAAAAAACGTAAGTCGCTCCCTGAAGTCCCGATCTCTCAACGTCAACTGAAACCACTTCTTATAGCCAAGTTCGGTGAAAGGGCGATGTGGGTCCCCGGCGCTGACGACCACATGCATACACAAAGTTGGAGTCGGACCAGACACGGACTGTGGCATGGGCGATGTCGAGTGATCTCAACTTATGCATGTACACCCTGGCTCTGGCTCGATCTCTTCTTGTCTGCAATGTTCATTAATGTTTGGCACATACTTACACGACTCATTGATGTGGATTGAACCGACTCGCCAACTTGGTGCTGCATGCCCGATCCTTGGCACGTTCTTAGTTATACTAGCTGACGTTGTCAGTCGGTGTTACTCCGTCAGAGGTTCAGGGACCCGTCGCCCCCTCCGGGGGCGCGTTAATAGCAAGTTAAAAGGCGAAAGATCGATGCGCGCATGAGCAATGGAGTCACGCCGAGGAAGCGAGGGGGGTCCGAGCAGCTGGCGGGCGGATTTGGCAAAGTTTGTCTACTCTTTGGCTCTCTGCGGGTTCTATCGACTGCTGCAGGGGGCGCATACAGCGAGCTTGCTGGTGTCCCTCCCCCCTCTATATTACGGACCCTGCTCGACATCGACCATTCGCTCCGCCTACGGCCTCATCGCGGTTCGATTCGACAATCTCCACACTCGGATAAGTCGCGACCTTTGGAAGCACACGACTGACCTCGAGTCTCGATGGCACCACCTGGCTTCTCAGGGGCAGCCGGGGGGGTCGGAGGGATGGTCAATCGCTCGACGAACCGCTTCTCGGCGCTGCAGTCCCTGGCCGCTGAGCAGGTGAGTCTGATCGTCAAGCTGGTGGCTTGGGCTTGGGTGTGGAGGAGGTCTACACGAGTGCAGAGTGCTCGTGGGAGTAGCGACGTGCAGCGCGATCCCGGCCGCGACCGAAGCATGCCTCCTGCTCGCTCTGGTCACGTCTGTTTGGGGTTGGGCGGTGTGGGTGGGGACCGTGCACGCTCGTCGCGTACGCGCTTCAACACGGCGGCCCGGGGGACCCAGCTCTACAGGCAACAAGACGCGCTGGAATCGTACCTGACTCGATGAGCGGTTGGGGTGCTACAGGATACCGAGATCGAGGACGAGTTGGCCAGGGGTGAGTTCGTGTTTCTGCGATTCAAGCGGCGTTGGCGACGAGACTCGGGCGCGTGCCCGAATCCACCGCCAAAACAGCAACGGCTTGGCGGCCCTGTGGCATGATGCGACAAGTGAAGCAACCGGCAGCACAGCAGACGGACACACACACCCGCGATCGTCCTAGCCGCGAGGTCGCGATCGTGTTAGCATGGTGCAGGGTGCAGGAGGTTTGCTGCTATCGGAGGCGTGGTCCGAGCGCGGATGTACGAATTGTCGCCCGTCTGTCGATTCTACGATTCTACGGACAACGCTGGAACCGAACGGCACTACAAGCATATATGTTCAATCACTGTCGAGATGATCTACAAGCTGACACCATTGGCTTGACTTGTCCTTCACTGCGTTGTCGCCCCCAGCTCAAAAGCGGTTGCGCGACCTCAAGGCCCGGATTTCGAATCAGTCCAAGAAGAACTTTGTCTTGGAACGCGATGTCCGCTATCTCGACAGTCGTATCGCTTTGCTGATCCAGAACGTCAGTGCCTGACTCTGGCGGTCCTTACCAGTCCGCGCTCGACCGAGCTTGGGCAGAGGACTTCCCTGACGACGTAACTGACTCTTGGCCTTCACGATGCCGAACAGCGCATGGCCCTCGATGAACGCGAGGAAGTGCGAGAACATTTGGAAGACGTTGATGAAGGAGCGGATACACAGCTCGGCGATCGGAAGACGCAGGTCGGTCCCAGGTCGATGATGGAGACTGATCCCGGATGTCAGACTGACGCCCCTTTCACCTTCGATGATTTCACCAACAGCAATACTCGAATCTCTTCTTCCTCCTTCAATCCGAACCACGGCACATCGCCGCACTGTGTCGACTCGTCTCACTTAGCGAGATCGACACGCTATTGCAAACCGTCATGTTCACTCTTTACGGGAATCAATACGAGTCACGCGAAGAGCATTTGCTCTTGACTATGTTCCAGGTGAGTGGTCAACATCGTTTCGACCGCTTCAGGAAACTGATGATCCTCTTTTCCTCCATGACAGTCCGTGCTTTCGGCCCAATTCGAGACGGCGACCGAATTCGGATCCCTTCTGCGAGCCAACACACCCGTCTCGCGCATGATGACGACCTACACTCGACGAGGTCCAGGACAGAGTTATCTCAAGAGCGTGCTGGCCGAGCGGATCAACAGCTTAATCGAGCACAAGGAACTGAACCTCGAAATTAACCCCTTGAAGGTGGGTCGACAAAAAGCTGGCCCGCGCAGATCGCGAACACGAACGCTAACCAAGCGTGCTGTTGTCTTGTGCTCACAGGTTTACGAACAAATGGTCAACTCGATCCTCGACGAAACGGGCGAACTGCCCGAGGACTTGCCCAGATCGGTCGCTCCCGAAGTCGCGGCCGCGAACCCGGATGTGCAAAACATCATCGCGCCTCGCTTGACAATGTTGATGGAGATCGCCAATAGCTTCCTCTTGACCATCATGGACAGCATCAACAGCGTGCCGTACGGGATAAGGTGGATCTGCAAGCAGATTCGGAGTTTGACAAAGGTCAGTGCATGATAGCTGTGGACGAATCGCGTTCGAATTGGCTGACGCGACAGTCCGTCGACAGCGCAAATACCCCGAGGCAACGGATTACGCGATCTGCTCGTTGATCGGCGGTTTCTTCTTTCTGCGATTCGTCAACCCCGCGATCGTCACACCGCAAGCCTACATGCTTATCGACAGTCTGCCAGCCTCCGCCAAGCACCCGCGGCGGACACTGACACTCGTGAGCGGACGATCGCCGAGATGTTCGTACAAGGCTTCATCTGACCTCGCACTCTGTCCCCTGTTCCCAGATCGCCAAAATGCTGCAAAATCTCGCCAACAAGCCTTCGTACGCGAAAGAGGCGTATATGATGTCGCTCAATCCCTTTGTCGACAACAACAAGACGCGGATGAACCAGTTCCTGAACGCTCTGTGTGATGTCGGAGATTTCTACGACACGCTCGAGGTGCGGTTGCATTCGATCTGAACTCGTACGAGCCTTCTAACTGACCAGAAGCGGTTTTGCCCCTTGTGCAGATGGATCAATATATGGCACTCTCCAAGAAGGATTTGCAGATCAGCATTACTTTGAACGAGTTGTACAACACGCAATCGCTGCTCGTGCAGCATATCGATTCCTTGGTAAGTCAGCCAGTCGGCGAGCTCTGGAACCGGTCAACCGGTGACTCGTGCTGATTGTTACTTTTCTCCTCTCACAGGCTCGGAACGACAAGCAACATCTCCGAATCCTCCTCGACGAGCTGGGACCTGCGCCGGCGCAAGTCCCACGCAAGGAAAACCGCACCTTGGAACTCCCCCTCTATTCACGATGGGAGATGCCGATCCAAGACATCACGACGGCCTTGATGGCCGAGAACAACGTGACCCAAAACGACATCCTCTACATGGAAACCAAATCGATCTTTGTTCAACTAATCCGTTCGATCCCTCGATTGGCCGAGCGTAAACCCATCCTACTCCCAACGGTCGCTGAAACGGCCGCGACGGCAAAGGACGCGACGCTCGTTCGCAAGGGTATCAAAGTTAAGGAGATGTTGCGCGAATTGGAGGAACTGCGGCTCGTCGATCGTAAAGACGGGTACAAATTATTGACGGACGAAGTCTCGAACGAGTTGATTCACCTCGGCAACTTGAGGGAAAAGGTCGTCCTCGAGACACGATCGCTCGAAGCGGTCTACAAGACGATCGGGGACCATAATGCGTATTTGAGGTCACAGTTGGAGCAGTACAAGGCCTACTTGCAGAATGTGAGGCAGACTTCGGGCGGGAAGGGCAAGAGCGCTGGAGTGGGCGTTGTTTCCGTGGCCGGGAAAGATCAGAAGGCGGCTAAGAGTCAGGCGCTGGGACCGTTCAAGTTCACGCATGCGCAGTTCGAGAAGGATGGTATCATTGTCGAAACGAACGTACCCGAGATTCGGTGAGTCTGGTTTGGTCTAGGGGGACGCCTGGGCGAGGAGCTTACCGCTCCCTTGCGTGATTGTGCAGACGTGCAAGCATCTTCTTTCTCGTCTCGTCTCCAACACCAGGAGCGTTTCTTATTGCGTTGCATTACAAGGGACGAGAGAAGGCGATCCTCGAGATGGATCTCAAGATCGACGACTTGTTGGAGAAGGTGAGTCCTGTCCACGAGCACAGGGGAACTCTCAGCAATCAAGTGAGCTAAAATTTGCTCTGTTTTTGTGGGTACGGCCTTGCAGCAAAAGGACGGTGTCGCACTACTGGACCTCGAATATGTCAGCCTCAACGTTCCCAAGGTGTTGGCACTGCTCAACAAGTGAGTCGATCTGTGCTCTCGGTGGTGGGATCCCACGTGCTGATGGGGTGTCGCCTGCTGCAGATCTTTTGTGCGGAAAAAGTGACAGCGCGTTGGCTCGGAATATCTTACTTTGACACTTGCTTTGTGCTCGTTGACGAGTTGGTCCTTATGGCTTTTCTTCTATCTTTACTGCTTGCAGTGCCATTTTCTCGAACGCACGCTCTGATCGGGGTCCTGTGTGACGATATATCGTCTTCTTTTCCTTCTCTAGCTTTCTTTCCCACTCCTATTATCTTGCTCTTTTTCCCTTCTAATTCGTGGGTGGCTCGACTTTACTCCTACCTTATATATCCCGTGCAACCTAGGTTCTTGTTGACCCGGCCCCGGCCCCGGCGGCGTGCATGGTTCGGGCGAGGCGGACGTGACCGCGGGCCGAGACGGTGAGTTGCGCGTGTCGTCCGAGGGCGAGTCGATGCCGACGGCGTGCGTCATCGAGCGCATCGAGCGCCCAGGCGGAGCAGGGCGGAGCGAAGTCGAGGGAAGTCACTGGCAAGTTCGACCGTCTTAGACCGTCTTTCGCCTCCGATCGCCCCTCGTTGCACCCTCGTTGCACCCTCGTGGCGCTCCTTCCTGCCTCCTACCTGCGCATTCCCCCCTTCAGCTCAAACCGCACACCATGTGAGCCCACGCCCCAGAGCCTCCTCAAGACCAGCACCCCAAGCTGACCCAACCTCGCCCTCCTCTTGCACCAGGTCCTACGCCCAAGTCGCCTCGCACAACACCTCCGGACCCCAGGCCGTGCCTGATCCCAATTTGCTCGAAGGCTCCATCTCGCACGCTGGAGCGGGTGCAGGCCAGGCCACCGTCGATGAGGGCGACAAGGTCCATGGTCAGTACGACAAGAGTACACTGGAAGTAGTGTAGGATCGTAAACTGAACCCTTGACCGTTCTCTTGATCCCGTCGCGGCTCACTTTCCCCGCCTCCTTCTCCTCCTCCTCCTCCTCCTCCTCCTCCTCGTCCGGGCCCATCCCGTCACCCCCCCCCCCACCTGCAAGTCGTCGACGCCGAGGCGGCGAGAAAGATGCGAGAAGCGATAAACCACGCCGACGAACACGCCTCGCACGAGTTCGACGATCACCTCGCCCAAGCGCGTCGTGAAACCGAGCGCGTCACCGGCCAGGCTCCAGCCGCCCAAGTCCAAGCCCAAGCAAAAGACTCGGCCAAGACCGTCGAACGCAAGTCGCAAGAGACCGCTGACAAGGTCGAGCGGAAAGCTTCGGATGTGGCTGGGAAAGCCGAGAAGAAGGGCAAGCAAGTCGTCGATGAGGCGGAGAAGGACGTCAAGAAGGTTCAGAAGAAGGGGGAGGAATACCTCGACAAGGCAGGGGACGAGTTGCGCAAGGCCAAGAAGACGGGGGAGGAGTACCTCGACAAGGCGGAGAAGAAGACGTCCGAGTATGCGGACAAGGCCGAGAAGAAGGGCAAGGAGTTGTACGGTACGGCCGAGAAGAAGACCAAGGAGGTTGCAGCTGAGGCCGAGCAAAAGGGCAAGGAGATGAAGGGCAAGGCCGACAAGGAGGTGAGCCACCCGAAGAAGGAGTCTGAGCGAGACAGGCAAGAGAACTAATTCGAGGGTGGATGAACGCAGGCCAAGGAGCTGGCAAAGAAGGCGAAGCAACTCGACAAGGAGGGCCGAGAGCTCGCACGAAAGTACCCGATCGCAACAAGCGGGATCCTCGGCTTGGGTGAGTTCGAGGGTTGTGGAAGTCGTTCAAGCGTGCCGATACTGACCACCCCGATTCCCTTGCCAGTCAACCTCGCCGCGGCTGGTGCGGCCGGTTTCTCGATCTACAACTCGTGGAACACGCCTGCTCAAGCACGAACGCTCGCGACCTCGCTCGTGTCCTTGTTCGCGTTCTTCGGTGCCGAGGCGGCGTTGGGCTACCACGAGTACGAGGCGGACCAGCAGGAGCGTTTCAAGAAGCTGTAAGGACGATGAGGAAGGAGTCTGTTGAGGCGTCCGGAAATCTTGATGGTCCCAGGGGCGGGATCATCCCCTCCCCGGGTCCTGTTAATTATTGATCGGAAAATGTGTTCTGTTCCGATTTTTGCTCTTTCTTGTGCGCTGTGAAGTCTGTGTGAGATACAACCCTTTTGTCATACACGTTCAAGGGTCGGACGAGTGTATTCTTTGTGAGATTGAGCGAGTGAGAGTAATCGTAGGTTTGGGAAATTCATGTTCTGTGCCCGTCGCTCTCGCCCCACATCCTGGGTGTCTCCTTTCGCCTTCGTGCGCTCCTCACACGTCATCGCTCGTTGTCCAAGCGTCGTCGACAGCCTCACTCAAAGGGGACTGCTTCAAAGACGTATCTTGCCACCCATAGACTCTCTATCTCAGGCCCTCGACGTGGAGAAACGCGATTGTTCGCACGAGCTCCGAGTTGGCCGACGACTTCTCGTGTTGTGCGGTGCTCGAGCCGGTGACGACGGCCCCCTCGCTGGCCGCCACGCACCGTAAGCAAGGGCGGAAGGGTGTTAAGCAATCACCGGTCCAATGCAGTCCACCTCGGCTCCCTTGACCCGTTCGCGAACGAACCTCTTCCTCTCCTACCGCGACTCGGCGATCCGACCCTCCCACGCGACTCCCTACTCGCACTACCTCGACGATGAGCCGACCCTCTCCGAATCCCAAGCACTCATGAGTGATACCGTCGATGGACCGGGTGGTGGCGTGGGAACGAGCACGAGTCGCAGAGGAAGTGCTGCAGCGGGTCGGACGGTCGAGCTGTTGCCGCCGAGATGGGTCGATTTGAGCGATCGCGTCGATGAGGTGTTGCAGAGGGTCAAACCCAAGAGTGAGTAGCGAGATTCGTGAACTGGTGATGGGCGAGACTGACGGTGTGGCGTCCCTGGCAGTCGCACAACTGGACAAGCTGCACGCCAAGCATATCCTTCCGGGGTTCAAGGACCGATCCGCCGAGGAGAGGGAGATTGATGCTTTGGCCACAGAGATCACCAGCGTACGTTAGACTCAGATAACGTCTGTGATGGGCGACGTGCAAGGTGGGGCCTTTACTGACGTTTGCACCTCACCCCCAACAGGACTTTCGTACCTGCCAGAGGTTCATCCGTCAAATCGCCGAAATGTCCCGCGCACTGCTACAACAACGCGTCACGCATGCCAATGCCGAATCAACGCGCTTGGAGCTCATCATGGCCGCGAACGTGCAAACGGCCCTCGCGACCAAGGTGCAGGAACTGAGTGGGACGTTCAGGAAAAAGCAGACCGCTTATCTGAAGCGTGCGTGAATGGAATGATGTGCTCCGCGTCTTGATTCGAGCGAAAACTGACTCGAACTTTTGCGATCCCGTATTCAGACTTGAAAGGGCACGAATCCAAGGCGGCGGATCTTCATTCCCAAGATCCTCTCTTCTCACTTGGCGAGGACGAGTCCTTCGTGAGTGACGGTCGTTAATCTATGCCGAGCGGAGCTCGAGATTTTTTCAAGCTCATGTAAGCTCCATCCCCTATAGTCACAGAATACGCTTAGATCCTCCCAAACGACGATGTTCGCCTCGTCGCACGGCGTCGACATCCAACAACGTGACGCCGAGATCAACGCCATCGCGCAATCGATCGTCGACCTCGCGGACCTGTTCAAAGATCTCAGTTCAATGGTCATTGACCAAGGCACCCTACTCGATCGCGTCGATTTCAACGTCGAACAAATGGGTGGCGAAGTGCGCGCTGCGGTGGAGGAACTCAAGACGGCGACGCAGCACCAACGTCGATCGGGGAAGTGCCAGTTGATCTTCTTGCTCATACTGCTCATCGTTGGGTGTATTGTCGTGATTGCGTATCGACCGACGAAGGAGTCGAGACCCTCAACGCGAGTGAAGACTCCACCGATAACGGCGTTACCGACCGTACCGCTGGTGGATAATGATGTCGAGGATAAGAGGAGGAGGAGAACGGAGGGGAGGGGTTTACTGGGGTCATTGAGCGAAGGAGTAGCCGCGGCGCAGCCGAGGGACGGGATGAGGTTCCTCAAACCTGGGAGAGGACCCTCTTTACCTGATATCAGGGTTGGGCAGAGAGACAAGATGGGGAAGCTAGAGAGACGGAAGTTGCGGCGGTCCTATATGGTTGATGATCGACGGCGGGGCTGAGTGCATGCATTCTGGGTGCGCGTTCTGCGGGATTTTTGTGCGCTTTTTGCCGTACTAGACGAACTATATAATGACGCTTTTACGAAAGACGAACCTCACGTACGATTCCGATGAAGTGTCTTCCAAACTGTACTTGAACACCACGAGTTTCGGCGGCGTTTTGTTTCCGGCGGCGGTGCCGAGCGCTACTCGATCCGCGCTCTTCGCTCTTCGACCGTTCGAGCAACCAGCAACTTTGTCTTGTGTGCGGATCTGGGACAGGGTTCAAGATGGCCTTGCTGCATCGTCTATCATCCGGGGCTATGTTTTCGACACGCTCACTCTGCAGGACTACAACCACCGTCTCATCATCAACACCACCCAACAGGAGCTCATCCACATCGACCCAGCAGGCCACGCCCTCGTTCTCCCGTCGTCATCATCCCAGCTCGTCCTTTTCAAGCTCCGCAGGCATCGGCTTCGCAACAGCCGCCGCAGTCGTCACCGGTGCTGGGGTCCTCACGCTCGCAGGGAGGAGGTACCTGAGTCGTTCGAGTATGCTGTGCGAGGAGGCTAAGGGGAACGGGAAAGAGGTGAGTTGGGCTGGCAGTTGGTAGTGGGAGAGGGCGATCTTACGGCTTGTGGAGGGTGTACCGGATGCCTTTCACGTGCCTCCCGCCGGCCGGATTGAGTTGAAATCAAGGCGCTGGGCGTGCAGGAAACAGCACGTCATCCGAAAATAGATCATTTGCACGCAGCATCTAGATACTACCAAGTCATCCTGCTGACATGTCTTGCCGCTAGACCCCCTCAAGCACCGGTCTCTTCTCCCTCAACTCGTTACCCTCCCTACCCTCCCTCCCCGATATGCCCGACATCCCCTCCCTCCCTAAAGACCTCATCAACTCGCTCTCCTCCTCCTCCTGGGTCAAAGCGTTACAAACCCTACGCGGATCCCTGGACCTGATCCAAAAAGAGATCGAAGGCGGTGAAGATTCGGCTCGAGCGGCGATCCTCGCCAAAAAGGATGACATCACCATTCATCCCGAGTTAGGGTGGGATGCTCAAGTTCGATTGGGGACCGAAGTCGGTATTGCGGAAAGCGCTTTCTTGAGGGAACGGAAAGCGAGGATGAAGGTTCATTTCGCCAAATTGATGGATCTGCACGAGGAAGAAATTGACGTGAGGGATTTGCCGGTCATTGCTATGGCGGGGAGTGGGGGTGGCTATAGGGCCATGGTCAATACGCTGGGGAGTGTCAAGGCAGCTCAGGAAAGTGGCGTGTGGGACGTCGTGTCGTATGTCTCGGCCATAAGTGGAAGCTGCTGGGTAAGCGGGAAGGATCATCTCAATCTCGCCTCTAGACTTTCCGGCGATTGACGTATGATTTATCTCAGGCTATCAACACGTACTACTCGATCGGAGAAGGTAATATTGATCGCACTTTGGACCACATCAAAAAGAGGATGCAACAGCACTTTCTGGATCCGGCAACGCTCGAATGGCTCATTCAACCGAGGACGAACCAGGTGCGAATCGTGGCGACCGGTAATGTACAGAGTTCAAACCTTCGACCGCTAATTTTCGGACCTTGCCTTTTCCGCAGTACGTCCTGTCAGGTGCGATTTTGAAAGGAGCCAGCAAAGCAGGAACACTTTCCCTCGTCGATGCGTACGGAACGGCCGTCGCTTCTCGCCTTTACGTCCCTGACGACCCGGAGGCCAAACTCTCGCTCGATAACCTCAAGATCTCGCACCAGCGAGTCCACATCGATTCGGGCGAGCACCCCCTCCCCATCTACTGCACCATTCGCCATGAGATCCCTCGGGCCGCTGAAGTCGACAAGGCCGATTCGGAAAGTAAAGATGAGAATCGCACTGATGCCGAGAGGAAAGGAGCCACGGAGAAGAAGGAGGAATTGCTGCTCGAGGGGAGATGGATGTGGTTCGAAACGACACCTCATGAAGTTGGGTGCGACGAGTTGGGCGCGTGGATTCCAACGTGGAGTTTGGGTAGGGCGTTCGAGAATGGCAAGAGTGTCGAGCGGGTACCCGAGCTGTCGTTGACGATCATGTCCGGGATCTTTGCAAGCGCTTTCTGCGCGACGCTTTATAGTGTGAGTCTGAGGAATGGTGACGAAGGCTTATGATCCAAGTGCTGACTGGAAGAATGAGTGCTCTGCGCAGTATTTCAAGGAGATCAGACCCGTCTTGAGCACGCTCCCTTTCTTTGACACCATCAACAGCTTTGGTCAGTTACTTATCCAGAAACGCACTTGCGAAGACACTCCAGAATCTCAGATTCCACCTCCTTCCTACAGTGATGGATCGCCAACCCCAACTCGACTCGATCCACCCCTTACCTCCCGCCGAGCTGCCCAACTTCCTCAAAGGTCTCGGCGGCAAACTCCGGCCCGGTGCACCGCAAAGCATCACCGAACTCACCTCTCTAGGTTTCATGGACGCTGGAGCGAACCTCAACATACCTTACGTCCCTCTCTTTCGTCGCGACGTCGATATCGCGATCGCTTTGGATGCTTCGGCTGATTCGCAAGATCTGTGGTTCGAGACGGCGCATCAGTACGCCGAAGCGAGGGAGTTGAAGTCGTGGCCTAGGGTCGATTGGAAAGGGCTTTTCAAGGACCTCAAGGAAGAAGCTTCTTCGGGTTCCAGAGAAAAGAACGAGAAAGAAAAGAAGGATTCTTCGGATCAGGCGGCTTCGAAAGTCGATGCGGCCAAGTTGCAAGAAAAGGAAGCCAAGTTAGCGAACGGGGGGAACGAGCATAAGGAACAAGAGATCAATCCGCAGAGACCACCGGTGGGTTCGGCACCGCATAGTATGAAATTGAATAATGAGGGGGAGAAGGTGAGGAAGGAAGGGGAGGAGGAGACGGTGGATAAGTTACCGACGAGTCAGGAGGGGGAACCGCCTTTGGGGAAGTGCAAGTGAGTTGGTCGAGGCATTGAGGCTTTGGGGCACGAATCTCCTGCTGACCACTTCTTTCGCACACCCCCGCAGTATCTGGATCGGTTCGACCCAGGACGAAGATGTCCCGTGTCGCAACGACAACCCAACTGTTCAACAAGTAATGGAAAGGGACGGTATCTCACTCGTCTACTACCCTTTGACCTCGGGCCCCGAATTGGAGAACGTCAGCGAGGTGTGGTCGACTTGGCGCTTTGAGTACCCGGAGGACGAGACGGAGCGATTGATTCGGTTGGCGAGAGGTGAGTGGTAACATCCGATGAGGCGGAACAAGACGTTGGCTCGAGGCTGACGTTTTCTCTATTTCGTGCAGCCAACTTCCATAGTGGAGACGAGCAGCTTAAGACCTTGATCCGAGGGGTCTACGAACGCAAGAAGAAGCAGAGGCTCGCGAACGAAGCGTCCGAGAAAAAGACTCGAGCCAAACTTTGAAGAAAGAGTCGGCCACGATCATTTGGACAAGAAATGTGTTGTATTAGTAGGGAACGCAGGAAGAGTGGACTGCTGTTTCGTCCGTCGGTGAAGGTAAAGGGACAGAGTGGGTCTCATATACATAGATCGAGCCCATGGCCTCTCCTTGCATCTGATGTAATTGATGTCTCCAAGAAGTTGGAATAGTAGGAATACAAGAACGAAGCATGACTACACCCATGGAAGTGTACAAAGAGCTCTCGACGACCCTATAACGGTTCCCACTTCATCGGTTCGGTGAAGGCTAACCAATCGCTTTGATGTGTTGGTAGGAGGCCCATCGAGTTGCACTTCCACAGACCAACGCCGAGGAGTCCGATTTGGCAGAGGATGAAGACGGCTTTTTGGTTGAAAAGCGATGGGGCGGCCGAGGTCGAGGTCCCGGTCGTGGTGGGCTTCGAGGCGAAAGGGGCGAACACTTTTTTATCGAAGAAAGAGAAGGCTGATCAGAGCAGAGGTCGCGGCATGTGTTGTAGGACAGCAGACTCGATAGACTGACCTTGCTGTACCGAGAATATCCCCTGTACTGCACCCTTGAGCAGGAACCATACGCTCATGACGGAGAAGATTTGCACCCCACCTCCGGTCATGTACATCATAAAAGCTGGCAAGGCGGGAGCGGAGACACAGGCAGGTCAGAAAAGAACTCATGCAAGACTGGGTGTAGGTGTCCGAGTTGCTGACCTTGCATGGGCACGTTCTTGGCCGGGGCGAGTGCGATCTCCCATGCCTTTTGTTGGCGCAACCCGGAGAGATCGCTGGTCTTTATCATAGCTGAGTGTGCGGATGACTGTAATACATTGCGAAGCGCCTGATTAGTTGCCACAACAATACGGAACACCCGAGATGCAGCGTACTTCGAGCGAGGACGGTGCAACGTGACCAGGAGGGTCGAGCGCCGACTTGGACATCGAAGGCGTGCTGTAGGACCATATGAGCGGCGATCAGTGTCTGTTCACACGTTCCGGAGCTCAAGGGTGGGTATACCTTACGCTTGTGTGTAGTCGAGTGACCAGAATGAGGATGCAGATGCTGCGTGGGCCATTTCTGGATTGGGTTTGGCGTGTCGTGTCGGGTGGGGGTGAGGCAGACCGACGCCAAGTCCTCGATGCTATTTGGTATTAGACCGTGCGAGGCTGCGGGGCACTGCCGGGGAGTTTCGAGCTAATGCCGAGCTAATGGTCGGTGCGCCGTGAAATCCAGCTGCATAATTCGCGCGGCGGAACACTATGTTCGTACGAGACCATTCCAGTACTCGCTGTTTTCATTCAATCAAAAGTGGGCCAACTTTGTAACCCGAGGTCAGAAGTCGCACGCCTAGCGGCATTGCTTCGCTGGGGTCGAGGCTCGGTGGCAGATATGATTTTGGCCTCCAGACAGTCATGCTCCCAAGACTATACCCCTGACGGACCAGGTTCAGAAAACGCTTGAAGATCGCTTTCTACTTCTGAGCGTCTTGCGGAGTCATTCTCATGCTGGGCCTTTCCGAGCCAATCTGATTGGAGAAAGCCCCCGGGCCTGGTCGTCATAAGGGCTAAAATGGCCGCGAGTCCACTTGCGAAGCAGAAAGTTTGAGAGCTCTAGATCACCCGAAGAACATTCTCAGTAGCAGGTTTTGACGCGCAGCTTAGCGTTTCCCACCGTCTGATCGATTATTGCCACACTATCGGTGCTCGCTTTTCGACGACCCTAACGAGTCAAAGCAGGGCGGCGAGAAGCTGGGCCATTGCGCCAACGGGAATGCTCTCGTCTCGGCCTACAGCACTGACTGAGATGGTCAGTCAGAATAAGAGAATGGGATATTACTTGCCGACGCGGGTCCTACAGCTTCGACTAATAAGACATGGACACTGATCATCCAGAGACTCCGAGAGTATGTCCGCTGCGCGTGCGGCTGAGGAGGCGGCAGGTTGAGGGCGGCGCGCGTTCAGCTCCGGGCCGTCTGACCTAACCATCCGAACTCTTCTTATCAGAGCAAATCCACGCAGGCGGGCATCATTCTTCCCCATGTTCCTGCCTCCTCAATAAGAGGAATCTCCCGTCCCCCTCCGTGCAACTTCTGACCTTCGAGTCCTCCGTTGATGAAGGCTTCTCGTTGATTGCTGCGAGTGCCCTCGCAGACGGCATTGCTACCATCCACTTGATGCCGTCCTGGACGAGAGCTGAGAACGCGATCCGGGTTTCTGATCCAGTCTATTACATCCGCGTTGGGATGATTTTCGCCGGGCTCGGAATGACACGCTCCCTCTCGATCGCGGTGGAGCCAAAGGAGTCTCGCGGGTACGAGTGATGCGACCGTGACGTAAGTGGAGGGATGCTACTCCAGTTTTTCTAACGCGTAAGAGCGAGATGCTAATGCAAGATTCTAAGGGGAAGTGTGAAGATTGTTGTATTTGGGCGTTGGCGCATCAAGGCATTCTATTGTCAGTGGGGTATTAGGGAATTAGGGGGTGCGGTCGGCGCGCGCAAGTCTTTTCTGTAGCCTTTCTTCCTCTTCAGCCGTCCGAGATGTTGTACAGTTGGAACCTTCTTCGACCTTCCGACTTAGAACCGTCTCCAGAGCCTCCTAACCCCTTCAATCCCCTTTATTACTTGCCTTATCCCGAACAAAGTCTCCGATGGTACGAGTCCGTGCTCGATCCGAATTAGTCGCGTAGTCAAAGTGGGAGTGTAAACCCCTTCGACCGCAGAAATCACATACCCCTTATGCCCCAGTACACTGCGCCAACGCCGCGGTGCCAGCCCTCTTTCTGGTAACCAAAACCCCGCCGCCACCCCTCACAACCAACTAACCCCAGATCACCCCCGTCCAATGACTGCAACTGCGAATCACGGCCTACTCCGCACAGGCACACGGTCCATAGATTCCCGCGGAAGGTCACGGGGAGCATGTGACAATCCAATGGACACGCAGCCGGGGCTCGATTTGTTTATCTTTGCATAAATTGCAATCCTTTGGGTTGGCTCGAGCTACCGGAGCGGGAAGTGTTGAAGGTATTAGTAGACCTTGCACTGATGTCAGGGGCCGGATATCTCTTAGTAGGGCAAAGCTTTTCCAATGATGGGAGGCGACCCAGGTTCGACTCCTGGTCCAGCCGTTCTCTTCTTCTGTCGATCATTTCGGTAGCATTGTTGATTCCAACACGAAGAAGCACCGCTTAAGAGACGATCGAGGCGATCGAATAGGAGTTGAAGAATCGATTGGTCACGTATAGTGTTTGCTGTCAGGCTAGAGGACACGGGATGATGCTTCGGGGACCGGGGTACTCGGCGTCGTTTCTAGCCGTCGACTAGTAGCCGTCTCGTCAATTACGTCACCTGCTCACCTGCACCCCTCAATCGAACCAAAACTCGGCAGGTCACCGGAATTTTTGATAACACCTCCTTGTTTATATCAGAATCGAATGGAGCAGGTTTGAATGACGTCTGCGAATGTACGCGTCCGCTCGGACCTCCCACACTTCGTCGTCCCTATTTCTACATTGGTGCACTCCCGATTGTGGAGCACTACAGCACGATACAACCCTTCGAGGCTCTGTGATGCTCTCTGTTGCAAACATCTTCCCTTGAACCTGCCCCTCGCACTAGTGCGTTTTTTCTTGGCTCCTGAGGAAGATCCGCGCACAGCGGCCTATTTGGAGCTCTCGATGAGTGCCTGTCGACTGTCGGCCGTTACGCTTTTCCTCGCTCTTCTTTTCGCTCTTCTCTTCCTCCACCACTCGCACGAAGCTCACACGAAGTCGTTATCAAGGTGAGCGTTGCCTGATCATTTTACTCCATCATAGAGTGATCATATTTCCATCATGGAGTCGAGTCATAGCCACCACAACTTGAAGATGCTAGACTCGTACTGACCGGTCGCTCTCCACCTCACCTCGTCTCCTACCATCGCTAAACGATCTCCCCGGCATCCACAGCCACCCTAGCTTCTACACCCTGCCCAATACTCCATATCCCCCCATCCCCCCTTCGATCGACGCTAGCACCATGTCTAGACCTGCGATGTCATCACACACTGCGATTGACATCGGTGAGTGACTGACCCCACTTCCCCCGCTTCCCCTGCTCAGCTGTCGATGCTCGTTTCCGGGTTGGATCGTCGTTTGATCATCCTTGACTACCTCGCAGATGATACGAAGGAGGAAGGTGGGAAGGATGGTCTAAAAAAGGAGGAGGTCGGGCTTGAGGTCCCTACAGAGGGGGACGACCCGTGCGAGGACGACGACGATGCTCCTGTCACCTTGAGTGCGTTGGCCACATATGAGTAGCCTTTCCGGGGACGGTCAGCTGACGGTCTCCGAATGCCTCGCAGTGGGGATGATGATCATCTCTTTGATCGTTTCGGGGACTGGTGGTCTCTTATTCTTTTTTTATTGGTACCACTCCGACCCCATCAAGTTCGCACAGGTCGGGGGCTCGCTCGTGATCGGCGAGTTTGGGTTAGCTGCCGCGTTGACTAGCCAGCGACGGGAAAAGACTATCATGTCAGTGATGAGCCTGGCCCAAGCTCATACTACGCTGTATGATCTAACCTGTCTGATGTGTATGCTTACAGTAACGCCATGATAGCCATGACGATTCCGATTGGCATCGCCGTCACGGGCTTCATCTTCCTCGCTCTCCCATTCCTCGAGCTGTCCCCTCTAGCCATTATCCTCGACATACTCGCGTTCTTCGAGCTGTCGCCCCTAGAGCCGCCGACGAGGACGACTAAGCTCACCCAGACCATGTACACGAGCTGGTCAGGGCGCTGACGGTGGCCTCCGGTATGTCGAGGATGATGGCGAGAGGGGACAGCTCGAGCAATGCGAGAGCGAGGAAGATGAAGCCCGTGACGGCGATGCCAATCGGAATCGTCATGGCTATCATGGCGTTACTGTAAGCATACACATCAGACAGGTTAGATCATACAGCGTAGTATGAGCTTGGGCCAGGCTCATCACTGACATGATAGTCTTTTCCCGTCGCTGGCTAGTCAACGCGGCAGCTAACCCAAACTCGCCGATCACGAGCGAGCCCCCGACCTGTGCGAACTTGATGGGGTCGGAGTGGTACCAATAAAAAAAGAATAAGAGACCACCAGTCCCCGAAACGATCAAAGAGATGATCATCATCCCCACTGCGAGGCATTCGGAGACCGTCAGCTGACCGTCCCCGGAAAGGCTACTCATATGTGGCCAACGCACTCAAGGTGACAGGAGCATCGTCGTCGTCCTCGCACGGGTCGTCCCCCTCTGTAGGGACCTCAAGCCCGACCTCCTCCTTTTTTAGACCATCCTTCCCACCTTCCTCCTTCGTATCATCTGCGAGGTAGTCAAGGATGATCAAACGACGATCCAACCCGGAAACGAGCATCGACAGCTGAGCAGGGGAAGCGGGGGAAGTGGGGTCAGTCACTCACCGATGTCAATCGCAGTGTGTGATGACATCGCTGTGGTGACATCGCAGGTCGAGACATGGTGCTATTGAAGGTGTTAGTAGACCTTGCACTGATATCAGGGGCCGGATAGCTTAGAGGTCAAAGCTTTTCCGATTAATGGAAACGACCCAGGTTCGACTCCTGGTCCAGCCGTTCTTCTTCTTTTGTTGATCATTTTCGGGATCATCGTTGATTCCAACAGGTGCTAGCGTCGATCAAGGAGGGGATGGGTGGATACGGAGTATTGAACACGGTGTAGAAGCTAGGGTGGCTGTGGATGCCGGGGAGATCGCTCAGCGGTGGTAGGACACGAGGTGAGGTGGAGAGCAACCGGTCAGTACGAGCTAAGCATCTGCAAGTTGTGGTGGTTATGACTCGACTCCATGATGGAGATATGGTGAACAACACTCACCTTGATAGCGGAGTGTGAATGAACGAATGATCGTGTGGGCTTGATGCGAGTGGCTGAGGAAGAGAAAAGAGCGAGGAAACGAGAGAGAGCAGCACCGGCACTCATCGAGAGCTCTGAGTAGTAGGGTGCTTTGCGCAGTTCCTCCCCGGGAGCCAAGAGGAAAAACACCGTAGTGGCTTGATCGAGGGGTGCAGGTGATGTAATTAACGCGCGGATAATCGACCAAAAGCCGGAAGAGCCCCAGGATGTTCGATAATACATCCTTGGTGTATCAAAGTCGAATGGAGCAGATTTGAATGACCGCTGCGAATGTACGCGTCCGCTCGGACCTCCCACACTTCGTCGTCCCTATTTCTACATTGGTGCACTCCCGATTGTGGGGCACTACAGCACGATACAACCCTTCGAGGCTTTGTGAAATACTTTTTTGCAAACACCAGTGGGAACCCGTTAAATTAACGGGAGGACGAAGTTCAAATAGAAGGAGAATTGAAGAGTATTTATGATTTCAGCAGATGTAAAAAAGTCACAGTGAGAAGAATCAAATGGTATGGTCTCAGTGGAGGTAAAAGACACGATACGAAGTACAACATAGAAACTATTCTCCATTCATTGCCCTGAGAACAGAGCGGAGTACTGGGTTTGGGGTCACGGTGGTTGCGGCTGCCGTTCGATCGACGGCAGGTAGGTCGTCGTCATCATCGGCGGGGTCGCGAGAGGGCAGTAGCACCTTGATTCGATCAACACTCATGGCTCGAGACAACGCCACATACAGCTGCCCATGAGTGAAGACGGGATGCAGGGAGAGATCGACGCCAACACGATCGAGTGATCGTCCTCCTCTTCGTCTTCGTCATCCAGACCGAGACCGGCAAGTACCTCGCGCAATTGGACACCATTGTCGATCTGCTCTCGGTTTCTAGCGATTGGTGGCCCGGCTTGGTGGAACCCGCAAAGAGGAATGTTGGGGTGGAAGAGCCATCTTCCCCCGCGGGGAAGAGTAGGGGGTACCGGAGAGGCATCGCAGACGGATGGAGCGAGCTAACGATTTGGTACTTGGGCCGACCGTCGGGACATCGATCGCCGTGCACCTGGAGAATAAGGTCTTGCGGTCCACAATCTCCCGTGTTGGTGTCGGAATCGCAGATAAGCATCGCCATTTCCGTGCTTGACGTAGGAAGGTTGTGGGTGCGTCGGTCTCGGCCTGGCGGGAGGCAGAGGCGCAGGATCCACTCTTTGGCCGTATCCCAACCTACGCGAGCTTTGGCCGATGCGAACTCCCTCACAAAGCGATTGCCGGTACGCAGGATGGACTCGAACTTGGTCAACGTTGATCTTTGTATGCGACTGTCTGCGCCGTCGCGTCCAAGTCGAGGGTCGGTGGCCTCGGCCGGGTCGATCAGCCATGTTTAAGCAAAGGCTGGGCGTTGATTCACGGCAGGGATCAGGGCGTCGAGTCGATGGTAAAGGCGAACAAACACGCGAAACACAGGGGATCCTAGCGTGCCCACTTGAGTTTGGTCCCAGTGGGCAGCGAGCGAAGTAAACGACAACGCGTTGTTGTACGACCGGCCGTTCTCGCGGAACGCTTTAGCTTCTGTGTGCGTGGGAAGGTTGTCGCACAGTTCAGCATGTGGCTCTACTGCAGACGAATGTTGTTGGACGGTGCAACTGGCCGCTATTCGAGCCTTCAAGTAGATTTCGATACTCGGGATTGGGCTGGGGAGGGGGAGGTAGCCGCATCTTGCCCTGCGAGCAGCACGTGCTAAAGTGTCCGGTCGACTTCGACCTTTCGCACTCCCAGTGCCGAGCCTTGCAGTGGGTGCACACGGCCGTCTGGGGGCTGAGCTAGTCGCGGATCGAAACGTGGGGCTTGAGGGGTTTGAGCGCGATTCGAGCCAGTTCGAGCCCCGCGCATTTGCGCATGAGGAGGTGGTGGTGGGGCGTGGGGGGCGTGGGGGTCGCGCGCGAGGCGGGCGGACTGGCGAGGGCGAGCCAGGCGAGTCGAGGCAGGTCGAGGCGAGCACTTCGCCGAAAAGCAGGTATTCGCACACTTCAACTCAGGAAACAGTCGCGTTCAGCGTCGGGTCGGCCATCGCGCTGAGTCGCTGACCACGCTGTCCGTTCTGCACAGCCGCAGAGCGGGCTCGTATATATGTCGCAATACCAAGATCGGTTGGGTTGTTGTCATGACGTGCGGGGGGCTGATTCTGTTGATCGGAGCGGGACGAAGAGGAGGGTCGAGCAGCGGGACGCCCAGCAGCAGGCGCTCGAGCAGGCGCATGGTAGGGCGCTACCGCGCTACCCTCGCGCCCAAGACTTGGCGAGGTTGCGATGGCCCTCCCTGACGACCTTGGGACCGGGGCATAGTGCCGAGGATTTGTCCTTGAATGAGTGTCACTAAAATTGGGAGAGAGGGAGGGAAAAAGAAAAGGTTCGAGGGAGTGGCGCGGGTTTGTTCATGGGGTGTGATTTGTTGTTGTTCAGCCCCTAATGCCGCTGGTCGGCTGCCGGAATGGACACTTGACACCGCTGGCGCGCCGCATCACGTGACAGACGCCAGCCCTCGCCCCGCCCGTCAGGCGGAGTTCTGCTGTAGAAGCAATATCATGCAAAGCCACGCGCTTGCGGTCCATTAAATACAGTATGAGTGTAAGCACTGTTTAATGTCAACGAAAAAAGGAAGGAAAATACTGGGATTGCTGTAGCTTCGTTAGAACGGCGCGAAAAATACAAAAGTTGCCACAGAGCTTGTACATGACTTCTGATCGCAACATGAACACCACAGGCAAGTGCGGCAGACACAATAGTATGCTGGTACATCCACCACATGCGGCCCTCCGGGCCGCAACCTAGTTAAAAACAGCGATTTTAGGTACATTCCTTAACTCACACTTTTTTTTTTACTACCAGTGGGATCCCGTTAAATTAACGGGATGATTCCAAATAGTAGGAGAATCAAACGGTATTATGACGAAAGACAGCAGAGAAATTATTTTTCACTTAGGACTTGGCCCTCCCTGGCGACCTTAGGACCGGGGCATAGTGGAGAGGGTTTCTCCTTGAATGAATGTCACAAAATTCGATGAGAGTGGGAGAGGAAAAGAAAAGGTTAGAGGGAGTGTCGCGGGTTTGTTCACGGGGTGTGATTTGTTGTTCAGTCCCTAATGCCGCTGGTCGGCCGCCGGAATGACACCGACACCGCCGGCGCGCCGCATCACGTGACAGACGCCAGCCGCCCTCGCCCCGCCCGTCAGGCGGAGCTCTGCTGTAGAAGCATTGTCGTACAAAGCCACGTGCTTGCCATCCATTAAATACAATATAAGTGTTATCACTGTTTCACGTCAACGAAAAAGCGAAGGAAATTACTGGGAACGCTGTAGCTTCGTTGGAACGGCGCGGAAAATACAAAAGTCACCACAGGGCTTGTACATGACTTCTAATCGGAACATGGACACCACAGGCAGGTGCGGCAGACACAACAGTATGCTGGTACATCCACCACATGCGGCCCTCCGGGCCGCAACCTAGTTAAAAACAGCGATTTTAGGTACATTCCTTAACTCACACTTTTTTTTTACTAGTTAGAGCAAAGTTAGAGTAAACTCCTCTCAAACCTGTTCCTCGCATTAATTCGACGCATCCGCATACCGTCTTGCCCCCTATTTGTGAGCGCGGTAACGTTCAGCACCTCTCGCCGACCCAGGGGTGGCCGCGGATGGGCCAATGCCGACTTGCCGTCGGATTGATCACATCACTTGCCCCTCTCGTAGTGAATCGAGTCGAATGATCACCGAGTCAACCCCCAGAGCTTGTGGGCTCTTGTCGGAACTCAAGGCAGTGTGACCGTATGCAAGCGCTCGGACACACCAAGGACCTGTGAGAAGTATGGAGGACTGGATCCCGACTCAAGGGGTTGAGTACGAGCGCAAGATCGAGGATGGAAGATGGATCAAGCATTGCAAAAGGACTGACCTGGATCCCGACTCAAGGGGTTGAGTACGAGCGCAAGATCGAGGATGGAAGATGGATGAAGAAGGAAGAGAGACGAGTGCCCGCGAGGCGCGCGACTTCAACCCAAGCCAACGTGTCAACCGAGTCTCGATCAGGCGCTGGGATCCGGCGTAGAGGGTAATAGGCTAAAGAAGGAGTGCAAAGTAGGAGTGGAATAGTGGCATGAGAAGTAAATAGAATTAGAAGAGAATCAGTATGATTGGGTTCTGACAGGACCTGCACTTGAACGCCATGACTTCGTCTTCCTTCGATAGTGAATCGCGCCTGCCCTTCCAAAATATGTCTGACCTCTCCAGGTCTTCTGATTCTACTTATTCAACCCTCCTAGGTAGATGGTGATCCCCTGGGTATCTTGCACCTTTTTGTCCTCGGTATTGACTCCTGAAGGACATCCCCGCACCTGACTCGTGCGGCCTTATTCGGAGGACCGGGCAACGGCCGGTGTGACGGCTGCTGCGAGATCCTTGACTTCTGAAGGTTCCCCCCGCCAGGACCACCCACCCGCTGCTTCTCCGGTTGACACACGCACTCGCCTAGTACTCGAAAGCATTGTCGACGTGAGTATCTTCTCATCATGCATCCATATTCACGCGTCTCGCTCAGCTCCTCCCACTGTTAGAGGCCATTCGTGCTGATGAATCCACTGAGCCGCTGCCGCTACCGATCACCTCCTTTCAATAGACTTGCACACAGGAGCAGCCAGGCGCCGGGCTTGCAGTAGGCTCCGCCCCCGGCGCCCCAGCTGTTTTACGGCTGGACTGTCGTGGCACCACCAGAGAACAAACGGAGCAGAACAAAGCATCCACGCAAAATACGAACGCCACGAACCCCACCGCCTCAAGACCACCAACGCTCACCGACCAGCCGTATCATCATATCCTCGCACGGACTCAGCTGTATCATCATGTCCTCGCACGGACTCAGCTGTTCCAAGCCGAGGACGCAATGCCTCCCAAGGCTTCAGCGTAACAAGCGTGCACACTGTCGTCCGTGGGTTCAAGCTCGTCCTCCACTCGATTGTGGTTCGTCGTTGGGTGGTCAGCTAATCTGTTGTAAAACCCATCCTGGTTGCCTTAGCAGTACACCAAACGGTATCTCGTGCCGAATCCTCTTTCAACACTCCCATTGATTCTAGCATGACTCACACTCTTTTGCATGCTTTGCCTAGGCCCGACTAGGCCGCTGCAGTGTGCGGTTGATTGACCCCTCACTGCATGTACTAGCACAGGGAGAGAAACTTTTTTTCACCGCCTCGAACTAGTGCCTGATACGCTGTGAGTGATAATGTCTTGCATCTTGAAGCACTATGACAGAGTAACGATGCTATTCGTGTGCATTACCACAGGATGGATTGGGTTTGGGCGACCACGCAGCTCCGCCAGTGTGCTGTCTCGCTGTCTCGGCGATCGTTGTCACTGCGACGTCGTGGCTTGGCCTGTCGCAAATTGACAAGCTTAATGGCCCAAAGCCGAGCTTTCAGCCACAATGAATCACATCCACATAGGCGCATCACTTCTACAGCTCGCCATTGTTAGTACTGCCCTTGTGTTCATGGATATCACAAACACGGGGGGCAGTATGGACATTGGCGCGCTGTAGAAGCGATGCCGCAATGTAGATGGGCTTCATTGCGGCCGGAAGCTCGGCTTCGGGAAGGCCGTTAAACTTGTCAATTTGCGCCAGGCCAAGCCACGACGTCACAGCGATAACGATCGCCGAGACAGGGCAGCCGCCGAGCAGCGCGATTGGCACCCGACGCTAACTTGTCCGACTTGGATGCACTCGCGCGGTCGATGCGCGCAGTCGATGATAGAAGTGGTAGTATAAGTATACGGATCCTCCATAAGCAATCAACATGATGATAGGAATCATCAATGTATTTGCGAGATGATTGAAGAATATCAGCCAAGCATTCATCGAGGCGCCTTCTCCTCCTGTCAGTCTAAGGGTGTTGGGTGGCCAACGCACGAATGCGGCTCGCGATTTGATCCTGGCGGCCGTCTTTTGAGCCGGCCGACAGATCTGTCGCGGTTTGGCCGCACTTCGCGGAGGTCATATCTGCGAAAACCAAAGCAGATTAGCTGACCGTTCTACGAGGAGTCACAATCGAGTGGAGGACGAGAACAACCCATGGACGACATTATCGCAGAAACGGTGCAAGCGCGGAAGATAGACTTCCCGCGATAGGAGAGAGGTAGTGACGCCGAGAAGTCAGGACCACAATATTGAGCGAGTGATG
Source organism: Microbotryum saponariae (assembly GCA_900102585.1). NCBI lineage: Eukaryota > Fungi > Basidiomycota > Microbotryomycetes > Microbotryales > Microbotryaceae > Microbotryum > Microbotryum saponariae. Next base: position 478,291 of record FMWQ01000047.1, on the reverse strand, counting down.
AGAAGATCTCTGCAGCAGGTGCGAGTCCGCTCAGGAAGGCGGGAAGGAACGCTACTGGGTTCGGAGGGGTATCGTAATGCTCAAGTTGGGCGCAACCTTGGCCGCTCTTGACCGTCTCGTGGTGAAGAACTAACTGGCCATGTGCGAGGAGGAAGTGCTCAAATTGCGAGGAAAAAACGATCAAAGTGCGGGTCGGACGCCTGCCTCTGCTGAGGTCGCATCATTATTGCTTTCTACGTCGACGACGGCTCTGTCGCGTCTCAAGAAGTTCATCCGCAACTTTGCCACTTTGCTAAACGCGACTAAATAAATCTCAAACCGCTAAACCGCTAAAAGTGCGCAAAATGGCGCAAAATGCGCTGAAATTGGCAAAGTTTGATGAACTTAGCAAAGTTTGATCATTTCTACCTCGACCCTGTCGACTGCGTTCTAGTCGGGCTTCGTGGGTCTCGGTGTGGCTGCAGTGCTGTGCGCGGCGCTGTACCCCCACCACCCCACGATCCTCAGATCAGACAGCACTGCAGTACCCTGTGAGTGACGATGCCGTGCCTTGTATGAATAACGACGCGGTACGCTCGATGTACGCGCCTGCACTTCCAAGATAGAGACCGAAGAGTACCGAACTTATGAAAACGACCGCGACTCCAGGATGGCCGATTGGAGGAACGAAGCGGCGATGAACCTCGACTTCAGACTGTTGGGAAGTCGGCTTTCGGGAAGTGCAATCAACTTTTGGACGTGCCCTTCGCCCATGTATGATAACACGGCGAGGAGCGTCGCCGAGACAGCGCAGGCCAATGGACTATCATAGAGCATCTGACATTATTCATCTGCATCATCACAGCAAGCTTTGGGTTTCGACGACCGCGCCATTGGGCTGCGCTGTTTCGGCGATGCTCCTCGCCGTGTTGTCCTACATGGGCGAAGGGCACGTCCAAAAGTTGATTGCACTTCCCGAAAGCCGACTTCCCAACAGTCTGAAGTCGAGCTTCATCGCCGCTTCGTTCCTCCAATCGGCCATCCTTGGAGTCGCGGTCGTTTTCATAAGTTCGGTACTCTTCGGTCTCTATCTTGGAAGCGCAGGCGCGTACATCGAGCGTACCGCGTCGTTATTCATACAAGGCACGGCATCGTCACTCACAGGGTACTGCTGTCTGATCTGAGGATCGTGGGGTGGGTGTGACGTGGGTTGGGGTGGGCGCAGTGTGCGGATGTGAGGTTGGGGCGAAGACCTCAGGAGAGGAGGTGAGGCGGTGAGGCGGGGAGGGACAGTCCGAGTCGTTCGAATCGATCAGCACGAGTTGCTTCGAGTTGGAGGCGGTAGGAGCCGTGATGATGGATGCATGCTCAGAGAACACTCACCTCGAAGGTTGATGTGAGAAAACGAGCACAACTGTGACCGTGGTGCGTGTGGATGATGCTGGGGGGAGGGAGAACAAGAGAGGCCCAGCCGCCATGACAGGGCAGCCCCCCAGCTCGGCCCTCGGCCGTTCAAAGCGTCCGAATAGTTAGTCCGAGCTCACCTCCTAAGTATCACTTACGCTTGGCGGGGATGTTCTTCAGCAGCCTAGGAGAGAAGAAAGTTTTCTAGTGCGATGATGATGCCTAGTGGGAGATAACTGCCAAAGAGAGAACTTGTGTGCTGTTGTAGCTCTACGAACGGGGCGTGCACACTGCAGATTCTGACGGTCGGGACGTCGAAGCTTGAGAGGTCCGAGCGCACACATATCGCGCACTGCTGGGAGCCCCGCTGCTCAACCCTCCTCTTCGTCCCGCTCCGATCGACAGAATCAGCTCCCCGCGCGTCATGACAACAACCCAACCGATGTTGGTATTGCGACCCGTATAAGCGCCCGCCGTGGACCAACAGCATGGTCAGCGCAGTGCCCGACGCGACGCTGAGCTCGCCCCACCACCACCTCCTCCTGCGCAAAGGCGAGTGCGCAGGGGCTCGAATCGCGCTCAAACCCCTCAAGCCCCACGTTTCGATCCGCGACTACCTCGGCCCCCAGACGGCCGTGTGCACCCACTGCAAGGCTCGGCACTGGGAGTGCGAAAGGTCGAAGTCGACCGGACACTTTAGCACGTGCTGCTCGCAGGACAAGGTGCGGCTGCCTTCCCCTCCCCAGCCCGATCCCGAGTATCGACAGCTACTTGAAGGCTCGGACAGCGGTCAGTTGCTCCGTCCAACAACATTCGTCTGCAGTAGACCCACATGCTGAACTGTGCGACCCGCCTACACAGAAGCTGAAGCCTCCCGCGAGAATGCCCGGTCGTACCACAACGCGCTGTTGTCCACTTCGCTCGCTGCCCACTTTGACCAGACTTGACCAGGCACTCAAGGACCCCACGTGTTTCGCGTGTTTGGTCGTCTTCACCATCGACTCGGCGCCCTGATCCCTGTCGTCAATCATCGCCCATCCTTTGCTCAAACATGGTTCATCGACCCGGCCGAGGCGACCGACACTCGACGGCGCAGACAGTCGCATACAGAGATCTACTTTGACCAACCTCGAGTCCATGTTGCGTACCGGAAATCGCTTTGTGAGGGAGTTTGCACCGGCCAAAGCTCGCGCAGGTTGGGATACGGCCAAAGAGACGGTCCTGCGCCTCTGCCTACCACCAGGCCGAGACCGACGCACCCACAACCGGCCTACGTCGAGCACGGAAATGGCGATGCTTATCTGCGATTCCGACACGGGAGATCGTGGACCGCAAGGCCTTATTCTTCAGGTGCACGGAGATCGATGTCCTGACTTGGTCGGCCCAACCAAATCGCTAGCTCGCTCCATCCGTCTGCGTTGCCTCTCCGTTACCCACTACTCTTACCCGCAGAGGAAGATAGCTTCCACCTCAACATTCCTCTTCGCGGATTCCACCAAGCTGCGTCGCCGATCGTCAGAAACCGAGAGCAGATCGACAATGCTGTCCAATTGCGCGAGGTACTTGCCGGTCTCGGTCTGGATGACGAAGGCGAAGAGGAGGACGAAGACGGCGACGATGAGGATGAAGACGGCGAGGGAAGGGGACGAAGAAGAATGGTGATGGTGTACGTAAGCGTCTTCGCCTCTATCTCACTTGTTCCATTCTGTTGGGACGCAAGCACAGACTGACATAGAATGTTTGGATATCTAGAACGAGGGTCAAGACAAAGGGGACGAGGTGGATCAACCCGAGTCTCGCGTTTCCCGCATTGCACCCAGCGTTTCTTCCTCGAGTTCGTGATCGACGGATACTCCCAAACTCCCCAGCCGAGACCGATCGGCGCAACCACATCCGATTTCATCAAGAGAGCCTGCGCCTCACCACGGCCCAAGGCATCACCGACGCTGTTGCCAACGGCTTGACCCCGGATCAAACTGGACGTTCGGTGATTTTGGGCTCCACGGTCAAGACTATCCCGCGCGAGATCACGCAGCGTTACCAAGATGCGACGGCGTGCGTTGTCGAACATGGTAATTCTTTGCTGTTCATCACGGTGACGTGCAAACCTGGTTGGCCGGACATAAAGGCTGCACTGGGGCCGAACGACAAAGCATGCGGCCGTCTGGATCTCATCGCACGAGCGTTTGAAGCCAAGTTGAACCGACTCTGCCATGACGATTTGGCAACAAGCATCGGGCAGGCTGTTTCGGCGATGAATGGAGAACACTTTCTTTGCTCTACTTCTATTGTGGTTTTATACCTCTGCTGAACTCGTGTATACTGTCCAAGTTTCCTGCTATTTGAATTCATCATCCTGTTAATTTAACGGGCTCCCACCAAGGGGGAAGAGGGGGTTGGGGAAAGGGCCCAAGGGCCCATGGTCTGGCTTCATCGGTTTGTCCAACATCCGGGACGCAGCTCAGGGACCAAACAGCCCTTTTTTTTGGATTTGTCCCACTTTGAGTCGCAATTTCGGGTTCAGAGGGTCCATTTTGTCCATTTTCGAGGCTGCACATGTGGCCGATCACTTGCCTTCACTTGCACTGCCTTCGCTTCGCTTGCAGTGGCTTGCAGTCATGCAGTCGCTTGCAGCGTCGCACGGGCTCGCACGGGGCGTTCCTCATCGCCTCATCGTCGCCTACTTACAGACCCACGCCCCCGCCCGGCCTCCACACTCTCGGGCTCTCTGCCTCATCGGGGCGAGAGGAAACACATCAACGCGTCACCGAGCCAAGGTTCCGACTTCCGACTACACCCTCCCCGCATCCTCATCTACCAAAGCGCTGGGCCGCACCGATGGGCAGCCCCTTGCGGGTGCTTCTCGACAAGCACGACCGCTTCATGCCCGCGACCATCTCCGCTTACTACCGGTTCCTCTACGAAAATCGCCATGGATGTGAAGCTGTCCACTACCCCGAAAGCGAGACTATCTGGCACGCTGTCTCGGAAGCGACTTGGATCGAACTGGAAGCCTATCTCGACGCGTTCGTGCAGCGACGAGGTTCGACGCAACTAGAGCTACAACCTCTTCTCCGCCGCAGTACGCGACGACTGGAAGGACCTACGGCGATCACATTACGTGTACGACCCTCTGGTGTACCAGATCGAAGAATGGATTCGTTTCTGTAGGTTCCGGTGTCGCGAAGCCCCGCCACCGATCCCCTCGCGTCCTACCCAACTTGCTGATCGTGATCTCGTGGTTCGATTGTTCGGATTCCTATTACAACAGGTATACACGCAAATCGAAAATGGTATATCGAATGGTACAACAAGAAGTATCGCAAAGTCAGACCTGCCTTGCACCTGTCCGACAACCTTGTGGTCAAGCTCCTTCCCTACGGGGGCCTGCGTTCCTGGGCGGACCCCCGAAGAGACTGGTTCCGAAGCGGTGGATCAATCCTGAACTTCTTTCACCCCGGTCACCTCTCCAATGATGAGATCAAGCATTTACGAAGTGAGTTCTTGCCTCTGCACTCACCGTCATCGCTCGTTGCTCGCCTTGGCCTTCGATTCGCTGACTCCTGGGTGACCTCGGCTGGCGCGTCTACGAAATACTTGTGTTGTCCGGTCGTGAAATTTGCAGGAAAAGGAGTGCACTTTGGTCTCGACCCCGTGGTCGGCTTCGAAAAGATTGTCGACACGAGAGCCGAGTCCAGCACGGAGGTCCTGGGGCTGCCGGAGTTGCTGCCCGACTCGAAGCCGGCAGAAACGGCCAAGGCCGAGGACGACCTCTCCAAGAGCGGCCAACAGCGTGCGCGTACTCTTCCCCGCTTGTAGGCATACGGAACTGCCAGACGTGTGTTGTACACTTTAGCGCGCAGCGAGTTCTCGGTGACCCAGGGGTACGCAGCCTCTTGATCGGCGTTGAGGATCCGGTCAAACGCAGGCTCTTCTCTTGCCATCAGTCGCTAATGAGCTATCAGTTCGGCGAGTCCTCGGTCTGCCCAGTCGTCCCTAGTCGGGCATAGTCTTGCCAGTCTTGCCTATTGCGACAAAACTGTGCAAATTGCTTGGTGAGGTCTTGCCCACACGCTCCGATCACTGGGTGACGCGATTGTGAGTTCACTTTTCGAGCCTCTTGTCGGTTTCCCATGATAGATCTCGCTTGTAGTCGTGTTGGCAGCCACGGTTCAGATTGGAACACCGGCTTCACCTTCGCGCTCACGGCGACCCAACTGGCGCTGATCGAGGTGGAGCGGCGGCGCAACAAGCAACCGTACTGGCTCTGGCGATGGATACGAATAGAGAGAGAGCCCTTCCTCGTCACGCACCAGATTCTCATCGCGGCCTACAGCGCCCTCGTCGCCGCGGTCATCAACATCTATGTCGTCTTTGAGTGGCGCATGGTCCTCGATCACGACTCGCAAAAGACGCGCATCGCGCACAGGTCGACGATCTATTTCCCAATGGTGCTCGGTGGTCTGCTGTGTAGCTTCTCGTATCTGCAAGCATTCGTCGTCGTGCTGAGCCCCGCGCCGGATGTGGTCAAACTGGACGCTGCGCCGCTGCGTCGTCGCCTATTTTCTCTGCACCGGCCTCTTCACAGCCGGTATTGTCGTTATTGCCGTCAACGGAGAGAACGCGTAAGCTAAGATTCATGGCAGTGATTTACACTAGCTGTTACGAATCCCGTTTTGCTTGGTGATTGACACTCCTTGACCTGCAACACGGGTGGAACAGATGTCGAACCTTTCCTGAAATGATCCGAGTCGATTTGAAGCGCTTGTACCGACTTGGGAGCTCGGGACAAAACCACCAGCTCCCCTTTTTATATTTGATGAATCCAAGCGCCTCCGGCAAAACGCTATCATTTCCTACGGAGCCCAAATTGCGAGCAAAACGCTTGTTACGATGTTAATTTAATTTTCTCTACTTTGTGATGAGTCGTCTTAAACTGACGAATACCGGACCGTCGTGCTTGGAAGTGCGAAAACTTACCATTCCTGCGTTGGTCTGGGCAAAATTAAGCTTGCATATCTCTGCATGATAACGTGGGCAGTGATTCAACATGCGCGGTCGGGCGACGACAGGGCGACCAGTCGCTTGGCTGCGCAGCACGTCCAAATCCCCAACTCCACAGCAACCGACAGCGTACTCGAGCTTGAGGTACCACGCAATCCCGCCCTCTCGACGATTTATTATTTAAGTTCAAGCAGGTCATCGTGCGCGCGCGAACCTGGATTCGAGCCCGCTCGACCGCCGACAGCCTTGCAGCACGTTGACACGGCCCTGTGCCCCGGACAAAGCCAAGGAAGGGCATGGAGCTCAGGCGCTCGAGCGAGTCGGGTCGTGGGCTTTGGTCATGAAATGTTTCACAATGATCGCATCGACTCTACGCGCCGGCGTCATGCTGTTAAGGTCGAGGACCACGCGAGAATGGCCCTTGAGCGCCATCCTCGGGAGCACAAAGCCTACCGGGTGCAGACCGAGCTCGTCAACACCTTGTTCCATTGGGTCTGGGCGGCGTTAAGCCTTCCCTTTGGAGCCACTGACGTGAACTAAGCTTGGCTTCGCGTCAGTCTTACGAAAGGGTTATCGATCTTTCGAGGACGGCAGACGGCAAAGAAGTTTGGCTGCCGACCATGACCGAGCGAGTCTGAGGTACATCCGAAAGGCCCATCAAGTTCTCGGAGAAGTTGGAGGTGGCGAGAACGGTGACCCAGTCTTCTAGCAACAAGGAGCCACTGAAGGCTTTCTTTAAGAGCTTGGAAACTCGGCCAATCGGTCAACTTTCGCCGGCAGAGCAAGTGCCGGAGGTCATAACCCATGAAGCAAAAGACGCATGAAGAGCGCCGGCGCCGTCGACAATCCCTCCGACGGTGGCTGGATTGAATTTGTGTGTCCTAGTTGACCCTTGTATACCTGTTGTACCGCTTCTTGGTGAATGGTGACATATTCCGAAGTATCCGATGTTAGTCCTGCACCATGTTGTACTTTGAGCTCAGTCTGTGCGATCGCGCCTGAGCCCGAATACCCATAGCAGTGTTCGAACACTTCCAGACCCCGAGGACAGCCGTGGGTTCCTGCGGAGCGACCTCCACTGTCTATGATGAAGAACGCTTGGCGAGTGCACCACAAAGTATCTTGTATTTATCATCAATAACCGGGGCCCCATCGAGTACTAGGACCATTTTCGAGTTGTCCCAGAAGCTGCTGCACCTCACAGGCACTCAAGCTTACTTAACGCCGAGGTCGCCAATCACGTGGGAACGGCAAGCAGTGGAGCCGAGACCCCTTTCGGTCCGAAGTTTTCAGATGTGTGCTAATCCCGCGTTAGGTTATGTTTGATAGTATAATCCAAAAGGTCGATTAATTAGGAACTACCCGATCTACCCATTCCTGAGGGCAGGAGTGTCGCCACCTGAAAAGCGAAAACTGCGGCCACGATTTGCTTCAACGGGATCAACCGATTGAGGTTCTCGGAACGATGAAATAGACTCAAATGGGGAATCTCGGAGCTGATCTCCCAATCGTGGTCTCCTTGTTGCGCTATTCGAAAGGCCTTCCCCTTATACCTCTGATGGTGCGACAGTAAGGACTTTCAGCATTGGTCTGGTGCCTAGCTGAAAATAGGCACTCCGGGGTATCCGCGGAGTCGACAAATGAACTGACTGCTGGAGCTAAAGTTACTTCAGGAACGATCGACGGCGCCTCAGATGCCTACCTAGGCATGTACCTTACGAGCCACGTTCTTGAAGACTGATGACTTCCACTGAGGTGACCAGTCTGACGTATTGGATCTCATGGTCTGATGAGAGATCTCATCGTGCCACCCGCCGCATCACGGGTAAGCTTGGAAGACTTGGCGTCCCCATCGGCTGGAATCGGTGCCAAGTACCCCGAGAAGCCGGCGGCAAGGGGGCATGCGAAGATAGAAACTCGCCCCGTGCTAGTGAGCGGGTGGACAAACAAATCTAACAGTCGACGTGTCCCACTCCAGATTGAAGAAAAAGGGGGTTTTCCCTCGAAACTCCAGGGTATAACAACCATCATTGCTACCTACCTCTTGGCGTTTTGGGCAAAAACAAGGAATTGACTGCCGGGGCCCGCTCGGATCCGTCCTCCATGGTATGAGAACTATCAGTGGCTGATCCTCTGGGAATAACCCGGTTTAGGGCTGGAGAGGCGCCCCCAAAAATTAGGTAGCTACTACTACCTACCTACAAATCTAGGTGAAAACGACTCTGAGCCCTGCGTTGTTTCGGTGCCGGATTTTAACCGGGCTCCTCGGAGCACCAATGCCCCAGGCCGGGACGAGGACGTCACTCTCAGGTCCCGAGCCCGAAGCGGTTTTAGGTTCGGCGGTTCTAATGAGGCTAATCGGCAGCGGCGCGGGTCGAGATCGCGTCTCGACAGATGATACAAGACTCCCTCCTTTCAAACCAAGTTGAAGACGTTCAGTCGACGCTGCTGCTGGGCCCCCGGCTCCAGCCTACCATCATCAATAACTGTCGTGAAGACGTCGCTGGCCCAGCCTGGCATCAGTGTAGACGTCTACAGAACAGCGCGCTGCTGCTCCAACGTAGACGTCGCACGGGTTGGGTTGGACGCGGTGCATCGTAATTTCGCAGGCGGGCGACGCCAAGCTTCGTAGTGAATCGAGAGGCCCAGGCGGTTCAAGTTGTCGGGTTGAGCGCCACAAGCCGCGAGGCCATGACGGACCGCACGTTTCGCTCGGCGTCTACGCAAGAACTAAATACCTACTTCAGTCCCTGTACCTTGGTGTCGACCAACACGTGGCAATGCTGTGAGTGGCCTCGATTGTCGGGGTTCGACGACATGCGTGGTCGAGCTTGCGCAGCGCGCGTGTGCTTCGCGTCGCCCGGCGGCGGCCGCTCGTGTCGGGCAATGAGCATCTTGGGCCGAGATGACTTGGCGCGGGTCGCACCGTGACTGCGCCCGTCTGTCGCCGGATATTCATGAAGTTGAACTTGGGCGGGAGTCATAGCACTGATACATCATTTTCATGGCGTTATGGCAGATTTGGACCGCTTGGATATGATGTTTTATCCCGCCCCGCCCGACGGGTACAAGACGCGGCTCGTCGTCCTGCTCGTCTGCTTCGGCTTCATCCTCGCTCTCACGGTAACTCAGCTCGTGCTGGTCGAGACAGAGCGGCGGCGCAACAAGCAACCATACTGGCTGTGGCGATGGGTACGAATAGAGGGAGAGCCCTTCCTTGTCACGCATCAGATCCTCATCACGGCATACACAGCACTCGTCGCCGGTATTGTCAACGTCGCCTACATCGTCTTTGAATGGCGGATGGCGCTCGATCATCGCTCGCAGCGGGATCGCATTGCGCGCAGATCGACAATCTACTTTCCGATGGTACTCGGTGGCATGTTGTGCAGCTTTTCGCTGCTGCAGGCGTATGTGGTCGTCTTGAGTCGCAAGGGCCGGACATGGTCAAAATGGACGCTGCGCAGTTGTGTCGTCGCCTACTTCCTCTGCATCATCCTCTTCACATCGGGGGTGATTGTCATCGCCGTTATCGGGAACATTGGGTAAGACTGGATCAATTTTTTCCCCACTCTCCTGGCCCTGTACTGACCACGCTCGACCGATCCGTGATCCTTGCACCAGGTGGGGAAGACTCTGGACGCTCTATCAAATATTGCGGAGAGACATCGACAATTCTCTGCCAACTTGGCAACCAGGGACGAGGCCGGCAATCCCGGCGTCTATGTACGCCAGGTTCAACCAACTTCGACACAGCGCAGAACTGCCGCATCGCACCCAGACAACGAGCAAAGCTCTTTACACGACTGTCGCCTTCATCAATTTGACGGTGAGCCCCAGGGACCTGGATCGAGCCTCGCGTTCAGCTCCCACAAGTTCGGAACTGATATCGCCCATTCTGCTACGCTCCTCACGAATCAGCTCGCTTCGCTATGCATGGGTCTGTGGGCGATGATTCGACATCAGCTGTCACGGCATGACGAATCGATCAGAGGCATCGTTGCGCACCGCGACCCGAGCGCCATACCCACCGACACGACGAACGACGTCTTTGATATTGACGACTCGCGGAACGTCACACGTTCGGCGATCCATACGACATCCCGGACGAAGTTCTCGTGGTCCTCTACACCCTCTTCGGAAGATGGGAAACTCATGTTCCCTCCATCGTCGGCCGATCAATCGAATCCACTCACGCTGTTGACCGATTCTTGCCCCTTTTCGCAACCCGTCAAATGGCAGGGCGCGCAAGATCTCCGACGAGCGGGTTCGTGGGTCCTCCTCATGGGTGGTTTCACGATGATCGCTTCGATTTTATTCGCCTGTGTGCTCACATGGAGTTCGACCGTCGTCATCCTCCCGTTCATCGTCATCCCCAGAAGCGGACGCTTCTCGACCGAAGCCGAGGTGATCAACTTTTTGTTCCTCTGGGTCTGGGTTTTGCTCAGTATACCCTTCGCACTTACAAATACCTATCAAGCGTGGCGACTAGTTGCGTCCAAGAAGAGGGCCAGAACCGTTCGCAATGGCCAAGCCCTGGGTCCCAACGTCGTGAGGGTGATGGATGGAGAACGAACGTTGGGCGGGACGAACGCAGCTGAATCGTCGGCGATGGCAAGATCGGTGACGCAGTCCTCGGATGGCGCGTATGATTCCTTGGAAGCCTTCTTGAGGAGTTTGGAACCTCGGAACGAGGAGGTGCGAAAAGAGGCGAAGGACGAGGAGAGTGTAGCGGGCGATCGACGAACGCAGCGTGTGATGCAGATGCTGCAGGTGTCGAGGTAATGTCCACCTTTTCTAACGACGGACGTGGTTGGATTCTTGTCTTTCGGAAGCGTTGCGGAAATCACTGTTGTATGTATGCATATCAATCTTTGCTTACTTTGGCGTTTGAAGCCCCCTCCTCATGTTGTCAATCAAACACCAAGTGTGTAGCTTTAGCTCGAAGAAGTCGATCCCGAGCTCTCTTTGTCCTCTCTCGCGAGCGGTGTCTCGACAGCCACCAGCGCAAACGGGTGGTACAACAGGTTGGGATTTGTTGTTCTCTCTCTCTCTCTCTTCTCGCTACGTCAAAACGGCAGTGGTGGCTTGGTTAAAAACGTCTGCACCGCGAAGAGATCCCCCTTGGTCAACACCCGCCGTATTTTCTTGAGGACGAAGCAAAAGAGTCTACGCACCAGCACTTGCTCCAAATCAGTTTGAATCCCTGAGACCGGCTCGCTAAGGGTTGATCTTGTCCCTTCAATCAGCCCCATCGCCGTTCGGGTCAGGTTCTGGAACAGAACGTATTGCGATGCGAGATAGCTCGATTTCTGTGATTCGGTCGAGGTGGGATGGAAGTGAGCAAACGGGGCTGCGACAGACGAATCGCTTCGGCACTGACCGTTTCATTCAAGCCAAAACAAGCGACTCGTTCGACTCGAGGTATTGCTATAGGGTCGCCTTGATCATCACTTTTGGTCGGGGTCTCCCAATGTATCGAGATGTAGGCCTTCATGACGGATCGGAGGACGAATTTGATCTCGGTCGTTTCGGGAGCAGAGTCGATGCCACTTTCGTCGATTTCGCAGTGCGGTACGTTGTCGGCATGCCGCACCTTCCACCCCTGCAGTATGGCGTGTAACTGGTGTCGATTCTGGGGTGGGGCAAACGTCGCTGGTTCATGCGGGTAGGTTCGTCGAGACGCTCGCGGGTTCGAAAGACTGCCGAACCCTTTGCCGATCTGCTGTTGCTGCTGCAGGTGCTTCTGTCGCTGATGTTGTGCCAGCGCGTCCAACTGGATCCACAACGTGTCATCGCGCGCGTGTAGTTGCTGAGTGTCGTCCACCCTGGCCTTGACGAGTATGGCCGTGGCATCCTCCGCTTGGCTCTTCTGCGCTCGGACGAGGATCGGGTCCAGCACGGTCAATTGATCGCCTAGCGTTCGAAGCGCAGCGGCCGCTTCGACGGACGAGCTGCGGTACGCTCGGGAAAGGGCTTCGATCGAATTCGAGCTCGTGGACGAGCTGAAGGAACGCAGGATCGTGGGCAGCGCTTGGCGCGCTCGATCGAGGGTCGCCAGCAGGGACTCGAGCGAGCTGATGTCGGACGGGATCGTGTTCGAGGAGCCTGGTGGAGGTGCGGGAGCTTGCGAGGGGAGTTCTGCTGTGGTGGCCATGGTGGGGTCGAGCTGTTGTCGCTCCCCGCTTGACAGCACACGAGCACGACGAGCAGAGGGAGACAGAGGGAGACCGTGGGCCGGGCCGCCAGGGGCAAATGCTGAGTAGCACGGCCCGGGGGGTTCAGTTAGTATTACCACTTCGGCTCTAATCAACATTTTCGACCGCGCACGGGGACTCCCCCCACTTGACGCGCTGGCTCTCGGGCTTCTGCACAGTCTCACGCTCTTTCCCACCAACACCGCCCGCTCCGACCATGTCACGATGACACTCCAAGTCGAGGACTACAACCTCGATCACTCACCCACGCTACACACCGGTGGAACGCTGCAAGGCTCGGGCGTGCACGTGATCGGCTCGAGCGTGGCCCCACTTGCCTCGGGACCGGCTTCACGTCACTTTGTCGCTTCCCTGTCACAACCCCTCTCGGCTCAGATCGCCCGAGACGGGGCTCAGGACCGTATCGCCATCAAAGTGGTGAGCCGCCTCGAGGCGCACAAGCGGAGACCACACCACATTGGCAGCGAGATCAGCGCACTCGCTTCGTCCCCGCCGCACGCCAATGTAGGCCATCGCAACTCATTACGGTCTGCTCGAGTCATCTCTGAACACCTTGAGAGTTTATATACGCAGGTGCTCACGCTGTTGAATGCCTACGCGTCCTCGACCCACTACTCGATCCTGACCCCTTTCTACCCTTACACCTTACGCGCCTTGCTCGACAATTCTTCGTTCGTACCCTCCTCACCCTCGTTCCTTCCCCTCGTCCTCGCTCTCTCCCACCAACTCGTCCAAGCGCTCGACCATCTCCACCACACCCTCAATCTAGCCCATCGCGATCTCAACCCATCCAACATCGCCATCGCCTCCAACGGCCGTCTCAAACTGATCGACTTTGGGTGCTGCATACCCACCGCCTGCCCTTCCTCCGCGTCCGATCCTCCCGTTGTCGATGGTCCCAAAGGCCTAGAACACGATTTCGGTACTCTCCCCTATCGAGCACCCGAGTTGATCTTTGGCTCCAACGCTTACGATCCGAAAGGATTGGATCGCTGGATGTTGGGCTGCACCTTGGCTGAATTCTGGACGCCGTTCCAAGACCCAACTCGGGAACCCGACTCTGACGACTCGGATTCTGATTCTGACCCGGACGCCCAAGATGGATACTGGTCCTCACCCCCCTCACCCCATTCCTCTCGACCTTCACAAAATCCCGCACCTCGACCACCGAACCGTCAAAGACTCTTTACCCTCCCCTCGCGAAACCCCACCGATTTCTCCCTCCTTGCTTCCATCTTTTCCACCTTGGGAACGCCGACTTTACAAACTTGGCCGGAAGCGAGGGCTTTGCCGAATTTCGGTTATTTCGTCTTTCAGTCGCATCCGGTCGATTTGGAGTGGGTGAGCAAGAGGTGTACTTTCCTTGCGGAGCTGGGGGAGGAGCGGCGAAATCGGTTAGAAGGGTTGGAGAAGATGCTCGCTGGATTGGTTAGGATCTCGGAGGGTGAGCGATGGGGCGTTGAGAGGTGTTTGAAAGAAGGTGGATGGGATACGGTGGAGACGGAAGGTCTGATTGTACGAGGCGAATTGGGGAGGTGGTTAGAGGAGTATTGGCAGTAAAGCACTATGTAGACGGTCTGAGCGCATCTTTCCAAGAAGTTTGTACACAGTAGAACGATGTTCTCCCTCCAATTAGTGGAAATTGCACAAAAAGGATATCAACATCGATCTGGGACAGCTCTTGGACCCGATGAGATCAAGCGAGCATCTCCTTGAGTTCGCCATTCTCGACCATCTCCTTGACGACGTCCAAGCCACCGACGAACTCGCCCTTGATGATGAGTTGGGGGAACGTGGGCCATTCGTTGAGGTCCTTCAGCTCTGTGAGGGGTGGGTGGAATACGAAAGAAGGACGGTGATCAGCAGTCGAGTTTCGGGACAGGTCTCGGCTAAGGAGCACCCCTACTTTGTCGCACCGCATCATCGGACAAGATATCAAACGTCGTAAATTCGACATCCTGCTCGTTGAGGATATTGACGATCTTGCTCGAGAAGCCACACCTCGGGGTCTTTCGGTCCCCTTTCATGAAGAGCACGACGTCGGATTGCTTCATCAACTCATGACACCTCTTCGTCAGATCCTCGTCCGACTCGTCCGAATCGCGTGTAGCTGTGATGTCCCCAGCGGGGTACGGCGTTGTTCTGGGAGGGGGGAAGAGGAAGAGCTGGGGTCGTAGCGCGTTTGGGCTTGGGTCGGTCGCGCCGAGGTGGTCGATTGCCCTGCGAGCGCGGCCTTGTTGTTGACGTGTAGGGTGATGGCCGATGCGAGCACCGAAGGTTGAGCACCACTCAGTCTTGTCAACAAGGTGTGGCCCTGATGTGCGATTGCGAAAGGACGGTACGGAGGAGGAGAAGCGTCAGACGCGATCGACAACGACTCTTGCCTGGGCGAAACATGCACAGGGACTCAACTCGTAGTAGGATAAAGTAAGGTACGGCATCAACTTCGAACGATTCTGAAATGTCGGGTAACGACTCGGCCTCGATCTGTGTACAGGCAGCAAGCGATCAAGCGATCACCGTCGGCGCGCAATCGACCAATTAGCGATCGAGCAAATGGCGCGCGCGTACAGGCCAGCACGAGCCACGACCGCGTCGACGAATCGACTCGCGAGTTGCAACGTACAGAGAGGAACAACACCTTGTCCCATCGCTGCACGAGCTGCTGCACGACCTGGTCCATCTGCTGGCACGTCTCAGCCCAGTCGGCGCGGAAGTAGAGCACCGACACGAGCGTCAGGTCCGTCGACAGCACCTGCTGCAGGTGTTCCGGCGACGTCACGACGTGGTAGTTGGAAGGCGCCATCGTGCAAGGAGAGCGGGCCGCGGGAGGGATATGATCGAGCGGTCCGGAGGCTGTGGAGAAGGTTTCAGTCGTTTGCGATGGGTTGTTTGGGATGAGAGTCTCGACGGCTTGGTGTTTGCGAGTCGGGGCTTGCGTGCGCAGAGAGTGAGGAGAGCAAGCACGCCTCCTTCACGGCACGTCGGACCTCAATACAAATCACGCTATGCCACCAAATGCCACCAGCAGTGTGCTCGGTCAATCGATGAGCTGCTGTATCGGACTTACCGAGTCCTCACCTCACTTGCACCCCGGCAAAATCACTTTAGCATCAGACATTGTATAAGATACGGACCTCGTAGATCAAGGTAGTCTGTCGGCTAAGACTGCCGAGAGCCAAAATACAGGGTTTGCTAGCGACCAGCCCGAACAGCGAGTGTGATCGGTGAGTCTGATTCGTTAGGCCTTGCAGGATCGGAACCCCGAACCTGATGATCGTGGCCATCCTCTCATAACTAGAGTCTCAATTGTGAAGAAACTTGGGGGGCAAAGCTGGCAGATGATGCAGACTTCCACACTCCTGCTAGATATGGGAGAGTGGCGTAATGAACGAAAGCGAAATGAGAATTTGGTGTCGTCGCTCGCAGGAATAATCAGTGGAGAGGGAAAATGAACCAAGTAACGGCGAGCGACGCAAGATCATAGAGAGGGAGGGAGAGGAGGCACGGAGTCGCATCTGAGGCACGTCGAGAGCTCTCGGCTAAGATTAGACGCTCGAGTCAGTTTAGTAACAGCGTCTCCGATCGACGTCTCCGGGCCGCGGTTGGTTGAGCACGGAGAAGTCGAGGTCGTGCCGCGCCGCACCGCACCAGAGCTGAGAAAGTATGGTTCCCTGGCCCTCACTCGACCCAACACACTCCACCACCCTTTGTCAGACTGACCTCGAGCCATCGACACTTCGGGGAGAGAAAATTGGCATCGCCGCCTGGTCACACCGATTCGCTGTAAGGCCCACCGCCTGCGCCCAGGTAAGCGGTGACGAAGGCGAAGGTCTCGTTTCGAATCCTTCGGTACCATGGAGGCCCCGACATTCGGGGGAAGGTGAAAACACAATATCGGCCAGCAGGGAAAAGACCCAAATCAACGGTTGCCAGATATTGCTCGGACTCGGACGAGGCAGTACAGCCGCATTTCGCAGGCTTCTGCACCGAGCGACATGAATGCGAGAAGCTACTAAAAAAAACTCGCCATCTCCGCCGGAAGGGTCACGTTGCAGCTGCGCGCACGGCTAGCCCATGATTGCTTAGCACCTGCGACGTCAACAGCTCAAGAAGTGGAAGCAAGGTGAATGCACAATCAGCAAACAGACACAACTGCTCCACCGCGTGGTCGAAACCACCCGTCGGGACCCGAGGTTGCCCGTGAGGCGACTCGAGAGAATAGACCTGGACCTTGCTCTTGGAGGGACACACCAGCAAAACGAAATCGCAGACACTACCGTTCGCCTCGGACGATCAAAGTGGTGTGAAGCTTCGCAATCAAGTTCACCTGACTGTGTAACGGCCAAGATCGCAACCGGCTCTGATGCAACGCAGATGCGAGCTCGACACGGTATGACAAGGTGGCGAGGTCAGGGGAGAGAGAGTGTACGGAGCGCGTGGAGCTGAGCCCGAAACTTGACGAAAGAGTCGAAATAGGCAAGGATGTGCAAGGCTCCTCACTACTAGGGACGACTTGGCAGCATAAGGGCTTGACGGAGTAATATTTCACTAGCTACTGATGGCAACAGAAGAATCTGCGTTTGACCGAAAAACTCGGGCGATCAGGTACCCTCGTCATCGAGCACTTGCTGCGCGCTGGGGCCTGACAAGGAACAACTGGAAAAATCTCGCTCATATTTACAACACATGTCCGACATATGACTACAAGCGGGAGGGCGTACGCATGCATGTTGGCCCGTCTTGGGGAGGTCGTCTTCGGCCTTGGCCGTATCTGCCAGCTTCGAGTCGGGCAGCAGCTCGGACGGCCCTAGAACCTCCGTGCTGGCCTCGGCTCTCGTGTTGACGACCTTTTCGAAGCCGACCACGGGGTCGAGACCAAAGTGCACTCCTTTTCCTGCAAAGTTCACGACCGGACAACACAAGTATTTCGTAGACGCGCCAGCCGAGGTCACCCAGGAGTCAGCGAATCGAAGCCCAAGGCGAGCAACGAGCGATGACGGTGAGTGCAGAGGCAAGAACTCACTTCGCAAATGCTTGATCTCATCATTGGAGAGGTGACCAGGGTGATATTTGTTCGCGATTGAAGAGCCAATTCCTCGAAACCATGCTCTGCGGCGTTCCGCCCAGGAGCGCAGACCTCCATAGAGAACAAGCTCAACCGAGAGGTTGGCCGACAAGTGCAGGGGGGGTCTGGAATCACGATACTGCTTGTTGTACCATTCGATGTAGCGCTTCCGACCCTGATGTATACCTATTGTGGCAAGGAACCCGAATGATTGGACCATGAGATTGCGATCAGCTTGTGTTGGACGCGAGGGGACCGGTGGCGGGGCTTCGCGAAACTGGCGGCACCTACAGAAGCCGGTCCATTCCTCGATCTGAAACACCACAGGATGTTCGTCGAGCTGTGATCGCCAGAGAGTTTTCCAGTCGTCGCGCACCTCGGCGGAGAAGATGTTGTAGCTCCAGTTGCGTCGAATCTCGTCACACCTCTGCTTGCGACGCTCCTCAAACGCGTCGAGATAGGCCTCCAGTTCGGCCCAGGTCGCTTCCGAGACGGCGTGCCAGATCACTTCGCTTTCTTGGTAGTAGACAGGGATGCGTCCGCGGTGTCGATCTTCGAGAAATCGGAAATAATCCGAAATGGTCGCGGGCATGAAGCGGTCGTGCTTGTCGAGAAGCACCCGCAAGGGGATACCCATCGGTGCGGCCCCCGCCCCGCACTGGCTTAATGCGGATGCGGAGAGGTCGACGTCTCAAGTCGATATCTTTGCTCGGTTATGCGTTGACGTGTTTCCGCTCTCCCCGACGAGCCGAGAGACCCCGAGAGTGTGGGGGCGGGGCGGGGGCCTCAATAAGTAGGCAATGATGAGGAAGGACGCCGCGAGCGTTCGGCCTCGCCGGCTGGCCAGGGCCGGCTTCACACTCTCTCACACCGCTGGCCGGCCAGCTGGCAGAGCTGGCAGCAGACACTCAGCAGAGTTGAACAATGGACTGATCCAATGCAGAGCCAAAGCCCCATCAGCCCATCAGGGCGTTGGCCACCAGCAGCCTTAGCGCACCGCGGTGGAGAAAGGCACCTCGGTGACTGATTACAGCCGCCAAGATCGAAGCCTCTCCTATCGGCGAAAGCATAGGGCATGTGTGAGGTCTCAGGGCGTGAGGGAGAGCTGTGCAAACAAAAGTGACATTTATGTAATGACAACCGAGAAAAGCAAAACTACTATAATGGAAATGAGAAAAGTAACTCTGCTGTGATGGCGGGTAAAGAGCACACCTTGTAAAGGGAAGCAGGAAGTCCGTCGAGTCGGCCCTGTCCGTTGGGGAGCTGATTCAGCGCATCCGCCGGCCGAGGGGCAGAGGCCAACTCGGAGTTGGGTAAAATCTACAGCACATCACACGCTCCTCTCGAAGAGAAAAACGGCGGATGATGGCGTTTCGTAAGAAAAGGTCCTTTTGTTCACATTGGGATGTAGCACATTCGATTCTCCTGCCATATCATCATCCGTTAATCTAAATCTAACAGGTTCCCACTGGTATCAGGAAATGAAGGAGCAACCCTGTAGACATACCATTCCGATCATGAGAAGTGATTGGTCACCAAAGACAATCTTATTTTGCAATTATCGAGTGAAGCCGGCTCAAGCCACTGGGTTGGCGTGCTTAGATTCGATTTACACTCCCTCAGGCACTACTGGGCGATCCCCAGCTAGTAGGAGCCCCTGAATTCCGTAAGCGGCAGTTTCGATGCCATTCTTAAGCCTGATTTGAGTTTCCTCACCTGATCGAATATTCTCGCGTTCAGTGCCAGCCACTTAAGGTTTTAGGAATTGACGGTCCTTGTCACCCATGCTAGCGCCGGTCCAAGAACTTGACGCGTGGCAACGTCCCACTGCACGCAATGCCACCGTTGTGTTTTACCCCGTGCGCGGCCACTTTGCGATTGACACTGGGCCCTCCGCAATTGATCTGGCAGCACCAGTCACCAAGAAATATCAAGGCTTCTCACTGTTCTGCTCAAGCCATCTTTCTGACATCTTGATCGGACCAAATGCATCGCTCTTCACTATTTCCAGCGCAGATGGCGCAGTGTCAACTCTTTCCTCAGCAAAGATCGGCCAATCGGGACCGTAATATACAATATTGCGCGCGGTAGAAACTGTAATAACCTTCCTGTTGCCCTCTCCAACAGAAGAACGATTCGAGCTGCCGTGTGACAAGTGGAGTTCAGAATCTTGGCGACAGACCACCAGACACGGCGCGGCGCAAGCAGCAGCGCTTCTTTGATATCAGATATTAAAACCCCAAAAGCTATGTATGGTCATCCTCTGAGCTCATGTGTTACACAAGGTCGGTACTGCGTCTTACATCTAGATAGTCTACATGGTTTAGATCCGTAAGCACTGAAAACTGCAAACTTACTAAAAGTCCACTGAAAGTCACAACATACTGCATCCAAGCAAGTCCATGAACTGCAGGCTACCCCCTGAAAATTTCCCACATCCGATGTAGCGAGTTGTACTCGTCAAAGGCTGACGAAAGGCCGACCTCTACGCATCCGTGTACGAGAGGATCATTTTGATCGGCCAGAGAGGTAGGGCGACTCTGGCTCGCTCCTGGTCACTTCGCCCCGCAAAGACGGCGGCATTTCGGCTCGAAGTTGGTTGGATTGCGGTTCCAAACTTCGTAAAAACGCGTCCAACGATTCCTCAGCGCCGCTGAAACGAGCCTGCGCCCTGATTGCGCGGGCCGGTCTCCAGGGCAGCATACCCCTGGTCCCAGCGTCTGTCGCCAGATTCGATTCTGACTCGTCGAGTGCAGCGGTCGCATTGGTGTGCGAAAGCTTGCACCAAGCGTGATACGCGTTTGTGGCGGCGAAGGGAAGTGTGACGATCGCCCAGACCCAGGAAATTGACCATCTCCGTAATCGCAGCAAAGCGGTCATTCGTCGGAATCGCCGCGCAGGGCACGACGATCAACGTTGAGCTCCAAGTCAGAACAGCCGCCAGTAGAGCGGAGGTGATCATAACCACGCCTCCCATCATCAGAACCCAATCTTTTGCTTGTCGTAGCTCCCACGCGCCCTTCCATGGTTGGGCTGCTGATGCTTGGAACGCGCTCCGAGGTGAGCTTTGCTGATCGGGGACTGCCTCCTTCTTTCCCATGTAGTCCTGCCCGTCCTCGGATATCGGGCTGGAAGTGTGAGCGAAACTGATGTGAGATATCGTATGCATATTGGTGGCTGTCTCTTCTTGTGCGTCATCAAGCTGGTTCGTTTCCACCTGGATGCTCGAGATGAAAATCTCGCCGTCACTCGTGACGCGGCCCATGTTCTCGGAGTGTCTCGAAAGCTGTCGCCGCATCATCGCCCACAGAGCCATGCACAACGATGCGAGCTGTGATCCCATCCAATGATAGAGTCAGAGATTCAGATAATGTGGGACGTCGAGGGAAAATATCCAGTCTCTTCTCGCGAAAGAAGACCAGCTTACCACGAGATTTAGGAAAGCCACGGCGGTGTAGAGCCACTTGGCTACGAATTGTTGACGGAACGACGAGGCGACGGTGGCACGGAGCTGTCTGAACTCGCTGGAAAGCGCGGGTGTTATCGGTGGAGTTGTGCCCGGCACCCAACTGGGGACCAATTTCATGATGTCCTCCCGAAGTCCTTGGTAAAGCAACCAAATATTGGTCCACCTGCGAGTCGTGCAAAGCAGAGTCAGCGGCCCGTCAGCGGCTAACACACGCGGGGCGGCACCAGATTGTAGGGAAGGGGGCAAGAGGGTGTACTGATGCAAGACAAAGAGAGAAGAAAATGAAAAACTCACGATTTGCTTCCAATGACGGCGATGACGACAACCCCGGTTGTGAAGAGGATGATGCAGAGAAAGTAGGCGATGACGCAGCTGCGCAGCGTCCACTTTGACCACGTCCGGCCCTTGCGGCTCAGCACGACGACGAACGCCTGCAGTAGCGAGAAGCTACATAGCAGACCACCGAGCACCATTGGGAAATAGATCGTTGACCTGCGCGCGATGCGCGTCTTTTGCGAGTCGTGGTCGAGGACCATGCGCCACTCAAAGACGACATAGAAGATGTTGATGACCGCGGCGACGAGGGCGCTGTAGGCCGTGATGAGGATCTGGTGCGTGACGAGGAAGGGCTCTCTCTCTATTCGTATCCATCGCCAGAGCCAGTACGGTTGCTTGTTGCGCCGCCGCTCCACCTCGATCAGCACCAGTTGGGTCGCCGTGAGCGCGACGATGAGAGAGAAGCACCCGAGGAGGACGATGAGCCGCGTTTTGAAACCGTGGGCTGGTTCGCTGAAGAAGAGTTGGTCAAGCCGGTTCAAATCTGAGCGTTATTAGGGATCAGTAATTGAGTCGATGCTTTACTGAGAGAGAGCGTGTGCCAGATTCGGACTGCGGCGAAAGAAGAGAGGAGACGCCGTGGAACACGGGCGGGGCGCCGAAGCCTTCCGGCCGATTGGCCGAAACGGCCCCGCTCCGGCGGGCGGCCAACCAGCGTCGTAGGAGGTCGCAGGCGGCCTGCGTCAGCCTGATGGCCTGATGCGCGGTCGGCAGGCGGTCTGGGGCTGGCAGCTGCTCGCTGGCACTGTGGTGCACTGCAATTGCTTCAAGTCCCTGCACCGCTACTCACAGCATGTCCAGGTATTGCTAGAGGCCGTGGTGGTGCATGGCAAGAAATAGGTCTTGATTTCGTGAGGTGTCGCTGCAAAAGGGCTGCGTGATCGTAGAGCGCTCATCCTCTCTAAGTTGGGACTCGAGGCTGCTGCCTTCGTTGATTTGTGGCAGGCTGCTTATATGCGCGCTCCAGGTGCCTGCCGACGGTGCCGGCTGGCGTTGCGGCTGCTGGAAAGTCGTTCAAGACGGGCACGGCAGGGACCACGGCGCGGAGAGAAGTTGAATGATGAAGATGGTGGGGTGCTAGACGGCGGCTGGTAGTAAGTGGCAGCCCTTGCTGATGGTAGCCTTGACGACGTGACTTTAGCAGTGACGGGAGTGAGGATATCCACCACTGCTCACTTGGGCTGGTTCAACGATGATCAACCAGCGGCGATCCCTTGCGATCCAAAGATTCGTCGAGATGCTTCCGACTCAGGTTCACGTGCGAGGGGCGGCTTGCCAGGGACCAGCTCGCGCTGGGTCTGAGACAGAGGCAACCGGAGAATTCGGTTTCTGCCGGGACATGAAGCCAGGCAAGACTGACTTGACGGAACATGGCAAGCTCACACCTAAATAAGCAATTGCGTAATCAACTCTCAGTGTATTTGGCCAAGCGCATCCATAATGCATTTGTTCAATGTCGCTTTGCGTCGATTGCAAGCATCTTTCGTCTGCGAGGACTCCGTCCCAAATAGGAAGTCGGGCGGCCCGCAGATCCGCGCCCAAACCTGCCTTACGAGGCAGGTGCGCATGCGCGATCGAGGCGGTCGAGGCATCAGCCAATATCCCGCGGTAGATGGTTTCTCGACCCTCGGGTTGGAAATCTTTACATCTACAGAATATATCTTCTAGCAAAGACTTTTGAGCTACGTAAAGTGGTATGTATCCGTGATCTTAGGCGACTCTGCCTTGTACTACAAACCTGCTTACCTCGTCACTGTCAGAAAAGTCCTTTCCTGTACCGCCCTGGGCGACCTGCCTGCCAAACTGGCTGGGACCGGCTGACCGTTGAGCGTTAACGAACTTAACGTTGAAAGCGCTCAGCCTAAACTGATCCTGCACTACTACTGCCAAGCGCTCGACGTGCGCCTTGACAAGGGACACCACTACCTACAAACATTCGTGATCGATCTGCTGACATAACAGCTCACAGAAAGCTCCAGAAGAATTGAAGGCGCAGGTATATCCCCGACGGTCTTCTACCTGTGGGTCAGCAACAGCCTGTCTGCTGCCATTGCCCAGTGACTCGGAGTCAGAGGCTCGCCAAGTTCAACCGATCGTTTCGGCGTCATTTTGACAACGCGGTCGAACGTCAAGCGAGCGCGGCGACCGTGGCACGGTCGCGTCTTTGCCCGCTACAACACTCGCCTCTGAACTCAGATCAAGGTTCAAGCTCTTTCAAACAATGTGGAGCGAGCAGAAGGGCCATACGAAACATCTGCTGTCTATTCTCTTGTGCCTCACGCTCATACACGGAGGGAGAGCCGCCTACAAGAGCACGGACCTGCTACGTGCACCACGCGTCCCCGTGCAGCTCTATCAACACCTTCGAAGAGAGGAGCAGGCCCAGATTGCAACGGCCCAGCTCTATTCTACCGCTGGTGACCACTCGACATTGCGCTTCTCCACCCCGGTTGCTCCAGAGTACCCGGCTTATACGTTCGACCAACGCGTGTCGCACTTCGACGATGTCCCCGCGCCGGTCGAGAATGAGACATTCAAGCAGCGCTATTGGTTCAATGCCGAGCACTGTAGGTCATCGTAAAGGCTTGCGTAGCTTTTCAACTTTTCAATTCCACTGCAGGCGCCTTCCCGGCCCATTAACAACCCTTTTTCCTCCGAAACGGATGTTAGATAAACCTGGAGGTCCGGTCTTTTTGCTCGACGGTGGGGAAACCAATGGCGAAGACCGCTTTCCCTTCTTGCGCCAGGGAGTCCTCGAGATCCTGAGCAAGGCTCACAACGGTATTGGGTGAGCTACGACTCCGTGAGAGCGGCAGGATGGTGTGATATCGGTCATTCTACTCACAGCATTTTTAACTTTTCAGGATCATTCTCGAACATCGCTACTATGGAGAATCCTTCCCCGTTGAAAACCTGACCACGGACTCGATGCGTTTCTTATCGACCGAAATGTCATTGCTCGATTCAAAATATTTTGCACAAAACGTCAAGCTCCCCGGAGTTTATCACTTCAACAACAGCCTCGCTCCCTGGATCTACTGCGGTGGATCGTACGCGGGAGCCAAGGCGGCGTTTGCGAGGAAACTCTACCCGGATGTGTTTTGGGGCGCGATTGCCTCGTCCGCGGTAAGTTCAGTGTCATCCTCCTGCGCGAGTACTTGGTCTACGGCGAGAGTAGGAGAGGGAGGCTGAGCCCTGTGCTGTACTTGGGCTCTGGAAACAGGTGACCAAGGCCATCGCCGAGTTCTCGGAGTACTACGAGCCGATTCGCAAGTCCGCACCTCAGCAGTGCATAAACCTCCTGATCAACCACACGAACCTGATCGACCAGCTTCTCGACCTCAATAACTACGCCGTGACATCTTCGCTCAAGTCTTTGTTCGGCCTACCCAACGTGACGATGTCGGACGATTTTGTCAACACTTTGGCCGCCGCCTTGGGAAGCTGGCAAGGACAGAACTGGGATCCGGCTGTGGGGAGCCGAGAGTTCGACGAGTTCTGTGATGCTCTCACGAATGCCGAAGTCGAGGTTTCCTCGGAGGTTCGAGATGCGCATACCGGTCTAAAGGATGGCATCAATCGTTTTGGCTGGAGCTGGCCGAGCCCGAAAGCTTTTGCCAAGTTGGCCAAGTACGCTCAGTACATCCGCACCAATGTCGCGAGCCTCTGTCCCGCCGAGATGAGACAAGACGAGTGTTTTGGTCACGAGGGTGTGGACCTGACCGGGTTGGAGCAATCCTCCTGGCGGTCGTGGACGTGGCAATATTGCACCGAGTTCGGATACTTCATCACCGTGAGTTCGCACCCGCGGAGGCCACTGTTGGATTGCACTCCATTCTGCGATGTTTTCCAAGCTCACTCATTCCTCCGTCCTCCTTCCCAGTCGTCACCCGAAGCGAGTGAACGCTTGGTATCGCGCCGCATCGATGTCAAGTACACGAGAGCAATCTGCCAAAAAGCTTTCCCTGACGGGACGGTGGTGCGGATGCCGACCTGGCCGAATGTCGAGAAGATTAACAAATGGGGCGGGTACAAGATCCGTGCTCCGAGGTTGGCATTCGTGGATGGGTCGAGGGACCGTGAGTCCCGCTTTGTCTCATCGATTCCCTAAAGCGAACTGGCTGACCTCCGTCTTGGCATGTGCGAACCTTTTCCAGCGTGGCTGTATGCCACACCTCATTCTCCCCATGCAAAAGATCGCAAAGACTCACTAGAAGAGCCTTTCAAGATGATTGAAGGCGGGGTCAGTCCTCAAGTCTCACGCTCCCAGGATTGCGTAATTTGCGTCGGCAGAACAGCGACCTGCACTGACTCTTAGGCGTGTCGGTTTCCACCGGCAGGTTCATCATTGGGATCAGAATGGAAGACCGAGAAGCGAGCCCGGCCCCATCCGCGCTATCCACTCCCAGGAGATTGAATTTGTGGGGCATTGGCTTCGCGAGTGGGAGGAGAGAGGGAGGTGGAGGCCCGAGTAGTCAGCCCACGCAAGATTCCTGATTCTATGCTATAGTAAAGCGGTCGATCAAAGATGATTCATGATAAGATAAGGGATAATTATGACCGAATGCTCCTAGGAGACCCGAGGTGAGAGGGACGAGAGGGGTTTAGAGCCGAGGCACAGGGTAACGAGAGCCGAAAAACGAGACTGAGACGCTAAGATCGGAGACTGGAGAATGATGCCGAACGAGACTTGAGACACGCGGAAGGTGAGAGCCAGGTAAGATGCTGTATTGGATCCTAGAAGTGGTGTACGTGAGAGATAAAGTGGTGAACAGGAAGCCAAGCCCCCCCCCCACACGTCCTGGTCGTTCACTGTAATAAGGGTTGGTTTGATCCCTCAGATGTCGCGAGAGCTGCTATAATCGGCTGTTGATGTGAGGGGTGTGCCCCTCCCACGGGCCTTGCCCACACAACTGAGACAACTTGCTCTCCTCTCGTTTGAATAGATTTGTCACAGTACATACCTTTGGAAAGAAAGACTATCCAAAGGCGCGGGCCAGCCCTCGCCCCGCCCGTCAGGCGGAGCTCTGCTGTAGAAGCATTGTCATACAAAGCCACGCGCTTGCCGTCCATTAAATACAATATAAGTGTTCGCACTGTTTCACCTCAACGAAAAAGTGAAGGAAGATACTGGGAACGCTGTAGCTTCGTTCGACTGGCGCGAAAAATACAAAAGGTGCCACAGAGCTTGTACATGACTTCTGATCGGAACATGGACACCACGGGCAGGTGCGGCAGACACAACAGTATGCTGGTATATCCACCACAGGCGGCCCGGAGGCCGCCACCTAGTTAAAAACAGTGATTTTAGGTACATTCCTTGACTCACCTTTTTGTATATATATAGAGGTAGTAAGGTAGTAAAGGAGAGTATAGGCCATTGCGCCCCTTTTCCCCTTCGCGCGCCGAGCTCTGCTCGCTCCTCGCTTTCTGCCATACCCGACCCGGCCACCAAAAATGACGTTGCTGCGCGCCACTCGACACACCGCCAACCTGAGCTGGAGAAGCTTCTCCTCGTGTTGCTCGTGCCGCTCCCCAGCCCCGGATGGGGTGGCGTACAAGGCGCCGATCGCGGCCGGCCGGTTGCCCGCGTACGACGAAGCGCTCAAACTGCTGCAGGCCGACCGCGACGACAAGCTGCAGCGACTGGCCAAGCTCAAGACGCAGGGCGATGTCGAGCAGAGCGTGCTGGACAAGCTCGAGGTCGAGGCATGGGTCAACGATCCCGAGACGAGGTGGAGGGCCAAGCACGGCCACGGTCGGTATTCAGTCTTCATCTGTTCTGTGGGTCTATGCTCACACACTGCGACCACACTACTGACCATAGCATTCCTATGGCCACAGGCGATCCCACCAAGGCCGTGTACAGGCATCTTGCTGAGATGAAGTGGAGGAGAGAAGGCGCATTGGCGATACTCGTCAGTGGGATCGCTCGTGCGCACCACGTCGCAATCTCAAGCTCACACTCGCCTTCTCGTTCCCGCCGGACGCGGATAATCTAGATGCAACGCGTCACCCAAATGTCACTCGTACCCGACGTACTGCCCGAGTTTGATCCCGTGCTCGACGTGCAGATCAGCGTCGCAGAGCACAGTCAAGAGCCATTGCAACCGGGCGTATTCACCCTCCCGCGTCAGGTCAGTCGGCGGGAAGGACGCTCGAGGACCAGTCTACAGACCACGTTCATTGACTCCGTCTTCATACAGACACGAGAGCCTTTCAAAATCTCGGCACAGGTCTTCCACCCCGAGGAGCGACTTTACACACTTTTGATGGTCGATCCCGGTCAGTTGTCCCGGTAACCTTTTTCGACAATCGTTTCAGCGACTGACGTAAAGTCTTTTTACCGCCCCCAACAGATGTCCCCGATCAACTGAACCGAACATTTACCACCACTCTCCACTGGCTCGTGTAAGTGTAGGGCTCGCGCACAGGCTACCGACTTGCCTCGGACCTGATCCCTTCTCCTCACTCCCTTTCCAGCCCCAACATCCCCTTATCCTCCAGCAAAGCCGACCTCTCCCCCTCTCCCGCTCTCATCCCTTACCTCCCGCCCCACCCCCAACAAGGCACACCCTACCACCGGTACACCCTCGTCCTCCTCGAACAAAAGCAAGCACTCGGTCTCGCACCCGAAGCCGTCGAACGGACCGATTTCTCTGTACGCGAATTCATGCGACAGAACGACTTGACTGCGAGTGGGATGAGCTTCTTCAGGCAAAAGTGGGGCGAGGACGTTTCGGCGATCTACAGGGAGATCCTGGGTCGGTTGACCGTGAGACGTGGTCGGGTGAGCGCGAGGAGCGGGACTGACTTGGGCTCCTTTTTTTCTTTTCCATCCTTTCCTTCCCTTGATCAGGTGCCGAGCCACCACGATTTGCTCGACCTCTCAAGATCGATACATACGCTGGCCGTCCGGCGAAATACGACCTTCTTTAGAGCGAGGAAGCATCGGGCCCCAATATGCAATACCCAAAAATCTCATCACCAAAGCTGTTCCCGGATGCGGTTGACGTGCGGAGCATGCTCCCACTTTCTGAAATCATTGTCGGGCAGGTAGCCATATTTTTACGACACGGGAGTGAGAGAGTTGATTGGTGATTCTGGACGAAAGAGTGGGGAGCGACGGGGGATAGAACGACATCTACTACACACGAAAATACACGCTGCGGGAGGGTTTTGCGAAATGGGGTGATGGGTATCTTCATACAGACACGAGAGCCTTTCAAAATCTCGGCACAGGTCAACATTTACCACCACTCTCCACTGGCTCGTGTAAGTGTAGGGCTCGCGCATAGGCTCGGACTTGCCTCGGACCTAATCTCTTCTCCCCACTCCCTTTTCAGCCCCAACATCCTCTTATCCTCCAGCAAATCCGACCTCTCTTCGAATGGATTCGACGCGAGGTCAAATTGAGTTGTGGATGAAAAAATTGCATGACCTAAGCTCGGTTATAAACCTCACTGCTATAGGTGCTTGCCCAAACACCAGAATCCTGAAATATGAAAGTCGTGCTAAATAAGTCTCGCGGATCCCAAGTGATCCCAATAGGTCCGTGAAAGGCCAGCCCCTTCGTAACTGGACTATACAGCCAAAAAGGTTAACAATTTCAATCGATGCAGATTGGAATCAGAAGGGAGCTATTTAAGGCGCAAGGTAACTTTGGTCCTTCACAGTCCGGCGGGAATGGTCCCGCGACCGAAACGCAGGAATGGCCCCGTGTGGGATACGAGTCGTCGGGCTTCCCGGCACACAGACCTAAAAAGACCACTTCGATCAACAAACAACGCGACACGCTAGGCTTCAGATGAACTTTCTCTTCTTGACCATACCTTCTTGATTTCCTTTCGTATTTCTTGATCCCAACAATGGCATCCCGATCTCAAGGTCCTCGGATGCATCAGACGCTCTTTTTGCTCCTCGTCTTGGTCGCGTTGTACGCGTCGAGCGCGTTTGCCAGGTTGACAAGCCGCACGCTGCTCCGCGCGCCGAGCGTGCCCGTGCAACTCCTCCAACACGTCCAGCGCGCTGAGCAAGCCCAAATCACGACACACCAATCCCCTTTCATCGTTTCGCGTGATGTGGCGGTACGATTTGCCCCGAGGGACAAGCCCGAATACCAAGCGTACACGTTCAATCAACTTGTCTCGCACCTCGACAGTGTGCCTGCGCCGGTCAAAGGCCAGACGTTCAAGCAGCGCTACTGGATGAACGCCAAGCACTGTAAGTTTGCCGGCGACTCTTGTCTAGATTTTGAATAAAAATACTTTGCTGATCGCATCATTGAACGTAACTTGGGTGTAGACAAGCGTGGGGGACCCGTCTTTTTGCTCGATGCCGGTGAAACCAACGGCGAGGCTCGTTTCCCTTTCTTGCGACAGGGGATCCTCGAGATCCTGAGCAAGGCGCACAACGGTATCGGGTGAGCCGTTGCCCTTCTTGCACAGGAAGCCCAAATAATTACATCTGATCGTATGATCTTCTCGTACAGAATCATCCTCGAACATCGCTATTATGGTGAATCCTTCCCCGTTAAAAATCTAACCACGGACTCGATGCGTTTCCTTTCGACCGAGCAGTCGCTGCTCGACGCGAAAAACTTTAAGCTTGACGTCAAGCTTCCCGGCGTCGCGGAATTCTCAAACAACCTCTCACCCTGGATCTACTATGGCGGATCTTATGCCGGTGCTAAAGCGGCGTTCGCGAGGAGGAAGTACCCCAGCACGTTCTGGGGCGGAATCGTCTCATCCGGCGTGAGTCCTCACTACTTACCCGATCCTCTGCTTCTACCCGTCTGACCCTTGCCTTACAAGACAGGTCATTCAACCCATTATCAACTTCCACGAGTACTACGAGCCGATTCGCAAGTCGGCTCCGCGAAAGTGCATGAAGCTTTTGATCACCCACACAAACCTCATTGACCAACTGCTTGACCTCAACAATTACACCGTCACCTCGACACTTAAGGGTTTGTTCGGTCTACCCAATGTATCGCGTTCGGACGACTTTGTAAACACGCTCGCGCTCCCTCTCGGTAGTTGGCAGGAACGTAACTGGGACCCTGCCGTGGGGAGCAAAGATTTCGATATCTTCTGTGACGCCGTGACGAGTTCGAAACACGTGCCGATCTCGCCTAGACAAGCGGCGGTGCTACAACCCCCGATCAAGAAGATCAAGTGGGCCAGTGCGACCGAGCTTGACGACTTGGCCAAGTATGCACGCTTCATTCGCACCCAGGTGGCCAGCAGTTGCCCTGTAGGCGCGAGTCAGAACGATTGCTTCTCGCAGAGCAGTGGTTTAAACGCGACCGGCTTGGACCAAGCTTCGTGGAGGTCATGGGCCTGACAGTATTGCACCGAGTATGGATTCTTCATCACGGTGCGTGACGTTGATTTCTCCTGCGTTCAAAAGAAAACAATCTCAGCTCATTTGCTGAATCCTGCGTATCTTCCACCCTAGTCGTCACCGAACGCGAACCGTCGCTTGGTCTCGAAGCGCATCAACCTCAAGTACTCGAGCGAGATCTGCCACCTGGCGTTCCCTCCCGGCAAACTGGTGTCGGTGCCCAAGACGCCGCAGATCAAACGCATTGAAAGATATGGAGGGCTTGCCATGAAAGGGTCCAGGCTGGCGTTTGTTGATGGGTCCGAGGATCGTGAGTGGATGCATTGAGCCTTTTTTTCCTGGTGAACGGATCCGGCCTAACTTGCTGATTCGCGGGTTCTTCCCGTGTTTAGCGTGGCTCTACGCGACGCGACACTCATCTCATGCCAAGAAGCGCCCGGATACGCTTTCGGGTCCCTACAAGCTGATCGAGGGTGGGGTCAGTGATAACGCCTGAGGCTTGGGAAGAAAATCGGTGCGACCGGCGTGAGTTACTGACTCGCGCTGATCTTCTCTTGGCCAGGTCCACCACTGGGATGAGAATGGAAGACCCAAGGGGGAACCCAAGATCATTCGTGAGATCCATGCCGAAGAAATCAAGTTTGTGGGCCACTGGATCGATCAGTGGAACGCTAGGGAGTGAAAAGTGCGTTGTACGGATTGAGGCTCGGCGGGGTGCGAGCCCCTGAGGAGGGTGTTTTGCGCCGGCAGAGAGGCGCAGAGGCTATTTATGTTTTATGAGCCCCCATCTCGATGGTGATTTTCTCTCGTTTTTCTGAACGCGTACCTTTAGTCTGCGAGTCTTGGCTTGGGAAGTGCCACACGGTAATATTGATCAATAGGCCATTAGGTTGGTCCGAGTTACGCATTGTTGAACAAGCCCACTGCGCCCCTTTTCCCCTTCGCGCGCCGACCTCCCCTCCTCCCCTGCTCTCATCCCTTACCTCCCGCCCCACCCCCAACAAGGCACACCCTACCACCGGTACACCCTCGTCCTCCTCGAACAAAAGCAAGCACTCGGTCTCGCCCCCGAAGCCGTCGAACGGACCGATTTCTCTGTACGCGAATTCATGCGACAGAACGACTTAACTGCGAGTGGGATGAGCTTCTTCAGGCAAAAATGGGACGAGGACGTTTCGACGATCTACAGGGAGATTTTGGATCGGTTGACGGTGAGATATGGTTGGGTGAGCGCGATGAGTGGAACTGAATCGGGCTCCTTTTTTCCTTTCTCTCCCTCCTTTGATCAGGTGCCTAGCCACCACGATTTGCCTGACCTCCCAAGATCGATACGTATGAGATCGATACGTATGTTGGCCGCCCCGCCAAATACGACCGTCATTAGAGCAAGGAAGCATCGTGGCCCTTTATGCAATACCCCCAAAATTTCGCATCACCAAAGCTGTTCCCGGACGTCGGAGCGTGCTCCCATGCTTCTGAAATCGTTGGCGTGCAAGTGGCAAATTGAAATCTTCGACTTGCAGGTAGTAGTACAACACGGGAGTGAGAGGATGGACTGGTGGTTCTGGACGAAAAAGTGGGGAGCGAAGGTTGAACTGCTAGAACGACATCTACCACACACAATAGAATACATGCTGCGGGAGGGTTTTGCGAAACGGGGTGGTGGGTATCAGAAAATGGAAGGAGAAATTTTGGAAAGGATCAAAGCATGATTTTGGCGAGGAGGTGTACGATCGTACTGGAATCGGCATTCTCGGCCACCCTGATCGGCGCCGAGATCTCTTCAAACTGCTGACCGTCTTCGAGCGTTGGTAGGACCGGTCGGGGTATGATGACGATCGCGAGCTCCCTCTGCGACGAAGGTTCGAGCGTGAAGGAAACGGATGAAGAAGACGAGTGGGATTCGGAGAGGACCTTTTTGTTCTTGCCAAAGGAAGAGGCGGGTACTTCGGTAATTTTGCTGTTCGTTGCGGGAGTGGTGGCGACGGCAACGATAGCCGAGTCCAAAGCTGTTGCAGTGACTGAAGGCTGGGTTCGGGTCTCGTCGGGTGCGCCAATGACAGACGCCATAGGAACGAGAGCTCCCTCGGTCACTTCTTCACAAGGTGTGGTGGCGGTAGAGGGCCCAGTCGATGTCGTCGTTGGCGCCGTGGTCGCACCAGCTTCGTTCGGTGGGATCCCCACACCGAGCAGCTTCAATCGCTCAATGTACTTTTGCTCCTTCTCCGGTTGCCCCTTCCTTCGACTGATCTTCAGCTTCTGCAACACCCCTTCGACCTCTTCCTCCTCTTCGACCGTCAGCGGCCCCCTTACTTTCGAAGTCGTCTGCGAGGGGTCGAGAACGACATCTAGCGCGGCTTTGCAAAAGTAAAAATCGTTCGAGTCCAACGAGACGGTGAAGGTCCTTTGGTTCTTGCTGACGTTGGTGATGGAGATCTTGAGAGGATCCGAGATCGAATGCAAGGCGCATTCACCAAAGTCCAACGTCGTCGTCGAAACGGCGAACGTCGGAGGGCGGAGAATGAAGGCCTTGACGCGGATGGTTTGACTGTCCGTCTCGTCCTCGACGTTGTCGACGTGGATCGTTTCCTCGAAAGCGCCAGCGAAATGCGGCTCAAACACGATCGAGACGTCCCGCTTGCCGTACCCGGCAATCACACCATGTCGTCCTTCACTGACTCGCAGATCCCCGGACGCAATCGATCCCGATTTGCGAACGGCGTACAGCAGAGGTTGTGCAGAGTTGTTGGCGATGATCACCTTCTTGGTCTTTGATGCCGAGCGTTCGAGTTGACCAAAGTTGATGTGCGACATGGCGAGATCCATCGTGGAACGGCATGTTGTCCATCGGAGAACGACCTCACGCACGGGGACTTCGGTCAAGGGGAGACAGGAAGGAAGGAGGGTCGCATCGACGTCGCTCGTCGCGACCTTGACGAGGTTGATGGTGATCTTTCCGTCTTGCTTGCGCGAAGACCCTTGGATGTTCGCGCGACCACCAGTGGGATGAAGAACGATCTGTTGTGACAGGCACAGTCCATCATCAGACTCTGCGTCACCAGATGAGCGCATGCGAATCGACCCAGACTTACATAAACGGTCTTTTCGCTCCCTTTAGCCACTTCCAACGCCGAGACCTTGATCAAGTCGCCCGAGGCGATCGCATTCTTTAACACCTTCTTGAGTGCGACATACCGTCTAACATAGGCGTCCTCCAACTCCCATGTGCTCAACTCGGCCGAGTCAGGATGGCCCGAATGATGTTCCAATGCACTCAAGGCTTCGTCGAGAGACAACTGGTTCGGGTCGGTCAAGAGGGGCACGATCTTGCGCGTCCTTCTTCTCCCCGTCAATGCGGGCGAGTTCGTCGATCCCAATGCGGTCGAAGCATCCGATCTCGGACCGCTTTTCCTCCTACCCGGGGTGGTCGCTTCGAAAGCTTCAAAGGCGGCTAATTTTGGCGAGTTCACCAACGATAAGCCACCCGTCATCGATCCTTCCTCGGCGACCGACGGAGGGGTTTTACTCGTCGCCACGGCGCGAGGTGGGAAGACGAGCCTCGTCAATCGGCTTTTGGACTGCGAGCGATCCTTGGGCCCTTCATGCACTTTGCGCTTCGTCCTCGGTGACCCCTTCCGGATCGAAGGGGGTCCAGCCGCAAGATCGAGGTACTCCGCATCGGCGAGAAGAGAGCGATCCTTGAAGCCGACACTTTGCCCATACTGTTGTGTCGCTTTGCCCTTGTCGCCTTCTTTGAGCTGGACGATGTGCGAGTCGATCTCGGCTTTCTTGGAGGCACCGCTTGATGAGTTGGACGAAGGTGCACGCGGGCCGATGGTCGTCATTGACGGCACTTTGGAAGTTGCTTCGCAATCAGGGGACCCCTTCAGGATCGTCGGATTTTGAGCAGAATTGGTCGGCGACGACGGAACGGAAGCAAGCGATGACTCTGAGGTGGGCTCCTTCGGCATCGCCTCCCCTCGCCGAACGTACAAAGAGTAATCGTCAGGATACGAAGCCGCAAGTCCAAGCGCCAAAGTCGAGTCCGAAGTGTTCTGAATCGTGAATGCTCGCAAAGAGGACGAATTGATAGGCGCGTTCCCAAACTCGATAAAGTTCCCGCCCGTGGAAGTGAGCAAATGGTAGAACAACGAGTGGAATGCGACACCCCGGGTATCGACGTTTGAAGCTTTGACAAGGCAGACCTGGGAATTTTCGGGGTTGAGCAGGTTGTGAACCGATACCTGCTTTTGGTACGACGCATTCGTGCGCCGTGGGACCATGTCGAGTTTGAGGTCAACCGATTTGCCGACACCGATCTCGATTTCGTCACGATAGGCACTCAAGACCTGAACACGAGGCAGCAAGGAGGAGAAGCCATCAGCGCGTGCACAAGAGCCAGTAGAGATCTCGCACACATACCTTTGAGATGAATCGCAAATCAACCCTTGCTGGGATCTCGGACAGATTCGTGATCGTCAACGTCCCTTGAGCGCTCGAGCCCAATTCGACATCACCAAGGTCGATCGTCGCCGGTCGGATCGCAATGAACGACGAGCACACCCTGGCCTTGCAATTGATCGAAACCCTCTCCTTCGGCACTGAAGCTGCGGCGCCACGAGCACCCCAGGGTCTCCACCCGACATGGACTCGAAACGTAGTTTTGTGCAAGCGACCTCCGTCATCGTCGAATGACGTCGCGCGTGTGGGCCGGAACGAGACGACAATGCGATGGACGACACCCGGTTTGGCGTGCATTTGGTCGACGCTGGCTTTGAGCCTTTGCTCGAGCACCTTGAGGCGGTCTTGCACGCGGAAAACGCCTCTTTCGGCTAGATCGGCTCGAACGGTCGTGGGTCTGGGTGGATCCTCGATGGCCGAGTCGAGGTTGCTGTGAGGTGGCAGGGCACTGTCCAAGCTCCCCGACGCCATGTCCGAGAACAAGCTCGTGTTGAGCCCCAGCGGGGAGTGGAACTCTCGCAAGGGTTGTGGCGAAAATGCACGAGCGACCGACCCTTCCGAGCTAGAAACTTGGGAATCGGCGAACACGTCCGACGATGGTCCCGAAGAGGCAAAAGTGTGATCCGACCAATTCGATCGCGTTGACCGATTCCCGAACATGGCGTTAAGGGATGAATGCTTCGCCGTGGCGACCGGAGGCGGGGACTTGGACAACGAGGCGGAAGACGTCGTGCTTCGCGCCAACTCGTGGATGATTGTACGCGACAGGGCAGGACCCGCATGGTCGGAAGAGGCGAGCTCGGTAGAGTTGGCGGCCGAGACGGGTTCAACGGCATTGGCACCGATTGCGGAATGGTCCAGGAGCAAGGGCGTGCTCGTATCTTCACACGCAGCGACGCCTTCGAGTCGGAAGGTGACTTCATACCCTTTGTCGACGCTGAAGGTGACCTCGAGGGGTGCATCAGACGTGTTGGTAAACGCGAACGTCTGCTGAGACCACGTCCCGGCGCACGAATCCCCAAAGTCCAGAGACGTCCCTGAAACGAGTCGCAAAGAATTGTCGAGCGGTGCAGAGGTGACGGCGCCATGGAAATGGCACACCACCGTGTTGTCAGGGTCGGCAACGTTCTCGAACGTCATTTCGGCGTCGATCTCGTGCGGTTCGTTGGGTCGGAAGTGGATGCGCAGACGCTTGTTAGAAAATGGTGGGACCTTGGCGATGACATCCTGTCCGATCCATTGGCCCATCTCGATGTCTTCGACTTGGAAGTTCTGCGTACTGTTCTCAATGCGCCAAAATAGCTCGACGGCCGAGCGATTCGACAATTCGCATTCGCGCGTCTGCAGCTCACCGACCCGACAGGCGCCAAAGTCGACGTACACCTCATCGTCAGAAAGATGAGAGCCACCACCGACGTCTTTTGCGGCGACGCGAAAGCGCGAGCGGCAACAGGTCGCATGGAACTTGATCGAGACTTGCTGCACCGCGACAGCCGAGACGGCGGCCGCATTCGACGAGTCGGCTCTGACATCGTTTTGCTCCTCGGGCAGCAAGGACGCGTCAAAGTTGACGTAGCCGTCAATGACAGCGAGCTTGAAGGTCGACGCGGTGGGGTGGTCGACAAGTGCGCTTGTCGAAGATACACTGGACTCGGCGATCGAGATAGACGAAAGCCCTTGCTCCGAGTACGAGTCGTTGGTCAGCTTGGATTGGGGCGGCGGCTCAAAGTTGACAACCGAAGGCTGGAGATGAGTCGAGTCGGGCCGGAAGACGGCGATGATGTTCTTGGCCTCGTTAGGCAGCAACGTAATTTCCGAGATGAGTCCTACGGCGTCGAACATGGCGTTGAACTCGGGAATCTCGTTCGAGCACGACAAAGCCGCGACGGTGTTGGTCGGCAAACGTTGCTGCTCCACGGCTGCAAAGAGGGAACTTGTGTGTCAGCTCGGAGTTGCAGTCACATTTTTTTCTGGATCGCTCTGGGTCACGCACGCAAAGATTCGAGATTGTCGTTGCGCAATTGCCACCGTAGCTGATCGCCGACGGTTGAGCCGAGACGAACGATGAGCGCGCCCCCACTAATGTTGCGCAAGGTCAATCGCTTGAGGGAGCACATGGCATTGAGAAAGACGCCCTCGAACGCGAGTTTGCCCTCGTGCAATCCTTCGACCTGGAGCAGCCGGGCCGGTATCGAAGCCAGGGAGGCGGCGGGGTTGCCCGGGTTCATTGATGCCCAGTCGTTCCGAGGTAATGAGCCGTCCTTGTTCACGAGCGTGCGGAAGGAGGCGAACGGCTGTGATCCCATCAGTGGACTGGCTCTAGGTTGACTGTATGGATTGTCCCGGATCGGTTGCGGTTGCGTTGGTGGGCGAGGGAGGATGGCTGTAGTGATCCTCGGTGTGCTGCTGCTGCCCGGGCTCGACTGAGCTGCCGCTGCTGCCTTGCCGTCGAGCTCCGAATGGCGCCCCCGGTCGTTGTCCGCGTACGACGCCGACGAAGCAGCAGCAGCAGGATCCATTCCGAACGAGCTGTCAGGTGCGAGAGCGTGCCCAGTAGTGCGCCACACCGACATTGACGTGGCGTCGGGGGCAGCGAGACGGTCGTCCAAGGCTAGCTAACGTTGCATCGTGCGCTGAGGTCGAGTCGGCGGTCGTGGGCTGGGTCGCGTGAGTGTGCGAGAGCTGCAGCGCTGCAGGGCGAGGCTCCGGAGCAACGAGTGCAAAGTCACGCCCTCACAACCGCGTCCAATCGCGTCGACCGACTACAGACAGCAGTGACCACCAGCGAGTCCTACGCGCGTGATCTCCTGCTGGGATCGACCCGTCTTGGAAGCAGAGACTTGAATTGTTCCTGGCGCGGCCCTGTGGCTCGGTCCGGGAGTTGGGGTGCGACCTGCGAGGTGGTGGGGCAAGCAGCGCTGCAGAGACCGTTCAGGCAGCTATTAGGGCAAGCAGCGCGCGAGCTGACCCAAATCGATCCGATCACAAAAGCCTTTTCTCGAAAAAGACAAAGGACGGGCCGGGCCAAGAACGCACCGACTATTCATCCGATGCTCGAGTAACAACAGCGACTATTTCGTCCTTTTTCCAAGAGTGAAGCGTCTAAGATTTACATGACCGCACGCCAGCCCAGTGCCTGGCATGGTCATTTCCGTCACTCTACTTGCGCTTGAAAAGCTTGCTACCCACCGCGACCCCACCGGCAGCAGTCGGTTGCTTACTCGGTATGACCACCTTGGATGCGGTTACCTGTTGTCGTGCTCCGTTCCGCACTTTTCGCTTCTTGCCTGCGCGCGTGCGCCGTTCGGTGGGATGATCATCAACTTCCCGGGAGAGGGAAAACATGAAGTGCAAAAAAACTCACCACTCGACGGCTGGCGCTCATCAAAATGCTTCGCGACGTGCGCCGACAGCGCCACCTCGGACCCAGCAAAACTCTTGAAGCACACCGGACAGCTCAACTGCTTCTTTCCCCTCTTCCCCTCTGCCTCCAACCCGTCCTCCGCACCCTCGCCCTCACCATCGCTATCACTGAGAACCAAGACCTCCCTCTCCGCGAAACGCAGCTGATCCTTCTCCGGCGCCGGGCCTTCCCTCTTGGCTTCCTTCTTCGAGTTCAGACTCTCCCCTGCCGTGTAAAAAGGCTTGTATGTCGTATCGACCGGTCCGTACTCCGAAGCAAACGCGTCAATCTCAGAGAGAAACGCTTCTTCTCCTTCGTTCTCGTTATCGTTCAGGTCGTGGTCAAAAGATGCCCACAGCGGGTCCGACGAGGCCGGTTCCTCATCCTCCATCTTCAGGACATCCTCCTGAAGGCCATCGCCGTCGTCCATCTTGCTCTCTTGGTCGATCCCGACGGTTTCTCTATAGTTCGATAACTTGCTCGTCTTTTGGCTCTTGCTACGCGCTTGCTTCCCTCCCTCCTCAGGCCTCTTCCTCTTCCCCTGCCCAACCCAATCCTCAATCTTCCCCTTCCCCTCCTTGAGCGCCCTCGTATCCCTCAAATTCGATACCCTCAACCCAATCAACCTTAGAGCAAACCGGTTCCCACCTTTCGTCTTGTTCCCCTTGGCCCGTTCCTTCTTCCACCCTTCGAACTCCTTCTCCAACAACCTCTTGCCCTCGCGATACAACGTCCTCGCATCGTCGGTGTAGATCGAAGGGCCCAACGTCGTCGCTCTGGAAATCAAATCGTAGTTATCATACTTGAGCTTGAGCGTGATCGTCCTCCCCGCAAACTCGGCCTCTTGACAATCTTCCGCCAACGCATCGGCGATGTTCTTCAATCGCGCGTAGAAACCGGGGAGGTCGGCACTGGCCGAAAAGGTTCGTTCGACGCTGATCCCTTTACGGTCCTCGCGATTCGCGTGCGTGATTTCCGTACGACCCAAGCCGAGGTAGGCGTTCAAGAGGAAGTTTAGCCCAATTTTTTCCCGGACCAGGAACAGTTTGCCTCGTTCCCTGTAGACATCGGCCACGGTGTGGACCCCGACCGCATGCAGCACCCGTTCCGAAACCCTCCCAATGCCCGGCACTTGACGAATCATCAACGAAGAGGCGAATTCACGGCAGGCTTCGGCCGTAGGGGCGATAACGCATTGACCGTTCGGCTTGTTGCGGTCGGCGGCCACTTTGGACAGCATCGCGTTCGGTGAGACGCCGGCCGAGACTGAAAGACCCGTTTCCTGGAGAATTTCGGCGCGCATCCGTTCGGCCGCTTCGGCCGGCGAACACTTTTCGCGTTCGCAATAGTCCGTCAAAGAGCAGTCTGCGAAATAAAAGAGCGATGAGTGAATCCCAAAGTGAATATCGGATCGCACCTGTGTGGTGACGTACAAGCTTCGTCGAGCGAGGCTGGCGAGATTTGACCGTACTTGGCGAGGATGCAGAAAATCTCCTTCGAGCATTTGGTGTAGAGCGAAAAGTCGGGTTTGACAAAGAGGATGTGGGGGCACAGTTTCTTGGCGACGAATCCCGCCATCGCCGATGAACACCCATACCGTCTGGCCTCGTACGACGCCGTCGTCAGGACCCCACCTCCACTGCCGCCGCCTACACCAAAGGCTTTGCCGGCCAACGAAGGGTCCTCCCTCTGATGACACGACGCATAGAACGCATCGGCATCGACGACGACGATCGTCTCGGATAAAATTCTCGTTTTCTCCATCTCGGCAATCATGGCATCCGCCAAGGCTTCCTCGGCACTGAGGTTGCCTCTTCGCGACTTGATTTCTCGTTCGAGGCGGGAGACCATGGCGTCGACCTTGAGCGTTAGTTCGGCGTCACGCTTCTCTTGCTGCTTGAAGTACGCCGATCCTTTCGAAGCCTCATAGATGATTTGTTTAACCTGGAGAATATAAGAACACCGTTCATGCACCGTTCATGCACTGGTCAGCGCGCAGTCTCGAATCAAGTCGAGCGATTTTGACATTGGAAGCACGGACCTCGTCCTTGTCGCGTAACAAGCCCGCCTTTTGATCGCTCGGACCGGCAAGTCGACGCATGAGGGATATCGAGGGTTCGTTCTGATCCGATGCCTTGGCTTTGCCTTTGCCGTTGGGGTCAGGGTTGGGTGCTACGACTTCGGTAGCGCGTACAGTTGCCGGGGACGCGACCTCCCCGTCCGGTGCCATCAACTGAGCTCGCGCAGGTGACCGTGGTGAAGGACTCTTGTGAGGCGAGACCCGTCGCGTCATTGATGGCAGCGTGTTGGTCTTGGATGTCGATGCGATAGGTACCGATGCGCAGCAAGGTTGACCCGCCAGCGGCGACGAAGTTGAAGAGCTCGACGCGTTGGCGCTGGGCAGGGTCGTGGGAGCCAGCTGTATCCGCACTTGCGATGATGAGCAATGATGACCATCGTGGGCCAGCAGTTGCGGAAGCAAGTCGGCAGCAGTGGTGCTCCTGGACGGGGTGGAATGCCCGGCGTCGGGCATGCTGTCTGCTCAGGAGGACGGCCGCAGGAGGAACCTTCTCCCGGCAGTGGCACGCGTCGCACGTCCCCAAAGGACCGAGCTCATCACGTGACCGGTCGATCGAGACGAGGCAAGCTACACGAAGTTCCCGAAGTGTGGCACACACTAGTACTACCCACTAAAGTTCGCCTTGTCTATCACCCGGCAAAACCCGTTGTACCTGTACCGCATTACAGGGGCTTCAGCTGACGGCACGCTCAGAACGTTCATTGAATGACATGATGATGCGGCATGATGAGTCTCGAGTGGGAGGGACAGGGGCTGTCGAAATCTTGGGGTCCGGGCGCCGCTGGCCCCGTGCGGGAGAAGAGCATTGTGTGCGCCTTTTGCCTGCCCAGCGTCGACTTGGGGAGATTCATTCTTACCCCGAACCAGGTTCTTGGTCCACCGAGTCGTAGGTACCGAGATCCGATGGCGGCGTACCGACTACCTTAGACTGCCGTCGAATCGGCAGCGTACATACTGCAGAAGTATACTGAATGGCGTCTGCAACGCCGTCTCCTCGACGAAACGGCCAAAGAAAGACGAAACCCGCCCTTGCCTCGGCAAATTTCGGTCCGAACCGGCCTGATCTTCGTTATGGACTCTTCAACAACATCACCGAGCGGATTACCAGACTTACAAAGCGGAGGCCCGCCGACTGGTTGCACACGCGCCAGATGAGCGATCGTCACGGAGAGCGGAACTCAGGGAGCTCTACTTGCTATGGACCAGAGGGAATTGATTCGGCTTGTTCCTCACATTCAGAGTGTATTGCAACGATGACCACTACGCGAATTAAACATTCAAAATACATCTGATAAAGCAAGTGAAGTGGATGTTGAGCTTGCCACGGTTGATGCAGCACGATTAACCCGATAGACCAAAAGGCGAGGGCAGGCATCCGTCGGATCTCTCAGAACATTGACCGCCGCTTGCGGGACTGCCAGAGTAGGTAGTGGACCAGTTGCCGTAAAGAGGGGCCGCGCCGGGTATAGACGTCGAGGGAGAATATGTACGGTTGATTCCGGGTTTAAAGCGAATCGGGGGAAGTGGGAACTGCGGCGCCTCGTGGCTCGGCAGCGCGTTGCTCGACGATACCGGTTGAAATGAGAGGCGATTGATCATTTGCCTGACGCGGAGATCAATCAACACTCCCGCGGCATCCAGGAGTAGCACCTTCTGGATGTCTTGCGGAGTCGGCGTGAGAAGAGCATGATCGGCTAGCAGGAGAACATCGTCTGCTTCTAGGCTGAGTGTGCCCACTAGTTTCGAGAAGTGGGTCAGCCTCTCTGATGTGGTGGCGTTCTGAAGGCCGGCGAGATTGGCTACGGCGTCTTTGAGCATTGGATCGT
The DNA here is from genome assembly GCA_900102585.1 of Microbotryum saponariae. NCBI lineage: Eukaryota > Fungi > Basidiomycota > Microbotryomycetes > Microbotryales > Microbotryaceae > Microbotryum > Microbotryum saponariae. Next base: position 435,698 of record FMWQ01000047.1, on the reverse strand, counting down.
CTTGAAAGTAGGTAAATCGCTCGCTATTTCCACGGCTCTCGCGCTTTGCCTTGCTCCCACCGTTGCTGCTGCTCGTAGCCGATTCCGAAGACTGGCACGGGTCGAGCGGATTCAGCAGCGAAGCGAAGGCGGCCTTTGTCTACGGGGCATAATGCGAACGGATCAGTGGCGCAGAACATCACAGGCCACATACTTGATGTATATTCCCGGGTTGCGACGTGGGGAGAGCTCCTGACAATAGGTACTCACGTGCACACGAGCTTGCGCGCCAGCAGCAGGCGAGGGTGACCAGAAGGGACGCGACAAGTCCTGCACGCCCAGTCGGGCGAGCGAAGGGCCTGGTGAGTCTTCGCCCTCGTTTTCCGCGTCTTGGCCTAGGTCTGCTCCAGACTGCTCAGATTGTGGTGAGTGCGCTCGTTTCTTCGATGAGGAAGCGGTCTTCTTCCCGGGGTTGAATAGCGCGTTGATGTCGGTGATGTCGGTGCCGCGAGCGTAGCTGATACCAATGATCTTTGTCGCGTCCCAGTACCACGGAAACGAGCCTGAGTGCACCTGACTCCACTCCGGGTCCTTTCCTCGAGCTGATGAAGTACATCATTCGTACGCACGTTTATCAGTGCGTCCGAATTGACGGGAGCTGGGGCAGGGCCAGGGCCATTCGGACCCACGGCAGCCCATCGTTCGTCCGAGTATGCCGGTCGATGGAGCACGTGGTCCCAACCACCGCCCGTGAGATGCAATCTATTGAAACGTCTCGTCATTTTCTGTGTCTTTTCTACAAAACCAGAGAACGACAGGGTTAATTGAAGTACATGACGGACGGATGCGGTCACTGGCGACGCGTCTCCTCCGACTCTCCTCACGTCGCCACACGGCTCACCTTGAACCAGAGAGCTTTCACTTGGTCTCGGCTACAGTTCTCTTTGCGCTCGGGGTGTTGCTTCACCATCGCAGCGAAAATGATGTTCCAGGCCGGAAACTTCAGAAGAAGCTCGGGGAACAGCATGTTCTTGCCATAGAGGTGGACCAAAAAAATGTGGTCTGCGCAACGGACCAGTTCTCCGCTCGCGTCCCTCTCGACTTGCTCTTGCCCTTGCTCTTGCCTGTTTGCTCTTGTTCTTTTTGCGCAGAGTGTTCGAATGAGCGGAGTGCTCCGTGTGGTTCTCGCTGTCGTCGTCGCTTGCTGAATGTGATAGGGCGAATTTCTTGGCCATGGTCGACAGCGCACGACGTGATGCGACGAAGGCCAACCGACGCACCCGTGATCCAATGCTGCAACCGAGGCCAGCTTGAGCGGTCCGAGCGCGTCCCAGGCGCCCCGCCAGCCTTTATAAGCGGGTCGAAGCTCAGAGTGCGTCCCTAAAAGTGCTAAAAGTGCCCTCGGACCACCTTTAAGGAATGGTCCCTAAAACTCACTTTGAGGGACTTTTAGCGACGCAACCGTACACGCCACTTTTAGACACTCTTAAGCACTCTTAGGGAGGCTTTCAGAATGGCTGAGGATTTCCCTAAAAGTGGTCTTAAAACTGCTTAATAAAAGTGCAGCCGAACACGCACTTATTATAGTGTAGATCGACTCGGAACGGAGTCGGATCTAGTCGGATCTGCGCTGCCGGCATATTCAGTGTGGGCACGGCAGAAGGTTGTCCCGAGCGGCCGCGTACTGGCACCCGCGACCGATGCCGGCCGATGGAGGCCGAAGTCAGGCCGAAGTCAGGCCGATGCCGCGGACCCGGGCGGTCAGCTGCTCTTACGCCGTCGCTTTTCCTTCTCCTTCTCCTTCCTCCTCCTCTGCCACCTCCATCCTCACCAAGTTACCACCGAGAGGTACCTCCCCATACTACACCTACTACCCTCCGCATCTACGCTCGCTTCGACCCGAGCTTTCCGTGATTAACCCCCTTCAGAACTTCTCCGAGCTAGACTTCTCATCCAAGATGACGGCCGCTTCAGTCCCTGTACCCCAACAGCAATACGAGTCAGTACACCGCATTCACTCTCCAACCCGCTGTGCGGATCCTAAACTGATGCTCTGTCCCCACCATCCCTTCATTCCGGGTTCCCCTCCTTTGCGCGCCTTCGGCTTGCCGAAAATCTGCGCCGATTCGCTCCCGGCTCTCGCCTCTCGGCTGTCTCGGCCACGCTCTCCCGCGATCGCTCCACTCGATCCCGCTTTCCCCACATGCGCCCTCCTGCGCCCTCCTGCGCCCTCCTGCGCGCCGACTCGGCTCCGTTCCATCTCGCCCCGTGCGTGTCCATCTTGCACCTTGTCGTCACGCAACGCGCTCCACTACTCGCCTATGACGTCCTTCACCTCACAGTGTCGTGATCGTAGGAGCCGGTCCCGCCGGTTTGATGGCCGCCTTGTGCCTCACCACCTACGGATTCCAAGTCTTGCACATCGACGATCGTCCCGAGCCGACCACCGCCGGTCGCGCCGATGGTCTGCAGCCTCGCACGATCGAGGTGCTGCGTAATATCGGGTCCGTCAAGGGGAAGACCGTGGGTATGGCCGGCTTGGCCAAGCGCATGATCGCCGATGGTGTACGCGTTTACGAGGTGGCCTTCTGGGTAAGTCGTCCGTGGTCGGGCCCACATACCGAGGCGGTGACCAGCGGTGACCAGCGGTGACCAGCGGTGACCAGCGGTGACTACGCCGAGTCAGTCGGGAAACGAGACTCACCCGCATCGTCGTACGCACTCACCACAGGACCCTACCGAAACTGAGCAATTGGCTCGAACTTCGCGTGCCCCTTCGTGTCCCGAGTTCATCGACGTCGTCGACAACTACACCCTGCTCCTCCACCAAGGCCTGATCGAGAACGCCTTCCTCGATGAGATCGAGAACCGTCGCGCCCACCTCCCTTCGGACAAGTTCGTCCCCGCCCCTCACGGAGGTTGTTTCCGCCCTTACCTCTTTGAAACGTGCTCGACCGACCTCGAGGCCAATCCTGAGTACCCCGTCTCGTGCACCCTGTCGCACGCCGACACCAAAGAAAAGTACACCGTCAGGGCCAAGTACTTGTTCGGCAACGACGGCGCCAAGAGTTTGGTCCGACGCGCCATTTCAGGCAGTAAGGTCGGTGATGGCGAATGGCAGGGCAAGATTAGGATGCTCGGTGATGCGTCCGAGTTCATCTGGGGTGTCATGGATGTCGAGGTGTGAGTGTCGGGCGTGTTTCGTGCGCCGTCGGGATTCGGGAACTGATGCGCTGTTTCCTCTCATTTCTTCGCGAGGACAGTAAGACCGACTTCCCCGACATCATGAGCAAGTGGTACGTTGATCAAGTACCCCTACTTGTGCCCGAAATTTACTGACTGATCAGTTCCTTATTTTTCCCGTCTTTAGCTTGATCCACTCCAGGGATGCGGGATCGATCATGGTCATCCCGCGAGAGAATGGCCTCGTCCGCCTCTACGTGCAATTGCAAGAAGAGGGCACAGGCAAGCACTACGAGCGAAATGCGGCGACCGAGGATATTTGCAAGGCACGAGCTGCCAAGATCTTCGAGCCTTACAAGATCGAATGGGGCAGGTACGTTGGGACTCAGAGATCGGTCAACGGTGGGGAAGAATCGGGCTGACATTCGATCGGGCATCGGTTTGGCAGGATCGACTGGTTCTCGGTCTACCAGATCGGCCAGCGTATCGCCTCCGCTTACACTCTGGATGAGCGAGTGAGTGAACTCAAAAAGAGCTCTTCAATGTTTTCTAGGCGCAGTAGCTGATGAAACTCCGATCTGTGTTTCTTTCAGATCTTCCTCGGCGGTGACGCGACCCACACCCACTCGCCCAAGGCCGGCCAAGGCATGAACATCAGTATCCTCGATATGTACTCGCTGTCATGGCGCATCAACCTGGTCGAGAAGGGGATGGCCGACCGCAAGATCCTTCTTCCTACCTACGAGATCGAACGACGAGGCGTTGCCGAAGAGCTTTTGGCTTTCGACCGAGCCTACGCGGCTTTGTTCTCGGGCAAGTCCCCCAAGTCGGACCAACTCACGGCCGATGCCACAAAAGCCAAGGCAAAGGGTGCCGTTGATGCCGAGCTTTTCATCGAGTGAGTCACTTGTCTTGTTTTCGAGGCGGTATTGGGGTAGCTCGCTGACGGTGAGCTTCCAAAACCCTCGTGTCGCAGGACTTTCAAGAAGCACGCTTTCTTCACTTCCGGGTGCGGAGCCGTCTACGGGTCCAACAGTATCCTCAACGCTCTTCCCGACTCGCCGCTCGTGCAAAACTACGCCAAGAAGGGCGTCTTTAACCCCGAAGGCACAAAACTGATCGCTGGACGTCGCTTGCTTCCCGGCAAGCTCACGCGTGCTGTCGATGCGAACCAAGTTCGTATTCAACAGGAGGTCAAGATGAACGGTGCCTTCCGGTACGTCGGTTTTGCTCAAAGCTCATCTTGCTCGATCGTGTTTCTGACCCGGAACTTTCATCGCGAACAGTATCATCGTCATGGCAGGTCAATACGAAGCTTCGAAGGCCTCGCTCAAGGCCTTTGATGAATTCCTCTCCTCATCGTCGTCCTTCTGGAACGTCCACCGACCCAAGCAAGGCGTCCAAGCCGCGCAATTCTACAACAGCTACAACTCGCGCAACATCGAGACCGAGACCCGTGATCCCAACTTCAATCCTTTCTTCACCTTCGTCACCGTCCTTGCGGACCCGCACACTGAGTGGGATATTGAGGCTTTGCCGTTCAACTTGAGGGTTTACCGCAGTCAGATCTACTCGGATGATATCTTTGATAAACGAGTACTCGAGGCGGGAAGTAACGCCCCACTGCACGCAAAGTACGGTGTGGACGTCAAGAAGGGCTCGATTGTTGCCGTTCGACCGGATGGCTACGTCGGAGCGATCACCTCGTTGGATGCCGATGGGTTCGAGGCCCTGAACGCTTACTTCAAGAGTTTCTTGATTTGAACCTTGCGATGACCAGTCATTTCTTTCTGTTTGCTTTTTTTTTTAGCTCGTGTACTGTTGAACTAAAAGCTCTACCCAACCAAAGTTGCACCCGACGAAGCCTCTCAGCTAGGAGTCTCGAACAAAGTTCGACCGATGAGCCATGCAGGGTTCGACTCAGCCGAAGGCCGGGATCTCTCTATCGTCTTTTTTTACTCTCGATCTGGCTCCGAGGTCTTCAATCCCCTTCGGCGCGCAATTGTCTTCCTTTAGGAGAGCGAACGAAGCGGATCATCCTGATGATAATGCCACACCCCACAGGAGCCCTACATTGAACCAGTCGCGAACTAATGGCTGAGTCCTTGCCGTTGCGAACCATGCGCAGATGCCACCAAACGCTACGACGAGGAGATCAAGCGAGTCTTCGCCGTTCAGGAATGAGAATGAGAACTCGAATTCCAGCTAGTCTACAAAAGAGTTGCCGAAGAACGCTAAAGGAGGTTATATCTGACTGGGGGCAAGCTCACCATTGCGGACCTGTCCTTTCTTACTCGGTTCTGCACACTTAATCTCCGTCTCACACCAGGCCAGACCCATTTCTCTCAACAGGAACGAAACCACTATCATCGCTCCTCACATCGGTCCCGTAGCAGACTCCCCCCGAGTCTTCGAGTGAATCCACAAGCTCAAACAGCCTACCTGCGTCGCGGAGGCTTACGCGGAGAAAGCAGAGCTGGTCACGGAGAAGTAGGATGAAGACCGGCGACGATTCTCTTTTGGGTTGAAACACAATATTGTGTTGATGCATGGACCCCCGGCGTGTCAGGGGAAGTCTATCCGTTCGCCATAGTTCCAATGTACGGCCTTTACTTGGAGGTACGCGTCGAGCCCGTACGATCCGAGTTCCCTCCCAATACCTGAAGCCTTGAAGCCACCAAAAGGGGCGTTGCTGTGAGATCATCAAATTCACCCAGGTCAGTGCCCGGCAGAGGCGGTTTTGTAAAGCTCTTGAAGGACTGGATGTAAAACTCACTTGGACGTATACGAGTACTGATTGATCCACACCGTCCCCGCCTGTAACTGCGTCGAGACCCTCGCGATCTGATCCGCATCTTTGGAATGCACGCCCGCTGCAAGTCCATAAGGGGTGTCATTCGCCAAATGGATCGCCTCCTCTTCGGTATCGAAAGGGATCACGGCGATGACGGGACCGAAAATCTCGTCTCGGGCGATGACCGACTTCGGAGAGACGTCGGTGAATATGGTGGGTTGGATGTAGTACCCTTCGGACCCGTGACGTTCCCCACCGTAGAGGAGTTTGGATCCGTCGTTTTTCCCGATTTGTATGTAGGACATGACGCTGTCGAATTGGGCTTGGGAGACTTGAGGGCCTTGCCATGTTTCGGGGTCGAGCGGGTGGCCAATCTGATCTCGGAAAGAGTTGCTCGAATCACCTAAACTACGTACCGTCTCGAATAAGAGGTCCCACAGCTCACCTTGATCTGCTTGGCACATCTGATCAACCTCTCCTCGACCTCCTCCTTGATGTTCCTATGCACCAAAACCCTACTCCCCGCCGAACAAGCCTGTCCACTGTTCTCGAACCCGCCCAACGCAGCCCACTTGGACGCCTGTTCGAGGTCCGCTGAAGGGAAGATGATATTCGGTGACTTTCCTCCGAGTTCTAGAGTGACTTTGCGGTTGTATTGAGCGGCGATGAGGGCGATGGACCGACCTGTTGCCGTCGAACCGGTGAAGGCGATTTTATCGATGTCGGGGTGAGACACCAAAGCGGCGCCCGTTTCTTCGCCGTGCCCTGCATCCCGCAAATTGCAACTTCAGAAAAGGGTCGAACATTTCGATGATGCTTTGCCGGACGAACCATTAACAACATTAAAGACACCCTCGGGATAGCCTGCCTGCCGGAATAGGTCCGCAAGCAAGAGGGTTGAAAGTGGTGTGTTTTCGGCCGGCTTGAACACGATCGTACATCCTGCGGCCAAGGCAGGCGCTACTTTCCATGCCCACCTGTCGAAACATCACCTCGTTCAGACAATTCCCCCTACTTGGACGGGTGGAACCCTAATCTCGGACAGTGCTTGGCGGAAAACTCACATCAAAATCGGGTCTGTTGATAAGGGCATAAAATGAGTCACGCTGAATTCGTAGCCCAAATCAGTATCGAACTTACAATTCCACGGTACGATTTGGGCTACAACTCCGACCGGTTCATGCTTGGTGAAGCAACTGTCATTGTGGGACACGAAAAAAAAATGACGAGCAGGGTTTTCTTGCGTGAGCTTCAGCTGAACACCGCGAAGCTCATACCTCCGAAACGGGCGCGACTCAACTGCTTGGTCCTATAGTTCAGTTCCAACGACTGGCCTACGATCTTGTCCGCATGTCCAGCATAGTACCTCAAGCAAGCGGCTGAGTCCTGCACGTCGCCACGAGCCCATCGGATCGGTTTCCCCGAATCGCAGCTCTCCACGAGCGCGAGATCTTCTTGATTCTGCTCGACGAGTTGGGCAAGTTTGTGGAGGAGGTTGGATCGTTGGGTTCCGTTGGATTTGAGTCCCCATGCTCTGGTGAAGGCTTGACGGGCTGCTTGGACGGCGGCGTCGACGTCGGAGGAGGAGGCGGTCGAGATGGTCGATGATGACGGTAGCAAGGGCTGGCCGTTCGATGGGTCGATAGTGGTCCTAGCATGAGCAAAGTGAAGCGTTCGTTGAGGGCTTCCCTGGAGCCTGATCGCTCAATGAGAGTGCAAGTGGATTGAACTGACAGGGGTGCACCTGAGCCCTTCACAAACCGGTTGTTGACGTAGAGGCCTGAAGGGATCGGGAGGGACCGACCAGCTATCCGCATAGTTGAAGATAGTCCATGGTTGGTGGACATGAAGTACCCAGTGGTGTGCACTTTACGCAGAGGGTAGGTAGCATCGAGAGCGTTCGGCTCGTACGAGGGGTGTCGACTGGGCGTCGTTTTGCCAATCTCCCCGCCGGTCACGTGTTATTCGCCTCGGCTTCCGCCGGCGGGATTCGTCGCCACTACAGCCTCTGGCAGACAGTGGAGCGGCCTCGGTGGTAAAGACAGGCTACAGCGTGAGTGCACAGTACAGCTGAGGCTCCGTCTCGATCTCCTACAGTGTGCGGCTATGAGGCGCAAGTTGTCAGTAGTCCCGAGGTACCCAGCCATCTTACGAATTTCAATCAACTCATTCAGTTCTCGCTATAAAGGCTGGCAGACACATGAGTCATGACTCCCGTCTCCGCTAGCGCCATCTGAGCCTTCAATGCGATGAGGTCGTCGCCGCCTGTCGCTGGTGCTCGTTCCGGCATCGGCTCTTTGGCCTTCCCGCGCGGATCATCGTCGTTTCGGTCCCCACCTCCGCCTACACCACTCTTCTCTCCCACTTCTACGGAGATAAGTGCGCTATCCATCCTCTAGCACATGCCCTCCCCTTCAGCCGTAGACGCGCAACAACGACCCCAAGCCGAGATGAAAGCGCTGATACTCGAACAGACCGCCGGCGACTTCAAACCCGGACCAAAGTGCTACCACCCGGCCAAGGTCGCCCAGCTTGCGGTGCCCATCGCCGAACCGGGGCAAGTCTTGATTAGGATCATCGCTGCTGCTTTCAACCATAGGTGAGCCGGGAACTTTACGCGGCGGGATTTGGTTGAGGCTGAGGTTGACTTGAATACTATGGCACCGCAGGGATTTGTTCATTCGTCAGAGTGGGTCCTTCAAGTTGTTCCTCACCACCGCTTGCACGCGTCCCGGACTCCCGACGAATTCAGATTCTGCGATTCGAGCTGTTAGCAACGCTACAGAGGCCCTAGACAACTTTGGCTTGGCCTAGGATTCACGATCGAAAAATTCCAAACTGACACTCGCCTTCCTGATACTCCACACTCCGACCAGGCCTCTACCCCGGTGTCATCTTTTCGACGCCCGAGCAGCCCTCTATCTTTGGGGCCGACGCTGTCGGTATCGTCAAATCCCCGAACCACCCTTTGCACAACAAAGCGGTCCTAGTCGCCCCAGCCGTGAACTGGTTGTCGTCGCCCCTCGGACCCGATCAGAAGCTACCGTTCGGTATCTTGGGCAACGTTCGTCAGACGGGTGGAAGGGGCACTTTCGCCGAGTATGTCGTCGTCGATAAGGACGATTTGATCGAATGCCCCGCTCATCTGACCAAGGGCGGTAAGCAAGGGTGGTGTGAAGCGGCGGCGGCACCGTTGGGTGGATTGACCGCGTACCGGTCAGTCAGGACTTTCGAAAGTTTGATCGGCGATTGCCCAAGCAGCGCTCTAACGAGATGTTCCTCCTTCTCCGCCAGCGCCGTCTTCACCAAAGCCAAGGTCGAAAAGGGTCACAACGTCTTGATCACCGGTATCGGTGGAGGTGTCGCCATCACGGCATTGCAATTCTGTGTCGCCGCCGGTACGTAATTCGCCTCTGTTCAGCACCGCTTCGACGCGACGAGACGAGGTTTAGAAGCTGATGCGCTTGTCTCATCTTTCTGGTGTTTAGGTGCCAATGTCTGGGTGAGTGGGTGGTGTCTTTCGGTGCGTTGCAGTCCTCGCATCTGAGATTGACTTCATCTCTGCCTCTCGACGACAGGTCTCCTCCAGCTCTGAACAAAAGATTCAACGTGCCGTCGAACTCGGAGCCAAAGGTGGCATCAACTACAAGGACGCTACCTGGCCTAAACAACTCCAAGCTCTGCTCCCCAAGGACCGCCCTTATCTCGACAGTGTCATCGATTCAGGCGGAGGCCCGATCGCGACTCAGGTCAGTCGCCTCCTCAAAGACGGCGGCACCGTCTCCTGCTATGGTCAAACGACGGGCCAAGAAGTCGGCATCAACATGGGCTTCGTACTGAAGAACCAAGAATACAAGGGTTCGACGATGGGTTCGAGGGAGGAGTTCTTTGAGAGCGTCAAGTTTACGGATCGTCATGGGATTCGACCGGTCGTGGCGGATGTTTTGGACGGGTTGGAGGAGGCGGAGAAGGGCTTTGAGATCTTGAAGAACGGGTCGCAGTTTGGAAAGGTGAGATGGGCCGTTGTTATGCGGGGGGGTTAACGTATCGATGGAGCTGACTCTTGCCTTTCTCGCCCGGCACAGATTGTGATCTACTTGGGGGAGGAGCAGAAGCACAAGTCGTAAAGTGCAGGATGCGCTGCCGAAGCATTTTACGCTTTCAAGTGTGTTTTTGCTCTGTTGTATGACTCTAACAGTTTGTATAAGCGGTGGATGCAATGTGAATATGAGAAGAATCCCGCTTATCACCGAGAATTGACTCCGAGCGACGTTTTTCTTTTCTTTTCGTGAAGACGAGGGTGTAGTGTAGCAGATAGAATGATTTTAATCTGGTATCGCGGTGAATTTCTGTGGAAATTCGATCTTGCGGAATCGGTAATCGGGTGTGAAGACCCCTCGACGCCATAAGTGTCGTGAGTCAGCCTCGGAGAATTCGGCGATTCGGGATTGGCCGAGTCGGTCTTGGCGGCGGCGCCTGGTTCCTCGGCTGCTCTGGCTTCGGCATCTTCGCCTTCCGCGCTCGTACACACTACATCGTACGTTCATTGCCACCGTACACCGGCTCCGTGCACTGGATTCGAGCGTTCCCTTTACCACTCGTCATCATACACCTCGCACCGCCCGCAGCTCAGCTCTACGCTTCATCGCCCGTGGTTGTCGCCACCAGCAGCAGCTGTCCACGCTCGAATCACCGCCTTCTTATCCCCTAAACCTCACTCGCCATGTCACTCTCGGCTGGACTGGTGAGTTGCATACTCTCACATCACTCCCCTGTTCTCTGAACCCCCACTGACAGTCGTTGTCCTCGCCTACCCCATCTCTTCTCAGACGCTGACCGATCTGAACGACTACCTCGCGCCTTCGCAACTGTGCATCAAACCCGTAGAGATGGTCGAGGACACCGATCCGCACGAGGAAGACGCCAGCAAGCTTGCGAATGATCCTGCTTCTAAAGCCGATGTGAGCCGCAGCGTTTCGTCGGACCGATCGGAACGAGCTGCTGACCAATCCCGACGAGCGTGCGAAGATGGAAATCATGATCGATGCTTCGACGCTTGCCTACTATGAGAAAGCGAGCAACGGAACCAAAGTCAAGAAACTCAAGAAAGCGGAAATCACACTCAATGATTGTCTTGCCTGCTCGTGAGTCGAGCGAAGACGAGAGCAAACTTTGCTTTCCACCGAGCTGACGTCATGACTCGATTCTCATACAGTGGCTGCATCACCTCCGCCGAATCGGTACTCGTCCAAATGCAATCCCACCAAGAGGTTGAGCGAACGATTAAAGAGAGACCTGTGAGTCACCACACGCTCCCATTCTTCTTTGGGCCGAAATTGACAAAGTCGAATTCTCCGTGTGCAGGACCTTACTCCGATCATGTCCATCTCGCCACAAAGCATCGCCAGTCTGGCGGCCTTGCATGACTTGTCGCTAGAAGATACTATCAAAGGTTTACGTCTGTACTTCAAGCGACAGCTCGGCTTCCGGTGAGTCTATGACCAGAACGTGTACACACGATCGCCACCCTGACCAATACCATCCGACCGCGTCGACCAGCCTCGTCTTCGATACCACATTCGCCCGCTCCGTCTCGCTCCTCGAGAACCGTCTCGAATTCCTCGAACGTCGAACCCACGCCGAACAGAACCCCGCCAAGCCCTCCCCCTCCGTACTCGCCACTTCTACAAATTCGCCAACCTCTTCCTCGACAGGTCCATTACCGATCCTCAGTTCGGCATGTCCTGGATGGATTTGCTATGCCGAAAAGACGCACGGAGAGTTGTTGCCTTTTGTCAGCAACGTCAAGAGTCCACAGGCGATGATGGGGACTTTGGTCAAGGGTGGGAGAGTGGCGAAGAGATTGGGACTTGGGTGAGCGATTATTCTGCTGCTGGGTAGGATTGTCGGAATCCATGCTGATTGTTGAGTACAGGCCGGACCAGATTTACCATGTTAGCGTCATGCCCTGCTACGACAAGAAACTCGAAGCCTCCCGACCCGACTTTGCGACACCTTTCATCCTCGACCCTTCGTCGTCGTCGGCCAAAGCCCCAACTTCTCCCGTTCGTGACGTCGATTGTGTACTTACGACGGGAGAGGTCAACACGATGATCACCGCCTCTGGGACGAACTTGAGCCGATTGGCGAAGGAATCGGCTGACTCGGGAGCATCAGAATCCGAGTACTTCCCTTCGACCCTTTTGTCGCCTCGCTCGAGCGATCCATCGACCTCCACCTCCTCGGGTGGTTATTTCCAAAACGCCATCCTCGCCATCCTGTCGAACCTTCCTCCAGAAACCTATCCCGAACTCCACGTCGACCTCAAACGATTACGCAACGACAACTCGGTCCAATCGACGCTCTACCGCAAAGATCGAGTGCTCGTCAAAGTGGCCAAATCGTACGGTTTGCATAACCTTCATACGATCGTCAAGAAATTGGGACGAGAGTTCGGTATCTCGGTTAGTGCAGGAGCGGCGGGGAGAGCTCCTCCTTCGATGAGGGGTGGAAGTGGGTATGGGAGTAAGACCAAGGTCGGGGTAGGGAAGGAGAAGGAAAGGGACGTCGAGTTCATTGAGGTCATGGCTTGTCCGAGTGGGTGCCTCAATGGGGGTGGACAGATCCCGACGCCGTCCAACTCGGCTGCTGCGAGGAGGTGGGAAGTTGATCAGGAAGGGATGCCGGACGTTGCGTTGACGCAGATGAAAGAGGAGGAAAGAGATGGGATGGATTTGGATGGGGGAGGGGAAGATCGTAAGGTGTTGAGCTCCGTCGAATGGGTCAACAAGGTCGAGCAGAAATATTGGAGCGTGTCCAGCATGTCACCACCCGCACCACCAAGTGACAAGGAAGCGAATTTGGATCCGAGTATAGTGCCGTACATCCGACATCTTCGAGACCTTCAGGAGGAAGAAAAGGAAGTGAGAGCTTGCTTGGAGGAACTGGTTGAAGGCGGAGGGAGTGAGCGGAGGAAGGAGCTGCTGAGGACGAGTTATCGCGCTTTGGAGAAGGAGGAGACGAATGGGTTGGCGGTGGTGTGGTAGGACGGTCTCTCGCGTTGTCTCGCGTTGTCTCGCGTTGTTGGAATGCATACTATGAGACAGAACGTTTCATGCGCCGCACAATTGCTTCTCATGGTCAACATCAATACAATAAATTGGTTAACGAGACAGAATATACCCCACGAGAGCTCTTTGTCCCAACACGGGAACCTTAATCAGAACCTTTCTAGCCAGCAATCCAACACCGCAGACCTCTTCTCCTCCTTTACGACCCTAATGGCCTCCTTCATCTTCTCCTCCAACTCGTGCGCATACTTGACCTTGGCGCACCAAGCCCCACCCGAAGCTTGCGCGATCGCTCCGTAATCGGGGTTGAGGTCGTCCGTGGGACCGAAGGAGACGTTGAGATCGCCGGCTGTGGAGCGGGATCCGAGGCCGTTGGGATGGACACCTATCATGGACAGGGTGGGGGATTTCCAGCCGCCGTTGTTGAGGACGATGGTGAGGAAGGGCTATGATCGAAGCAGCAGGGAGGATGATTCAGCCACCGGAATAAGCTTTTTCTCGTCTCAAAAGTGCACTCACAGCGTCATAGCGCCTACTAATCCAGTAACTCGCGCTGGGTACACCAAAGACGAAGCTACCATCACCGACAACGACGGCAATCAAATCCTTTTCGAATGAAGAGTCGGCATCACCCGCAAACTTGGCGCCGATCGCGGCTCCGAGGGACCATCCGAGCGAAGAGGCACCAGAACTGAGAAGCGATCCGGGGACCTGTCGGGGCGGCAGATTGTCAAGGTAGACGGGGTGGAAGTCAGAGTCTGCGGCGCAGGTAAATGACGGCTTTGGCTAGATCAAAACGTACCCGAGGCTTGAAGTGGTTCCAAACATGAGGATAGTTCGAGATCGCCTCGTTACAGACCAACGTCTTTTCAGGGTTCGAATTCTTCCTCAAACTAGCGACGATCAAAGGCGCAGTCAGGAGATCTCCCTTGCCGGGGGTTTCCAAGCTAAGCAGCTCGGCATCGCGCTGTTGTTTCTTTTGCTTCCATTCGGAGCGACGCTCTTCAATCAAGGTCGAGTCGAGCGCCGAGTTCGGGGACGAAAGGTAATCGATGAGTTGTTGGCATGCTAGACCGACGTCGGCTTTGGCTCGCAGAAGAGCGGGGTACGAATACGCGAGCATCTTCTCCTTGAGCGGGTCGCAGTCGATATGGAAGATCTCCGCAGACCTCGAGGGCTTGGTATGCAATGCCAACCTAGCAGAGTAGTGAACTTAAGTGGTAGGAAATCATACCTCACGGGATTGAAGAAATCAACTCAGAGCTCACCAGGGCACGTCACAATCCAGAATCAAGATGAAATCCGCCGGCTCGACCAAAGGGTTATGTTGACCAAAGTTGACGCCCGCATGGAGGTAATGGTCGAAATCAAGGTTGACTGTCGAGGGGCAGCTCGAGAAGACGGGTGAGGCTGTCAACTCGGCCAAGCGAGTCAGGGGTTCGACAGAAGAAGGGTTGCGGCCGGCGTAGGTCGAGATGAACAGAGGCTTCTTGGCTTTGGCCAACGACTCTGCGATGCGCTTGACGGCTGTTCGGAAGAGCTCATTTTCAGCACTTGTCCTGGAGGAAAAGTTGGCCTGAGCCTCATGGAACCTATTTACCATTGGGCCCCAAAGGAGACGGCTCGATGGGGGTCCACACTTCGCTCGCTCGGACATCCTTGATACCTGTACAGGACCAGTCAGCTGGTCAGTCCAGAATTCGTGAGATTGGATACACGAGCACATCGGCCAACTCAACTCTTGGGGTCCAGTCGTTCCTCGGTGACTTCCCTCATCGCCCACAGGTAAACCGGTCCCTTGGGTTCACTCATCGCGAACTGAAGACCTCGCAAAATGGTCTGTAACGAACGCATCCCCGCCCGAAATAATACCTTGGAGTTAGGGCTGGGCACCCCGTTCTTGATCTTTCTGGCTGGGTGTCGGACTTACGTGCTGCGCCGTCGCGCCGGAACGAATCTCCCCGACGTGGCGCATGTATTGGCGGACGATCTGGGGTTGATCAACGGCATTTTGAAGGTAGTGAATGAACTAAACATGAAGGATAGTCGAACATCAGTTTGGACCGAGCTAAACCTGCTTCGGTGATTCAAGCTTCGTGCTTCGCTGTTACCTCGTTCCTCGAGCCGGCGTGCTCGCCCTCTTGCGAGAAAGGTGAAGCCTAGAGGGTACGTACCGGCAATAGTCAGCGCAGAGTCAACATTTCAGAGTTGTCTCGCGATTACTCACTCCAGCATATATCAACACAGGGGTGCGGCATGCACAGACATTATGCACTACACCCGCTAAAGCCTAGAAGGAAGCGAGGAAGAATTTTCAGCATCGGCTTGAAGGCGAGGCCCCAGGCCAGCTTGGCGCTGCACTGACTTGGGTGCCGCAGTCCTACAATAAAAGCATTAAGGAATGAGACTTTAGCACCAGAATACGGAGACAGTCGAATACGTCTTTGCAAAAAGCGACGGGACTTACAACGTGGACGATTACGGCTGCGGGTTTGCCGCAGACTTGAGCATAGCCTTGAGCGCAGGACAGTGCGACCATCTATAAATAACGAAGGGATTTGAAATGTCGAGCTTTCAGTGGATGTTGTCCCCGGTGATCAACCGATCGACATCAAGGTAGCGCACCTCGTTCGGGCACGTGACGATCTTGACGGACTTGGCGCCATCCTTGGTACGCTGGATGAACGCTTCGAGCAGGCTGGGATGGTCACTACGGCAATGCGAGAAAGAAACGATTCAGCTAATGGTGCAACACATTCGGGCATGACTCGTCGGCCCCCGCGCAAAATTCTCCTGGCGCGCGTGGGCTTGGACTCAGCCGGGGGTTTCGGTCGTGCCCTCGCTCCGATTGGCCGACGGACGCCGCGCAGACGGGCAGACTCACGAGCCGAGATTGACGAAGCAATGCGTGATCCCGGCGTCGACCAAGGTCTGCAGCAGCACGTTCGACGCCGTGAACAGAGCTGGCGCAGGTTCCTTGGTAATGTTTGAGGGGATGATGGGCGTCGTCATGATGATGGGTGGGTGGATGTGACCGGGGTTGAATCAGGTCCAAGTGGCAAGTGGGGACGATCGCCGTATTCCGTGTGGGGGAACACTCGGCAGTGCCAGCAAGGAGCGACGCGAGCCGTTCGAAGGTATAAAGGAGGGGTGTACCGTCTCTGAGTTGGAGCGGATGTGTGAGAGATTTCGTGTTTTCGTCTCGTGGGAGGTCCAGTGCCAAGAATCAAGGCTGTAAGCGCGTCAGGCACCGATGGCAAGGAGCGAAGTTGATCACGGAGTTCCACTCGCCCGGTGCGCTCGCCCTGCCAGGCCTTGCCATGCCTTTGTGCCGACTCTCTGCCTGCCGGGCCGCGGCAAATGGCAAAACGAAACGACCGGCGCCGACCGCTTTCCTCGGTCCTCCCGAGCATCCCACATTTGTTTCAAAATTCGACAACTTTTCGACCAAATCCTACACGGGTGTTTTCGGTTGATTTCGAGAGAGTCAGGGCATTGGTGTCGGACTGTCGGACGCTCAACTAGAGAGTTCCGCTTCAGGTTCGGAACTTGGAAAAGATCGTTCCGGAGCGTCACAAGTCACCTTAATTGTTCATGCTGGTAAGCTAGCCCTTTGGGCTCTGCCACTGCCCTCTCATCACTCCTTGCGCTCATTGCTTTGCTGATGATACAAGACTGAGATATATTGGTCACACAAGAAGCGTCGCATGGGCGCACAAGAAAGGAAAGAAAGAAAAAACGCAAAATCAAGAACGTCAGAAAGGTACCCATCAAGCCGGTCTCTCTACACGAGAAACAGCAGCCCAGACCATTCTTCGTCCTTCGTCTAGAACATCATCACATCATCTCCAATCATGGGCCCTTGAGTATCTTCCTCCGGCCGCAGGCATTCGCTCCTCGGAAGCACGACGAGCTTAGTTAGACGAACTCGGCAGCTTTCCCGCTCTGAACAGAATCAAGTGTGTGGATGGGCCATGCATCAGTTCGAACCCGTTCAATGAAGGGGAAGATCAAGAAGAAAGCACGTACGACGAGCAGCCCAACGATCAGACCGAACAGACCCAGAATCGACGAAAAGACCTCGATGACGAGGATCTTGACGAACAGAGCTACATCGACGCCAACCAAACATCTCATCAGCACCCTTAGCTCCCTTGCTCGGCCTGACTCTAACAGGTGCACGAGGCGAACGCACAAGGATCGGCGGCATCACCCAACGCGGCGTTACTTCCCGAGATCCCGACGGCGATACCACAGAGCAGGTTGCACATGCCCATCGTCACACCACCCCAGAATAAGGCAAAGCCCGTGTAGTAGTTTCCAGCCGTGTAGAGTGTTATTTGCGTCGGGGAAGACGCGAGCTTGGCGGAGAAGACGATCGCTACAGAGGATATGGGAGCGCAGGTCAGCACGCGCTTGGCCTTGCAACATGAAGGCGAGCTCGATTCGCAGGAGATGCATGACCCACATCCAATGACGCCTATATTGTATGAAAGAATGTGCACAGTCAGTTCCAAATTCTATCCTGCGTTCAACACTTGGGATCGCGGCCGGTTTGGACGACGAGCCCGAATAGAGGAGAGCGCAACTGGGGCCTACCATAGACGCCTGCCACTTCACAGAAGATGACTCTGTTGTAAACGTCGGGCGTGGAGTGTTCCCCGTGTCAGCTCTGGTATACTGATCGGCGCTGCCAGCTCGAGCGTCCGCATCGGCTTGGACAAAACGACTGTCCAGCGATGTAGCGCTCTTGCACAGCAAGCCGACCGCATGCGATCGACATCGACAGCGACGAGTTGTAATGCGGAAGGACTTGCGAGATCAGGTTCTTGCTGGTGATCCGGGGTGCTCGTACTCCGGCACCGATGATGGTCGAGCCCGTGATCCAGATTCCCCTGTGGCGCACAGTGCGGAGCCAGCGATGTCGATCGGAAAAGAGCTTCAGCCGGCGTTGCACGCTTCGTACGATACATCGGGGCAAACTGACCATCCTGCTCCGACGACGGACAGACCGAGGTTCAATCCGATGCCGAGCAGGGCCCAGGCGTAGGGCGACGTCTGTTCGAGAAACGCCCCCGGGTTGAACTGTTCACCTATAGTTGACAGCCAGCTAAGATCAGTCGGTGAACCTCGAGACGTGAGACACCCAGTACACCGCTCACCTGATCCTGTAAAGAGGATGTACAGGCCAGCGACGAGCCCGATCGACTGAGACGACGACGACGACGACGACGACGACGATGAGCAAACACAGTGGCGTCAGAGCGGTTGCAGCGTACAGATCGTCGCTCCTCCCTACTCACGACGACGGAATACGGCACGAGCCATGATGTTGTGGAGTAGCCCATTCTAGCGCAGCAGACGACGGCTGTGAGCACGATCAAACGGGTGGTGCGGAACCGGAGCGCCCTCAACGCGTCACCGGATCACCAGAGCGCCTCAGAGCGCTTGCCCAGCATTCAGATTCGCCATTTGGATCAAAATTGGTCTTTACAACTCGCCGAACTGATCTTTCTGATGGGCGATCTCGAGCGACACGGCCTTGCCCAGGACGGTGGACCGCACTCAAATATTTGCCTACGGGGAAACGGGGAGTCCTCCTCTGCCCCGTGTACTGTATGGTTGCATCACCGACTATTCTTACGCCGCGTCGCGCTCGGACTCAGGCGTGGAGACTTCAAGCTTCACATCTGTGGCCAGCTCCTATCGAGGGGCGACTTTTTTCTCAAACCAGAGACGCACCCCCTCGTAAGAAAATGTTGACGTTGCACTTTGTGACTGAGGCGTTCCCTCTCGGTCCTTCTCACCTTCTGAAACTTGTTGCGAGCGAGCCCGATTGTTACAATTAAATCAAGCTATAGGAATCGCGAACTCAAGCTCGAATTGCTTCGACTCCGAGTTCCCTCCCCAAGTCGGCGCTCAAAAATATGACCAAGGGTGTCCTACTACACCATTGCTGCTCTTCGCAACCCTTCCATTCATCAACACTTGACGCACTTGGTGCCCAAGGTGCGGTAGCCTCGCCTGCACTTGGTCGACACCGAGGCAGACGAACAGGCGGTCGCGTACGGGTCGGTGCAGCATCCGCTATCTGTGAAGATTCGAATCGACGGCCGAAGACATAGCATGATCAGTGAACAGAACTTGATCTCGAAAACTCCAGGGGCAATCTAGTAGAGTTGACGTACCGTCTTGGGATTGGACGTAAGGCGCCTCACACTTGGGAGGCACGCAAACCCCTTTGCCCAAACGTCGGCCCTTTAAGCAAGCGGTCGACTTGAAGTCGTTGAAGCAGGCCGTGGCGTAAGGGTCCATGCAGCAGTTGGAGCCCGTATCTACGAAGATGAAAGAAAAAGTAAGTGAAACTGAATTGTGTTGAAAAGTGGGGTGAGAGCCTCGAGGACGGCGGTTGTAGGCACTGACCGTGTCTGGGCTTGTAGGTCGGTACAGGGCAAACGGCATTCTTGGTGCACACGTTTCCGTCCACGTCAAGGAGATCGGTGCAAGCCGTTGCTACTTCGGGGGTCGAACATTTGGTTGCTTGCGGATCGAAGCAACATCCCGTGTCTTCGAGATCATCATGGAGAGAATGGCGCCTATTGGGTCAGCCATGTACGAAATTTGCCGCTAGGGTATAGGAGAATCACTCACTGTCATCGGAGACGACCGATTGAGGGGCTGTGCATACGATGGCTTTGCATTCATTGACGTCGAGCTTGTATCCAGCGGCGCATGCTGTCGACGTGATGCGATCGGAGCACTTGGTGGCGTGGGGATCGAAGCAGCAGCCGTTCTCTGTGACAACAGATATCGAGCCAGGGCGTACTGGTCAGTCGTAAATCGAGACAGTCTCTCCTCGAGATGTTCCTGGGACCTACTATCGTCAGAGTAGACAGAAAGTGGAGGCTTGCAAGTGCGCGTCTCGTCGACCTTGCACTCGTTACGATCAAGCTTGTACCCGACTGCGCACGAGGTCGAGGTGATTCGGTCGGAGCACTTTGTCGCATGCGGGTCGAAGCAGCAGCCGGTATCTGATCGTAATGGCCCAAATTACGTGGTGTAATCAGGGGATGTTGTACTTTTCGCAACCGATCATGAAAACTCACTATCGTCAGACACGATTGCGAGCGGGGCCTTGCACACGATGAGCCTGCAGAAGTTATTCTTGAGCTGGTAGCCGGACTTGCACGCTGTCGAAGCTTGGGTATCGGAGCAAGCCGAAGCGTTGGGGTCCAAGCAGCATCCGTTTTCTATCAAAATGTCAAGAAGAGGCGATAAGATTTACGCTCAACTTAGGCTCAAAAGAAGGCGGTTCTCAGGGTCAAGGTGACCAAATGGGCTTACGGTCTTGAGACAACACCTTGGGCGGAGTGCAGGTGACCTTGACGCAGACCCGCTTGTCCGATAGAAGGTAACCCTTCTTGCAGTCCAACGACTCTGTCGCAGTGCATTCCGACGCACCCTTGTCCTTGCATCGCAAGCACCTTCGGCCTGGAGAAAGAGAAAGTGGCTCTTCAGTCTCTGGCTGAAACCAGCCTGCAGGCTGGCGAAGACACCGGCCTAGATGAAGCCCAAAGCTTACCATCGTCCGAGAGGTAGGACGCGCTCTCAATCTTGCACTTTGCGAGTTCGCATTTGCCCCCCTCAAGGTTACCAAGCTTGCACCCCAAAGGTCCGTCCTTGTTGCAGGCCGAAGCACGGGGGAACGTTTTTGAGCAATCTTGAGACTTGTTGGCTTGAAAGGGGGTGCAGCACGCGAGGGGTCAGCTCCGGAGCGGGAGCAGTTGGTGTGGAGAGCAGTCAAAGGTCTCAACTTACTCTTGAGATTCAGGAACTGACTGTTCGAGCACTTGGAGGCAGCACGAGCCTGCCCTTCCGAGGGGTCTCGGACGTGCAAGGCGTTGAGGCCTGCGGCAGGGGCTGCCGAGGTGAGCTGAAGAGCCGAAGCCAGGACGGAAAGGGGGATGAGGAATTTCATAAGGGGTGCGAGAGAAGTGATGAACCAAGTGAAGCGAAGAAGAAGAAGAAGAGAAACAAAATGCTACGTAAGGAAGGCATGGGGATTTTGGGGTGAGAATCCAGGTGATCGACATCGCTATTCCATCCGGCCGGGATGAGAATGGCAAGGCTCTCGTTGAACCGAGAGCTCGCAGATTGGCTGTGCCGAGCGGCGCCTTCCGCTTAGGGCCATGGAATCAGTCTGGAAGAGGGACTCCCTCGGAAAATACGGGATCCGGATCCACTGTATCGGTCCCATTCGGAAAACGATGACTGGTACAGCCACCTAATATAAGATCTTCTAGCCTGAACCCAGAAACTAATGACATCAGCACTTCACAGGCATTGAAGCTACACAGCGTCCACACTGCGCAGCACCATTCATGGCTCCAGCAGCGGGCGCCGGCGGTGTGGGGGCGTGGGGTGGGGGTGAGTGCATGCGTGCCCACGCGCGCGAGCCGTAATTACTGACTACACAAGGCTCATCAAGCCTATAACGATCGTCGGCGGTGTTTGATAAAGAGTTCGCTCGCCCTTGCATCGGGATTTGGCGCGTCTCACCGGAGCACAGGCCACTGTATCACCATTGCTGCCGGGCTCTGGGTCGGCGTGTTGTTTGCTGTTGAGGTGAGCCTGAACGTGCTTTGTTTGTTGGCCTTCTCCCACTCGACGCAGCACCGCCCCGAGTCTCGGCCGACCCACGCGGTGGACCACAACACCGAACAACCACGGACCACCGCATCCAGCAGCACACTACGCTCGGTCCGGCTCTGCGTACGAGATGTGGTCTCATCGAGTTGAAGGACGCCACCCTGCTAGGAGACCCGCCGTCGTGGACGCTCCAAGTCTCGCGAGGCCGAGCTGAGGCGGTCCGTCCCCCAACCGGCCCCCACACGCAGAGTCGACCCCGAGTGACCCAACGCTCCGCCGCCTTCCCACAGAGCTACATCGCCTTTACATCCGTCACGTGGACACGAACAAGACTCACTGAACTGAACCCGTGCTTGTGGTGTCGGTCAACTAGATTCGTCTACTCGTAGGAGCTGACTCGTCAATCTTCTTGGGGCTCAAGACCGAGCGAGATAAGCCCCCCACCTCGACGCCGAGCGACTTGACTCTGTCCTCGTTCGCCTATTCGAGACGTGAAGGATGGAAGGTTCCGCTCCTTCGTTCCCGTCCCACGAGAGGAGATCTTCGACACCAAATGCATCCTTTTCCAAGCCGGGGCCACGCAAGGTCCGCTCTCCGTTCCTCTCGGCCTCCTCCCCTCGTACCCTACCGTGCCCCGTTCAGCCGCGTATCACTTCGGACGATGTCGTCACGGCTTCCTCCAAAGAACGCAAGCAGCCGCTATCCGAACAGATGTCCCATCCTGAGCTGGGTCCCCGGCCTTCGTTGGATCATCTGCCCTCGGCTTCGACCGCGGCGACGAGCGACAAGGCCGGCGCACCTGCAATCGTCAAGCCGCTCAATCTGCTCAAACTGGCCTCGTCGGTCGTCCAATCCCGCAACGGATCGGTACTCAGTCGAGGTTACATCGTCAAGCGTGATTACAGACCCGTCCATGATGTCGCTTCCCCTTTGAGTGTGACGACTATGTCCACCCGGCCCGATCAGATCCATCTCACGGGCGCCGACAACTTTCGGGGAGTCGACGACTGGGGCGTGTATGGGTTGGCTCAGCCGACTGAGACGGGCCTAAGGACGGTCCTATCCATGCTGAGGGCTCAAGACATACTCGTTGCGCCCACATCATCTGGCAGCGCCGCCGGCATCTCGAGTCTCCCCCACTTGCCCGCCAAGAGAAAAGGTCGTCACGTCGTCTGGTTTTGCACAAGGGAGGAGCCCATCATCTACTTGGGTTCACAGCCTTTCGTTCTCAGGGACGCCGCGCACCCGACCCGGACGTACTCAATTTCGGATCGAGCCGAAAATTTGGAAGAGATCGAGAAGCGCCTCAAGGCCGATATCCTCAAAGAGGCCCAGCGGTACGGGGGCGTCATCCTCGTGCAGGAAGAGGTTCGACCACTCGAGATCGTCAACTCGTGGATCGCAGCCGATTCGGTCCGGACCGTGAGGGAGGTGTGGGAAGAGGTCATTGCGGCGGGGTACAACCTCACCTACCACCGGACGCCCGTAACGGCTGACCAGTCGCCGGAGGACGGGTATCTCGACACGTATACGGAATTGATCAGGGACGTGCCGACGAGTAGCTTGCTCGTATTCAACTGTGGTATTGGCGTCGTGAGGACGACGTTCGCCATGACCACAGCCATCCTGGTCAGGAGGATGCAGAGACTCAAAGAAGGGCAATACGACTTGATCGACTCGCCGACTCGACCTCAAGACGTCATTGCAGAGTCGGGTGGTGGACTTTCGGTCACATCGGGAGGTCAGGTGCAGGACCCAAAGATGCTGGGCCTAGGCAAGGCGAGAAGCCTGTTGAAAGAGCGGAAAGACCAAGCCGAAAGGGACAAGAGTCTGTTGAGACTGATGACGGTCCTGCAGACGGGCTTGGCTACTAGACCAGCTGCCGGTGGTCAAGCCGCGATGCTCGGTTTGCTGCTCGCTCAACCCCAGCTCTTGGAGAATCTGCGGTCAGTCCTGGCTCGAACCTTTGCGTCCACAGCTGAGAGGTCCGGGAGCTGAGCCCTCGTTAACCCTTGCAGAACGGCTCTGGTCGGCCAGTATGACCTCATCCTTTCGCTCCTCTCCGTCATCGACGACGCGCAGCACCTCAAGCAGGTCGTCGACACGGTTGTCGACCGCCTCGACTTCAAAGTCAACCTGCGCGAATCCATTCTCGAGCATCGCATCCGATACGCTTCTCTGGCTCTAGTCGACAACCAACGTCCCTCGGCTTCTCACGAGCGAATGAGCAAAGCGCTGGCAGCGTTGGAGCGTTATTTCTTCTTGATCGCCTTTGCGGCCTTCATCAATGACGCTTTCAGCGCTTCGTCGAGCCCGGTAGCTCAAAATGCCAGCGGTAAGCCGTCTACAGAACGTAGAATAGGCGCACCTCTCAAGTTCTCGATGTGGCTCAAGGAACGAACCGAGATTGGCAAGATGCTCGCCCGGCTGAAGAAGACGGGGCAAGGGCACTTTTGGGTCTTTTCACCCATCCAAGATTTATCGGCGATCGCTCGGGGCGAAGCAGGGCAGCTCACTTTGACCGACCACAACCTCCAGGGAGAAGGAGATTTGAGCGAGAAGTTGGCCCACGTGCAGCGCAAGGGGAACCAGGTCGTCGGCGACGAATGGGCGCAGCAGATCGTCAGGAACCGTGCCGGTATCATCTTGAGACCGGGGATGATCTTGAAGAACGACCAGTGGAGGATTGCAGCAGCCGATGCGCCGGCTGGTGACGATGCGAGTTCCTCCGACGCCGACTCGGGATCCACGATCCGGGGAGCGATCAACTTTCGCCGAGTCCCAAACTCCTCCCTCTACGGACTCTCGCAGCCTTCGCAGGACGGCATCGTCAAGGTTTTGGAGGAGGTTCGTCAGGGCATGGTCGACCCTCAAGCCGCGATCGTGTGGATCAATCTTCGCGAAGAGCCACTCGTCTACATCAACGGTACGCCATACGTCTTGCGGCAGGAATCGATCAGTCTGCGCAACGTCAAATCTTATGCGGGCATCTCGAGCACCCGCTTGGAGCTGCTCGAAGACCGGCTCAAATCAGACATCCTGAGCGAGCTGAAACTCTTCGATGGGCGATTACTGCTACACACTGAAGAAGGAGACGGGTCGGTCCACCCCGTTTGGGAAGTCGTACAGGAACCCTTCGAGGCCTCCGTCAAGACGCTGCGCGAGATCTTTACCGAGTTGCAGCACGACGACAAGAGGCGGGCCCTGGTCGGCCCAGCGTTCGAATTTATGCGCATCCCGATCACGGCCGAACGACCACCCCATTTCCAAGATGTGCAAGAAATCGTCGAGATCGTGGCCCGCCTACCTGTCGACGAGACGGCCGTGATCGTCAATTGCCAGCTCGGGCGAGGGCGGTCGACGCGGGCTCAGATCATCATCACGCTGGTGCAAAAGTGGATGCGATCGAAAGGGCAAGGATGGTCTAGCGATGGCGCCAGGTCGACGCGGTACTCGTATACCGTCATAAACAACTTGCTGCGCACCATTCGCTCGGGTCAAGAAGTCAAAACCGCGGTCGACGAAGCGATCGATGCGTGTCGGGAGACGTACGATTTGCTGGAATCGATCGAAGACGCGAGACAACAGGCCGAGGATGCCAAGGATCAGTCCGAATTGCGCAACAAGTTCATAGCCAAAGGTCTACAAAGTCTAAGGTGAGGTCGATGAGGCTCGCACTTTTCGAGACCTTGACACTGACTCTTCCTTGTCGGACACTCCAGGTCATACTATTTCTTGATCATCTTTTCATCGTTCCTCAACGAATGCAAAGCCGAGACGTGGAACGAGCTCCATTCCTCGGCGAACTCGTACGAAACCTGGGTTCGAGAGCGGCCCGTGTTCAAGACGATCGAAAGGGAACTCGATTCGGCGGGCATTGAGGCTTTGATGCCTTTGGAGAAACCTGTCGGAGGTACCGAGGGCCACGCTCTGAGCGACGAGGTCGAGGCTTTCGTGGCCAAACGGTCGGGGAGAATCTTGTCGGCGTTCACGCTGCTCAAGTCGGATTTCTTCGTGGGTTCACCTTCAAGTTTGTGCCTAAAATCACGGTACTGACACCACGTTCTCTACCCCGCAGTCTGGTCTGCAAAAAACGTCTCTGGCCGAGCGCGTCGAAGGCGCTCCCAATTTCCGCCGTGTCCGCCTTTCGCTCGACACCTCCTCGGACCAGTCAAGAGATTTGACGGGCTCGGTTTACATCGACCCTTCGACCCCGTTGGTATATGGGTCGGGCATGCCTACGGTCGAAGGCTTGCGACGGGCTCTGGAAAGGATGGGGGCCAAAGAGAAGCCGATCGTTTGGACGTCGATGAGGGAGGAGCCCGTGATCTGTGAGTTTGAACTGAGCCAGTATATAGTGAGGCCTGTGAATGTGCCCACTGACATATGTCGCGATGTTACCCCGTAACAGATGTAAGCGGGGGACGACCCCATGTCCTGCGCCTCATCGACGAACCCCTAGAGAACGTAATCACGACAGGCGTGACAGCGGCGACGGTGGAGGCGATGGAAGTTGCCCTGCAACTCGATCTGCGTAAAGAAGCCGAGGAGAACGACGGCAAGATCCTATTGCACGACGAGGTGGCGGAAAACGGAAACTTTATCGTCACGGCCGTCTGGGAGTCGGTGCACCACAACGAGTTGAGTGGAGCGACCACATCCCATCCGTGATTCTCATGCCATGTTGCTTATATTCAGCCTGGCTCACAGTATCCTGACGCCTAAGGAAGTCTTCGCACTCATGCGTCAAGAAGGGTTCCAGGTCGACTACGAACGGCTGCCCGTCACGGACGAGCAAGCGCCGTTGGCGGGCGTGTACACTCGATTGGAGCAGCGCGTCATCTCTGGAGTGAACACAGATGCCAACTTTGTGTTCAATTGTCAGATGGTAAGTGATCCATGCCGTGATTGTCAGAAACGGGGCTCGAAATCCCCACTAATCTGATCCTATGTCTCCTTCCGCAGGGCCGTGGAAGAACGACAACCGGGATGTCAGTCCTTATGAAGGACAGTCTCCATCTTGTCGTGCCGCTGACAGTGAACGTTACCGACGATGTACAGGGTTGCGGCAAGGCTGGTCTACAACATCCTCTTCGACGACTCGCTCGCTTCCTCACACCTCACGGGATCAATCTTGCTCGAGGCCCCAAACGGCGCGAACGATCCCGAGATCTCGGTCACGTGGGACGGCCACGAGTCGGATCCTTACATCTCCGGTGAGTACAAGATTGTGCTCCAGCTCGTGTCGCTCTTGCAGTACGGCAAGCTAGCCAAGAAGCTTGTCGATCGCGCCATCGAGTCAGTACCACATGAACAACGAACGGGCATGATCACACGTGACTAACGTACTCCTCTCCCACGGCCTTACAGTACATGTGAGGGAGTACAGAACCTGCGCAGAGCCGTGTATGACTTCAAGCTTCGCGCCGAGGCGTCGGACGAGGGTTCAAAGAAGCACCGCAAAATCTTTGGCGTTGCGGTCAACTACTTATACCGGTGCGTCCATCGGCCACTGATCTGCCGCGCTCTGCCAGTGCTGACCGAATGCGTTTTTTCAAATGCCCATGATACCCAAAAGCTACGCAAGCTTAATTGTGTTTGCCAGCTATCTACTGGAAAAGGTTGTCGAGGACGAAGATACCCATGGCGAGTCCTCGATGCAGGCGGGTCAATCGTTCAATGCCTGGTTGGCCGAGCGGAGGGAAATCTCATCAGTACTTTCCAGAAGGTCGTTGGAGTAGTATAGCATATTTGCAGTATGTACATCATGTACCGCTTTGGCGATGTATCCCCGCCCTTGCTTGAGCACCCCGTAGTGGTGCAGCAATGTCGACTTGGTCGTCGAAATCCAGGCCGCTTCGAAATTGCTGCTCTTGCCAATAGCGAGGATTGTATCCCAGAGCACCACGATCGGCGAGGCCTTGTCCGTCTATTTGGTAAGATGGAACGCTGTCTTGTCTTCCTTGCTGGTGGCCTATGGACGAGCCAAAGGCAACGCAGATGCCACCTGTCGCTTGGCGAATGCAACGGAGCAAATCTGTGCTCATGACGATTTCTCGAGCTGGCTCGGCCGGAACGACCAAGGTGGTGCCATCTCTTTCGACAGTGAGGTTGTAGTAGATACCGGTGTTGTTGAGGCAATCGAGAAATTGGTTCGCCGTGGTGATGTTCAAAGGTAGTCGATCAGGAGGCGGGGGGCCCAAGTCGGCATTGTCCTCACCGGAGTCGGAAGGGGTTTCCGGGTCACCGTAGGGCGTGTAGGAACCATAAGGCCAGGTCGAGCCGAAGGGGAGAGTGCTGCCACTGGCGCAGATAATTTGGATGCTCAGTAGGAGGAGCCGGAGCACCGATGTGTTGACATGCATCTCAGGGCATGAATCGAAGGGGATCTGAAGGCTCGGTTGGACAGGTCGATGACTTGAGTCAACGGGTCGGATCTGAAGACGACTTCCTCGCAGTGACGCGCGCCGGCGAGTCAGCCTGCAGTCGACTTGGGCTTGAGGCCACTAGTATACCTATTACTGCAGCGATTGAAAGGTTAGGCACCGAAAGCTAACTGAAATAAAAGCGCCTGGTTCGAGGACCCAGGGTAGCAGTCTCATACACTGGTACCTCACTCAGCCGGTCGGCAAGACTATATGCGGTCCTCAGGCGGGCGGGCAATTTATCATCTGGTCCAATTTGTGATCGGCGGCCTTCGCTTGCAAGCTCCGCTTCCCCGCTCTTTTGTCACTTTGACTTCGCGCCGTCACCTCGCCGATAACGGTCGAACAATCACTCGCACCCACTAACAGTATGCTCACGCGTGCCAGAACTCAGCCCTTGGTGGCTCCCCTAACGCCACCCAAAGCAACTCGTAGTGGGAGCAAGCGTGCCTCGCCGTCCACGAATGTCATCACACCGCTTGCCACCCCACGGACCCCACCGCCTTCGGCTCGTAAGCGTCGCAAGACCGACGAGGCCCCTCCCACTGCAGCACCAAACAATACTATGGGATCCGAGCCCGCTGCTCGAGAAGAAGTTTCGACGGTGTTGCTGCACCCGCCTTTGGCATTCTCGTTCGAGGAGGCCACAGCACATCTGCACTCGATCGATCAGCGCTGGGGTCCGGTCATTCAGTCCTTGCGGTGCAAGCCATTCCAGCCTTCGGAAGCAGAGGATATTTTTGATCCATTCAGATCCCTGGTGAGTTGACTTGAACCATTTCCAAGATTATCGTTCCTATTCTCCCCATGCATGGATTTCTGACAAAATGTTACTTGCCGGATGCGCTTGGACACGCAGGTCAGCTCCATCATTGGCCAACAAGTGTCATGGCTCGCCGCTCGATCGATCCTCCACAAATTCCAGCGCGTCTTCTTCCCTACTTTGCCGGAGAAGCTCGAGCGGCCCCAAGCAGGTCTTGAGACCGAAGAAGAGCTGAGGCAACGTACTTCGCCCTTCCCGACCCCGCAGCAAGTCATCGATCTGCCGAACCGCACGGAAACCTTGCGTGGCGCCGGCTTGAGCGGGCGAAAGGCCGAATACGTCGTCGAGCTGTCGGAAAGGTTCGTTGATGGTCGACTGAATGCCAAAGAGCTATGGTCGATGGACGATGAAGAAGAAGTGGAGCGAACGCTTGTCGCTTGTCGAGGGATCGGCGTGTGGACGGCCCACATGTTTCAAATATTCTCGATGAAGAGGCCGAACGTCATCCCCGTGGGTGATTTGGGTGAGCGGAATATGATGGCTATCCATGTCCTTTCAAACCGTGTTTAGGCTAACCAGGTGACGTAACGTTTCACTCGATCAGGCATCCAAAAAGCGCTGTGCAAGTGGTATTCATCGGACCCGTTCACGGCTCCACTCTTGCACCCGAAGAAGCTTTCCGGCGCAGATCCTTCAACTCCCAAGCCCGAGCTCGAGTCCGAGTCCACGGCTGCCCTTCTTTCACTGCCAGTGATTCCAGCTTCTCCTAGCATCAGCGCCGGTAGGGCGCCTGCAGATGGGTCAAACCCTTTCGAAACGCCCAAGAAACAGCCGGTCAAACTCGAAGACGCTTATCCGAGTCCCCGAGCGACCCCCCTCAGAGCTTTGGCAGCGCCCATCACCACACCATTCGTCTTTCCTCCAACAACCTCGGGCTTGACTCCGGCAATCCTGAAGATGCGTCTGGCCGGCAAAAAGATCAAGTGCGTCGATTCCCCTTCACTTTCCTCACTCGGAAGTCCATTGTGCGAGATATGCTGATGCCGCGCCTTGGACCTCGCAGGGGAGCATACTTGACTCCACAGGAAGTGCGAGAGCTGTGTCAGCCTTGGGAACCGTATTGTAGTGTCGCCATGTGGTATCTTTGGGCTGTCCTGTCCGATGTCTGAGTAATATACCGATTGAGCCTGGTCGAAGCTATCCGGTTGGTTCCGATTGCGAAGAAATAAGTAGGTTGTACAGGAATAGTATCTACACGAAAATTTATCATTATCGCAGTCTGGCAATGACTGCCTCGGTAGAAGTAATGACCTGTGAATGCCGCAACTTCTGATCAGCTCGGCGTCTCGACGGAGAAGGGCGGTCCAAATGGTGGCTGACCTGGTGGATATCAGGCCTCTGCTTCGGGTCGACCTTCAACATCATCCTAATCAAGTCTCTGAACCCTTCCGAATGCCGACCTTCGCTTGATCGAGGAAAGTCGTACTTGCCGTTCATGACGGCCATCGCGATCGAGCCACCATGTTCGGACTGCTGGGTCGTCTCGAACGGGCTGGTTCCGTACGCCATCGCGAACAACGTCGCACCGAGGGACCAGATGTCGACTTTCTCGTCCAGTGTGATCCCCGTCTTGACGTCGAAGAGCTCGGGGGCTCGGAACGGCATCGAGCAGTGCTCAGCGGCGAGGTCCTGTTGGAGTAAAGCGATTTGTCGATTCGGGATGGGGATGCGAGCGGGCAAGGCGGAACCAAAGTCCATGAGGATCGGTCGCGAGTCGTCGGTTAGCATAATATTGGCCTGCGTGTTCCACAAGCAATGGACCTGTTAGCAAGGTGTCAAGAAGCGTGCGTCGAGTATGCTCGCTGCATGGCAGACTCACGGGTTTGATATCTCGATGTGCCCAAGGCTCGACGCCGTTGTTCGCGCCGCCACTCTTCTTCCCCGAAGCCGTGCCCAGCTTTCCCAGCGCCACCGTCGAATCACCGAGACCAGGAAGGCCCGAATCCTCCCGTTCCTGTACGACGGCGCCCTTGATCGCTTCGACACCGCCGATCAGGGCCTGCCCCTCCGTTTCTTCACCAGCTCGAACAAGGCCTTCGTCCTCTTCGTCCCCGTCGTCTTCGTCTTCCGTATTCGTTGCCTGACGCGACATGGAGCTCGTAGGTGGGTACGACGAAGGGTCATTCACCGACGCCGAGGACGAGGACGAAGGATCTGCGGCGGCCGAGGACGAGCGGGACGGCGTGTATGTATGCATCGCTCGTACGGCCAAGCACGTGCCGAGAAACAGCTGCAGTGTGTCCAATTCGGTCGAATGCGATCCGTTAACGGCGTTAGAGGTGATGATGTCCTGACATCTGCGAGACCACAATCTGAAAAGGTGAGCTCCGATTTTTCGCTCGAGGCAGGGGCGGGCTAGTCGACTCACGTTCCCTTTTGGTAGAAGGGCAGGAACAGGTAGATGATCTTGGATCCGTCGGGGTCTTGAACGACACATGAATCGAGGCAGCGAATGATGTTGGGGTGGCGGAAGCGCTTGTACGCCTCGACCTCTTTCAGCGCCTGCCGTACCGAATCCGACCCCAGCGGGCAGCGGATCTTTTTTAGCGCGAATAGGCGCGACGAGGTGAGATCCTGAGCTAGGTAGACCTGTGAACCGGATGGGCGTAGCAGATTAGGGCCCAAAGGAGCGCGCCGTTCAGTGAGGTTGACACGTGAGCTGTCGCGCGAAGACGACGTGCTCTTCGCGACGGAGGAAAGGAGGGTTGCGCACATAGGAGAAGCCTCCTTCGCCGAGCAATTTGATGATTTTGAACGAGCGTCCATTCAGCTTCAGTGTCGCGTCTGTTGCCGCCCATCAACAGGCTTGTGAGTAACGCTGGTGCGACGTTGCGCAACGCGTCGAGGCGCATGTTGTGAGCTCGGACTGACCTTGCTGGCAGAAGCACGACGTGAGGGCGTAGAACGTGTCCTTGAGCTGATCCATGTGTGCGCCAGTAGGACGAGCGGTGTTACTTGGGCGACAGGGGCGGAGGGGGGCGGGAAGGTTCAAAGAGGAGTCTCTGTCGCAGTGCTCGCTGCCGACGATGGTCGTACCGGGCGAGGCACTGGCGAGGCGAGGCGCCGTTCACTACCTGCCGCAGTCTACCGCAGTGCCGTCTTCTGCCGTCTTCGGCACGGAGAAACTCGCCCGAGACCACGCCCGGAGCGATGGCTTCTTTGCCTGCACACTTCCGACGGTAATTGAGACTTGTCGGTGGGCAAGAGCTAGCTGGGAGCTCCTGTACCGTAACCGCCTGCGCTCCTACACCGGGACGCTGGCTCCGTTCGATCCCCACGTCACGCCGCGCCAGCTCCCCAGCCTGTAGCTCCCCCACTCCCTTAACCCCTCCGATCCACCCCCACCTTTCCCATCCTCCCTCTCTCCCACTCTCCCTCCCTCCGTGATCGGCCTCCCGCTCGCCGCCTGTTGCACCTCACCCAACTCTTATCAAAGCGGAGAGAACGGATGCTCTACAACCATCTGCGGACGCACCTCATCGTCGCGCCTTCGACCTCGGTTGGCAAGTCCATCTTCTCGACCGGGTTGTGTCGAGCTTCGCTGGCCCAAGGCGAGAGGGTCGGCTACTTGAAGCCGATCGGCACCGGCACCGGCGACGGTGATGACGAGCTGTGAGTCGCTGGAGATGCACCCCTACCGCTTCCTTCCCATTGTTGCAACAGGTGACTGATCCATCTCGACGACGATCCAGACATTTGAAACGATTTGCCCCTCGGCTGAGCTCGACAAAGTGCCTCTTCCACTTTGACGAGCCCGTGTCACCTCACCTCGCCGTAGCACGGTCCGGTTCGTCGAGCTCGGCAGCATCAAAGTACCCCACCGATGATGCATTCGTCAGGGCCATCTCGCACCACGTTCATCAATTCGCCCAGGACCCGGCCAGCGCGGTGCGACAAGCTGCAGGCCGAGGAGCGTCGCTTTACATCGAATCAGCCGGAGGTGAGCTAGCGTCGGGACGCCATGAAATGGAAACCAAAATACATTGCACCTGACGCGTATTCTGAATAAACAGGTGTCCACTCCCCCGTGCTTTCCGGATCTTCACAGATCGATGCCTTCCGACCGCTCGCTCCACCTTCGACCCTACTGATCGCTTCCCATGCCCTCGGCGGCATATCGACCACACTGTCGGCCTACGAATCGCTCTTCATCCGCGGTTACCGGATAGACTCGGTGCTCGTCTTCAAAGAGGATTATTACGAAAACTACTCGTACTTTCAAAAATGGTTCGAACAAGAACGAGGCATCAAGGTCGGGATCGTACCATTACCGCCATCCGTAGCGGAGCCGAAAGAGCGCGACGAACAAAACA
The DNA here is from genome assembly GCA_900102585.1 of Microbotryum saponariae. NCBI lineage: Eukaryota > Fungi > Basidiomycota > Microbotryomycetes > Microbotryales > Microbotryaceae > Microbotryum > Microbotryum saponariae. Next base: position 402,462 of record FMWQ01000047.1, on the reverse strand, counting down.
TGGATACCTACTACGCGACCCTGGAAGAAAATCTCAGCCCCATCATCGACCATCTGTGGGACACGCACCAGCGCCGCCTCGACGAACTCGCCTCGATGGGCAAAAGGTCGAGGGACGTCTTTTGGTGGCCTTTCGTGCAACACAACCAGGTCGCGCGCGATCAAGACGTCATGGTCGTCGACTCGGCCCACGGTGATCATTTCGTCACATTTGACCACGCGGTCGATGCAGCCTCCTCGAAGGCCCTTCTGAGCCCCACGTTCGATGGGTCGGCGTCGTGGTGGACCCAGGCTTTGGGCCATTCGAATCCGACCCTGGCCCTCGCTGCTGCCCAGGCCGCCGGACGCTACGGCCACGTACTGTTCCCTTCAGCCACGAACGAGCCTTCGCTTCGATTGGCCGAAAATTTGGTCCGAGGTGTGGGCCAGGGGTGGGCCGAGCGCGTGTTTTATTCCGACGACGGATCCACGGGGATGGAAGTCGGCCTCAAGATGGCGCTCAGATCGTACGCCGTCCGAAGGGGCTTGAACGCCGAAGAAGCGGGCCGATTAAAAGTGTTGGGCTTCAAGGGCTCCTACCATGGTGACACGATCGGCGTCGTTGATGCGTGCGAGAAGAGCATCTTTACCGAGCGTATCGACTGGTACAACGGCCGAGGGGCGTGGCTCGACGGGAGCCAGGTCATGCTCGAGCAGGGCAAAGTCGTCATTCGGGATCGGAAGACCGGTGAATCGATCGGGACATACGACACACTCAAAGAACTGTACAACGTCGATCAGCGCTTGACAGACTGTGATCCCCTCGTCGAGCGCTATCGCGACGAGATCGCCGCGTTCGTCCGAGAACACCACGAGGCAGGAACCGAGTTTGGCGCCTTGGTCCTCGAGCCCATCGTTATGGGTGCGGGAGGTATGATCTTCATTGATCCCTTATTCCAGCGCGTCCTCATCGATCTCGTTCGCGGTGACTCGACCCTCTTTCCCTCCCGCGCGAGCCTCAACGCATCGACGGCAAGCTCGAAAACTTGGCAGGGACTGCCCGTTATCTTTGACGAGGTGTTCGTCGGTCTGCACAGGATCGGGCCCTTGACGTCGGCGCGACTTCTCGGCTCTACGACCTTACCCGATATCGCCGTCTACGCCAAGATCCTTTCGGGAGGATTGGTGCCCCTGTCCGTCACGCTCGCCTCGGGGTCCATCTTTGAGACCTTCCTCGGACCGGGTAAAGTCGACGCCCTGTTGCACGGGCACAGCTACACGGCCCATCCCGTCGGATGCAACGTTGCTCTGACCACCTTGAACACCTTGGAGAAGATGCGAAAGAGGGGTGATTGGGATGCGGCAAAACAGGACTGGGGGATCCAAGCCAGCGCCGCGCCTCCACATTCGTCAACCACCTCTGCCCAACCTTGGTCATTTTGGTCCGCCGACTTCGTCGATCGAGTCTCGCGCTTGGAAGAGCGAGTTTCAGGAGTGATGGCCCTAGGGACCCTGCTCGTCGTCTACCTTCGAGCCTCCTCCGCCGGCTACGACTCTGCGGCCTCGGTCGACCTCCTCGCTCGCCTCAAGGACGCCAAGGTGCCCGGTGGACCAAGTGCGAAGGGCTACAACGTCCACGCCAGACCTCTCGGCAACGTGGTGTATTTCATGACGTCGCTCAATTCCAAGCTAGACGATCTGAGAGCACTCGAGGAAGCTCTCTGGGAAGCGCTACAAGAGTAGACAGAGAAGAAGCCACACGCATGTACCATCATTAGTAGCAAATTTGCAGTAGAACTATTAGGAGGCTGTCGTCCTCTTTTACGCAATATAGAACCGACTCGGGTATGATACCCCCCCGCTTCAGATTCCCCCTCATCACAAGTGTTGCTCCGTCTTTTTCTGCCGTTCATCGTAAGCCCATTTTTGGATCGTGGCGGCTAGGTCCCTCACCTCTTGCTTCGTGTTGCCGGCATGCAAGCACACGCGCACTCGCTCCATCCCTTTGGGCACAGTCGGATGAAAGAGGGGCCGGACGAGGAAGCCACGCTCAATCAAATGTAGAGACAAACGACGTGGGGAAGCCGTGAGCAAAGGGATGATGGGCGAAGTCGTGAAGAGCGGGACGAGCGTCGTCGCCATGGGAGAGGTCGTCGGGTCCATCGGTGGCGGGGGTGCAGGGAAGAGGTTGAGCGTTGAGGGTATAGAAATGGGGAACGAGGTCGGACTGAGAAACGTCGAGAGCTCGTTCAGGAGCATAGTCGACAACGAATGAACTCGGTTCGCGGCCTGTGGTCACTCGAAAAAGTCAATATCTGGGTGCTTCGGAAGGAGGGCAGCGCTCCATCCGCCAACTCACCAAATCGCCCTTGCCCGAGTCGAGCATGTCGATCGCCTCTCGCATCGCGATAACGTTCATGTAGGGCATTGCGGTCGAGTAGATGAGAGTTCGAGCATAGTTGATCAAATACGACCGGATCAATGAGGATGCGAGGACGACCGCTGCGAGGATCGATAAAAGGTTAGCTCGGCTCGGATTGCGCTACCGCAAAACGACGGCAATGAACTAACCCCCACTGCATGCCATAGCCTTGCCGAAGGTGTGCAGCCGAACGGCGATTCGGTTCGCCAATCCCAGTGCACATACGATGCCGCGACCTTGGGGGCCATACAGACCCGTGGAGTGCGCCTACGTCCTCGGACATCCCCAAAGGGAAGGGAAGGGTCAGCATGCCAGAGAGGCTGGGCCGAGGATGCTGCTGCACTGACCTCGTCGACGATTATCTGGCCGTTCATTTTCGGTAGCTCCTCTTCCACGGCCATGACAATCTCCTTCAGTGGCGCCAGATCCCCGTCCATGGAATACAGCGTTTCGACTCCGATCCACACGTTTCGCGTGCCTTGCTGGACCTTGGGGTCCCCCCCAACGATGGCCCTGAGGACATTCCTCAGATCGCCGACCGAGTTGTGACGGAACGCTCGTCTCCGCTGCTTGGGACATCTCGAAGCCTTCATCCCGTCGTGCACACTCGCGTGAATCAAGTCGTCGTATACGATGTAGTCGTCCGCGGCCGGGAGGCACATCCAAAGCCCGACATTCGCGTCAAAGCCAGAATTGAACAAGAGCGCCGACTCGCCGCGAAAAAAGGTCGAAAGGCGCGCTTCAAAGTCGAGGTGCAAGGGCGAGTTACCATCCAGTAATCGCGATGCAGGCGGTCCGTAGGGGGATGGGTGGAAAGCTTGGATCGCGCGGAGAAAGTTTTGGCGAAGGAGCGACGATCGGCCAAACGAAAGGTAGTCGTTCGACGAAAAATCAATTGGTGGAGGCCGCGAAGGCCCAGGGTCGGATGCGGGGTCCATCAGCGATCTTGGACTGGTTCCAGAGTTGGCTTGCGTCGAGGACGTGCCCGATGACAGGGGTTCGAGTGTCCGCAGCATTGACCGTTCGCGACGAGACTTGAGCGCCGCTGTCAGGCGTCGATCCAAGAACGACATGGCCGCTACAGTAAGGTGGAATCTTATCGTCAGTTGATTTGACTCTCCGGAAGCCACTTGTGATCTGGTGCGACTCACCGAGCTCTGTAGCGGGGCGACCGTCCCCCAACGCTGCTTGCGAAGACCCCCCCATCTGACGACCCGACTGTCTGATCAGAGCTCTGGTACTGTCTGATACGGGCTTCTGGCCTAAGAGCGGCACGTGCCGATGTGAGCTTCAACTATTCGTGAGCGTACGAGTGGCTTCTCCCGATGCTCGACGCAGAAAGCCGGGACGAGGCAAGGCCGGGAGTGAGCGAGCGTGAAGCGATGGGGCGATGACGAAGAGCCGAGTCCCCAAAGAGCCCATCGATCGGTGGGTAACCAACCACTGGCAGTACTCGGAGCTCCCAGGCGCTCCCCACATCCCCGAGCTGCCCCATCATCGCAAAGCAAGGCTAGCCGGTCAATCAATCCATATGCTTCACTGGGTATTACTTGAGATTCATGGGCACAGATTACTTCGTTAGGTGATAAATATAGTCGTACGCAAGCTGACACTGGTAAAAAGATCGCCTGCAGTGAACGGCACGGGGCAGGCACCCGCACAGCTCGGAGTCCATAAACAATCATACTGCAGACGGAACATTCTACGCGCATCTTTGATCAGATGGCTTCTTCCACGATACCTCCTTGCCAACTAGAATTGGACGAACAAAGAGAGAGTCGCATGTCGCTGGTCAGCATCTCGAGTCTGCAAGGGGGTGCTACAGGCCAGCAACTTCTTCGGAGAAACGTACTACTTAACCCGCGCCGAGGAGATGTGCGAGTACGTCGATCTCGGGGTGCCGACAAAGCTCTGTCCCCGAGCTAACAGCGCAAAGTCGAGCATCTGGTTGTGCCATCGTCCGAGCTTCTCGGTGCCCAACTCCTCGTGGTCGACCACGAGCCAACCCAAAGCCTTGACCTCCTTGACGAAATCGCTGTCGGAAGCTTCATCGGTCGACACGATCACGCGGTAGTCCGCCGCGGAGTATCCAGGGTAGACTTTAAAGTGCTTGCGGCCAGGACCCACGAACCCCTCCGGATCGTCGATCCTCTCCTGGAGCCGTGCCCGGAGTTTGCGCAGAGCCTCGGTGTACGCCTCGAGGGGGATGAAAGCGCCGAGGAACTCTTTGAAATCCCCTCGCCGCATGTGCATTGTAATGAACGGCGGCACGTCCGAAATCGTCTTGACGTTGAAAAGCCGGACAAGAGCGGCGTCGGCATGGCCCTCGAGCGCTTCGTTGAAGTGCATGTGCTGCCCGGCCTCGATCCATGACAACTCCTCCCCGGGAACGAGCGCCTCGAGCGGCAAGTCGTGAAAATCGGGCCGCTGAAAGCCCAATGGCCCCACGAACATCGTGTTGTCCAAACAAAACATTTGGTGAGTGGGCACCACGGGGGAACGAGGATCGAAAAGGGTCTTGCGATTTTTGTAGCGCTCTTCCACGTGGTCGATGGGGATCGCCTTGCCGTCGGCCAACGGCTCTTGCGGGAGCATCTGGGCGCGGACAGTGTCGAGCCAGCGAATTTTCGCCCCTTGGTCGTAGTCAAAGATGCGCAACGCATCAAACGCGAGGTCGAAGCCGCCATCACCGCGCTGCAGTGGCGGAAGCGCCCAGGGCGTGACCTTCATGCCGTGCATATCCATCGAGGGCACGAAGGAGAGGCCGTGGCCGACGGTCGCCTCGTGCACAGACCAACACGCGATGTCTTCGGTCACATTGTCCGTCAGTGGCTTTACCGACGACCACGTCACTCCCGGGATTCCCGAGTCCGCCACGAACCGGTCCAGATCGTAATAGTCCGTCAGGTCCTTGGAACCGCCTTGCCACCAGGTCGGCAGCAGCGTCGGGCTGCAGGGATCGAACGAGTTCGGTAGCAAATGCGCGCACATTCAGCACGCGTGGGACTAGACGGGGCACAAAGCGATAGCTGTGAAACCGGTGGCTCACATGATAGCGACCCGATTTGTCATCTTGGCGAGCAAGAGTTGGCGCGCGATGCTGATCATTTGATTTGCTACGAGAGGGAATGGGAACCAGGAAAGGGGCGTCAGTCGCGAAAACGTACAAAGTGGATGGGTCGAACTGACCATGGCCTCCGTATGCGATGCTGGTGATGTATCGAACACCCTTCTTCAGCTGCATTTCCAGAGTGGGCTGGGGCGTGTCGTGGTTGAAGATCTGAAAGTAATTCGACCCCAGTCAGTGCCCCGGGACGTGCGAACTCAGTGACGCAGAATACCCTCTTTAATTTGCACCTTTTTCATGTTGAGCTTCTGGATGTCGGCAGCGGCCTCTGGCCGAGTTGCGGGTGTGGCCGCCGTAGGCCCGTGCACATGTCCGAACGAACTCAAAAGCTTCTTGTTGGCTTTGTTGAACTTTTCTTGTGCTGACAGCCAGGTTTTGGACCCCCAACCGGTCACCTCGTGCTTCCACCGACCCGGCGCATCGGACCATCGGTCGGTCCCTGTGGCCGAGGCGTCGCCGAGAGTCGACGCTGCCCCCGAGGTGGAACCGCGCGAGGACTGCGATTCGGCCGTCGCCAACTCGCCGGATGTGTCCTTGAGAATGACCATGACGACGAAAAATACGAAAAAGATAGCCATGAGAATAGCCGAAAGGATGCGGCGATTGACATACGACGTGGGCGAAGTGGCCCCTCTCCGTAGTTTCGGCGCCCGGTCCCCTTTGCTCCACGCCAGCGGCCACGACGACGGCGCGGCGCTCCGGCGTCGCTTGATGCCATGGATGTCACGTTCGAGCCCTTGCAGTGGCATGGAGGCCTCCCATTCGGCCTTGTCGACGTAGCTTGTCTCGATGGGGATATGGGTCGAGTGGCTTTCGCGCCTCGCGGAAGCAGTGATGACCTCGTCCTCGTAGAAGTGATCCGGGTTGGGCGAGCCCTGATACGTGATTGCGGACTGGATGCCAATGGAAGTGGCGCCCTTGTTGAATAGTGCCTGCATCATGTTATGCGTTCCAGAGACGGTATCTTCTGAGCTGTAGTCGACGCGATCCGAGCGGCGAAGGGGCTTGTGGTGAACACTCAGTCCTTGTGTGGGAACTGAGTGATCCGCGGACAAGGCGAGAGCGGAGCCCGAGACGACCTGAGACAGCTGACGTCGAGTCGGGAAGATGAACCAACCTTGGCCGGGGTTGTGCGTATAGATGGTCGCACTGCGACAGCGGCAGGTGAGAAGGGTGGGGGGCACGGGAGTGCGAGAGTGGGAAGACACAGAGGGACGTGATGGCCGAAGCAGAGGTGATGTGTTTGGCTTTGTCAAAAGTACAAGGGAGGACGGTCCCGAAGCCGGGGGATCCGAGGTGCGACTACGCCAAGGAGGGCAAGTTTCAGCCGTCAGCTTGGGGCTTGTCCCTGGGCTCGTGCGCGCGCCTCACTACTTACTTGGGCGTTCACGCGCTCACGCGCCAAAATCCAAAATGACACTCATGATGAATTGAGCTTGTTGTATGTGGGCACTTTCCGTCAGAATCCAACGCATCCGTGTTGAAAATTAGGTGGCCAACATTCCGAGTCCCAAATTACCTGTCGAAGGAACCCAACGAACCAATATAGGCAGAGACTTGCGTGCACATGTGACGGCGAACTTTTACTCGTCAATAATTCCAGCAGTGCTTCCCAACCCGGAGGCCCGGGACTCGCTTGATCATAAAGATCATCCGAGCTGTGAGTACTGAGTTGTTGAATTTCATTGACCCAAGCCAGGACACCTGTAGAGGTGGAGGCACCTGCCGTGAAAATTCAAACGCCGGGCTTGACGTCGACCCGGTCGAGGCCTAGCCGTTCAACCAACCGGACGAGCTCCGCGGAGATACAAGCTGGTATTTGAGAACATACAGTAACTCAACGTTCCACCGCAATGTTATGACTCCGAGTCTTTTAGCAGACGGGCAGAAATTTGAAGGTGGATTGGCAACATTTGCCTGGTCCCCGTGCGCACCTGGCAAGGAATGCAGGCGCAGGCGCCGTCGGTACAGGTTGCACATCTGGACGACGGTGCGGTGCTGGGCTTGGCCGGACGTCATGAACCGCGACGTCAGCTCCCTGCCGCCCAGACTGCAGAAAAACATGTCGCACATATGTGCTCGATTGCTCGCTGCAATTGAGCCGTTGGCGAGTCCTTTCATTACCCAAGCAAGCGCAGTTGTACCCTACCGATTTGTTTCCTGGTTTTCTCATTTCCCAGACAAGCAAGTCTGACATGCAACTGTGACCCCCCTAATTGGCACAGAAACCATCGACCGGCGGACGGCGATATATAGCCTCCCATCGCCCGCGCCCCTCGCCCCTCGGCGAAAGGGCGTGGACAGATGAGTCTCGCTTTCCTCATCGGCTTCTCGCGATTCTTCGCGCGGTCTTAGATGGCTGTATGCATGCTCGCCCGCTGTTCTGTAGCCCGTTGGTATTTGTTTCCTGACTTTGCCTTCCTCTTCTAGACTCATGCATCCGTTCGTCGTTCAGGGCTCCTACTTTTCGAGAGGGCACGTCCCCTTCGGCGGCAGTCACCGTCGGCCCGAAACCCTTCAGTGCACGCCCCCGCGAGTCCCCTGTCCCGTCTCGAACGCAGATAATTTTCTCAGCGGCTCCCGGGCTTGTTTGTTCCGTTCCCGATTGTCCTGCGCCTGATGTCTTTTCCCTTCTGTGCGCACGGCTTTGAGCCGATACTATTCCTGCCAAAGTTGCCGGGCCGGCTGCCAGCTGCATGCTGCATGCTGCATGCTGCACGTGCCAGAGCATCACACTTTCCCCCCCCGGATAGGTGGATCGACCGCCAACTGAAACTCTGGCAATTACAATCCCAGAAACACTTTTGCTTAGTTGCTGTGTAGCGTCCTTTGATTTGGCACATGTTGCACTTTGGGGTGAGAAGCTCCCGCTAAGTCGGGAGGCGAAATGAACGATGTCTGAAACGATCGCTCGAGCTGAGACTGCTCGACATCTGAAACCTGCCAATTGTTAGCAACCCCGCGACTCGGCGAACCGGCGAGCGGCCTCGACGCCGTCGATTGCCTCTGGGCCACGACAAGTGCGCAGTTGACTTCGTTCAAGAACGGGTGTTCACTCCGTTCAAGACATTCTTGACCAAAAGTTGACTCTGCTTGGGCTCGGGCCACCAGCCGGTGTCGCCGGCGGCAACGCAAAGTCAAATCGACACATGAGCACGAGCACGTGACTTGTCGGCAATTGGTGGGGAGCATGCTCGGACTCGCTGCTTGTCGTCACGGCTCAGGTACTCCTATTTAGGCCTGTCACTCCGTTCCTGAAGAGACCTGTCATTTCATACGCCTTGCTGTGATAAGTCTCGAATCACCATCTCTTCATCCTCGTCGCCCTCGTCCACAGCCTCGACTAATTCTTCTTGCCCCGATCCAGCGCCGAGCCCTTCCTCGCCGGGAACTGCAAAGCATAGTTCCATCTCGTCGGCTTCCTCCGGTGACACGTCCTCCATGATCTCTTGAGCAAGGACTGTAAAGAGGTCTAAACATCTTTAAGTCACTGCTAGAGCAAAGCCCCGGGGTTTGTTCAAACGTGCTTACAGCTCAGCCGGATCAGCTCGTCCCCCTCCGGTGTTTCCTCGGCCCACTCGGGCAAGTTCCCAAATGCCAACGTCCCGAAAGCGACGTTGAAGCGATCATGCAATCCCGAGTAGGCCGATTCGCTGAACCATTCGCCAATCTTGATCGTCGACCCAAGGGCGCACGTCAAATAGTGGAAGATGTGCACCGTCGCCGAAAGCCGAGCGGCGATCCTGCAGAGACGGAACCCCCTCGAAACGATCGTTAGCGAGCGAGACCTTCTCCCCTCTTTACTCTGTTGGGCGGTCATGGTCTCACCTCTTGAGTCGAGCGCGGGTCGTATCGCTCAGATCACTTCCGTCGTGGTCCCACAAGGTACGCGTGTCCTTGAACAGTTTATCGAGCAGCTCGGGGATCAACGACGCCGAAGTCGAAATGATGACGAGCACGTCGTCGTGCCGGGTCAACAGCGTCGAGAGGAGAGACAAAACGACCATGTGAAGCTTGTAGGCCGGTTGTAAGGGGTCGCGTGTGCCGTTGAGTTGCAGTAGCGCGCCGAATCGGTCTAGAATCGGCACCTGGGTCGAACGAGGATCCGGCGTCGTCTCCTCGAACTTGACGTCGAGGATCTTCCGGAACAAGGAGGGCCGGCACGCGAGGAGAGCGAGCGCCCGGGTCGTGCTCAGGAGCAAGGCCGGGGGGTGATGAGGGTCGAGCAGGATGTTAATCGCGTTCGGGGACTTGAGCAAGTCGATGAATCTGGTGATAAAAGATAGTCCGAACGACGGAAGTGTCAATCTTTGTCATCACACGCGGGGGCCCGCGACTACTCAAAGGGGGTACAAAGTCATTTCCCGTTGCTCACCTTTCTTCTCCCGCTTCCGACGCCCTCCAAGCGAGGGCCTCGACAAAGTCGGCGATGGCAAAGAGCAGCGCGTTGCGTCGGGTGGCGTCAAGTTCGACGCGGTCGTCATCCTGCAGGGTTGCGAGGGCGTTCGAGGTTCCGTTCGCCCGCATCGCGATTCCTCGTACGCGCTTTGACCTCTCTTTGGCCCTCGAGCGAGATGAGTGCGAGTCGGTGGTGCCGCGGGACGGTGGCAGAGGTCGTCCGTACCGACGCAGAAAGGACCCAACTTTGGACAGCAGGTCCGAAGCGGCGTCGTCCCCGACGTGGCGTGAGCGAGCTCCCGGGGTGTGGGCCTCCCGGAGGTAGCTGTTGGCAAATTGTTGGAACAGGAGCACGAGATGACCGATGAGGGACAGGAGGTTGATCAACGGGCCAACGAGTCCCGCCCGATCGAGCAGATCGAGGAGGCCGTCAAACACGGCGACAATGCCGTCGGCGAGTTGTTGGGTCGCATCCTCGGACGGGTCGACCAATGGGTCCGCCCGTCGCCCCAAGAGGCCAAACAGTTCCCGACATCGGTCGTCGTAGGCCAGCGATAGGCTCGGGTCGAGGGTGGAAGGGAAGCGGATGATGGTTATCTCGTGCAGCGTCGGTACCGGGTTCGTCGGGGCGACGACGCGGTCGGGGGTCGCACCTATGGACGCGGCCGCCGTGCTGCGGCGCAGTGTCGAGCCGTGGGATGTGGCCATAGGCCCTCTGGCGGACAGTGTCGAGGTGGAGAAGCGCTGCGTCGCCGTCGAGCCTGGAGGAGCCATCGCCGATTCCTGATCAAAGCGGTCGTACGTGACGTGGTTGAATAGCGCCGAGATGATCTGTGGGGCGGAGTGCACGTGTTGGCGACGGGGCACTGGGTATGAGCAGGAGCAGGAGCAGGAGCACGGAAACGACGGGGGCCAAGAGGCTACGTACCTCTGATCTCCAATCTCGTTCATCGTTCGTAACCAAGGGGTCTTCGTCCAACTGCGGTTCGGCCGCCTCCAATTCTTCGGCTTCGGCCTCGAACCGGCTCTCGAACCGGCTGTCCTCCCCGTCCAGCGCCATGCTGTCGTCCTCGTCCTCGACCAACATGCGACTCTTGCCCTTGTCACTTCTTCCTCGCGCGGGACTCGACATGAGCGGGAAGCGACCAAAATCGAACCGGGCCGAGCGGTCCGTCGAAGGCGGTACGAGTGGCGCGGGGGAGCCCTCGAACGAGTTGTGGAAGCCGCTGAATTGCTTTCGCGGAGTCGGCGCTGGCTTGGGTGCGTGTGGACCTGGTATCATATATTCGGGACCCGGAGTAATCAACGAGCGTGATTCTTGTTCGAGTCCAGAAAGGTGGCACAGACTAACCTCCTCGACTTCGATTGAGCGAAGGGCTAGAGGCGAAGGGCAAAGGTGGCGGCGGCATCGACCCTCGTCTTTGCGACGCCCCAGGTCTCTGCGAGGAACCCATCCGTCTCGACGTCTCTTGTTCTTGCCTCTGCAATAGAACGGATGTCAGCGTTGTGCGTTCTCCAAAGACGGCGATGAATGAAAACAGGGCAGTACAAAGCTCTTACCGAAAAGGCTTGCTCGACGCGTAGCCGCTCGATCATGGCCCGGTGCTCCTTTTCCTTGGCCTCCATCTTTTCATTCATCGAGGTCCGGAGCTGCTTTTCTTGCAAGGCCACCGCCGCATGAGCACTTTCGGCCTAGGGAAGGCGATGAATAATCAGCGTCAGTACTTGCTCCGATCGCCTCCCAGTAACGTGGTGGATTTTAGGTCGGCCGGCTTGCTTACTCGTTGCAATCGCGCCCGTACCACCGAGATCTCGCCTAGTCTCGACTGTACGGCGAACTTGGCCTGGTCGATTTCCGCCTGCTTCTGGCGCAGGGTGTTTTGGAGCTGTGACGAATCGAACGCACCCGTACAGCAGCACGTGCACCGTTCCAAGTTGATCAGTGTTGGCCCATTGAAACCCAGCTATATCCCGTCCTTCTCCAAACTCACTTCGAGCTTGTCCTTCCTCAGCTGGGCCAATTCGGCCATTTCTTCCGGCGAGAGCGTCGTCGTCTGCACCTCTTGCATCGGCGATGTTCGAGAGTCATTTAGTAAGACCTTGTTGGATGACCTTGCCGGACCTGCTGCTGGTGCTGGTGCGGCTACCCTGTTGGCCGTGGACTCTGACGAGATATAATTTGGGGGCATCGAGCTCGTCTGGCCCCATTTTTGCAGAGCACTGAGGTCGAGGTTTGCACTCGGACCAGAGCCCTGACTCGGACCAGGATCAAGGTTCAGTGGTGCTGGAGGGGGATGGGGTACGACAGAATAGCCTCCGTCCCCTCTGACTTGTATGGTCGGCATGTCGTCATCGTCGTCGGCGACAGCGGCCTCGGCCTCGGCTTCGGGTCGACCTCTTGGCTTGGACGTCGACGAGATCGAGGCCGAGGTCGAGGGGTTGACGAAAGGGTTCGGATGAGCCCACTGTTTCTGCTTGCCGTTCAGCACCGTCGTTTGATGGTTGCCATTCGTGGTCGCCGACGTTGTGGCCTGGCCATCATTCGCCGTTGACAAGCGACGGTTGGACGGCGCCGAATTGACGACGCCAGCCTTGAAGCGTTTCCTTTCGGGCTCGCCATCGGGTGCCCTCTTCTTGACGAGCAGCGAGTCTGGTCTGCGCAGTATTGTCGATGGTCCTGGACCGATTTGCATCGACTGGGCCTGGGTAGCGAGCGAGGCCTTGGGTCGGGCGGTGATGCGAGCCGACGACGACGGCATCGTGAGCGCGGCGTCGGTCGGGAAGAGGAACAACGAGTCGTCGCCATCGTCGAGCAACGAATCGTAGTCGAACGAGGTCTCGGCCATGACCAGATCCGATGTGCTCGTACAGTGATGAAGGGCGTGTGCCCGAGTGGGGGTGGTGCGACCGTCCAAGTCCCAGTTCAGTCGCGTCGAATAGCAGCTGAGCGCGTTGCCAAGTCGAGTTGAACGAGTCCCAAATCAGTCCCGACCTGATAGTGGGACACGTGCGGGTGGCGTTCACGTGGCGCCGTGGCTTGAGGGGATATCCCCGCTTCCACCACCACTGCCGAAGGCTGAACAGGTATGCTTTCAGCACCAGCTGGGTAGGTGAAGAGGCCGAGAGCCGACGGCGCGGCATTGTGGAGGTGGGGGTTGGCCAACTTTTGCCAATTCGTGGCAACCACGCGGATGATACCGGACATCATCCAATCATTGATTTTATACGACTAGATTTCCTGATACTGAAAATTGTAAAGCACTATTGGATCCCACACGTTCGCGTTGATCGAACTCGCTATCTTGCCCACTCCTGGCAGGTGGGGCGGCGGGCGAAGGCGAGTTTTCACATTACCCAAGAGCTCTGCATAAAAATGTCTCAAGATGGTCCCTCTTGATTAGATTGTGCCCCATAGGTAGTACCCTGAGCGGCGAGTCGGATCTTGACCGCCCCCACTTTGACTCGTTCGCCTGCCGCCAAGATTCTCAGCACCTAGAGTAACCCGGGGTAGGACAGACCCTCGGGTGATGTGAGCACTTCAGACAGCTGCTTACATACTTCGAGCAACTTCTCCGACTAACCTGATCGACCTCGACGAACCAACTGAGCCCCTTCACTTTGATCAAATGGGTGCCCAACTGTGCCGCGTGAGCGGTTTTGGTTTTGGGGATTGCAGGGCGGTATTTGAATGACCCGGGGAAAGGAAGAGGTGTCGATAGCAAGTGTAGATGCAGATGATTGACCTGTACTTCCCCAACAGAGCGGGGGGTTCTATCAGTACGCCGTGGCCCCGTCGAGGGACAAAAGTTCGGCGAGACCTCACCGAGAAGAATCTATCCTTCGTTGGGAAAGCGAAGCCAAGATCAGCGCCTATCTGCAATCTCAAATAACTCTTCTCCAATGAACTTGACGTACGGTGGTATATGGAAGCCGAGCCTATCAACACTCTCGTTGATCAGTCTCTGTGTCTGGGCCAACGGCTGAGCTGCACATGCGAACCCGAACGAACCTCCGCTGATGGGGTGCCACGCCGGCTTGTTGCAGCGCTACGTGCCCGACCGCCTTTATCCGTTCCACTGTGGTAGAGTTCTTCAAGGCCGTCAGGGTGCGCTGATACAGTCGCACTGGGTGTCGCGACGGCCTACTAGGCAGACGAACCAAAGTCCAGGTCCTCCCTCAAAAGCATCTTGACATTGTCTAAGAGAAAAGTCGGCATTAGGATCTTAAAGATCTGGGCTCCGTATGCAACGTCAAAACTCACCGACATGTGACTTGGGTATCGCGAGCAGATGCACCTTGCTGCCCGGTGATCGATCTCTGAACACGACAAACTCGTTGTCCTGCAATCGCGTCGCATTCACGTGTCAGCGCATGCAAATGGGCAAACCAGTTCATGATACAGCTAGGACTGACCTCGTACACTACTTTGAAGGCAGAGTTGCTCTTCGTCACGCCACAAAAGATGCAATCCTTTACGGTGTTTGGTGCCGATGACGTTGCTGGGTCGCCGCAAGCGAGCGTCGGTGTACCAACTCGCGTCGGCGGCGCAGTCGGATGGTCCTCGATCCTCAGAACCGATGTAGACGTGAACAAGGACCCAAGGCAGGCGATGACGGAGGCCAGGGCAGCGGTGATAGGTGAGGGGAGATCGGGGTGGGGGAACAACACGTCACGTGAGCCGGACGCGAAGCGAGTTCAGAAGAGAGGCTTGCAGCTGCTCTGGGGAAGAGGTGACAAATGCTCGATATATGGTAGATGATTTGGTGGTCCAGCGGATCTAGCGTTTGCCAGATTCTGTCATTGAACAAGACTAGCTGGGACTATGAGTTAAACTTAAACTTGCACACACGTGTGGGAGCCTGCTCGGGGGGCAAACGTGTCCCGGGTCCGGCCTGGTCCGGCCGACAACTGACAGGCAACGTCGGAGGGGATGACGATGACTACACGCGAGAGACGAGGGAGAGAGCGAGAGAGCGCGCGAAAGCGCGAAGGAGCGAAGGGGGTGTCGACCGAGGCGGCGGCAGTCGACCGAGAGGCAACCGCGGAGGATACGCGGCTGCAAGGCTCGCAGCAAGTCCAGTGTACCGAACTATGGTAGCCAACGAGGTCGGACAGAAGAGGGAGGGCAAACGATCCAAGAAATAGCTGACCAGGCCGGTGGGAAGGTCGAGTCGGCTGGGCGGCGGAAGTCGACCGAGAGGCAACCGCGGAGGATACGCGGCTGCAAGGCTCGCAGCAAGTCCAGTGTACCGGACTATGGTGGCCAACGAGGTCGGACAAAAGAGGAAGGGCAAACGATCCAAGAAATAGCTGACCAGGCCGATGGGAAGGTCGAGTCGGCTGGGCGGCGGCAGTCGACCGAGAGCAACCGAGGAGTGGATTCGGTCGGAAGGCTTCGCAGCAAATCAAGTGTAACGGACTTAATTGCCAGCGAAATGGGTAAAAAGAGGGAGGGTACGAGTCATGATAATGAGTGGACCAAGCTCTAGGGGAAGGGTGGCAAAAGCAAAAGGAGGGAAGTGCTCCGAGCGAAGGAAAGACTGAATCAAATAACTACACCACGAGGTCGCTTCAGGGGTAAAAAGGATTGCCTGCAAGGCACCGGTAAAAACCCCGAAGCCGGGCCTCGGATAACAAAAAGGAAAAGAAACCAAAAGGCAGATCACGCTCCGGGCGGATCGAACCCTCGACCACTGAGTGCGCGCCCGCGCGCCCTCACGACTACACCATCGCGCCGACAATGCTTGCAACGAACAAACCGGTAGCTGATGTCGACTCCGGCCGCAAACTTGGGAGACTTCCTTCGAGTATTGATGGCAGTGCAGGCTGTGCTCCTGACACTATCCCCCCCAGAAGGAAGTCTACCGTGCGGCGAGGCGGTGACGGTGCGGAATGAGTTGGGCGGCGGGCGGACTTAGGCGGTTTCGCGCGGCCGGGTCGGTCGGAGTTGGCCGTGCTCGGCCGGGGTCGGATTGGCGGAAGGGGACGGCGGGCCGTCTTCGGCAGCGGCGCAGGACGTGTCGCGCTCGGTGGCCATGGCGATCGCTCAACACGACAGTCGATGATTCCAGGACGAACGAGGCGGGCACGAGGCGACCATGCAATAAGGCGGCGGCGGTGCGAAACGAGTGTGGTGGCAGGCGGACTTGGGCGGGTTCGCGCGGCCGGGGTCGCGGTTGCGAAGAGGCGCGGCGCGCTGGCTGCGGCAGCGGCGCGCGACGTGTCAACAACAGTCTACGACAAAACTATGGACAAAAAAAAAAGACGAGCGCGCCAATTTTAGTACTTCTGCCAGCTCTGGACAAAAAGAACCAAAAAATTCCCCGGATTGGTCAGCGCCAGCCGAGGCAGTGAGACCTTCGAGTGCAGCTGTTGGGCTCACACATCAGCAAAATGGGCACTCGGCGCGCACCGCTTAAAGAGGCTTAAGCCCCGCTTAAGGACGCTTAAGACGCTTAACAAGACGTCCTTAAGCCCCGTAACAAGACGTCCTTAAGCCCCGCGTCTTGTTAGGCGTCCTTAAGCGGGGCTTAAGCGCCTTTAAGCGGTGCGCGCCGAGTGCCCATTTTGCTGATGCAGCGCCCACACGCTGATTCACCCAGTCTTCAAAGGAGGTCGAGAGAACATCCGATGTTCAATAGAAACGTGTGCCATAATCAAGACGTTGACGATGATGATGAATGACGATGACGGCGAATGGTGATGGAGTCCGCGGCTCGGCTCCGATCCGCGATCCGGGCCGGCTTAGCACCAAGTGGGGGTGGGGGCTGAAAGGATCGAGAGTGAAGCGTCGGCGGGCTTGCTTGAAGCAATTGGGGCAGGCTGGGTAACCCATCGAATGGGTTCAGACGTTCGAAGATGTAGTTGATATGATGTTGGGATTTGATTGATGATCTTTTGGTTCGATGACTCGGGTGCCATGCCATGTCCAGCCACCAGCGGTATGACTTTCATGGACTAGTAGTGACTGGGAGACCTCCCCAAAATGGCGATCACTCATCCTGAAAGCGACTTGACGCGGGCTACAGCTGCCATAAAGCCCAATGACCTTCTTTAATGCATCTCCTGCAACGTTTCCGGTGATTTCCAGTCCTCAATACAGCTAGACTATGGAATCCATCAGATAACGGAAGAACCTGCGCGCATCTATAGGCGCGCTGTGGAAGGCCGGCGGCGCGCGTGAGGCGAAGCGAGTCACCGATTGCCCCCAGGTGAGTGCCATCGACAGCAATACGATCCGGAGTTCATGTTAAACTTTCACTATGTTTGTTACCTAACCAAAATGAAGTAGTGCCGCTGGGGCCGCCCGCGGCGCGGGAGTCGATCGTGGCCAAAGACATAAGTAGCGGACGGCGATCGCTGCGAGATCCCTCCTGATCCGTGGCACTGGCAGTAGCCTCATGGGAGTTATGGGTGATCCGGAATTCCCGCTACCGCCGGGCAGAAGCATGACACGCTCGTGGTGAAGTCTTGAGAGCGAACCCTTGTACGTCAGTTCCCTACTTTAGAAACTTCTCTGCAGTGCGGGAACTGCGAAGAGCCGTCGCGAGGTCCAGAGCTTGCAGCTCCCTGGCTCCCAATACCGTTCGCGCGCACGATTTGCCTGGTGCGGAAGGTCGAGCCGGATCCGATCGCCCATGGCGCTGGCTCCTCGCCCTCGCATGTAGATCCAAGCCAGCGTTGTAAGGCGCCCCCCCTTGAGATCAGGCCTTCGACCCCGTGGCCGACGTCAAGACTGACGCAGGCGCACAGGCCTCGACCTAGCTTAATTGGGAAGCCCTTCCCCATTTCTCTTTCTCTCTCTTTCTCTCTCTTGGTAGTTTTACTTCGAACTGAAACCCAGAACGAGGCTTAACAAGTATCCCTATCTCGCCTATTACTCCATCGAAGTCGATCTACGAACCCTCGCGACCTTCTGTAGGGCAACAACCCTTACAAGCGTCCAGGGGGTTCACGGCTTACTCGCCAGCGCTCTTTGCGGATCAAGTAGTCCAAGCATTTGGTTTGGATCCAAAATCGGGGTGCTGCACTCGCACCGACTTTGGGGTGGGAAGAGCCCTCCCGAGAGCCGCCGACGCTAGTGGAGGTCTTGCTTGCCTTTGCCGCACCCGCATGCCGGCAGCTCTCAGGATCTCAGGGCCGAGCGAGCGAAGTTTCATCACTAAAGGGCCTTCCTCCCTTCCTCCCCTTCTTCGTTGACCATCCCGTCAAAAGTGTATGAGTGATACCCATCCTCTGCAACAATTCTACCAACATGGCCTCGCCACGATATCTCGCGCCCGCTCTACGTTATGGCGCAGTCGACCACTCGCCTCGCGTTCACGCGGCGCCCCTTTCACACGTCGTGGTGGCAGCGGCAGCGGGCTCGGCGGCGGCCTGCGCGCGAGCATCCCCCGAGGGGTACGACTCGGGTCGCTCTTCGCGTTCAGCCTCATCCTGCGCGCCTTCGCCCGAGGGCTCCGCCGCGTCTGGTGAGAGCACGCCTACAAGTGACGTCGATCGACGCTCTTCGGCTTCTTCGACCTCCTCGTCCTCGTCGACCGCATCGAAATCGTCGTGGAACTCGGGCCGCTCGTCCGGTTCGCGTGGCTCCTTCGCCAGCAACCCGCTCGCGGCGCAGTTCTCGCGCGAGTCCCTGTCGGGCTATTCGGGCCTCGACCTGACGCTTGACATGGACGAAGAGGACGGGAGCAAGACGGAAAAGTCGCCGATGAGTTCGCGGTCTCGCTACCTCCCACCGCGCTCGCTGGCCCACTCGGCGAAACCGTCCTGGCTCGAGAGGTTTCTCCGTCGCCTCAACTTGCACGCGGCGACCGCTGGGGGCTTGGGTAAAATAATCACCTTGCTTGTGTTCATGTTCATCGTCCTCATCGTCCTATGTACCAACTCGCTGGGCGCGAGCGAGCAACAGTACCACGCCCCTAAGCCCGTGCGACCTTCGTCTGTCGAGTCCCTTCCGCAGGGTCACTACCGACGCGCGCAGCTTGTAGGCCCCCACCCAACGAGCTCTTTTGACGACTCCGAACACAACCTCCACCCCGAGGATGAGTTAAGTGCGGCTGCTCTGTCCTCCGGGTCCAAGGGTGTCTCGGCCAAGGGGCAACCGCAGTATGGCGGCGACGTGCTCTACCTCAACACCAAGCCCAACCCGCCGCCCCACGAAGTCGAGACCAACTACCTGGCCAGCGACAAAGTTCCGCTCCGATTCGCAAGTGACGCGGCCGACCACGAGACGCAGGAACACCTCTTGAACGTCAAGCTCGGACGACGCGGCGGTCAGATCCCTCTCGGTGGCGGCCGATAGGCGCAGCAGGATTTCCGGGGGTTCGACGACGTGCAGGTGCGTCGCGCTCCGACTTTATTGCACTCCCTTTTAGCTATGGGCAGATTTTTTTTCGTAACGAGACAGTTCTCGGGTGTAAGCCCACTTGTTGCAATTTCATGCATGTACACCTTACACAGTATGGTGATTCCGGCGCTAGGCGAGCAAAAATTATGGTGCGGCGGATATCTTGCCTCCGTCCGTGCGGACGGGCGGTGGATTCAGGCGGCGGGCCTCGGGAGACGAGCCACGCCCGCCCACGTCCGTCGCACATGACCTTCCTCGAGTCTCTCTCTCTTTCTAGTGGAAGTCTCGATACTTCTTCATATTCTGACACCCTTTCGCCAAGCAACCGACCTGCTCCATCACCATGCGCGTGTGCTGCCGGGAACTCGTCGTCTTGGGAATCGCGGCCCAAACTGTCGTAGGCGAGTGCCTTCGGGTCGCAATTGAGCAAGTGAGGTTCTGGCTAAAACGAGTCCTCTCTAGCTGCCGACAATTACTCCCTCAAGAACCTGCCAAAGACGAGCCAGAAAGGGCAGACAGGGTAAGGAAATGATGACCCTGTGCAGTGGTCGCCGCCTCCTTTGAGTCTCCATTACTCACCGTACGGGCGCGGGAAATCTGTGCGCGACCCGACAGAACCAATCGATGCGGTACATTGAGCTCGCAGACGTCAATGTGCCAAAATGTATTCGTCAACTCTTTGGATGATTTCTGCTTTTTTGCACCTCCGAAAGCGGGCTCGACGATTGGTGACACGGAAGCAAAAGTGGTGAGCAGGTTTCAGTTGCTCAGGCTGAGCGACTGTACGGAAGTTAAATAGGGATCCTGTACTCTTCGTATGTCAGGTCTCTTTCTGCCTGAAGACTGGCTACGGAACTCGAACGGTTTCTGCGGACATTTTTAAAGGGGCTCGTGGGTCGAGCTCCACACGCAGCACTGCAACCGCTACTACCGGAATGCCACTCACTCGTCGCATCACTTCGTTGCACAGACTACTTGGTCACCCCTCATTACACCCAGATCACGGCGATTGGCGACTTTACCCGAGTGAACGTCAAGCGCGCAGACGAGGTGAGCCCGACCTGCGCAGCCGATCAAGAATTCCCTAAGGCTGATCAAATGTGTGCTCACCTCTCAGGGCGGCGAGCTCGACCCGCACGGAGCTACAGGTAAGGACTCGAGCTTGGTTGAGAATTCATGAAAGAAACTGTCTACTGACACGTATTGCCCACCTCTGCAGGTGTAGGAAATCCTATCGGCGGTCTCGTGTACGCAAACGGACAACAAGGTGGGGCATCGTCTGCCGCTCCAACGTTCGATTCGGAGGCTACAGTGACTGACCTCGATAGTATTTTACGCTCTCGAAGTATTTGAATGGCACCAATTCATTTCCGACACTGAGCTCAGCCTCCGAGTATGCACCTCCGACGATGCCAAAGCGAACCAGAAATGGTGCCCCCACATATGTGAGCCGGTCGTGGCATACCCCTCGGCCCATAAGATCTCAGCAAGAGTTATACCGCTGAATCCGTCTATCCTATCCTTATCTGGGTGCAGATGACGAGATGGGTAGTCGATGGAATGATCCCGGATCGTTTGCTCCCGGCTTCACCTCGTGCGAAGGGGACGGATCCCCTCTGCCGTCGGGCATCTACTCTCAGGGCGCTACCAAAAAGACATTCCATCAAGGCGACCATTACAAACCCCTTGCTCCATCTCCTGGAACCTTCAGGAACTGCGAAACGTTCTCGAGCCTCCAAGCAATGGCCGCCAAGAAGGCCGGCAGGCGCTCGTCGCGCGCGGGGGGGGGGGGAGGGGGGGTCGTTCGGTCTACTGAGAGGGTCGTCTGATTAAGTGGTGGCGCCCACGAGAGTTGTACGACATATAGTTGGTGTGCTGTGAATGAGGGTTAGCAAGAACGCGGCCATTTTCCATTTGACCAGAACCGTGCGCCGTTTGCCAGTTTAGCATTAAAGCCTGGCCGCCGGCAATGCGCACCGATTACAAGCACATGCCAGTACGAACAGTTAGCACTACGACTACTAACATGTGCAGTTAAATGACGGCTGCATTAGCATTACATACTCGTCAGTCTCTTATTCATCTTCATAGCAAGAAACCGGCGCGACATCGTTGGACCCCCCAAGTGACAGTGACCGAAGCAAAATGGCCACGCGCGCGAACCCGCTTTCAAGGATTCGCCCGAGATTACGCGCGCTTAACAGCGCTTAACGGTGCATAAGGACGCATACGCGCGCGGCTGAATTGGGCGAACCTCATAATCCGCGCATAGCCAGCGCTGCGATGACTTGCCCTGCTTAAGGATCGCTTAACGCGCGCTTAACGTTTGACCTCGCTTACACTTCGCATACGTAAGTGCGAAGCCTGTACTTGCACACAAGCGGCGGATTGCTTTCTTGACCCCAACAAGTTTCTGTGCTAAAATTCCATCAAAAAGCGCTTCACTTGATTTTATTCAAACCGCCGTCAGGAGATGCTTGGAGCGGCGACACGACGATGCGCATCATTGGTAATTTCGGCATTGGTGCGAGTAAGTGCATTCCCTCCGGCTGGGGTCGTCATACCGCAGTAGAGGCGGAAGACTGATTGACCGTGCGTGGGTACGGTCGAGAGTAGGCCCCGGGGCGGACAGGGTACTACAGGTGGTGTAGGGCATTTATGGGCGTCTCTGCCGGCTTTATCATGCTCTACCAGCTTCAAAAAGTATGCATACGGCAAGGGAAGACGATACATGCAGATTAGCGGAAGCTGTAGCAATTTCATTTTTTTCGGGGCGTACCGCACATTTGTTGGCGGAGAGTACGCCCCAAACGGCCTTCGCTCCGCCTAATGGGGCGTACTTGGTCCGAGACCGGTACGCCCGGGGCCTACGTGAATTGGCACACGTACGCCCCAAAACTTTAGATCGCATTTGTGGCTGCTACAGCGCATTGTATATACTCTGACAGTCACCAGTTCGGTCTAGAGGCACGGCTGCACAACCCCCTAGCAGATGAAGACATACAAGTCGATGGTCATAAAGTCGGAGCTGTGACCACCGCGCAACGACTCCCGAGTCCAAGCCAGTGTCATCGCAAAAGACGAGGTCTGAGCCTCGAGCGTCCGGCGTCCAGCGTACGGTGCTTCCGTTGTGCATGATGGTGAAGCACATGGGGACTTGAGTGAACGAAAGCAACGTTCTCTGTCCCCCTGCACAACATCGGCACGTACTGACATCCATGACAGAACCTATGCCTCCGAAATCGTGCGACAGGACGGACTGCAAATTCATATCCGCACCTTGCGAAAGCTTGAGAGGTGCGCAGTGCAGGAGTGCCTCCAGGTCGAGAACGGAAGAACTCGTTGGCATCTCAGGCGAGGACGCCCTTGCGCATGCACAATACGTAATTGTGTGATACGTTGAACAACCCACTTGCTTAGAGATACGTCCAAAACCCAGTCACTCTCGGCCATTCGGGTCGACTGTGGCGGCAATGTCGTCTTAGAAAGCTTGAAAAGTGATGAAGCAAGATATTGCCACCATTCCTGTGAAAGCCGACTCGGAGGTCAGCTTGCTTGCGTCTAAAAGTGCTGGAAGCTGGAGACTACGGACCACAGCGTTGGCGTATCCTGTAGTTTTATGATCTCCATGACCAAGGGCGAGCAAGTTCGCTTTGATGAGCCGGCGCAATTCATTCCTTGGAGCGACGTCATTGACCTCCTCGATTGTAACTAGAGCGCCCAAATGGTCGATTTGGGTGGAACGGGCCATGGGTGGAATGAGCCATCACGTCAGTTCAGAAATGGCCCCTGACGATGGACAATGAACGGGCAGCCGCGACCATGGGAATGTCCGTTTGCTCACCGAGCTGTAGTCTACTCGTTGGCGAATCTGTGGCTCGTAAAGCTTTTTCTCCGATCCAGGAGACAGGTCCACTTCATTGATAGACTAGAAGCAGTACATAAAATTAGGGGTGGAAGTAACGACGGTGACTGACGCAGTACGCACCCTTCGCAGTCTGACGGGTGAACGTGAATGGGTCGCGTCAACGTCGTCGGAGAAGCCTCGCTGGGATGACCCCGCGGGCTCAACATCCTCAAACACGTCTTCGAGGCTCGATTTACAATGAGGTTTTGAGCTCGATTCATGTACGTGTGTTGGCTCCAGGGGGAAAGTAGCTGAGAATGCCGGTGGCGACGCAGCGGCACCGGGTAGTAGGTCGAGGACTTGAAGACGCGTCCGACGCGATTGAAGTCTTGCTTCTCGCTCAGATATCGGAGGTGGGGCATGAGCCTTTGGCGTCCATTTGCTTCGTCTTCCACGGGCCATCGTTGGTGGCCTGTGTGGTCGACTCAAAGGAAGCACCTTCTGTCGCGGGCCTGCAGATGGCCGCGTTTAGCACTGACGCCAAAGTGAGACCTAATTTGAAAGTGAGACCTAATTTGTCGGACAAATTAGTACTCTTAGTCAAGTCGCGACGGTTGACTTCAATCTGTCACGGCTAAGTAGGACTTTGCAGGGTTGACCGTACTCAATGCTGGAACTAGGTATCATCTTACCGCCTTGTTTTAAACCAGCACACATACACATATCAACGTTCGTACGTGAGGCCGGCCTCACTCGGGAGTCGTTGCGCGGTGGTCACAGCTCCGACTTTATGACCATCGACTTGTATGTCTTCATCTGCTAGGGGGTTGTGCAGCCGTGCCTCTAGACCGAACTGGTGACTGTCAGAGTGTATACAATGCGCTGTAGCAGCCACAAATGCGATCTAAAGTTTTGGGGCGTACGTGTGCCAATTCACGTAGGCCCCGGGCGTACCGGTCTCGGACCAAGTACGCCCCATTAGGCGGAGCGAAGGCCGTTTGGGGCGTACTCTCCGCCAACAAATGTGCGGTACGCCCCGAAAAAAATGAAATTGCTACAGCTTCCGCTAATCTGCATGTATCGTCTTCCCTTGCCGTATGCATACTTTTTGAAGCTGGTAGAGCATGATAAAGCCGGCAGAGACGCCCATAAATGCCCTACACCACCTGTAGTACCCTGTCCGCCCCGGGGCCTACTCTCGAGGTGACCGACCGTGCGTGGGTGATTCAAAAGTGCAAGCGATCCAGTCCTCTGACGACGAGCTGCTGGTGAGACAGGGCTGCCTTCGGTGCCGAGTCGAGACCCAGAATTCTGACACGGGGTCACTTTGACTTCTTTGATATACGGTATCACTATCTTTGACTGTTTCAGAGTGAGTCGTCGCTTCTACCATCGATCGCTAATACATCAGAGAGACTTCGCTGATTGGCTCGTCATCCCTGTCGAATGACCCCTATCTCGGCATCGGGAGAAAGTGTGAGTACCTCGGCATGGAGGCGCAGAATGTGCAAGCTAACAACCGGCGCTACTCAGTCTGGACAAGGCTCAAAATAACCCGCTTATGATCGATGGGCATAGTGCTTGGGGTAAGTTTATCCTTTAGGGCCCGAAGCTGGTCTGCGCTCGGATGATTGCTCAACTCTCCCCTTGCGCCCCGTAGGTCTCATCTACAAAAATAACTTTCCAGCAAAATCTAGGAGTCCGCCACTGGAGGCCGTCGAGCAGGCCGCAATGTGCCCTGCAATGCTTCACGTAATAGATTTATGGTGAAATGACGCCCAAGGTGACGAAAAACATGTTGATCCTGGGCGAGATTCACCACAAACTCCCCATTCCATTGATCCATCACATTCCGAAAATCCAGGTCGGGTGCCAATTCCGCATGGCCTAACAACGGCTGAACAAATGCGGGGCGAGCCATCGACGTCGCAGTCAGGCCAACCGTTTCTGAGGTTCTTCTGTCGTCTGCGGCGTCGGCGAAAGAACTCTCGGCGAGAGCGCTGTTGTCTAAGAACTTGGAGGTGACTTCTTTCAGCAGCCGATGACGTGGGTAGTACGCGGTCGAGCGGTCGGGGCCTTTCGTGAACGTGCAAATGTGCTTCGAGATTGCGCACATGGTGGAATGATCTCTGACAACCAGCAATGTTGCATCGGAATTGACTCATTTGCGAACGAGAGCCTTCATGTTCAAGCGACATCCCGAAGGCCTGTACGACGAGTCTACTGTCAGCGAGAGTGGACTGAAGCTGGAGGAAGGCAAGGGACGCGCGTAAACACAGCCTGAATGCAGGCGTATTTTCTCGAAATGCGCTAAGTTGTCCAAAACTACACCGCGCAGCTGGCGCGTTGCGGCGCGACGTGGCAGCATAGGGGCCACTGCATATGTTGGCGCACGCTAAACCGCGCCCTAAAAAAAAACACCGGACAACAAATGCGACGTGTCACGCGCGCTCGTTCTGTTTACCACCTTTTGACTCCCTCCTCACTCACTCACCGTCCCTTCCTCGCCTCTCGTCTTGTCTCGGTCGTATCCCTTCCACCCAGTGCCTGTCCAGCGATCTGTTCACATGTCTTCTCGACCTTCTCGAACGAGTGCCACCGCGTCTGTGCGCCTTGCTACAATGCGGGACCGCGACACGCCGGCGGACCGACGGGAGAGGGCGCAAGCCCAGCAAAAACGAAAGGCGGCGAACACGAAGGAACAAGCGACGGCGACTCGACGTCGCTGTCGGTGTGAGCCAAATCAACGCAGCGAAGAAGCAAGACGCTTTGCAACGCCACAAAGCCGAAAAGGAGCAGAAGGAGAAGTACGTGCAAGTGTGATCTCTTAACTCTACTGTATATTTTCTTGAATGTAGGTGAACTGAGGCCTCGCCCGTCCTTGTTTCCAGTGCACCCCCAGCAGCCCCTGCACACGCGTCCAGGCTTGCGGTGATACGCACCTCTTCTCTTCACACCGTTCATGCAGATACCACACGTCAGCTTTTCCGTGCACAGCAGGCTTCTGTTGAGCCATACAGTGACGAAGATAGCGGCGACGAGGACTCCTATATCGATCCTGCTATAAAGGACCTTGTGTTGGGTGGACAAGCCGAGGACCCCTGTGACTTTTCGGACAACGGTCAGGACGAGGCAGACTCGGACGAGGGCGAAGACTTAGTCGGACCCACGGTTGTGGATGGCGCCGATGGGGCCGCAACTGTCGCCATTGTCAACAAGGTAGCGAGCAGCATCATGGACGATGATGACGAAAGCGTCATTCCAGGCGTAGTGAGTAGCATTCAAGCAGGTTTCGGTACTTGCGTGCAGGCATTCAATGGGTCGTATCAACACTTGCAGACGCCCCAGCCCAAGGCTCAGGCTCTACAGTCCTCAATCGCCGGACAAGCTTTAAGACGCAATCCACCGCAAGGTAGGGTTGCCAGTCGTACACCAGGCTCGTCTTCGTCGTTTGCGAGATCGTCGCCCCTGGTCAAAAGGAACCTCGATGTCAATGCCCCTACGACGGGGCGCACAACCGCAAGCCAATAGATCAAGAGACTTTGGATTCAAAGCCCAACCACCGACAAGCATCCGACTTGACTCTAGATCAGAAGATGGTCGCTGGCGCCTGGTTTCAAACTATTTTCATGCAGAATATTCTCGACGGCCAATGCCTGTGGCGAACAAAGAGATCGCTTTACGCCCAGTCTCAGCCCGCACCTTCCCCGAGACTCTTACCGATCATCGGTACTCGAGCAATGCGCCGGTCTTCCACATCATTGGCACCGACGTCCTCGCCTAGCGTGTACGTGACTGTTCGTCACCTAACCCTTCTGAAGCCGCACTAATAAACTTTCTGAACTTTGTCAGTCTTTTGGGAATTTCAAGAAGACTTTGCACAAAAATCGCGCGGCCCGGATCAAGGCAGTTATCACCGAGGCGGAGGAGGCCCGAGTGCGCCATGCTGCCTGGGTCAAGTGGCGCGCCAACCAACTCAAGCTCGAGCCCGTCGACGTCATGGGAGTGTGGGGCAACGTGCTACCCGGCGAGGATTGCGAGGACCCCGTGCTTCAGGAGAGCATCCGCGAACTGGTGCCCGCAGATGTTGGCGATGCATGGAAAGCGCACAAGGGGTACTCGAAGCTTCCCCAGGGTCCGTTGACGCTTCTGGTGCAATGGAGGGCGGTCCTGCTGGGTGGATTCCGAAGGGAGTCGGACAAGGAGGGAGGGGGTAGCGTGGCCATGGTGACGGAGTGGCGCAGCCGCATTTTCGACTACGATCAGATCCTCGCCCACTTTCTGCGTCTCGGAATCGACATCGCCATTCAGAAGCAGTCGTCGCGCCTGGACGCTTGGACTGCTCGTAGAGCGGAAGGATCACCTCGGACACAAGGCGCGACGACTGCTTCTGAATGGCGATGTCGATTCCGAGACGCAGAAAGTGGGCGAGGATCTGATCGTAGTCGAAAATGCGGCTGCGCCACTCCGTCACCATGGCCACGCTACCCCCTCCCTCCTTGTCTGACTCCCTTCGGAATCCACCCAGCAGGACCGCCCTCCATTGCACCAGAAGCGTCAACGGACCCTGGGGAAGCTTCGAGTACCCCTTGTGCGCTTTCCATGCATCGCCAAAGCTCGTAGCGGAGGTCTACAACGAAAACGCTGAGAGGCCTATCGAGTGGTCATCGAAGATCGCCGACCTTGTGCGGCATTCTTCCCCGGCTACGGTGATACCTTGCCAGCGCTGACAACACCTGTGTTTCCTTCAAGCAGATCGTTTCGAAGAATCTGGGAGTCTTGAATTTGATCAAAAGGACGGCGCTGAAATACACCTACAAAGCATACAAACTGGACCCGGACAGGCAACGTGAGGCATCGACCGCCAAGGCCGTACTCTATCTCCAACCTACTAAATGGGCGGCAAAAGAGTTACGTTGCGGTGCGGGAATGGTAAGCCTCTCACGTTGCCTGTCCGGGTCCAGTTTGTATGCTTTGTAGGTGTATTTCAGCGCCGTCCTTTTGTTGATGTGGAAGCTATCTTCCTCTGCGGGTAAGAGTAGTGGGTACCGGAGAGGCAACGCAGACGGATGGAGCGAGCTGATGACTTGGTACTTGGGCCGACCATCGGGACATCGATCACCGTGCACCTGGAGAATAAGGTCTTGAGGTCCACGATCTCCCGTGTTGGTCTCGGAATCGCAGATAAGCATCGCCATTTCCGTGCTCGACGTAGGAAGGTTGTGGGTGCGTCGGTCTCGGCCAGGTGGTAGGCAGAGGCGCAGGGCCGACTCTTTGGCCGTGTCCCAACCTGCGCGGGTTTTGGCCGATGCGAACTCCCTCACAAAGTGATTCTTGGTACGCAACATGGACTCGAGGTTGGTCAAAGTAGATCTTTGTATGCGACTGTCTGCGCCGTCGGGTCCCAGTCGAGTATCAGTGGCCTCGGCCGGGTCGATGAGCCATGTGGGCAAAGGCTGGACGTTGATTGACGGCAGGAATCAAGGCGGCGAGTCGATGCTAAAAGCAACCAAAAACGCAAAACATGCGGGGTCCTTGAGTGCCTGGTCGAGTCTGGTCAAAGTGGGTAGCGAGCGAAGTGAACGACAGCGCGTTGTTGTACCACCGGGCATTCTCGCGGAACGCCGCAATGCCTTAGCTTCTGTGTAGGTGGGTCGCACAGTTCAGCATGTGGGTCTACTACAGACGAATGACGTTGGACGGAGCAACTGACCGCTATCCGAGCCTTCAAGTAGCTGTTGAAAGTTGGGATTGGGCCGGAGAGAGGGAGGTAGCTGCACCTTGCCCTGCGAGCAGCACGTGCTGAAGTGTCCGGTCGACTTCGTCCTTTCGCACTCCCAGTGTCGAGCCTTGCAGTGGGTACACACGGTCATCTGGTGCCGAGGTAGTCGCGGATGGGAACGTGGTACTTGAGTGGTTTGAGCTTGATTCGAGGCCTGCGCACTTGCCTCTGCGCAGGAAGAGGTGGTGGTGGGGCGAGCTCAGCAGTAGCTCAGCGTCGCTTCGGCCATCGGGCCATCGCGCTGACCACGCTGTCCGTTCTACAAAGCTGTACGGCGGACGCTTATACGGGTCGTAATACCAAGATCGGTCGAGTGGTTGTCATCACGCGCGGGGAGCTGATTCTGTTGATCGGAGGGGGACGAAGAGGAGAGTCGAGCAGCGGGGCGCCCAGCGGACCTAGCAGCGGGCGCTCGAGCAGGCCCATGGTCTCCCATGGTACGGCGGTACGCTATCGTACGGCGCTACCCTCGCGCGAGAGACTCGGCGCGGTTGTCACGAAAATTCGATGAGAGCGGGAGGGAAAAGGCGAAAATTAGAGAGAGTAGCGTATTCACAGTTTCTGGAACCTCACGTTGTTGTTGAGCCCCTAAAACCGGTGTCGGGATGCCAAAAATACGTCACGTGATCGACGGGGCATCGCGCAGCGAGACCACGCCTGAGATCTGTAGAAGAAGTGCCATGCAAACCCACGCGCTTGCTATACATTAAATGCTACACAAACTGATCAATAGTTCCCCACCATATCAAAACTCGACGAAAATTGTAGTCGGGCTGTAGCTCGACTTTTATGGTCCAGAAAATGCAGAAAGGGGCGTACATGACTTCTGATTGGGACGCCGATACCACAGGCAGGTGCGGCAGACTCGACAGTATAATGATACATTCACCACTTGCGGCCCTCCGGACCGCAACACAGACAAAAACAGCGATTTTAGGTACATGGGTCGCGGATCGATACTTTTTTTTTACTAGTTAGGGTAACCAGTTAGGGTAATTTTCTAGGCTCTCGAATTCCGGCCGCCGCCGCCTGCCCTGGTAGGCAGGATTTTCGCCAGGTTGCTGTAAAAGTTTCCCTTCGGACAAGGTTTCCACTAGCAGTGGATGTTTCTCTTTCTTTCCCCGGGAGGAAGAAACCGCTTTACGTGAATCGTCTCTGCCAGAAGAGTGCGATCCAATTCTGTCCGCGACTCCGCGCTGGCTCGCGACTCGACTGCCGAGGCGAGTACCACGTTTCCAACTTTCCCCGAATGAGGTCGATCGGGGGATCGGCTCAGGCAGGCGCCCGCAACCCCGGCACTGCCCGGCCGCACTAGGTCTCCCGCAAAGCGTCGTTTTTAGTGTAACAGTCTCGACGTTGCTTTTTATCACTCCAACTCCAACTCCACCTTCTGGCGACGCCCAACTCGAGTGTCATTTTCGGCGGGCAGAAGTAGGTAGCTCGCCATGGAAGCGTCCAAACGGTCTGATGTTCAGCCCAAACTCGTTGCATCGGTCAGTCACCCACCAGCTCCCTTAGGCCTCGTAGGGAGATCGGCGCGAGCTCGGATCAGGATCACACGCGTGTGCCAAAGTGGACGATGCCGAGTTGCTGCTGACACAGGCGGCGGCGCGCTGGTTCAACGTGCGATTCAGGCCCCGGCCGTCCTCGTAGCCCGTCTACAGACCTTCCTGTCCTGTTGTACGTACCCATGGGCCCTATGCATCATCTTTGCTTTCGGCTTACCTCTCGTGGCTGGTCTTGCTGGCCTGCGCTGCAGTCGCTTTTGCTCTCGCGCTCGGCATAGGCTCGGCGTTGCATTTCCAGAGGATTGTGAAGAACCAGGCAGGTCACTCCTACACCGTTGACCGCTTCACAAGAGTTTGGTGCTGACCTTCGGGATCTTCCCCTGCTCTACACGCCTGTAGTGGTATACCTGGCCCCAAGAATGGTGGCCCTCCGTCTCGGCGTAAGCCCCCCCCCCCCCCCCCGCACAAAGCCATTCCGAGCCTGGGCGGTTCTGCTTTGCAAAGAGCGGATCCCAGCTCGGATTCATTCCTAAACTGCCCGTTGTCGTTCCGGAGCGGGACGGCACGTGATCACGTGGTATGCTGACCCCTCCAGAACCTTGGCATTGACAGCACGATCGGCGATTGGTACCCAGAGAGGAACCTTTTTCAACTCGTGATTGCCATCGTATCTGGTGAGCTCAGCCTGACCTGGGTCAAATTCACGACTCCAGGAAACCTCGAGCTGACCTGGGTGAGCGAACACCTCTTCGATTACTACCACCAGGCCCGCGATTCGCGATGATCGGAATAGCGTACCTCTTGGTTCGCGCCCCGGGGACCTCTCTCCCAGGCTTCGTCGCCTGGTGCGGCTTTTTGCGGACCCTGCTGTGCGGCGGCTGGGTTTTCATCACAAGCTCGGACCAAGGCGACATGCACGATGTGCTCATGATCAGGTACGAGGACGAAGATGTGGCCGCGACGCGGTTCGTACTGACCCTCAAAAACGCAATGCTGTCCAGCTACATTGTGATGAATATACCGTGGATGCTGGGCACGCTGCACTTTACGTCCCCCACGAACCCGACGGCTCGGCGGTGGAGAATGATAACCGGAACACTATTTTTCGCCTCGCTCGTGCCCCTTGTCTACTACTACATCCAACACAAAGTCCATCGCCTCCCTGGAGGTAAGATAGTAGCACGCGCACGGTCTGGTAGTGGCGGCGTCCTGCCGCCTGAAGGGCGGAAACTGATCGAAGCGCTCGTCACCTACCCTCTGGCTCGCAGCCTACTCCAAGTACGCACTTTTTGAATGGGGTCTGATCCTCTTGGATGTCGCTTTCGATGCGGTCTCGATCCTGGACGTTGCGAGACTCGAGATCAAGATCGTCGACAACGGAGTCGACGCACCCGCGGCACGGTACGTGCAATGCACCGTCCGGCTCGCCCTGGCGGCCGGCAGCACCAAGCTCACTCGCTCTCTTTGTCGTGCACAGCCCTTACCTGGCCCCGCCTATCCCGAGTGCTCATACACGAAAAACGCCCGCGATTGAACAATGGTACATTTGGTTCGACGAGCGAACGTCGGACACGCGTCTATTTTTGGCCCACTCGTACCTCGGTGAGTCTCGAGACGTTTCGCTTCAGTATCGGGACCCGGGGGTTAGTGCATTGCTCGGTACCAACGGAACCTTATGTTGCCCCTCACCCGCAGCCTTTGTTTTCTGGTCGAATCTGACCGTCTTGCCCATCATGATCTTTTACTCGTCCGTGTGGTCGATGGGGTCAGTCCTTGCTCCCGGAATACTCTCGAAACAAAAGCGGCGGGGCCGAGATCGCTGGCTAATGCGCTACACTCTATGTATGCATCACAGCCTGTCGGGCGAAGAGGTGCTCCTATTTGTGTCCCTGTCACCCGCCCTCCTCTCGATCCGGCGGCTCCGTGAGCTCGTGGTCGGCCACCAAACACTCTTTCACTTGGTCACGTTGATCGGACTGGCCGCCTACCAGATCGACGACGAGGGCGAGGTGCGCCTACGGGTTCTGGCCTTTGCGGTCGGCGTGGGGTGCCTGCTGTACCCCGCCAACTGGTGGGAGGCCCGAGCCCACAAGGCGGAGCTGCAATACCGCACCGTGTCAGTGATTTTCACTGGTCTCGTGCACCCACCAACCTACTCTACAGGCCGAGGAAACATGCTGACTCTCTTCCCCTGGGTCCGGCCATGCGGGTAGTACCTTTGGCGTAGGGCTCATCTTGACCTTGCTTCTGCGCTTCGCCAACTTTTCCCTCAACCCCGTCTGGCCAATCATGAGCGACAAGACCGGTCCAACGGCGAACGGAGGCCACAACTTACTCGGTCTCGTTCTTGGTCTCGCTTCAGTGGTCGAACTGGCCAAGCACAACCTGCCGCGGCTCACACCTCCGACACTGATCGTGCGGCGCTCGTACGGTTCCTTCGTATTTGCGGCGTTCGCGACGGGAAGCCTGTTCTTCCTCCTGCACCTGCTCTACACTGATTCCGGTACGATCATTGCCTGGTCGTGGGAGGGGTACCCCGTGCGGGGCCCCATGGCGATGCCTCACGGGCTGTGGACCATCCTGGCCTGCTCCGTTGGGCTCGCCGCCGCTCATCTGTCGTTCGTGACCCGCGCCCCGTGGTTTCTCGTCGCTTGCTTCGGCTGCAGCCTGCTCTACCTACGAAAAGGGTGGACTGCTTTCCTTGGCGGGTCCGTCCTGGGAATCTGGGCCTTTTCCGTCTTGCCCGCGTTCATCGGGCTGGCTGTCGAGAATGCCGCGACCCCAGGCCCGGTCTTCTTCTTCGCCTTCTTGATCTACGGCGTTCTCGAGCTCGCGGCGACGTGGACGGTTGCCTACGCCTTCGTGCCGGGCGGTCCCTTGTTGCGCGAAAGGACGGACCTCGTGCTGGTCGCGATGATGGCGTGCCTCGCCCTCGGGATCGTCGAGCTCAGCATCCGCCCGCGCGCCGGCCCGGACAGTGCTGCGCAAGTCTCGGCGGATCAGCCGCCGATGGCGAGATCGCGACAAGAGTTCCACGCCAGATTGAGGAGTGTGTTGGCCATCGGGCTTGCCGTTGGCACGGTCGTCATTCAATACCGGTCGCAACTCGTGGCCCCCAGCCCTCACCGTCCCGACTCAAGGCTCATCACGGCGGGTATCTGGACGGTGCACTTTGCGAGTACGTCGTAGTGGGGGCGTCGGCGTGGTACATCCTCGAGATGTGGTCAAACTCTTAACTAACCACAAACAACCTTTTTCGCGGCTGCTCTTTCTTCGTCGTCAGTGGACGGAAAGTGAGTGACGGGCTGGCCCGCGATTCGGCACAGCCGGCCCGCTGGATGTCACTCACGCGCTCGTGCTTCCTCCCACCCTGCAGGATGTGGGAGTCCCAACGACGCATGGCCGCCATCATTCGCGACGCCCAGCTCGATGTCGTGGGGTTGCTCGAATCCGATGTCCAGCGACTCGTCGGAGGCAACCGCGAAATGACGCAATACATTGCGTCGGAGCTCAACATGTATGCCGACATCGGCCCTTCGCCTTCCGGGCACACATGGGGCTGTGCCCTGTTGTCCAAGTTCCCTATCCTCAACTCGACCCACCATCTTCTGCCCTCGCCGGCAGGAGAGCTCGCCCCCGCGATCCATGCGACGCTCCTTGTCTACGACACCCTCGTCGACGTTGTCGTCGCGCACAACGGCCAGGAGGAGGATTCGTTGGATCGCGAACTGCAGAGCAAGGAGCTGGGCAGGATTATGAGCGAGGCCTGGCCTCGGCCGGTAATCTTCCTCGGTAAGTCTTCCCTGCCCTACCCCTTTACCTTTTTGTTTTGGTTCGGCGCCAACAAAAATCCCGGGATACTGATCATGCTCGCTTCTGAAAATCCCATCCCAGGGTACGTCGTTACCCTCCCCCACGCGGCGAAGCCGGCACCTTACCGCTACCTCGTCGAGGACGGTCGCATGCTCGATGTCGACCCCACGGACATGGACCGCTGGTGCCAGTATATCCTCTTCCGCAATCTCGAACGAGTCGCCTACGCGCGCTTGAATCGAGGCTCGAATCCGGCCATCACCGATACCGAACTCCAGCTGGCCAAGTTCGTCGTGCCGGACAACACGTCGCAACTGCTGGACCCCACGGATTCGGAGAAGCCCATCGACAACACTCGAGCGAGGAGAGTGACCCAGCTCAAAATCCCCGACCAGCATCGATTCCCCGACATGTTCTACGGCGAAGGGGTGCGTGGCCATTTCTACCACTCGCTCGAGGACACGGAGGGCAAGAACGCACCGATCTACTACTTGAGCGAGGAGGAGGAACTGAAGAGGCAGAAGGACTGGGAAACGGTCTTGTCGAATCGTCCAGAGTGTCAGCAGATGTGAAGAATATCGGATTGTAGCATGCTAACTCGAAAGCGATGGGTCTCGGTCTAGTTTTTTTTGGGGGAACAACAATCAAATACGTGCTTGCCTACTCATTGCAACGTGTCATACAGTACGAGAGAAATTTGCGGGTACGGGAAGAATATAGAAAAGTACGTGGGCTGTATTCGCGACCGCTCACACCGACGCACCACCATCGACGGGGATGACGGCTCCCTGTGGAAGAACCGGAGAGCACACTTCGTCTTAGCTCGAAGAAGACGCGGGACGTGCAGCCAGAGACGCCCGGTTCTGCTCAGACGTACGGTGACGTAGCTACTCTCCACGCTCAGTAGGAACGCAATGACGTGGGCGACCTCCCGTGCTTCTGCGATCCTCTTCATCGGGACCGAGGCGGTGGCTTCGGCTTCGGTCTGGTCGACGATGTCGCTAGAAAAATGGTCGTGGAACGAAGGCGTCGAGACGAACCCAGGTGCGACGACGTTTGTGCGGATGTTGTAGGCCGCGTATTCGAGAGCGAGTGATCGGGAGAAGCCTAGCAGAGCGTGCTTGCTGGCGCACTGTAAAAGTGCCCGGGCGGGGGTCCCAGGAAAGTCAGCACAAGGGGCAAGAGTTAGCCTCGCGCCTGGGAGCTCACATAGGCCGTGGACTGGACAGTCCCCCGCAGACTTGCCGTCGATCCGACATTTCTTAATCAACAACAGACGTCCAACACTTCAGTATGACCGAGGCACGACCCCACAGCCGAGCAACGAACGCCTCCATTGCTCACACGATAGAATAACCCCCGATGGGGGCCTGCCAGTCTTCTCCCTGTTGCATGATTGGCGCGATGAAGGCTTGACAAAACGAGTAGGCCCCCTTGACGTTGATGTCTAGCATTTTGGTCATCAGATCGGCCGGAGCTTCGTGGGCCAGCGGCGACGGCAGTTGGACGCCTGAAAATTGAGACGGCACAAATTGAGGTTCAGTGTCCGATCAGAGCACTTTCGGGCGTCGAGAGCCAGTTGATAACGTACCAACGCAGTTGACGAGCCCGTCCAGTCTCTTGAAGGTGCCGTAGAACTTTCTCACCAGCTTGACGACGGCCTCGTGATCTGTCTCGGATCCACCACGAGCGATCGGCGGGGAGTGAGTTTTCGGCAAGTTTTGATCGGGCCAAGCTCGGCAAGAGCAGTCAGCGGCGAGGTCAAGATATACCGGGTGACGCACCCGTGACGTCCATGGTCGCGAAAACGACGTCGATCTTGCTTCCCGTAGCCTGGATCAGCTGACACGTCTCGGAGCCCAGCTCGGCGTCGATGTCGGTCAGCGCGAGATGGGCGCCGAGCGAGGCAAGATGGATGGCTGTTGCTCTCCCGATTCCGGACGCCGCCCCTGCAGTAGTAGCTCACACGTGGGTGAGCTGGTCATCACTCCACCTCACATCGTACGCACCCGTGACGATGTAGGTCCGTCCACGCAGCGAAGACGGCGGCCCCACCGACGTCGCCGAAGACCAGCCCGACTGCCCCGTCGCCCCGGACGATCCACTCGGGGTAGGTGCAGGCGGTGGCAGTGGCGGTTCAGGTCCTTCGTTCGTCATGGCCGGTCCAGCAAAGAAGTTGTAGATGCTCGACATGGTTGCGGGGGTTCGCGGTGGTCCGGTTTCGGCGAGACGACGACCGGCGCCAAGCCTCGCGCGCGACGAACGGGAATAGCCGACGCGTCTCCGGGGAAGGTCAGTAATAAGTGTGAGATCTATTGCAGCTTTTGCCCGCGTCAAAATCAAATAGCAAGGGCCACATTTGGAAGGTCTCCCAGTCTCCCCAAAGTTATATCGCTAGTGGCTGAACATGGCGTGGCCATCGATCAAAGCTCAACATCTGGTCTACTACATCTTCGAACGTCTGAACTCGATAACCCTCCCCTTGCTTCAAGCAAGTTCGCCGACGCTTCACTCTTGATTCTTGCAGGCCCCCACCCCCACTCAGTACGAAGCCGGCCCGGATCGCGGATCCGAGTCGCCGTTGCGCCTCAGGGCAGCCGAGTAGTACGGCCTCTGTCGCCCCTGCATACGAGTCATATTACACAGCCAGACCTGGCGAAAACAATTACAACTGGAGCCCTTTGCCTTTTTCTTGGTCCATAATTCTCATTTTGCCGCGATGTTTTGACGTGCCCCGGTTGGCCGCCGAGCAACCTCGCTTACGACTTTGTCATTCACCCCGATAGCCGGCTCAATTCGCCTTGATCGGTGGGTACTCCAGGCATCGAGCAGGCGGCGAATATCCGCCAAGAGCAAGGTAGCCGATTGTATTCGAATGCATCCCGCGCAGGTGCAGACACGTTGTTCACGTGTACGGGGACGGTAGCTCCTATCAACCGCAGAATATCCGGGAGCTTCTGGCGCAGAAGCATCACCGTTCAATTTAGAATTAACACAAAATGAAGGTCGAAATCTTCATGACCTGTTTTCAATACATAGTGCTGTGACTAATGTCCATGACCACGTCTCTTCTCCCACCTCCATGCTCGCAAGAGAAAGGACTCTGCGTGCGAAATCTAAGCAAGCGCGGGTCCGGAACGGAGCGTGCCGAGGTCATCGCCGTAGTACGACCCGTTGCCTTTGGATTGGGGCTGGACGCCGTTCTTGAACGTACTCCAGTCCTTGAGTATCCTGTGGGGTCGAAAAGGGAAGCGTTAGCATCATCATCATCAGATGTACGGCTCGTCTCGAAAGTATCGAGGGAAGCGAGCCCAGCTCCGAGCATAAAGGGGACGGACATATCAACGACAGGCTTGCCGGCGATGTACAGATTCTGCAAAGCCGGCTCAAAGCCACCTTGATCTGCGACAAAAGCATCGTAGGCGGTCACGTTGCCTGATTGGTGCACCATTCTCTGGTCAGCGACACTCAAACGGCCGGGGCCGAGGCCTGTGTAGACTGAGGCAACTGACCTGGGGGAGCTCGGTCAAAGTCGGAGCACGTGCGGAGGATGATGACGCGAGCATAGTCCAGAAGACCGGCCTTGGTGGCTGCGGAAGCACAGAATAAAGGGAGAGCGGATTCAAGGGGTCAGCCCGGAGTGCACAGGCCCTGCCGTCCACGACGACCGGAAAACCCACCTCGGACCATACTCTCGAGCGTAGCGTTGTCCTCTTGAGCCGTAGTGGTGTACTTGCCGGTACCGTTGGTGAGCAAAGCCGTGTAGTTGCCAAAGCTCTCGCTCAATAACGTTCCGGCATAGTAGACGTCGGACGTCGCGACGTCGCCGAGAATGACCTGAGGGGACTGGTTCGCCGGAGCGTAGTCGAATTTTTGCCGGTACGCCTGCGCCGTGGTCGAGTCGTTGAGCGTGACGCCCTTGGCCGCGTTGTAGGCTTTTGCGAGGAGGCTGGTGCAGGATGCACAGAACCGATCGAGTCAGCGATGGGGGCTAGGGAGGTGAGGCTCGACCTTTTTCCTCCGGGAGGGACTCACTTCGTGTTGACCTCAAAGAGTTCGGTGCCGTACAGGTCCTTGGTCGCGGACAGTTGACCGGGGCCAGCGGTGTTTTGCATCCAGTAACCCGTTGTCCAGTTGCTGGGCATTTGACGGGCGTCCAGCTCGTACTCCAGAGCGACCTGGACGGCAAAGCGAGCGAAAGCGGCCGATCCGAGCGTGCCCGCATAGGGGTTGACCCCACCGATGCCGGCGATGAGGAAGTACGTCTGCTGCAAGCAGAAAAGGGGGGAGAGCGCCAGGGCCATCATACTGGCTGCGGCGTTGATTTCGGCCTCACCCGTCGTCATGATGCAGACGTCGTACTCGTCGTTGCAGGCGACGTAGGGGTACAGCGGGGACAAGCCGACGACCGAAACGTCTGTAAGGGCGAGGGGCCGAAGCGACGATTAGAAAACGGAAGAAATGGGCGAGGGGTGGGTCTCATGATGGAACGCACTGTGGACAAGCTTCATCGGTTTGATCCACACCGCGCGCTCAGGTGCAAACTGTTTTGGGAAGTGCGAAGATTCGGCGAAGCCAATGCGGCAAGGGTGATGACCGGTCAGCACCGGACTGTAATCGAAATCGATATCTTCAAGGATCATGTCGAGACTCACCATCGAAATGATCATCACTTTGGGCGTGAGGAGATTTTGCTTGCCGTGACGGGCCTCGAGCGAGCTTTTTGAAACCGGTGTCGGGGCAGCGATCGCGAGGCCTGCGAACAGGAGCGCGGCGGCGACCGAGACGTTGCGCAGCTTGGACAACATGGCGCGGACGATAGAATTGGTGGGTCTTGAGCAAGACTCCGGACAGGTATGGGACGAAGGTAAAGAAGGATCAGCGTGCCCCCACGCTCTGTCCATCGAGTAGATCCTCGCGCCCTCACTTATCGGTGCGCGATGGAGCCAGATGACCTATTTTGGGCACGATCGTCTTTTGCGACCACACCGGCCTATCTGACCGGGGGCTGCGGCGCGCGGGTGCTCGCCGCGTGGGATCGCCGCCAGTAAGTCGACTCGGTGAGACATTTTCTTTTTCGCCTCCAACGCACTTGCGCTTTTCGCACGAACAAGACTTTCGAGATTTTCCCTCCCTAGGTGTTCGAGTGCACCTAGGTGATAGCAGTCTTGACAAACTCAAGTAGACGCTTGGTTGCTCAGGCTTCGTCGGAGCCGTGAATAAATTTGTGTGACGGGCGCGGGACGACAGCGCGACAGCGACCCATCTGCATTGGGACACTGTCGCCAGCTTCCGGAAATTCCCCTTATCAAGACGGACTCGTCCCCGAGATTTCGATTTGTGATCACGAGCGATACCTGCCCGACTTGGTAGGCTAGGTAGGGAGGTCAGCTCGAACCCGCGTTACTGTCAAGCTCAGAGTCATGCTATCCGATCAGATCGTGAACCAATCCGCGGTGGGCATCGGAGCTGGGCCAATCGGCCGACTTTCGTCGGAGGCCGAGGTCATGCAGGCGCTCCTGCGCACCAATCTCGGTAGAAAACGAGGCGCCTATACCTACCTACCCAGGTAGCCATCATGACCACGGTAACACTTCCACATGATAAGACACATTTACTCTACTCCATCCGAGCAACCAGAGAGGATTGGTTGCTCGAGCTCGATAGTCTCCACCGACTCGCCGTCAGCGCCTCGAAGAATTGGGAGACTCGAGTCGGCCGAGGTACATTGCAGTCATTTTCTTTCCGTTCACTTCATTTGTCGTTCTTTGATGCAAAATCTGCGGAGAATCTTTGATGCTATAACGGTTGCATATTGTGTGCTGTCCATCATTCAGGCGTGATCCTTGGCGAAGCCGGCGAGGGCGCGCTGCAGAAGCCGAAAAAAAGTGATTAAAGAGGCGGTGGTTAATTCAATCGAGTTGAATGTAGTACCGTCTAGGCACATCGACTCGCCTCGAGAGCGGCATAGTTGTCGCCCTTGAACTCGGCCTTGACTTGGCCGTCCTTCAGGAAACGGAAGGTGTGGTTCTTGACGCCCGATGCCATGCCGATATCCTGCAGAGACGGGAGAATAACTAAGTCGCATGTCATGGAATCTGATACGATGTCGCAGGCGTGTCGTACCTCGTGATCATTGATATCGACCTTATAGAACTTGACGTTGGCAAAGTTCTTGGACGACGAATAGCCGTCGAACTTGGGCGCCAGCGTTTTTCTGCCGAGCCGCACGTCGAGGTGAAACAGACTTAGCTCGCTTCCTACTCCAAGTTCTGCGTGAACTGGCACTAGTCGTGATAGACTTACGACGCCTCGTCCCAGGGGGCGATGAACTGGATCGCCGTCAAGCCCGAGGCACCAACCTGGTTTGCAGCCGAAGTAGTTCAAGGTTTGTCAGCACCGTGTTGCTCTTGGAAATTCGAGTGGATAGGGGCGATGGGAGAGCCCAAAACTGACAATCTCCTTGTACTGGGCTTCGCTCTTGATCGATTGCACAGGCATCTTTGGCGGCGTGAATTTGTTTTGTGAAGTTCTGAGATGGAGATACCGATCGCCATCGAGGCGAAGAGGAAACGACGCCGACAAGATATGGAGAGTCAGTTGTTGTCACTCGAGGCCGTAGGCGTTGCTGTGGGACAAGATCGCTGGCGAGTCGAAGTGGGACCCGGGCGGCGTCTGGCGCGGAAGGGAGCGCACACCCCCACATTTGGGGTCCCCACGTCAGCCTCCTCCGCCTGCGCCAATAATCGATGTGGCGCAGGCTCAAGGCAGTGGCCAGAGTAGACCCTGGGGTGCACGCTCGTCGGAAAGTTTTTTTGGATGTTTGGACCCATTCGAAGAGGTCTGCGCGGCCTAGTCACTCAATTCGAGTGTGGCGCATGACGTGGTCGCGTGACCCACTTCCGCCAACCGTGGCGCATTCGCCCAGGTTCCACGGCCTACGGCGCGTGCCAAGGCTGTGTTGTGGAAGGGCCACGTAAAGCGAGGGCCCAGACTTAGGGCGTGTTGACTCACTGGGTGGGGTGCGTGGGTGTGCGAGGGGAGCTTGGCAATGAGGGCAGGGGTGGATCTAGGATACGTGTGGTGGGAGGAGTAAAAGCCACGGCCGCGCTAGCGGGGTGGGGAATGCGTGCGTGTGTGAGGTCATGTGGGGCGAAGGGGGCGGCTTGCTCGGCACGACGGACTGACAGTGCATACACGCAGGCGCTGAACGTGGTTGAGCAACCATTGGCGGTGTCGTCCAGCTCAGGTAACCGCACGCAACACGCAGCACGTAGGCACAGTTACTTGAGTTCAAGTATTTCTTTGATTGCAGCCATCACGGATACCGGCGCACTCGAGGCTAGGACGAATACTGAACCGGTCCGTGCTCGGCCGACCGCGCCCCAGACGGAGTTCAGCGGACCATTACACGATCGCCACAAGTACTAGTTCATGGTCGAGCAAGTGGGACTTGTTCCTCGCCCTCATTCTCCTTGACCCTCATAGACACGATACCTGATGAGCTTGGTTGACTGTCTGAAAGGTAAGCCCTCTTGCCCTTCCGCCCCTTCAGGCGTGACGTTGCTAGTCACCTCCACTCGAGTTTGCTGCAGGCCGATCCGCCGACGGAGACCCCTCGCACCAGCAGCGGCGTCATCGCGTCCACCAGCAACGGCAGCACCATCACCACAGCGAATCACAACGTCGCCCTCGACCGAGCTCAAGACACCATGCCCGCGTTCCGTCTCTACGTACCCTCTGTTGGACGGCAAACCGAATCTATCGCTGAATACGACCTCGAACGTGTCGCCGGCAGAGACGAGCACGACTCACCGGAGCGCGTCCCCTTTCCCAGAAGCGGCAATGGATGCACGGATACTGCACCGGCTACGCAGGTACATCCTGTGTCTTGCCATCGTCGAGTTTGATATCGACTTGGGCGTGAGTCTTTCCGAGCTGTCGTCGCTATTAAAGCCCCCGGAGAGTGGACCGAGCTGACTTGACGTCAACTCTGTCATGGTGCCCCACGTTCGGCCCTGCTAGCCCGCGCTGAGCGAGGTGTATCCCCCAACGCGGTTCCCCAAGTCACTGCAATCCAACATCGCCTTCTCCTCCCTCCCCGAGGGCGAGGATCAACTACCCACCGCAGGCGCCCACATCTTCTCCTGGAGAATACCGCTACCCGGGCGCCCGACCTCGACCACGTCCGTCTCGAGCGGCAATGCGAGTGCCAACGGCAATCAAATCGTCGACGACCCTTTCTTGGCCACTTTGATGCACACGGAGGCGACGACGTCGAGATCGACCTTGGGTAGTGGTCGAATGAGTAGCGAGGTCGGCCAGGATGAGGATTCTGCACAGGAAGACGATCAGGGTGCCGGCGACCTGGGATCGAGATCGGATGGGCATTTGCACGGTTTCGTCTACTTTCTCCAGGAAAAGGTGGGGGCGCATTGCGACACGTTCCAAGCAAAAGGAACCTCGAGCTGAACGAAGATTGACGCTCTCCCAGAACGATTCGGTACGGAGAGGTTACACGCAGCGATCTCTAGTTCTCGTACGTGCTCACTCGAGTCTCATGAGCCTTAAGAGGGTCCGACTGAATACAATAATCGTATCTGCGCTCGCACAGATCACACATCGCCCTTCGCTCGTCGGTCTCTTCTCGAGCACCATAGCGACTCTTGGACCACTCCACTTCAAGCACAGCTCCCAGGGAGGCGGTATGGTCGAGACTGCATGCTACAATATCGCTTCCTGGTGCGTCAGTGGTTCGAGACCCGGGTTCGAGTCGCTCGCTGACACGCGCTCCTACGTACAGGCCAGATCTTCTACCCGGCGCCACTCTCGACTACCCTTTCCTCGGGGTCGTACACTCGGTCTCGATACCGATTGACTCGCAGCCCCAATGGCTCAAACCTCTAGCCTCGACATCGGCCAAGGGCACGCAACTCAAGTCGCCCAGTGTGGGCGGCCCTGTACCTATAGTAAGGCGCAGCACAGGTCGAACCTATCCCTGGATCAAATTGACATCGACTTCGTATTGAATGTTCACCAGATCCCTGCATCATCCCCTCTCACACCATTATCAGTCGCATTGCATGACACACTATCGTTCTCCAAGATCCTCTTGCTCTGGGAACTCGTCCTCCTCGGCGATCCCATCCTCATCTCGACCTCGGATCCTCGCACCGGCTCCGAGCTTGTACATCATCTAAAGAATCTCATTCGCCCCATCTTGTTTGAAGGGGATTATCGACCCTATTTTCATATTCACGATACGGACTTTGCTCGGATCGCGAGTCCTGGCAAAGTAAGGGTTCGAACAGACGTGGCATAAGTCTGAGGTGCGAGAGTCGAATTGACTCTGTCAAGCTTCGTATTCACAGCCAATACCAGGATCCATCCTCTCCTCTACCAACCCACTCATTTTGACCCAACTCAAAAGTCGACCCCACATCCTTCGGACACACATCGGCAAGACCGAATCCACATCAACTGCGACCATCGGTTTAACGTCGACGCGCAA
Organism: Microbotryum saponariae; assembly: GCA_900102585.1. Taxonomy (NCBI): domain Eukaryota; kingdom Fungi; phylum Basidiomycota; class Microbotryomycetes; order Microbotryales; family Microbotryaceae; genus Microbotryum; species Microbotryum saponariae. The sequence goes on along the minus strand of FMWQ01000047.1, from coordinate 358,727 downwards.
GCGGCACGTCAAAAAGGACCCCGTCGTTGCTAAAGCAGTCGAAACGGCGTTCAAGGGCGGAGATTACGTGACGTGTGATGCTTTGATTTTCAAGCATCTCGCGGCGCTGACGGAGAGCTTTATCGCTCCTCTGAACCGTTACTTTGCGTCGGCTGGGGGACCGAGTGCTACCTCTCAAGGCTGAGTTTCGCTTGAGGCAACCTGGTACCGACACTGTAGACTGATGTGGCCTTGACTCGCAGCTCGGCACTCAGCCCGGCCCATGAGAAATCACTCTCCTCGACCATCTCCTCCATCCCTTCAACCTCGGCTTCCTTCCCAACCTTCACCCCCTCCTCCTTCCTCGCCTCCCTCAAAGCGCACGGCACACCCCTTCCCTTCCGTGCTCCAACAACCTCGACCCTCTCCTCCACGATCGAGCGCTTCTATTCGCGGTGAGCAAGAGCCTCTTATTGTGGCACGACGACCGGAGACAGCAAGAGGGGCACACAATCCCCCTGCTCCGATCTAGACATTCAGATCGAGGAGTGCTGGACTGGAGGCCTGTGCGGAACAGAAGGGCCATCAACGACGCTGGGCCTCAGATGTCCAGCTCACTGGCTCAGGGGCTAGCAAAAGGACCGAGCGCCGCGGCTCCTTTCGCACGATGACGACGGGTCATTCAACTTGAGTTCGCCGACGCTCTTAGCTCTCAACTCAGTCGCACACATTTGCACGCCTTACATCTACACAAAGATAGCTGATCCTACAATTCCCATGGCTACCTCACCAGATAAGCTCAAGGAGCTCGCCCCAGTGCGAGACGAGCGGGGCGGCATCGAGGGCGGACCGCAACGAACGATCCACGCCGCACGATGGGACGACCTGGTCGGTTGTGGACAATGTCGCGCTGTTTCCAGCCAGCTTCTGGCACATGAACACTGATACTTCCCTACATTCCCCTCTTTAGGGTGGCACGTCGACCCTGACGCAAGGACTTCGCGCCCTGCAGACCCTCCTCGCCTTCATCCTGCTATGCATTTACCTCTCCCTCGCCGGCTTCCAACGCGACCATTCCGTCGGTCCAAGCTTCCTCGTCATATTTGCCTTGATGATTATCGTCTCCGCCACGCTGCACTCGATGGTACTGCGTAAGTCTCAGCACGTGCCCGGACTCGAGCGTGCAGACCTGGGTCACCTGTTCAAGGCTGACTTGCGAAGTGGATGCCGGGCAACGATCGCTCCCGGATCGCAGTCGGGGTGGCCCTCTACTCGGACAACGTACGCCTCTTTCGGTCCATGGCCCGTGGGATGCGAAAAATTCGAGTCGCCATGATCGTCAACACGAATCAAGTCATTTGGATCTTGATGGCAATGTAAGAATCACCCTTCTCACTTTGGCCCACCGCCTGCCGGCTGACCCCTCCCCATTCCCTCCCACCCGACGGCCACAGGGTTTCTGCTACGGCATCGACGCGGGCAGGCGGATGCAAGAACCCTGCTCTGGACGAACATGCCGGTGATGAGGCCTACACGGCCTTGTTGCCACCTTTTTGCCGCAACAAGCGCGCAGGCGCGGTTTTCTTTTGGCTCCTCTTCAGTTGAGTCTGACGCGGCGGAGTCGCGGAGAGGAGCCTGAACCCCTAGAGGCTGACGATTTGGATCTTCCTTATTTCCCGGTCATGATCTAACCTTCTTTCAGTTTCGTGGTGCGCTTCCTTGGGCATTACGATCGCCTCTTGGTATCGAGCTCGTCGGCGCCCGCAGAGTCAAGCTTTCACCAGCGTCCCGGGCGTTCACGAGCCGCCGATCGACCTCGAACGAGAACCTCCCTTCGAGTCACCGTACGACGTCGCTATGATGGAGCGGCAAGCCGTGATCCAAAGTGATGGAACTCCGGGCACTGCCCGCGTCTACGAACCCAATCGCGACTACCAAGTCCTTAACGGCGTGTACGAAAGCTCCCAGGTCGTCGTTCCGAGTGATGCGGGCCATTCCTCGATGACGGCTATTACCAACACTGGCATGTCCAGGTTCGAGAACAGCATGACGAACGTGACGAGCCCCGGGACGACGCTGGTTTCGGGGCGTTTGAGCTCCCAAGTGTACGGCCGTGGAAAGGATCCGTTCGCGGATCAAGCGAGGGAGGAACGAAGTCATCTGACTTATCAGGATCCGTACGAGATGGCCAGAGCCTCGATCGACATGACCGAGGGTCTTCATCAGCATAGGACTCAATATTAAAGAAGGAGAAAGATGAGGAAGGCATGAGATGGCCGATGGAGCTTGACTGGGACGAAGAAGACCCGATTATAGATACGTTGTAGTGCGACCGAGCAGTGTCAAGAAATGTTCACGGCAATGGCGCGAAGTGTCCCTTGATGATCGTCCTCTGCCATAAAATGAGGGTTTTGCCCCCAGAATTACTGTAATCATACTTCACATCTAGCGGCGAACGACGTACAACTTCGAGAAGAAAAAAGCAGCAGCGCCAGGTTGAACTGTGTCGAGCGAGGGGTCCCAAGCCGAGACCTGCCGAGACCAGTCACGTGCTCTTCTCGGGCGGCGCATTTCGCAGTCGCGCCTCCGCTGCCGACATCCTTTTGCCCATCAGCATCGCCGAGACACGGCGCATACTAGCTCCCACCTGCTTTTACGGAGGCACTCTAGCAAAGTCGAAACAAAGCGCCTTTTCTCGGTACCTATTAGGTTCTCGACCTTTTCATTTGGCTCAATACGATGGCCCCCTGCGCCTTGTGCCCTCCTGGCGATGCTGCCCTTCCGCGACGAGCGATCCTGCGACGTCCCAAGACGCTGCAACCCGTCTGCAAGGAATGCTTTTTCGTCGTCTTTGAAACCGAGATCCATCATACGATCCTCGGATACGGACAGGCCGAACGTAACGACAAGGGCAAAGGGAAGGCCCTTTTCAAGCGAGGCGAGAGGGTCGCCATCGGCGCGAGTGGTGGCAAAGGTCCGCTCCTATACCTGATTGCCGATGCATTAGTTGATACCACCTTATGTTGTAGCTTACTGCTTTTATCCCCTTTTCCGGCCCAGATTCGACGGTGTTGGCGCACATCATGAAGGTGCTCAACGATCGCTACGACTACGGGCTCGATTTGTGCTTACTCTCGATCGACGAAGGAATCAGTGGATACCGGGATGCTTCCTTGGATGTGCGTTCTCAGCTCATCTGATCATAAAGATATCAATGTGCAGCTCTGACGACCGATGGTCTGGCTTGATTTCCGCGAGCGAGCAGACCGTTAAAAGAAATGCCGTACAGTACGAATTGCCCCTCAAGATTCTCTCTTACAAGGAGCTTTACAATGGTTGGACGATGGACAAGGTGGTCGCTGAGATCGGGAAGAAGGGCAATTGTATGTTTTCTCACAAACTTTAACCCTAGTCCCAGAAGTTTAGGACCTAATCAGAGAGATTTTCTCTATCCTCCGCCGTGCAGGCACCTACTGTGGAGTGTTCCGACGCCAGGCTCTAGACCGAGGCGCTCATCTCTTGACCGTCGACCATGTTGTAACGGGTCACAATGCCGATGATGTCGCCGAGACCGTCTTGATGAATGGTTAGCTAGACCAGACGCGACGTCAACGCCTAACTCCCAGCTGATTGCCGAAACCCCCGGATACTCATAGTTCTGCGCGGCGACATTGCTCGAGTTGGGCGGTGTACGGCGATCACAACGGGTGGTGATCCATCTTTATCAGCTGAAACCACGGACGATGATCCGAACGACGACGACGGCGAGGGCGGCAAATCGCTGAGCTCGCTGCTGCCTTCGACAATCAAGCGCTCCAAGCCGTTTAAATACACGTACGAGAAGGAGATCGTTTTATACGCCTACTTCAAGAAGCTGGACTACCACTCGACGGAATGCATCTATTCCCCGACGGCGTATCGTGGGTATGCCAGGGCGCTGGTCAAGGATCTTGAGGCGGTGCGCCCGAGCAGCATCGTCGATTTGATCTATTCGGGTGAGATGATGGCGCAGAGCATGTCCCTCAATGGGCGGCGTGTTGGAGGCGATTGGAGTGGGAAAGAGGGGGAGCTGATGGGATATAAAAAGCTCAAGGGATGCGCGGGCCGACAAGTGCAACGTGAGTCGACCGTTCGGGATTTCTGGTCTGGCTAGAGCGTGCGTCACGAAACTGATCAAGGTGTCGTGCTGCTGCGATTCTGCACAGAGAATTGCTCCAAGTGCAACTCACTCTCCTCTCAGCCGTTATGCCAGGCCTGTCTGCTGTTGGAGGGTCTCAATCAAGGTGTCGCCAAGGTCAAACTCTCGGACCGGTAGCTCCGAGGTCTTTCAACTTCTTCAAGCTGACTCGGTGCCCGATATGCAGTGGTCACTGCATGTCGCAGCACGCCATTAGGGGCCTTAGATATCGTCTCGACTTTGGCTGTAATATCGAAATCTTGTTGTTCAGATCAGCGTTAGGGAAATCGATGACCGCTTGTGAAATGCATTGCAAATTCTTGGTAATCGACCCGCGCCTGGGTTAAACGGTGAATTTGAGCATGATTTGACATTTCGGACGCGACTGGCGCGATGGCAGCCGCACTAGGCCGCACTGGGGGGGGTGTGACGCGTCGCGACCCGTGCGACCCAACTTGACCCCAACTTCACTCCAACTTCACTCCAACTTCACCCCTCTTCCACCACCTCTCACATTCGACCTCCGACATCTCACGCCCTGCACTCGAACCAGGACACAGAACATGTCATTGCTCGTCGACAAGCACCGGCCCAAGAGCCTCGATGAGCTGCAGTACCACGCACAGCTTTCCGATCGATTGAGGTCACTTGTACGCGCCCTTCGCGACGTTCTGCGCTGTGCTGGCAGCATCTTCTGCGACCATCGAGTAACCAAACTGATTCATGGTCTCTGATGTCCTTGACACTCCCACTGCGCAGGCCCAGACAGATTTCCCTCACACGCTCTTCTACGGGCCCTCGGGCGCGGGCAAGAAGACCCGCATCATGTGCTGCCTCAGAGAGCTGTACGGACCAGGTGTAGAAAAGGTGACTGAGAAACTCTCCCTTGTCTTGACTTGCGACTGCTTGCGGACACTCCCCTTCCGTGCGGGCCTTCTCAATCTCCTGTGCTAAACGTCAGGTCGACCCCTTTGCTACGCCAGCTTCGAATCGAGCAAAGGACCTTCCTGACACCGAGCAAGCGCAAGATCGAGATCAACATTGTTCAATCCAACTACCACATTGAACTGACACCGAGGTCGGTCCCAAGATCTGGCCCTCCATCTCGAGCATCTTTATTTGACCAAAGACTTTTCGCTCCACAAGTGACGCTGGCAACTACGACCGGTCCATCATCCAAGAAATCCTCAAGGATATTGCCCAGACGCAACAGGTCGATTTGAACGCCAAGAAGAGGTTCAAGGGTGCGTACAAGAAAGGGATCCACCAACCTCCCAAGGGGATTATGGCTGACTCCCGAGTCGAACCTGTTCTTAGTCGTCATCATTAACGAAGCCGACTCACTCTCTCGAGATGCGCAATCGGCGTTGCGTCGCACGATGGAGAAGTTCACCGCCAACCTGCGCATCATCCTCTGTGCCAACTCGACCAGTCGCATCATTGGTCCGATCCGTTCGAGGTGTCTGCTCCTGCGCGTCGGGGCACCGTCAGAAGATGAGGTGAGGAAAAGGGTGCAATGTCTCATGGGGCGGAGACTATGACGGAGCTGACTCAGTTTGGACGTTGTGCTCGACTAGATCACCAAATGCCTTGCCTACGCCGCCAAGAAGGAAAAGTTCACCCTGCCTGCCCACGTTTCGACTCTGCTCGCCCGGATCTCGGAGGGCAACCTCCGCCGAGCGCTGCTCTCCCTCGAGGCGCTCTACGTCCAGGATCCTTCATTCAAGACCATCTCCCCTTCCCACCCTTTGCTCAAAGGCCAGACCCCACGGCTCGAGGATCTTGACTCAGTTCCGCGGCCGGATTGGGAAAAGTACACAGCTAAGGCCGCAGAAAGGATCCTCGGCGAGCAGACGCCGGAGCGATTGTTGGAGGTCAGGGGGATGCTGTACGAGTTGCTCGTGCATTGTATCCCCGCGCCACTGATCATCTCGGTGAGTTCGGGCCGTTCCACGGGTTAGAGCTGCGCTTACTTATCGAGATTCTTTTCGGATGCGCAGACCCTGACGAGGAGGATACTGGAGCGCGTCGATGAGCCGCTAAAGGCCGACGTGGTCTACTGGGCTGCTTTCTATGAACACCGACTGCGGTTAGGCTCCAAGGCCATCTTCCACCTTGAAGGTGAGCCCCCGCCCTTGTCTGGCAATGGCCCAGCTCGAAGGCGGAACCCGACTAATCTCGATTTTCACCCGTGTCGCAGCCTTTTGCGCCAAGATCATGAGCGTGTACAAGCGTGAGTCTAGCGGATAGACTGTTGAGTATTCTAGGCCCGCTGAACTATGAAAGTTGACAACGTCTTCGCCCTTGCCACAGAACACCTTCTCGGATTTACTGGGCCTTGAGCATGGCGACCAGGGGTCCTGTCTATGCTGCACATCTTGTATTCGTACCGTACATCGCTTTATCCCCTTTCGTAACACGGCGAGTTCCGTCGCAATTGACAGTTGACTTGTCAAATCGGTTGTATGGGTGGGCTCGCGGTCAGAGTTTGTATCCATGGGCACGAGGTCGATCGACGATCAGCACTTTCCGGGAGACTTTCTGGCCCTGTGGGTCTTTGGCACCTATGCACCTTCGGGCTTTTGATGCTTCCCCGCAAGAATGATTTGATCTGCCGGAACGATAGTAGAGCGTGATTAAGGATCCGGGGCCCCGCTTTCACATGAGCCACGTCGCGCGAGATGAGTCAAGCGGCCATGACAGGAACCCATTTTCTAGCGTCAAGTGATGATGACGGCAGCAAGTCGTAACTGAATTCGCACAGGTAGATATGGAGCAAGCCGTTCGATGGTTACCAAACCGGCGCGGCGCGTAGTATATTGCGGCGAAAGCGAAAGGGGCCACCAGCGTCCGATCCGGCTAAGTTCCTTTCGGCATTCGGCACTTGGGCTGGCCCGGTGCCTCGGACAACTTGGAGCTCGTCGCCTCAATCATGGCACAGTCTGAATCGCAATCGTCCCTCTGCTTCTGCTTGTCTTTCTCAGCTATTTCTATCCGAACCCCTCACGCTCTCGTCCTGGTACTCCGGTGCGCATCCTCCTAGGCTGGTGAGTCACTGTCCTCGTTACTTAGCCAGAACTCGATCGCAGCCGTCGGTCGGCGACTGGCAAGAATCAGTCCGAGCTCGTCCCGGGAGTGTTCGTTCCGATCTCAAGCTATCCGCGTGCAACTGACGATTTCCTGCTCTACTTCATTCCCTCGTTGTAATCGTCCCCAACTCGCTTCCTAAAAATAAACGGTCGACCTGGCACCCCCCCACTCGTTTCTCGACCTCATCGTCGCGGAACTGTTGGGTTCGATTTCACCCGCCTCCTCCCGGTCTCTTCCGCCCGACGCCCTTGACCTTCGATCGTCGGTTCGGACTCTGTTCTTGGATGGCAAATGCGTGTACCGTCTTCGGCTAAACCCCAAATACGAAAAACCATCTCAAAAAACGGGCGAGCCCTGCCCAAATATCTCACCGCAACGTCATACACCAGCGTCTCTCAAGCAGCAGCAGAAAACCTCGACTTGAGAAACTTCGGACTTTGTCACGCTCCACCGACACGCGGACCGAGCGCATATCCACCCACCCGATCGCTCCGACGTCTCGTCGGATCCTCCACGACCGCGCTGCCCTGCGCTGCGCCATTCCGAGGCTGCCAGTCCTGACCCCGACCCACCGACCCTGTTCGCCCTTTCTTCTTGCCCTTCCGTCCACCATTCTCGCTTCTAGCCCCCTGTCGTCGATCGTTGCTCGCACTCGCGGCTGCGTACCTTCAGCCCTTCGTCTTCCGTCCACCTCGTTCTCGTCGCTCTCGTCGCCGAAGCTTTTACTCGCCGCGGCCCAACCTCGCAGCTACCACTCGACCTCGGCAATCTTCGCCCACCCCAGCTCTGCTACTCCCTCTTCGTTGACCATGTCGACCGCCAACGGCAAAATCGCGCCCAACGTCGGCCTCCAGGGCGGTGTCGAACCTTCCAACGTCGGCACCAAAGAAGTGCTCGTCGGCCGTGCTCTCGCCAGGCTGAGGTCAGTACTCTCTTTTCTCTCCTTTTCTCTCATCCCATTTGGGTGCCCTGGCTCTTTGAACGTTCGAGCGGGTCGACGCTACAAAACATGGGGGTACGCCGCAACACATCCCTGTGCCGGGAAGCGATCGCGGTTGCCAGTCATAGGCTATCTCAACTGCGCGATCGACGTCACGGGGGAGGCTCTGCTCTGGCTGCGACCGGCGAGTGCGCGGCGGGTGAGCGGCTGCGATCCGCTCTGCCCGCCCGCTTCGTCCGCTCTCTTCAAAAGACTGCGAAATACACGCCGGACGAAAGCTCGAGTGCGCATTCATCGCTCGGGAGTGTTCGGCAGGTGACCTCTCCAAAGGACCAGGTCATCGCCCTTCCTCACCTGTTCTGGTTCCGCAAATGATCTGACTGTACTTTTGCTCACTTGTCCCTCATCTCCGACGTTGCTGCTGCTGCTTTCAACGACGTGCGCCAACGCGCTCCATGACCTACGCCTACTCTGGTCCTACGATGTTGCTCCCGCTACGACCTCAGGACGATCCCCGGAGACTTGGAAAAGTACACCTTCCTGGCCAGTCTCAAGTCGCGGAATGAGAACGTCTTTTACGCGCTTGTCGGATCCCACATGAAGGAGCTCTGCGTAGGTTCTTTGCACCCTTTTCGATGTTGCACAAGGAAGCAGCGTACTGATCCAACGGGCAATTCCTGCGACCTACAGCCCTTGATCTACACCCCCGTCATTGGTGAGCCTCTGGACTCCCCGGATTCACCGAAAGCAAAGAAAAAGGGGTTACTGACCATGATCCCCGGTGGCAGGCCTCGCATGCCAGAACTTTTCCCTGATCCACCCTCCCCCCGACACCAACACCAAGCCCGCCCGCGCGCTGTACCTCTCAGCGCCGGACTTACCGCACCTCCCCGAGATCCTCGCCAACCTCAAGACGCGGCTGCCGCACGACCAGATGGAGATTGCGGTCGTGACTGACGGTTCGCGGGTGCTGGGTCTCGGTGATTTGGGCATCGGTGGTATGGGTATCTCAATGGGCAAGCTGTCGCTCTACGTCGCTGCCGGGGGGGTGAACCCCAAGGCGACGCTGCCGATCGTCGTCGACTTCGGTACCGACAACGAGAAGCTCCTCGGTGACCCGCTGTACGTCGGCATGAGGCAGCGGAGGATGAGCGATGCCGACTGCGAGGCCTGGTTCGAGGTCTTCATGAAGGAAATGCACCAGACGTTCCCTAACATGGTCAGTTTTGTCTCAGATCCGCGTGGCCTGTATCTATTCGCCTCGGCTGACCCTGTGGAGTCCACTCGCGTCCGCCCCTAGATCATTCAATTCGAAGACTTCCACACGACCCTCGCGTTCCCCCTTTTGGAAAAGCACCGTGAGCGCTATCCGTGCTTCAACGACGACATCCAGGGCACAGGATCTGTCATCCTCGCCGGTGCGATTCGCGCTTTCGCGCAAAACGGAATCCCGCTCAAGGAACAACGCATCCTCTTCTTTGGCGCGGGTTCGTCCGGCGTCGGCGTCGCCGAGACGATCAGCAAGCACTTTGAGCTCGCTGGTGGCATGACCGAGGACGAGGCCCGCAACCGTTTCTGGCTCGTCGACTCGAAAGGTTTGGTCGCCAACAACCGAGGGGACAAGCTGCCGACACACAAGCAGTACCTCGCCCGACGGGAGGAGGACGCGCCCAAGCTCAAGACGCTGCTCGAGGTCGTCAAGCACGTACGCCCGACGGCGCTGATGGGTCTGTCGACGCTCGGTGGGGCCTTCACACGCGAGATCCTCGAGTTCATGGCCCACATCAACGCCAAGCCGATCGTGTTTGCGCTCTCGAACCCCGTCGCGCTCGCCGAGTGCACATACGAGGAAGCGGTCGAGGCGACGAACGGGACGGTGCTGTACGCGTCCGGCTCGCCGTTTGACCCCGTGCAGTTCGAGGGCAAGACGTACGAGCCCGGGCAGGGCAACAACATGTACATCTTCCCCGCCGTCGGTCTCGGTGCGATCCTGGCGCAGGTCAAGACGATCCCCGAGGCCATCATCCACGCCGCCGCGAGGGCGCTCGCCGACTCGCTCAACGCCGACGAGAAGGAGCGTCGCCTGCTGTACCCCGACGTCGAGCGGATTCGGGAGGTGACCATCTTTATCGCCTTGAGGGTCATCCGTGCGGCGCAGCTGGCCGGCGTCGACCGGAACGAGAAGCTGAGGGGCATGACCGACATTGAACTCAACAACTAGTGAGTGCAGGTTACGCGCTATGTGTTGTGGTGCTGGGCACTGATCGTCCGTTTTCCGTGCTACCTCGCAGCATCCGAGGCTCCATGTACCAAGCCATGTTGGAACTCTAAATCACGTGACGTGTCCCCATAAAAAAAGGCCGGGTTCGGCCGGTCCCGCTGCTCGTCTTGCAGGTCTTTCACTATTTTGTCGGTTCGGGCTCTCTTGAATGCTTGAAGCAGTTTCACCCTCTCCGTTTTTACCCTCTCTCTCGGTGTTCTTGATTGCAACGTGAACCTTTCGACCCAACTTCTCTGCGAGCAGCTAAGGAATTGCTGAGGACGGCTGAGGAGGCCCCGACTTGCAGCAAGTCAATGCGCCCATTCGGGCTCGGCTCTTATCCTCCCGAGCGCCCGAGTCCGAACACCCCCAGCCTTCACTACCCGATTCACCTCATTGCACGATCCGAGCATGACGGTAGCCGTAGCTTCCACGAGTGCTACTATGGGACTCTCATCCGAACCACCCAACCTCGTGCTAAGGCCGACGACCGACGCCGAGATCGAGCAACGACTTGCGGCGCTCGAGGGCGTACTGCGCTCATTTGGAGCGGACCATGTCACCCAAGCCAGTGCCGAGCAGCTGAGGAGACTAGTGAGGTTTCGGGCATCATCGGAAGAGATGGAGTGAGTCTGCTGGGTGGCAGGAGGTAGGAGATGGCAGATGACGGTGTGTGGTGGGCGCGGGCGGTGCCCCACCTGCTGGAGCTGATGCGTGCGTGAACCGCATTCACGGACAGATTACCCAAGCAGATCCTTGCTGGCGTATTGATCTTGCTACATGTTTTGCCGAATGGGACACTAGGTGTGACGGTGGGTCCTCGCTCGGCGTGGACCGTGTGGGGCTCAAATCTCCCGAAACGTCCGGGGTCTCTGATGCTTCGTCTTGCAATTCCCCCTGTACAGCTCACTACAAGAAGTGCCAAGCTTCGGGCTCACCCGGGGGACACGGCATTACCTGGAGGCAAATACGACCCGGGTGATGCGACGATTGAAGACATTGCCGTGAGCGCTCAGTTTTCTCAACCTTGGCCCGAACGTCGTGACTCCCGACTTGAACCACTTCAATAACTGACTCGTCACCTTACGATGGACTATCTTTGCAGCTCAGAGAAGCAAACGAAGAAATTGGCTTGTCCCTCGCGACCCCTTCAGATCTTTTGCAACTCACGCGGCTCCCAAGTTTTGCTTCGGCCAGTTTGCTCGTCGTCGTCCCCGTCGTGTATCTGTACACACGCAAGGGACCGCTACCCGAGTGGGTCAAGAACGAGGACGAGGTCGAGCATATTTTCACACTGCCGTTGCATAGTCTCGATCCGACAAGGAGGACGTTGTCGTGCCCAGTCGAACGCGCGTCGACAAAGGCACCGCTTGATACCGATGCACCGACCCAGCCCCACGACGCGGCACATTCGGATGTGGATATTACTCTTGAATACACTTATGTCGACATCCCGTGGTTGGACAACTGCCCGTACCGCCTCCGATCGTTCGACTCGAACGCACTCCCGTCAAAAATTTCGGGCTTGACGGCCGACATCCTCTTGCTCCTGCTGAGGATCGCAGACGACCGAGTGGGGTCCGATCTCGTCGCACCTGGGGAGGGAGGCGGAGAAAGGGGTGGGGAGGAGGATTGGCATGCCTTTGCCCCGGGGCAAATGGAATGGGAGGACCTCGTCAAGAGAGCCATCGCCGAGCCGAGGGGCCCGAAAGCGGCGAGGATCAAGTATAGTCGGATTGTGGCGGGGAGTACTAGTCAGTAGTATTTAGCAGGTTTAGTGGCGAGGTACATGTGCAAATCATAGACCAATCTATCACTCGTCTTTTGATCCGCGGACTTACGAAAGGCATTTATCACCCTGAAAATCTAATCGTTGTACCGCACCCAGGGGGCTTTGGGAGCGGCTAAGGGCGTCGATTTGGGCGAGGAGGGCTTGGAGGTCGGAGGTCGGCTCGATAACTTGGAGGGCAGCCAGAGGGCTGTTTGCGGCGATGGGTGGGGCGACAATCGACTTTGATCGGGTCATGATTGTGTGTGGCGAGGGCGGAGGATGGCTCGGGGAGGGAGGAGTGGTCTCTGAGCTGGGGGACTCGGAGGATTTTTCAACGAGGGGAGACACCAGATTCCGTGGGATGGAAAAGGAGATCGACCTTGCAAAGTGTCTTACCCACGGTAAGACGCGTAGCGACAAGCTGGCGCAGGTCGGCCTCTTTGGAAGCGAAGGCCGCGTTGTCCTTTGATGACAACTGGCATCGCACCGCCGGGTGCGGCGGGGAACTGCTTGCCGAGCGCAGCAAAGACCGGTTCGGGTGACGAGCCAGGTGGGGTTTTCACGATAATGCAGTTTGCGATGTCGTGGAGGAGAGGGGCTCGGAGGCGGTGGTGGCGGTGGCGGTGGGGCCGGTGACTCGGTGGCGGTGACATTGGTGGCTTTCGCAGGCGACGTGGCGGCAACGGTGGCCGAGTAGGATTTGGTAGGTAGGCTGGCAGGCCCGATTAGGGAGGGAGGTCGGGAAGATGGTTGGAGGGAGGTCCAGTGGATCTGGTGTTGACGTTGTTGGTGTTGTTGTCACTTATGGTTACTCTAACTACTAGTAAAAAAAAAGCGTGAGTTAAGGAATGTACCTAAAATCGCTGTCTATAACTAGGTTGCGGCCCGGAGGGCCGCCTGTGGTGGATGTACCAGCATACTGTTGTGTCTGCCGCACCTGCCTGTGGTGGCCATGTTCCGATCAGAAGTCGTGTACAAGCTCTGTGGCGACTTTTGTATTTTTCACGCCAGTCGAACAAAGCTACAGCGTTCCCAGCATTTTCCTTCACTTTTTCATTGACATAAAACAGTGCGAACACTTATATTGTATTTGATAGACGGAAAGCGCGTGGTTTTGTATGATATTGCTTCTACAGCAGAGCTCCGCCTGACGGACGGGGCCAGGGCTGGCGTCTGTCACGTGATGCGGCGCACCAGCGGTGTCAGTGTCATTCCGGCGGCCAATTAGGGGCTGAACAATAAATCACACCCTGTGAACAAACCCGCGACACTCCCTCTAACCTTTTCTTTTCCTCTCCCACTCTCATCAAATTTTGTGACATTCATTCAAGAAGAAACCCTCTCCACTATGCCCCGGTCCTAAGGTCGCCAGGGAGGGCCAAGTCCTAGGTGAAAAATAGTTTCTCTGCTGTCTTTCTTCATGATACCGTTTGATTCTCCTACTATGAATCGTCCCGTTGATTTAACGGGATCCCACTGGTGTCTGAAAAAATCAAGTCACTCCGGAGAGGGACGTAGGGAGAGGGGAAATATTAGACTAAGAGCGTTGGCGTGCATCAGTGCATCAACAACGGCGATTAAGTAGAAGGCTAGCCTGTGGTCGATACACCGCTCAGTAGCCGTAGAAGGATTGAATTTGACATAGACCGGTTCAATGTCATCGTAGTGCTCAGCCTCAGCAATTATGTTGAGCCTCTTGCCGGCCATCAACGGAAACTTTTTCTTGAACACAACATAAGTTTTCTTTAACACCGCCCCCTCCCCCAACACAAAAGCCTCGGGTAAACTCAACGGCACGCTACGCCTACCCAAGGTATGAGATGGTAGGTGAGGCCGTGAATTGGGCCAGGCCATTCATTGGGATGCAGCCGTCGACCACAGTCTCCCCTGAACCGGCTTACCATCATCTTGTCGCCTGAACCCTTGCGGAACCCTGCGTTTGACGTTAGGGCGCAGAAGACTCTCCGACTCGGCATCTTCGCACTAGCCATCGGGCGGGCGGGGTGGGAGACAGAAGACAAGTACTGATGTCCCAAACCCATCGGGCGTCATCCCGTGATCAATTCAAATGGGCCGAGCTCTCCTAGGCTTTGCGGGGATCTCCCTCACGAGCCAAAGAAAGTAAAAGATCAACTACATGGTGCAAGAAGCATGCGCACCAAGAAAACTGTGCGTTTCAGAGACAGAGAACAGAGAACACAACCAACATAAGCAAGAGGATGTCAAGTGCTGTAGCACCAGAGAGGCGGCGGGTGGCTGGAGAAAGTCTTCCTAGGCCGTAGATCGGAGTCTCTCCTATCCTGTCGGTGGGTGGTTCGTGTGACGGGTAAGAGCAATGGTGTGCAGATAGGGTTGTGCAAGCGGCGAGTAAAGAGTGCCCTTGGGCCTGAGGCCTGAGGAAGATATCGTCGACCGCAGTATATCTTGGGACAACAAGCGGCCAAGCAGACCCCTCGCATGCGCTAGCCGTCTCGCCCCCTGTCTAAGAGCGCGCCAATGTTCAGCACCTCCGGTCCGCCGGCTGGCGACTGCCCATCGCCTGCTGATTGATCACATCACATGCCCCTGTCGTAGTGAACCGAGTCAGATGATCATCGAGTCATCCCTCAGAACTCGTGGGCTCTCGTCGAGCTCAAAGGTGGTGCGACTGTATGCATGCGCTCGGGTCCACCCTGGACCTGAACCTGAATAGCGTCATGTTCTCATTGACCGTGACCCTCGCTGGACGTATCTACGCAAATATGTCAGAGGTCCTCAGGTCTTTTTGTTCCACTTAGTTAGCCCTTTTAGGTGGATGGTGATGACCTCGGTATCTTGCACCGTTTTATCCTCGGTCTTGACTCCTGAGGGAGATCCCCCCTCGTCACTCGTGCGACCTTATTCGGAGGACCGGCTAAAGGCCGACATGGGGCCTGCTGCGAGGTCCATGAGTCTCTTTCCCTCCCGCCATCATCCACCCGCTCCGGGCTGACACACGCACTCGCTTACTTGAAGGACAGTCCAGGTGAGTATCGTCTCATCATGC
Source organism: Microbotryum saponariae (assembly GCA_900102585.1). Classification (NCBI taxonomy): domain Eukaryota; kingdom Fungi; phylum Basidiomycota; class Microbotryomycetes; order Microbotryales; family Microbotryaceae; genus Microbotryum; species Microbotryum saponariae. The sequence goes on along the minus strand of FMWQ01000047.1, from coordinate 343,485 downwards.
ACCCATATTTACGCGTCCCAGCTCCTCACGCTCGAAGAGGCTCGTGCTGATCGAGCCAAGCGGCTGTCGCTGCCAACCTCACCTCCTCTCCTTCGTTTGACTGTCAAAAAGGAGCAGCCAGGCTCGCAAACCACATCCGCCTTCAAACCAAATCACGGCGAGTACAAAGCGGGTGCGTTATCCGGCTTCTGCATTTCGCAATGCTTCATTGCTGGGTGATTCGCTAAAGTTCTCTCGATCCTTTTACAGCTGGACTGGCGCTGGTAGCGTTTATGGCCGCTGCAACTGCCTTACGCGTGTTCGTGTTCTGGTGGTGCTACCACGACTTGGTGTATCGAGCGTGCCTCGGTATCCTGATGACGGGCACGGGATTTACCATGGTCGAGGTCTTCGACATTGGGGTGGCGTTTGACGGTGACATCAAGCAGAGCAGCGATTGGGTGTGAGTAACGTTGCCGGCCCCAATAAAGCTGATCTTCAGACCGATCATTGATATTTTCTTCGCATGCTACCAGACAAAACTTGGTGGAAAAAACCCTCTCGACGACGTTCCTGGTGGCGTTCGCGTTCGACCTGGTGTCGTCGAGCAAAGAGCGCGGAGTCATCTTCCGCGTTCTCGACATACCCGACGCCAAGTTGTCCAGCGGATTGAAGATCCTGCTTGGCGGCTTCGCCGTTATCGACTGGCTCGTGGTTTCCGCCTGCTTCACATATTGTGGCATACTGTTCTTTTACGTGCCGACATATTATATCTACACGAATTTTAAGAAACCAATCAGAACCGCCGACTCTACACCCACATCCATCGTCACGAAGCTAGGGCGGACTCAGGACATCCTCGTCAACATGTACGACTATGGCGCCTTTGCCGCAGCGCTCCTGATTTCGCCGGAACGAATTGTGATGCGTCTAGTGTTGAGGTTTTTGAACGTTGACCTTGAGAACGTGAGTAATCTATCGACTGTGCGGTGCAAAGGCGGTATGGGCTGAACGCTGGCTGACGCGTTGCTACGACAAACCACCAGTGGTGTCTACGAGATCCAGCACTGGAGACGCCGGCTACGAATCCCCATCCTCCCGAGCCTCCCTTACCGCACCCACCTGGGGACCCATCCTCTCGACGCCAAGCTCAGTTGGAACTACTTCGATCGGTAAGTATCGCACCGCTCGTTCGACCGGGAGCGGCTTGATTCGATTCGCCAGCTAACGCGGGCTCCGGCGGCTCCGACTCAGGGGTCAGCTTCGTCCTCAACTCCAAGGCCAGCGCTCCCCCGAAGGGTAAGCATCTGACAGCTCGTCCGAGAGGCAAAAGACAGGCGAGAATCAACCCACCAACTGACTGATGAATGGTCTCTCTACACACTTTGCGATGGCGATAGCACTCTGCGCCAGCTGCAATATCGCGGGAGATGACTCCGATCCGGCAACCCGCCGCCGCCTTCCTTACGGGCTCTACGATTCCGATCCGAGAATCATCTCTCGCGGCTCCGACTCAGTCGTCAGCCTCGAGCCCAACTCCCAGTGCAGGTCGACTCGCGCGAACACCTGGTCGCTTTCGATTGGTAAGCATCTGAGAGCTCGTCCGGGCGGCAGCAACGACGAGCGAGGACCAGTCCACCGACTGATTGGCAACTGAATGACCTCTACACAGCCTTCTCAATGGAAAAGCAAGTCTTCTACGCCACCCGAGTCAACGGGATCCACGATGACGACTCCTCCGTTCCAACGACGCCAGTCGACGATCATCAACATGTACCCCTTGACGCCACCACCTGCCGCCTCTACGTCCGCCGAGATGACCCGTGAACAGCCGGCGACCGAGGAACAAGGCGAATTCAGAACCCCGAGAAAGAATTCATCAGTGATGGCCGCAGCGCGAGAGTCTTCAGCAGCGTCAGGAAGAAGGACAAGAAGAGGGATTGAGTCTGTGCATGGCCCGAGGCCTTTGCCCGAGGTCCCATGGAAGGTGATGGAAATGGAGTTTAGTGCAGTTAGCTCGCGCGCGCCTAGAACCTCTCTTGGCATCCGCCAGGTCACTGACCCGAGGTTCTAGGTGCGTTTCTCTTGTTTGTGTAGTATCGCCAGGTCACTGACCCGAGGTTCTAGACGTGTATTACTACCGTTTGATCCTGTCTATCGTTCTGGAGTACGGTTGCACGCGGTGCTTCCAGTCTGTCACTAAGTTGACATCTCTTTACTTCGCCAACTCTTTTCGTTCTTCATCTCCCTTCCCAGACTCATTCCTTCTCCATCTCTTCCCGATGAACATCGCTACGTCCATGCCTCAAGCCCATTCAGAAGTACCATACCCATTCACACATCATCTCCCAGGTCAACAACTGTCAAAGTGCCACTGCTCTGCATGTCTGGGACCCCAAAATACATGAGGTCGAGAGTTGTTGAATAGCAGGTTTTACATGATCGCAGTAGATTCATGTCAATCACCCAGTAAAATGGTGTTTGTAAAAGCTAGTGTAAAGCACTGCCATAAAGCGTAGCTAGCTCGTTATTTCCGATGACGGCAATGACGACAACCCCGGTTGTGAAGAGGATGTTGCCGAGAAAGTAGGCGCCGACTCGGATGCAGCTACGCAGCGTCAACTTTGATCACGTCAGCCTCTTGTGGCTCAGCACGACGATGAACGCCTGCAGCAGCGAGAAGCTACACAGCAGATCACCGAGCACCACCAGTGGGAAATTAATCGTTGACCTGCGCGCGATGCGCGTCTTTTGCGAGGCGTGATCCAGGACCATGCGCCACTCAAAGACGACGTAGAAGATGTTGATGACCGCGGCGATGATGGCGCTGTAGGCCGTGATGAGGATCTGGTGCGTGACGAGGAAGGGCTCTCTCTCTCCATTCGTATCCATCGCCAGAACCAGTACGATTGCTTGTTGCGCCGGCACTCGACCTCGATCAGCACCAGTTGGGTGGCCGTGAGCGCGAAGATGATGAGAGAGAAGCACACGAGGAGGACAATGAGCCGCGCTTGTAACGCACGTGGGGTGTAGCCGGAAACAACATCACGGCTAGACGAGCCACATCTGTTGGAAAGTCGGCTCCCTTGGTGTCAGGATTAAGCCCGTTTTCCAATTTGGACCGTGGCTGCCAACACGACTACAAGCGAGACCTATCAAGGGAAACCGACAATGGGTTCGAAAAGTGAAATAGCGCTTCAGCCGCCGGAGATCCCTCAAAGCTCCCAGTGATCGGAGCGCGCGGGCGAGACCTGACCAAACTTGACGAAAGCGAGTCGCAAAAGGCAAGACTGTGCAAAACTATACACTACTCGGGCCGACTTGGCAGAAGGTGGACTCACCGGACTGATGGATCACTAGCGACTGATGGCAATAGAAGAATTTGCGTTTGACCAAAGAACTTCATCGCCGACCACTGGATCACCGAGAAGTCGCTGCGCATTAAAGCCTGACAAGTAACACTGAGAAAGCTTCACTCTTATTTACAACACATGTCTCACAGGTTCGTATGACTACAAGCGGGAGAGCGTTCGCGGGCGGCGTTGGCCACTCTTAGCGTCGACGTTCTCAACTTTGTCCGTCTCTGAGTTCGAGTCAGGCAGTAGCTCAGGTAGCCCCATGACCTCCGTGCTGGCCTCGGCTCTCGTGTCGACGACGCTTTTGAAGCCAATCACGGGGTCGAGACCAAAGTGCACTCCTCTTCCTGCACAACGCCGCGACCGACCGACGTAAGCATTTTGTAGACGCGGCAGCCGAGGTCTCCGAGGCGTCAGCGAAGCGAAGGCCAAGGCGAGCAACGAGCGATATCTGTGAGCGCAAAGGCAAGGACTCACTTCGGATATGATCGATTTCGTCGTTGGAGAGATAACCAGGGTGAGAACGAGTCGCAATCGTACACCCAAAATTTTGGAACCACTCTCTACGGTCAGGCGCCCAGGACGGCAGCCCGCCGTAAGGAGCGAGCCGCACGGCAAGGTTGTCGGACTCGCGCAGGGGTGGATCGATACTGGGGAAGTTCTTGTTGCATTGGAGGATATAGACCTTTCGAATGCGATGCATGTCTGTTACGGCGTGGACGATAAATGGTCAGGTCCGCGTGCGCATCGGCGGTATTCTGCACGTACAGATACCGGTCCATTGCTCGATCTGACACATCAGGGGACCATTGGTCGGTGCGAATCGCCACAAGTCCTTCCAATCGTTACGCACTGCGGCGGAGAAGATGTTATAGCTCAAGTTGCCTCGGGCCTCTTCCCACCGCTGCTCGGAATGCTCCTCAAACGCCTTGATATAGGTGTCCAGTTCCTCCCACCTCGCTCCCGAGACGGCGTGCCAGATGACCTCACTCTCGTGGTAGTGAAAAGCCTCTTGTTGGCGACCGAGGAAGCAGTAGAACTCCGAGATCGTCTCCGGCAAGAAGCGGTCGTGCTTGTCGAGAACTACCCGCAAGGGAATGCCCATTGGTGCCGCCCAACACTTTGGCAGATGTTGGGGAGAGGTCGAAGCCTAAGGTCGGAACCTTGGCTCGGTGGCTCGGTCGCTCGGTGCTACTGATCGGCGATGACGCGCTGAGGTGTTTCCTCGCGTCGATGACTCAACAGTCGAGCGCTTGGGATGCAGGGGCCAAGGTGTCAGCCGGCGGCGGCGTAGTATCCACACACTCCAGCTTTTTATTGTCCTCGCGCGCGAGTTTTGGACTGATTTCCGCCGCCTAATTCGGCCGGGCGTTTCGGCCTCCCTGGTTCGTCGCCACAGCACGTGACCAACGCCAGCCAACGCCCGGGCGGTCCAAGCGCAATGTTTGTAGATGTTGCCCGCGCGCATGAATAAATAGCGCTGTTCAACCAGATTCTCTCTTTCCTTCCTTCCGTGCACTTGCATGGCCTGAACCATCTTCACCACACCAACACCATGACGTCAAACCCTTTCTTCGACTCATGAATGTCGTACAAGACTACGCGCCCTCTCGTTGCACCGCCTGACGCCGAATCGATACAAGCAACATTCGTTGCCGTCGACGAGTTCCCCGACTGGCTGGCGAGACACCGTGCGACGATCAATTGGCCGCGCCACATCAATTAACGCCCAGCGTTTGCCCAAAGATGGCTCATCGACCCGGCCGAGGCGACCGACACTCGACTTGGGACTCGACGGCGCAGACAGTCGCATACAGAGATCTACTTTGACCAACCTCGAGTCCATGTTGCGTACCGGAAATCGCTTTGGGAGGGAGCTCGCACCTGCCAAAGCTCGCGCAGGTTGGGATACGGCCGAAGAGACGGTCCTGCGCCTCTGCCTACCACCAAGCCGAGACCGACGCACCCACAACCGTCCTACGTCGAGCACGGACGTGGCGATGCTTATCTGCGATTCCTACACGGGAGATCGTGGACCGCATGACCTTTATCTCCAAAGGCACAGTGATCGATGTCCTGACTTGGTCGGCCCAAGTACCAAATCGTTAGCTCGCTCCATCTGTCTGCGATGCCTCTCCGTTACCCACTACTCTTACCCGCAGAGGAAGATAGCTTCCACCTCAACACTCCTCTTTGCGGGTTCCACCAACCTGGGCCGCCGATCTGCAAAAACTGAAAGCAGAATCCACAATGGTGTCCGCTTGTCGGTTTCGGTCTTGATGTCGAAGGCGAAGAGGAGGACGAAGACCGCGATGATGAGGATGAAGACGGCGAGGAATGAACGTAAGCGCTTTCGGCTCATTTTTACGTGTTCCTTTCTGTTGAGACGCAAGCACAGACTGACATAGAATGTTTGAACATCTAGCACGAAGGTCAAGGAGAAGGGGTCGAGTGGATCAACCCAAGTCTCGCATTTCCCGCATTGCACCCAGCGTCTCTTCCCCGAGTCCGTGATCGACGGAGACTTCCAAGCCGACACCGATCGGCTAAACTACATCCAGTATCACCAAGAACGCTTGCGCCTCACCACGGCACAAGGTGTCACCAACGCTATACTAATCCTAATCGAATTGGACGTTCGGTGAATTTGAGCTCGACGTTCAAAAACAGGCCGCGCGAGATCACGCAGCGTTACCAAGATGCGGTAGCGTGCGTCGTCAGATATGGAAACCTTCGATGTTCATCACGGTGACGTCCAACCCCGAACGGCCGGATCTCAAGGCTGCACTGGGGCCGAACGACGAAGCACGCAACCGTCCGGATATCATCGTACGAGTGTTTGAAGCCAAGTTGGACCGACTCTGCGACGACGTTTTGGGCGGCAAGCAACGGGCGGCTGTTTCGGCGATAAACGGTTGATCGTTTCTTTACTATACTGTACTTCGTATTGTGTTCTTTTACCACTGCTCAATCCACGTCTCCTGCTATTTGATTTTCATCATCCCGTTAATTCAAAGGGTTCCCACTGGTAATAGATAAAATACATGGTGCACGAAGCATGCGCACTAAGAAAACCGTGCGTTTCAGAAACAGAGAACAGAGAACACAAAGAACATAATCAAGAGGATGTCAAGTGCTGTAGCACCAGAGAGGCGGCGGGTGGCTGGAGAAAGTCTTCCTAGGCCGTAGATCGGAGTCTCTCCTATCCTGTCGGTGGGTGGTTCGTGTGACGGGTAAGAGCAATGATGTGCAGAGAGGGTTGTGCAAGCGGCGAGTAAAAAGTGCCCTTGGACCTGAGGATGGAGATAGCGTCGACCGCAGAACATCTTGGGAGGACAAGCGGCCAAGCAAACCCGTCGCATCCGCTGGCCGTCTCGCCCCCTGTCTGAGAGCGCGCCAATGTTCAGCACCTCCGGTCCGGCGGCTGGCGACTGCCCATCGCCTGCTGATTGATCACATCACATGCCCCTCTCGTAGCGAACCGAGTCAGATGATCATCGAGTCAGAACTCGTGGGCTCTCGTCGAGCTCAAAGGTGGTGCGACTGTATGCATGCGCTCGGGTCCACCCTGGACCTGAACCTGAATAGCGTCATGTTCTCATTGACCGTGACCCTCGCCGGACGAATCTACGAAAATATGTCAGAGGTCCTCAGGTCATTTTGTTCCACTTAGTTAGCCCTTTTAGGTGGAAGGTGATGACCTCGGTATCTTGCACCGTTTTATCCTCGGTCTTGACTCCTGAGGGAGATCCCCACTCGTCACTCGTGCGACCTTATTCGGAGGACCGGCTAAAGGCCGACATGGGGCCTGCTGCGAGGTCCATGAGTCTCTTTCCCTCCCGCCATCATCCACCCGCTCCGGGCTGACACACGCACTCGCTTACTCGAAGGACAGGTGAGTATCGTCTCATCATGCACCCATATTTACACGTCTCGGCTCCCCCCCCCCCCCCCCCCCCCCCTTCGAAGGGGCTTGTGCTGATCGATCCGAGCCGCTGCCGTTGCCAACCTCACCTCTCCCTAGTTGACTGGCAAAATGAGCTCGCAAATCACATCCGCCTCAGAACAAAAGCGCAGCCACTACAAACCGGGTGCGTTATCCGGCTTCTGCATCCCGCAATGCTTCATCGCTGGGTGATCCGCTAAAGTTCTCTCGATCCTTTTACAACTGGACTGGCGCTAGTCGCTTTTATGGTCACGGCAGCTGCTTTACGGGTGTTCGTGTTTTGGTGGTCCCACCACGACCTCATCCTTCGAACGTGCCTCGGTGTCCTCATGACGGGCACGGGACTTGCCATAGTCGAGGTCTTCGACCTTGGGGTGGCTTTTAGTGAAGACATCAAGCAGAGCAGCGATTGGGTGTGAGTGACGTTGCCGGCCCCAATAAAGCCAATCTTCAGATTGATCATTGATGTTTTCTTTGCATATGCTACCAGACAAAAGTTGGTGGACAAAACTCTCTCGACGATGTTCCTGGTGGCGTTCGCGTTCGACCTGTTGGCGTCGTGTAAAGAGCGCGGCTTAATCTTTCGAGTTCTCGACATCCCCGACGCCAAGTTGTCCAGCTCTTTCAAGATCCTACTTGGCGGCTTCGCCATCATCGACTGGCTCGTCATTTCTGCCTGTCTTACCTATTGCGCCATTCTATTCTTGTACGTGCCGACGTACCATCTCTATGCGACAACATTTAAAAAAACAAGGATCCTCGCTAGTCAAGCTGGCGGTTTGGATTGTTTTTCAATTATTGTCGCTTAAAGATGGTACGTCGGCACGTACAAGAATAGAATGGCGCAATAGGTAAGACAGGCAGAAATGACGAGCCAGTCGATGATGGCGAAGCCGCCAAGTAGGATCTTGAAAGAGCTGGACAACTTGGCGTCGGGGATGTCGAGAACTCGAAAGATTAAGCCGCGCTCTTTACACGACGCCAACAGGTCGAACGCGAACGCCACCAGGAACATCGTCGAGAGAGTTTTGTCCACCAACTTTTGTCTGGTAGCATATGCAAAGAAAACATCAATGATCAATCTGAAGATTGGCTTTATTGGGGCCGGCAACGTCACTCACACCCAATCGCTGCTCTGCTTGATGTCTTCACTAAAAGCCACCCCAAGGTCGAAGACCTCGACTATGGCAAGTCCCGTGCCCGTCATGAGGACACCGAGGCACGTTCGAAGGATGAGGTCGTGGTGGGACCACCAAAACACGAACACCCGTAAAGCAGCTGCCGTGACCATAAAAGCGACTAGCGCCAGTCCAGCTGGAAAAGGATCGAGAGAACTTTAGCGGATCACCCAGCGATGAAGCATTGCGAGATGCAGAAGCCGGATAACGCACCCGCTTTGTATTCATCTTCGAGACAAGGATTCTGCATGGTTGAAGGAGTGGGATTTTACGTTTGTGATTGATGTGATGCGGAGGCGGAGGCGGATGATTTGCCTCCTCTCGCGCTGGCACTGTCTGCGACGATCCGTCCTCATACAGTGACACCTCTTTGTTGCAAAGGTAGGCTGAGCCGATCTATGGACTTGTCCAACAGTAGTTGCAGCCAACTGACATCTAGAAGCTTTGTTCGCAGACTCCAAATTGTGATCCGATCCACCATCTCGAAGTTGGTGTGTTGGGAATGAGGGTTAGGAACCGCGCGTTCTTTGGTAATCTGTTTAGAAGCGCTCGTCTGTTTAGTGAAGCCTGGCGATGCGCACCAACCGTTGTCTTCTCTCCACGGTTGGATTACACGCTCGTCAGGTACGCATGTTTAGCTTCACAGCCACTTTCGTTGCAATTAACTGACGGTTGGATTACACGCTCGTCAGTCTCTTATTTGGTAGCGTCTGTATTGCCGCAAGGCACAGATCCGCACGCAGAAAAGGCGCAGCGCATATCCAAGATGGCTACGACCACGGTGGATTCCGGGTCCGCCATTCATCGCGGCCTTATGGGCGACTTGTATGGCAACGTCGACGCCACGAATTGGGGAACGGCCAAGGATCGACTCCAACGGGTGTTGGAGGGCGATGGCCGGTTCAAGCACGTCACCACCGAACTCAGCGTTGGCCCAGAGCCCGAACAGTCCGAGTTCACCCGTACGCAAGGTGGCTCCACAGTGGCCGACGTAGCCACGTTCCGTACACAACATCGGATCTACCGTCATGACGTCGACGACCTCGATCAAGCCTTGGCGCAGGCCCGCAACATCTTGTTCGTGTGCCTGGGGGAGGCCACGTTCGCGCGCATTGCAGATCAGCCAACGCACGAGCTGTGGGCGGCCCTCGATAAGGATCTCGGCGCCGCATCCCACGACTTCGCACGGTCGGAGAAACTCGATGCCCTGTTTTCGTACCAAGCCTACGTCGACGGAGACCCTCTCGACCCTTGGTTGTCGCACTTCAACCGGTTGTTCACCGATCTCAACGCCGCGCACGTTTCCCGCGACAAGGCTTACCAGCGCGCCAAGATCGACGGGGTCAAGTACACGCAAGCTGAGTTTGACAAATGGGTTCCGCCGCCTGCGTTGTCGGAAGGCATCCGCATGGACCTCTTGAAGGCGAGGATGCCACGGCCTATTGTCACGGTTATCGACGCCCTCGGCCCTCTCCCGTCGCTGAGTGATGTGGAGGGCGCGATTCGTCGCGCGGCGATGTCTCGCTCTTCCGGCACCGACGTCGCCGAAGCCCTCGCGGCGAAGACTCAGGGTCGTCGCAGGCGCCCCGCTCGTTCGTCCGGCAAACCGAAGTCCAGTTTTCTCTCGGCTTCAAAGGTACCGGGTCTCGTGGACAAGTGGCCGCACGGGGTTGCGCAGAACGGTCGCCTGAGGCTGGGCCCGTTGCAGTGTCGGAAATGCTACGAGCAGGGTCATCTTGGCGACGAATGTACCGTCCCCGCGACCGAACTGTCCCGTCGTCGGGTTGCCGTCTTAGCCAAGCACAACATCTCCATCGGCGCGGCCGACGCGATGGCGCTCGTGGCTGAGTACGGTCCCGACCCATCGGTTGACGACGACTCTTACGAGAATTTTTTTGCCGACGTCGCCCTTGACACCGAAGTCTCTGCGCTGTACTTGCACGACGGTCCCCGCTACCTCCTCGACTCGGGGGCGACGCGCCACATGACCACTCGTCGGGATCTCTTGGTCGATTTCCAGCCTTTCACGACGGAGCGTGTGCGCGTAGTCGGCGCATTCAAGTCCAGCGCCATGGCTGTCGGCAAGGGCACCCTTCGCTTTGACGCCAATGGGGTGCCTCTCGAGCTCCGCGACGTCCTTCTCGTCCCGGGTCTGTCCGCCGAGCTCGTCTCTCTTGCCAGTCTCATGAAGGGCGGGTACCAGCTGTCTGGGATTTGCGACGCCGCGGGCGAACACTCTGGTCTCACCGTCTCGGGTCCGGCTTCGAACCTCACCTTCGCTCTCGATCGCAACCACTACGTTCTCCAGGCGCGTCCGGCCTCACCTCCTCTGGCGGATCACCAAGCGCTGACAGCCACCTCCTTGCCTACAGATGTAGTGCTTTGGCATCAGCGTTTGGGTCATCTGTCCTGGGGTCGTTTGGTAGAACTTGCTAAGTCGGGCGACATTTCCCTCGACATCTCTGCTGTAACCCGGGATCAACTTCGTCTCCTTGATCAGTGCGATGCCTGCTGCTCCGGCAAGGCCGTGTCTGCCCCCAGTCGTGAGGCTGCCCACCACCCCGCCGACGCACCTTTCGCTCGGGTCTTCGCCGACGTGTGGGGGCCTTCCCCTGTCCCTGCTCTCTCCGGCGTCCGATATCTGTGCGGTATCACGGATGAATACTCACGTTTTCGCTGGGTTCGCGGCATTCGGCTCAAGAGCGAGGCTTCGTCCGTACTCAAGGGCTTCGTTGCGATGTCGAAGATCCAGTACGCTGGCCCGGGAGTGGCGACCTTGCGCACGGATAGGGGGGGTGAGTTCGTCAACAACGACCTCCGGGATTGGCTTGCTGAGCGGGGCATTTTTCACGAGCTATCCACGGCATACGAGCACGGTCAGATGGGCATACAGGAGCGGAGTTGGCGTACGATTTTCAACTCTGTTCGGGCGTGGCTTCATCGTTCGGGACTGCCGTCATCGCTGTGGGAAGAGGCTGCGCAGGCGGCCATCTACGTTATCAACCTCCTCCCGTCGTCGCCTCTGCAGCAGCGCACCCCTGATGCCGTTCTTCACGCCGCTGCGGGTCCCGTTACGTCCACCCGTCGTCCCCGCATCGATCGTGTCAAAACCTGGGGCTGCGCCGCCCAGGTACCGTTTGCTCCCGAACAGCGTTCCAACAAGTTGGCTCCGCGTTCGCGCCTGTGCTACTTTGTCGGGTACTCTTTGCGCTCTAAGGCCTGGCGCTTCTACGACCCGGTTGGCAACAAGGTCTTCGAGTCGTCTCAGGCCAAGTTCTTCGAAGATCGCTTCTTCCCCGCCGCGGCAAACCCTGTACCTACTGTTGTTGCGCCCGCCGTTCTGTCCTATCCGTCCGCCCCGCGCAGGGTTCCTCCTCCCGACCTTCCCCCTGACGACGACGATACTGTCAATCCTGCGGGCGTCGCACCTGCCGTCGCTGCCGCTCCCGCTGTTGCCCCCGCCGCTGCCGTCCCGCCCGCGGCTGGTCCGGTCGACGTTGTGGCCCCACCTGTTCCGCCCTCCCTCGTGTTCTCCAACCCGGGTCCGGCGAACGCCCCTCCTGTGGGTGATCGTTCCACTCGTGCTCGTCGCCCCCCTGACTACCTGGGTTTCGCCCGCGCGGCTCACGACTTGGAGTTCGCCGCGCACGCCTCCGTCTCGATCGAGGACTTTGACGAGGACGATCCCGAAGTCCAGCTGTACTCGTACGAGGAAGCAACTGCCTTTCTTGCCAAAGTCGACAAGGACGACGCCCCTTCCGTTCGCGCGGCACTCGCTGGTCCGTTCCGCGACTACTGGCTGGCGGCCATGGCGACCGAGGAGGGCGCACTGGCGGCGAAGCAAACATTTTCCAAACCGCTTCGTCCCCCTCACGGGGCTATCATAATCGGCAGCATGTGGGTCCTCATGGTGAAGCGCGACGCCGAGGGCAAAATCGTAAAGTACAAAGCTCGCCTCGTTGCGCGTGGGGACATGCAGAGGCGTCGTGGTGAGCAAATTGACTCGTTCTCGCCTACTGGCCGCGCCGCCTCCCATCGCCTGCTGCTCGCCCTTGCCGTTGAGAACGAGTGGGAGACCCGGCAATTCGACGTCTCGTCGGCATACCTCAACGGCAATCTCGGTGGGACGGAGATCTACATGCGCCTGCCCAGTGGGCAAGTCGTGCGCCTTCAGCGCGCGCTGTACGGACTCGTCCAGGCGGGTAGGGAGTGGTACAAGGTCTTCACCGAGTGGATTTTGTCGATCGGCTTCACGCGTACCGACAGCGATCATGCCGTCTTCATTCGCAGGGAAGGGGACAAGCGCTGTTTCCTTTCCATCCATGTCGACGACGGACTGCTCACGGGTGACGGCGACCTCGACGGCGTTCTCACTCAGCTCAAGGCGCGTTTTGAGGCTCGCAGCACGGACGAGGCGTCTTTCTTCCTGGGTCAGAGTATAATCCGTGAGGGCAAAACGGGTGCGGCCATCGTTACTCAATCTCATTTTGTGGATGCGATTCTCGAGGAATACAACATGGCCAACGCCTCCCCGCGCCCCACCCCGCTTGCGGCACCGTCGACGCTGAGGAACCGTGTGAACTCTGATTTCGACCCCGCTTCCATACCGTACCGTGCCATTGTCGGCAAGCTTCTGTATCTGTCCGGCACTACTCGGCCCGACATCGCTTTCGCCGTGTCCAAGGCTGCTCGTTTCTGTAACAACTTCGAGGCGGAACATTGGGAGGCGCTCAAGCACATTCTCCGGTACCTCGTCGGCACTCGTAACTTTGGCATTCGATACCAGAAAACCCATCAGCCGATGTCAGCCATTTTGGAGGGTTTTGTCGACGCGGACCATGGTGCCGACCCTGTGACCCGCCGCAGCGTCTCGGGTTACGTCTTCACGTGCGCTGGCGGGGCAATCTCCTGGATCGCCAAACGTCAGACTCTTGTCACTCTGTCGAGCACCGAGGCCGAATATGTGGCCATGTCGTACGCTGCTCGTGAGGGGATCTGGTTGCGTCGGCTGCTGGCCGATCTTGGTTTTGAGCAGACATCGCCGACTCGTCTGAGGGGTGACAATCAATCGGCTATCACTCTGGCCAAGCACCCGGCTTTCCATGCTCGCACCAAACACATCGGGATCCATTTCCACTTCATCCGAGATCACATTGCGGAGGGCACAATCGAGATGGTCTGGGTGCCCACGGGCACCATGGCTGCGGACGTCCTCACCAAAGGGCTCGGGACTCAGAAGCACTATCAGTTTGTACACGCGATGGGGCTTATCGATTCATCGCGTGAAGGGGCGAGTTGGTGTGTTGGGAATGAGGGTTAGGAACCGCGCGTTCTTTGGTAATCTGTTTAGAAGCGCTCGTCTGTTTAGTGAAGCCTGGCGATGCGCACCAACCGTTGTCTTCTCCACGGTTGGATTACACGCTCGTCAGGTACGCATGTTTAGCTTCACAGCCACTTCCGTTGCAATTAACTGACGGTTGGATTACACGCTCGTCAGTCTCTTATTCTCGATTCACCAGGAATTCTGAGATTCTTTCTTTTCATTTCTCGAGATCTAATCGTTTGATCGTGGCTCTAGTTTGATATTTTTTGTATGCGCATTTTGTCCTTTGTATTGCTGCAAATCGAACCACTATTCCGCTTAACAGCCCGTCATCGATTTTGTAATACCTGAATACTTTATAACAGCCTAAGTTTATCAAACGTCGGAAGAGATCATCTAAAGCACACTGGCTAGGCCAGTAGCGTAGGACTTGATCCTGCAACAGAAACGACTATACCCACCAAAACCCCCTTGGGTGTTGTTACAAAGATACAAGGCGACCATTGGACACCTGGGTAGACACCCGTAGATCCTCGAAGGCCGTTTCGATGAACGGTTCCAAAGTTCCGATGAGATTTGGCGGCGAGAAAGCTCCCAGATCGAGTGGAAAGAGGAAACACGTAAATTGACCAGTCGACGCTTCGAGCGAGAGACAACAGGGCATACGAAGTCGGGAAAAGCGGGGTGAGGGCTGGTGAGGGGCCGGAGAAAGAGTGTAAAGCGGCCATCTCGCTCCGTGTAATTAAGGCGGCCGTCTCCTGCCGTCTCGCTAGGTCTCGACGTCAACCTTCCGATTTCGATTCCGTGCGCAAGATGGCCTTACGCCCGGATAGCTCTCGTTTTATTATTTTTTAGGCTCTCGGATCATCCATCGTAATAAGAGACTGACGAGCGTGTAATCCAACCGTCAGTTAATTGCAGATGATAGTAGCCGTAGTGCTAAATGTACGTACCTGACGAGCGTGTAATCCAACCGTGGAGAGAAGACAACGGTTGGTGCGCATCGCCAGGCTTCACTAAACAAACGCGCGCTTCTAATCAAATAGCCAATAGCCGCCTTCCTGCTAATCCTCATTCACAACACACCAACTATCGTTAACTAGACTCAACCCCTCGCCGAGTTACCGATCCCTCTCGGTACACCTCTTATCTATCGACTGTAGCTGTATCGTCCCCTGCAACTAAACTCAAGCGTTTCACCGTCTCTTCTCGTCGTTCGTCGAGTTCGCCCTGTGATCAACGCTCCGCAATTTCGAATTGCGTCTGGCCCTTAAAAAGAGCGATTCAAAGACGCCGAGCGAGCGGGCAGCCGACTGAAAGATGTGTCAGAGACTCGGGTGCGTTCGTGAGGCAAATCACGCAAGGTGTGGACCGATTATTGACCTGGGCGTAGTTCGGGGACGCAAGCTGTTGTCAGTTGACCTGGATGGAGGGATCCCAGGGAGAGGAGGTCGGCGCACTATTTCCCCGGACCCTGGATTCGCGTAATTAGCGCCCAGGCGTTCCCAGGCGTCCGGTACCAGTAGTACGCGCCGCGACGTGCCAAGGTCGAGGTTCTAGTTGGGCTTTTGATTCTGAGAAGCAGTTGACTCCGACGCCACAGTGGCAGCACGACCTTGGTGGCTGGTGCAGCCCCTTTCGGAAAATCATGGACGAACTACCGACATTGAACTGCGAAGATTCTACTACTCGGCTATGGGGTTCAGACATCTGCACGCTGCGCCATTGCGAGGAAAAATGAGCATTTGTCCGACCCAAGTCCGAGTCCGTCCGGAGTCCGAAGTCTGGACTCCTTCGAACTCAAAACCGTCCGAAAACATACTGTACGCGCCGAAAGCAAAGGATACGCCAGGATGAGAGGGATCAACCAATTATTTGGTCCAGCAAAACTTCGAGTGGGGGTGTTTACTATATTTGCATTACCACGACAGCAACGCCTGCCGACGGTGCTTATTCGATTCGGCGAAACCGCTGGCGGGAGCAGTCGAGGTTGGTTGATGTACGAAAAGGAACGCGACGCGCGCCTCGGAGCCCACTCGGGCGCGTCCCGATCAAGCTCGAATGCCGTATTGACGCTAGAAAAGGCTTCAGCCGTCACCGTATCTACTCCTGTGCTACCGTCAGGAATCAGTTGTCCTCCCCCGTTTCTGGAGGTTTGCTCCCTTGCGGTATCCTTCAACCTCCACCCTCTCACTTGCCCAGCAACCCGACCACTCCGAGGTTTCGTGGGACGGACCGACGACGACGACAAGGATAGCTTCTGTTTATTCGACGGCGATGATGACGGCAGAGCGGCCGCCGGCGCGCTCGCCATCGCGTTGTGACCAAACGACAACGGGGCATCGAAGCCTGCGAGCTCGGCCGGGGCGGCGGCGGCCTCCGCGACGCAGCAGCAGCCGTGTTGATGCACTTCCACACTTCCAGACATGGCTCCTACTCATCGTGCTCATCGCATCCGTCATGTCTCTAGCCCGGGCGTCGGACGTGCACCATCGTTCGCCGGCGCAGCGGCAGCAGCGACACTTGCTGCACAAGCGTGAGGCCCAAGCTCGGACCACCCCGATCGCCGCGACGACCGACGCGGGACCGGTCCCGACGACGACCCCGAACATTGCACCTACCACAGCACCGGCCACGACAACCGCCGTCACTACTACACCTACGACGCAACCTGCCGCCACCACAAACGGTCAGTTGTGGTGTCTTTCCCAGAGGGGCCTAGCCAGGCCAAAAGTCTCGGACGCGCTCGCCGAATGCGAGATTAGCGGTCGGGGACCAGAATGTTCAAGAGAGAGTGTCACTGATGCAGTCAGATATCTAACCGCCCGACTGCTTCTGCTGCTGATTCAGATGATGTGACGACAACAACAAAGAAAAAGAAGGCCCACTCGTCCGACACGACGACTGCGGCGGCCGTCGCGACGACGACGCCGACGACGACGACAACGACGCCCCTCTCATTGGCGGTCGCCCCCTCGAATACGACAGCGGCGGCGCCCCTCGTCGTTATCACGGTGACGTCGATCGTGACGAACCCCGACGGATCGACGTCGATAGCGGCGGTCGTCAACCCCGCCGCGACGGCGGACTCGGCGACGAGTCGCACCACGTCCGGTGGATCGTCGGCGTCGCGGACGTACGCGATCATAGGGGGTGTGCTCGGCAGCGTCGTCGGATTGCTGCTCCTGTTGATCCTGCTGTATAAGCTCGCGCAGCACCGCGGCTGGGGAGGCGACGGGCGCCTCGGTCGCTTCATCAACGAACCGTTTGGGGCTGGACCGAACGGCAAGGAGATCAAGTGGCCCGAATTGCAGCCCGACGGCCAGACCGTGTCGACGGGCCTCGCGACTTTGAACCCGATGGGGACGCGCAAGACCGGTGGCGCCGGGATCAGCATGGGCGAAAAGGATGACGAGGACGAGTTTTTGGACAACGAGGAAGAAGAGCTTAGCGGTAACGGCTCGTGGGACGAGATCAAGATGCCCGACGGGTCGATCGTGCGGCGGCCGAGCACCAAGTGCGGCGGCGTTGGCGGTGCTGCAATCCAGCGGAGCGTGACGGGAAGCATGAGCAGCCACTACACCGTCGGGGGCGCGAACGGACCAGGGAGTAGGACCAGTCACTGTCAGTCGTCCTATCAATCGCTGCAACTGGATACGTCGCGTACTGATGAAAGCCACAACCCCACCTTCACACACAGATGACTCGTACCGGTCGCCGTCGCCGGCCATGTCGTTCCACCGCCCGCAGTCGCCGCAGATCCTCTACCCCGTCAATCTCCACCGCGCCCCTTCGAACCCTCACCTCCACGGACCGTACGCGATGCACCCGCCCCCGCCCGCGGTGCTCCAATCTTACCCCTATCCGCACCCGCACCCGCACGCCGCGCAATCGGCCCTGCAGAGGTACCGGACCCTCGCCCTCGCTCCGGTGAACCACGGCCCACCGGCCGCTCCACCATCGCAGCCGCGTCCTCGTTCGCTCATGCATCGACCGTCGAGCATCAGTCTATTCCCGCTCTCGACCTCACCGGCACCCCCGAGCCCGCTCCCGAGCCCTTCGCCGACGAGCGGGGGTTCGCACTCGTCGCACCATTACCCCTCCTCGCCGCGCATGGAACAAGGGTCCGTCCATCCCGACCGGAGCAATTCCAACTCGTCGAATTCATCGCATGGATCGTCTTCGTCTTCGTCGGCGGCGCGGCGCAAGCAACAGCAGCAACAGCAGCGGTATCAGCAGCAGAAGGAGCCAGCGTTTTTGGGCCACGGGCAGGGGTTCTCGGCGGATTTGTACGCGCCGCGGGAAGGGGTCCAGAGGCAGTTGAGCGTCAGGAATGTCTGAGCGATCGAGTATACGAACACAAATCGAGCACGGGCCGGGGGCGGTGAGGAAAGGAATCAATCATGCGATAGGAATGTCGTTAAACGGCGAATCCGGTTGTTGGACAAATGAGATACCCTGTATTACTTTACTTTGCACGGTGTACTGCTTTGATCTATATATTTCTCTAGGGAACTTCCGCATGGAATACTAACGAAACCTCACGATTACCCCTTCTCACAATTTCCTCGCGAGAAGACGATCGTTAAAAACTCAAGCGACCGTCACGTCTGGGTCGTCGTTGTCGCCAATTCGGTCCACTTTTTTTCCTCCCCCGCCGCATCGACGGCGGCATCCCAAAAAGCAATCTCCAATATCGTCGCCGTCTTGAAAGTCTCCGCCAATTCGACCAACCTCGTACTCGAAACCGGTGACCCGGCCAATGAGCTTTCCAACAACTCCGTCCCCGTCCTCACGGCTTCTTGGTACCAATCTCCCGAATACGTCTCGATCCAACTCCAGTACCGATTCTTTTCCCCATCGCTGACTCTACCTTCCCATGCTTTGAGGTTTTGACCTACTTGACCGTAACCTAGTAGACAAGGGAAGGTGACGATGCGCGCGTCGAGGAGGTCACCACGCGAGCAGGTGTCGAGGACGTAACGATTGTAGGCGAGGTTCGCGAGCGATTCGGGGATGGAGAGAAGGGTCGAGCGCGAGATGTTGTACTGTTCGCAGTATTGCACGTGCACTGAAGGGACAAAAAAGCGGGGGAGGGGAGGGGAGGGATGGGGGGGCAAGAGTCAGCGATTAGGCATAGAGACGGCGTTCGTTCGCACAAAGATTAGAATTCACTCTCGGTCTCTCTCAGTACGGTCTCGACGATCTTGCTACTACCTCTCATATCCTCGACGTCCAAACCTTTGTACCCCATCAACGCGTTTGTCCTCGCGTAATGGATCAAGAAGTGATAATCCTGCGTGATGAACTCTAAAAAGCTCGGCAGGGGGCAGGTCCCGTCGGCGAGGGAGCGAGGAAAGGGGTGGTTGACGTAGCGGGACCAGGTCGAGGGGGAATACGAGGTGAGGAAGTCGACGAGAGGGGTCGGAGAGAGTGGGGTCGGTCTGTGGGAAGGGAGTGTACAGGAGGTGAGTTCAGGTCGCTTTGCTCGGTAAACGACGAGGTGCTTTTCGCTCACAGCGGTAGTGATCTCTGGCCGAGGGCATGGAAGTGATGAACGGGGCCAGAGCCGCTCCCCAGCGGGTACGACGTCGCAATCGCCGTAGCGACATAATCCGCGGCGACTTTGACCGCTTCGGGGACTGCGGAGGAAGATACCCGAGCAGAAGGGTCAGGTCACGTGGTTTCGGCATTTCCGAGCCGCTTAAAACTTGCCAGAGAATCCCTTGGCGAGGTACGATGCAATCGCGCTCGAGAGCGTACACCCCGTCCCGTGGGTGTTTTTAGAGTCGTACCACCTCCGCTGCGCCAACACCTCCTTGCGCTCGACCGAGTCCCACAAGAGATCGACGACGAATTTCTCGGTGCCCGAGTTCCCGTTCGTCAAGGGCATATGCCCGCCCTTGAGATAGACCCATCGTACGCCCAATTGACCCAGACGGATCGCACAGTTTCTCATATCGTCGACGGAGCGGATCGAGCCTGGTTCCGAGGAGGAGAGCAGCTCGGCTTCGGGTATGTTCGGCGTGATGATCGTCGCTAGCGGGATGAGGTGCTTCTTCAGCGAGTCCAAGGCGTCGAATGGGAGCAGTTGGTGGCCCGAGGTTGCAACGCATACGGGGTCCAACACGAGCGGCACGGTAGGATGGTCCATCGTGGGGGTTGAAGTCGAGGCTGAGCTCGACGAAAATGTTGCACCGAGATATTCGGCGATCGCCTTGATCGTCTCGGAAGAGTACAGCATGCCTGAGGAAGACGCGAAGAAGATTCGTTGGTGTATTCGTTCACCACTTTTCCGGGAATCAAGCACGGTCCCTCACCGGTTTTGATCGCATCGACGCCAATGTCCTCGACGACGCTCTTCAACTGTTGCACGACGATCGCCGTCCTCACACCCTCGACGGCTTGCACGCCCAAGGTGTTTTGCGCGGTCAAGGCGGTGATGCTGCAGGTGCCATAACAGCCTAGAGCGGCGATCGTCTTGAGGTCGGCTTGGATCCCTGCGCCTGCACCCGAGTCGGAGCCGGCGATGGTCAGCACTCGAGGTGGGCACGAAGCGTGACGTCGGGCCGGTGCCGGAGGAGACGAAGAAGGTGGTGGTGGTGCGGAGGGTAGGGGCATGTCGGTGGTGGTGGGGAAGGGTGAGGAGGGGGGAGGGAGAGGCGAGGGCGGAGGGAAAGAAAGGGGGACGGGAGAGAGAAGCAAGGGACGCCATGAAACAGGAGCTGGGTGCACGACCGAGCGAGTCCGAGACTGGTACAGGCACCGAGTGAGCTCGAGTGAGCGACGCTCAACCGATCACACACACCGAGTGCTCCGCGGCGAATGACGATCCAACCCCGGCATTGGGAGGTAAATATTTTGAGTTTGCTCTTTGTTTCCACAAAGCGGATGCTTTTCCTTTGAGAGCTCATGGCAACTTGCCGAAAAATCGCACGTTGAACTTGGGCCAGGTCCGGCCGGTTCCGCACGCTCGCGCCTTCACTGCTCACGACATTCATCGACCTCCGAACCACTGCTCACGGGCTCGACAACCGTCAACGCTCCCTGCGCGCCGTTCACCATTCTCGTAGGCTCACAACTTCATCCTTAATTTTGCCCGGTCGCGATCCAGCGCCATTTCCACTCCAGCCTCGCGTAGCCGTTTTCGTTCGACGTGGCTCGACGCGTCGCGTGAACCCGCGTGGAACGCTCTCCCGTTCCTCTGCACCAGGGCAAAGTGAGTCGTACCTTGTCCACGACCCAATGGCAGGAGCTTTTTACCCCAGCCAACAGCTCATCCCGCTCCTCACCAGGAAATCCCCCTTGAACAGCCGCACGGATGCTAGGCGATCACGCGAACCTGCTCGTCCTCGATTCGCACCGATCGATCCAAACGCGTACCTTGCAACGCTACGCCGAACCGACCCTACGTGCGCTGATCCGAGAATGTCACCACCTCGCCGATCCGGTCGAACGTGCCGTTAGGATGTACGACCCTTCCCAGGCGTCCCCGAACGCGATCCCCGAGATGCCGCAAGACGTGTTCGCGGAGATGAGGTTACTTTCGCTCGCGTTGCAGAGGAATCGTAGAGCTTTGGAGGTGTATGCGTTGCAGAGGATCGAGATTCTCAAGACGAGGTATTGGGAAATGGGCGGTAATTTGGGTAAAGCGTTTGGAACGGGCACGGAGGTGAGAGGACATATGGTCGTGGTCGATGAGGCGTTCGCCAAGGGGTATGCGGATTTGTGCCTCAAGTTCAAGACGGGCCTTTATAACGATCCGGATGATGAGGACGACGATGAGCAGGAGGACGGGGACGGGGATGAGCAAGACGAGGAAGGCAATTTGGAACTAGACGAAGAAGAGGACGATTATGAAGGGAGAGAAGAGAGACGGGCACACCGACAGCAACGACGACCACGTCAACGACCACGACGAGGGGGAGCGGTCGCCGGCGAACCAACCAGTCTGATGGACGCGATCGACCTCTTGGGAGGAGGGATCGACCAAGAACCGCCCAAGGATTTATTCCTCAGCGTGCGCGTGCTCAAGGACGTCGGCGATGTCGAGACCTTGTCCGGTGCGAGGTTGAGTCTGACCAAGGGTAGTCAGTACTTTTTACCGCGCGAGGACGTCGAACAGATGGTCGTCTTGGGCGAGGTCGAGGTGATTAATTGAAGGTTCATATACTTTGCAATAATGCTACGAGTACACGTGTTGTTTCAAATCACCGATGCGATGCGGATGGGTATGGGTACAGCTGCGAGTGTTGTCTCGTTCTCAAAAGGATGAATCGCCCCCTCCTTGGCGTTGGGCTTCCTGGTCGGCTTCTTGTTGATCGTCCAACATGCCGACGACGACGTTCATGACCCTCTCCATCTTGACCAAGGCTTTGGCGTCGTCGGTGCCGACACTGAAGCACGGGATGCCGAGCTGGAGGCGAGTGCACGATGGTCAGGTCCGGAGTCGATTGGCATGGGGGAGCGAGGACGGGTTTGCGTTTAAAGAGGGTGACTGACCTCGACGAGTTTGGCCTGTTGTGAGAGTTGATACTCGCGCCAGCGCTGAAGCAAGGCGCGATCAAAGAGCTTCATCCTCGCGACCATGCCCGGTGCGCTGTCGGGTTCGAATCTGCCGGTCAGCTTTGTTCGTTCTGAATCGCACACGATGAAGGAATTCTACCACGCACTTTATGCCCTTCCTCTTGCCCTGTGCCTCCCATTCGTTTCGTTCTAGAAACCACTTGCGTTCGACGGCGTGTTGCTCCTTTTGTAGGGTCTGGAGCTGAGCCAACGTCGACGGTTCGTTGACGGCGATCTGGCGAAGGAGGGGCAGCGATTCGGGGAAGGTGAGGCGTGAGAGGTCCTTCTTCGGCGGTGGTGGAGCTCCTGCACTCGGAGCGGTTCGTGCGGAGGAGGTAGAGCTGTACGACGAGGAAGCAAGCGCAATTCGCGGCCGAACAGCTTCGGGGAGGACGTGATCCTGCGTCGAGCGCAGTTGGGCCAGGAGGGCATCGAGATCGGCTTGGTTCTAGACGGAAAGAGAGAGTGATGTCAGTCAGTTCGGTTGAGCGCCAAGGTGGCAGTGTATGGCGTAGAGTGAACCGATCTGACCATGGTCGGTGCACTGCAACACTCGATGCTCGATGCCAGACGGGTTGCTGGGCAGATTCGACTTGGGCGATCATCAAAGACGGTTTCGGTCTGGCAGAAGATGGCGAATGTACCTTGAAGGCGAGCTGCGACTGAGCGAGCCGCGCGGTGGCCACTGATTGAACGTGGGTCATGTGACAGCGACACACGCTTGTCCGCTTTCAAACTCGAGCGCGTGGCTCTAACTAATGACTAGTTTGTTCTAATCGGTTGCTTGGTGCGGCTTAGTGAGGCTTAGTGTTGCTCGGCGCGGCTCGGCCTTGGCGCGGCTCGTTGGGCGATCAATTCGATCTCGTTGCTCTTTCTCCCCTCCCCCCCTCCCACCCTCTACACGCACCATGGCGCACCTAATCAAGCTCGACGAGCCTTCGCTCTGGATCGCCACCGCTTCCATCATATTCGTCAGTCACTCACACCCCGTTTCCCCACTCTGTCTCACCCTCGGCTCCCATTTGCGTGTGGTGGCGAGCCGACCACGCGCACGTCATCACACCACCGGGAACGACGACAATCCACCCTGCGCAAGCCAACATAGAGACTGACACCCGCATCACCCACCACAGAACCCACTGTTTTGGAACATCGTCGCTCGCCAAGGTAACCTGCACCACAACTTGCTGGCCTACCCGGAAAGGCGGCTTCACTGACTGACCCCACCGCACTGACCCAGAGCACAAGAACAAGATCCTCACCAAACTCGCTTTCGGCAAACCTTACCTCGGATGTTATGCGTTGGCCCTGACCATCTTTTCCCTCGGCATCCTCCGTGATCATCTGTAAAGCGACCCTGCATGGCCGAATACATTTCCCGTCAAGGCTGACCTGACCGTCCGCGGTTCACTTCCCGAACGCGCAGGTACGCGACCGCGCTGTCCCAGCAACCAAAATGGTACCTCCTCCACTACACCGAAGTCAAGATCGTCGCCGCCCTCGCCTTTCTCAGCGGTGGCGTCCTCGTCGCGAGTTCGATGTGGGCCCTCGGCGTTACGGGCACCTACTTGGGCGACTACTTTGTACGCACTTCGAAGCCGACCGGAGTATAGCTATAGGAAGCTGACTCTTGAAGGGCCCCCTTTTTTTGAGCGCAGGGCATCTTGATGGATGTACGTCGTCGCGACGTCGGAGCCGTAGAGCCTTGGCTCGGGGTGAAGGAATTTTCTTTCAACCTCCCAACTGACCACATTCATGCGCGCCGCGAATAGGAAAAAGTCGAATCGTTCCCCTTCAACGTCACCGACAACCCGATGTACTACGGCTCGACCCTCTCCTTCCTCGGCACCGCCCTCTGGTACATCACACTCTCTGGCTTACAAAGTCGACCCAGACCAAAAACTGATTCTCCCCCGCGGGGCAATGTACAGGTACGAATCGTTCGCCGGACTGCTCTTGACCGCGCTCGTCTTTGTCGAGTACAAGATCGCGTTGACCTATGAAGAGTACGTGTAGCGTCTCCCTCGCCGCGAGTCCAAGCCTCGGACGCAGCGCTCTTGTCGGCAGCGCTGACGGCACCTGTTTCCTAACCCCGCCTTGTGTCAACAGACCTTTCACTGGAGCCATCTATGCCGCGCGTGAAGCGGCGAGGTCGAGGAAAGGATCCAAGACGGGCAGCGCACACAAGAGCATCACCGCTTCGGGGTCCAAGGACAAGGAGCTTTGAGGATCGCCACCAAGGCGCGCGGAGACGAGGCTTGGGAGAGGCAGGGAAAAGAGGCTTAGGAGGCGGATGCAGTTGACTCGTGTGAAGAGGCGGGATTCGAAGAGGGTGTAGGGAGGAAGGAACGGGGTGATTCCCCTCGAGTCCTCGATAGTCGTGAGCCGTGAACGGACGATGACGATCATCCGACAAAGCGAAGTATTATTCTCAAAAAAAGTTGCATGTTGTACCAAACCCCCTACCATGATGGTGATCCTTTTTCAACAAGATGCCCATCACGTATTCCCTGTATTTAGTTATTTCTCCTTTACAGTACACATGCAAACCTAGCAAGATCAACTCTGGCAATCATCACACTGATTCGGGTCGGACACCACTCGCGGGGGGCCGTGGGACGCGATCGGCACGAGCGAACCAACCAGAGCGAACCGAAAAAGCGAGCGCGTCGCAACGTGTCGAGAGAAAAGGGGGGACCTCTCCTATGGACCTTGCACCTCTCCATAACCCACCCGTCTTCTCAGACCCACGCTCTACTCGTTCGTTACCACCTCGTCACCTTCGGCACCGGTCGTATCCGCTCGTCCCACCTTAGGACGGCCACCAGAAGCTGGGTCTGTAAGTCGCGTTACGCGGTCGACGGTCGTCGTCCTTGTGGTCGTCGTCGCCCCAGCCGGCCGTCTGTTCCCGGGCCCCTTGCTTTCCCCCCCCCCCCCCACCTTTCGTCCCCGCCTCTTCATTCTCGCCGTCGGGACGTGCATCGGGTACGATGGCGCAGTTCCAGGGTCGACGGATATTGACGCTCATCGCCTTGGCCGTGCTGGGGCTGTTGCTCTATTCGACGCTGTCGAGTCACCCGAGAACATCCGCCTACGTCGCCCAGAGATGGGGTCAATCCACCGAATCCTCCACCTCACCTTCCTCGAACGACCCCAACCTCAAGGATCAATTCACGACGCCGCACATCGTGTCGACGTTCATGCACGACCCCACCAACTCGCTCGCGTTCCGCAACCACCTCGAGTTGACCACCTCCCCCGAGACGCAGATCAAGCATTCCCCGACCATGACCTTTGACCACATCTACGTTCTGAGTTTACCGAATCGTTCAGATCGCAGGGAACAGATGCTCGAATTGGCGAAAGCGCATGGGTTGAAGATCGTCTTCGTCGATGCCGTGTCCAAGGATTTGGTCTTTATCAAATGGATCGCCGAGAGGGCTTCCGAAATTCGCAAGGAGCGGCTCAAGTTGATCGTGAGTCGAACGTACAGACGACCAAACAAAGGCGACTGAACTAACCTCTGGGGACTCTCACCCGTGTTCTCTCCCCAGGCCGCGGCCAAGGACGTCGACATTGATTCGATCGGTGGCTTGCACGTCGGCAACGACTGGTTGACCCCGACGCCCTCGGGCACGTCCGAGGACGAATTCCCTTCCCTGGCGGGTACGGACCCGCGTTGGCTCCCTGACGACGACTGGGTCCAATACCTCGAACGCCACGACCGCGAAGGCAAACTCAACAAGCTCGTTCCCAAACAACGTAACCTCAACGTCACCGAGATCCTCTGGGACCAGAACGAAAAGATCGACGGCCGCCAGGTCAACGAGGGGGTCATTTCGACATTTTGGGGCCATACGAGGGCGATGCAGTTGATGATCAAAAATGGCGACGAGTCGGCTCTGTTCTTGGAGGACGACGTCGATTTCGAGTGGGATCTCGAGAGGATCTGGGCGCGCATCGAAAAGAGCTTGCCCAACACGTGGGATTCGACCTTTTTGGGCCACTGTTGGGGAAGGGAGTTGTTACGTGAGTTGCATAGAGTGCCATCGTACTGGCGGTTCCTTTGGCTCTTGTCGGCCAGTGCTGACCCCCTTCTTCTTCCCTCTGTCTGCGCGCAGGCCCGGCGTACCGTCACCCCTTGCTGCACCCTTCGGTGCAACCCCTGTGCCTCCACGGCTACGCCCTCTCGCGCCAGGGCGTCAAACGCGTCCTTTCGTTGCTCAACAACCCGTGGACGGCCTACCAAACCGCCGTCGACACGGCCGTCCCTTCCTTTATCTTTTTCCGCCTCTTGACCTCCTTCTCCGTCGAACCCCCGATCATTACGCAACGCAAGGACGGGCCGTCGGATATCCAGGAAGGCGTCGGCAGCGTATGGAAGGGTTTGTTGATGGATTCGACGGTCGAGAGGATCGCCAGGAGTAAAGGCGAGGAATGGCCCGAGGAGGTCTACGACGAGGATAACCTCGACCCTGCCACGGTCTATCGATATGGCAAGAAATGTATCGGCGTAGGCGGATAGGAAGCGGAAGTGAAGGTTCTGATAGAGGGTTTTTTTCTTTTATCGTGTCTGTGCAACCTCGTTCATTTAATATTTACGTAGGTTTTCCCTGTGTGAGCCGGGGTGTTTTTTTGCGGTGGGCCGCTCCTTGCGCACGGACACAAAGGAGGCACCACCGTTGCATGGCCGATCGTAAAACCGGGGCCCTGCCGATGGACACCGAACGACTACCCGCGGCAGCCGCCGAGAAGGCCACACTCTATCTTCGATGAAGAGTTGCGGTGCGGTGCGGTGCGGGAACGTTAAGTCGGTCATCAGCTATCTGTTTGCATCGACGCAAAGCTTCGGCCGGCTTCGAGTATTCAGAATGCTAAGACCACATCTTCCAGTCCGACCTGGATCATTGCGCCTTCGAGCCCGAAGAGGATCTGCAGAACCGATCTGCTCTATCACATTTTGGTACAGATCGTTGCGGGCATCATGCGAGACAGATCCGCCGCGTTGCAGTGGCCAGAGCAAGGTCTCGATCCCAACAACGATGATCATCGCGAGCAGTTGCATTCGCTCTAGTGACTCATGCGCATGCAGGAGTAAGTCCCTACTTTGTTTGCGCTGCCTCCATGTTTGAATTGACCTGACATTTTGCGTCCTCCTCATACAATCGTCGAAACGTTAGATTCGATACGCCATGCAATTGCTCACCCCACCACCACCGATCTCGGGCTCGTCTGACAGGGGTGCAAAGGAGACGAAGCAGACCGTCTCGCTGTGGCACGAATTCTCAGCCACGCACTATCAAGGGCATGTCCAATCTATCCTGCGACGACGTCGAGGGGAAGGACGCGGGGCACCTTACTCAGATGCTGTGCTGGTTCGAGTTAACTAATCGCGTGCAAGGAAGCGTGGCAGTTGCGATTTTGGGTGAAGCTCCTGGTGGTGCTGGGCGGGGAACGACGCCCCGAACCGGCGTCACCCCGGAGGCTGCAAACCTAATGAGGATGACTGCTCAACGGGCTTACGATTTTGAAGAGTCTCTTTTCGATTGATAAACGTTTATGCAATGGAACCTAATGGTTTCACGGAAAGGTGTCGCAATTTGGCATTGCATACCAGTAGCGCTGAATCAGCTTACAGGGCGCCAGCACCGCATAACGCGCCGGCTTACGCGGCGCAAGCACCGCACAACGCGCTCGTTCTTAAAGCGGTCGCTATAAGCACTCTACGATCCGTAGATAACGCCGGGTTAAAGGCGCGCACCGCTTAGAGGCGGTTAAGGCCGGGGGGTTAAGGACGCTTAACAAGACGTCCACGAGCTTAAGCGCGAGTGCCCATTTTGCTGATGTCCCGAGCTGACATATCCCATGTGCTGCCTATATGTGGGTCCCTCGTCTAATCCGGCCATGTTTCAAATCTTAGCATAGGGTGCCTTGTGTAAACCACCAGATGGCCGGCGGCGAAGTGAAGGACGGCGTTTGAAGACCTGCAGGGCGGGTTCAATTTCAACCTGCAATTCGCCCCCGGCTCAGCTGGGCTCTCCGGGTCACGCGCTTCTCAAGTTTCCCCGGGGATCCCGAGGCGAGCTGAGGGCAAAGATGACTCGAGCTACAGAGGACCGGATTTGCGAAATGTCACCAGACTAATGCTATTACTTAGTAAGCGCTCTGCAAGTGCGAATCAGGCGGCATTAGTACGTCGCTTGACTTAAATGACGTCGACCACCGCACCGATCTCGGCGACGTACGAAAAAGGTCGCCGGTGGTGAAGAGGGGGGGGCCCGTGCCTCAATTTGCCCGAGACCTCAGCTGGCTTACTCTTCATATCGTCCTTTCCCACCGACCCACCGCACACCCAACAAGCAGAAGAAGAAGACTTCCACGATCCTATCCGGAACGACAACTCATACACACCTTACACCGCGAACCGCAAACACACACCGCGCCCCCATCATGCTGACTCGAGCTACCGCCGCGACGCAGGCGTTCCAGCCCGTCGACAAGGCCGCGCACGTCGATGCGGCGCCACTCGATGCCCACGGAGGCGGCGCCGAATCGGATTCGGATTCGGCGTCGCTCGCGTCGAGCCACGACTCGGAACTCTTGATCAACTATGCCGTGTCGAGGATCCCGGAAGAGAACGTAGGGGTGAAGTCGTTCGCGACGACACGCCAAGCCAAGGATCGACGACCCCCGTCCACTTTTTACCTCAAGAAGCGCTCCGAGATGAACCTCGCCGAAAAGCTATGCCAACTCGCCGACACCCCCGTCGAGATTCATCGCCTCCAACCCGCCGATCTCGACCGCGGCCCACCGCCGTACCTGAACCCCGTGTGGGATATTTGGCACATCTTCTGGAGCTCGCTGCCACCACTCGTCGTGCAGGAGGTGTGCTACGCGATCTGGCCCGACTACCGATGGCCGTGGATCGTGCAGTACCCCGTCTTTCTGGTGGGTCTGATCCATTTCGCCGTCCAGGCCGTGCATCGACTCAACCGTGAGTGCGCACTCCGAGGGGTCTTGAAAGTGAGGACATAATGGAAGCTGATGGAACTTTGAATGGAATGTCACGCCAGGCTACGCGCTCAAGTACGGCACCCTGGACGAAAAGGAGATTGGGCGGGATCGCACCCCGGACAAGTCGGTCCCGCATCTCGCCATGGGGATCGTCGGCTACGTCTTTGTACGCATGGCCCTACCCTTCGTCCTGCACTATGACCGCTCGGTCGCGCACCCGCTCTTCAACTTTACGTGGACCTTCCCAATGCGCTTGATCCTGTGGGAAATTGTCTTGGTCCGTTTCTCATTGCGCAGCTCGGTGCTAGTTTGGGGGTTTCCATTTTTCGCTGCATGGCTGACAACGTTCATTTTGTAGGACTATTTCTTTTACGTCTACCACCGAAGCTCGCACGAGGTTGATGCGCTGTGGTTCATGTGAGTGGTAGAGAGTCGCGTTGGGGCTGTTCGCCCGCCCAGCCCGCCCACAGTTAGCTTTAACTGATTCCTCCTCGGGCTCCTATATCGGCCCGTTTGCACTTGTTACAGCCAGTAAGTGGCACCCCGGAGCGGAGTGTAGGGTGTCTGGAAGAGTGGTGCTGATCTCGAGCTCGCCTGCACTCCCTTTGCAGCATGCACCACCACACGACCAAGCACCCGACGCACATCCTCTCGATCCTCGCCGAGGAGTACCAGGAGATGCTCGAGGTGCTCATCGTGCCTTCGATCGCTTCGTGGCTCGTGCCCATGACGCAGAGCGAGCTGTACGTCGCCCTCGCCGCGACGATGTGGGTCGAGATGCAAGGTAAGCTCCGAGAACCCCTGTTTTCGCCTCGTGCTCCACCCTTCCTCCGTACAGGTGCTGAGATGCTGGTATCGCCTACTTGCTCTGAACCTCGACTCGGGAATTTTCCTTTGAATCTGCACTGGACCTTGGTTAGGACATTGTGGCGTGCGAGGTGAGTTTTAGTTCTGGTCAGCATTGCACGTTCGCGAAGGACGTCGGGACTGACGCGTGCTCTTTACTTTACGTGCTTCTACATTTTGTCTACATACTGAAGCGCACTGGCGGCAACCAATTGCGTCTTTCATTTTGAAATATTTTGACATGGATCTCGCCGTGGAGGATCACGACATGCGTAGGTTTATATCTCGAATCGAGTATCGAGCTGTCGCTGGCCACTTTGTCCCAAACGCTGACAGAGTCCTCCCCGCCCTTCTCCTTTCATCCCCGTATTTTTTGTTACACATTGTACTTTCACATCTTCAGATCATCGTGGAGGAAAGAGCGGGTGCGTTCAAATCGCTAATGTTCGAATAACTGCACAGATAATTCACGATCGCTGACAGTGTCTCTTTGACCTCCCCACAGGCGAAACTACGGCAAGCAAACTCGAGTTTGGGACAAACTTTACGGCACCTCGGCAGAACGGATCGAGACGTACGGGATGTTCTGAACGAGGCATTTTCGTGGGGGGGGTTGCGTCCAAGGGTCAGCGGTCCTCAGGGACTTGTGGAGACGGGGAGTTGCCCGGTGCCAGATCGAGGAAGATGGCTAAGCGCGAGGTGTGGTGTCTGGATTGAACTCAGATTGATGGCGTGCACGCGGATACTGTCTAAGGCCCGGTCTCGTTCTCTCTCTCTCCCGCTTCCTCAACACACATTCGCCCATTCGCTTCGCTACAAGTTGATTGTTGGCCTGGGCGAGACAGGTCACTCATCAACGACACGTACTGCCCGCGAAACTCCATTCATTTGGTACATCAACCCCGAGATCACAACGGGGACATATCATTATCATCGAGTCTGCTACGGGAGTAGTCTCGTCCTTGCGCGCTCTTTCGAGATCGCATCCAGTAACGATTGGCAAGCTTTGTATATATTGAATGGCCCGGAACCGTCTTGTATTTGCAATCTACTTATATTTTCGAAGTGCCTGATTCCCTCGTACCAACTACCGGAGGGGGAGGTGCAGCGACACTGCGCACGCAGGACAGTGTAAGACAGGGGTAGTCAATATCAGCTTGCGACAAGGATTTCACGGGCGCACCGTACTGGATTACTCAAAACATTCGGAGTGGCAGAACAAGCGCCCTCAAACGTAATCTTTCAAAGTCGCGGGTATCGGCCTTCGAGGTTTTATCGGTCTCAGCAGCTAAAGGGAGGTTTGAAGCCAGTGGTTCGTTCGCTGATCGAAAGACCACGTTGACAAGAATCGCGCCTGTCCGGTCCAAGAAACAAGTCGTGGGGCCAAGGCTGTTGGTGATTGGGACTTTACTGTGACGTATCTCTGTGGTCATTTGAGAGGTACGAAGGTTCTGGAATTGGACGTTCAAGGCATGTTCAGCGTTCCTCCTGAA
Organism: Microbotryum saponariae; assembly: GCA_900102585.1. Classification (NCBI taxonomy): domain Eukaryota; kingdom Fungi; phylum Basidiomycota; class Microbotryomycetes; order Microbotryales; family Microbotryaceae; genus Microbotryum; species Microbotryum saponariae. Next base: position 311,785 of record FMWQ01000047.1, on the reverse strand, counting down.
CACCCCGAACGAAAAAGGAGACCTGCAGTGGTCTCATCGTGTCGCTCGACAACGTCGACGCCCACTTAAGTTCAAGCTGTGGCGCAGATGTTATAGCGGTCCTTGATGAGGCAATGAAGGGAGACGAGCTCCACCTCAAGGCCCGGACCGTGAAAAGACGTCGTGGAGGACCATGTCCTTGTCATTCGTTGAGAAGCGCAGGGAGCCGGTGCCACTGGCGGAGCCTCCAGAACCGAACGCCGCCTGCCGCTCCTTCCAACTAGGCTCAGACGACTTCCTGGCGAATCTTTGAGTACTTTGCATGCTGTTTCGAAATCAGTTAGAAATACTTGGATTGCAGCAGCCAGTATACGGAGTTTTATTTTGTTCAGTCACGTGAAGACTCCTGAGAACGATCTTGGGGGTGAGACTCTTTTCAATATATCCATCGAGGGAAGCCGTATCATAGATAGGTGTGGGATGGTAGGGATGGGACAAAGAAGGCTCAAGACGTGCGGTCCAATTACAGTAAAATTAACATAGCGGTGAAAAGTGGACGGGCGACTACGATGTCGAAAGGTCAGAAGGTCGAACAAGGGGGCGAGGGTACCACAACGACCCTACAACATATTCCACCTGCTACTACATCCCCAATGTCTCGATACGTTCGCCAACTGCAAATGGTGCAACAATTTGTAAGTTTAAAAGGAACACATGTTATACAGAAGTTATCTCACTTACCGGTTACGAAGATCTGATCCCAGACGCGGGTTTGCTTGCCGTAGTTGCGCCTGTGGGGGAGTCGGAGAGACACCGTCAGCAATCGTGCATTCTCTGTGCAGTCATTCGATCAACAGTGATTTGGACGCACCCGCTCTTTCCACCCCGATGATCTGAAGATTTAGAGGCGAGATATACGGTACAGAAGAATCCGGTGTGATAGAAAAGGCACGGAGAGTCATCAGCCAGCCAATTCGGCAAAGCGGCCACCGACTGCTCGGAAGCTGCGAGCTTACGGAGGTCGTGATCCTCTACAGCTAGTTCCATGTTGAACATTTTGAGGAACGATAGGATAGGATGGGACCAGTAACAACTTTGTCCGATTTAAAGAAAGGAAAGTATGTCAGCCGATGAGGGCAGATTGTGAAGAGGAGGGATTTGCCAGTTGACGAGCGCGGCGGATCGCGCCATCACTGGTCTCAGTGCTTACCGAACGCCCGAGTGTCCCATCATCTCGACGTAGATGGTGTAGCAAAAGGTCAGGTACTGTTCGGCGAACGATTGCTTGACGACCAAGGTCGCGGCGAGGGGTACGAGCAGGACCTCGAGGTACTCTTGGTAGGTCTCGGCGAGAATGCTGAGGATCGCCGTTGGGTGCTTGGTCGTGTGGTGGTGTTGGTGAACGAACCACAGGCTGTCGACTTCATGGGTAGTGCGGTGGTACGCGTAGAAAAAGTAGTCCTGTGGCGATGCAGTAGGAACAGACCCGAGACGCGGTTGGCGAAGCAAGAATGGGATAGATTGGGGAATAGGAGCTGCCATCAGCTAGGAACCACTTTATCCGCAAGCCCTCCCAGATTCTGGAACTCACAAAGACGATCTCCCACGCCATGAGACGGAACGGGTAAGACCAGGTGAACTGGTTCAGAGGGGCAACCTCCTTGTCGTAGTAGAGGAAGAACGCGATCCCGGTCCGGACAAACATGTAGGCTGCATGGACGCAGATGAAACGAGCACCCTCACGTGCTGGGTTAGCAGATTGGGGTCTATCAGAGTGGTCAGCCACGTGTAACTCACCAAGGATGCCGGCAGCAAGATGATTGACGGCCTAACAGGAACGAAAGCGTAAAGAAGCGTAGCAGAAAGTCAGATACCATCAATAAAAGCCAAAATTAGGAAACTCCTACCTTGTCCGGGGTGCGATCGCGACCAATTTGCTTCTCGTCAAAGGTACCGTACTCGACGCAGGCTCGGTTCAGACGGCCCAAGACAGCGACGGCAAAGCCGATAAATGACAAGAGATAGAACGGGTAGGCGACGTAAAAGGGCCATTTCGATTCGGGGTAGTAGTGGTACGCGGCCTGCTGAATGACCATGGGGGCGACTCCACGCGTGATGATAAAGACGTTCTCGAGCAACAAGCTGCGTGTCGGAATAGGACCGCGGTCCAACGACTCATCCTGCGGGTGATGGGTGAGTGACCGACTCGGAACCGAGTCAGCGCGTCGCCGAGGGATGGAGAAACCACAGGCTAGAGGCCCCGAAGCGTGTGGGCCCTACCTTGAGCTCGTGCATGACATCGGGGCAGGTGGCGATGTGGCACAGGTTCTCGGCTAGCGTCATTTCCGTACGCTTTTTCTTGTGCTATGGCATCGACCAAGAATGAGGTGAGGGTCAGCACCGTCGATTTGCAAAAAAAATCGTGCGCGGGGGAAGGAGGGCCGGGGTTCAAGAAGGACCACTACCCCAGGCGACGGATAGCTGGCCTGGGCGGCCACGAGCGAAGCGTCCCCTATTGTGCTCCCAATCCCACAACATTCAACACCCGCAATCGAAGAGTTATACCAAAACCAACGTTATGGCATTCGGCTGCGATGAAAGCTGGGGAAGCACAGGCCTCCCGGCGGGGAGAACGGCGGCCCAGGGCGTTCGGACCTGAACTTGCAAAGAAGTGACGTACGAAAGTGGACGGCGGCCGACGATCGACCTTTTGCCGCGTCGTTTTGACGGGCTGCTCGGACTGTACGACTTCTTGATCATCGTATGAGATGAGGGACGATGATCCGGAAGAGGACCCCGAGCTGGAGCGTTGGCGGGTGTGCCTGTTTTGTTGCAACTCCTCAGAGACCTGCGACGAGTTGCCGGCGTCGACGACGGCCGCCGCCGCGGAGCTGAGAGCGGTGATCATGGGCGATTCGGGGGTTAGTGTGTTGTAAAGTAATGGGTACTGTCGAAGTTGGCGACGAGGTGCAAATTTTCTTCGGTTGTCGTTCTTGGAGTTGAGGAAGGACGAGGACACAAAGATAGTGAGGATTGTCCGGAACGCCAATGATCTCAGCTGGACAAGAAACTCGGATATCGGCGGGCGGCGGGCGGGCGGCAAACGAGGTCGCCGCCGCCCCGGCGATACCGATCCAGAAGGCAATAATGCGAGCCGCGTCTGGAGCCTTTCTCACGGTGTCCGCCTCGCACGTGATCCAAGCCCAGCACGGACGTACCTACCCAGTGGGCCTGCTTCACCAAACGAGTCGTCTTCCCGAACGCCGAGACGCACTCTGATCCGAAAAGCCCGAAAGGGGTCGACCTCCGCGGATTGATAGGAGCTGCGGCGCATCCACTCGTGGCAGCGCCGGCGGGAGCTGTCATCCTGTACGGCGCCAGAGCTGATGCGATGACGCCGCCCAAGACCAATCGCTTTCCGGGACTGTGAACCCATAAGAAAGCTATGTAGAGGTCAATCGTGACAGCTCTCAGGCTTGAAAGCATTGTCCTTGCATTCAAACGGTGGAACGGCCTCGGCGACTCTGTTGAGTATGAAAATTTGTCTGGTCGCATTCGTATGAAACCTTTCCAAACCTTCTCCAAAGCCTACCTACCCAGATGGTCGATCATCGGGTTCAAGTAATCACTTTCCTTCTTGTACGCATCGGTGGAAAGCATTGGACACGCTTCGCGGCCCCGGGGTATTCAGGCTGCAGGCTGTTCTATTTCAGTGCCGACAGGCGCGAATGGTGACCGGTGAACCGCGTGTCGGCGTGTGATGAGCGCTTGATGCCGACTTCAAATGAGTGCGCCTGCTCATCGGGTACTGTGAAAGTAGTGACTTGTAAACCTGAATACCTCAATATCTCACTTTGAGCTTTATCTGGGCGTCCGAAGTTCATGGTCGTCGTGAGCTGTACTTCAACGTGAATTCGGTAGACGTTCCGAGCCATGCAGTGGTCGCTCGAAACCGTCGCGGGCGTCACAAGTGACAATCATTGGCAGTGCCATGCCAGTGGCTGCTACCTTGCATAGGTGCCTACCTAGGGAGTTCCGAAGTTCCGAGAGCGTCTGGTCGCGCACACTTCCATGTGACACGTAGGGAGCTGTTGCGGCTCTCTGCGGCTGAATGTATGGAAAAGCGCGCCGGGGCCGTTGCCGGCGGGGGCGCAAACGGGTCGAATCGCGGATGAATCTCATGTCTCAGGAGCTCTTTGATAATGGCGCACCGCGCCCGGAGGAGCGGCAGGGACCTCCCACCGATCCACTCCCTAACCCGATCGATACAATTTTACGGGGTAAAAAAAGGGGTTGTTCATCTGGGGGAAGTTCAACACACTGCTGGTTCCATGAACCTGAATTTATAGGTACCTACACGACTTGGTCCCAGCGTCCTTACATCGTTGGACGGCAGTAACGGCGCTGCAAGCGCCCCCCCACGGAAGTAGCGGCCCAAAGCGGGTCCCCCCGTTCGAAAGTGATCGACGTCGTCAACGATTGCTCCATTCCACGCGGCGATCTACACTCGAGGGAACACTCGTTGAGGCTTCCTCTCCCTGAGAACTGTGCCTTGGAGTGTCGGAACAATACTCAAACCTACGCAGTCAATATTCACCGACCTGCTGTAGTTGTGCGTACCGCCGGGCGGTTGCCAGCTGCTCCTGACGGCCCGACGTGCCAGGCCGAGCGGCGCAATGGCGCGCCGAAAGGCGCCTGTGGAAATCACCACCTGAAGCAGTGCGGAACAAATGAAAATTAATCAGCTGTCCATGAACTCCCCATGGAATCGGTAGTAGAGAAACAGCAACGCGAGTCGTCGGCAGTCGGCTCGAGTGGGGACCCTCGCGCCGTTTGATTTGAGCGAGGAGCTTTCGCTCAAGCGGGATCGATCAGGGACCATCCAAAGATCGGGCGGGCGAAGCGGCACGAGGGTCCCCTTCCCAATGTTCACGCGCACGATGAAAGCGTGCCGTCAGCCAATCGCAACGTTTCGGAAGCTTCTACACGGGATCCGGTCCTTTTCTCCACGTCCCAAACTCGACACCCTCGGAATAGTTTCGTAACTGTTCGGGAATTATACACGGCTTGGGAACTGATTGCAACCGTTTCTTGAGTGGAGGAGCTTTTGGGTCGTTGTCTCACCAGCTTTTCAATCAGACTTGATCGCCGCCATGCCGAGAATGGAGTGGGGGAATCGGAGATGACCCCTCCCACACTGCTCTTTCTCCAAAGCCCCACCCTTGTGAAGGCACCTTCTTCTCTCCGAGGCTTTGTTCAATCACAATCTGACATTCCCCCACTAGCTCGATGATATCGGACTCCGCCCTATCCCCGGCTTCGTCACTAGTGTGAAAAAAATGCGGCGAGCTCGGAGAAAGCGTTGCACCGCGGCCGTGATTTTTGACAATTGCGCATGCTCGTTTCTTACGTACGTAGGTGTTCGTCAGGTATGTATGTACTTGCAAACTGCTGCCTGTCGAAGCACGGTACCTGACTAGCTAACTATCAAAGTAGGTTCGTACTCCCTGCTTTGCAAATCAAAAAAACGATTTCATCGGTCGCCGCCGCGCGGTTTGCGGAGTTTGGCGACGGGTTCGGCCAGCTCCGCGCCGGAAATTTGACACCAGCCGAGCGACCGCCGCAGCTTGCGATCAGATATCAGATACTGTGTTTTAATCCGAGATTATGCGATCCCCATCGTCTCGATTTGTAGTGAATGCGAAAAAAGTCGACATGCCAGGGGCGCGACTGGCAGCCCGAGGCAGCGTGGGCGGAAACTGGACACCGGTGAGGCGTCAGGCAGCTCGAGGCCTCTCGAGGCGGGCGCTGCGCGGGCGGGGCTTATTTAGGCAGCGCCTCGGGCAGACGGCACGTGACCTGTGGTCGTCTTCCTTCCCGGTCCTCTCAGCCGCGGAATCGCCTCCCCCTGCAATCAGAGGACCGCTTCTTCCTACACAGGGAACTATACATGTGACATGGCCGAGACCAAGGTGGAATCGACCGCATTGAACTCGTCAGTCGGGACGACCTCTCACGGTGTATGTACTAGCTCATCATCTCCTGACTCACCGCCACGTCGGACGGACGCCCACAGTGGCCGCTGACGCGGTGCATCTCGTACGGTACTACAGAGGCATGACAATTTGGCGACAACCTTTGTTTCATTCTGTCCGTACTCGACCTTGCGTTCGACCTGCCCCGACACGTCGGCGTGCCCTTTGCTCCATTTTGAGCGCTCCGTTCGCCCCCACACCCAAGTTGGTTTGGGCGACTGCTCCTACCTCAACATGTGCCACCGCATGAACAGGTGTCGTTATGTGCACTACACGATCGAGGACCCGTTGCACCTGGTTCGGGCGCTACAGGGCAAAGATGTTTGCCTTCGGTCAGCGCTGAACTCGACTAGGACGAGACCGAACCGGGATGACGAACCGCCGTCGGGGCCAGTAGTGAGTTTGTGTTTGCCCTGGCTTTTTGTGATCAACACTGATCCGATAATGTGCGTCTCCCTTCAAGCCACCGGAGGAGCGTGTTTATCCGGGCCAATGGATCAACGCCGACTTGCGCGTGCTCGACTTTTCGGTCTTGGGCAAATTTGATGTGCTCGTCGCCGACCCACCCTGGGCCATCCACCAAGAGGTAAGGTACGGGACCCACAAAAACTGTGGATTGAAATGTAGCTCACATCGACTTCCTTCCTCGGTCACTGCAGCTCCCCTACGGCACCTTGACGGACGACGAGATGTTGCGCATGCCCGTCGGCTCGCTCCAAGACCAAGGTGGCCTCTTGTTCCTGTGGGTCACGGGGAGGGCGATGGAGTTGGGAAGGGATTGCCTCGATGCGTGGGGGTATGAGAGGATCGACGAGCTGGTTTGGGTCAAGACTAATCAGTTGCAAGGGCTGATTCGAACGGGTTAGTTCGGGTGGTTGTCGTCAGTGAATTGTCATTGAATCGAGGTTTCTGACGATCCATTCTGGTTCGTATCCAATCGAGACAGGCAGGACTGGACACTGGTTGAACCACTCGAAAGAGGTGAGCTGCTCCTATCTCGACTCATGCTTGGCACCCCCTCACCTCGTCTGCTTCCATTGGACCCACAGCACTGCCTCGTCGCTATTCGTCGATCCCCTACCTCTAGCTCATCTTCCGGCTCGACCCCGATCCCTCCCTATTTCAAACAAGGACTTGACACCCAAGTGATACTCTCCGAAGTAAGGGAGACGTCGCGCAAGCCCGACGAGCTTTACGACATGATCGAGAGGATCGTGCCGCCTTTCCTCGAGGTTTCTCCGGACGAACACGGAGCTGGGACTGTCAGGCGGAGATCGAGAAAGGCTGAACTGTTCGGCCGGATCCATAACGTTCGGGAAGGATGGTCAGTTTCGCGCACCGGATGTACGGCGGACTTGGGCGACTAGAAGGTTCTGATCCACAACATTCGCGCCCACGCAGGCTAACGATTGGGAATCAGCTCGGGACTTCCGACCAATTATACGAAAAGGAGTTGTGGGAGAGGTTGAACTTGGGGTACGAGCATTCATGTCGTCTTGGGACCGACAAATGCCATACGAAGCTCACACGCCTTTGACCGTGACGTCTTCGTGATCAGCTTCCCCGAGCGTCATCTGCAGCTCCTGTTCGCAGAGCAAACATCGTGACCGCAGCAGCCATCTCACCAAGCACAAGAAAGCACCGCAACCAGCATCACCAATCTCATTTACCTTCGCAATGTACATACACTTTTTATCGGTTCCGCATGCTATTGCAATATATTACAACATCTGGTCAGACTTGTGCTATCGTGACATCGGGCGTTGAACTCAAATCAATTCGAGGAGATCCTTGGCCAACAGATCGCGGATCGTCGAGTAGCGGAGCATGTGCTGTGACCCCTCGTCGAAACTCATCAACATTCCACTATTATCATCATTTGTGGTTAAAGAGTCAGAGGGTGTTGCCTCGCGCGTTGGCGCATTTGTGCCGGGGACTGACTCTGGCAAGACGACAGGTCCACACGCTCGCCGAACCCGACAAAACACGGCACTCGACAAATCCGGCTCGGCCACTGTGTGATCAAGGGCTTGCACCTTGTCAGTGGTACGTTCATCGAAGTTACACAAACCACTTGCTCCCGGCACGGACCTGGGGCTCCATGGACCCTGATCCGTTCCGGCAAGGCATCGACGGCAGAATTATTTAGGTACTCCCTCTTCAACGCATAATACCTACGAACCAAATATGGTTAGCTGCATGTCGTACCTACACCGCCGCAAGGTAGGTAACCAGTTCACGCACCCTTCGGCGTGGGCGAGCTCGTTCGAGTACAGCCGCTTTCTCCGATCCTCGAGAGGCAGCCCAAGGTAGTACTCGACGTGGGCTTCGAGCTGGCGGTGTCAAGAAGGGAGGAGGATCCGACGATCAGACTAGGCTCAGACTAGGCTCAGACCAGTCCTCAAGCCTCTCAACGAACCTTGTGTATCCTCTGACGGGTGTAGGCCTTGAGGACGTGCGCCGCTCGCATGTTTTCAGTAGCGACGAGCGACGCCTGGAGGTACAGAGCATCGTCGCCCGAGGCCGTCGCGTTGACATGTCGCACCAGCGTTTTCTGTGAGCTCGTCGCTCCCGAATCAGCATCTGTGTCTACCTTCTCCTACCTCCGTATCTCCACGACTGACCCTACTGGCCAAATCCTTGACGAGTCGCTCGACCAATTTTCGCGGGAACGGCAACAGCTCGGGGCTACCGCTCTCGTTGATCCAGCACCTCATCAACTTGGCAACGTTACTCTCCCTCTTTCCCCGGTCCAACAGGTCCATGTCGTCGCCCTCGTGTGCGAGGATGTCGTGCAGTCCGGGAGAGTCGCCCCTTCCCCGGGACGAGGAGGCGTGGTACCTCGATGATCCGAGACCATTCGCGACGGACGAGTGTCGTGCGCCGCGGATCGAGGTGCCCGCCGCGGGGATGTAGGACGAGGTCGACAACGAGTCCGCTTGGAGATCGAGATCGAGATCGTCGTTGAGCTGGTGGTCGTCGTCGTGGTTCCTCTCTTGCAGTAGAGGCAACGCGGGCAGTCTGTCTGCAGCGGCTGCGGCTGCGGCAGCTGGTATGTCCTGCTGCGGTGCTCGATAGGCCTCGTAGTCCTGGTCGTCGTCATCGTCAAAGAAGGAGGTCGACATGACTTGTACACCGTACTTTCGCGAGAGAATGAGCACGGCGTGTGTGAAGCTGCGGCCAAGAGTGTTTTGCCGGTCCCGTGTCGTCTCGCGCCGACCCGACCGCGAACTACTGCGAAGGCGCGTCAGGGCGCGTCAGGGCGCGTCCGCAATTTCCCCGACTTGACGCGCCGCGACGCGTCTCCCCAGCGGGTGGCTGCTCGTGGCGACAAGTCCGCGCCTGTCCCGAGCAGAATTGCGCTGGCTCTTGAGCTCACACCCTGCCTCGGAACCAGCCTGAACGAATCGACGACATGCGGATACCTCTACGACCAACTCTTGCATTCGATCTCGCACTGCTGCAACGCCCCTCGTCCGGCTCGGCGCCTCCGCTCGTCTTTATCGACGAGGAGCCCTTCCTGATCGAACTACAAGGCGCACTCGAACTACCCCACACTGGGCAGGAGGGCACGATGGAACAGCTGGCAGGGGCCCATGTTGGCAAGATCGACATTGATGAACCCGTCAGTCTAACATGGGTGGCTCGGGGTGGAATTTGGCCCGGATCTGACTCGGGCTCCTTTGTCCCATCAGCACAAGCCCATCTTGAGAATATCGCACCATCGACTCGAAGGCAAGCTTGTCACATTGACCGAACCGTACGCAATCTTACGATCGACCGCCTCGTCTTCACACGATTCCGACAACCGCCCCAAGAAACGATCAAGAATTTCCTCCACGATACCCTCATCGCCGCCTCCTCCCCCATCTTCGTCCCCGATCAAGCCTCTACCCTCCAATACGGACGGGTTGGACGAAGAGGCTGAACCACCGAGGATCGAGATTGTGGGCTTGATTCGCAAAAAGATCGTGTTCAGCAAACGGCCCGAACCGATGATTCAGGCCGCTAGTTCGGATCCTGTAGGGCCGCCAACGAGTGATGCACCTATGGGACCGGAGGACGGGGAGCAGAGTGATGGAGATGATGGAGAAGAACTTTAAGTGACTTCATGTTGGTCTGAATATGTTGTAATGGTACGCAGAAACCGAACTCACATAAATGCTCGAGCGAGCTACAATTCAGAGGGAAACTGAGGGACATACGTGCAAATCCGGCCTTGTACACAATAACAGAGTATAGTAAGCCTCTGCAATAGCTTCCGGCTCTTCGTCTCGCCCCCGAGATCATGAGTCATCCAAGCCTTCGTCTTGACCGGAGATCGAGCGAGTAACACGAGACGAATGCAACCCGCAGCTGCGAACTTGCTTTCACCGTGTGTTGGCTTCAATGAGTTCTCGCTTCGAGTTGCCTTGGCCATGACGATCAAGGAAGTCTGAAGTCTGAAGTCGATCGTTCGATCGTGTTGATGTCGATAACTTGCCTTAATACGTTTTTCCTCGTGGGCAGGTGAGTGTTGTGTGGCCTCAAACCGTGAGTGTCGATCGGACCCTTGATGCTTCTCCCAGGCTCCTGAGTCGCGACGCTTAAGCTGATGCAAGCAATCGAACTGCTGCCGCAAACACCACAGGTGACATCTAGTCCAGTATTTCACAGTGTTATCAAAGCGAGATTTGAAGGATGCTGCTGTACTGCTTATTTCGGTTGTTAACTCTGCTTCAATCACGCCACCGACCAAGGTGGTTCATTATTGAATTTGTCGTCCCGTTAACGCAACGGGTCTACACTTGTCTTTCCAACATGTTAAATATATGAAGCACGGTATACACGTACGGAAGGTTTGACAAGTCGAATGCACGTTCCAGAGTACCTCAGGGCGTGGAGCCGGTAACGTCTAGTGGAGGGACAGAATTACCCAGCCAGTGCCAGGCGGTGGCCTGTTCGACAGCCATGCCCCTAGCAACGAAAAAGTACAGCGCGAGATGTAGGACCGTTGTGCGAGCAGGTCAAAACATCCCGTAAGTTTCGATGCGTTCTGTAGATGTACCGAAAAGTCTGTCCCAGACGCGAGATTGCTTGCCGTAGTTTCTGCAGACATCGCCAAGCGCCGGCAATCGTCAGCCTTCCGTCACCTGAACGGAAGAGAACTAGGGAAGATATGATGAAACTGACCGTCCCGATCGACCCATGCGATGATGAAGGTCGTGGTCCTCTAGTACCAACCCTGTAGAATAGATGCATGCACGACATCAGCTCTCCTTCGCCTCGGGCTTTAGTGTGCTTTGGGTGGCCGCCAATAAAAGGGTTCTGGCAGTGAAAGCTTACCGCAGTTGAAATACTTCAACCAGAATAATGTGGGATGATGCCAGAGCATGCGCACACCACTATGCCCTTGCATCTCCACCATCTGCACGATTCAGATGTCAAGATGTCAATAATGCATCAAAGAAACGATGACTCCGTGGAGCTGAGTCGAACCCGAGCGCTGGGCCGCGAGCACAGAGGGGTTAGGGGGGTTACTCACCAGGGTATAGCAGAGCGTAATCCATTGTTCGGTGAAGGTTTGACGCCAGAGCAGACTGGCGAGGAATGGGAGGATGAAGATCTCGAGCACTTCTTGGTAGTCCTCCGCCTGTGGCCGGGGAACTCTCTAGGGTCAGACCACGTTGCAAGGAGCGCAGGAGGAATCCAACGCGACTTACAAGGATCGACAAGATTGCCGTAGGATGCCTGGTGCTGTGGTGATGCTTGTGTCTGTGTTCGTCCATGCCGTGGGACAAAGCGAAAGCGATCAGCAGCGAAGCGGATTCGACAAGGAGAACTGAGGAAAGAGAAAAGGTGCTCGACTCACACCCACCACAGACCGTCGACCTCGTGGGTGAGACGATGGTAACAGTAGAAAAGATAATCGAGGGTGAGTTGCCAGGCCATTAAGCGCAAGGGGTACGACCAGCGGATAATGTCGAGCGGTTGCTGCGTCTTGTCGTAGGCGAGCAAAAAGGTGAACAGGGGTCGGATGAACATGTACGCTGCCGGAAGGAGAGGAGGGCATGAGCGACCAAGGCCAATTCTCAGAGCCACTCTGCTGGGACTCACCCACGACGCCCAGGGCGAGATTGTTGACCGACGCATTAGGGGTTCGGTCGCGCCCACAGTTTTTCTCGTCGAGCGAGCCAAACCGAATCGAAAATCCGTTCAAGCGATCGAGGACCATGCGAGCAAACTCGATAAAGATGAAGACGTAGAAAAAGTAAGCCGCCACAGGGTTCCACGTGATGTTAAAGTAGCTTTGGGTCGTGTGCTGGATCACGGGCGCGATCATGGCACGCGAGATGATGAAGATGTTGTCGTTCCACCAAGGGTTCGTCGGCATCGGTCCTCGGTCGACAGTCTCCGGCACGAGTTCGTGGACCTGCTCGGGGGCGGCAGCGAGTTTGCAGAGGCGTTCGGCCCAGGTCATCTCCCGGAACGGTTTGAGGTGCTGAAGCGCGGCCAATGACGCGCGCGAGTGAGGGGGATTCAGGGCCACGTAGAGTTGTCGATGGTGTGCGACGTCGTGTGGTAGATGCAATCGAACACGTCAGTAATCCGGATGTTGTTTTCGCGAGCCAGTGTGCCGGCTGAAAGCTGCCCAGGTAAGGTTCTCGAAACGGATGGAGGGGCCCCTGAGACGAAACGGATGGCTGCTGAGCGCGAGCGTCGAAAGAGAAGGCTTACCCAGTCACTTAAAGGCCTGCGGTCGACCTTTTGACGGGTCGTGCGTACACCATGGATGATGTTGCCCGCAGCGACAGGTTCCTCGGCGGCGGTATTATCGCCGTACGAAATCAACTCTTCCGAAGAGGAAGAATCCGCCGATGACTCGCGGTCGGTGCGGCGACGCAGGGCGGCCGGGGTGCCGCTTTGAAACGCCGACGCCGAGGGGGCCTGAGCGCCGCCACTGGCAGTGAAGCTCCTGGCAGTCGAGGACGCCTCCGAGTCGGCGTGTATGTTGAGCGAAGCGGCGTGGACGTTCATGACTGTGTGACTCAAGGTTGTCGCACTTGGTAGTCAATTTCTACTCTAGGTACAAGAGTTTAGTATAGGGGAGGAAGGGAAGGAGAAGGTGACTTAAGTGGATCGAGGACGAGTCTGTGAAAGTTTCACGTGGAAAGTTTCCCGTCGGTCGCGGTTGACCGGGCTCTCGCATGCTCCACGCATGGCAACTGCGATTGCCAAACTTGCGGGCGAGATCGCCGAGCGCCGTTTGCCGAGCGCCGACCCCTCACGTGATCAGCCCTCGGATCCATGACGGGGGTTCAAGTACACGTGACCTTGTATCGGCCTGTCAAGATTCGAAGAGAACCTCCTCGCCTGCCCTTCTCTTCTTGCAGAGGTCGCCGGTGAAGGCGAAATCACCAATCCGCCGCGCGTAGCAACCCGGCTGATTACGAGCAGAGGAACGGGGTCTCTCGCCGAGGGACCCCTGTCTCCGCCGGCTCGATCGTCGTGGCCCCCGCCGCGATGACCTGGCTCTGCCGAACGCGATCTCGAGCCCTGTTGTTCGGCCAAGGTGCGAGCCATAGGTCGAACGCGTTCACTAGGCTCACTGCATCAGCCGCCACTGCCCGCAGCATGAGTTGCCCGAGTCTGGCTCCATCTTAGCACGGGCTTCTCACAGCTGTGTGCTGTGCGACAGCTCCAGCGGCACGAGCGAAGGCAACTCTTCGAAGTCAATCGGCAAAACAATTCAACGATGGGTCGATGCAGAGCACTAACCGGGAGAGGCGAGCAGAATCTGTCATCGTGGCCAAGGAGAAGCAAGTGGTCATGGGCCGAGGTGCACCAAGAGCGTCAGAACGATTGCTCGCACTTTGTTGTACTGCTACAGATAAAATTGCATTCCACACACGCACAGCATCCCCCCCTGGACCAACGAAATAGATTACGAGACACGTTATGATTTAAAATAGAACTTCCAATCACTTCCAAATCAGACTCCACAGGCCGGCGACGTCTACATCGCCTGCCCAAACACCCCAACCCCGACGGCGCCAACCGTCCTGCGCGAGATGCGTTGCCCCGTCATGACGACCGCGATCTCGGCGTGGTGTTCGTCCGACGAGTTGGTCGAAGACGAGGACGTCGACGACTCGGTGCTGTCGGTCATAATTGTCGAGCATGACACGTCGGACCAATTGCGGGAATGGCTCGGGGCCGCAGTCGCGGCCACCGATCTCTTCATCCGCACGGGGATCGCACTGCCCCGCGTGAATTCCTCTGCCGAGTCGGCGTCGGCATCAGGGAATGTGCCAAACGCGTCTTCTGAAGCGCAGGTTGGGCTCGGCGTCAAGCTCGATCCCCCCAACTTGGGCGTGACCGAGCATCCCATCATCAACGAAGCGATCGACATCGACGACGAGCTTGCGACCGATTCCTCGATTTCCGCGAGCGTGTCCTCGATCTCGCGCGACATGACGTCGAGGGGGTCGACCTCCGAGTCAGTCGGGGACAGCAGTGATTCGTCGCTGAACCCGCGGGACAGGGCGTCGTCGTCGTTGTGGTCCTCCGCGCCCAGGCCGTAGGAGAATGACGATGACGACGATGACGAGCCCGAAAGCGAGCGCGCATGCTCTGAATCGGGCACGGTCGGATTGTCGATGATGATGGGCACGAGCGGGGGCGCGACGTTGCTGTGCAGCAGCGGCGCATCGCCGTACCGCGTGACCGAGTCGTCGGATTCGTACGTCGTCAGGATCGTGTCGACGTTCGTCGAAACCCCCGAAGACGAGGTCGAGGATTTGGAAGCGGCGCGCATCAAGTGGGGTACCGGTACCGCTACGCCGGTCGCGATCTCGTCGTCCAAGCCGTGGTCGACGTGTTCGATCTCTTCGTCGTTGTCATCGTCGTCGTCGTGAGGTGGCGCCGTAACCAAGATCTGCGGTCCTCCTTCGAACGACGCCGTCGACGAGCTCGTCGGCAAGCTCCCCAGCTCGCGCTCGAGCATCGACAGTCCCGTTTGCGAGCTCGTGTGCCGCAGTAGCGCCATCATCGTCAGGCCATTGGGGTGGTCCTGGCCGCGAGGCGTCGTCGGCGTCGAGGTCGAATGCGTCGTGCCGGCAGCACGAGGCGGGGTGTGGGGTGCGTTGAGTCGTGACATCATCGTCTGCAGCGGGTCGCAGTCCGAGCCGGACTCGTCGCTCGGCGAAAAAGACGCGGGGCGGATGCTGAGGTCGGGCGAGCCCCTCGCGCTCACACTCGCGCTCGCACTCGCGCTGGCGGAAGGAGGCGAAGGGAGCTGTTCGCGCGGTGGAAAGGACCATCCGACGGGCGACGCGGCTCGACGCTGCGGGTGGATCGTCGACGTCGAGCTCAGGGCTGGCGAAGGGGGTAAAGGTCCAGGACTCGGGCCGGCGACGACGATGGGCGTCACGATCAGCGGCTGGCGGGCGACGTTGCGCTTCGGCAGCGACGATACGGGTCGCGTCGAGGCGCGGATCATGCGCTTGGGCTGCACCAACGTGACCTTAGTCGGACCGGCGTACATTGGCGGCTTCGGCGGCGCCTCCCAGTCACTGCTCTCGCCGCGTCGGTACGAAGGGCCGTTCGGAGGAAAGACAAAGACGCTCGGGATCGGCGGTCGCGTCGGCGGCGGTGACGGCGGGCTCGCTGCGGTCGGAGTGGGGTCGACGGGGCTGATGGGGGTCATCGGTGGGGTCCGACGGCCGGCCGCCTCTACGTTCGCGACCGAGTGTGGGAGCACGACAGGGGCCGGCGGGCTCGACGGAGCGGAAGCCGGCGCAACGATGCTGACCGGGGAAACGGCGCCATCACCCGAGCCGATGGTCCCTTCGGAGGTCGTGGCTGAAAAGACGCTGTCGGCTGAAGGCGAGACGACACCACCGTACGGCGTGACGGTCGAGGCGCTCGTCGGCGTGACGAGGCCGCCTCGATGAAACTCTGTGAGCGAGTTGGCGAGGTCGACGTCGAGTCGGGCGGGACGAGTTTGGGCGCGACGCGGACCCGGTCTCGGCCTAGCAACCATGAGCTGCTGCTGCGACAACGATGATGACGAAGGCAAGGGCAGGGACATGGCGGAAGATGCGCTGCCGTTGGACTCGTAGGCCGCCGCGAGCGGCGATTCGCTGCGCAACGCGTCCATGACCTGCGGTGCGGGCGAGAGCGTGACCTCGTCCTCCTCGACATTGAAGTAACCTTCCGAGGGGCGATAGGCGCTGATAACGCGAGTACGTCGGCGGGTGCTCTTGCGTTCGCGGAGCTTCGTCTCGTGATCTGAGGCCGCGGCCGTCTCGAGAAAGGGGTTCCGCTCCTCCGCGGGTGCTTCGGCAACCTCGATCGTCGGCGTTGACGTCGACGAGGTCTTGGAGCGGAGCAGTTTCTGTTCGAATTCGGCAAAGACCGAGTCCATGGCGAAGCCTTCGAACCGGATCGACGGGATGCGCGAGCGGCAGTCGAGCAATGCGCTCGGGGCCGGCCGCGGCCTCGGGGGTGACACCTCATCGTCGGCGTCCTCGTCGGAGCCCGCGCCCGCATTCCCCCCCAGGGGTCGCACCGTTTGTTGGCTTGTCCGGCGGGCCGCGGCCTTTTCGCGTGCGAGGTCGAAGGGGGGCGATTCGGCGGCGGGCTTGTTCGACGAAGCGGACCAGCGCTTGGGGCGAGGCGGCGTCTCGGGTTCGATGCCGAGCATGGCCGCAACAAAGTCCGGCATCGGCGTCGAGTTGCGACGGTACGGGATCGGGTGAGGTGACGTCGTAGCGCCAAGGGAGGTGGTAGAAGCGAAGTAGGCGTCCTCGTCTTCCTCGCACGGCGGTCGCAGGCCGTCGTCGCGACGATGCTGCTGCGAGGGCGGGAGGACCTGGTCGGGCCGCAGCGGCGACTCTTGCAGGCCCTTGGTCTTCCACATGCGTCGCCCTGAGTTCGTCGTGCGTCGTGTCTTGCTCTCGGGGGAAGAGGTCAACGAGGACATGGTCGTCGCGTCCGAGCTCGAGTCGTAGTAGTCATCGACGCTCGAATGGAAGAGTTTGCTCGAGGCGAACGACGACGTCGTTTCGAACGTCGAGACGGTCGACACTGAGCCGTTAAACGCGTGACCTCCGCTGCCATTACTGCCGCTGGGTATCCCGGCAATAAGCGACGATCTCCGCTTCGGCAGGGGCAAGTGCATCCTCGACGGGACCGACTGAATGCTCGAGTAGTCCGAGCTCAGCGTCGACGTGACGGATGGGAGTGAGCTCGGTGGGGCGGGGAACTGTGCGAGCGTGGGACCCGAGTCGGTGGCACGTCCGGGACTCAGCGACGCGACCGAGCCGGGGCTAGTGGTCGTGTAGATGCCGAGGCCGTGGGTCGTAAACTGGTCCGAGATGGGGGTGACAGGCGACGGCGGCAGCGGTGCCATGCTCGTTGGCGTTGTCGGTCTCGGGCTCGGAGTCCGCTGCGGCACGACTATTGACGTCGGCTTGGATTTGGCCCACGGGAACGATCGCAGTTTCTTCTTGCCGAACGTCGCGTTGCCTTCTTTGCTGTAACCGAGACCTCGTCCGTTGCGATCGAGAAAGACCTCGCGATCTTCGTCGTGGATGAAGCGATCGTCGAACGAAGGCGCCGAGAAGGAGGATCCTGCTCGGCCATCACCACCGACACTGCTGCTGCTGTACGCCTGTCGCACATAGTAGGGATCGTCGGGGGCGAGCATGGCGTGGCCGTCATCCGATCGTTTGCGGAACAAGGCCGACATTCGGTAGAACACTGTTCAGGACGGTGGCATACAAGGACTCGGTAAGTCAGTTTGCTCGTGCACGAGGAGCTGCCGAGATGAGACTCAGAGCGTCGCGCGCGCGCGTGCCAACGTTTTCGCAGCGCGATCACGGCGGCGCGCGTCGCCGTCGTCTGAGGGAAACACGGGCGCGCGTGCGTTCACGACGAGGCGAACACTGAGCTACTTACAGCAAGGCGGGGCACGGTTACAAACGAGTGTGTTGAGGAAGTCCCAGGGGAGTAAAAGGATCGATGTCGGCTGGTCCAAGATACAGTAGTGTAGTAGCTGCCATCGTGTAGACACGAAGCGCAAGTGACAGGTCGTCGGTCAGCTCTCACGTCGAGACGCGTCTCCGAGTCTTGCCTCGACGTGCTCCTGTGCTCACCTCAAACGGGACACGAGGCGAGACGAGACGGGTACAATACGAGAGGACCAGGGGAGATACAGGGATGGCGGTCCGAGAGAAAGAAGGAACAACAAAGGAGGTCTTCAAGACCTGCGACGGAGATCGGAGCAGAACACGCACAGCGGGATGGGAGACGGAAGGCAGGACAGGATGGGAATAAAATCGCGAAGTCGAATCTCGACCCTGGGTGTCCCGTTGGCGCGCGCGCTGCGCCTTGCTGCGCCACGCGTCGTCAGGCTCGTCACGATAGATGCGCCTCTTGCGCCCAGCCTTGGCTCACGATCAGTTGCAACCCCGATGCTTCAATTCACACCGAGCCCTTTTTGATAGGGACTGGCCTGGGCGCATCCAATTTCCCGCGATTTTGACTGACCGTGACCGATCCTCGCATCAATCAATGGCTGCATCACGGCCCTGTGCGCATCCGACCCCTTAATCGTCGCTGCGCAGCGCGCATTGGTGGCACAATGGCCGTCAACGTGTCCGCGACGAATTTGCTGCAAGACATCTCTTCCGTCGACTATTGTTGTCTCAAATCACGCTTTCAAAGACCATACAGGGCTAAATACATACGAATATGCTTCTCTAAGCCTTTTATTTGATGGCGCTCCAAAGCTGAGCTTTCTATTTTCAGGGTGATCGGTGACCTACACCGGGGAAGATGCACGTGACTCGAATGCGCGTAGGGCAAGACTGCCGGGGAACCGCGAGGGGGTCTCCGCTTGGAATCGATCTTTAATCATTAGACTTGGCGCGAAAAAACCGCGTGCACGATCTACTGACAAGGCAGCTGAAATAACCCAGTAGGAACAAGGGGAAACACCGTCTCGAACCAGTACATTCGCCAAAGCCAGCGCCTGGGCGATTTTCGCCGCCTCACCGGACGATCACTCATTGCGATGAGCTCGCTGATCGCGTCGACATCCAAGGCGATCGACTACAGCGTCCCACCGAGTCCCGTCTACATACTCCGTGGGCATACGGCCCAGATCAGCTGCGTCAACTTCTCTCACGATGGCACTGCATTGTTTTCCGGGTAAGCCACGGCAGCCTAATTTCTATCCTCGAAGTCCAGTCGGAGCATGGAGCTGGTTCTGAAGGTGGATCGATCTCTACAGTGATGTCGAAGGATGGGTAATGGCATGGAATCTTTCGAGCTTTCGACCACGATTCGTCTGGAAACCGCACGAGGCAGGTGTCCTCACCATCGAGGAATTTGACGACGGTCTGCTCACGTGAGTGCGAAGCAGCTCCTCCCTCTGCTCTCGAGCTCACCTTGCGACTTGTCGGCTTTGGACCCACAGACACGGCCGAGACAATAAGATCCACCATTTTCAGCTGCCACAGTCCTTGCGGTCCATCACGCGATCAGCGGCTTCGGCCGTACCGAGCGTAAAGGACCCGACACCTTTGCACCCGGATTGGAGCATGGACGTCAACGCGATGGCGTATTGTCAAATGTCTCTGTTGAAGATCGCATCAGAAGAAGCGGACCGAGGAAAAGGAAAGGGGAAGGAACGAGCCTTGGTGGCGGTTCCGGCCTTGACCAAGGACGAGCAGGTGAGCACACGATTGGAAGTTGATCGGACTCCAGAATGCTGATGATGTGATCCATTTACCTACCCACAAGGTCGACATTTCCCATCTACCGTCCCTGTCTCGGGTCCATCGTTCAATCGGAGAAGGATGCTTCATCGGGAGCAAGACTGGTAAATTGGGTTGATTCAAGTTCTCTCCAGCCCGGGATCGAATGAAGCTCACGCACCACACACCATACGCTTGTACCCAGGAACCGTCATGGCTGTCGAGCTCTTCATAAACCCCACTTCACCGAGCCAGCTACATCTCCTCGCCGCCTACGAAGATGGTCGAGTCGCGCTCTTCTCCTACACCTCCTCCCCATCATCAGCTTTCTCCCCGCCGACGAACTATCGTTCCGAATCCGAAGGCTGGGGGTTGAAGTGGATAAGTAAAGGGCATCGGGAAGCGGTCATGTCAATGGCGCTTTCACCGGACAAGAAAGAGGCGTGGAGCATCGGTGCCGATCATTACTTGTGTCGGTATCAGCTTTGGGAGGAAGAAGAGGACAAGCGGCTCGATCGGTTCGAGATGACGGGACCGGGCAAGTCGGCGGTCGGTGTAAGGGATGATGGAAGGATCGTAGCCGTCTCCGGATGGGATGGAGAGTGAGCGCATTTCCTCTGTTCAAGGCAGCCGAGAAAGACAGGAAGCTGAAGTGGCCCTTGCGATCCTCACAGAGTCCAGATTTTTTCGACCAAGTCGGGCAAGCCGCTGGCCGTGCTCACGTATCATCGCACGTCGTTGCAAACCTTGGCTTTCGCACCGACCAGGCAGAGTGCTGAACGGGACGCGGAAAGTGATAACGATAGTGACGACGAGGAAGATAGGGGCAACGGGCAACAGAGAGCATGGCTAGCGACCGGCGGCAAGGACGAGCGCATCAGCCTCTGGGACATCTACCCGCCCCACTCCCTTCCCGCATGACCTCCTCTCTCGGAACGCAATGGTGGTTGGTGTTTTGTTTGCAATGCAAGTTTGTCCCCCTTCAACTACTACTGCACACACACACACTCTCCGTTCGCCACATTCTCCGTGGTAGTTGCGTTTTGGGTTTAAGCCTCGGAGGCGACAGCGGGGAACGAGAAGTGAACCTCCTTGCCGGTCAACTTGCGGTAGACGGACGAGAAGGTGTCGAGCTTGTAGTCCAGAGCGTTCGAGTCTATGGTGTGTGGCGGACGAAGGCCCAGTCAGCCACGAAGATCCTCGAAACACAATCTCAGCCTCGGCAAGAGGAGCAGAACGTACCCTTGGCATCGAGGAAGACCTTGATCAACTTGGAGCCATCGACATTCTGTCGGGTGCGCTTGCCAACGAGCTCGGTAGGGTAGACGAGGTCCTCGAGGATGTGCTCGTGGACTTCCTTCAGGGTGCGCGATCGAGGGCGCATCTGCTTTTGGCGGGAGCCTCGGGCGGGCTTGCGCATCATGCGGCGCTGGCCGATGAAGACGACGTGGCGGTCCGAGAACTTCTTTTCGAGCTCACGGGTGAGTCTGGAGAGAGTGGGGGGAGTTGATCAGCCCCAGGCCAGACAGCGGGCAGTCAGATTGAGGTCCCGGAAAGAAGACTCACCGGCCCTGGACCTTGTGGAAGGCCTTCAACTGGGTCATGGGGACGAAGATGACGACGGCCTTCTTGCCACCCTTGACATCAACCTCGCGAGCGGCCGAGATTTGCAGAGGTCGCAACTCGGCCTTCAAGTCGGCGACGTTGTTCTCGAGGTCGAGGATCGCCTGCGCGACCTGGAGCTCGACGGCATCCGGGGCGGTGCGGGGGGCGTTGGCCGATCGGAGGATCTTGCTGGCGGCGGTAGACTGGTGATGGTCAAGCGTGTGCGTTGTGAACAAGCGTTTGATGAGGTGCGAAGGAGGGAAGCGACGTCAATCCAGAGGGCACGTCGACATGCGAAACGAGAACGAGGCGGGAAAGGAGAGGTACAACAAGGTCAGCACTTTTCGTTTTTGACCCGAATAACCTTCTTGCATGTGAGTGGTGTCCCAGTTCGGTATCATCCTGGTCGTGGAGGGTGCTATGGCCGCGAGAAGGAGCGCATGCACTCGATTCGTGTTGGCCTCTCCGCTCGCAAGCAATTGGCCCTCCGGCCCGCGAGCGCCAGCTGCAGCGAAGTGCCTTCGCCCACGCCCAGGGCCAGCCTTGCCGCCTGCATTCCTGCTTGGCGACTCCCAAACACCGCGGATTCGTCCCATGGTGTCCCAACAACACTGCCCGGGCGCCATCGAGGTTGACGTTGCGGATGCAGAGTCGTGGTAGCGCCGCGTCGAAATTTAAAGACGGCGGCCCAGACACGACGCCCTCGTCTATGCGGCCACCACGCTCCCCATCGCTGGCCCATCAGGTCGTGGGTGCGCGCCGTAGGCAGACCGAGGTGTCGAACAAAGCACAGACCAAACAGATGATGGGGTGGGAAGATTTACCATGCTGATGAGGTGGACGGACGGACGCTGGATCTGAGCAGTCGCTTCCGCTGGGTACGGCTCGCCTTCGCGCCTGGAATCGTGCTGACCGCCGCTTTGACCCTCTGTGCTCTGTGGCCAGCCCAGGCACTTTTGCGTGCGGACCAAAAGCCGGACAATATACCCCGCGCCGCAATTTTGGCCACGCGGGCAAATCCGAATTCGGCCACTGCAAGGCGATTCATGCCAAGGTGAGGGGTGACCGAATCATGTGAGGGGGTAGGGTATGGGTGTTTGGGCGGCGTATTGTGCCGCGGCAAGCTGACCCAAGCAGCGCGTCGAAGAGCAAAGACAGGGGCTTGCCTCTTGCGCTCGAGCCTTGTCTTCCCGCCCGCTCCGACGTATTTGTCTCTTTGCAAATGTCGGGGTATCATCACAAGCCTACAACATAAAGATAGATCCACAATAGCGTCCACACCACACCGAATGCTCTCGTTCTTGTTCCCCTCACCTCGAACCCCTTCTGGCGCCGCGCTGTCGTCCCGCTCGTAACGGAAGCGCTTTGCGCATCTTCTTCCTCTGACGTATCGGTCGTATGCAACGAAGCTTGGACCTTGGGACCCGTCGTGTTCGATGCTTTCGAGCTTGCCCAGACCTAGAATAATGAAGTCCATGTGTTATTTGAGACATCGCGGGAACGTCTGTCGATGCGGACTCACTTTAAAATTGCGGAAGTATGCATGTTGCGTTTTGGAAGGGTACCACGCCGAGGTGGAACCACCAAAGAAGGTTGAGAAGAGCACCCGCGACAATGTGACGTTCGGATCGGAACGAAAGACGATGCCCGTGTGTTGGATCACCTGCCAAAAAACGAGGAGACTTAAGAATAAAAAGTGCCGATCATACATTGTGACGGCGTACTGACGAGGGTATCATTGATGTAGACGTAAAGCCATCCATTCGCCAAGGGTGGTGTATTCATTCCCACGAGCTGTGTCACCGTCGTCCATCTGCAGGTGCATTGCATAATTGTCAAGAGTCGGGACGACTTCCACCCGAGACATCCAAGTGCTTACCCTCCCACGGTGAAGTTGAAAGCGCCGAGTGAAATCTGAATCCCGTATTTGTCCGGACATGAGATATCACTCTGGTTGCACAAGTGCGGGTATGTAGGGATGTAGGCGTATCTGCGGGAGAACACGAGTTCAAGGCACAGTTGTTCATCCAACTGCAGCTTTTCCCCTGTGCCAGACCTACACCTCTCCCGCCCCTTTGCTTCGCCACATGAAGCGAGTCGAAAAGCAGGAAAATTGTCGGTTCCCACCAGTGCATTCACCCGTCGTTGCGCCACCGTAAAGACCTGCGTAAACTGCACTGTGAGCCCCTTAGCAGAACCTTGGCCAGGATCCACTGGAGCATGCCTACCTGGGAGTTTGCCGCCTAGCATGAAGTTGAAACCTGGCTCGAACGCGACCTGTCAAAGTCAAGCATTATGTTAATACCGAAAACACATAATCTGTTTGATTGCCGAAAAACTCACCTGATAGGTGAGAACGGCTCGCTGCGGCGGTTTTGTGAGGCCGTCGAACGGTAACGGCCAAAACTGTACCCCTCCTTTGATACCGCTGGGATACGTGATTCCTAACACCAGTGAAGAGTCGTCATCCGAAGCGTTCCTGTTTGTCGAACTGGAGAAGGGGTCCTCGACGAATTGCACGAGGTTCGCACTCGCACCTCCGACTTTACCATCAAGGTTCCACCGATCGACCAACCACGAATTCGTATCTTGGTTAGACATGGAACTAACGTTCGCGAGAGGTTCAGTCGAGGCCCAGATTGGGGTTGCGTCGAACGCGTAGGCCAGTTGGGCTGCGCTCCAGGACCGCGCGATCGTGAGTGTCGTCGCGAGACTCGACATCTTCTTTCTCGTTTGAACGGGGGTCGACGCTGGGCCTTGGGAGGAGAAGCTCCAAAGGGTCGGTGAATGGGCGGTCAACGGTGTAGCTATCGTGAGTACATGGTGGTTTGGTGGTGTATAGCCGAGGTATTGAAGGAGAGGACAAGGGCAAGCAAGGCGATGCTGCCACGGCATGAGCGGCTGCTGCGAGGCAAAAAAGGGGCTCGTGCGCGCTCCGATCGCGGAGGGAACAAAGGAAGATTTGCGCTTGGCTTCAGACACCGAGCGATCGGAAATCTGGGAACGGGAAGGCCCAGATGTGTAGGTTAGTCATTCAACGATGATTCCGTATCTCTTGCAGCTCTGGGATCTGCGGGAGGGCCCAGCGGTGTAATGGGAGAGTCGTCAAATGCGCCAGTGTGCATTGCCTGGGAAAATATCGATATGTATGGGCTACAAGGGGACAAGGTCCTACTCGTCACGGACAAAAACATATGAAAATATATGGAAAGAAAAGACAACATAGGTACAACAGTGAACGTATTGATCTAAGGAGACGTCAAGCAACGGCGATAAAGGGGCACTGCTGGTACTGCTGCGATCGCGGCGACGAAGTCGTCAAGGGGTTCGCCGAACGATACACGGTCGGGTGGTGATGAGACGACTCGAACGCCAAGGACTGGCGCGAATTTGCTGAAAAGTCATGCTGCGATGAGGATCGCGAGATGTGGTACGAGGCGTTGCTGAGGAAGGAGCTCTTCGTCGACGGCAATGTCGGGGTGGCATGGGCCGTCTCGGGGGCGAACGAAAGGTGAGGCGAATGCGGCGAAAGGTGCTCGGGCATGTCGAACCTCGCTCGAGAGCTGACTTTGGCCGTGGGCCAGGTACCCGTCAGATCAGCGTGGTTGTCCGCTAGAGTGGGTTCACACGTCGCGGGCTGGCTGCAGGCCGATCGCCAGTCCTCACTGACGTCGGACTCCGAGTCGAGTCCGTCGTCCGAAGAGAGCGTCGGGGCCGAGGAGCTTTCCGATTGAGACCCGTGCCTGCCCGAGGACGCATAGACGAGCGGTGGTAAGGCGTGGTAGAGCGTCATGATCGCTTCGGCGCCGTAGGTCGGCTCCTGGGATACCACCGAGGCCTCTCGCGATGGCACGGGCGGTCGGCCAAAAACGTCTGAGGCTGCCGCGACTGAACTTCGCTTGCGCGAAGGGAAGGGCAGTTGAGCGAGTTCTTCGCTAGCTTCCTCGACCTCGCCGCCCATCATCTCGACCCAAACGTCCAGCAACGAGTCCTCGCCTCCCACGACACCTGTGGAGCGCGTCTTGCTCGCGATTGTCGACTTGCGGCGCGTGTCGTCTGCGCCGAACGTGAGGCTGGCGCGCCCTGGTGCGACTCCAACACCACCCTCGCGTGAAGAGGCGACGCTCCCGGAACGACTCGACACAAGCGCAAAGGGCCGTGACGAGGACGCCGAGCTCGCGACGGAGCTGCGTCGATACAGGCCAGAATCATCCTTGAACGGAAGGGCGGGAAACAACGAGTCGACCGGGGACGATGCATTCGTCGACGGCGTATCGTGGCTGCTCGACGAGAGACCGGCACTGGAGGACGCCCGGGACCCGGAGGAGGCCGACGGCCGACGGAACGAAAAGACTGTCGGCAGAAGAGCCAGGTCAGCATAAGCTCAGAGCGGTCCCGGGCAATCCAAAACTGGACCTACAAGATAAGGTGCTGTGCTTCTGACTCTCAGAATTCCTCTTAGATTGTGTCCTGGCTCGCTCGGCCTCGACGTCGTGCATCCCCTGCCTCCAAG
The DNA here is from genome assembly GCA_900102585.1 of Microbotryum saponariae. NCBI lineage: Eukaryota > Fungi > Basidiomycota > Microbotryomycetes > Microbotryales > Microbotryaceae > Microbotryum > Microbotryum saponariae. The sequence continues at coordinate 285,908 of FMWQ01000047.1, read as the reverse complement.
TTTGCAATCGTGCGTCGGGCGAGTCTTCGTGCGCGTACGCGTCGGGTCCGAGGACAAAGTCCATCGCTGGACCCGCGGATGCCGCTCGGGTGATATGTTTAGCTGCACTTTCGTAGGAACCGACGGTTTGGTGGTGAGATTGCGAGTAGATGCTCGACCGCTGCGGCGTCGAGGTTGAGGTGGCGGTCGGGAAGGGCAGGAGCGGAGGCGAGGAGTTCTTGAGCGAGTGGCGCTGCGACGACGAGCTCGTCGACGAAGCACGCGTTCGGGGCATCGATTCGGGGTCGGTCGGGAGGCGAGAGGATGCCCAATCCAAACCTAAGCCATGGTTGTCCCGCGACGTGCGTCGAGTCATTGGCGACGGCGGGGCAGCCGAAACGGCCCTTTGGTCGAGCGCGCCTGTCAGGTTCGCAGACTTGGCATCGTTGATATGGCGACGTGGTGCCGCGGATACTGCGGTGATGCTCAAGCTCAAGGTCGAAGTCGAATTTGAGACGGAGAACTCGGAGACATCGTAAACGGGCACGGCTTTGCGCTTGACTTGGACGACCGAGGTCCGTCGCGATGCTTGAGTGGAGGTAACTTGAGACGACTCTGCAACATGGGCCGCAGCTTCGGAGCCCGATGCCGAAACGGGCGACGTGTCGACGCCTCCACGCTTCAGCGGCTTGACAACGGTAGTTGTCGTTTCTGGCAGCTTGACGTCGGGGTTGGACGAAAAAGACAAGATAGGTTGCCCGATCGCGAGTTTCTTGATGGGGGGCCGCGGACCGGCCGCGCCGGGGTTCGGCGCCTGGTCCTCGGCGTGGTCGACGTGCAGCGAGCGCTGCTGCGCCAGCGCCGGGTTCAGCAACAGCTGCTTGTGGCGGGGCACATACGTTTCTCGTTTGGGCGCAGCATTCGCCCTCTGTGAGATGGATGGCATCGCTGATCTTGTCCTCTTGCCCTCCTCAATTTGCGGTCGGTGCCTATGCGAGTGGCCCCGAGCAACTTGCTGATTAGCCACGCCGCCGCCTTGCGAAAGAAGCACGGCCGAAACTTCGGAAGTCGTCAACTCACCTGCGAGGGATTTGGGCGGACCCAGTGGCGTTCGATAAGTGGATCACGATCTTCTTGCAGTAAGAGCACGCGCTGGTCGTGTCGAGGAATGGGCGGAAGGGGATGGTATCAGAGCAAAGGGTTCGTGATGGTAAGCCCCGACACAAGCTCCAGGGACGTTGGTCTGCAATCCGCCGCCGACACGAAATGTGCGCACGCGCGCGGAAGAGGGCTATAATGGAAACCTCGAGTGCCATTGGTCCAACCGTGCACGCCCATAAGCGATCGATAGCTGTGAGACCGGCGCGACCGGCGCGCGAGGCGCACTGGCCAGTGGCGAAGGCCGCAGCGCGAGGGGGACCCGGAACGCGGGCGGCCCCCAACTTTATTTATCCGCTTTGGGGTTGGGCGCTTTCTTGCTCTCTCTAGACCCAAAGACTCGATCTTGATGCATCATGTTGAAATATCCATCATCGACATCCAAGAATGGATAGTAGCTGCCTAATCTCCCGCTCAAATTGCTTCCCGTACATCGGACCCTCCGGAATCGAAGAAAGTGGGGTTGTGGCTTGTGAGCACGATTGAAGCACGTTGCCAACATAATGAAGTGGGCTCGCAAGCCTTTACCGATCCATTTATGCCGAGCAACTCGAGTCGCGCCTGGCGGACATCCGTGATGACACACGATGAACGGAGACACGACGGGCATAAACATTCTCGGTTCCCAGGTATCTCGCCCAGAACTATCACACTTGACTTGTGTTTTAACGCAAAAGATCACTTGTGTGTTGCCTCGATGAAGAGGAACCCGTCGACTTTGCGCAGAAAGCGCTGACGCGCCCGAGCTACACCTCAGGTGCCACCCTCGGAGGTCGATCGTCAGCTCGATGCCTACTTTCAGCCTAGGAAGGAGTACTCTAGTCAATTAAGAAAAATCGACTAGACGTCGTTCAATCTCATGCGATGAAACTCAGTTGAAAACGAGAGCCGATCCAGTCTTACCTACAGGGGGCATTCCGGAGGGAACACTAGCTTTCAAAACGTTCCGAGCATCTCGTCAACCTGCCTGATCCAGCTTCTCGCAGGCTCTCTTTCCTCCACTGGCGCGGATGGGCTCCACCTTCCGTTTGGCACGAGGCGATCCAGGAAATCCGTTCTAGAAGCGTAGATCTAGATCGATCCAAACAAAAACTGTACGATTTGCCGTTCAGCAACGTCGTCATTCTGATGAACAGACGTTGGAACTTCGAGCTCGGCAGCTGAAGGAACCCCTCTTTGGTCGCAGCGGGAGATTCCACTCAATGCGCGGACCGGCGGCCTGGGCATATTCGGGTTCCGAGCTTCCGCTACGTAGTCGTGCAGCCATTCAAGAATTAACGTCTTGTATTCCATCTTCGCTATACCCCTCCTCGGTATAGTTGTATGATGTTCGGGTAACAAAAACAGCCCCGAAAATTTCAAGACTGGAAGTGTCCCGGGCGCGCTTGCTCGAAGCTGTAGGCTTCCCAGCTCAAGTTCAAGTCGAAAGCGTAAAGGCCAGGTTGTTCGCTCTCTTTCTCGGACGGCAAAAGAAAGACGTTTCAGGGCCTAGAATTGTATTCGATACGATAAAAAAAGAGGTGAGGTGAAAGATGATGAAAAGTCGATAGGCGGTGTCGAGCGATCAGCGAAGGTTGATCGGGCTCGAGCGCGAGTACATTGTGTCTGCCGGCGATAGTGAGGTTCGTGTGTATACATAGCATGAACTGGCTGGGAACATGACAGTGAAGCAGGCGAGACGACTGGAGCCGAAAATGTGCTATAAGAGAGGTGGTTCTATTTAGCAAGATTGGGGATGAGCACGACAAAAGTAGGATTCTTTGTAATTGTGAGAATCTGCAGAACATGCGAAAACGTGAACGTGAGGACAAGATTACTAATACGGGTAGTATATGAAATGAAAGAGTCGTGCGAGGTGCAATAATTGCGAGGAAGTCGAGATGCCGCGGCGAACATGAGGGAAAGAAAGAGCGAACAGGACTCGGGCGTGTCACAGCTCCATGCCGGCGGCGTCTTCCTCTCCAGCCGAATAGTTCTCGTCGTCGTCGTCATCCTATGAGAATAGACCAGAGTCACCCGTGGTCAGCACCTCCGCACCTCCTGCGATCCCTTGCTGCTTGGAACGAAATTCTCAAACTGACTTCTTCCTCGCTCGACTCGTCGTCATCGTCGCCATCGTCTTCTAACGCCTCCCGTGTTGCGAATCTCGATACATAGTCTGACCAAGCGATTGATGAGCGAAGGTCAGCGACGAGTCGCTGTGCGATTCATGTGCAGGGACCCCGAGACGGGACGTGCCCTTGACCTTGCCATCGTAGCTCTTTGAATCCCTCATCAACAACGCTGCGGCCTCTCCGTTGAGCGGATCCGACGCGTTTGGATATCGAAGCAGTTGGGGCAAAAATACCTCAAAGATGTTGATCATGTCGAACATGGGAGACCAGGTCTGGTTGATGACGTCGAGGCAGACCGAGCCCGATACTTCGTCGATGTTGGCTGGAAAGAGAGAGGTGTTGTTGAGATCTGGTTCGGGGCATATCTCGCTTCACCACGCTCACTCACGATGGAATATCTTATTGACGAAGCCGATCGAGGGACTCTTGTACGGGTAGCCGTCGGGCAGCTCGACGTGGATCTTCCATACGCCTCCTTCAAAAGGAGCTGTAGGGTGGCGCACAGTCGGAGCGGGTCAGGTCAAGAATAGGTCAGTTCTTGAATTTGTGTTGGGGGCATTCTGCGCCAAACAGGCCATCGCATGCTCCAGCTACAATTGGCCTGCCCGACGCCCAGACCGCCCATCCTCCTCCCCCCACTTTGGGTGGTGAGGCCCCCACGCGAGCGCCCACTGCCGGCGAGCGAGTTGACGACTCACTCTCTTTGGGACCGTTGAACCGGACGTAGAACTCTTGCATGTTGTCATTGACGAGTGTGACCTCGTAATCGGACATGAGCCTGCGGTTTGTGCGGCGTTCCACGGGTAGACGATCGGCCGTGGCACGTCAAGCCGGAATGGGAGAATGGGACCGTATCGAGTCACGCGATCGGAAGCGAGGGCGCAAGTCGATGATGGTAGGGGAGCAGCAAGTACGTCGTCAGCTTCACTTTGAAGATCAGTGAGAGCGCAAGTACGGACAGTTTCATGACATCGGTCTCGATCCTTCGCTTGGGGGAGCTGTATGTGCGGCGTGATTGGGACGAACGACCTCATCAGCTGAGCGAGCTCCGGTCCGATAGCCACCGTGCACTCCGGACTGGCAACCTCGGACTGGGGATAGGGTGTTACGGACCTCATCGTGGGAGTCGGCCTAGGGTCTAGTTTGGGAGGTGAGCTGATAGGGATCGATCGACGGTGGGCGGGGGGATGACGTGGTCCGGTGGTGGCCGAGAAGGAGCAAAGCAGGCCAGAGCCGTCCGATCGATAGTCCAGGCGCGCGGCGTAGTGCGGCCTCGCTCACTGCCTCGCCGCTCGGACCTCAAATCATGAACGGAAACTCGGGATCGTTCTCTCGCAGTTGCATCCTTGTAATCACACTCACAGTGGTGTACAGCATACCTTTGAGCTCAAGCCTTGACCCCGGAGCTGCCACCGCGATGCCGAGCAGAGTCCGACCGAAATCTTTGATTCTCGGCCGAGTTGCAGTTCGTCCTCGGGCAGGTGCAGGCTGCATGCTGCAGGCAAGCTCGGCTCGGCCCGACGGCACAAGCGGGTCAGCTGAGGCAGGGTTTTTTTTTTTTGGGAAAAGCTGGCTGGCTCACTTTGTGATGCTCGTGAGCGATTAACTACTGCTTTGACACATATGAGAAGAGATCACCCGGCGAGCATTCTAGTTTTATTTTACACCCAGATTTGCTGCTCACTGACATCACGGTATCAACGATACGGTTGATCCGCGGCATGCCGAACTTGAAATTAAGCCGATGCAGCCACAGGCCAGGCCGTCGCACTGCGCCTCGGCCTCGCTCCACGTGCAGAGAATGCCTTCGCTCCGTTCAAACTCATTCCGCTCTCTCTCTCTCTCTCCCGTGCTTATTTGGCTTCCTACCCCAAGTGAAGACCAAGGAACGAGTCGATCCATCTGCCACCGTCTTGGCCTGACCCTCGTCTCGCCCCGCAAGTCATGTCGTCGCCGCGCAACATCTCGTCCTCCTCGTCCGGCGGCGGCGGCGGCGGCGGCGGCGCCAGTGGTGGTGGAGGTGCCGCTCTTCCATCTGCCGCCCGCGCCGGTCGCGAGTCGTCGACGTCCTCGGCCCGAGTCTCGCCTTCGCTGCACCCGACCACGGCGCACATCAACACCTTGTACGGCTCCCCCGGTGGGATCCCGCAGATCCCTTCCCGCAGCGAGCTCAACAGCCAGCACAACTCGCCCCGCGTCTCGTCGCCCTTTTTGAATGCTCGATCGGCAGCAGGTCCAGCAGCATCCCCATCGGGCGGAGGCGCCGTCTCCCCTGCGCTCTCGGCTTCCCATGCACTGGGCACTCCACCCTTGCCACCAGCTTCGATCGCGTCTTCGATCACGACCTCTTCGAACCCCAACTTGACCGAGGCGCAAAAGGCCGAGATCGTGCGCCGTCACTTACTCAACGCGCACGACCAGAGTCGCGTCGAGCACCGACCGACGATCCATCCTCGCGCCTCGTCCAACTCGCTCATCGCTTCCTCGAGCACGAGCATCGCCGAAGGTCCCTCCGTTGATGAGGGAGAGTACCCGACCCCTTACCATCGCCAGGGGGGCGATGTCGTCGCGGGGGTGTACAAGTGGGCCGCGCAACAGGCCGAAGGAGCTGGCGGCGACGATTCGGCCGCCCCTTCCTTGCGGAGATCCAAGTCGCTCGTCTCGTTGGACCATGCGGCGAGGCAGCACGCGGCCGACGACTCCCTGACATTGGAACGGACGCCCACGTCCAATACCGAGGCCGCGGCGGCCGACGACGACGATCCTTCTTCGGCTTCGGCGATGAGGGTGCGCGAGATTCTCGAGCCGGGCGGATTCCGACGTGATTTCGTCATCCGCAAGATCGCCGAACAACGCGGCGAAGACGTGCAGATCGCCGCCAGGAGGGTCTCGCGATCGACGGGTGGATCCCGGAGCTTCATCGACTTTCTCAGTCTGTACGGCCACTTCGGTGGTGAGGACTTGGAGGAGATCGAGGAGGAGGACGAGGAAGAGGATGAAGAGGACGAAATCGAGTACGATGGACAGATCCGCGGTGAAGGGATTCCGCCGTTCCGAGGGCAGGCAAGTGGGTCGAGAGGTGTGCCACCGAACGAGCGAACACCGTTGGTGCGAAACAAGACCACGAGGCACGGGACGACTTCGGCGGCCAAGCGCCAGGGTCCGTCCCAGGGTGACGCGACCGTGTCGCAGGCCGTGCTCATGTTGCTCAAGAGTTTCGTCGGCACCGGAGTCCTCTTTTTGGGTAAAGCGTGAGTTGACTTCTTGCCAGTAAATTCTTTGGTCGCGGATGGGATGCTAACCTTGCTCCGAGCCGGCACAGCTTTTACAACGGAGGCATCCTCTTTTCTACCATCGTGCTCTGCTTTATCGCCATGGTCTCGCTCTACTCGTTCCTGTTGCTGGTCGAGACACGTCTTGTCGTCAACGCCTCGTTCGGTGACATTGGTGGTATTCTCTACGGCAAATACATGCGCTGGGCCATCCTCTTTTCGATCGTCCTCTCCCAGGTCAGTTCATGTCGCGGTGTTCCCTCAACTGCAGTTGGCGTGTCCATCACTGACCTGGGTCAGCACGCGTCCTCATGATAGGTCGGATTCGTCGCGGCCTACACGATCTTTGTCTCTCAGAACTTGCAAGCATTCATCATGGCCGTGACCAATTGCCGCCATCTCATCCCGATCCAGTACCTCATCCTCGCGCAACTCATCATTTTCTTGCCCCTTGCCATGATCCGCAATATCCAAAAGCTGTCCGGTACAGCCTTGATTGCCGATGCTTTTATTCTCTTTGGTCTCGTCTACATCTTTTCGAATGAGATCAAGCTCCTTGTCGACAATGGCATCGCCGACGTCGCCCTCTTTAACCGCAAGGACTTCCCACTCTTAATCGGGACCGCCGTCTTTTCTTTCGAAGGCATCGGTCTCGTCATCCCCATCACCGAGAGTATGAAGGACCCGCATCGTTTCCCGGCCGTCTTGACGGGTGTCATGATTGGGGTCATGATCCTGTTTGCCTGTGGTGGATTGCTCGCTTATGCGGCTTATGGCTCAGCGATCCAGGTAAGTCGTTCATTTGGGTTGTGGCGGGCTTCGTGTTGACCCCCCTGTGCTGACGTGTTTCTACTCCATTCCCGCAGACGGTCGTCTTCGTCAACCTCCCCCAAGACGATAAGTTTGTCAACGCGGCACAATTCCTTTACTCGATCGCGATCCTCCTCTCGACGCCCTTACAACTCTTCCCCGCCGTGCGCATTATGGAGAACGGTCTATTCTCTCGTTCGGGCAAACATTCGAACCGAGTCAAATGGACCAAAAACTCGTTCCGCATGGCCGTCGTCGTAGGATGTTCAGCAGTCGCCTGGGCCGGCGCGAAAGACCTCGACAAGTTCGTTTCCCTCGTCGGGTCGCTCGCGTGTGTGCCGTTGTGCTTTTGCTACCCTGCGATGCTGCATTGGAAGGCGTGCGCCCATACGAGGAAGCAGAAGGTCATCGATGCGTTGCTGTTCATCTTTGGCTTGTTTGCGACGTGCTACACGACGTCTCAAACGGTGCGTACACGAGGTTGTACGATCCTCCTTGACGGGCTGAGTGCTGATGCGATGCTGCTGTTCGTCGATACAGATCTCGATGCTCATCAGCGGCGGCGAGAGCGCACCCCCTAAGTTCGGCAAATGTCAATAGATCTGTCCGCCCCTGTATAGAAACTTTCTTCTCTTTTCGCCCCGTCTGTTACCGTCGAGGGCCCTTGTTTTATTTCATGTTTTTTTTTGAAGTGTGTGCACCGGTTTTGTTTGGTACGAGCCTTTCGTTTGTTCTTCGTAGATACTTTGTTTACCCAAACACACAATTCGTAAAATACTACTCCGGGTATCATGAGAGCTGGTCTTGGGCACGCACACACACAAAAACAAAAGCGTTGACATTGAGTACAAAGTCGTGTTGGGTTTACTACTATTGCTACGACTGTGACTACTGCCAAGCTGCTATGAATTCCTTTTATATACTTCAACTTCAATTAACTAAGAAAGTGGGACTGCGCACGGATGATATTTCCCTAACCTCGTGGTGTGAGACTGGGCTCTTCTCAACTTCGTTGTGGTGTATACATTTTCTTTCTTTCTTCTTATGTGCTGTTCGAGTCCAGTCGTCGAGGGTAAGGTGTGGTGTGTCGGTGGTGGTTTCGAAAGGCTTGTAGATGGTACGAGATGATATCGCGTTTGCAGTGTCACACGGCGATTCCAACCGCTTGATGATGCAGTGGTGACGTTGGAAAGGGAATCGAGGAAGTGGTCGACGCCTCGAGACGCTCTTTGGACGTTCGATGCGAGAGCGCACTCAAGGGCGGGGACGGGGTTGGAAAGTACGAGATGCCTCGAGTCGGAGTTGAGGACGTCAGGTTCGGGGTTGGAGTAGGGGTCGTTTTGGGGGTCGAGGACGACGAACTGACGTTCGAGGACGACGAGCTCGATAAAGGGTTGGGCACGGTGGACTCGGTGGCGAGGCCCAAGGGACTTGGATGCGGTGATAAGATAGGGGTCGAACTGCCTGACGAGGCGTCGTCGGGATTAATGATCTGTATGCTCAAGCCAATCGTGTTCAGTCCTCTATCACGGGGGTCGCTCTCTGAGCGTTTGATCGCCTCACCTGAAGAGTGGTCCCCGATTTCCTACCGATCGATCCGGATTCAAAGCCATCGTTTTCTCCACCACTGCCTGCCGCAAACTCAGTGTCGATCGACCATGCCTTGGCGACGTAGACACTTTCGACAATTGGTGTAGGCTCCCCATCCCCGAGACCAAATATGGAGCGTTCTAACGAGTTAGATGATGTTGACCCCTCACTGTCACTGGTGACTGAACGACGTGCAAATCCGATCCGAGCGCACAGGAGAGGCAATTGAGGATGTCCAGCGGGTAGAGGACCGCGAGAGCCGTTGCTGCCCGTCGACTGCGTTCTGCGACGAGTGGCACGATATTGGGTGCGCTTCATCTTGTAGAGTGAGCTCGGTGACTTGGGCGGGTCAAAACTTTGGTTCGAATCACTGAACGCCGAAGAGATGGAGGTGGGCGAAGGTAGACTCGTCGCGTCGGCAAAGGACACGGTCACGCTTCGGTGACGACTCCACGGCGGCGAGGAGCGATCGGTTGATTCGGTCGGCAAGGTGAGGGATAAAGGAGGGCGGAGCTGTGTTGCAGAGCTCAAAGATTGATGACGCGAAACACAAGCTCGAGAAAAAGGTGGAGTATGCGAGCGTCTTGGAAGTGTGGCAGAGGAGGCACCGTCCGAAGCGTGGCAAGGAGGGAACTCGGTCGCGATCGGCGCAAAGTATCGTGCGACCGGGGCACGATAGTACCGAGAATAGTCGTCCGAATGTCGCCGAAGGGGCTCTCCCTCCGTTCTCTGGTTCATCAGCACATTTATTCCATGAATACCAGTTGATGACGCTCCAAAGTCATCAAAGTAGTCCCTCGACTCGAGCGACTCGTCGCACAACGTCAGCGACGAGGCTTGGGTTGATAAAGTCGACGGTGGCGACGAGCAGCGACTCGCCGGCAGCCTTTGCGTTTCGGTCGATGCGCCGAGCTGACGGGTTTCTAAAGCAAGCTCTTTTGTTTGTTGTACTTTGTCATCGTCTTGGCCCGAGCTACTTGCGTTGTCGGAGCTATCGCCGTCACCTACGCCAAACACCTTTTTGCGCCGCTTCGTCTTCATCTTGAGCGCGCTCTTTGACGACAACGAGCGTGGTCTCAAGGTCATCGTCGGTTTAGAGATGGCGTCAAACAAAAACTCTGAACCCATGATTTGCCCTCGAAGCGCCGAGATCGTGGGCCCCGCGATCGAAGGGGAAGGTGGGGGTGGAGGTGGAGGCCTTGCTAACGGCCGTCCCGTCTTCCAACTCGAGGCGCTAAAGTGGAGTGACCAACGACGCAGTGACTTGTTCGATGCTTCCAGAGAGGCCGATGGGGTTTTTGATAATTCGACCGTAGCTAGACTCGATTCTTCGACTGCGCCAATGGGTGCGATGCGAACGCTCGAGCTCGGTGAAGGTTTTTGGTCCTCGTCCGAAGGCGACTCGGTGATTGACGACCAGGCGCGCAGAGACGATGGGCGTGAGACGGCCGGGGACGATGATGCACTGCAGTCGGTTTTTTTGCTAGATGAGGGACGGCCCAACCTCGATATGGTAAGACCGCCACGGCTACTGATCACGTCGGCTCGAGTGTTCGGTGTTTCAGGCTTTATTTGCAACCCCTGCAGGGCCACAGGGGCGCCGCAAAATGTGTCAGACTCGAACAAGATTGTACGACAGCTTCAACGACATCGTCACTCACATGAAAGGGATTGTGTTCGCTTGACAGGATTTTCCCACCTTGGCCGTTTTCGTCAGCTTTGTCACCACTGCCGCAGGCTGTGACGCTTTCGGAGTGCCGCGGCTGCCAATCGGGATCATCGTCGTCGTCGCCGCCCAATGTCCGAATTGTCGGCGTCGCATCGCAGTCACCGCGGCTGTCACGGGCTGCAGTCGGCGTTTCGACAAACGAGTTGGCCTCACTGTCTCGGGCGTCACGTTTGGGTCGAATATAAAGTGTGATCGAGCTCGCACGACGGACTGGCAGGCGGAGAATCGGGTCAGAACTAGACGGTGCCGCTGCGAATCCGACTCGTGCGACAGTGACCGGAGTTGAACTTGTGCGCGCCGGCAGCGACGATGGCGGCGTAGTCGCACGATGTCCTCGATCACTTTCGCCAGCGCGTGTTGGCGCATTCGTCTTCGGCGTGGGATGGAGCAAGTTGTACCATCGATCGATCCACTTGACCATGTCGGAGCAACATGAACTAGTGAGATCGTGCTCGGCCTCGACGGATAGGCAGCTCGTGAGCGTGAACTGGATCGAGGTCCAGAATTGGAAAACGAAACGTTCCGCGTTGGGGTAGAAGCGTGCGTGCGAAAAGGTGAGGCGATGTTGACTTCTTTTATCCAAGCTTATCAGTGATCGGGCGGAACTGCTGGGATCAATTTGAACGAGCCGCGCTCCCGGTAAAATATGAACGGGCGGTCGAGTCGGCGGGCGCGGCCGGGCGGGCGGCAATACTCAGCTGCCCGATTCTGCACAATGTGATCGATTTGGGCTTGGGACTTCGATGCAACAAGTTCTTTGTGTGCATGAACATCTCTCTGGAACTGTAAAAGCAGTTTTTTGATGGCTAGCCAGGGCTGACCGTCGGAACTTCCCGAGTCGGCCTGATGTCCCGCCAGTGGCGCGCGCGGCCTTGGCGGTCGCTCGTAAAGAGGGGGCGAGTAGCCCCTTTACTCGTCGACGCGTCGGGGCGCGTGTTATCGCGTGAACGCTTCCCAGACAGACGGCGCTGGTGCGGAAATTCGACAGTGTGACAGCTACCTAGAAAACAGATAGATCCACTCTTCATTTCACGTTCTTGAGCGCTTCCAACACCTCGTCGAGCCCATCATCATGCGCGCCCTTCGTCCTCTCCTTCGCGCGCTCCTTCTTGACCTTCTCGGACCGCTTCGAAGCCTCCTCGATCGCCGCAACATCGACCAACGCTTCTCCACCTGCCTCACCACCTTCCCCGTTGGTCATAGCCTTGGATTTCTTACCCTTGAACCTGGTCTCGAAAATCTCATCGACCTCGTCCTTCTTCCTCTTCTTGCGCTTCGAATCGTCCGCCGAAGCGGCCGAGGTAGCCGCAGCGGCTGCCGCGTCGGAAGCCGTCTTAAGTCCCTTGAGCTCGACATCCCTCTGCCTCATCTTGGTCTTCCAATCCTCCCTTCTCCGTTCCCACAACGGCAACTCCAACTTTTTCGCCCAAAAATGCGCCCACGGCGATTGTTGCAAGAATGGCAATTGCCCCTCCTGGCTGATGGATTGGGCAATCTTGTCCTTGAGGAAGACATCGGCGACGGCCCAGCAGTGTTCGACGAGGCGCGACCCGATTCGGTCGTCGGCGAGAGTGTGGTAGTGCCCTATCAGGGAGAGGAGGAAACCGCGAATCTCGCGCGGTGGGGTCGTTGGTGAGTCGAGGAAGGCGTCAATCAGCCGCGACGAGGTCGGGTTCCGCGTCAGAGGGGTCAGAGCCTCGATTTTGAACGAGCTCAACGAGTCGTAGAGAGCCTGGGAATGAGGGGCGTGTAGTTGGGCAAATGCTTGCAGCAGTAGAGAGCCTTGTACGGTAGGTTCGACCGTGACGTGCGAGGGAAGCTTGCGGTAGTACTCGAGTCGGTTCAATGAGAGCACGCAGGGAATCATCAAGAGCCGTTCCTCCGGTGTATGCAGACCAAAGGTGTCGAGGATGAGCTGTGAGATGATCCGGCCGAGTCAGTCAAAGTATTTTGAACAACACGAAACAAGAACATACATCAGAAACCTCCTTCTCGGCGCTTTCCAAGGCTGAAGCGCGTTCGAGCAGCATCTTCATCACCCCCGTCCTCGAGTTGTCGACCCACTCGGCCCTCCTTTCCCTCGCAATCCGACTCAGTTCCTCCACAGCCGAGACGAAGAGGTCCTTGTCCAATCTGGACAGAGCGACAGCGACGACAAAGTTGGCGACGGCGTTTCCGGCCAAGCGATGCAGTTTGCCGGCAAAGAAATCGGTCCACAACGCCTTGACGATGCGGTCGGGGGCTTGTTGCAGGATCGTTTCCAACGTCGGGGCCGAAGCGGGGTGCCGCAACAGACCGCCGAGGTACTCTTCTCGAAGGTTCGTGCGCGCCTCGGTCGTAGTGTCGGGTTTTTTGACTTCTTCAATCAGGCCGCACAGGACTCGATCAGCCCATCCGCCAATTCGCCACCCTTTGGGTCGAGCGGCTTCCAACTCGATCAAGATGCGTACCGCCGGTCCCGCAACCGCGTCCATCGCCGCTTTCCTGACCCCATCACCCGGAATACCCGCCGAGGAAGACGACAACACGCCCGAGTTGGTCTCGATCACCTCCAAAGTCGTCCACATCGTCTTGAGCGCGTCGTCAAACTCTTTTGGCACCGAGCGAGTCTTTTTGCCTTTGTCTGTCGACGAATCGGCGGCTCCTTCGGTCGGTCCGAGGAAAGATTTCATCGATCCTTGTGCTTTGCGGAACTGAAGGGATCGCTTCGATCGCTCGGCACCACCGGATTGACCTTCGGCTGTCGGTGCTTGGCCCGCTACAAGGAGTAGCAAGGCGCGGAGGCAGTGGGACCCGAAGGAATCGTACAGGAGGCTTGGGAGCTCGGGCACGAGTTCGGTGATGATGGAGATGATGAGGGTCGACATGGTCGGCAACGAGGACGAGGATGTCGATGCTGTCGGCGGCAAGGCGATGATGCCTCGGGTCTGCCACCAGAAGAGCAGCTTTTGATCAGTCGCATGGCCATATTGATGACTCGAGACCCTTTCCAGCATGGTGCCAACTCACTTCTCGATCGACGGTTTCTCCTGCCAACACAAACAACGTCTGCAATACATGACTGGCGCGTTGATGTCGAACCAGTCGATCATAGTTGCCCGTGAAGCGATCGGCGAGGACCCTCTTCGCAAAGTCGTCCATCGAGTACAGCAGTCGCTCCAAAATGACGCTCGTCTCTGTATCACCTGCAAGCGCCAACTCGTTGCCGGACAAGGACTCCAACGCCGATCGTAGCAATAGAGGTCGGTCGTCCTCCTCGTCCTCTTCCCCCTCGGCGGCTCTGTGCTGGCGTCCGACGCCCAACGATTCCATCTCGGCGATTTGTTGATCTACTTGCTGAAAGTAGGCCTTTGTGTCTGGATCACATTCTGGTAAAGCATTGGGATCGACAGGCCCAGCAGGTCCCGAGCCGGAGGGGCCATCCTCGCCCTGGGAGTGACCATTCGCTGGATTCGAGGTCGACGCTACGGCACGATGGGGCAGTGCGGTCCAAGGCATCTCGGACTTTTTGTGTCGAGCACGCTTCTCGGCCAGTTCTTGGGCTCGAGCAGCCTGTTCCTGCTGCTCCCGCTTGAGCTGTTGAGACGACGACGACAACAAGAAGCGAGTTAGCGGGCTGCGAAGCTGGTAATAGGGGCCACGACTGTGCCATGATGCACGTCCGCGTCATGTAAAGCTCCTGATGAGGTCATGTGACTGTTTTCAACATGCTCCGGGGGTGACCCATGACCCGTGATGGGTTGAAGGGAGCTGGGTGAATGCACCCGTACGATCTGCGATCTGGCTGCGAAGGCCTCCCGTGGCATCGCCGGAGAGGACGGGTACAGCTCTGGGACTGAGGGTTGTAGGTCTTGGCTTACCTGCTTGGCTTCCTTTTTGGCATCAGCGCCGCGTCGTTGACGAGGTCGAGGCATGTCGCCTGGTCGGTCGCTTGTTCGCACAAGGTGGTAAGCGGAAGGAGCGAGCAACACTCGAGTTGGTCTCCGCGGCAACGCTGGGCTCGGGTATGACAGTCTTTATGAGGCGAAGGTCGTCATGCCTACTACGAACGGCGGATTGACATTCACTTTCGGCTGACAAAGTCACCAAGCGGGATGGAACTTTTTAAAGCAAATCCTTGAATTTCTGCTTGATACATCGCGCGTTACTTTCCAAGTAGCCCCTGTCACGTCAACTCGACTCGGACTCCACAGTTGCCAACTCTGAGGACACGCCCAACACCTCTCCGGTATTCAAAAAGGCAAATAAATAACTGGGAGTATTGCGTAGATGCTCTCCACCTAAGCTAAACCTTGAAAATGAATGCTCTCTGGCCGGAGGCCCAGGTCAATGAAAAGGGACTAGGGGCCCTCGAGTCACGTGAGCAAAATTGAATTTGCCAGGGCCTACGAGCCTGCCCGCCACCTCGGGGCGCCGAGCGGCTTCAGATGAGCTCCCCCACCTCTCCGAAGCTTCCGGCTTCCTTGTCCGTGATTTTCCTTCGACCACGCACCAGTCTCTCGTCATGACGGACAGAACACTCTATACGACTCCACCACGTTCTAAAACCTACGGACCCTCGCCCATCTCACCATCGAGCTCGGTCAAGCGTCGCACGGCACGTCGTCCATGGCCCCAGGCTAGTACTTCTGCCACGCCGACGACTCCCTCGGCAGCGGTGACCGATTGGCAACTCTCGGCGATCGAAGTCATGACCGAATCAGGCCTCATGCTCGCCCATTCCTCGGCCTTGTTGTTCAAACCTCCGGCTAAATTGAGGGGGTGGCGTGGGTTGATCGCTCAGTGTCGACAGATGACGGATACGCCGGGGCATCTGCATAATGAGCAGGGCGAGCGCGTCGATTGGGATTTGAGCGAGAGCCCAAGACCTGGTCGCTACATCTACAAAGCTAGTGAGTCGGCGCTGGAGCTGAAGTGTGGAAGTGCAGTTTCCTTAAGAACTTTGATACACTTCACAGTCGACGGCGGCGAAGTGAAACCCAATCGGGTGTACGACCTCGTGCTCGAAGTGCGCCAGCGCGAACGCCTCGAATCCATCGGCGGCGACGCGAGCCTCCTCTTGCCTCTTGTACCCGCTTCGCCCGACCCATCTTTTTCACCAGCTTCGACTGAATCGAATATCATGCGACGACCTTCCTTGACGAAGGATCAACATAAACACCAGTTGCAGCTGCAGCTTCGGAAACGTGAGTTCAATCTCCACCCGTTGTCGTCGCTGGGCAGGCCGAGGCTGAAGATCTTGACTACGCTCGAAATTCAGACGATGCTCTCCATCCCCGGGGCTCAATGGTGGAAGTCGCTCGATTCAAGGTAAGTCCGGTACTCTATCCAGGACTTCCACTTCTAACCAGCTGACACAAGCCACTCCCTCCTGTTTCAGATCCCAACATGTTCCACTGGTGCGTCAAGTCCCTCTCCAAGGCCATCGTCGTCTCGGCGCAAAAGAGCGTCGACTTCCTAGAAGGCCTCCTCACCGACGATGGAACAGAGGCGTCCTCCAACAAGGGTGTGCAGAAGCGGATTGGCAGTTGAAGTTGCAGGCTCGTGGAGAACGCTTGACTGTGATGATTTTACTAGTAGTGATTCACGAATTTTTGGAATGAGATGTGTCAGAGAGTATGATGTTGTTTCCCATATAGATTTCCGAGATGTCTGCAGCCTGTCGCGCCTCGCGCGTTGCTCAAATGCGCTTTACACAGCTCTACTTCTTTCTCTTCGACTATCTTACCGTTTACCGTGCGGTAAAGAGAAACGCCATAGTACGGGAACTATATTCCACAGGAAATGCCACCAGAGTGTTCCCTCTTTCCTCTCTACGATCGCCCTCCGACGATCCCCCACGTATTCCTCATCCACTCCAATTGCCCCTCGATCGCCGCCTTCTTATTCTCCGCCCGCCTGAACCCATGTCCTTCCCCTTTAAATAACACCAACTCACATTTCCCCTTATTCGCCAAAACGACCTCCTTCATCTTCTCGGCCTGTTCGGGAGGCACAACCTTATCGTCCGTACCTTGGAGCAACAACAACGGCGCACGAATCTTGTCGGCGTTGTACAGGGGCGATCGATCGTGGTACACTTCGGGGATCTCCTCGTTCGTGCCTCCGACCAAACCGAAGAGGTATTGACTCTCGAATTTGTGCGTGTCACCCGCCAAGAGCGCGAGATCGGAAATGCCGTAATGCGAGATGCCACAGGTGAACACGTCCGGCGCCGCACACAGCGCCGCAAGGACCGTGAACCCTCCAGCTGAACCTCCCGTGATACCGACGCGTTGAGGATCGACGTACCCTTCTGAAGCGAGGAATTTGGCGCACGAGACGACGTCCGAAACGTCCGCGATACCCCATTGACCGGCCAATCGTTCACGATAGGCTTTCCCGTACCCCGCTGAACCGGCATAGTCAACACCGCAGTAGGCGAACCCTCGCGAAGTCAAAAGTTGGATCCCCCATTCGAGGCCACGGCCGGTCGACGACGTGGGTCCACCATGGGCGTAAATGAGCAAAGGGGGTTTCTCCTTCGGATCCGAACTGCCGTTGGGGTGATCCTTGTTCGTAGGCGGGAAGAAGACGGCGTACGAGTCGGTACCGTCTTCGGCGGGGAAAGTGATCTCTTGACCGGTCGAGATGTAACCGGGGTCGACCGACGCCGACGACTCGGTCTCGAGCACCCGCGGTTCCGAACCCTCGGACGCGAGGTCGATCAAGGCAAGCACGTCCGGCGTGGTTGCGACAGAGGCCTCGACCACGACTTGGGTCGGCGAAATGACCGTGATCGTGTGGATGACCTGGTAAGGCACCGAAATGACCTTGGACGAGCCCGACTCGATGTCGATCACTCGTAGATTCCCTCCTTTGGCCACCGAGATCCACTTTTTGGAGTCGAGGAAAGCGTGCGTCACCGTGCCGAAGACCCAATCGGGAGCTGTCCAGCAGAAAGGTGATTCAAATCCTCGACAGGTTAGAGAAAAGATCGCGTCCGAAACCTTGCACATCTCGGGAGAGGGGTCGGCATTACTCACGTCCGACATCGTGCGCAGTTGGCTCGGCTAGGACCATCTTTGCCTCGTTGACTTCGGTCCATTGATACAGCTCATTGTAGCCCGTTCGGTCGCACAAAAATACCAATCGGTCCTCATTCTCGGCCCAACGGGCTTGGCTGACGGCCTCGACGTTCTTGACTTGCCCGGCGATGACCTGCTTAGCCGCGACGTCGACGTCGATCGACTTCTTGTCGTCGGACAGGCGCACGGGGGCGACGCAGAGCAACGATCCTTCCCAGGGCATGTCGGGCATATACCATTCGATCCACGAGACGTATTTACCTGGCGACGCGAAACAGTCAAAGCGTGAGTTAGTAGTCGACCGTTGCTAGTCTGCGAGACCGAAATAGCTCTGCACTTGCCCGAAGGTGAGAAGGCTGGGCACGAGTAGAAATCGGCGCCCGCGACGACGACCTGGGGTGTGGATTCGATCGAGGTATCCATCAAAACAATGTTGTTGACCACTTTGGCCGGCTCATCGATGGTGTGGTCCTCGTGGACGGCGAGGATCAGGGACGAGGCTTGGGGGTGGGCCGAGGAGAAATCGGCGTAACGATCGACTTTGGATTCTGTGGTGTGGAGTGAGTCGAGAGCGTGTGAGCATAGTGCACAGGTAAAAGCTTGAACGTTCTATCTCGCTGGACGGACCCTTTGTGACCCTCTTGGGTTGTTGCCATTCGCGACCCTCGGCGTTGGGCTCGACGACCCAGCTCCCGCCTTCGACGTGCTCAAACACGAGCCCGCCATTCCCGAGCGTCGCATACGATCCACCGCCGTACTCGTGCACCCTCGAGCGAGCGTTCCATTTCTCGTCGGGGAGCACTTCGATTTTGGTGGATTTGGCGTCGGACGCTGCGGAGGTGCCACTGGGGAGAAGCAGTTGGGCGAGGGCGTTGCGCCCCTTTTGGGACGGCCTATTCTCGAGCCAGTACAGGGACGAGGACGCCTTGCTGTAGAGAGGCATGGACAGGCCGATGAAGGAGCCCAGCACGAGATCGAGCGTGATCGGCGACTCGAACGAGCCGAACTTGTCCCTGGAGCCGGTGGTGGTGGCGGAGGACATGGTGCGATAGCTGTTGGAGCTGAGCGTGGACAGCAACGAGCGCAAACCGAGACGGGCGAAGGAGCCGATGATGACTGCGGTGCGTGGGCTTCGTGTCCGGATTGGAAAGCGGACAGAAGTGATGGAAACGTGCGCGGTGCAGAACGTAGACGGTGCTGTTCTCGAGCGTCGCTTGGGTTGGAGCGGTTGGACGTTGGAGCTCTGGAGCGCTACCTGAGCGCTTAGCCGACCGCCCGACCGGCGCCCCCCATGGTGGCACGCGCACCACGCGGTCCGACCTCCGCCGCTGAGACGACTCGCTCTGACCCGACTCAGACCACTGCAAGCACTTCGGGGTTATGAGTAGAAAAATACCACTCATCCGTATTTCTCTCGCATCTTCATGAGGTCCCATTACTGGCATGCGTGGCACAGGGGTGATTTTTTGGCCGCGCGGGCCACTTAGTATGGGACGGAATTGATCTCTCGACTCGGAGAGTCTAAGATGCATGCACACTCTTCGGGCCCACGGCATGCTGTGAGGCTTCGTACTACATCGGCATCACTGTCTCCTGCTCGTTGATTCGCTTGTTCCAATGAACACTTCGAGTCAACCGAGAAAAGAGCGAATAGTCAATGCGAATTGAATTCACCTTCAAGGCGTAAGCGTAATGAAATAGCAAACTTGATCGATGAGTCACCAGTCTGGTCCCCGAGCGCGCTCCGCGTCAGGCCGAACGGCGTGACTCGACCTCGTCAACTCTGGCCCACGCGGAGACGAGTCAACGCTGCAATCCAGCTGCTCAATTCGAGCTCTTGGGATTGAATGTACCTATTTGTAGATATCTAGGTGGGTACATAAGTCATAGTTCAAACGCAGGCTTGTCCACTCAGGGCTCAACTTCGCGCATTCGGTGACCGGCACTGATCGTGCTTTCGCAGGCTTCCCTCTTGTTCTGGTTCTCATTCTTCAATCTCGCCAACCACGAGCTCGCCGAGAGCTCAAGATCTTGTTTCTTTACCAAGGCACATCCTCTCCTCCCACACCCGCCGACTGAACTCGCCTCTCAGGCGTTAGTATGGGTCCCCATGCTCAAATCAAGGTCTTGCCCGCGACCGAAGCCGATCTACCTTTCCTGGCCGTCGTCAAGCGTCGATCGCTCGGTCACTTGCCCATCAGCAAAGCCATATGGGGCAAAGTACCCGACCCTCTCGTCGACGATTACCGCGTCCGAGAATTCACCCAAATGTTGCACAATGACAAGGTCACGTTGCAAAAAGCCGAAGTCGACGGCAAAATCGTTGGGATGGGCGTTTGGCACCAACCTGGATATAAGCCCGATCCCGAGATCGAGTTTCCTCCCGGCGCGAATATCGAGGTCTGCGACGAGTTCTTTGCTTCGATGGCACTTGACCATGGGAGACCTGGATATCGTAAATCTACTTTTGCTGCAGTCCGCCTCCCGGTGATTGACTGACTCTGTTCTCTCTTTGCACCCTTTGATGCGACAGACTTGGCTGTCCTCGGCGTCCTTCCTGAATACCAGGGTCGAGCGATAGGACGAGCTATCCTGGGGTGGGGCCTGGCACAAGCGGATGCATCAAATCACAGCATTTTCCTCGAATCGACCGAAGGTGGGTTTGGTCGGTGAAACGTTTATGGAGCCGTTGTCACACGAGAGCTGATCGGGGTGTACGCTCATCCGTGTACAGACGGGATCCGCACATATCTCAAGAACGGCTTCTACCACATCCGAGAGTTGTTGGCTTCGGGACCGGATGGCAATTTCACTGTATGTTTGGCTTTAGCTTACCCCTATGTCTAGACACTGGACTAATGGCGGTGGTACTCGAACGCAGGTCAATCCAATGCATCGACCCTCACGTTTCGAACTCTCGCCAGATCCGTCTCGCTTCAGCATCCAACCCGTAATGCCCGAAGACCTTGCCCGGATCGCCGAGATTCAATTATCCTCCGGAACGGCGAACTCTCACTCGAACCAAGAGATCATAGCAACGTATAAGGCGCAACTCAAGGATGATCGAGCCTTCAGGATCTACAAGGCCGTCGATCGTTTGAGTGGGAACATCGTTGCGGCCGCGAGTTGGCGAACGCCGTATGCATTGCTTCGAGATGATTCACCCTCGCCGTTCGGAAATGGGCGGATTGGGCTGGTGTCGTTGGTTGTGGACGCGATGGCGCAGGTCCAAGGGCTCGAGGAGGGATTGCTTGCAGCAGTAAATCCGGAAGCTATGAGGATGGGATGGACCATCGCGTCGACGAATGGAGCTCATAATGACGGCGCGACGCAGAACGGCGGGGCCCGACATGGTCAAGTAAGCCGACCGGCTTTTCAGGATCATGCGTAGACGGAGTAGACATCTGACGTGTGTTCTAAAACACGGCGGTCAATTCTATCAATTGTTCCAGTGGGTCTACCTCTACCCAGGATCAAGCACCACCTCTCATTCACTGCGCACAATCTCCCCAGCAACCCCTGAAGACTTCTCCGAGATCGCCCGCGTCCGCCGGCAAGCCTTCGAGCCGTCACTCGTTCATCAAACGCTATTTGGAAAAACGGATCCAGAGGACTTTGATCGATGGACGGTGACGCGGTTGCAAAAGTCTTTCCAGGCGCCTCACCAAGCGACTTGGGTTGCGCGATTGGGGGGCAAGATTGTTGGGTTTGCCCGGTGGGACTTGCCCCATGATCAGAAGGTATCAGAGAAGGATGCGAAGATGGAGGTGGTGGACGAGCGTGGAGAGGTTTCGCCGAAGTACATACCAGGGACGGAAGCAGAATTGGCGGATCATCTTTTCGGCCAGTTGGGAAAGACCGAGGGAACAACGCAGTGCTATCGTGCGTGCAGTGGTCTCTCCACACGAGATGGCAACAAACCAATGCAGCGTTGCCTGACCCCATAAATGTGTTTTTGTTGTCTCACAGAGTTAGGTTCCTTCTGTGTCGACCCCAAGTATCAAGGTCAGGGGATCGGATCCGCGCTTATCCGATGGGGTCTAGACCGAGCCGATGAGGATGGCCTGCCGTGTTACACCGACGCCAGCGTGGTCGGGCAACCCGCATACAAGAAAGCCGGATTTGAGACCTACACTGCGCCTGTCTATGGGGGTCGGAATAAAGAGTTGGTGGTAAGTGAGCATGGGGCCGAAAGAGGGGCTGCGGGGCAACGAGACGGACTCGCTGATGCGAATTTACTGCCATCAAACAGCTTTATCCGATGCGACGCCAGCCCCGACGCAAGCCGACAGAGTAGACCTTCTGTATTATGAGTGCTATCGGGTGTCTTTGCAATGACAGCCATGCTCCAAGCGACAGCGGGTGTCTAACGTGACAGAGGTCGAGCGAAGCCGTGGCAGTGGTTCGTGAACGAACTTGAAGGAGGTCACAATCGAGTTCCATCGCGCAACATAATATAGTTTCCCCCCGATGACATACAGAAGCAGAAGTACAAAGACCTTCAAGAAAGTGAGCGATACCATGAAGCCAAGTCAAGAACTAGATCAAACTCTTCAATTGATATTTTGGTCCGTCGTTACGTGACGTAACGGAACGCGGGGTGGCTGTAAAGAAGACACGAGTCAGCTCATGTGCGAACAGTAAGGACCATATCACTTCCAAACTCACTCTTCAGCAAGGTCACTCAATTGCTGAGGCGCGACGCCTTCAAGGCCCCAAGCCTGGGTACGCGCGCGTTGCAGATCCAGCGGCAACTGCTCAAAGTCCTCATCGCCCTCTTGAACAGGACCGTACTTGGCGTCCTTGGCACGGTTCTCGTTACCGAGGTGAAGGGTCAAACCCAGGGAGAGGAAGAGGGCCATCAGGGTGAAGCCGAGACCGACGCTTTGGCCGCGAATGAAGCGGGGAGCGTCCTGCTTGAAGTAGACGACCGACGATACGATACCCCCCGAGCTAAGAGACAGGGAAGGAGTCAATATTGGTAGATCTCGATCGAAAAGAGGACAACCTATTACCTACTTTCCGACACTGAAGAATAAGCCCATCGCCGCCGAACGCTTGGTACGGTTAGGGAAGTTGTTCCCCTTAAGTGGAACAAAACTCGAATCAGGATTTTGCACATCGCCGGGAACGGTAATGATATAATCGACTCACGATCCAAGCAATCGAGTTCGCGATCTGTTTGATGGTCAAGGGAATGGAACACGAAGATGAGGATCCGTGTCATTCCATTGGTCCGTCGTTTGTGCGATGACAAGCGGGAGAGCAAGACACGGAGACTCACGCAAGGGCAAAGACCACCGACGCAAAGGAACAGCGAGAAGTAGGCGACCTTGGGGCTGTGGACGGGGTTGAGGACGAGCAAGAGAATGAAGCCAATGACTACGATCGACAGCCAGAAGACGTTGAAGAAGCCGCGGTGGCCAAGTCGATCCGAGTAGAGAGCGCCTGAGTACGGTCAAGATCGATGCCATTGAGCTCATTTGCATGGCGGAGAGAATTCCATGCTGGCGGACTCACTGATGATGGTGGTGAGGAAGCCCAAAAAGAAAGGAGGGGTTGACAAGAGCGATGCTTGCGACTTGCTGTAGGTGCCAAGCGCGGCGATGATGGTCGGAGTGAACAAGGAGAGCGAGTAGAACGGCTCGGCAACACCCTGTCGATGCGGAATCACAATATCAAGTAGTGGGCGAGACAGTTCCATGAGCATCCGCCAAGAAAGACACTCTCAGTATGCCCAAACTACTCACGATGTAGATCAAGGTGAAACAGTAAGTCTTCCAGTCTTTAAATGCGACACGGACCTGGGCCCACGAAAACTCGGTCTGCAGCGTCGGTCCACGATCGGCTTTTAAGCGACGGAGGACTTCTTGTTGCTCTTCGAGAGACAAAAATTTGGCCTCCTCGGGGAAATCGGTCATGACGAAGGGAGCAGCGCAAGCGATGACGAAGGTGATGATGCCCTCGATCTACGATCGGATCAAATATTCTACGAGTTAGCAAAGAGGCTATGCCAGTGGGCCGTGAAACAGTGGGGACGCTTACGATGAAGATCCAGCGCCAACCGGCGTAGCCACCGAGGCCATCCATTTGAGCAAGCCCGTGGCTGAAGAAGGCAGATACGAGAAGAGTCAGATCTGCTACTCGGGCGTCGTCGTGGGCGGGCGATAACAGGGGCTTACGCGATCAAGCCACCAAAGGCACCGGCGAGTGTGGCGGCAGAGAAGAAGATACTGATGCGAACTGAGAGATCAAGAGAGGCATCAGTACGCCTGAAACCGGTGAACATCGAGATGTAAAACTTACTCGACTGCTCCTTCCTCTTGTACCATGATGTCAGGTAGAAGCAGGCGGCGGGGAAGAGTGGAGCTTCCGCCATCCCAAGGAAGAATCGTGCCACGACGAGACCGGTAAAGCTCGTGACGACACCCATCAAGGTCATGACAATAGCCCAAACAAGCATTGCAGCGGGCAAGAGACGCGAGGGTCTCAGGCGACGAACGAAGATGACGGCAGGGGTTTCAAAGAAGACACTGTGACAAGATGCCGGCAGCGGTTGCGATCAGGACAGACGGTCAGCTACACGGAACGGCATGGTACACCAATCGAATAGGACCGCAGACTTTTCAGCATCAACTTACTAAGACACGAAGAAGACGAGCAAGGCGATCGAATATTGAGAGCCGCTCATCTTGAGCTCCTTTTCAAGACCACTCACTGCGCGCGGCCGAGGAGGGGACGGGACGTGATCAGACACGTCGCAACCAAGTGGAAATAGTCTATGTTCGTTCACTCACGTCGAGCCTGGCCACTGTGGTTTCACGATCAGTGACAGAAGACGGACCGAGTTAGCCAGGTGCAGCAAACTTTGACCTCGACTGCATCGGTTAGGGCCCTCGGTAACAGACGATCATGTAGAAGAGACTCACATGTTGACGCGGTCCAAGAACGACATCAAGTACAGGAGGCTGCGAAAAGAGTACAAACGTGATCAGCCATCTTCTGGATAGGCCGCGACATGCAGTGGCGTGCGCCGCGGATGTGTGGCGACTGCTAGACGCGCGCCGCGTGGGGGAGCCGAACGAAAGGGAGCCCGAATTGATGTGAGGGTTCAACGCGGCCGTGCCGGCGTGCCGAATTTGCCGACGAATCATAAGGTGGGCGATAGTCACTTCGCGCGGAATCGTCACGGTGACCTGCTCGAGGTCTGAGCAATTGCAGCTGATAGGTGCGTACGGGCGGGCACCAGTAGGCCCGGGGTCGAGTGGCAACCACGGGCCGAGCGTGCCGGCAGCCCTGCAACTCGGAGGATTTGGCAGACGAGCGCGGAGGCCGGGAATAGACCCCTATGCCAGAGCAGACGTACGATAGGAACGGCACAATCTTCCAGTCAATCTGGTAGAGGCGCAATTATGGATGCTGTCAGCATGACTCATTGTTGTTGAAGCAACAAGGAAGACGCGACGTACTTTGCGGATCAATCGCCTCTCGTCAGCCTTCGAGAAGGGGACTCCGACGGGGGATCCGACCTCATCGTGCTCGAGCACCATCTTTTCATCGTCAACGCTCGAGGATTTGGTGACCACATTGAGGGGAGCCATGCTGTTCGACGAGGGGCCCCAGAATGTCGAGACAGATGTGAACGGAACAAAGAGTCAGGAGGGTGAAAGACGTGGTAGGACCAGCTCACTCCTGAATCCCCACTAGCACCAAATTCAAACACGGGGCCCCCCACTCTGAGCCGGCATGCCGCTTGGGGAGCCAGGCCGATCGCTCATGATTCTGGACCACGGTCCCCCAGTGGGCGGCGGCCGCGGCGACCGTGGGTACCGGAACCGGGTCCGAGGTCGTACCTGCTCATTAACCGCTTCCTTTGATGCTCTGAAAGCCCTACCTCGGACGATCGTACAGAGGGCTGCAGCCTGCCGGTCGGGGCCGCCACCTTGGCACCGTCGCGCTTCGCGAACTTTTATACTAGCTCGAGCGCTCTGACACATCTCCTGTCCATCGTCTCCGCACTGGAGTAAATACCTCAAACACACCTCCTTATGTAGGGGTACGGTACCTAGTAGGTAAGTACCGCCCCTTGCCGAATATTTTTGCCAGCTCTACCTCGATTGAAAGTCGTTTGACCTCTTTTTTTTATGCTTTGCGGACGTCAGACATGGTCGACACGTCGGGGCCGGCGGGGCTCGGTGCCTATTCTCCGATTGGTCGAGAGATGGCGGGCGTCGCGGGTTTGATTGACCGCGGCGCCCCGGCCAATCAAGCGCAATCATCGCCTCGAAGTCGCGTGGATGCCAAGGCCAGAATGAGCATCCTCCGGTCCTCAATCCCGATGTCCGAAAAGACGCGTGTGCAAGGGAGCTAATAGTACCATCTGCTCCCCAAGCTGCCTCAGTTTCGGAGTGTCGCAACCTAAGGAGCAAGGTCAAAGAATACGCTCGAGCTGGACCGTGATGCCGGGGGCCCGGCTTTAACAAGGTCCAACATGATGCCGCTAGGTTGTCGAGTCATGAGGGGCTCCCTTCGCGACTCGCTCGGTAATCGCTCAATTCAAGACAACGAGATCCCTTGCAACCAGGCAGACAGGGGTACTACAAGAAGCACTTCTTGATGGCAAACTAAGTCCGATCAAGCCGGACAGTCGGACCGAGCTCGAGCTCGAGCTCGAGCATCCGAAAGTTGGGTCGTTCGCCCGAATCGCTCAGGCCACGTATCTGAACGCGGGATGACTGTTGGCCGGTAGCACAAGACACAGTCAGCTTCTCTCTCAAGACCGCTCTCCAAGTCATCATCTCGGTCACACTCACTCTTCAGCGAGCTCGTTCAATGCCTCCTGCGGCATGTCCTCGAGTCCCCAAGCCTTGATCCTGGCCTGCTGTTCCTCGGCCGACAACTGATCAAAGTCCTCATCGCCATCCTGAGCGGGACCGTACTTGGCGTCCTTGGCCAGGTTCTCGCTCCTCAAATGGAGCGTCAGGCCGAGGGATAGGATCAGAGTCATGAGCGCGAACCCGAGTCCGACGCTGTGGCCTCGGATGAAGCGCGGCGAATCTTGCTTGAAGTAGACGAGAGAGGAGACGATACCACCGGCGCTGTAGAGGGAAGTCACCGGAATGGTCAGCACCTGCTGTACCGTGCGCTGGAATCTGCCCCTGGCACTCACTTTCCGACACTGAAGAACAGGCCCATGGCTGCGGACCGTTTGGTACGGTTCGGATAGTTGTTGCCCTACGATCGAAAGAAACATCATCTTGATATCAGTTTTGGCAAACTTTAGCAATGGTGAGAGTGCGTGTAGACTCACGATCCAAGAGATGGAGTTGGAGATCTGAATTATTCAAGGGTCGAAACGATTCGTCAGCCGCCGTAGCACCGCCTCGAATAAGAAGGCCCCCTCACAACCCAGGCTGAACTCACGCAAGGGCAAAGTCCTCCTACGCAGAGGAAGAGAGCGAAGTACGCGACCTTGGGGTCCGTCCTCGGGTCACGCGCGAGCAAGATGATGAATCCGATCGAGGCCAAAGAAATCCAAAACACGTTGAACAGGCCGCGATGGCCGAGTCGGTCAGAGTAGAGAGCGCCTGAATAAGGACAGGTGTGAGCCGCAGTCGATTCGATCACTGATCAGCAGGGGCAACTTGAGGGCTCTGAAAGGCACGCCAGTGCTTACTGAAGAGGGTGGTTGCGAAACCCAAGAAGAAGGGTGGAGTCGACATAAGCTGACTTTGAGACAGGCTAAACGTTCCAAGCGCCGCGACGATGGTCGGGATGAAGAGCGCGATAGAGTAGAATGGCTCGGCGACACCCTGATGAAGAGCAAGGTTCGAGGGGATCAGAGCTATTCTCAGACGATTGCAGAAACGCCAGGAGTTAGATCCATCCAGACTCACAATGTAGATCAAGGTGAAGCAGTACGTCTTCCAGTCCGTGAACGCGGCTCTGACTTGCGACCAAGCGAATTCGGTCTGCAACGATGGACCCCGGTCCGCCTTGAGACGGCGGAGTACCTCTTGTTGTTCATCCTGGGTCAGGAAATTGGCCTCTTCGGGGAAATCCGTCATAACAAAGGGTGCGACACATGCGACGAGGAATGTCACGATGCCCTCAATCTGAATGAGATGTGTTATGCTGAGGTGAGCAAATTGCGTCGGTCGGGACCCACGGACAGTAGCTGAAGTGTACGCACAATGAAGATCCATCGCCACCCGGCCAGACCACCCAGACCGTTCATCATCGACAAGCCATGCCTAATAAGAAAATGTAATCAGCACGCGTACTATTTGAAAGACCCATGAACGAAGACGCAGTGAAGAACTCACGCAATCAAGCCACCGAAAGCACCCGCGAGCGTCGCAGCCGAGAAGAAGAAACTGATGCGGATGTTCTGCTCCTTCCTCTTGTACCACGAGGTGAGATAGAAGCAAGCGGCAGGGAATAAAGGCGCCTCCGCGAAACCGAGGAAGAAGCGAGCCATGGTGAGACCGGTGAAATTGGTGACCAGACCCATCAGGGTCATGACGACACCCCAGATCATCATCGCTGCGGGGAGGAATCGGGAGGGTCTCAAGCGGCGGACAAAGATCACCGCGGGCGTTTCAAAGAAGACACTGTGGGATAAGTGGCCAGATCAGAAACAAAAATCTCATCTGTAATGATCTGGATTGTTGAGGTGCTTACTAGGAAGTGAAGAAGACCAGGAGAGCGATGGAGAACTGGTTGCCCTTGAGGTGAAGATCCTTTTCGAGTCCGTTCACTGCCCGTGATCAAGCCGAGAGATGATAGGCAGGGTAAGTCCATGGTCATTCCACTTCACCCGAGAGACGGAAAGCTCAAATGAAAAGGGCTTACGTCGAGCTTGACCGCTGATAGTGCGGAATCGTACCGCATCGAGAGAAGACTCGTCAGCCCTCGGCCGACTCCTGAATCAGGAACGAAGGCCAGGATGAGGGCTCACATGTTGACGCGATCCAAAAATGACATCAAATACAAGAGCCTGCGCCACCATTCCCAAAATTCAGCATTATGTCCGAGCTCAAATTCCGGCGCAACCACACACCGACGAAGCGGTGTTGGAGGGATGCCTGCCGACCGTAATTTCCGAGGCGAAGCGAGGCGATTCCTCCTTCGGACATCGCTGTCGCGGACCGATGTCGCGTCAAGCTGCCGTCGGACTCACGAGAGGAAAGGCACAACCTTCCAATCGATCTGAGTGAGGGTCCAACGTTCGAATGAGTCAACCATGATTTATGCATCCCAACACGCTGCTACCGGATCACCCACCTTGCGTAGTAGTCGTTGTTCGGCCGCCTTGGAGAAAGGCACGCCAGGTCCCGTGGGAGCGGCGACAGCGATCTCCGAGGCCTTCTCATCGTCTTCGACACCGGAACCGTGGCTGCCATTTATGGATGCGCGTTGTTGCAGGACAGGTTGTGAGTCCGACATGGCGATCGTAGAGTACCGACCGGCGGTAGTCAAAAGCAAAGTGTGTCCGACGAGTGCAAGACGTGTTGGCAAAGAAGAGAAAAGTCGATGCACCGACTCGGCACCCTCTCATTCGATATTGGGTCTGCATTCAAACCTGATTCGGTCACCAGCGCCTCGGAATCGGTCGCAGCGCCATTCTCGCGCACTTTCCCGATCGGGACATCAATCGGCCTGGAAGGCATTGCCAAAAGAAACCCCACCGGGAGCGTCAGGTGGCGCTGTCACAAGTGTAGGATGTTCTGCTGGTGATGCTCACAAGATGTCGAACTGTGGCCGGGTGCTGAGCCAGCTCGTGCGACGTTTCGCTCAGCTCTCGCCGTCGGTTGGGCCTGAGGGCATGATTTTTTTGGTCCAGACCTGGCGGAAGCACACTGAATCTGACGATCTCTTTCATCTCGCAAGATGCCGTATTCTCAGGCTCATGGACTACAGCGTGGTCTAGTAGTGTGGTAGAGTCAGAATCGCAGACGGTGCCGAGTGAAGGCCCGTGCGCGCGGTCAAAGCATCGTCGTTCTTGATCTATCGCGAAAAATTGAAAGGGTGAACAGCTTAGATTGATCTACGCCAATGAATACGGAGCACATCGAATTGATTACATGTGAAGTACAGCCTCTACACACTTCCCAGAACGATAGGTATTCTCAAATGGCTACGAACGCCTACAACTTGCTCCCCTTGGACTGACCCATCTCGGGCCCGACCTCCAACTCCTTTTCATGGATGTTAACGTTGAAGCGCGTCTTGTTGAGCGGCTCGGCCTGGGCGAAGCGGACGATCGCGGGATAGACGTCACCATCGTAGCGACCGAGGGCCGAGTTGAGTTGGTAGTCCGGGATACCCCACGAATCGACGAGAGGGACGGCTTGCGGTCGCAGTTCGGCCAGGAGCGCGTGGACGCGGTTGCGCAACAACTCGTGTTGCTTGGGCGAGATGTAGCCCGAAGATAGAAATTCGGCGGCTGCGAGGGAAAGGGAAGGAGAGAATGCGTCAGCGGCATGGCGCATTCAAAGTGGTGCGGCACGAATCCCTGAGAAAAAGTCTCACCCTCCGAATCCATGGTGTAAGTCGCAAACAACTCGAAGCAAGTCGTCATGATGCGAAGCAAAGCAGGTTGGCTCTGCAAGTCCTTGTCCGTCTTGATCGCATTGGCAAAGTTGTACACGAGCACGAACTGCGAGTGCGCGACTGACATCCTGAAAATGTCAATCAGGAGCGAGTTCCACGTTCTCCGCTCAATGTCGCGCTTGCGCAAGGCCGTGGCGGTCAAGTAAGCCGCTCGGTGACCAAACGCCTGGATGAAGAATTCGGGGTCGGCAAGATCACCGGCGTACTTGGCCGACGCCTTGGCCTCGGGGTCCGAGATGTAGCGGAGGATGTAGTCGCGCGTTCGGTTCTCGGACGACATCGGGGCGTCGCGGTCGGCCAAGAGGACGCGGAACGTCTTGAAGAGGTAGCGACCGACTTGCTGCGTCAACATGTAGGAATCACCTTCCCACGTGACCTGGGGCAGGTAGTCCGCGTAGAATGACGCCAAGCCACCGGAAAGCGAGAAACCGTGACCACCGCATGCTCGGCGGCACTCTTCGATCGCTCCCGAGGCCATGATGGTGCACAAACTCTTGAGTCCCGAACTCGAGGCGTGGACGTCGGCCAATCGCGAAAAGTCACCGTCGGCCATCGCGGTCTGATTGTCTTCGTACAGACGGAACATCTCCTTGCCCGTGTAGTGGCACGCGAAGGCTTGCACGAGCGGCGGGAAGATGCGGTGTTGGACGAGCTGGTAATTGAGCACCTGGGTCTCGGCGGGCTTGTTGCCGTCCAAGACGGGGGCGTCTCGATCGGCGAATTGGCGACGGACGGCGCAGTATCGGATGGCAACCGTGGCGGATCGGGCGAGGACCATACGTGCTTGTTGAACACTGCGGGCATGCGTTTCCCGTCAGCAAGTTGGTACGCTAGGTCAAAACGGGCGCTCGGGTCTGCTCACATGTTGGCGCGGATGTAGGTCATGGTTCCGTAGCTCAAGCGGGCGTTCACGGGCTTTTCAAACTTGCCCGTCTCGATATCGACCTTGGCCCATCGGGCGAGGAAGTTGATATGCGGGATCTCGACGTTGTCGAGGAGCATCGCACCGTTGTCGGTCATGGCGTAACCGGCCTTGGGACCGATATCCATGATCGTGCGTCCGGGGAGGAGTTCGCGGGTTTTGACGTCGCGCAAGGGGACGACGAAGGGGTAAGGGCCTCGCTTGACGAGCTTGCCATCTCGTCCGTCGGGGGTGTGCAACTGAGCCATGACCACGGCGTGGTCGGCCGTACGTCCGAGACCTCCGATCCACCTGAAGCGAGAGAAATCGTGCGCAAGAGATTCGATCTGTCAATTCAGAAATCCGGGCGAAGTGGGTGACCGTTGTATATCGCAGCAGGACTAACCACTTCATGGCGGTCAAGGACGGTGATTGCAGCTTGAAGGTCTTGGACTCGGGCTGGTAGACGGCGATCGTCTCGAGACCTTGGACGTTCGATCCGTGGCCCAACTCGGTTTGAGCATAGCAGCCTGTCGAATGAGAACACCGGTTCCAGAAATCAGCATCGAGCAAGGCATGAGATGGCCGAGGTGTTCTTCAGGGTACGCACCAATGATTTCGAAATTCTTGGCGGGCTCGTAAAAGAGCTTTAGCTGCTCTTCGTTCGATTGTTCAGCCAAAGTCTTGAGGAACATGGACCTACAAGAGCCGGCGAAGAAGGTGCGATCAGTCTCCAGTTGCTTGTACGCCTGTTCCTCTGCGATCGAACTGGCCGCGGAACGCGCCGAGGCAACCGGAACCCTGTCCCACACTCCGCCAAAGCCACTGCGCCGCTCACTGCTGCTTCCAAGAAACTCACTTGTGCAACCCGAAAGCGGCGGGCCAATCCAACATATCCTCGGCAAGGGTGTGGTCCTTGGCGGACCAGTCCAACTCGGTGAGCAACTGCGCGAGACGCTTCTCCTTGGCCAGACCGGCCTTGAACTTGTCCGTTCGGGACATGAAGTGGATGCGCGACTTGTCGAACGCGGGCTGAGGGGTGGGATCAAGTGCGATCCAAGTCAGTGACTGGGATAGGGCGAGTCGATGTGCGGGAGGACTGGGATCGGGCCGTTGCAACCTCCAGCGATCGAAAAGCGAACCGTTGCCGCCCGCGGTCCAGAGCCACCTAGGTCGACAAACTGACCTCATTCTCAAGTACGGGCAAGATCCTCTTGACCCTCTCCAAATGCTCCTTGCCATGGAGGTACAGGGTCAGGTCGTCCGAGCTGAAGCTCGCCTTGGCGCGTTCGATCTCGAGCAGCCGCGAGCCGGGCGTGCCCGCCGGTTTGCTCAGGTGCGCTGGGATCTCGATGTACTTGACGCCGGGATCCATCGTTGGGGGGAATTTAGGAGTGCGGTGGTGAGGAAGAGGTTGAGGGACCAAGTGGAAGGGCGTGGAGGATGTAAGCGGGTAAAAATCGGTGGAGGCAAGGTGTACGGGAGAAAAAAAAAGGAGAGCACAACCCACGTCCGCTTCTGGGCTCTCGGACTCGACGATCGCCTCGGGTTCGGCCCGGGAGCGTGATACCCGGTCCGCTCGGTCACTGCAGCGCCCGGAGTTCGCCTTGGGCCTCCTTGGGCCGCGCATGCTGGTGCGTCGGGCACGGTCGCGATGTGAGCTTTGAGCGCGCGCGTCAACCATTTCACCGAGTCCGAACTTGAAGGCTGCGAAACGACAATGCGGAATGTTGCAAACAACGAGCTACCCACTATCACAGTCACTCTAATGCGAGATTACCATGTCACGGCTTTGGTTCATATTTTCTCATCTCGAGAGCCGATGGCCATGGTACCCAAATCCGCTCGTGTCCGACGGCTTATATATCCGCCACGTCCTTCATGCTATTGCAAGACCACCCCAGACCACACCTAAAAATGCTCAATAAACCCACAGGCTCTACATCCCTCTCAAATAGGACTCCTCAAGACCTCCACCTGATTCCTCAACTTCTCACTCCGAGTCCCCATCCCGCCATTCGTCGGAGAAGTTCCGAAATGATTAGGCGGGAGGGGACTTCGGGAAGGTGATGAGGACAGGTTCGTATTAATTTGTTGGGGTTGGGATGAGTTTCCCCAGGGGTATCTTCGAGTATGGGTGAGCGGCGAGGAGGATAGGGACCGTTTGCGCTCGAGACGTTCGGAAATGACCTGGGTTCGTCAAAAAAGTTCGTCAGCAAACGATTGCCAAAGCGCAAGCCACTCAGGAATAGATAATGCCTCACCACTTCTTTCTCCAACCTTTCAACCAACCGATCTACCTCCCCTTGGTCCTTCCCCTTCCTCCACTCATCCAAATCTGCATTTTCGACCTTCTCCAACCACCGACTCTTGACCGCTTCACCCGTTAAATCCGCACGATGGTGCAACCAACTCGCGAAATTTGGACTCGTCAAGAAGCGCGAATAGAAGCGCTCGATCGTGGATGAGAGGGCCGAGGTTGTTGGAGCACGGAAGGGAAGGGGTGTGCCGTGCGCTTTGAGGGAGGCGAGGAAGGAGGAGGGGGTGAAGGTTGGGAAGGAAGCCGAGGTTGAAGGGATGGAGGAGATGGTCGAGGAGAGTGATCTCTCATACGCCGGGCTGAGTGCCGAGCTGCGAGTCAAGGCCACATCAGTCTACAGTGTCGGTACCAGGTAGCCTCAAGCGAAACTCACCCTTGAGAGGTAGCACTCGGTCCCCCAGCCGACGCAAAGTAACGGTTCAGAGGAGCGATAAAGCTCTCCGTCAGCGCCGCGAGATGCTTGAAAATCAAAGCATCACACGTCACGTAATCTCCGCCCTTGAACGCCGTTTCGACTGCTTTAGCAACGACGGGGTCCTTTTTGACGTGCCGCTTGCGCGTCGACGTTAAACCGATGGTCGCAGTTGATGTGGATTCGGTCTTGCCGATGTGTGTCCGAAGGATGTGGGGTCGACTTTTGAGTTGGGTCAAAATGAGTGGGTTGGTAGAGGAGAGGATGGATCCTGGTATTGGCTGTGAATACAAACCTTGACAGAGTTAATTCGACTCCCGCTCCTCAGACTTGATCCCCGTCTGTTCGAACCCTTACCTTGCCAGGACTCGCGATCCGAGCAAAGTCCGTATCGTGAATATGAAAATAGGGTCGATAATCCCCCGCAAACAAAATGGGGCGAATGAGATTCTTTAGATGATGTACAAGCTCGGAGCCGGTGCGAGGATCCGAGGTCGAGATGAGGATGGGGTCGCCGAGAAGGACGAGTTCCCAGAGCAGAAGGATTTTGGAGAACGATAGTGTGTCATGCAATGCGACTGATAATGGTGTAAGAGGAGATGATGCAGGGATCTGGTGAAAAATCGTTACGAAGTCGATGTTAATTTGATTCAGGGATAGATTCGACCGGTGCTGCGCCTTACTATAGGTACAAGGCCGCCCACACTAGGCGACTTGAGTTGCGTGCCCTTGCCCGATGTCGAGGCGAGAGGTTTGAGCCATTGGGGCTGCGAATCGATCGGTATCGAGACCGAGTGTACGACGCCGAGGAAAGGGTAGTCGAGAGTGGCGCCGGGTAAGAGTTCTGGCCTGTACGTAGGAGCGCGTCTCAGCGAGCGACTCGAACCCGGGTCTCGAACCACTGACGCACCAGGAAGCGATATTGTAGCATGCAGTCTCGACCATACCGCCTCCCTGGGAGCTGTGCTTGAAGTGGAGTGGTCCAAGAGTCGCTATGGTGCTCGAGAAGAGACCGACGAGCGAAGGGCGATGTGTGATCTGTGCGAGCGCAGATACGATTATTGTATTCAGTCGGACCCTCTTAAGGCTCATGAGACTCGAGTGAGCACGTACGAGAACTAGAGATCGCTGCGTGTAACCTCTCCGTACCGAATCGTTCTGGGAGAGCGTCAATCTTCGTTCAGCTCGAGGTTCCTTTTGCTTGGAACGTGTCGCAATGCGCCCCCACCTTTTCCTGGAGAAAGTAGACGAAACCGTGCAAATGCCCATCCGATCTCGATCCCAGGTCGCCGGCACCTTGATCGTCTTCCTGGGCAGAATCCTCATCCTGGCCGACCTCGCTACTCATTCGACCACTACCCAAGGTCGATCTCGACGTCGTCGCCTCCGTGTGCATCAAAGTGGCCAAGAAAGGGTCGTCGACGATTTGATTGCCGTTGGCACTCGCATTGCCGCTCGAGACGGACGTGGTCGAGGTCGGGCGCCCGGGTAGCGGTATTCTCCAGGAGAAGATGTGGGCGCCTGCGGTGGGTAGTTGATCCTCGCCCTCGGGGAGGGAGGAGAAGGCGATGTTGGATTGCAGTGACTTGGGGAACCGCGTTGGGGGATACACCTCGCTCAGCGCGGGCTAGCAGGGCCGAACGTGGGGCACCATGACAGAGTTGACGTCAAGTCAGCTCGGTCCACTCTCCGGGGGCTTTAATAGCGACGACAGCTCGGAAAGACTCACGCCCAAGTCGATATCAAACTCGACGATGGCAAGACACAGGATGTACCTGCGTAGCCGGTGCAGTATCCGTGCATCCATTGCCGCTTCTGGGAAAGGGGACGCGCTCCGGTGGGTCGAGCTCGTCTCTCGCGGGGACACGTTCGAGGTCGTATTGAGCGATAGATTCGGTTTGCCGTCCAACAAAGGGTACGTAGAGACGGAACGCGGGCGTGGTGTCTTGAGCTCGGTCGAGGGGGGCGTTGTGCTCCGCCGTGGTGGTGGTGCTGCTGTTGCTGGTGGACGCGATGACGCCGCTGCTGGTGCGACGACGCGAGGTGGGGCGGCGCCAGCGGTTCGGCCATTTGACAAGGGGAACTTGGGCTTCGGCTTGACGACCGCGTTCGCGTCCGATATCCTTGACGACGAGGCTCTTGGAGGTACTACAGCAGCAGAGACACGCAGCGATGTGGACGACGACGGGACCCCAAAGTCGCTCGCATCCCAAAT
Source organism: Microbotryum saponariae (assembly GCA_900102585.1). Taxonomy (NCBI): domain Eukaryota; kingdom Fungi; phylum Basidiomycota; class Microbotryomycetes; order Microbotryales; family Microbotryaceae; genus Microbotryum; species Microbotryum saponariae. The sequence goes on along the minus strand of FMWQ01000047.1, from coordinate 249,726 downwards.
GTCATCGTCGCTGCTCGCCATCGCGCACTCCAACGCGCCAGGAGAAGAGGGAGCGAAGGTAGCCAATGAAGCGCCGTCGCGCCAGATGGCCGACGTGCGACCGGCGCGCGCCAGTCTGCGCCAGTACAGTAAGCTACAGTAAGTTGAACATTCCCCTGGGCACCTAGCAGCAGTTTCAGCCACTGTATTTCTGCGGATGTAGCCTTAATTGGATAACCTTGAATTCTTCCACTACCGCTTGGAAATTCAGCTGTGTAGCCGGGTAGTCCGTCGGGTTGGTGCATCAGATCGGAGATGTGTGCAAAACCGCCGAGATTCCGACGAGCCGGCCCCCACACAGTCGCGCTGGAACGTCTGCCCCGGGGGCCCTTAGATGATGAGGTTTGCAACTGATGCCAGTTTGGAGCGTTGAGTTCCTCTCCAGCAAGACTTAACTAAATCAGCCTCCTAGGCACCTTGGCTGATCACCCTCACTGCACCTATCAAACTTGAAACCGTTTTGGCAAAGTTGGGCCACTGAGAACCGCGCGCCGGTGTGAACGTGGCATGCAGCGAGTCCCGCGCGATCGAGAGTATTCCCTACAATCGATCTCGTTCATGTACTTGATGAAGCTCTGCGCCAGGAAGAGGGTCGTCGTCGTCGTCATTGCAGTGCCAGTCTGGGCCCGACTCTGAGTCGCCGTCGTTCGCCCGCTAGGATCGACCTCGTCCTCCGACCTCGTCGTTGATCAACACGTGGGGGAAACGCGTCCCGACAGCATGGCGGTCCTCGCGGACAGGGAAGGTTCTAAACTACGGTGAGCGCCACAATCAGGCAGGGGGGGTTGCGAGGGATCTCGGATAGGTCTGGTTGGGCCTCGGGAGCAACTGAAGGCCAAGGATAGGGGGCGGAGGAGCTATAGGTAGCAGGCGACATCGTTCTTGATTAGCATTGCCAGATCCGACTCCTACATTGCTGAGCCTCCCCCGTGAGCCATTTTCCCGTTTCCCTATTGTCTCCCTCTGTGTTTTGTAGTTGCGAGTGCACGCATCGGGATGCGCATGCACCACGCAACGAAATTAGAATAAGGGATTGCCGTTGATCGTTGATCAGCGACGCCTCGCAACTTCCAATCCCTTCGGCTATCGCTGCAAAAAGCGCTGCTCGGCACGTGTAGCCCGCGCCCCACGGGCCACTTTACGTCCCACTTCACACCTCGTATTCTAGACGCACTCCTGCTGCCACTCACTTCTTGCGGTCGACCGATTTTTGTCGTCGCGTCACGAGTCGACCCAGCCCTGTGTCTGTGTTTAGGCGCGACCCCACATTTATAGGTCGTCGCACCGAGCGCGCGCGCGACACTCAACGCGCCTTGCCCGTGGACAGCCTCAGTCTGCCAGAGTCTGCCTCAGTCGCGTCGTACTGTGGCTGCGTGCGTGGGCTGCAGGCTGGGCTCTCTTCTGCCTTGGACCAGCTGAGCTGAGATCGAGGGGATCGTGCATCGTGCACCGCTCGCCCGCTCGTCGATCCTTCATCGCACGCACTACAAACTAGTGCACTTTTCCCTTTCACGACCCAACAACATCTGGACTACGACCACCCGCCTCGGCTCACGATCGCGGGATGATGTCGGGCTATGCTCCGACCTGTAAAGCCTCTGGCTCGTCGTCGTCGTCGTCCCTCGTCGTTGTCTTCATCATCAAGCTCGCACGTCAACGCGATCGCCGGCTCGAGCTCAGCCGGCTACGACAACGACGACGGCACCTCGCACCTGATCCCGATCAACGGCTACGTGCCCCACTCGACCTACTCGTCGACGCCGCTGTCGCCCATTATCGAGAGCTCACCGCGGATCAGCCACAGCAGCAACGGCGCGGCCGGGTTCGGACACGGCATCGGCGCGTTCCACGACGACCACGACGACGATCACCACCACCACCACCACGCCGTCTCGACCGCCATCTCCAGTCCAACGATTCCTTCCTCGCCCTCCTCCCCGAGTCCCCATCAGGGCGCGTTCTTAGGGGCCAGAGGGCCACATCATCGCACGACCTCGTCCACCTCGGCTCAGCGCACCGGAGGCGGAGGCGGAGGCGGAAGCGGGCCAGCAGCTGGCGTCGGCGCGAACCTGTTTCTCGATCCACCACCAAAACGATCTTGGGGATCCGGGATCGTGTACGTCGTCACGAGGTTGCGCTCACCGAGGCGGATGAAGGCGTGGTTCCATGCCGCCGCGTCGAATGGCGCCGACTCGTCGCCGTTCGTCAGAACAATTGTCGCGGCCGCGTCGATTGGGTTCATCGTTTGGCTCTTGATGGCTATGGGAGCGCCACCACGGACAGCCGCAGCAGCAACACAACGAGGCAAGACTCCAATATACCCCAAAGGAGCGGAGCCGAGTCGGAATCTTCGCGGCATGTTGGCCAAGACATTCCCCTTTCTCGGCTCCGATTCGTCCTTGTTCCCCTTCTCCTCCTCCTCCTCTTCTGCTTCTTCGCCACCTCCGGGCGTGATTGAATTCACGATCCCGACGCCCGAACCATATCATGTGCGCCTCGCCCAAGCGCAAGCGATGCTCGACGCCGATCCCGACTCGGACGGGTTGGCCTACCGCCGTTTCCTCGAACGCACGACCTCGCCCGAGGGGCAAATGACCCATTCACCCACCATGGCCTTCGACCACATTTACGTGCTCTCGTTGCCGCATCGTATGGATCGGAGGGCCGAGATGACGCGGTTGGCGAACGCGTTGGGCGTCAAGTTGACATTTGTGGATGCGGCGCTCAAAGATGAGCCGTTCATTCAGTGGATTGGGGAGAGGGTCGCCGAGACGAGGGAGTTGAGGAGGAGGGTCATGGTCAGTTGCCACGAACGCGCCGATATCGGAAAAGTCTGATCGCTGACATGCTGTGATCTACATGCACACACAGGCCAAAGCGCGCAAGGCCTCGCCGGCTTCGATCGGTGGACTGCACATTGGTTCCGACTGGCTCACCCCTTACCTCGACAAGAAGCACCTCAAAGTGTTCCCCCAATTCCCCTCCGATCGCAAGCGGTACCCAACAGGGAATTGGATCACCCATCTCGAGGCCTTGCACACCGCGGGAAATCATACGAGCCTGAAACCCATCGACGAAAAGTTTGACCTCGCCAAAGCGCTCAACGACCCTTTGGAGGAATTCGCGGTACGGCAGGTGCACGAAGGGATCATCTCGACCTATTGGGGGCAGACGAGGGCTCTGAAAGCCGTTGTGCAGAATGGAGATCGCGCGGCGTTGATCATGGAGGATGATGTTGATGTCGAGTGGGATCTCGAAAGGTTATGGAGTCGTATTCATCGCAAGTTGCCCGAGGATTGGGACGTGACGTTCTTGGGGCATTGTTGGAGTCGGGAATACATCAGTCAGTCCTATGGGCATTGTGGTTGAATGGGCTCATGGAGCTGATGCACTAACGCCGTAAATTGCGTCCATGACCACGTCCCACAGCGCCCATGCGGTTACACCCTCACATCCACGCCTCGGTGATGCCGATGTGTTTGCACGGATGGGCCGTTTCGGCCGACGGCGCGCAACGCCTCCTCTCGACCTTCTTGGACCCTTGGTCCGCCTACTCGACCGCGGTCGATCTCGTGCTCCCCACCATGATCCGCTACCACCGCATCGCGGCCTATTCGATCCAACCTCCCTTGATCATCCAACGCAAAGACGGTCCCTCGGACCTCCAAGAAGGTTCTGGATCGAAGTGGCGGGGAATCTTAAGGGATAGTACGGTCGAACGATTGGCGAAAGATGATGGGACGTATGAGGGGATGAAGCCTTTCGATCCGGCGAATATTGACCCCGGAACCAAGCTGAGGATGGGGTGGTGTCCGAGCGAATTCGATGATGGCAAAGATGGGGAAGGGAGGTGATTCACAAAAAGTCGACGCCGCCGACGATGGAGATTTTTCTTTCTTCTTCCTGCTGGGGCTTCGCTCCGCCCCATGATTTTACGGGGACTCGTCGGCTCTTTCGTTTCGGGAAGCCTCACACGAGGGTGTCCATCTTGTTTATTATGTGTGTTGGACCTGCGTTCATTCCTTTTCTGTGACCACTTTTCGGGTTTATCCCTCGATATATAGTAAAGAGGGTGGTAAACCCCCCCACCTCGGATTTTTTTTCGTTCTCCACTCGCTCGCAATACTGCATTGTCAACATCATACCTATTGACCATATATCGGTTGCTTTGATGTGGTGGTCGCTCCCTTGCTCCGAAATCCCGAGGCGGAGACTCTTCGAACGACGCGCGATGTCGGGGTGGATGTCGGACACGGGACTGGAGGTTGACGTCGCGTCGAGCGATTTCGCACGTCGTCCGTCGAGCGCTGACGATGCGACGCGACTGACGCGCGCTCCACTCTCCTCTTTTGACCTCTCGACCCACGCTCTCCCCACGCACCACCTCCCACCACCTTCCTTCAACGAGGAGAGATGCCCCTTCTCCAACGATCCAGCTCGGCGTCCTACCCCACTTATCAATCCGCCGCTCGTTCGCCCGTCGCTTCCACCTCGACGTCCAGACTCGTTCAACGGGACGAGCAAGATCATGACGCGTCTGCGCCGATGAGCATGACCGTAGCGGTCGAGAAGGGCAAAGGAAGGGCAGTGGAGGATATGACTATGGCTGGGAGTGGGTCGGGGAGTGGAGCCGGGGATGGGGACGGGAGGCCGGTTGTGCAGAGGGTGAACAAGGTCGAGGTGTGGACCGTGCAGTGGAGGGAGCCGCAGCATCGCAAGAACAAGACGTGGGAGAGGTGAGTGGGGAGAGTGGGGATAGATGATAGTGCTCGGGCGGGAGCTGATGGTGTTCGTTCGTATGAACTTTATGGGACGTTGTGGGCGTTAATCGAATTGATGTTACCAGGGACGGGGTGAGCACTCGGAGACGATCTGACCAAAGCCCGTCGCGAGAGGGCCGAAACTGACCAAGGCATCTTCCTGCTGCTCCTTTGCATCATCTACAACCACCAATAACCCGCTACCCACCACAGTTCCTCATCATCAAAGGATCATCAGCCACTCTGAGGGACGAGAATGGAAAGACGTGAGTGACGAGGCTGGCGAAGATTTTGAGCGAGCGAAAAATGGTTCTGACTTGCCCAAACGATCGTTCCACAGGCTCGGCTCAACGACGCTTTCTATGCCCGTTGTGGCCGAGCTCGAGCTTAAAGTTGGTGGAAGAGAGTGCAAGGTGCGTCCACATTGATCTCACTGCCGAACCTCCAGAAGAGCAAATTCTGACGGCTTCTTCGCACTTGCAGATCGACGATACCATTACCTACGCCGAATACGTGCGACAATTCCATGACTCGTCCATCGTTGTGTCAGCTTACCCCAGCGCTGGATCACCCTCGATATTGCGTGCGCCAATGCCCGGGGCTATCACGCCAGGGGGTGGAACCCCTCGAGCGCTACCGCGACCGACCCCGAGCAAACCTTCTGGACTGGCGAGCGTGATGACTGCGACGAAATTGCCCGTTGCAGACCAGGGTGCAAGGGTAAGAGAGGCAATGTCAATGGGAATGGGGATGGCGTCGGCTTCCAGTTCGGTGATAGGGGTCAAGAGGCACACGAGCAGGGAGAACGAGGATCCCATCCGAGCTGTTGATCACGATAAAGGTACCGGAGGATACGAGTCCGACTTGAAGAGGATCAGGAGGGAGGATGAGACCCAACCGGGAAGGAGGATAGACGCGACTCGAGTGATCGATCGAACCAACGTCGATGGGCCGAGATTGATGGCCACGCCACCAGCAGCGCAAGAGCCCGTCAAGAAGGCAGGGAAGGAGTACCTGGTCAGTGTAGCCTGAGGACCTTTCCTTGCAAGTATATCACCTCAATTTGCGCCGGACTTGTTGCAGTGCCAATATCGGAAGTATTCGACCAAAACGAACCCCACCTGGGAGGGGGACGGCGTAAGCAGCCAACGCTTCCCACCAGGACTGATCGAGAGCCCGCTGACAGGGTCGTGCTCGTGGCTCACATAGATTCTGATCGTCACCGGTACCTCTGGATCACTCAAGGATCGTGAGACGAGAAAGACGTGAGCGATTCCAGTGGGCTTTGGGCGCTCTGATGCACATGAACTAAGGCTCCAAGCATCGGTCGCAGCATCACCAATGGCGCCATTGGGCCCAAGGTCCGACTCGATCCGGAACAACAGATCAACATGGGCGGTTACACACTTGAGATCGAATCTGAATTCACTGCAGCACCGACGGCCACCATCCCGATTGTCGCCCCGTCCGCTCGCCCCCCACCAGTCAGGAACATGGCCTCTATGAAGCCGCCAGCTCGACCACCGCCATCGATCTTCGACCCGATCGCTGTCGCCGCCTCCATACCTTCGAGCAACTTTTACATACCTGGAGTGACCCCTCAAGCGAGCAAGGCTTTCCAAGATCCGACGCATGGAATGGGATCGGCTGGGAAAGGCAAGGGCAAGCCTGAGTTGGGTCCACAGCCGAGGTTCGATCCCACCAAGGCCGGTGCAGTGGTGATGAGACGACCTGATGAGGAGCACGAATTGGCTTATAACAGAAAGTGAGTCACGCTGCATGAAAATCCCCGCGAAGCAAGTACTCACTGGCCGTATTCGTTCGGTACGCGGCGGACTCAGGGGCTTGCCCGTGGTTGATGTTGTTCTCGACCCACAACTGGGCGATCGACTGCGGGACCATCAAAAGGAGTACGTAAACAACTGGGTCCAGACGTAGAATCGCTTGGTGTTCATCTTGGGGCGTTGATGGTGTCGCACAGAGGCGTCAAGTTCATGTACGAAGCCGTGATGGGCATGCGTGGAGAAGGGCAAGGCTGTATTCTCGCCGACGAGATGGGACTCGGCAAATCCGTCCAGGCGATCAGTCTGATATGGACACTGCTGAGTGAGTCCAAGTCCGAGTCCAGGCCTGTTTCCCATATGGGATGTCGGCCTGAGAGAAGACTTGATTTCACAGAGCAAAACCCATACTGGGGAAGCGGGACAGGCGTGATACAACGCGCCATGATTGTCTGCCCCGTGACGCTCGTGAAGGTAGGTCCCTGGCGGCCTTCACTCGAGTATGCAACCTCCCCGTTGCTGACCACAATCCATCCAACCAGAACTGGAGTCGCGAGATACGTCTGTGGCTGGGCTACGACCTTCTCCGACCTTTCATCGCCGATTCCGGGGCCAACATCAAGTCCTTCTGCGCGACCAAATCCTACAACCTGCTCATCATCGGCTACGAGCGGGTCAGTCGCGATAAATGCTCTGTGTCGAGTAAATTTGTTGCTAAAGCACGGCGCGTTCCCCATGCAGCTTAGGACTGTTATCGACGACATCAAAGCTGTACAACCTCCGATCGGACTGATCATCTGCGATGAAGGTTTGTTATATAATCCTCAAGACGTACTGGGACCTTGGACCCTGACACAAGCCCCTCACCTCCCTCAGGCCATCGCCTCAAGTCCTCCGACGCCAAGATCTCTAAAGCGCTGCGCTCCCTCTCCTGCAAGCGCCGTGTCATCCTCTCGGGTACGCCGATCCAGAACGACTTGCAAGAGTACCATTCGATGGTCGGTACGTAGATCCAATTCACCTTCTGAATCCTGCACCAGCCGCTCAATAACAAAACATAACATTTGATGCGCACAGATTTCGTCAATCCGGGCTTGCTCGACTCGTATTCTGTGTTCAAGAAGCGTGAGTCTGAGAACACGCGCCGCCAAGTGTTCAGATTGCTCAAGTCTGGCGGCACAATTTTGAATCCACAGATTTCGAGAATGCGATCATCAAGTCGCGTGAGCCAGGTGCGAGTGCCAAGGACAAGAAGGTCGGCGAGGACCGCTCGAAGCAACTCACTCGTATCGGGACGGCGTTCCTCCTCCGTCGAGCGGGCGACGTTATCGCCAAGTACCTGCCTCCGAAACTCGAATACACCGTCTTCATCGCCCCCACGCCTCTCGAGGTTTCCATCTACGAAGAGATCCTCATTGGGTCGGCTGCGAGGGCACTGCAAGAAGGCTCGATCACGGAGCAATTGTCGTTGTTGATGGTTTTGAGGCAATTGTGCAACACGCCTGGTTTGTTGATGCAGTCGATCGAACAGAACAAGAAGGTCGATGCGCTCAAGAAGCCGGTCGTCGAGTTGCTCCGGAAGGCGGGGAACGATTCGTACGATTTCGCGTTGTCGGGTAGGTGATCCTCTGCCTGACATGGCGATCCAACCAAACGGGCTCACTCACACAATAGCATGCGCCTCCCAGGTAAACTGCTCGCCCTCGGCACCCTCTTGCACCAACTGCGTTCGATCCAAGGCGAAAAAATCGTCGTCGTGTCCAATTTCGTCCAGACGCTCAACATCATCGAGCGCCACTGTCGGCAGAAGAGGTACCCTTTCAGTCGATTGGACGGCAACACGCCGCAAGCTGAGAGGATTGCATTGGTCGAGGCGTTCAACAGGGGCAAGAATGCAACGAGTTGTGCGTGCTTCTCTGACGGCGTGTCGAGTGAAGGTCGCAGACTAATTTTGCGGTACCACGACAGTCGTTTTTCTTTTGTCGAGCAAAGCGGGTGGAACGGGGCTGAATAGTAAGTTGGGCTCTTTGAGGTCCTCAAGTTCGTGCGCCGCTGTGCTGACCCCTGCCCCGATTATTTAAAAAGTCACCGGAGCCTCCCGTCTCGTCCTCATCGACAGCGATTGGAACCCTTCGACGGATCAACAAGCCATGGCTCGCATCCACCGTGAAGGGCAAAAGAAGCAATGCGTGAGTTGGTCGACTGCTCCCATTCGACCGCGAAAGACGGCACTGAGACACCTTCTTGTTGCATCAGGTCATCTATCGCTTCCTCACGGCCGGTACGATCGACGAAAAGATCTTTCAACGTCAAGTCACCAAGATGGGGCTGTCGACGTCGTTGATGGTGAGTTTTTGCGCGGTTGTACACACGCATCTGCCTCGAAGAAACTGATGGTCGAACCTCGCAGGACGATGGCCAATCGGGTGGAGCGGGCAAGGCGGACTCGTTCACCCCTGATGATGTACGTTGCTCCTCACGGTATTCTTATACCACGCAACATGGCTGACATCTCGTTCTGGATCGCGCATGTCACAGCTGCGCAGCATCTTCAAATTGCACCAAGGCGTCGCGTGCCAAACGCACGACCTGCTCGGGTGCAAATGCCACCTCGATCTCGACAACGACGACGAAGAGGGCGCAGCTCGAATGGAAGCCGACCTCGGACCAACTTTCGAAGACCCTTCCTCCTCCTTTCAAGCTTTTGAACCCCCGGGATTCACTCAAGCCTCCCAATTCCACGCCCTGGGTGGTGGTTTCGACCTCGAAACTGTCCAGCGCGACGAATCGCGTCGATTGGGGATGTTGAACAATTGGGCGCATTACAATTGTTGCGACGAAGGGTCCGTGGATGAGATTGAGGATACGTTGTTGAGGTCGGTGGTTTATCAGAGGGTTATTGAGGCTGTGGATGGGGCAGAGGGGAGTGTGCCGGAGGGGAGGGCGACGTATAGGTTGAGAGGAGGTGAGTTTGTGGCATTGGCCAAGGTGGCTTGCTCACACATTCATGAGCAAGGTGCTGACTACTGCAGTTATGTTGTGCGATAGGTCAAGTCGGATTCGTGTTTGGTAAGAAGAGCGGTTAATGTGCAGTCAAGTATAATAGCAAATACTAGCCAAATACTAGCGGCCCGTCGAGTATTCAATAATTAGCCGTTTCCTCTCAGCCTGGCTTGCGTAGATCGCGTACTCTAAAGCTCAGCTCCTTAGCATTGCATTGTACACTACGCGCGAGTCGTTCGATGTGTTGAAAGGGACACCGAAGCGCTCGATCAGGGAGACGGTCACCCACCTACGCCGCGACTATCTCTTGACACACCTGGCCAAAGAAGCAGACGTAGCTTGCCCAAATGCCGCTGGTTCGGAAACGCATAAGGTTGGGCGAGTGTCTTGGACAGACTGAAGCGAGTATATTTCCCAGCTCAACGACGACGCATGGTAGGTGAGCATGTACGGCCAGGTATACCGGAGGTGAGGGTAGCTGGCTGATCGCCAACGCAGGGGTGGGCGGTGTAGTACCTGCGGCAAGCGGACAGAGAAAGGGTTCCTCATTTGTGATCGAGGCTTGGTCCGGGCAGCGTCGACCCGGTGCCGGCTCTCGCTCTGCCCTTGCTTCGCATCGGCGCTGCCCGCCCACTCACCATATCGATCGCCAACCATGTCCTCCTCCCCCTCTTCCAAACGTACCAAACTCTCCCCCTCGCTCCCCTTCACCCCGACGCTCCTCTCCCCCTCCTCGATCGCCTCCCTGCGCTCCCAAGTCGAAGCTTCGCAACCATACAAGCACGCGGTCATCCCTCAACTGTTCGAGCATGACTTTTTGGAAAAGGCGAGGAAGGAGTTGTGTGAGAGTGTGAGCTTTACGGAAAAGGAGACGGATATTTGTGAGTGGTTCGAGTAGAATCGGGATCGGTTGGATGTAGCTGATGATCACCTTGCTCGTGTGTCCAGATCGAGTGAGTTGCCAAGTTCACCGCGGTCGTCGGGCGGATGAAGGGGACACTGTGTCAATGTGGTGTCGGATCTTGAATTCGGCCGAACCCTCGAACTGGAACATGGCGACGTTCTACATGGCACCGACCTGGTTCGGCGCCCGACCCCACAAGCGGAGCCCCTGAACTGACACCGTCTGAATCCCCACCTGCAGATCTCGCAAACTGGCGACCTCACGAACCTCTCCGGACTGCCCGCCGCCGAACAAGCTCAACTTGGCACGCTCACCGAGCTCCGCGACGCGTTGTACTCTTCCGAATTCCGTTCCTTCCTCCAAAAAGTCACCGGTTGTGGACCGCTTAGTGGGATCAAGACGGACATGAGCTGCGCCGAGTACGGGGAGGGGAGTTATTTGTTGAATCATGATGATGTGATTGGGACGAGGAGGATAAGTTTCATCCTGTATTTGGTCAAGAGGGAGCCGGAGTGGAGGGCCGAGGCGAGTTGTGGAAGGATTTGGGGTTCTAGATTCGGGAAAAGCGAGAAAGTTGACCTTCATCCTTTCCGACTCGTAGTGGGGTGGCGCGTTGGAACTGTACCCCGTTGTACCTTCGGAAGGCGATCGACCCAACATACCCGAACCGAAACCCTCCGTTTCAATACCCGTAAGGACCCTTCAAGTATCAACCACTCTCACATCCCCGAACTGACTCTCGTACCCGGTCAACCTCCACAGCCCGCTTTCAATCAATTCACCTTCTTCAAAGTCCAACCCGGTCACTCCTTCCACAGCGTCGAAGAAGTCGTCATTGAAGGTCAACATGGACCTTCATCACGAGGAGGGATCGGTTCTCGTCTCAGTCTTTCGGGGTGGTTTCACAAACCCGTCGAAGGGGAGGAAGGGTACGAGCAGGAATTGAAAGAGGAGCAAGTGGAAGGTGCGAAGGGGAAGAGCAGTTTGCAGCAGTTGTACAAGGCGACGTTGAAGGAGGCCACCGCGTACGAGGGTCACGTCGAAGGCGTTTTGTTGGAGGGGGAAGTGGAGGTCTTTCCTTCAGACGAAGATCGAAGAGTGTTAGGGGAGGTGCTTAACCCTTCTTATTTGGTCCCGAAGACGATCGCGTTCCTCCAATCTTCGTTTGCCGAACAAGGTCATCTAGCCCTATCGTCATTCCTATCCAAAGAACTCTCGGCACAAATAGAGACTCTTCTTCGCCAGATCGACGCAGGGATGAACAAAGGCCGCAAAGGGGCGATCGTCGGTGGGCAAGTGGTGAATCTCATACCAAGGCACGAGGAGGGGGTTGGGAAGGGATGGGCATTGGTCGGGCCACCTCATTTACAAAGGTTCTTGGCCTGGGGCGCTGAGCTGGAAGACGACGACGACGACGAGTTGGCCGTTTTGCTGAAAAAGGTCAAATCGACCTTTGAATCAGCATCTTTCGCACGCCTCCTCGCGACGCTCACTGGCGTCACTCTCAAAGCCTATACATTGGACCTCCGTCGTTTCCGCCCCGGCCTCGATTACACCCTTGCCCGAGGGGTCGAAGATGGCCACATCTTGGACGTGGGGTTGGGTTTGACGCCTGAGCCGGAAGTGGGGCGGGAGAGGGAGTTGTGGGAAGAGGGGGATGTAGGAGGGTGGGAGGTATGGTTGGATGGCGGAGAGGGGGAGGAAGGGGATGAAGCTACTTATGGTGGGGGGAGAAAGAAGAAGAGCGCCGAGGAACAGGGTGAGACTGGAGCAGACGGTGAAGAAGAGGAAGATGGTGAAGAGGATGGTCCATTGTTGAGTTTGGAACCGAGTTGGAATCGGTTGTCGATCGTGTTGAGGGATCCGGGGGTGCTCAAATTCGTCAAGTACGTTTCGGCCAAAGCCCCCGGTTCGAGGTTCGATCTTAGTGGGGAGTGGGACTTTGAGGTGGCCCAAGACGAGGATGAGGAGAAAGATGACGACTAGTTGCCCCGCGTTGTTTGCAGTAATACTAGCAACCCAGGGATCGTCACTATGATCCGAGCACATTTGTTTTCGTCTTCTTCTTCTTGCCCCCTTTTTGGAACGAGCGCCAATCGGTGACGCGGTCTTCTCTGGTCTCTGGATGGGACGATCAAAGAACTCTACGTAAGCACTCGATCATCTCGATCCTGATGCACCTTCTTTGTCGCACGTACCTTCCCACCGCTTGTCATCTTCCATCTTTCTCTTTCTCTTCTCCAACGCCTCCTCGTCCTTCTTCGCCTGGGCGCCTTCCGCAATCATCGTCATCTTGTTGACCCTCCTCCTTCTCAGCTCTTGGTCGATCAAGAGTTCCTTCGTCTTGAGCCGGATGCGTTCTCGGAAATCGGGGTTGGTGAGGGAGGTGACGCGGGGGGAAGTGTCGGGGGTGATGGGGGCCATGCCCTCGGCTCGGAGCACGAGCATCCGAGCGTCGAGGATGATGTTGTCGAGCGCTTCGCGGCGTTTGGGGTCGACGAGTTCGGTTTGGGCCTGTTTGTAGAGGAGGTTTAGGTGAGTGAGTGGGCTTATCAAAGAGGTTGGATTGGATCCGCGGCGCGCACCTTCTTGAGCAGATCGAACGCCTCGATCGCCTGTTCATGCTTGAGCTTATCCGGATGGATCAACAGCGATTTCTTGCGATAGGTCTTTTCTGCACAAAGCATGCCATCGACTCGATCAGTATGCACCCCAAACCGAAGTGAGGAGGGCGACTTGCGAATGTCGGACTCGGTGAGGTTCGCGGACGGCATAAAGTCGAGTTGCAGTACGTCGTAAGGGTTCATACGGAACGCCTTGAGTACCCGAGCGACCTGGGCAGCAAGGGGAAGAGACTGAATCAGCCCACACGCTTTGTCGTCACCCGCAGCGCTGCACTGACCTCGGCTTCTCGGGAGACGAGCGTCGCTTCCGAGTTGAGGATCCGCTCAATCTCGGCTTCATCGAACACGAGGTCCTCTGTGCTGGCTGACGGTATCGAATTCGAGGTGCTTGTGCTTGGTGTCGGTGTTGGGGTTGATGTGGAGGCCATGGTCGGCGGTGAGTGGGTGCTGAAGTGGTGCGAGTCACGAGGAAGAGCGCCGAAGAGTGGGGGAATCGGGGGCGGCGCAGTGCTTGCGTCGGCTTGGCTTTGTAATGGTACATTTTGGCCCGTAAGCGCGTGTCGTGTCGCGCGGGCGCGCGTGGGCCGACGCGCAGTTCGTCGCGTGAGAGGCTGTGAGAACCGCAATCTATCTGGGAGAACCACACTCAGGTACCGGTGAGAACTGCACTACTTACTGCTGCCGTGCTTCGGTCGGGTGCTGCCAGCTGCCAGCTGCCGTCTACGTCCGTTCGTTCGCGCAGACCAGTGACGATGGCCAGACCACCCCACGATGCCACCTCGCCATCCCCTCCCTCCGACTCGTTCTTCTCTAATGGCATCACCTCGTTGACGGTCGACATTCCCTCCCAGTCGACCGCAACAACCTCCTCCGCTCGGTCCGCTTCCACCACCACCGCGAACGGACCCACCTCAACCCCACCACGTACATCGAGTACATCGACCCCAACTAGTCCGCCGAGATGGAACACGCCCGAGTTCTACTTTTACTACGCCGTGTTTGCGTTCGCGGTGCCTTATATGGCCTATACGGTCATCAACCTCAGTCGACGTGAGCCCTACCTACCCACTTTGGGCCCCCCGAGCGCAACCCCACACCGCTGAAACGGACCTCTTTCCTACTGGTCACTACGGACTGCGCAGCATCCCATCCCAATTATCACACTTTTGCACACCGACTGAGCAACGGCTGGATCTTAGGTTGGAAGATTGTACGCGTCGCACCTTTACACTCTGGGCAAGCGAAAATCCTGACCGATCCCCCATCGTACACGCGCGCAGGACAACTCGGACCACCAATGGTACAAGTTCCGCACGAACCTACCCCTCCTGACGGGCGTCATGCTCATCTGGCTCGCGCTCTCCACCACGTACAACCTCATCGCTCGTCTCGCTACGCCTTCCCCCACCGACTCTCCCTCCCCCACCCCGGCATCCGAAGCCCGTTCCCACCCTGCCTCCTCGACATCTCTCCCCCCACGAGTCCCCTTTATCATCTTTTTCGCCCTCATCCTCCTTTTTGGTCTGCACGGTATGAGTCTCCCCAAGATGTTGATCATCCTCTGGTTCAACTACCGCATCGCCAGACTCGCAACTTCGCCGACCCTGTCCAAATCGGTCCCTTGGTTGACTTGGGCCTTCAATTTGGCCATCTTATTCTCGAACGAAGTGAATGAAGGCTATCAATGGGCGAATCTGTCTCCAAGCTTGCAACACTGGGTGCGTAGATGGACGTTCGGTGGCTCGGACAGTCGGGTTTCGAGACCCTCAAGCTCATATCTTTGATCATCAGGACCAAGCCAAATGGGCCCAGGGTATCTTGCCCCGCTGGCACATCAACTGGAACATAACGATGCTGCGTCTGATCTCCTTCAATATGGACTACTACTGGGCCGCGAACGTTGCTTCGGGAGAAGCGCAGACGATCCGATCGACGCAAGAGGAGAAACTCGAACTGTTGACGCAGAAACTGTCGGCCCCGCCTTTGAACGATCGGACTCGAGTCACGAAATCGCACCCGCTTTCCGATTATTCATTCACGACCTACCTCGCCTATGCTTTTTACCCTCCCTTGTACTTGGCAGGTCCGATCCTGACCTACAACTCGTTCGTTTCGCAACTCTACCACCCCCCAGCACCATCTCCAAGAAGATGCTCCTTGGGTATACGGTGAGGTTCGTCGCGTGTTTGTTGACGATGGAGTTGGTGTTGCATTCGATGTACGTGGTGGCGATCAAGGATGAGGCGAGGAGTGGGGCTTGGTCCGGCGAGAGTCCGTTCGAGTTGAGCATGATTGGGTTTTGGAATCTGATTGTCGTTTGGTTGAAGGTGAGGGGTAGCTCGTCCAGACCGGGTCAGAGTACAGCCAATTTCAGCTGACACTTTCGCCGTGCCTTTCCCCTTCTCTCAGCTCTTGATCCCCTGGCGCTTCTTTCGCCTGTGGGCTTTGCTGGACTCGATCGACCCCCCGGAAAACATGGTACGTTGCATGGCCAACAACTACTCGACCCTCGGTTTTTGGCGATCGTGGCACCGTTCCTACAACCTGTGGTGCATCCGGTACCTCTACGTACCCATCGGAGGAGCGAAAAGGGCCTTGGTCGCAACGTTGACGGTGTTCACTTTCGTGGCGCTGTGGCATGATCTGAGCTTGAAGTTGTTGACGTGGGGTTGGGTCATCACCGTTTTCGTCTTACCGGAGATGGTGGGGATGAAGGTCTTGCCCGCTCAAAAGGTGAGTAAGGATCGGTTCGTTTAGGGGCGTTTGAAAATCAACTTTTTTTTTTTTGGCTGATTCCTAGAATCGTTTCCTCCCCCCTCTTCCCTTCCAGTATTCGCATCACCCATGGTACCGCCACGTCTGCGCCCTCGGTGGGGTCCTCAACGTGCACATGATGATGACCGCCAACCTGATCGGATTCGCGATCGGGACCGAAGGGATGCAGTACATGTGGTCGCGCATGGTCGAAAGTTGGCAAGGGGTGAGGTTCATCACCCTCGCGAGTGCGTGCTTGTTCGTGGCCGTGCAGGTGATGTTTGAGTACCGAGAGGAAGAGGGGAGAAGAGGGGTCAGGAGAAGGTGCTAAGGTGGTGCTTTTTCCAAGGAGTTTTTTTTTTTTTTTTTTTTTTTTGGCGTTTTTGCGTTTTTGTATGTAATATTCCTGGTATTGCATAAAAGATGCTGTATCGCATCGTGTGCATCATTCCACACCGCATCGCTTGAAAATGAGGATGCCTTGCACAGAGTTAGTTGATCGACATCACGCGAAGCGTCAACACGCGTTCGCCTTCCGTCTCTCTCCCTTCTGGCCTCCACGTCCTCGGCAAGGGCAAGGATGGCGCCCGACGAATCCGACCGTTCGCGAACGGAAGCTGAAGCTGAAGCGACAGAACGATCGCAGCTCAAAGCTTTGGAATGGGACCCTACCCAATTCACCTCGCTGGCCACCTCTTCGCTCGTGATCGGTGCAGCGGGATCGAATGCGCACGACGCGGGCGGTGGGAATCCGAATCCGATGACGACGACGATGACGACGACGACGACGACGACGACGACGACGGCGATGGCGGATGGTGGAGCGTTCAAGGGTGCGAATGGCGCGCGTGGGACCGCGGGCAGGTTCGATCTGTTGCTGTTGAACTGGTTGAGTGGGGTCGAGAAGAGTGTGGAGGTGTTGGACAAGGTACGCCCGAGTCGCTTCCCTGGGGAACCGAGTCGGGGAAGCTCGCCGTGACTGACGAACACACCCCTGCTCCACGTTCAAAAAAAACAGGAAACGATCCTGCTCCAACAGCCCACCTTGACGACCAACCTCCTGTCGATACTGGTCGCCCCACCGCCCACGTCGTCCCTGCCCCGTCTCAAACCCGGACGACCGGCCCGAGCGCTCCTCGCCCGGATCCTCTTGCTCCTCCTCGCCAAAGGGGACACCAAAGGCCGCTACGACCTCGTGCAGAGTCTGATCCAAGGCATGGTCGGCAGCGAGCTCAAGGGAGCGGGCTGGGAGAGGGAGAAGGAGAACCGGCTCGCTTGTGCTTGGGTTTTGGGGGAGGTCTTTAGGGTTTGCGGCAGTCAGGTCAGTTCCTGAATGTTGTGTGCGAGGAAACTAGTCGGAGGGGCGAATCGAGCTGATCTTTTGTCTTCCTCGGGTGACGTGGTGCAATAGGTCATGAGCACCTTTATCGATGTGGTGACCACCGCGACGAGGATTGGCAGGACGGCTTCTTATGTGAGTGCTTCTCCACTCCGAGCGATCGTTCGCGCCCATGAACTGAACCTCGGACCACTCCAACACCCAGCCCGTGATCCTACGATGCGCCGCGCTCGTCACGCTCAGGAAAGCCATCGTCGTGGGAGCAAGGTCCATGTCCGACGCTCTCATCAAGGAGACACTCAAAGCGTTGCGCGCCGGCTTGAGCGAAAAGATTGGTGCGATCGTCAGGGAGAGTGCGGATGTGAGTAGTTGCGTCGAGAGCATAAAGTACGAATTCAGGGAAAAGATACTGATGCTTGGGTCCCAATGGGGTGACAGTGCCTGATCGCCCTTCAAGCCGCTCCGGGGACGTTCACCACCTTGGCCGACATTGACGCGATCGTTCAGATTTGCTTCCGAACACTCGACACGGCCGACCACGTCGCCCGTAGAGCCCTATCCCGACTCGTCGCTTCGCTACTCGCGTCGACCCAAGTCGAAGGCAGCGGTGCACCTCCCATCCTGTCCGCTCCTCCACGAAAGAAGAAGAAGGCCGGAGGAGCACCCGGCGCTGCGGGCGAGGATGAGGATGACGACGATGATCCTTACCCTTCTGTTGGGGCACCAGCGGCGTCGGCGAACGCGACCAAGACGCTGCTTTCGCCCATCGAGATGCTCGTGCAGCTTTCGGCGCCTTACAACAAGCTTTCGACGTCGAGAAAGTTGAGGAACGCCATCATCGACGTTTATGGGCAACTCTTGACGAGTTTGGGCGCCGGTTGGGTCGAACAGAATTATGCCGAGGTGCTGCAACACCTCATCAACGAGATTGGGTGCGGTGTCGCCGCTGGGACGGGCTGGAAGAGCTGGCATCCGCGCATGATTGAACGGATCGAACCGAGCAAAGCCAAGTACGAAGCTCTTGCGGCGCGCAAGTCCGTCGGGATCCTCTTGCGGGACATCATTTCCGGACGTTTGTTGTCCGAATCGGCGCAAATCTTGGCCGTGCGCGAGATTGGTCAACTCTACCTCAAGCGGTGGCCTTCGCTCTTGCCTTCGCAAGTCCCACCTTCGAAACAAGCGCTCGTGATTGCGCTCGAAGAGACGAGCGGCCTCTTGGCTGCCCTCGGGTGCGCGCCTATGGTCGTCCAAGATGCCTTGTACGATCCTTTGTTGCGCCTCGTTTCACATCCGAGTCATTCGGTGCAGATCGCTGCTGCGTGGGCGTTGAGGACGTTCTGCGACAATGCACCGACGCGGTTGAGTGCGACAATCGTGCAGCTCGTCGAGTTGCTCAACAAGGACTTGGCTGTTATTGCGCAGAAACCGAACGAGTCCTCGGGCGCGTCGGGATCCAACAAGGAGGGAGGAACTCCGTCGCCTCGTCGGGCCGTGGGTCATGCGCATGCGCTGGCGGCGTTGATCAACTTGATCCCCCACCAACCGCTCTACGTCTCGTTCGACATCTCAGCCAAGTGCATGAGTCTCGCGATTCAACTGTTGAAGCAGTCGGCGAACCACGAACTCATCGTCTCGGGCGTCGAGATTCACGTCGCTTGGATCCTCGTCTCGGCGCTCATGTCCCTCGGTCCGAACTTTGTGCGATTGCATTTACCTCAATTGTTGATCTTGTGGAGGAACGCGTTGCCGAAACCGACGAGTAAGGATGCGAGTGCGGCCCAGGTCAGAGGGGAGAACGAGTGGGCGTTCCTATTGCACATTCGAGAGTGTACGCTCGGTGCGATCCTCAGCTTTTTGAGGCACAATGGAGGGGTGGGGCGACGCGTCTCGAATACCAACAATGCGAATGGAGCAGCGGGGGAAGGGTCGATCACGGCGACGGGTTTAATCAGCGATGACGTTGGACGACGCCTCGTGCTCTTGCTTTCGAACGGGCTCTCGTTCGCGAGTTCGTTCCAACTCACGTTCGAGAAAACCCTCTTGGAACAACATAACGTGCCTGCGATATCGTCGAGGTTCTCACTGTATGATCGCGACCTCATGCTGCGCAGGAGGTTGTTGCAGTGCTTCGTCGCGTTGGGCCACCATCCCGCGACCGCACCGTGGCAAGTCACCTTGTTGACGCAGATCGTGCCCCTCTTCTCGGATCCGGAGCGCTACACCGGAGAATCGATGCTTCAAGCTGCCGTCAACTCACCAAATTTCACGTCCGTATGGGAGGAAACGGATGGCTTTGGGTTCGGCGTGACGAGTTTGATGAAGGATGGCGAAACGCTCGTCGCTTCCCACGCGGAGGACCCCGCCGGCGTTCGAAGGACCGTCAAACTCAATCGAGACGTCGCGGAGATGAAGATTGAACAACTATTGAAATCGGCCGTCTTGGGTGCGGCCGAATACGATCCTTTGGTCCTTTCGTCGCGGCATCATTCCGAAGTCTCGAGTCCCAGTTTGGCCTCGTCGACGTGGGAAGTCCCTTCGGCGCCTCCGACGGCAATTGGTTTGGTCGATGCCGGGATCGAATTGTTCGCCATCTACTTTTCGACGCAAGAGCACCACAACCAAGGTGCTTTGTTGCAGATCCTGCAGACGAATCTGAGGTCGGGGAGGTTGGAGAAGAACCCGGGGAGGAGGATGGCGATCTTGGCGAATTCCATCACGGCGATCGTGGGGGCTCTGAGGTTGTACCGACGGGCGGTGGAACCCCAGGTTGGGACGTTGATGAGGGAGATCATCAAGGATGCGTTGTTGCACCCCGATGCGCATTTACGTGCCGCTGCGGCTGAATCGTTGGGGAGGTTGTCTTCTCTGGGGGAAACGTCGTTCATGGCGACGCAGATTCAATTCTGCGTCAACCAAGTCGTCAGCAATACCGATCCCGACAATCGTGCGGGTTGTGCACTGGCGTTCGGGGAGGTCTATCGCCACGTCGGGAGTCTGGCCGCTGGACCGGTGCTCAAAACGATCGTCGACGTCCTGTTGTCCCTTTCGGCCGATCCTCATCCTCTCGTTCATTTCTACGCCCTGCACGCACTTTCCCTCGTCATTGACGCGGCGTCGTTGTCCTACGCACCGTTCACGAACGCGACGCTGGGGATGTTGAGCAAGTTGTACATGCAGGACACGCACGAACCCGAGGGCGGAACTCCGGGAAGCGTCAACCTCAGGGGTGACTTGCCAGCCTATCAAGCGATTTGTCGCGTTATGGATGCGTTGATTGGGGTGTTGGGACCCGAGTTGCAAGATTCGGAGCGCGTCAGGGATTTGGTTCTGATTCTGTTGAGAGAGTTCGTCAATGAGGGGGACGACGGGATCGCTGTCGAAGCGATCAAAGCGACCCAACATCTGCTCATGTTCGCTCCCGACGCTTTGAACCGCCAACAACTCGTCGCCACTCTACGAGGTCATCTTTCGTCGTCAAGTCGTCACTTGCTCAAAGTCGCCGCTGTGAACTCGGTCTACCAACTCGTACAAAGGGATGCAGCGAGCATGTCCAAAGTCGGTGGCGACGGGATGGTACAACAATTGTTCGAGTTGCTCGAT
Source organism: Microbotryum saponariae (assembly GCA_900102585.1). NCBI lineage: Eukaryota > Fungi > Basidiomycota > Microbotryomycetes > Microbotryales > Microbotryaceae > Microbotryum > Microbotryum saponariae. The sequence goes on along the minus strand of FMWQ01000047.1, from coordinate 228,922 downwards.
GATGACCCCAGCATCGAAGGGGTTAGGGACGCGATCACGTCGTGGTTACGTCAGACGGCGGAGGCGAATCCTTCGGGATGGATCGACCTCTGTCAGCGCATCATGTCGCGCTCCACGGGGGCGGCCAAAGCCGTAGCGACCGCTGCTGCCGCGGCTTCAACTTCCGGAGGGGGGGGGGAGGGGGAGCGGACACGACGAACGCACAAAGCTCTTTTGCGGACGAAGAGATTCAAGGACTAGGTCTCGACGACGGAGGTCTCAAAGCTTCCAAAGCGACTTCCCGATGGCGAACCCAGCTCTTCGCTTTACAATGCTTGCACGAGGTCTTCGTCACTGTCGCCAAGAGTGGACGAAGGGAACATTTCGATATTGCACGAGCGAGGGTCGTCAGGGCGAACCGGAGGGGTTTGCTGATTACGAGGGTTGGGGATTTGATCAAGATGGCTTTTACGGCCTCGACGGCGCAGGTGATGCAGATTAGGTTGGAGGGATTGGTCGTTCTCCGGGATGTCATTGAGGTGAGTCCGAGCCCTGGGTGAAAAAGATGGTGAAACTTGCTGATGACTTTACATTTTGACTCTCTCGTGACGACAGGGCTTTGGACAATCCCAAGACATTGATTTCGAAGAAGCGCTCCTCCTCGAACAGTTTCAAGCCCCCATCGCCGCGGCCTTGACTCCGGCTTTTTCAGCCGATTCGTATCCCGAAGTCCTCGCTTCAGCGATCCACGTTTGCGCCGTGTTCGTCGGTTCCGGCGTCGTCAAAGAGATCGATCGAATGGGCCGCATCCTCAAACTCCTTACGACCGCATTGGAATCCTGTCGCGAGTCCGACATGTCTTCCATCGGCGACGTCCAAGACCTCAGTTCGACCGCAGCAGTCATGCTAAAAACGTCCATCTTCGCCGCCTGGGCCCAATTCCAATCCGCTAGTGTCAAACAAGCGTATTTGGCGCAAGTGATTGAACCTCATTTGCCGTTATTGTGTCCGTTTTGGGTCGGAAGTTTGAGGGAGTATGCGAGGGTGAGGACGGATCCGGATGCGACGTCTTCGGATTCGGGAGCGGGGGGCGCGGCGTTCGATTCGGTTTATTCGGGACTGTCGAGGGAAACGGCGCTGCCTGTGAGTTCTGTGTAGTCGAATGAGTGAAGTACTTTGACGATGGGTTCGCTGACGATGAACGCACGCCGTGGACAGTTTTACGAGCGATCTTGGCCGCAGATGCTTCATGCCGTCGGGACCTTGCTCAAGGCGGGCAACGCGCACATGCTCCGCGCCGTCGATGGCAAAGTCCCTAAAGCCGCTGACTCTGCTCCCAACTCGCCACCACCCCCGCCGCACCGCACCCAGCCCGCCGAATACTTTTGGGTCCTCTTTGGTCTCTCCTACGAAGCCCTTTGCGCAACCCCACCACCAGCAGGAACGACATCCCCGCTCGAAGTACAAACGATCGCGCTCGAAGCTTTGGCAGGTTTGATCCGCCCTCAAGTCTCGGGGCCGGCTTTGGTGGAGCAGGGTCTGTTCGACGAGGTGTGCAATCTGTGTTATCGATTGGCGATTACGGAGGGGCCCGAGGTCAAGGCGCATGTGATGGATATTGCGGTGCAGTTGGCGAGGAATTATGAAGGGGAAGGTGTCGAGTGAGTGTGAGAGCTTTCCAGTTTTTCTCTTTGGTCTGTTTGCTAATGTAGGTCTGGTGGGAGCAGCTTGGCCGAGGACACCAAGATGCGACGCTGCTTGCAGATTGCGACCTGTGTTCTGCGCGAAAGCGTACCTTCGACGAGTTCGTCACCAAAACGTGAGTCGCGGGCTCGATATGCATGCTCTTCTGGCTTGGCACTGAGTCAGTGGTCCTCTTTTCGACTCAATCAGCCACGCTCGCATCGGCGCCGGCTCGAATCACCTTGCTTCGCTCGGCGTTCAGCTCGTTCGCCGAGCTGGCGGACATCTACCCCGCCTCGACGCGCGAGGAGCTATACGCGATCGCCTTTTACTTCTATTCACGTGAGTGAGGGCTACTCTCTCATCGCAGGGGAATGCTCGAAAACTGAATTGTCTGTCTCTCCCATCTCACAGAATTGCTGCAAGAGGAGGCCAGCGAGATCGACCTCGTGTCGCCCACGCTGCCTGTGCTCAAGGCTTTGTGCGATCGAAGTCAACGATTCCCACCTGGGGGTCGAGGCTTCGTCGTGTTGCCCAAGGTGATCAACGGCATGCTTTCCGCGTGTTTGCAAAACATCGACTCGGTGCGCGGGCGGCGAGGCGCCGCGGCCATCCTCAAGACGAGGAACAACCTCCTCGCCGCGGTCTTGCTCCTCACCTCGTTGGGTCCGTCGATCCAGGTCGGCCAAGAGGTGGTTGAACACGCGTGCTTCATCATCACCTCGATCGCCCTCTCGCCCTCTTCTGAAGTATTGCCGACAGCTCTGCATTGCTTGACCTCGGTCCTGGCAGCTGCATCTCGTGGTTCGGGCGTGCTACGATACTGCGTCGGGCAGATCTTGCCGACGTTGATCGAGTTCGTCGCGAAAGCGTCCAAAACGGAGCTTCAAGCTGGGGATCCCACGTTGATTCAAGTCGCTGAAGTGCTCAAGGCTTTGGTAGCCGTGCTAACGGGTGTGGCTATTGATCGAAGTGAGTGGCAAATCGTTTTGGGGCCGCTTTCAATTTCGGAAAGGGGCTTATTCACAAGGATGGCACTTTACAGGAACTCAATCGCTCTCGATTCTTCTGCCGGTCCTCATCCTCCTCCTCAAACCTTCCTCTTCGAGTGCCTCGCACACCCTCGCGATCACGCATCTCATCCAACTCGCTTCCTCAAACTCGAGCAGTTTCAAAGAAGCGACCTTCAGCCTCAGTGAAGAACAACGCACGACGTTGGAGACGAGTATCCGGGCTCAGGTCGGAGGGACAAGGAGGGTCGAGGTCAAGGAGGAGGCACCGAAGATTAGTTTGAAAATGTTTGGGTAGGGATTGCTGAGTAGTATGTGTAATTGTCAATGCGGAGTCTTCTTGCACGTTCGTGCGGTGAGATTGGAAAAGAGGACGTCAGCCGCTCGGCTTCCTCGTCTTTTCTCCCTCCACACCTCGCTCGTCCCCTCTCGCCTCGATTGATGAACCGCGCCCTCGGGCGAAGAACCCTGTCCACTTTACAGAATATCGAATTTGAGGTGCGCAAGTCGAGGTGCTCAGCAAGATCCCCGACGTTCACACTTGTCCCGACGAGCGCGTTCGTCCTTCCATCCGCCAGCCCCCTTGCCCACGAGCTGTCCCACCGATTGCGATGAACTCGGACAGGCTTCTCGAGACAAGTCGATCCGAACCCGTCCAGGGATCGTAGAAGAAAACGGTCGATTCGTTGCAGCGTCGGTTGGTTTTACTATACTGGCCTAGCCATCTCTTCCGACTCGATTTTTCCGAAGATTACTAGGCATAGATGTTGTTATGGTGTTATTTGAGCCTATTGAATCAAAAACAACCGCGAGGCCGGCGGCTTCCTCAACCGGCGGTTTCCTTAGCGTGTCCGCTCTCCCTCGTCAGCGCGCTTTCGCACGACCCGACCGACCTACGAAACAATGGAAGGACCAAGCGAAAAGACCACACCATTGGCCGAGGTCTTTCCCAGCCCCTTTTCGATCGAAGATTCGCAGTACAGCGGGGGCAAGACCCCGATCCTCGCTAGACGTGAGTGCGCGCGTTCACTGTTGGTTTCCGCCGGCGCCAAGCACCGTCTACGCCATACCCCGGGCGAATCCCAGCCCCGGAAACACATCGGAGGAGTGGTATGGTTCATGTTTGAAGCAGCTGCGACAGCATGGTGTGAATCTGCCTCGTCGTCACGTGCAATGCTGCTCTTCGCCAGTTCAGTCGCGGCACGCGTGGCATTCTCCCGTCCGCTAGCCGCACGTCGGCACGTGCCTGGCTTGGCCCAGGAAGACCGAGGAAGACGGCTCGCTGCCCAATGTGGGGCACCTCTCTTGAGTGGGCAGCGGCCATCGAGCGCGTGGTTCGAGCAAGCACATCACCCAAGCGATCACATCCACTGATCGGCACCCTTTCTGCACGTCTGATATTGTACAGCCCCGTATACCCTCCACGAAATCGAGATGAGAGCGCTGTCATATTCGATTCGCTCGAACAAGGCCGACTGGCAAACGAAGCGGCTCAGTCGCGAGATCAGAACCAAATGGGCCATCGAGGCCTTGGAGCAGAGCACGGAGAACGCGAAACTGGCGTTCAAGCACATGACGCTCGAGAGGCAACCTCTAACCTTTTGGATGGTCGACTACGTCTTGGAGGAGCTCGAACAACACGCGAGGGTGGAGCGCATCGTCAACGGCCAGTGGAGGGTGAGGAGCCGATCCTGGCGCTCGCGTGACACAGCACCAGCTGACTCGATCAGTTCCAACGTTACTTGTTCCCTGGTAGGAGGGCTGCTTTGACGCCATCTTTGAATCGGACCGCCTCATCCCTGATGGTCTACGATCGGCGCTGATTCGTCAAGTTGCCAAGCTCGAAAACGTCCCCGAGGAACAAAAGGACTGGCATCCAGGATCGAAGAAGCAGGTCCTCGATCTCGTGCACCCATCTCTGTACCCGCTCGTTTACGAACAGTCCGTGGTACGCAAATCCCTCGATGGGGAGATGCAACTAGGCACCACAGCTGCGTCGGCGGTGACCCTCGCCGAAGCACCCGCTCCCAAACCAAGCTCAACGTCCGCCATGCCCAGCGGCTTGGACGAAGCAGACGAGACCTCGTACCTCTCGAGTCAGTACCAGTGGTTGCCCAGCGACTTTACGCTTGACGAGAATGGAGGAGTGTCGATCGATGGATACATCAACAACCTGCACCCCGACGACCATGCCGAGTTGTACGATACGATCGCCGTCATTTTTTCACAATTCGTACCCCTCTTTGACCAGACGCTATCGGAACTGATCGACCCACGTCCCCGCGCGATCCCCGTTATCGATTCGAATTGGTACGATAGCAGTGAATTTGACGAAGATGAATGGATGGAAGAGTACGGGTCCGAGGTCGAGGAAGCTATAATGCAAGACGCCTTGGACGAGGCTCATGAAAGGTGGGAAATGTCGCGCGAGATCACCTTGCCGGCCCCCCAGGGTCTGTTCCACCCCGCTCCGGAAGAAGCGATCCGCCGCAAGATCGAAAATCCTGCATTCACGATCAAAGGGCGCACCGTGCAGGTCATTGTAAAGCTCGCCAATATCGTCTTTACCCCCGATCAGCCCACCTACAACGGTGGGGTATGGCACGTCGAAGGGATGAAGAACGAGTCGATCGTCGCTACGGGTATCTACTACTACGACCAGGTGAACATTGACGGCTCGTCGCTCGCCTTCCGCGGCACGTTCGACGAGACCGAGCTTCCCTATGAGCAAAACGACGAGCGTGGGGTGGAGATCGTTTTTGGGATCCACGGGGACGGACCGACGGTGCAGTCGTACAACTCGGCCGCGACGACCCACAACCGGTGCTTGACGTTCCCCAACATTTACCAGCATCGCGTCCCTTCGTTTTCCCTACGCGACCGCACCAAGCCCGGCCACCGCAAGATCCTCGTCTTTTTCTTGGTCGATCCGTTGCGCCCTCGCATCCCTTCGACGCGGGACGTTGCACCGCAGCAGCGAAAGTGGATCGAACGTGCCTTGTGCGAGTCGGCACCCGGCGCAGATACGGAAGCGGACGACTCCGAACCCTCTCGGGGGTCGCTCATCAACCGACTGCCGAACGAACTCTGGAACCGGATCCTCGACTTGACCGACGGGCTAATGACACAGGACGAGGCGAAGGAACACCGCAACAAGTTGATGTTTGAGCGCAAGTTCAAGCTCAAGGAGCACAGCACGGAGGTGTACGAGCGCGAGTTTTCGTTGTGCGAGCATTGAATGGAAGAGGGTGTACCATGGCCGTGACTGTGTACGACCTACTATTGGCGGCTCTTTTTGACGTTCGGTATTGCCAGTTATCGTTATTGCAAATATTTTGTTCTTAGTTGCAGTATGCCCCATTGCCGACGTGAGGATGTCGATCGAGGCGGGTTGAGTCCTGCCGATTCATCGTCGCTGTCCCAAAAGTGACGTCGTTGCAGAAGTGGATGAATACTATAGACATTATCGTTCCCCATTTCTGACGCAATCATCTTGTTCTCGTGTATGGGTAGGAGACTCGGCCGAAGTTTTAGGGGACCGGGGGTCCGAGCGCATCGATGCCGAACATCAGCGTGAAGAGTCGCGCCGGCTCGTGCAAAGGAGCGTCTAGCCATACATGAAAAGCGGGCAGAGTGACGGATCTGGACGACTTGCGCCCGCGAAGTCGAGCCGAAAGTCGGGGGTGAAATCGTAGCGCCCAAGAGCTCGGCCACTGCTTTGAGCATGATCAGAGAGGAGCGCAATTGGTTCTTCAAGTTAAGATAGGTCTGAACGACTCATATTAGCATAGCAGGACCTGTGCTACTGTTCATGTCACAAAAAAGGGATAGAGAGTAATGATGGCGGATTGTGCCGACTGGAGCACGCGGACATAGCCTGGCGAACCAATGCAAATCGGCGTTTCGGCGCGGAATATCGCATGCGCGGCAGCTTGGATCGCCGCCTTGACTCCTCCCCGACCCTCCCCCCACTGCTGCACCCGCGGGTCATCACCGTCTGCAGCTCGTACCTCGGACCGCAACGTCGCACACAAGACCCAGCCGCTCGCGATGAACGCCGCTCCAGCAAAGTTCCCCAATCCTTTTGTACTGGGAACGTACAGCAATAAGCGTGCGCCTGCCCATGCTGGAGGTAAGCTCCGAGCTGCCGTGTGTGACTCGATACCCCCACATTCGAGCTCGGGTCATCATCGTCGTCAGCATTGCGCATCGATCGACTGGTGAGCTCCGAGGCGCCGAGCGCCTGAATCGAATGCAATGTCTTTACATTTTTTTCCTTGTAGTGAATTGGCGACCTCCAGGGAGCTCGTGTCGCCGAGCATATGCCTCGAGGCTTCGCGAACTTCGGGCAACCTGCCGCCGTCTGCCGCCGTCTCGCCCACTGACGCGCGGCCTGGCACCGACCCAAAGTGTCGCGCTGTTAACTTTTCGGACTTGATCGGCTCACTCGGCCATAGTCTCAAGGGGGGGGGAGGGGGGTTCCCCTAGAATATTCTACTTATCGTCACCCTCTTCATAAATTACGTTTCACACAGACCCGTACGCGCTGCAAGAGATCGAGATGAAGGCCCTCTCGTACAAGATCCGCACGACCGAGCCCGACTGGCACGAGCAACGACACGACCCGGATGTGAAGGCGGAGTGGAAGAAGGATGCGCTGGAGAAGAGTAAACGAAAATCCGAGCGAGAGCAACGCTGCAGCGCCCATCAGCCGATGACGGCGGGGATGATCGACTACGCGTTCGATGAGTTGGAGGATTTCGCCCGTTTCGACGTCGCGGTGGGCGGCAAGTGGTGGGTGAGTGACGCGGATCAAGTGGCACAACGCCCCAGTCGAAATGTTCGGATGTAGTGAGCACCTGCTGATGTTTCCCTGCTATTTTGACACGCTTGACGACTTGCGATTAGCAAGCCTGCTTCGATGCAATCTACGAATCGGATCGCGTCGTACCTGATGACCTTCGCACGTCGCTGCTTGGCCAAGTCCTCCAGGTGGAGAATGCAAATAGGCTGCGCAGTGCAGCCTCGCGATCACAAGTCAATGCTATCGTCGACCCCTCGTGGTACCCGCTCATGTACGGCCGAACACTTGTCCGTGCTGGTGACAGTGATGCGGCTCGCGACCCGCCGACTGCGACCACGGCTCGCGTGGCCGAGAAACCTTCAAGGCCCGAGAACACCCAAGAATACAAGTACACCTCGAAAAAGTACCAATGGCTCCCAGCGGACTTTGAAATCGACTCCAAGGGCCAGGTCAAAATCCTCTCGTACATCAACGACCTCGATCCCAGCGACCATGTCGCGCTGTACTCGTCCATCGCCAGCGTCTTTGCCGAGCTCGTTCCGCTCCTCGATCAGACCCTCTCTGATCTTCTTCAGGCTGCTCCTCCTATCATTCCCGCCGCGTGTGTAAGCTACTGGTACGAAGATGATTACGAACCTCGATACTCGAGGCACGACTACCTAGGCATGGACAAACACATGCGTCGTCACGCGCGCGAAATGGCCTACCTCGAAAGGCTGGAGCACCGCCGCTTCGTCCTCCCGTCGCCCTCGTCCTTCGAGCCCTCAAGCACGGAGAAGATCCAAGCCCGGCTTGACAATCCCTGTTTCACTCTCAAAGGTCGCACCGTGCAGGTCGTCGTCAAGTTCATCAACTACAAGCTGACCCCGGATCAACCTACCTACGACGGAGACGAATGGCGTGTCGTCGGGCTCAGGAACGAATGCGTCGTCGCTACAGCGCTCTACTGTTACGACGAAGAAAACGTCACAGAATCGTCCCTAGCTTTCCGAAGCACCTTTGACGAGTCCGATCTGCCCCATCCGCGCTCGGAGGAACACGAATACGCTCTAGCAAGTATCTTTGGCATCGAGGAAGCCTCGACGACGGTGCAGTTGCTCAATTCGGTGCCGACGGCCCAGGGCCGTTGCCTCACGTTCCCCAACGTTTATCAACATCGAACCGGTCGCTTCTCTCTCCGGGATAAGACCAAAACGGGGCACCGCAAGCTCATGGCCTTCTTTTTGATCGATCCCACCCAGCGCATCACTTCGACGACCGATGTCGCGCCGCAGCAGCGAGAGTGGATCGAGCGCACCTTGCTCGGATCCAAACGCACCATCGATTCCCTGAGCTACTTGGGATCAATCTTTCACAAGCTACCGATTGAGCTATGGACTCGTATCGTCGACTTGACCGAGGGCTTGATGAAACCTCGTGAGGCCAAGTCGCACCGAAATAAGATGGAAGCAGAGCGCAGCACCATGCTTAATGCGTACAGCCGAAAGGTGTTTGTCCGCCCCCTCGCCTAGCTGACCCCCCCCCCCCCTCGATGCGCCTTCTTCTGGACATTCTCCTTCAGATTCATAGCTGATAACCACCCTGGAGCAATCCTCATCAATCGACGTTTGGGTTCCTGCTTCGTTTTGCTTGTAGACCTCATAGTTCAGTGTGCACTTCAGCCGCATTTTTGTGGCCAGTTCCGAACCGAGTACGGAGTTGAATGCCCGACGCTGTCGGAGGCCGAGTACGTAATGGCCAGAAAGAAGTATTCATTCGATTTAAGTCTGCAGTTCAAACTATCCCGATCCATAACAAACCTGTAACGATTCCGAAAGAGACGGTGCGCTCGGCGCGGGCCCTCAATCGGCTGCTCAGCCGTTCGTACGAGCCGGCTACATCAGTCGCTCAGCAAGCTTGTTGTATCACCAAGAAGTCTGCCTTGCGATTAAATTTGAACGCGAAAAGCACTTGTCTCTGTAGTTTCCATGAGAGAGGGTGAAACAAGATACATTTGCAGCGGAGCATGCGCTTTGCGGCCCTTGCATGACGTCTCGCGCTCAAATTGTCAGCCCCTCTGGCCCGTCAGCGCCAGAATCCCCACCGCCGTGGTGGAGGTGCGGCCAAGCTGGGTTTACCCGACGGGAAATCCAATATTGGAAGATGATGGGTTCATTGCCGAGCGTAAAGGGCCAAAGCCAAAGCAGTGAGCCAGACTTAGTTTTCGGCGTCATCCACGAAGGCCATTTTTTAAGTCAGCGTCGTACCCTTTTTTTGTTTTTGTTTTACCGGGGCTCATAAATTGCAATCCTTCGGATTGGCTGGGATCTATTTTTTATATTTTACTGGGGCTCATTGCGATCCTTCGGGTTGGCTGGGACCGCTAGAAAAAGAGCTAAAAGACATTATAAAGCAACGACGGCAAGCAGTTGGGTGAAAATCAAACCCCTGCGCGCAAAGAGCGCTGCGCGGATCAAAACCCGCCGAGCACCTAACGCGGACTCCAACGGGCGGTGAGTACTGCTGCCGCTTCACGTCCCAAGAGCGAGAGCGAAGATACTCGAAAACCAGGCAAGAGCGCCTAGAGAAAGAAAGGGGGAGAATATTCAAAAAGTCACGACTGGAAACACGGAGAACCAGGAATACTAAAACAGAGAGGAGGGGAGGAGGAGGGGAACACACCCGAGGGGCCAAGGGAGGGGGTCGAAGCCAGAGCTAGAGGTCCCCAGGGACTGACAGGCCGCAGCCAAGCCCCAGCTACTCGTCACCCCGACAGCGCCTGATGTGTCCTCCCTTGGCTGAGTCTCGAGTGCTGGCTGTTGAGCCGTCGGGGCCGAGCGAAAACGATCCAATACAACGAAACAAGCCTCGCCTTGACGCGAGGATATTGACCAAAAAAACGAGCGACCTTTCTTCCCGATCCATGCCGTAGATCTTGACCAACGCGAACGAACGATCTATTCGACGGAATCCAACACACGGCTTAGGAATAAAAGGAGAAGTGGCTGAAGCGTAGTCAACAACCGAGCAACAGGAACGAGAAGAGGAAGGGAAGGAAAAAAGGGGGGGAATGAGAGGGGAGAACTTCACAAAGCCTCCAACGCAACGACGATCGACCCGGCTTGCCGATCCATCCAAGAACGAAAACCGCTACTGCACAAAGTAGAGAGAGAGGGAGAGGTGCGCAGCCTTCCACTGCGCAACAAGTTTCAAGACAGTCAGCTTCTGACCGAAAAGGAAGGGAGGAAAGGAGGGGAGGAAAATGGGAAGGAAGGACTTAACTCGGTCATCACACCTCCCAATCTCGAACCCCAGGCACAAAACCCGCTCGAGAGAGAAAATCTCGCTCGAACGCTCTGAGCGCACTGGGAAGCGAGGGAGGAGCCACGACGTTGTCCAGCTCGAACCGCTGATGAACGCGCCAGCGGAGCAGGTGCAGCCGCTGGAAGCCGATCGCGCAGGCCAGCCGAACCCACATCCATTTCGAGGTCGTTCTCCCACGACCCCGCAAAAGGGGGAGCCCCATAGTCAGCTGCTCCGGAGTGAACGTCGACGGATCGACGTCGGTATCCTCGATGCCGAGCTTGTCAAGCAGAATGCGTAGCACCCCACCCCAGAAGCTGGTCGAGTACGCGCACTCGAAAAAGTAGTGGGACACCGTCTCGATGACCGCTGCATCGTTGCCACAGAACAGACACGTCGGCGAAGAGGCATGACCCTGAGTATGCTGCCTCTTGCGCGTCGGCGTCACGTCGTACATGAGCCGCCAGTGGGTGTCCTGCTCGACAGCAGACGCGAACCGGTCATGAAGCCATCTCCAGAAGCGCTTCCTATCGCTCTGAGAAGTCCCATCAGGGAGACGCTTGACACGGTCCTCCCTCCCTGGGAACCGCACCTTGTTCACAAGCCGACGAAGCTTGCGAATCGTAAAAGGTCGGGAGAGCCCAAAGAAGTTGAAGCACCGAGGACGGGGAGCCTCCTTGAGAGGTATCCGAGCAGGTCGCAACGCGGTCTTGGGCAGCAACGCTTTCGCCTTGAGCAACTGACCCACGCGCGACCACACGTGCTCGTGCTGTAGGGCGGGTTCCTTAGAGTGCTGCCAGAACCCGCGTCGATGACCAACCAGAGCCCATCCCTTCCCTTCGTCCCTCCAGTACAGGTCCGCGATCTGCGCAAACTTCGCCACCGCGTCCGCATCGTCATATGCGTGCTGGGCACCTTCAGCATAGAGTGAAGGGAGGCGAGGCGGAAGCGAGAGCAATTCGGGAAGCGTAAGGAGTTCGGACTTGATGGTTGGAACTGTGACCCTGGCCGCTGCAACGACTGCCCCCCAGCGCGTCGAGTCGCGATACAGCTTCTCGACCCGAGCCGTGCTGCTGAAGAACCCCCACGGACTGAAATCGCGGGTCGCAGCGACGAGGGACCTCCAGCTCTCGCGAGCTAGGGGCGCCCAGATCGCCTCGCCCGAGCCCGCCACAGCATCCCAAAATCGAAGCGCCACCGAATGAACGATGTCGCCAATCGAAATCAAACCCAAGCCACCGTCCTCCCGAGCCTGGAACACGAAATCGCGAGCGACGGTATTTCGCCCTGCTCCTCCCCAGACAAAGTCCGTAAGTGCCGTCTCCGCCGCCTTAATGAACCATTGAGGCGGTATGTCGAAGGACAGCACGTGGAGGACCGTCGAGATGATGTGAGCGTTGGCATAGAAAACCTTCCCACTCGGCGAAAGTGTCCGGTCTCGAGCGGCGCGGGCCTTGGCCTTGATCCTGTCAAGAACATGGGTCCAAAACAGTTTCGAGTCACCGTGGCGAAAGAAGGCATAGCCGCACCACTTGAAGCTCTCCCCCTCCTGCACCGTTGGCAGCGCCTGCGCAGTCTCGTCCCGAAGCCAGTTCGGTCCGAGTGGTAGCACCAGCGTCTTGTCCGTGTTGGTCTTCCCGTTGGTAGCCTCGTACCACGTCTGCGACAGCGTTTTCAGCTTCGACAATGCCGCCGGTGACTCCACCACCACCACAGCATCGTCGGCAAACGCCAGATGCGTAAGCTGCGCACGCGGCCCCCCTGGCCACACCTTCTGCAGGTCGAGCGCGATCCCGCGCCGAACGAGGGCGTCGAGGAAGGGCTGGAACGTGATGTTCCAAACCGGGCACGAGAGGGGATCCCCCTGACCGAGACCACACAGCAACCGCACCAAGTCCGTGGGGAACCCATTGACAAGGTAGCGCACCCCCAGAGTCTTGGGATCGTAGAGAGCGCGCAGCAGCGAGATGAAACGCTCACCGAACCCAAAGGCCTCAAAGACCTCGAAGATCCAGGCGTGATCGACCCGATCGTACGCGCTCTGCTGATCCAAAGACAAGAGGGCGCCCTCGGGGAAAACATCAGTGCCTAGCGACTTGAGTTTTTCGAGAAGGAGAGTGAGATGACTTCCCGCGTCCGCTGAACGTCTTGATGGCATGAAACCGTGTTGCGCCGGCGGCAAAAGCTCGCCGAGCACCCCATTGAGTCGCGCCACCAAGACCTTGCTGAGGACCTTGTAGGTCGTCTCGCGCAATGTGATCGGTCGGTATGCCCCCAGTGATTTCAGATTGGCCCCCGGTTTATTCTTGGGCAAGAGCCGCACCAGCCCCTCTGCCAAGGACGCCGTCATTTTGCCGCCCTCCCAAATCGAGTTGAACAAGTCCAACAGCTTGGGAGCAAAGTAGGTTGGCAGCGCCTTGAAGAGCTCGTACGGAATGCCCGAGGGCCCCGGTGATCGCCCCGAATCCGTCTTCTTCAACGCCGCTTCAACCTCGAGGAGGGTGAAGGGCTCGTCAAGCGCCACTCTCGCTTGACGAGGCAGCCGACGACCGAACGTAGGGTCCGAGCGGTCGTCATCGTAGCATTTCGCTGCGCGAATAGGGTCGAGCAGGGACCGGCGTGCGTTCGTCGGGTCGCCACGAGCTGGGTCCGGCGTGAAGAGCGACTGCGCGTGCCGTGAAGCAATACCCAGCGCCTCCTGCATGTCAACGGTCTCGGTGCCATCCACATCCTCCAGCGAGACGATGCTCGTCTGGCGACTCCGGCGGTTGAGGCGCGTGCGAATGCTTGCCGATTGACCTTCCCTCGAGTCGACTGACGGCACATGCGCACGAATGCGCAGCCACTGAGCCTCCTTTACCGCCAACTGGTCCAACCGCGACTTGGCAAGAGCATACGCATCGCGCTCGGCCTCATTCATGTGCTCACCGCGTGCCTCCAAAGCCTCCATGACGGATTGGCTCTCGGCCCGCAGTCGGCGCATGTCGGCACGAGTCGAGCGGTATCGTGCATGGCCAGCGACTGCAACCGCCCGCAGAGCGGCGTCATGGACGTCGCCGAGCGGAGCGGTCCCCTCGAGCCTTCGATAGACCTCGTCGACGACCCCGGGAATCGATGCGACAAAGTCTTGATCGTCAAAGACCATTGGGTTGAGCCTCGAAATGAAATCGCTCGTGGAGGGAAGAGAAAGGGGGGGTTCGGCATCAGCGTTCGATGTAGGCAAAGCGAAAGTCGCAACTACAGGTCTGTGGTCCGAACAGGGCGCATCGAAGAGCGTAGAAGCGCTCAACAACCGGTTCGCCCAACTGCATTGGACAAGAATATAGTCGATCCGCGACCACGAGCAAATATTTCGCTCTTCCCCTCTACCACGGTAGTGAGGACGAGTGAATGCAGGGGTGCAAGGATGGACATGTCGGACCGTGTCGAGTGCCTTGAACGCGATCTTTGACAGCAAGGTCTGCCAGTGCGATACAGGAGTCCAAGCGCGATCGGTGATGGACACTCGGTCGACCGATACATCCGGACAATCGTTGAGATCGCCGGCCAAGATCCGAAGAATCTTGGGTCTCGGGGCGTTGAAGTGCAGAAGCCCGAAAAAGTCGCGACGATCGTCCTCCTGCACCGGCGCGTACATGTTGATGATCTCGACATCGAGCTCCTCAAGACGAAACACCGAGCGCAGAATCCGACCGTCGAAACGAGGAGCTCCTGCAAAGACGACCGGGGTAGAGGAAAGGAGATGGCCCGCCAAAGGTGAGCCATCGGGTATGAGGGTAAGGACATGAGGAGTGAAACGAATACAAGCCCCCGGCCAAGCACTCTCGAAGCCTTCGCGCGACGCGTTGTAGCTGAGGTGGTGCTCTTGCAGGAGGATGGCCGCAGGGGCCGGCCGAAGGGTTTTGAGATAACGGATGATTTTGACTTGGTTGACTGCGTTCTTCATCGATCGGACGTTGAACGTCAACACGGTGAGTGACTCAATCATGATTAAATCAGTTCAGCGCCGCCCCCCTCGAATTCGGTCACCTCGGACCTGTGACCCCCTGAACTGTTGCCCCCTGAGCCATCACCCCCTGATGCACCGAGGATCATGGCGGATCCCGCCCGGGTGACACGTCGGTTGCCGGGTGCCGAGCTCGAACGAAGGCGTCGAGGACTCGTCGAGGCTATCGAGGTTGTCGAGGTTGCCGATGATCCCGACGTGCCACCGGACAAAGGCGAAGGAGAGGTCGGGGTCGAAACGGGCGCCGCCGTCGTCGTCTGCGTCTCCTTTGTTGAGCCCAGGGTCGCACGCGTCGACGTCTCTTCCCCAGTGTCGCCGCCCTCCGGTTCGGTCGAAACGATCGACTCGTCGTCGCCGTCGTTCGCGTCGTCCTTGTTGGCGGTTACTGCACCTGCGGGGTTAGCACGAGGTCCCAGCTGGATCATGTTCGCGCCAGAGACACGAGAGTTCAATGCGGCAGGCCCACCGTGCTTCCCATTCTTTCCAGCAACTCGGAAGCCGGTGGTCGAAGTCGAAGTCGAGGTCGAGGCCCCCGGAACAGGGGCGGCGGTGGCCGGAGTCGAAACCGGCTTCCTGCAAGCGCCCCACTGGTGTCCGGCGCGATCGCACACCGCGCAGTAGTGCGTCTCGAATTCGTGTCGCAAGCCGTACTTGGCGCCCAGGATCTCGATCTCTTGTGGCAAAGCGGCGTTGAGCGCACCCTTCTGCGTCTCGATGGAGCCTTGGAAAAGATCAGCATGTAAGCGAAGGTACGCGCAGTGGAACCCGTCTTCGGTCATGGCCATCGGATCGTTATTTTTTTTTTTTTTTGTAGAAACCGTTCATCATATTGCCCCCAATTCCTGTTCCCCCTGATTGGCCTACGGAAAAACTAGATGGAAGTCGACGATGATAACACAAACCGCCCGCAAAAGTGCGAGAAACGAGCCAAGTCCACCAATCCGAGATTCGGATTCAAATGCCCTAGCCAAGCGGTTGCTCCCCCCCAGGAGACGAATGAGAGAGAGAAAGAGAGATGAAGAGAAAGAGAAAGAGAAAGAGAAAGAAAAGAAATGTACTAACGACAGAAGGCCCACCCCACAGCCACTTCCCACTCGGTCGAGACGAAGACAAGAGCACGACTGCGCAACCACCACGACCCTCGACGCTCCAAGTCTCTGCTCAGTCACAACAAGACGCGGTGAAGGTCCCTCAAAACCTCCCCCTCGGCAGTCCCTGGCCCCTCAAAGCCGACTTTCTGCCTGTGTCCGCTGATCCCTCCCTTGACTCAGAACCCCGAAGCCGAAGAGCGCGAGCCACACCGAGTCGACGCCAAATCGCGAGATGGTCCATGATCCGCAACGGTGAACCTGTAACAAAAGAAAGAGGAAAGCGAGCTATTTAGTGTACAGTAGGAGAAAATGATGTCACGAGAATTTGGTGTGTGTGTGTGTGGTGGTGGGGGGAAAGTCGAACCCAGCCTCTACTGCCCTCTCCTCCCCCAAGCTCCTCCCGCCCTCAGCTTCAACCTCTCCTCCAAGATGATCCTCCTCCTCCCAACACCCTCCAGCCTCGTCCCCCACTTCTGCATCCCCCACCTCCCGCTGCTGATCATCTCCAAGACCAGCCCGGTCAATATTTCGATCGTCCTCCCCGCTCCTTCCTGATCGCGCAGACTGGCCTTGAGCTTCGGAAGTCCGAACATGCGTTGAACGGCCGTGTAATGCGTGTTGTCGATCGTGTCGAGCCCCAGTGCGTCGCAGAGCACGCCCCTTGCCGCGATCCAAACGTTCCTAGAGTCAACGCAGTCGAAGAAGTAGTGCTCCCGATCGTCCTTGGGCGCTCCACAGACGAGGCACGCGGGCGAGTCGTCGTGCTTTTGATGAAACTGCAGACTCCGAGTCGGGGTGAAGTTCCTGACGAGCTTGAACCACACCTCGCGTTCCCTCGCCGTCAATGCCTTCGAGTTGACCCCCTTCCAGAATCCCTTGAGATCGTCGGGCTGCAGCGAGTCCCTGAAACCGATCGTGTCGGTGAAGGCCTTTGCATTCAAGACTCGGCGGACGCGACGGATGGTGTATGGCCGATCCATGCTGAGCAAGTTGTATTGTGTTGATTGGTCTGGGAGAGCCGGTCTCGGAAGGCGCTGCGGCGGGTCGATCGGATGGGGCAGGATCGACTCGAGCGGCGTGGTGGGGCGGACTCGGGGAGGCCCGTTGATTCGTACTGCCGCCACCGGTTGAGCTATTGGTGTGAACCTCAATCGATTGATCGCATGTCGGTACCATGCCACGATGTGCTCTCGTTGTGGGCGGCCCCGTTGATCGTATTCGCTGTTGCTGACGACCACATCCGTCGGCGGCGTCCAGAGATGAAAGCCCCCGCCCGGGTACAGCTCGCGTCGAAACAGGTCCGCTACCTTGGCGTAAATGGCAAACGCAGCATAGTCGGCGTCGTAGGGTGGTCGCGACACAGCTGGTGCTCCCGGTAGGTAGTGAAGGGTGTGCAACTTGATCGGAAGAGCGAGAAGGTTCGCGAGCGTCAACGTCCTCGGCTTGACTTGCGCATTGTGCGTCGATGGTACCTTCAGCACGGCCTGCCATCTTGGGTGTAGATCGGTTCGGATCGGAGTGTAGTCGCAAGGCCACGCATCGGTTGCCAAGTCAAAGTCGGGGGCGGGATGGGCTCGTACAATCGCCGCGCGCGCAAGTCCCTGCCAGATCGCATCCGAACCGCCAAGAAGCACGTCCCAGACGCGTGCCGCAACCGAGTCGACGACGTCCTGCATCCGCATGACCCCAAGACCCCCCTTGAACCTCGGTGTGAAGACGACGTCCTTGCCATAGCACGACCTCCTCTTGCCGCCGCGGACAAAGTCGGCGAGAATGCGATCAAGCTCCTTGACGACCTCGAGCGGTGGGATGTCGGCGGAGAGGATGTGCAGAATCTTGGGAATGGCGTATCGGTTGACGTAGAACGCTCGGGTGTGGTGTGTGAGCCCTCGGTCCCGTGCCGAATCGAGCACCGCTTCGAGCCGTGCGACGAGATTCACGTTGGCGAGTTCGGTGTTGCCGGTGGGGTCGAAAGATAGGCCGATCCACTCGAGCGACTCGCCCTCGGCCTTGACGACGAGCGGACGATCGCCAGCCTCCCAGCGACACCCGATGGGTAGTACGACGGTCTTGTCGGTGTTGAGCCGGCCATTGGTTGCGAGCCTCCAGTCGAGCGCCAGGTCGTCGAGCAAGTTGAGTGACTCCGAGCCCGCGACAGCGACGACGACGTCATCGGCAAACGCAAGGGATGTAATGGCGCGGCTCTGTGGGTAGGGGTGAATGGTAGGAAGCGAGAGGTTCAGCGCGATGCCTCGACGGTGCAGAGCATCCAGGAACGGCTGGAACACGACATCCCAGACCGACGACGACGCCGGGTCCCCTTGGCCGAGCCCACACGTCAGCCGCACCGGCGGAGTCAAGAAGCCGTTGATGATATATCGCGCCGTGGTTGAGTCACCCGAGTAGAGCATCCTCAGAACGCGTTGGAAGGCGGCAGGAGCGCCATTTTTTTTTTTTTTTTTTAATTTTTACTGGGGCTCATAAATTGCAATCCTTCGGGTTGGCTGGGACCGCTAGAAAAAGAGCTAAAAGACGTTATAAAGCAACGACGGCAAGCAGTTGGGTGAAAATCAAACCCCTGCGCGCAAAGAGCGCTGCGCGGATCAAAACCCGCCGAGCACCTAACGCGGACTCCAACGGGCGGTGAGTACTGCTGCCGCTTCACGTCCCAAGAGCGAGAGCGAAGATACTCGAAAACCAGGCAAGAGCGCCTAGAGAAAGAAAGGGGGAGAATATTCAAAAAGTCACGACTGGAAACACGGAGAACCAGGAATACTAAAACAGAGAGGAGGGGAGGAGGAGGGGAACACACCCGAGGGGCCAAGGGAGGGGGTCGAAGCCAGAGCTAGAGGTCCCCAGGGACTGACAGGCCGCAGCCAAGCCCCAGCTACTCGTCACCCCGACAGCGCCTGATGTGTCCTCCCTTGGCTGAGTCTCGAGTGCTGGCTGTTGAGCCGTCGGGGCCGAGCGAAAACGATCCAATACAACGAAACAAGCCTCGCCTTGACGCGAGGATATTGACCAAAAAAACGAGCGACCTTTCTTCCCGATCCATGCCGTAGATCTTGACCAACGCGAACGAACGATCTATTCGACGGAATCCAACACACGGCTTAGGAATAAAAGGAGAAGTGGCTGAAGCGTAGTCAACAACCGAGCAACAGGAACGAGAAGAGGAAGGGAAGGAAAAAAGGGGGGGAATGAGAGGGGAGAACTTCACAAAGCCTCCAACGCAACGACGATCGACCCGGCTTGCCGATCCATCCAAGAACGAAAACCGCTACTGCACAAAGTAGAGAGAGAGGGAGAGGTGCGCAGCCTTCCACTGCGCAACAAGTTTCAAGACAGTCAGCTTCTGACCGAAAAGGAAGGGAGGAAAGGAGGGGAGGAAAATGGGAAGGAAGGACTT
The DNA here is from genome assembly GCA_900102585.1 of Microbotryum saponariae. Taxonomy (NCBI): domain Eukaryota; kingdom Fungi; phylum Basidiomycota; class Microbotryomycetes; order Microbotryales; family Microbotryaceae; genus Microbotryum; species Microbotryum saponariae. The sequence goes on along the minus strand of FMWQ01000047.1, from coordinate 209,658 downwards.
AACTCGGTCATCACACCTCCCAATCTCGAACCCCAGGCACAAAACCCGCTCGAGAGAGAAAATCTCGCTCGAACGCTCTGAGCGCACTGGGAAGCGAGGGAGGAGCCACGACGTTGTCCAGCTCGAACCGCTGATGAACGCGCCAGCGGAGCAGGTGCAGCCGCTGGAAGCCGATCGCGCAGGCCAGCCGAACCCACATCCATTTCGAGGTCGTTCTCCCACGACCCCGCAAAAGGGGGAGCCCCATAGTCAGCTGCTCCGGAGTGAACGTCGACGGATCGACGTCGGTATCCTCGATGCCGAGCTTGTCAAGCAGAATGCGTAGCACCCCACCCCAGAAGCTGGTCGAGTACGCGCACTCGAAAAAGTAGTGGGACACCGTCTCGATGACCGCTGCATCGTTGCCACAGAACAGACACGTCGGCGAAGAGGCATGACCCTGAGTATGCTGCCTCTTGCGCGTCGGCGTCACGTCGTACATGAGCCGCCAGTGGGTGTCCTGCTCGACAGCAGACGCGAACCGGTCATGAAGCCATCTCCAGAAGCGCTTCCTATCGCTCTGAGAAGTCCCATCAGGGAGACGCTTGACACGGTCCTCCCTCCCTGGGAACCGCACCTTGTTCACAAGCCGACGAAGCTTGCGAATCGTAAAAGGTCGGGAGAGCCCAAAGAAGTTGAAGCACCGAGGACGGGGAGCCTCCTTGAGAGGTATCCGAGCAGGTCGCAACGCGGTCTTGGGCAGCAACGCTTTCGCCTTGAGCAACTGACCCACGCGCGACCACACGTGCTCGTGCTGTAGGGCGGGTTCCTTAGAGTGCTGCCAGAACCCGCGTCGATGACCAACCAGAGCCCATCCCTTCCCTTCGTCCCTCCAGTACAGGTCCGCGATCTGCGCAAACTTCGCCACCGCGTCCGCATCGTCATATGCGTGCTGGGCACCTTCAGCATAGAGTGAAGGGAGGCGAGGCGGAAGCGAGAGCAATTCGGGAAGCGTAAGGAGTTCGGACTTGATGGTTGGAACTGTGACCCTGGCCGCTGCAACGACTGCCCCCCAGCGCGTCGAGTCGCGATACAGCTTCTCGACCCGAGCCGTGCTGCTGAAGAACCCCCACGGACTGAAATCGCGGGTCGCAGCGACGAGGGACCTCCAGCTCTCGCGAGCTAGGGGCGCCCAGATCGCCTCGTCCGAGCCCGCCACAGCATCCCAAAATCGAAGCGCCACCGAATGAACGATGTCGCCAATCGAAATCAAACCCAAGCCACCGTCCTCCCGAGCCTGGAACACGAAATCGCGAGCGACGGTATTTCGCCCTGCTCCTCCCCAGACAAAGTCCGTAAGTGCCGTCTCCGCCGCCTTAATGAACCATTGAGGCGGTATGTCGAAGGACAGCACGTGGAGGACCGTCGAGATGATGTGAGCGTTGGCATAGAAAACCTTCCCACTCGGCGAAAGTGTCCGGTCTCGAGCGGCGCGGGCCTTGGCCTTGATCCTGTCAAGAACATGGGTCCAAAACAGTTTCGAGTCACCGTGGCGAAAGAAGGCATAGCCGCACCACTTGAAGCTCTCCCCCTCCTGCACCGTTGGCAGCGCCTGCGCAGTCTCGTCCCGAAGCCAGTTCGGTCCGAGTGGTAGCACCAGCGTCTTGTCCGTGTTGGTCTTCCCGTTGGTAGCCTCGTACCACGTCTGCGACAGCGTTTTCAGCTTCGACAATGCCGCCGGTGACTCCACCACCACCACAGCATCGTCGGCAAACGCCAGATGCGTAAGCTGCGCACGCGGCCCCCCTGGCCACACCTTCTGCAGGTCGAGCGCGATCCCGCGCCGAACGAGGGCGTCGAGGAAGGGCTGGAACGTGATGTTCCAAACCGGGCACGAGAGGGGATCCCCCTGACCGAGACCACACAGCAACCGCACCAAGTCCGTGGGGAACCCATTGACAAGGTAGCGCACCCCCAGAGTCTCGGGATCGTAGAGAGCGCGCAGCAGCGAGATGAAACGCTCACCGAACCCAAAGGCCTCAAAGACCTCGAAGATCCAGGCGTGATCGACCCGATCGTACGCGCTCTGCTGATCCAAAGACAAGAGGGCGCCCTCGGGGAAAACATCAGTGCCTAGCGACTTGAGTTTTTCGAGAAGGAGAGTGAGATGACTTCCCGCGTCCGCTGAACGTCTTGATGGCATGAAACCGTGTTGCGCCGGCGGTAAAAGCTCGCCGAGCACCCCATTGAGTCGCGCCACCAAGACCTTGCTGAGGACCTTGTAGGTCGTCTCGCGCAATGTGATCGGTCGGTATGCCCCCAGTGATTTCAGATTGGCCCCCGGTTTATTCTTGGGCAAGAGCCGCACCAGCCCCTCTGCCAAGGACGCCGTCATTTTGCCGCCCTCCCAAATCGAGTTGAACAAGTCCAACAGCTTGGGAGCAAAGTAGGTTGGCAGCGCCTTGAAGAGCTCGTACGGAATGCCCGAGGGCCCCGGTGATCGCCCCGAATCCGTCTTCTTCAACGCCGCTTCAACCTCGAGGAGGGTGAAGGGCTCGTCAAGCGCCACTCTCGCTTGACGAGGCAGCCGACGACCGAACGTAGGGTCCGAGCGGTCGTCATCGTAGCATTTCGCTGCGCGAATAGGGTCGAGCAGGGACCGGCGTGCGTTCGTCGGGTCGCCACGAGCTGGGTCCGGCGTGAAGAGCGACTGCGCGTGCCGTGAAGCAATACCCAGCGCCTCCTGCATGTCAACGGTCTCGGTGCCATCCACATCCTCCAGCGAGACGATGCTCGTCTGGCGACTCCGGCGGTTGAGGCGCGTGCGAATGCTTGCCGATTGACCTTCCCTCGAGTCGACTGACGGCACATGCGCACGAATGCGCAGCCACTGAGCCTCCTTTACCGCCAACTGGTCCAACCGCGACTTGGCAAGAGCATACGCATCGCGCTCGGCCTCATTCATGTGCTCACCGCGTGCCTCCAAAGCCTCCATGACGGATTGGCTCTCGGCCCGCAGTCGGCGCATGTCGGCACGAGTCGAGCGGTATCGTGCATGGCCAGCGACTGCAACCGCCCGCAGAGCGGCGTCATGGACGTCGCCGAGCGGAGCGGTCCCCTCGAGCCTTCGATAGACCTCGTCGACGACCCCGGGAATCGATGCGACAAAGTCTTGATCGTCAAAGACCATTGGGTTGAGCCTCGAAATGAAATCGCTCGTGGAGGGAAGAGAAAGGGGGGGTTCGGCATCAGCGTTCGATGTAGGCAAAGCGAAAGTCGCAACTACAGGTCTGTGGTCCGAACAGGGCGCATCGAAGAGCGTAGAAGCGCTCAACAACCGGTTCGCCCAACTGCATTGGACAAGAATATAGTCGATCCGCGACCACGAGCAAATATTTCGCTCTTCCCCTCTACCACGGTAGTGAGGACGAGTGAATGCAGGGGTGCAAGGATGGACATGTCGGACCGTGTCGAGTGCCTTGAACGCGATCTTTGACAGCAAGGTCTGCCAGTGCGATACAGGAGTCCAAGCGCGATCGGTGATGGACACTCGGTCGACCGATACATCCGGACAATCGTTGAGATCGCCGGCCAAGATCCGAAGAATCTTGGGTCTCGGGGCGTTGAAGTGCAGAAGCCCGAAAAAGTCGCGACGATCGTCCTCCTGCACCGGCGCGTACATGTTGATGATCTCGACATCGAGCTCCTCAAGACGAAACACCGAGCGCAGAATCCGACCGTCGAAACGAGGAGCTCCTGCAAAGACGACCGGGGTAGAGGAAAGGAGATGGCCCGCCAAAGGTGAGCCATCGGGTATGAGGGTAAGGACATGAGGAGTGAAACGAATACAAGCCCCCGGCCAAGCACTCTCGAAGCCTTCGCGCGACGCGTTGTAGCTGAGGTGGTGCTCTTGCAGGAGGATGGCCGCAGGGGCCGGCCGAAGGGTTTTGAGATAACGGATGATTTTGACTTGGTTGACTGCGTTCTTCATCGATCGGACGTTGAACGTCAACACGGTGAGTGACTCAATCATGATTAAATCAGTTCAGCGCCGCCCCCCTCGAATTCGGTCACCTCGGACCTGTGACCCCCTGAACTGTTGCCCCCTGAGCCATCACCCCCTGATGCACCGAGGATCATGGCGGATCCCGCCCGGGTGACACGTCGGTTGCCGGGTGCCGAGCTCGAACGAAGGCGTCGAGGACTCGTCGAGGCTATCGAGGTTGTCGAGGTTGCCGATGATCCCGACGTGCCACCGGACAAAGGCGAAGGAGAGGTCGGGGTCGAAACGGGCGCCGCCGTCGTCGTCTGCGTCTCCTTTGTTGAGCCCAGGGTCGCACGCGTCGACGTCTCTTCCCCAGTGTCGCCGCCCTCCGGTTCGGTCGAAACGATCGACTCGTCGTCGCCGTCGTTCGCGTCGTCCTTGTTGGCGGTTACTGCACCTGCGGGGTTAGCACGAGGTCCCAGCTGGATCATGTTCGCGCCAGAGACACGAGAGTTCAATGCGGCAGGCCCACCGTGCTTCCCATTCTTTCCAGCAACTCGGAAGCCGGTGGTCGAAGTCGAAGTCGAGGTCGAGGCCCCCGGAACAGGGGCGGCGGTGGCCGGAGTCGAAACCGGCTTCCTGCAAGCGCCCCACTGGTGTCCGGCGCGATCGCACACCGCGCAGTAGTGCGTCTCGAATTCGTGTCGCAAGCCGTACTTGGCGCCCAGGATCTCGATCTCTTGTGGCAAAGCGGCGTTGAGCGCACCCTTCTGCGTCTCGATGGGCGCCAAGTTTTTTTTTTTTGTAGAAACCGTTCATCATATTGCCCCCAATTCCTGTTCCCCCTGATTGGCCTACGGAAAAACTAGATGAAAGTCGACGATGATAACACAAACCGCCCGCAAGATGCGAGAAACGGGCCAAGTCCACCAATCCGATACTTCGGATTCAAGTGCCCCAGCCAAGCGGTTGCTCCCCCCCAGGAGACGAATGAGAGAGAGAAGGAGAGAGAGAGAAAATGAAAAAGAACTGGCGTACTAACGACAAGAGGCCCACCCCGCACCCACTTCCCAACTCGGTCGAGACAAAGACAGGAGAGCGACTGCGCAGCTACCCTGACCCGCGAAATCCCAAGTCTATGCTCGGTCACAACAAGACGCGGTGGAGGCCCCTCAAAACCTCCACCTCAGCAGTCCCTGGCCCCTCAAAGCCGACTTTCTGCCTGTGTCTGCTGATCCCTCCCTTACACTCAGAACCCCGAAGCCAGAGAGCGCGAGCCACCGTCGAGTCAATCCCAAATCGCGAGCCGGTCCATGAGCAACGGAGGCAGACCTGTAATAAAAGAAAGAAAGATGAAGAAAATATATTTAGTATACAGTTTTTGTAAGAGGATGTGTGATGTGGGGTGTGTGAGTGTGGGATGGGGTGGGGGGAAATCGAACCTAGCCTCTACTGCACTCGCCTGCCTCTTGCTCCTCCCGCCCTCAACTTCATCCTCTCCTCCAGTACCACCCTCCTCCTCTCCACGCTTTCCATCCTCGTCCCGTGCTTCTGCATCCTCCATCTCCCACTGCTGATCATCTCCAAAACCATCCCCGTGAAGATCTCGATCGTCCTGCCCGCGCCTTCCTGTGCGCTGAGCTTGGCCTTGAGCTTGGGGAGGCCAAAGAGTCGTTGAAGCGTCGTGTACTCGGCGTCCTCGATCGTGTCGCATCCGAGCGCGTCGCAGAGCACGCCCCTCGCCGCGATCCAGACGTTTCGCGAGTCGAAGCAGCCGAAGAAGTAGTGATCGGTGTCGTCCACCGGCGCTTCGCAGACGAGGCACGCGGGAGAAGTGTCGTGCTTTTGCTCGTGCTGGAGCTTGCGCGTCGGGGTGAAGCGGAGGATCAGCTTGAACCAAACTTCCCTCTCCCTCGCTGTCAGTGCCTTCGAGTTGACTGCCTTCCAGAAGCTCCTGAGGTCGTCCGGCTGCGGTGGTCCCTTGAGCCCGAGCATGTTGGTAAATGCCTTCGCGTTCAGGACCCGGCGGATGCGACGGACTGTGTAGGGGCGAGCCATGTTCAGCAGCGTATACTGGCTCGCCTGTTGTGGAAGCACCGGGTCCGGAAGGCGCTGCTCCATTGCGAAGCGGGCCACGGGCTTGGGGATGATCGCCTCGAGCGGTGCGCTGGTGCCGATCCGGGGAGGCACGTTGAGTCGTCCCGCCGCCACCGCCGCCGCCAAGGGGGTGTTCTTGTGTCGATCGACAGTGAACCGGTACCAGGCCGCGATTGCCAGTCGCTGCGGGAGCCCGCGTCGATCGTACTCGCTGTTGTTTTTTTTTTTTTGTAGAAACCGTTCATCATATTGCCCCCAATTCCTGTTCCCCCTGATTGGCCTACGGAAAAACTAGATGGAAGTCGACGATGATAACACAAACCGCCCGCAAGATGCGAGAAACGGGCCAAGTCCACCAATCCGATACTTCGGATTCAACGTACTAACGACAAGATCCCTAATTATATAAGCAACGCTGCACCCTGGCACCAAGGCAATGACTCGTGCGAAAGCCGCCGTCATAGCACAGTGGTAGTTGCGCCTGCCTAGTAATTCGAGTTTCCTAATTTCATTAGGGATTCTGTAATTAGTTGTTAGCAGGAGGGCGAGAGTTCAAGCCTCTCTGATGGCACTCTTTTTGTCTTTTTTTTTGTTCGCGAAATACGACTATTCACTCAGTCCTCCCCTCAACTAGAAATCCAAAACCCGTGCGGCGTAAGCTCAACTAAGCCCTCCCACTGGGAGGCGCGAGGCGCTTAGGACATCGGCGCGCCTGGCCCCGTTGCCCTCCGAAACTTGGGGCGGTACCGGTGCTGGGGGGTGCGCTTGCGCTAACTCGCGCGCGCCAAATTGAGTTGGCGCAGTCGAGCGCCCGAGTTAGCGCACTTGAGTTAGCGCACCGCGCGCGTGAGTTGGCGCACCGAGTTGGCGCAATCAGGCGCGCCGCACGCGGCCATCCCCTTGTCTTCATGCTGCAACGTGCCATATCCTACGGTGCAACTGCTGTCACGCTTCTTTCGGAAACGAAGCGCCGATAACACGGACGACAAAATCGTCGGCACCTCGGCTACGACAGCATCGACAGCGTGCCAGAACGAGATCGGCCCCTGTGTCGACACTCTACACAGCGCGAACACCGCGAACACCGCGAACACCGCGAACACCGCGAGCCAAGTCCAGGCCGCGAAGCGCCGCTTCGATGAGCTTTCAATACATAATGATGGACAGAATACAGGATCGACTGCAATTGATCAGTCGACCAAGAAGCCATCGTGTTGCGAGGTCGACCCCGTAGCTTAGTCCCGGCGCCCGCGGCGACCAGGCCTCAGGGTCGTCCGAGGAAGACGGAGGAGGTGGCCATAGCCAAGTCCGAGAGAGCAGCACAGCAAGCTGCCGAAAGAGAACTTGATGATGAACGTGCAAGACAACTCAAGGAAGCGGAGCGAGCTAGGCTAGATGCCGAGCGAGCGCCTCAACGCCAACTCATCTTAGACGAGCAGAGTCAGCGGATGCAGGTCAGTTGTGAAAGCCCGATTTGCGATAGATCAGTGGGATCATGAGTGTCAAAACCTGTTAGGCATGTGGCATTGATGTCAGAAATGAAACGTGCCGCATCCTTCCATACAGTTTCCCCCTGCAAAAGTGTACACTGTGAGCCGGGCTACATTCCCGTCGCCCGTATTCCTTCTGACTAATGCATGTCCGTGGCTCCTAATCTTAGACTCAAACAACTCTCAACTTTGCACCGGCAACAACTTCACCCCAAACTCCGTTTCCAGACCGCTCGTCTGCCATACCTTCCGCATCCGATGCCTCAGTCTCGACCAACTCCACGTCGCGCTCGATTCCGACGTCGGTCGGATCGGCATTGCCCGACAATTCAGACTCTTTCAACAGTCTCGAAGGAGGCATCCACCGGAACCTTCGCCAACGGTTTCCAAAGTCTGGTGTTTCTCCGTGCCATGCCAATGCGTGCTTGGCTGACTACGTGCTAGTGCACAATCTCACGGTCAGTCCAACTCCACCATCGCGATTCGAAGAAGCGGCAACCGTTCTCACCCATTATCCCTTGTGTTCGCAGGTTGGGACGTTCAATCGTACCGGAAAACCATTCGTGGGGCACTACGACCTCTGGCCCACTGTGGAATTACATCGTCTGAGGCGCAAGACCTCGGCATTTCTCCCACGGCACTCAACCACTGTGTCAGATATAGTCAACCCGCTGCTCTACACCACCGAAACATTCGGCATCGTACCTGTTGTTCAGTCGCCAACAGCGCAAATGCGCTTTTTGATCGAGCCCTATCATATCGAGCGCGGGACTCTGCGTTTGGAGCCCGTCAAGTGGTCGCCATGGAACTTGCTGCAAAACAATACGCCGGCGATACAGCATATGCAAAGCCGGCTGCCAACCGATCGCAAGCTTCGCCACGACTGGCTAGCGGAACGTCAGGGTACTCGATTCGCTGTATTGCATGTCCATACACCCAGCGAACGAGCGCTATACAGATATCTCTCGAGCAAGGTACGACTGGGAGCTCCTCAATCTTCGGATACTCGAGATTACCGAGCTTTGGAACAAGTATGCCAACGGAATAGACATTTTTTACAAAGTATGTCGCGTCTGTGTCACACTGAATGGTGATGTTGAGCTGAAGCGCAATTCTCACACAGATGCCAGAGCACATCAATACATGGGCATCGAGATGGTCGTCGCTGGCAAATGTTCAAGCCACAATGAACATGGGTGGGAACGACGTCAGAGTGATTCAAGCTTTGCTTACCGACCCCTCCCGCGGTCGTGATGTCAGCGTGCTAGCGGCTGAGCCATTACTCGGTCACAAACCGCCAGTCTTGGGGAGGCTTACGGAGGTAGAAGTCGATGCCTCGGATCCTCCAACGTCATCCATCCACCCCTTATTGCAACTGCCTCGAGCGACGCTGGTTCGAGCGCGGGCTTGGGCACGAGCAGCGCTTTGACGCGCGCGGGTACCACAAAAGGGGCAAGGCACTGTCGATTATGTGGCCAAACTACTTGTCGACGCAAGGGGTCAAAACTCAGCGATGACGGATCGATGACTGGGTGTGACGGGGCGTGCTTGGACTGCGGGAAGCCTTTCGGGCTGACAGACGAGATGGATTCGAACGACCCACAACCACGAAGGTTCTGTAGAGGACTGAGAAGGGCTGAGATGAATGGCCGAGCTCGGCATCAAAAGGCACAACTTTGTAGCTGCATAACACCTGGGTAATATGATGTATGCTGTCAAAATGACATGTTCCGTACCACTTTCTCTCTTTCTCCTTTTCACCTCCCCCTCCCTCTTCTTCTTCTTTCTCCTTCTTTCTCTTCCCCTCCCTCTTCCTTTCCCCCCCCCCCCCCCCTTTTTTCCTTCCTTTTCTTTTCCTCTCCTCCCACCCACCCCCCGACATGGGTACGGGCCCGAAATTTCAGGGCCATTTTGCGGTGGTTCTCTGTAGCGTGGCAAGTACTTACAATTATCCAAAACGCAGAGATGTTATTGATCTTCTACTAGAAAAAATGGCCTGTGCCGATACCCCATCTGTAGGCGAAGCTATAATGATCTGAAGTGTGTAAATTTGGTCAATTTGGTCCCGAGTGGTCCGAGCGGCAGCACGCTGCTGCAGCCGCGCGCATCGGTTTCTCTCCCGTCCCATTCCGCATCACTCGTCTTCTCGGTACTATGCTCTTCGCTTGTGCTCGGTGCAACACCGCGCTTATCTCAGAATGACGCGCAACCGCAGACGCTATAGGACCCCCGAAAGCCCAGCCTGAGGCGCGTAGGTAAAATCCGCTAAAATCCCGGATTTTGGACCTCTTTTGTCCACCAATTTTTGGATTTTTCGCCCAAAAAAGTCCCCAAAATGTCCAGTCCATCTACGCGCATCCAAAAATAGCTCTAGAATTGCTTCAAATGCTCCAAAACATCTTCAAAAATCGCGAAAACGCCGTCCGGACATCTTTCGCCCGGACCGAATCGGCGGAGCCCCCGCGCGCGTCAGCCGTTTTGGATCTGCTTCGCCGAGGGCTCCTCACCTGCACTTGCTGCCTGCCTTTTTGACTAGCTTTGACGTGGCCTTGGTATACATGTAACGTACTACGAGAGGTAAGATCGATTGCAGTCACTCTGGGAAACAGTAAGCTAGCTACCGTGAGATCCACGAACCCCAAGGATCATTGAGGGGGTAATTGCTCCTCAACGAGCAGTGAAGGCATCACCTCCGGAGCTCTAATGATGAGACGTTGATCTTCGATGTCGACACGCAGATAACTTCACCAGCTCTTGGCTACTGATAACAACCGAACGCATGCGCTCGGCGTGATCTATATGCCGCCAGATTCGACACCGAAAGGCAGCCGATAGTGATAGATTGGTGGCCTTGCCTACGTGTCGCAACGATTGCTCCACGGACCACGATCCTTCAACTTGTCCCTCCAAGCATCGAGCGGCCTAGCAAGAGTATCACTTGTCTGTCGAGACTCGACCATGAAAGCTGTATCCGGGTGTCTGGTTTGTCAAGCTGGAGGCGAGAGGCTCAGACACCCTCACGTCCATGAGGGGTGCCATTTGCTCAAGAATATCGTCAAGGAGATCGATATCCGGATCTCAAGATACGTTTCATCGAAGCAAGTCGTGCCGAAAATGTAGGATATTGGCGATGATGGCACAGACGACGTCGACGCGACGCGGCGAGGAAGGCAAGAGACGCGCGCACTCAAATGCTTCGTTCAACCGGCCAAGAGGTTATAAGTGCAAAAATACATCAATTAGAGCCGTTGTTGTGCATTCGGTACAGCCCAGAATGATTCGCGCGCGCTCCCGCACGTTCTTGAGGGTCGGCAAACTTTGGCCTTCCAAGCCGAAAGTGGCCGAAATGGGTCACGATTTGTCCACTGACACCTACGGGCCTAGCACCCCACCCACACCGGCGCACCTGATTTGTCCACCCCTGACTACGCGCCTTGGCGATTTTGGCCCATCTGAGGCCCAAAATTTGTCCAGTCGGGCCCTACGCGCCTCAGGCCGGGCTTTCGGGGGTCCTGACGCTATGACTCGACGACTCGCCAGGATCGCCGCCGTCAGGCGGATCTATTCGCTCGGTTTCGGGCCAACTTTCGGCTCCACAAGCTCTCACTATGTCAATACCTCTCGTGGTATTTCAGCCCATCAACACAACACGATGGTGTTCACAAAGCTCTTCAACAGTAATTGGACCCAGCTCAAGCATGTACTTGATCTCATCAAACACCTCGCCCGCGAAGATGGCCCAGACGCACGAGGCCGAATCAATGATTGGATTGCCAACCAGGTGGGTAACACTCCAGCATATCAGATCAGTATACAAGAACGCGGCAAGGCCTCTTAAACACTTGCAACCTACCTGTGCAGTCTGACTCAATCATTGTGAAGGAGATGAAACGAACCAAATCCGCCTTCGTCTCCAGCCACGACATGGCTCCCGAAGTCTTGGCATCTGATCAGATTGACGCGCAACACCACCAGTCGAAGAATCAAACTGCGACAAACTCATCTCGGATTCTACGGACGTTGACATGGAGGACGCTCAAGAGGATAGCTCTGGGTCGGATGCAGAACGGGGGTGTTTCAAGGAGCAACATGTATCATTTGTGCGTAATTATTGCCTGAGCTCAGCCCCTTGGTCAAAGTCAGATTGATGATGGTGTTTGTTGACTTGCCGCAGCTTTGTCGCTCGATAATGGGTCAGATCGCCTTCGCCGTGTAACCGAAGAAGCAATGCTATGCAGCATCGTAACGGTCTCATGGCTCTCGCATGTGGAGCGAACGATTGGTTGACGACGTACCTGTACGACTGTGGCCTCACGACCTCTCGCCGTACGACTCGACGAGCAGCTTTGAGCCTGACAATGGCCAATCTGACGTTGCTTAAGAAGATCGGGTCAACCCGCTACTTCCATGTCACTCTTGACAACATCAAAGTTGCACATCACGTCAATGACGAACAACTCGATCGACGTTCCGAGCTGCTTCATGGGATTTTCGGGTATGCGCACGTTCAGAATGGAGACGTGGCCAACGTGTACGACCTTCAAGCATACATTGCGCATCAAGCACTGTTACCTCCGGTCGATGTAAACATCTTCTTGCCCGCTGAAGCGTCTGAGGAGGCCTTCGCCACAGGTTTTTCCGCCCAGATGTATCGAGCGCTTGCTTGACTGGTTCCTCATCTCGGCCTCACGCTTCACGATAGAGTCGCCCTTACGATCAGCTTCGAGGGCAAAGCCAACGACATCAATGGACCATCACTCAACCAACACAACCCCCGAACTGCCTATCCGTCGCTCTCGGGCTGCTCACTGGAGATCACAATTAACTCAAGAAGATCGAGTTGACCCGATTGAGTTACGCAAGAAGCTCAGACTCCTCTTGGTCGACAAATTTGGCGAGGACTTCGTCCCCCGGCCGGTGCAAATCGAAGCTCTCGCGGGACTTTTTCAGCTCGAGCGGTTCAAGACTCGAAATCAGTATGACGCTGTGTTCGTCATTGCTCCAACGGGTTCAGGGAAGAGCTTGATATTTCAAGCCATGTATTTGGTTTACGGACGCCGGGCTGTGACCATAGTTGTCAGTCCTCTGACTGCGGTGAGCCAACATCAGATAGGCTTTATTCGGTTGGCCGCTGAGGCGACGCCGGTGCTGAGTCCTACGGTCTTGATACCTTTACAGGCCGACAATCTCAATCAAGAGCGAAAGAAAGCGGTTGTCATATGCAAGGAAACATGGGGTGACGCAGAGCTGTACCAGCAGTTGAGCGATCCCTCCCATACTGTCTCATTCATCTTCATCGTACGCGTCCATTCAATCCGTCACAGGTTTTTGCATGCTCACAACCCCCGTACTGATATCTTGCTACTAAAAATCTCCGACAGTCTCCAGAGATGCACAATGGAGACAAGCGCTGGGCTGAGCTGATATCGAAGGACTCGTTCCGAGAACGAGTCCAGCTGCTTGCCTATGACGAGGTAATCAAGATCGCCGAGCGGGGATTCAGCGAAAGGGAGCGCGCCGGAGCTATGAGCCACACAATGGAAGGCTCGACTGCATTTCGCCCCGTGTATGGGCAAGTTGCGGAGCGGCGTCTCATACTTGGCTGTCAAACACTCTTCCTCACCGCCGGCGCTCCACCCTACAAAATCAACAAGATCCTAAAGGTATCCAGTCTCTCCGAATCGCGGACATTCTTCGCCAAAGCCGACCTTTTCCGACCAAACCTACGCAATAATGTTGTCGAGATGACACCAAGAACAAACGGTACGACGGGAAGTATCAGGGATCTCCTTAACCAGCGGTCAGATCCCAGCACCTTTCCCCAGTCCATCATGTACTTCAACAGCCGGGAAGCCACGTCAAACGCGCTCCTCGCGGTCCACGAACAATACGGGATTCCAATTTCAGTCCACTCTCCCCTAGCGCGCAATCGACAAGATCGAGGATGGCAAGGACTTTCTGCGAGGTAAATTCCCTTTCTGGATGACAGCATCAGCCTTGGGTCTCGGCATTCACTACCCGGGCATACGGCACGGTGACTCAGTACGGCGGCACTACCATTGAGGATGACGGCCGGCGCAAAGGATAAGGCGAACGTAGTGGGCAGCAATCGATCGGAATCACCTTCTTGGAGCCTCGCAAGGATACGCAGAAGAGCCGCGCGAGCAGCGATCAGGAGCAAACCGACGCCGTTCCTGACGATAATTCAGCTTTCACTTCGCCCGAAGATCCTTCGCGGGCGAGGTGTATGATGAGATCAAGTACATGCTTGAGCTGGGTCCAATTACTGTTGAAGAGCTTTGGCCTATGCTTGTGAACACTATCGTGTTGTGTTGACGGGCTGAAATACCACGAGAGGTATTGACATAGTGAGAGCTTGTGAAGCCGAAACCGAGCGAATAGATCCGCCTGACGGCGGCGATCCTGGCGAGTCGTCGAGTCATAGCGTCTGCGGTTGCGCGTCATTCTGAGATAAGCGCGGTGTTGCACCGAGCACAAGCGAAGAGCATAGTACCGAGAAGACGAGTGATGCGGAATGGGACGGGAGAGAAACCGATGCGCGCGGCTGCAGCAGCGTGCTGCCGCTCGGACCACTCGGGACCAAATTGACCAAATTTACACACTTCAGATCATTATAGCTTCGCCTACAGATGGGGTATCGGCACAGGCCATTTTTTCTAGTAGAAGATCAATAACATCTCTGCGTTTTGGATAATTGTAAGTACTTGCCACGCTACAGAGAACCACCGCAAAATGGCCCTGAAATTTCGGGCCCGTACCCATGTCGGGGGGTGGGTGGGAGGAGAGGAAAAGAAAAGGAAGGAAAAAAGGGGGGGGGGGGGGGGGAAAGGAAGAGGGAGGGGAAGAGAAAGAAGGAGAAAGAAGAAGAAGAGGGAGGGGGAGGTGAAAAGGAGAAAGAGAGAAAGTGGTACGGAACATGTCATTTTGACAGCATACATCATATTACCCAGGTGTTATGCAGCTACAAAGTTGTGCCTTTTGATGCCGAGCTCGGCCATTCATCTCAGCCCTTCTCAGTCCTCTACAGAACCTTCGTGGTTGTGGGTCGTTCGAATCCATCTCGTCTGTCAGCCCGAAAGGCTTCCCGCAGTCCAAGCACGCCCCGTCACACCCAGTCATCGATCCGTCATCGCTGAGTTTTGACCCCTTGCGTCGACAAGTAGTTTGGCCACATAATCGACAGTGCCTTGCCCCTTTTGTGGTACCCGCGCGCGTCAAAGCGCTGCTCGTGCCCAAGCCCGCGCTCGAACCAGCGTCGCTCGAGGCAGTTGCAATAAGGGGTGGATGGATGACGTTGGAGGATCCGAGGCATCGACTTCTACCTCCGTAAGCCTCCCCAAGACTGGCGGTTTGTGACCGAGTAATGGCTCAGCCGCTAGCACGCTGACATCACGACCGCGGGAGGGGTCGGTAAGCAAAGCTTGAATCACTCTGACGTCGTTCCCACCCATGTTCATTGTGGCTTGAACATTTGCCAGCGACGACCATCTCGATGCCCATGTATTGATGTGCTCTGGCATCTGTGTGAGAATTGCGCTTCAGCTCAACATCACCATTCAGTGTGACACAGACGCGACATACTTTGTAAAAAATGTCTATTCCGTTGGCATACTTGTTCCAAAGCTCGGTAATCTCGAGTATCCGAAGATTGAGGAGCTCCCAGTCGTACCTTGCTCGAGAGATATCTGTATAGCGCTCGTTCGCTGGGTGTATGGACATGCAATACAGCGAATCGAGTACCCTGACGTTCCGCTAGCCAGTCGTGGCGAAGCTTGCGATCGGTTGGCAGCCGGCTTTGCATATGCTGTATCGCCGGCGTATTGTTTTGCAGCAAGTTCCATGGCGACCACTTGACGGGCTCCAAACGCAGAGTCCCGCGCTCGATATGATAGGGCTCGATCAAAAAGCGCATTTGCGCTGTTGGCGACTGAACAACAGGTACGATGCCGAATGTTTCGGTGGTGTAGAGCAGCGGGTTGACTATATCTGACACAGTGGTTGAGTGCCGTGGGAGAAATGCCGAGGTCTTGCGCCTCAGACGATGTAATTCCACAGTGGGCCAGAGGTCGTAGTGCCCCACGAATGGTTTTCCGGTACGATTGAACGTCCCAACCTGCGAACACAAGGGATAATGGGTGAGAACGGTTGCCGCTTCTTCGAATCGCGATGGTGGAGTTGGACTGACCGTGAGATTGTGCACTAGCACGTAGTCAGCCAAGCACGCATTGGCATGGCACGGAGAAACACCAGACTTTGGAAACCGTTGGCGAAGGTTCCGGTGGATGCCTCCTTCGAGACTGTTGAAAGAGTCTGAATTGTCGGGCAATGCCGATCCGACCGACGTCGGAATCGAGCGCGACGTGGAGTTGGTCGAGACTGAGGCATCGGATGCGGAAGGTATGGCAGACGAGCGGTCTGGAAACGGAGTTTGGGGTGAAGTTGTTGCCGGTGCAAAGTTGAGAGTTGTTTGAGTCTAAGATTAGGAGCCACGGACATGCATTAGTCAGAAGGAATACGGGCGACGGGAATGTAGCCCGGCTCACAGTGTACACTTTTGCAGGGGGAAACTGTATGGAAGGATGCGGCACGTTTCATTTCTGACATCAATGCCACATGCCTAACAGGTTTTGACACTCATGATCCCACTGATCTATCGCAAATCGGGCTTTCACAACTGACCTGCATCCGCTGACTCTGCTCGTCTAAGATGAGTTGGCGTTGAGGCGCTCGCTCGGCATCTAGCCTAGCTCGCTCCGCTTCCTTGAGTTGTCTTGCACGTTCATCATCAAGTTCTCTTTCGGCAGCTTGCTGTGCTGCTCTCTCGGACTTGGCTATGGCCACCTCCTCCGTCTTCCTCGGACGACCCTGAGGCCTGGTCGCCGCGGGCGCCGGGACTAAGCTACGGGGTCGACCTCGCAACACGATGGCTTCTTGGTCGACTGATCAATTGCAGTCGATCCTGTATTCTGTCCATCATTATGTATTGAAAGCTCATCGAAGCGGCGCTTCGCGGCCTGGACTTGGCTCGCGGTGTTCGCGGTGTTCGCGGTGTTCGCGGTGTTCGCGCTGTGTAGAGTGTCGACACAGGGGCCGATCTCGTTCTGGCACGCTGTCGATGCTGTCGTAGCCGAGGTGCCGACGATTTTGTCGTCCGTGTTATCGGCGCTTCGTTTCCGAAAGAAGCGTGACAGCAGTTGCACCGTAGGATATGGCACGTTGCAGCATGAAGACAAGGGGATGGCCGCGTGCGGCGCGCCTGATTGCGCCAACTCGGTGCGCCAACTCACGCGCGCGGTGCGCTAACTCAAGTGCGCTAACTCGGGCGCTCGACTGCGCCAACTCAATTTGGCGCGCGCGAGTTAGCGCAAGCGCACCCCCCAGCACCGGTACCGCCCCAAGTTTCGGAGGGCAACGGGGCCAGGCGCGCCGATGTCCTAAGCGCCTCGCGCCTCCCAGTGGGAGGGCTTAGTTGAGCTTACGCCGCACGGGTTTTGGATTTCTAGTTGAGGGGAGGACTGAGTGAATAGTCGTATTTCGCGAACAAAAAAAAAGACAAAAAGAGTGCCATCAGAGAGGCTTGAACTCTCGCCCTCCTGCTAACAACTAATTACAGAATCCCTAATGAAATTAGGAAACTCGAATTACTAGGCAGGCGCAACTACCACTGTGCTATGACGGCGGCTTTCGCACGAGTCATTGCCTTGGTGCCAGGGTGCAGCGTTGCTTATATAATTAGGGATCTTGTCGTTAGTACGTTGAATCCGAAGTATCGGATTGGTGGACTTGGCCCGTTTCTCGCATCTTGCGGGCGGTTTGTGTTATCATCGTCGACTTCCATCTAGTTTTTCCGTAGGCCAATCAGGGGGAACAGGAATTGGGGGCAATATGATGAACGGTTTCTACAAAAAAAAAAAAACAACAGCGAGTACGATCGACGCGGGCTCCCGCAGCGACTGGCAATCGCGGCCTGGTACCGGTTCACTGTCGATCGACACAAGAACACCCCCTTGGCGGCGGCGGTGGCGGCGGGACGACTCAACGTGCCTCCCCGGATCGGCACCAGCGCACCGCTCGAGGCGATCATCCCCAAGCCCGTGGCCCGCTTCGCAATGGAGCAGCGCCTTCCGGACCCGGTGCTTCCACAACAGGCGAGCCAGTATACGCTGCTGAACATGGCTCGCCCCTACACAGTCCGTCGCATCCGCCGGGTCCTGAACGCGAAGGCATTTACCAACATGCTCGGGCTCAAGGGACCACCGCAGCCGGACGACCTCAGGAGCTTCTGGAAGGCAGTCAACTCGAAGGCACTGACAGCGAGGGAGAGGGAAGTTTGGTTCAAGCTGATCCTCCGCTTCACCCCGACGCGCAAGCTCCAGCACGAGCAAAAGCACGACACTTCTCCCGCGTGCCTCGTCTGCGAAGCGCCGGTGGACGACACCGATCACTACTTCTTCGGCTGCTTCGACTCGCGAAACGTCTGGATCGCGGCGAGGGGCGTGCTCTGCGACGCGCTCGGATGCGACACGATCGAGGACGCCGAGTACACGACGCTTCAACGACTCTTTGGCCTCCCCAAGCTCAAGGCCAAGCTCAGCGCACAGGAAGGCGCGGGCAGGACGATCGAGATCTTCACGGGGATGGTTTTGGAGATGATCAGCAGTGGGAGATGGAGGATGCAGAAGCACGGGACGAGGATGGAAAGCGTGGAGAGGAGGAGGGTGGTACTGGAGGAGAGGATGAAGTTGAGGGCGGGAGGAGCAAGAGGCAGGCGAGTGCAGTAGAGGCTAGGTTCGATTTCCCCCCACCCCATCCCACACTCACACACCCCACATCACACATCCTCTTACAAAAACTGTATACTAAATATATTTTCTTCATCTTTCTTTCTTTTATTACAGGTCTGCCTCCGTTGCTCATGGACCGGCTCGCGATTTGGGATTGACTCGACGGTGGCTCGCGCTCTCTGGCTTCGGGGTTCTGAGTGTAAGGGAGGGATCAGCAGACACAGGCAGAAAGTCGGCTTTGAGGGGCCAGGGACTGCTGAGGTGGAGGTTTTGAGGGGCCTCCACCGCGTCTTGTTGTGACCGAGCATAGACTTGGGATTTCGCGGGTCAGGGTAGCTGCGCAGTCGCTCTCCTGTCTTTGTCTCGACCGAGTTGGGAAGTGGGTGCGGGGTGGGCCTCTTGTCGTTAGTACGCCAGTTCTTTTTCATTTTCTCTCTCTCTCCTTCTCTCTCTCATTCGTCTCCTGGGGGGGAGCAACCGCTTGGCTGGGGCACTTGAATCCGAAGTATCGGATTGGTGGACTTGGCCCGTTTCTCGCATCTTGCGGGCGGTTTGTGTTATCATCGTCGACTTTCATCTAGTTTTTCCGTAGGCCAATCAGGGGGAACAGGAATTGGGGGCAATATGATGAACGGTTTCTACAAAAAAAAAAAACTTGGCGCCCATCGAGACGCAGAAGGGTGCGCTCAACGCCGCTTTGCCACAAGAGATCGAGATCCTGGGCGCCAAGTACGGCTTGCGACACGAATTCGAGACGCACTACTGCGCGGTGTGCGATCGCGCCGGACACCAGTGGGGCGCTTGCAGGAAGCCGGTTTCGACTCCGGCCACCGCCGCCCCTGTTCCGGGGGCCTCGACCTCGACTTCGACTTCGACCACCGGCTTCCGAGTTGCTGGAAAGAATGGGAAGCACGGTGGGCCTGCCGCATTGAACTCTCGTGTCTCTGGCGCGAACATGATCCAGCTGGGACCTCGTGCTAACCCCGCAGGTGCAGTAACCGCCAACAAGGACGACGCGAACGACGGCGACGACGAGTCGATCGTTTCGACCGAACCGGAGGGCGGCGACACTGGGGAAGAGACGTCGACGCGTGCGACCCTGGGCTCAACAAAGGAGACGCAGACGACGACGGCGGCGCCCGTTTCGACCCCGACCTCTCCTTCGCCTTTGTCCGGTGGCACGTCGGGATCATCGGCAACCTCGACAACCTCGATAGCCTCGACGAGTCCTCGACGCCTTCGTTCGAGCTCGGCACCCGGCAACCGACGTGTCACCCGGGCGGGATCCGCCATGATCCTCGGTGCATCAGGGGGTGATGGCTCAGGGGGCAACAGTTCAGGGGGTCACAGGTCCGAGGTGACCGAATTCGAGGGGGGCGGCGCTGAACTGATTTAATCATGATTGAGTCACTCACCGTGTTGACGTTCAACGTCCGATCGATGAAGAACGCAGTCAACCAAGTCAAAATCATCCGTTATCTCAAAACCCTTCGGCCGGCCCCTGCGGCCATCCTCCTGCAAGAGCACCACCTCAGCTACAACGCGTCGCGCGAAGGCTTCGAGAGTGCTTGGCCGGGGGCTTGTATTCGTTTCACTCCTCATGTCCTTACCCTCATACCCGATGGCTCACCTTTGGCGGGCCATCTCCTTTCCTCTACCCCGGTCGTCTTTGCAGGAGCTCCTCGTTTCGACGGTCGGATTCTGCGCTCGGTGTTTCGTCTTGAGGAGCTCGATGTCGAGATCATCAACATGTACGCGCCGGTGCAGGAGGACGATCGTCGCGACTTTTTCGGGCTTCTGCACTTCAACGCCCCGAGACCCAAGATTCTTCGGATCTTGGCCGGCGATCTCAACGATTGTCCGGATGTATCGGTCGACCGAGTGTCCATCACCGATCGCGCTTGGACTCCTGTATCGCACTGGCAGACCTTGCTGTCAAAGATCGCGTTCAAGGCACTCGACACGGTCCGACATGTCCATCCTTGCACCCCTGCATTCACTCGTCCTCACTACCGTGGTAGAGGGGAAGAGCGAAATATTTGCTCGTGGTCGCGGATCGACTATATTCTTGTCCAATGCAGTTGGGCGAACCGGTTGTTGAGCGCTTCTACGCTCTTCGATGCGCCCTGTTCGGACCACAGACCTGTAGTTGCGACTTTCGCTTTGCCTACATCGAACGCTGATGCCGAACCCCCCCTTTCTCTTCCCTCCACGAGCGATTTCATTTCGAGGCTCAACCCAATGGTCTTTGACGATCAAGACTTTGTCGCATCGATTCCCGGGGTCGTCGACGAGGTCTATCGAAGGCTCGAGGGGACCGCTCCGCTCGGCGACGTCCATGACGCCGCTCTGCGGGCGGTTGCAGTCGCTGGCCATGCACGATACCGCTCGACTCGTGCCGACATGCGCCGACTGCGGGCCGAGAGCCAATCCGTCATGGAGGCTTTGGAGGCACGCGGTGAGCACATGAATGAGGCCGAGCGCGATGCGTATGCTCTTGCCAAGTCGCGGTTGGACCAGTTGGCGGTAAAGGAGGCTCAGTGGCTGCGCATTCGTGCGCATGTGCCGTCAGTCGACTCGAGGGAAGGTCAATCGGCAAGCATTCGCACGCGCCTCAACCGCCGGAGTCGCCAGACGAGCATCGTCTCGCTGGAGGATGTGGATGGCACCGAGACCGTTGACATGCAGGAGGCGCTGGGTATTGCTTCACGGCACGCGCAGTCGCTCTTCACGCCGGACCCAGCTCGTGGCGACCCGACGAACGCACGCCGGTCCCTGCTCGACCCTATTCGCGCAGCGAAATGCTACGATGACGACCGCTCGGACCCTACGTTCGGTCGTCGGCTGCCTCGTCAAGCGAGAGTGGCGCTTGACGAGCCCTTCACCCTCCTCGAGGTTGAAGCGGCGTTGAAGAAGACGGATTCGGGGCGATCACCGGGGCCCTCGGGCATTCCGTACGAGCTCTTCAAGGCGCTGCCAACCTACTTTGCTCCCAAGCTGTTGGACTTGTTCAACTCGATTTGGGAGGGCGGCAAAATGACGGCGTCCTTGGCAGAGGGGCTGGTGCGGCTCTTGCCCAAGAATAAACCGGGGGCCAATCTGAAATCACTGGGGGCATACCGACCGATCACATTGCGCGAGACGACCTACAAGGTCCTCAGCAAGGTCTTGGTGGCGCGACTCAATGGGGTGCTCGGCGAGCTTTTACCGCCGGCGCAACACGGTTTCATGCCATCAAGACGTTCAGCGGACGCGGGAAGTCATCTCACTCTCCTTCTCGAAAAACTCAAGTCGCTAGGCACTGATGTTTTCCCCGAGGGCGCCCTCTTGTCTTTGGATCAGCAGAGCGCGTACGATCGGGTCGATCACGCCTGGATCTTCGAGGTCTTTGAGGCCTTTGGGTTCGGTGAGCGTTTCATCTCGCTGCTGCGCGCTCTCTACGATCCCGAGACTCTGGGGGTGCGCTACCTTGTCAATGGGTTCCCCACGGACTTGGTGCGGTTGCTGTGTGGTCTCGGTCAGGGGGATCCCCTCTCGTGCCCGGTTTGGAACATCACGTTCCAGCCCTTCCTCGACGCCCTCGTTCGGCGCGGGATCGCGCTCGACCTGCAGAAGGTGTGGCCAGGGGGGCCGCGTGCGCAGCTTACGCATCTGGCGTTTGCCGACGATGCTGTGGTGGTGGTGGAGTCACCGGCGGCATTGTCGAAGCTGAAAACGCTGTCGCAGACGTGGTACGAGGCTACCAACGGGAAGACCAACACGGACAAGACGCTGGTGCTACCACTCGGACCGAACTGGCTTCGGGACGAGACTGCGCAGGCGCTGCCAACGGTGCAGGAGGGGGAGAGCTTCAAGTGGTGCGGCTATGCCTTCTTTCGCCACGGTGACTCGAAACTGTTTTGGACCCATGTTCTTGACAGGATCAAGGCCAAGGCCCGCGCCGCTCGAGACCGGACACTTTCGCCGAGTGGGAAGGTTTTCTATGCCAACGCTCACATCATCTCGACGGTCCTCCACGTGCTGTCCTTCGACATACCGCCTCAATGGTTCATTAAGGCGGCGGAGACGGCACTTACGGACTTTGTCTGGGGAGGAGCAGGGCGAAATACCGTCGCTCGCGATTTCGTGTTCCAGGCTCGGGAGGACGGTGGCTTGGGTTTGATTTCGATTGGCGACATCGTTCATTCGGTGGCGCTTCGATTTTGGGATGCTGTGGCGGGCTCGGGCGAGGCGATCTGGGCGCCCCTAGCTCGCGAGAGCTGGAGGTCCCTCGTCGCTGCGACCCGCGATTTCAGTCCGTGGGGGTTCTTCAGCAGCACGGCTCGGGTCGAGAAGCTGTATCGCGACTCGACGCGCTGGGGGGCAGTCGTTGCAGCGGCCAGGGTCACAGTTCCAACCATCAAGTCCGAACTCCTTACGCTTCCCGAATTGCTCTCGCTTCCGCCTCGCCTCCCTTCACTCTATGCTGAAGGTGCCCAGCACGCATATGACGATGCGGACGCGGTGGCGAAGTTTGCGCAGATCGCGGACCTGTACTGGAGGGACGAAGGGAAGGGATGGGCTCTGGTTGGTCATCGACGCGGGTTCTGGCAGCACTCTAAGGAACCCGCCCTACAGCACGAGCACGTGTGGTCGCGCGTGGGTCAGTTGCTCAAGGCGAAAGCGTTGCTGCCCAAGACCGCGTTGCGACCTGCTCGGATACCTCTCAAGGAGGCTCCCCGTCCTCGGTGCTTCAACTTCTTTGGGCTCTCCCGACCTTTTACGATTCGCAAGCTTCGTCGGCTTGTGAACAAGGTGCGGTTCCCAGGGAGGGAGGACCGTGTCAAGCGTCTCCCTGATGGGACTTCTCAGAGCGATAGGAAGCGCTTCTGGAGATGGCTTCATGACCGGTTCGCGTCTGCTGTCGAGCAGGACACCCACTGGCGGCTCATGTACGACGTGACGCCGACGCGCAAGAGGCAGCATACTCAGGGTCATGCCTCTTCGCCGACGTGTCTGTTCTGTGGCAACGATGCAGCGGTCATCGAGACGGTGTCCCACTACTTTTTCGAGTGCGCGTACTCGACCAGCTTCTGGGGTGGGGTGCTACGCATTCTGCTTGACAAGCTCGGCATCGAGGATACCGACGTCGATCCGTCGACGTTCACTCCGGAGCAGCTGACTATGGGGCTCCCCCTTTTGCGGGGTCGTGGGAGAACGACCTCGAAATGGATGTGGGTTCGGCTGGCCTGCGCGATCGGCTTCCAGCGGCTGCACCTGCTCCGCTGGCGCGTTCATCAGCGGTTCGAGCTGGACAACGTCGTGGCTCCTCCCTCGCTTCCCAGTGCGCTCAGAGCGTTCGAGCGAGATTTTCTCTCTCGAGCGGGTTTTGTGCCTGGGGTTCGAGATTGGGAGGTGTGATGACCGAGTTAAGTCCTTCCTTCCCATTTTCCTCCCCTCCTTTCCTCCCTTCCTTTTCGGTCAGAAGCTGACTGTCTTGAAACTTGTTGCGCAGTGGAAGGCTGCGCACCTCTCCCTCTCTCTCTACTTTGTGCAGTAGCGGTTTTCGTTCTTGGATGGATCGGCAAGCCGGGTCGATCGTCGTTGCGTTGGAGGCTTTGTGAAGTTCTCCCCTCTCATTCCCCCCCTTTTTTCCTTCCCTTCCTCTTCTCGTTCCTGTTGCTCGGTTGTTGACTACGCTTCAGCCACTTCTCCTTTTATTCCTAAGCCGTGTGTTGGATTCCGTCGAATAGATCGTTCGTTCGCGTTGGTCAAGATCTACGGCATGGATCGGGAAGAAAGGTCGCTCGTTTTTTTGGTCAATATCCTCGCGTCAAGGCGAGGCTTGTTTCGTTGTATTGGATCGTTTTCGCTCGGCCCCGACGGCTCAACAGCCAGCACTCGAGACTCAGCCAAGGGAGGACACATCAGGCGCTGTCGGGGTGACGAGTAGCTGGGGCTTGGCTGCGGCCTGTCAGTCCCTGGGGACCTCTAGCTCTGGCTTCGACCCCCTCCCTTGGCCCCTCGGGTGTGTTCCCCTCCTCCTCCCCTCCTCTCTGTTTTAGTATTCCTGGTTCTCCGTGTTTCCAGTCGTGACTTTTTGAATATTCTCCCCCTTTCTTTCTCTAGGCGCTCTTGCCTGGTTTTCGAGTATCTTCGCTCTCGCTCTTGGGACGTGAAGCGGCAGCAGTACTCACCGCCCGTTGGAGTCCGCGTTAGGTGCTCGGCGGGTTTTGATCCGCGCAGCGCTCTTTGCGCGCAGGGGTTTGATTTTCACCCAACTGCTTGCCGTCGTTGCTTTATAACGTCTTTTAGCTCTTTTTCTAGCGGTCCCAGCCAACCCGAAGGATTGCAATTTATGAGCCCCAGTAAAAATTAAAGATAAATGTTCGAAAAAAATATAAAAATTGTACAGTTGAAGTTGAACCTTCTTCGATCTTTTGACTTGAGACCGAGACCGCCATACTCCTTGAGGCCCCTTAACTCTTTGACACGCGTCGAACAAGGCCTCCGATGGCACAAACATCCCGCTCAATCCGAATGATTCACGTGGTCCAAAGGGGGGGATGTAACCCCCTGCGACCGCAGCAATCACATACCCCTTGTACCCAACTGCGCTGGATCTGCACCGCGGATTCCAAACCCCTTTTCAGTTACCAAAGTCGGCCCCCCCTCGCGACCGCACGACCCCAGATCACCCCCATTTCAATGACTGCAACTGCGAAACAGGCCTACTTCGCACAAAAACACACAATCCAGAGATTTCCGGGGAAAGTCACGGAGCATGTGACAGTCCATTGGACACGCCTCGGTCTGCAGCGCGGGCGGGTGGCCGACAACACCGGCGCGCGGCTGGAGACAAGAGGCGGGGTATACCTTCCGCAGGGGCCTCGCTTCCCTGCGGCGTACTCCCAATCTCGGAACGCACACTCGAGTCCCGTTGTACGTGCAGGTGGTTCCCAATCACCGCAGATACTGGGGAAAGAAGGAGCATGAGGCCCACGACGGTGATGTCATTGGGTGGGACCTCGCTCGAGTGTGGATGTGTATGTCTGTTCTGCTAGTTACAACGCATCGAGCGGCGGTTGTGGTCATCATCGTGATCGTGCATACTGGGCAGCATCTCCTTTAGTTCCGTAGGGGGTTTTCTCGTCTTGCAAATTAGCGATGAGTTTCATACAAAAAAAAAAAACTTCTACAAAAAAAAAAAAAAAAAAAAATCCATCTAGTTTTTCCGTAGGCCAATCAGGGGGAACAGGAATTGGGGGCAATATGATGAACAGTTTCTGCTATATAATATATATTATATGAATCTCAGTAATAATAATACAAAAGAATAAAATAAATAAATAAAAAACAGAAGAAGAAGAAACAGGGGAAGAAGGAAAGGGTGAACGGGGCTAAGCAACTTGAATTCCAAGTTTCGAATCGGTCGACCTGGCCAGTCAACGCAAAATATGCGCATAGTTTGTTATTAGCCTGGCGCAACCCTCATGAGTTTTAATACTTGGTTTGGTAGGTTGGTTGACAGTTGAGTGCTGCAACGCGAGGCATGATTCTACAATACAAAAGAGGGAAAAAGTCTACCAAAAAAAAAAAAGGAAGAACATGACCATGGCCGCTCTGATCGTAAGGGGAAGCAATGGGACGAGGGAGAAGAGGACGAAGAGCAACCGTTGGAGAAGGCTACTTTGATTGGTAAGTTTTCGTGTTCTACCTGTACCAGGTCCTTCACTTACCCGCGATTTCGCGGCTCCATTTTGCCCGCCATCGCCGAACTGTGCCTGAAGTTCAAACCTCGCTGCGTACGGATCCGACCGCGTCTCGTTTTTGGTCGCGCTCCACGAGCCTGGTGGCGACCTTACAGTTGACATGATCCCCAGGTACAACGTCTTCATAACGAGCTACGCCGCACTCCTCGACGCAAAGAATGCGTCTTCCGTACATCGCCCCGCCGTCCGCGTGGAATCCAGGGGCAACCAAGGCGAGCGATCTGGGGAGCAACTCGGAGATGGTCCAGCCCTTGTCGAGCCGCCATCCCAGCCACGTTTGGCGGATCTGCTTCACGCGAGGTGGATCGAGTTGCTCTGGACCGAGATCACGTGTTTAGGTAAGAAAACACTGCGATCCATACGGTCAACAAGTCGCTGGTCGCACAAAGCCGTTGGGTCGTGATGCACCGTCGCCCGGAGAACGACGAGCTGTGTTCGATGCTGCAGTTTCTGCGCATTTGTCTGCCTCTGGATGATCCAAGCGAAGGCACCCGGAGCAGGGAAACACTCTTCATCAAATCACCATCGCGGAGATCTCCCGCGTCGTCGCCAGCTCAACAACGCTACACTGCGCTCTTGATCCCCAAGCTCGACAGCTTTACGGACAAGCTCTGGTACTGGTGTAACGAGTTGCAGCTACATTTGTCACCGCTAGCGACGACGGCAGGTCCGTTCGTCCAGGTAGCTGTAACTCGTTGCACAAGTTCCAGAGCTTGTGCGTAGAGTTGTCGAGCTTGGGGATCAAGAACAACCTTCACAGCGCGGAAGTCGCTGGGGCCCAACGGAGTCGCGATCGATCCGCTAAGCGATGCCGGCTGCCATGGCGAACCCCTCACGCAGTGTAGCGTCGTCGAGTTGACGACGACGCGGGAGATCTCCGCGATGGTGATTTGATGAAGAGTGTTTCCCTGCTCCGGGTGCCTTCGCTTGGATCATCCAGAGGCAGACAAATGCGCAGAAACTGCAGCATCGAACACAGCTCGTCGTTCTCCGGGCGACGGTGCATCACGACCCAACGGCTTTGTGCGACCAGCGACTTGTTGACCGTATGGATCGCAGTGTTTTCTTACCTAAACACGTGATCTCGGTCCAGAGCAACTCGATCCACCTCGCGTGAAGCAGATCCGCCAAACGTGGCTGGGATGGCGGCTCGACAAGGGCTGGACCATCTCCGAGTTGCTCCCCAGATCGCTCGCCTTGGTTGCCCCTGGATTCCACGCGGACGGCGGGGCGATGTACGGAAGACGCATTCTTTGCGTCGAGGAGTGCGGCGTAGCTCGTTATGAAGACGTTGTACCTGGGGATCATGTCAACTGTAAGGTCGCCACCAGGCTCGTGGAGCGCGACCAAAAACGAGACGCGGTCGGATCCGTACGCAGCGAGGTTTGAACTTCAGGCACAGTTCGGCGATGGCGGGCAAAATGGAGCCGCGAAATCGCGGGTAAGTGAAGGACCTGGTACAGGTAGAACACGAAAACTTACCAATCAAAGTAGCCTTCTCCAACGGTTGCTCTTCGTCCTCTTCTCCCTCGTCCCATTGCTTCCCCTTACGATCAGAGCGGCCGTGGTCATTTTCTTCCCCAGCCTGCGGAGATCAGACTCGCTGACCAACATCCCTCCTCTCCCAAGCGTTGGGTCATCAGTCTGAGTACGACCGGTGGCGCACTGCGCTGAAGTTGGGGCAGGACGTACAAGTCATCAGATCAGGTGCATGTTTAAACGTCACATCATGAAGCTATGCTCGACTCACACGCATAGATTCGGCTTTCGTCCCACGGAAAACTATGCGGCGAATCACCGAGGCGGAGGTCAGCTCCTTTTCTGATGTTCGCAAGCGCGCCAACCGCCGCTGCCGCCGCTTGGGGTCAATGAAACAGGATGGGATGTAGACAAGCACGTACCAAATCACCTATCTTCCAGGTATGCTCGGTATCGATGCCGTGAAGAGCTCGACCTCGGTATCCCGCGGGAGCCAGTAGTCGTCGAAAGTGAGGGCGTAGTAACTGGCGTTGGGGTCGTAGGGACCGCGGAGGAGCGGATCGTGCGGGCAAGGAGGGAATGGCTTGAGTTGCATTCAAAAGAGCAGATATAGGAACATCCTGCCATCAGGACTGAGCGTTGAAGGGGGGTTGATCAAGCACGTTCAACGTGAATTCAAAGACACTGACGGTGGCTGATGGGGCTGAAGGGGGGGGGGGGGGATTCGGGTCGGGCGTGGGAGGAGCGCCGTCTGGAAAAGGGGCCGAGGCTGGACGGGAGAAAACGGAGACGACTAGTCAGCACGTAAGGTCGCGAAAGTCGATCGAGTGAGGGAATGTAACACTGACATACAAAGGCGTCTGTTCAAGAGACGAGCAGTTTTGGGAGTTGGGAGTGTTTGGGGATGTGGATGCGGAGGCGAGGAGGGAAGAGCTCCTCCTCGTTCAGCTTTCACAAGCGCGAACATCACCGAGCGCGACAGCTTGGAAAGGGGACCCCACGCGGACCGCCTAGTGCCTCCACAGCCAGCGAAACAAGCCGTGTATCGGTATCCCGGATCGTTCACTTTCCCTCGATCGCGTAAACTACCTCATCGGTGTGCTGGTAGGAGGTTTCAAATTGAGGGGCCGAAAGTCATCCCTGCCCGGGCTGATCAAGCTTTTGAAGCGGGGTCTGGTTGCAAGTGCCCGCCGGCTTCACGGTGTGGGCAATTACTCGGGCTACATCAAGTATAGAGCAAACTTTTATGGCAGCCAACAAACTTGAGGTGACTACGATGCCCAAAGCAAGCAAGGCTTCCAACACCTCATTCTATGCCTCTGATACGTCACTTCCTTCAGCTTGCCAAACCTCTCGAGTTTCTCTATGTTTCAGGAATCGTGTCGACGCACCAGATCTGTACCTTGGCATCAATTGCAACACAATTCTTCGGCAAAGAACTTGAATTTTTGGAAGCACATGAATCTAATTCACCGAGGGTGATCCTCAAGCTGGCACGAGACCTTACAATCTATCGTTGAGCTCACAAAGAATGATGCTCGCTTCGACGGCACCGATGTCGAGCGCGTTCCGGCCGATCCTCTTGCGCACCTCGATCATCCCCGCCGAAGTCGCGACACTCGCGTTCCAGCTTTTGACGCAAAAGTCGAGCACATCGCTTCGGACGGCGGGGAATTCGCTGCACAACGAGGAAAAGAGCACGATCGCCGCGTTGCGCTCGTTGAGTTGAGAGACGATGGTCTTCCGGACGAATTCGCACAATTTGGGGATTCGGAGGCGGTCCGCGAGGCGATACAAGACTTCGGGAGCGACGGGCCGAGTAGGGCACGGATGCTCGCAGTCACCGCTGGTATAGGCTCGACGGTTCGTTGCCTCCCCTTGGTCCTCTTCATGTTGGTCCTCGGCAGCCTCATCTTGGTCCTCGGCAGCTTCTTCCTCGGCAGCTTCTTCCTCGGCAGCTTCTTCCTCGGCAGTTTCGCCCTCCAAATCCTCGACTTCTGAAACTTCGTCGGAATCGACGGCCATACCTTCTGCAGCCACCGAAGAATCTGACAACATGGCTCGAACGTCGTCCTCGAGCACGGGGCCGAATGTGATATCGCATCCCCGAAGCCACTGCAGCATACCATAATAGGCGTCAAAGAGGCCGAAATCGTCTTCTTCAACCTCGATCGTGTGGATTGGCTCGTTGCATCCCCGCGACGCTTCGAGGTTCGGCGTTACGGTGTCGCCTCGGGTGCCCATGCCCTCGGTGGTGAGGCGTCGAACCGGAGCGCCGGGTGGATCGGGGGCGCGTTTTTCCGCCTCCAGAAAGCCACTCCCCAAGAGGTCCTCCCAGTAACCTGAAGCGTTTTTCAGAAAAGTGGACGACTCGTAAAGGATGCGTCCGGTCTTGGTAAAGAGGAAGCGGAGGTCGTAGGGGTGCCTGCGCAGATGAAATTCTGCGGTCGAGGCCGGCGCACGATGTCAGTCGCTGTGGCAGATCCGCCCAGATGCCGGTACTTACCCTTGTATTGTACATTAAAGGCCCGAAGCTTTTCCTCACTTTCCTCCTTGATTTGCGCGACTTCCGTGGCCAGCCTGATCGCATCGCCGATTCGTACCGTAATCCTAAAGAAGCAGCTGCCAGTGTCGGAGTCGTCGACGCATTCGAAGATCTGACGTGCGCGCACGGTCCAGCTGCGGCCGTGCGTACTATCGATGGAGCGTTCTTTGGATTTGAGAGGTTTTTCGCAGAGTACTTGAGATTTCTCAGGCGATGTCAACGGAAGCGTTACGAGGGCTAACTCGAACGTGAAGTAGGAAGTGGCGCCAACATTGATGAACTGGCAAGCCGAGCACCCGTCCCGCTCGTGCGTGCTCGCCCGAGGTTCTTCAAGGATCACGAACAACGCCTCGTCGCCCTTCCATCTGACACGCCACGAGGAGGTACGTCCCGTGGGTGCTATCGTATCGGCGAAGTAAAACCTGGGCGAGGCCTCGGGCGTCGTACGCACCGTCGTCTTGTCGAGCTTCAGCAGGAACGTATGGGACGCCCCAGCGTGCGACCACATTCCGGACGTGATTCGAGTCGAGTTCGATCAAGTGAACGTGCAGTGGGATCTTGAACTTCCGAATGAAACTAGTTCACGTGAGGTTGTTGCGGCGGAGGCGATCGGAGGACTGCACGTCGACGTGACACCTTGCAAAGGCCAAAGCGGAGAGGAGACACTCTCTGGCTCGATGACACCCGATCCGACCGCCCCCGAGCTCTCCCGAGCTTGACTGGCGTGACTGCAAAATTGACAGGGCGGATCGGCTTCAGCGCTCAAGCTCAAGCATGACGATCCTCAAAGCAATGAAAGAGACCTCAATTAAAGGACAAATCTTATCATGGGACTGGGCTATCCCGACGAGAGTTCTCCTCACCAAGCCACCTGATCGATGGCCCCTGGTGGAAATCTAGCGGCATGCCACTGTAAGTGCCCGGCGCAAACGGGCAAATGCGCGCTGCGCTACTCGGAAATGCTGTCCTTTTCACTCAAATTCCCTCGTGAATCTCGATTGCTCAGGCGCATTGCATCTCCGTCCTTTCGTGGTGATTCACCTCGTCGTACTGGGGTACGTTGATACTGCGTGAGCGTTTCGAACGTGCCCGACTATTGTTGACTGACGCCCCCGACTGTTGTTGACTGACGCCCGCATTCTACAAGTTCGTCATTGGCAGCAACTTTGGGCTCGAACTCGAATCGGGAGCTTGATCTCTGCACCAGGGGCTGGACGCGTGCTTTCTTCGTCCTCCTTGTGTACGTTCTCATCGACCACGGACACAATTCCGGCGATGGATGACCTCGAATTCCCAGCCGGTATGATGGTGCACCCCGAAGCGTCCGAGGAGGCGCAAATCGTCTTTCTCCAGCTCGAAGCAGGTCAAGCTGCGCTCTGTCGACGTTGTTGGGACAAGACGGCTCTCTCCCAGCTCGTGCACTGCTCCAATGCCTGCCACTTTTGTCGAACGTGCGTTCGTCAACATGCACGACTCCGCTACAGCGCTTCGAGGTATTGGCTCGGTTGCATTTGCGCCGAGGGCACGTGTCAGGGACGCTTGTCGCAAAGTGATTTGGGCAAGTTCTTACCCAGATACCAAGCACTCGATGATCAGATGATGCTGGTACACGTCGCGCAAATGAAAGACGTCATCGCAGCCGAGATAAAGGGGCTCGAGTGGTGCCCCCTTTGCCCCTTCGCCACCGTCGTCGAGTATGGGCTGCGAGGATCTCTGGTTTGTTCAATGGGGTGTGGTACCTGGGAGCAAGGTCAGGTAATGCTTTTTCCTGTCCTTCAAGAGTGGCACACAAAGGACACAACACATTGATGGCTGATCCCGATCGCGCCACACTTTGCGTAGTCGAGAGCACCCATTTTCATCGCAGAGGAGATCGTTCCAGAGCCATCGAAGCCATCGCCCGTGATCGCCCAGGAGTCCGAGTGCGCATTCGTTGTACCAGACATCCAAGAGGGGTCCAGCAAGGCGCAAGGGAGCTCTAGCGTCCTCTCGATCTCACCGTCGGTTACTACCAGCACGTCCACCTTAACGGCGTCGGCGTCGACATCGGCCTCTACACCGGCGAGCTCGGAACCACCCCCACCCTATGTCCCCAAGACCATCGTGTGTGCTTGTTGCTTCGACGACGATCCTCTGCTCGAGACGACCCAATGCTCAAAGGGCTGCGTCTTTTGCCTCGACTGCGCTCGCAAGTACGCCGAAACGCGCATCGAAGAAAGTCAACACACCTTGCCGTGCATGTCGACCACCGCGTGCAAGGGGCTCTTCACCGACAAAGAAGCGATCCTGTTCCTCTCCCGAACGTCTTTCGCCCGACTTGAACAACTGCGACAGGATTATGAGATTGAGCAAGCGCAGATTCCTGGACTGGAGAAGTGTCCGTTCTGTCCTTATGCCGTCGTCTTGGATCCCCATCACGGACGAATTTTTCAGTGCTTGATGCCTGACTGCGCCATCAGCTCGTGCCGCCGGTGTATGAGGGTTCGTCCCCGAGCACTGTGAGCTTAATGAAGTGATAATATACTGAACGGCGTTTGCTTTGCTACGCAGGAGGATCATAGCCCGATGACGTGTAAAGAAGCAGCTGAGCACAAGCCTGCGCAAGCAATCCACAAAGTCGCAGGTCAGCACCGTTGATTCCTTTTTTCAGTTGAATTCCAGAGCCCACCGACGGACCTTTGCTTCACGTGACTGCCACAGAGGCCATGAGCGACGCCTTGATTCGTCGTTGCCCTAACCTCAAGTGCGGCAAGACCTTCATCAAGGAGCACGGTTGCAATGTAGGTGCCACAGTTGTTTGGTTTCGACGTTCCCTCGCTGATGATCCATCCGACGAAAGCACGTCGTTTGCACTGCGTGCCGAACCGAGTCATGCTTCGTCTGCGGCGTCCTTGTAGGTCTTTTTGCCTCGTTATGACCACTCGCTACGGGACGTCTGGCTGATTCGACACTTCATCGCATGCTCACCGCTTGCAGGTCAAGGTACGACCAATGTCCTGCTCTCCTGAACGTCATGCGCAACCGACTGAACTTTTGATCCTGACGGAACGTGCAGGGCTACGGCCACTGGCAACCTCCATCTGCTTCATGCCCGCTTTTCGACGACGGCGACATGGCAGATCGCGTCTCGGGCAACGTACCTTTTCCGAACCTCTCGAATCCACTGACAAAGTCCCCTGCTGACGTATTCGCCCACCCACAGATCGAATCGGCTTGGAGGTTCAGTACCTCGTTGGTCCTGCAAGAGAATCCCGAGATTGACGAACGCGATCTCGAGAGTTTGAGATTGGTCTCGAAATGGAACCCTTCGCGACGGCGCTGAGTCGTCTCGTGTCGATTCGTTGACTCTTTTCTCCTTCTCGCATTCGAAATGCCGTCAACCGAAAGAATCTGTACATCATGAGGTTCCGCTCAATGTACAATGCAATGTGAACCAAAACCCATCTCAATCTCCCTACGCTGCCGAGTCCTTCTCCCCGCAATTTTCTTCTCGCAGTCGTCTCTCAGAGCGTCCACTTGCACTCCCGTACAAGAACTAGAGGCCGTGGATACTATCACATTGCTCTTTGTGGTTCGTTCATGCTAAGTGGGAGCGTTGTTGTGGGAGGAGCGAAGATACGAAAGAAAGAAAAAGAGAAAAAAATAACATGAAGAAGATTCCAGAAAGAGAAGGGGGGGGGGGGGGGGGGGGAAACAGACAAAAAATGAGAAGAACAGGGAAAAGACAAGTTGCAGATATGCGACGTGGGTAGGGAAGAAAAGGAAGGGGTTCTATATGGTTGAATATGGGGGGGGGGGGGGGGAGAAAAGACAAAACAAAGAGACAGAACGCTCAACGCCGGCCAAAGTGCCAAATGTTTTTGCTCAACGCGCCGAGCAGACCCTTGGCCGTACCCGCGACCTCGAGCGTGCGCCCGAACAACCCCGACTCGTTCGACGTGTCGTCGTCGTAGTAGCCAAAGCCATAGTCGTCGTGCGTCGAATCGCGGCCGCTATCGAGCGAAGATCGATCGGTAGACTTGGCCGAGGACGACGAGGGACCGAGCCCGTCCTTGGTCCCGCTGGCGGAGGCGGAGGAACCTGCCGAGCCTGTCGATCGGTGCTGCGTCGTACTATAGGACGACGACGAGCCGGCTCCTCCTCCACCACTACCGCCGCCGGTGCTGCCGCGAGCGGCGCGCAACAAAGACCGCCGAGCAAAGGAAGGGACCTGTTCGTCGGACCACTGCGTCCCCGCGAGGTCGGTCGGATCGAGCGCCGGCGAGTTCGAAAGGCTCGGCATCAACGAGCTCCCGTCCTCGGAGGACGAGTGGCGCGTTGTATCTTCGACGGTCGCAGCCGTCGACGTCGATGTCGTCGCATAGGAGGGCGAAGGCTGACGGAACCGAGGCGCGCCCGCACCACTCGAGGCGACCGTCGTCCGCCCCCCTGCAACGGCTGGTGTTGTTGCCGGTGGTGGCACGAGCGGCGGCGAAACGGGACCAGGGGCCGGCTTGGCCGTGGTGACGACGGGGCTCGGTCGACCACGAGCCGCTGTTGGCGGCTGGGCCGATGCCGAGCTCGTGACGGGGGCAGCGGAAGTCGTCGAAGCCGCCTTGATGCCATCGAGGACGGGGTCGGGGTTGATCTGCCGACTGAGCGCCGACCGTTCAGGCGAGACCGTCTTTTTGATCGCCCCCGGTGCGGCCCCCGACGACGACGACAACGACGACGACGACGAATTGGACGACGAACTGACGCGACGCGCATCGCCGAACGCGACGTCCTCGACGATCTCGATCTCTCCCCCGCTCAGACTCCGCGACCGGACGACGCTCGAAGGTGAGGGCGAAGGCGAAACGGAAATGGCGGCGGCCGGCGAGGATCCAGGCTGGGGCGTCGACGCGGTGGACGAGTCCGCTCGACCGGGCGACGTCTTGCGGATCGTGATCGACGACGAGTTCTTGTCGCCGTCGATGATGGTTTCGGTCTCGCTTTCGCTCGATTGCTCCTCGGCGAGGTCGCTGAGCTGGCGCGAGACCCCGCTGGCGGCACCGGCAGCCGTCGACGGCGCTCCGAGGGTCGAGACCGCAGTCGAGCCCGAGCCGAGAGCGTTGAGTGACTCGTACGAGCCGACGCGCCGCGAAGAAACGATCGTCGTCGGTCGTGCCCCACTCGCGATCGATGGGCCGGGAGGCGAATATGACGACGGCGAGATGCTCGCCGAACTGCTGCGTCGGTCGGCCGAGGCGGCCCGCTCGAGCGACGAACTCGAACCCCGACTCGTGCTCCGCCCTCGTGTCTCGAACGTCCCCGAGTTGGCACCCCGCGGACTACTCCCGTTATTGTTGTCGTCGGAGCTGGAGCGACGGCCTGCGGGTCGGACGTGCTGCGGGATCGCCGTCGCCATGACCGTACCCAGCGAGTTGGACGAACCGACGGGACTTGTCGGTGTTGCGGATCCGGGTGGACTCTGCCCTGGTGGCGACGAGACGAGACGCGGCACATGCGGAACCCCTTCAGTGTTGGCGGCGGCCCCGGCCGAGTTTTTGAGAATGCTGCGCTTCGGCGTCGCCGAATCTTTCGACGACGCGGCCGGAGCGTGGGGGCCGCGGATGTGGTAGCCCGTCGACGACGGCGACGACGACGTCGAGCTCCTTCCCGTCCCGCTGCGATCCGAGTTGTTGCTCGACCGCCGCGAGTGGCTCGGCGACGAGTCGACCGACGAGCTCGTGCTCGAGCCACCGGCGCTGCCCGAGTTGTGGTACGGCGGGTAGTGGCCGTTGTTACCCGTGCCGTGGTGGAACGAGGGCGAACCGGCCTCGTAGTTGTTGTGGGTGCCGGCGATGAGGTGCGTCGAGCCATACTGCGCCATATCGTACTCGTCGGCGACGCCGACGTCGGGACCGCTAAAGTAGTCAAACGCCGCGAGGCCCATCCCCACGAGGTGCTCGTCTTCGTCATCGGGGTCCCACTCGCTTTGCTGTTGCTGCTGTTGCTGACGCGACACAGCGTTGGAGTAGTCGTACAATGGTCCCCCTCGCTTCGGGGAAGAGGAGGCGGCGGCGGCGGTCCGCGACTGCTGGGCCTGGTACGAGGCGGAAGCGACGGCGGCATCGTTCGTCGTCGTCTGGTAGCTGTAGACGTTGCTCGGGCCGCCGGTCGCGCTCGCGACGGCGGGATCGTGGGGGTACACGACGGCCGGGCTCGGTGCGGGCCACTGCTCGAGGCTCTTGAGCGTCGTCGGCCCTAACCGTGCGATCGTGTGGGGTTCCTGATCGAAATGCGACGACGAGGGCGACGGTGCCGTCAAGGCCGCGGGACCGAACGTTCCGACGCGGGGACTGGACCGGAACGTCAGAACGTCGTCCTCTTCGTCGTCTTCGTCTTCCTCGTCTTCTTCGTCGTAACCCATGCCGGTGTGGCGGCCACCCCCGCTGCGGGGCATCGAGTACCGTTTGGACTCTTCGGTCGAGTCGACGGCGATGCATTGCTCGACGCGGTGGTTGAACGAGATGTGACGGTGCTCGCTCTTGCGCGTTTTGTACGGAACCGCGGCCGAGCTCGTCGACGAATCCGACATGCCGCGTTCGGGCGAGGGACCGCGAGGGGAATGCACCGGCGACGACTTTTTGCGCCGGTTGAGACTGTTGAGCCGCACGAGGTGCGAGTCGGAACGCGCGTGGTGGATCGAGATCGTCGACTGGTCCGAAAAGTCCATCCCCAGGTCCTCGAGCGTCGGCGACGTCGCGTTCGCCGGCATGAGAATGTCCGACAGCGAGCGATGCTTGAGGATGGGTTTGGTCTTGATCTCCGGTCGCCGCCCCTTCTTCGGCACCGCTCCTCGCGCCTTGCCCGTTGCGGCGACCGTTGCGGCAGTCGAGTTGGCCCCGTTGACCCCTTTCGACGTCGTCGCGGCGTTGGCCTTGTCTTCAATCGTCTTTTCGTCCTTGAGTGAACGCAGCGGCTCGAGGCCTAGCCGTTCGTTCGCGGTCGCGACGCGGGGTGGGGGGACGGCGTCGACGGAGGTGTGCAGCGGGCCGTAGAGCCAGGTGACGTCCGAGTCTTTTAGCCTGGGCGAGGGAAAGTGAGAGTCATCGAAATCAGTTTGCTGCAATACCAAGTGGGGCATGAAAGCGGTGTCGGACTTTGCGAACGAACACTCGACCCTCCGCGAGCGGTGCGGGGGCGGCATCGCACCGACCGCGACCGCGAAGCAAGACTGGACTTACCAGTTGAGGGTCTCGGGGGATATCGTCTTTAGTTTTCCACGTTGCTTGGCCCAGGTGCGCCAACTTGCGTTCTCGAGGCGCACGCCGTTCGCGATCTCGGCCTTGTGCTTGGTCATGGCCTTCCAGCTCGCCCACACGTCGTCCTCGGCCCAATCGTGGGAGAGGTAGTCGACGCAGATCGAAGGCAGGCGGGTCGTGATGCCGCTGTCGTCAGGCATGGGCCCACCAGAGATGTTTTGCGGGACCATCGAGACGTTGTACGGGTACATGGGCACGACGGACGAATGGCCGTGGGCCCGATCGCCGCAGGCGCTGGCGCCTCCGTCCGACGAGAGCGAGGTCGGCTCGGAAGCGGATGCCGCTGACGAAGGCGACGTCGAGGGGGAGGCGGCGGGGGCTACGTTCTGGTCATCATCGGAGGTGGCCGTAGCTGAAGAAGCGGTGGAGGCGACGTGATTCTTGGTCGGGTTGCGCACCGCGGCGACGGCTTCGTACAGGTTGGTTGCGGCGGTCGGGTCGCTCACGCTCTTCCTCGGCAAGCTGATCGAAGTCGGGCTCGAAGGTTGGGGAGACGAGGTCGCCGAGGCGACTTGGACTTGGGATGACATACCGTCGCAAGTCGTCCTAGGCTGTAGGGGTGCGGAGGACCGTTGCCCGGCCAGGGAGGATCACCGGCGGATCCGGGTCCAGCACGGATCGAGGCAGGAAGCGGGAAGCAGCGGCGCGGCAGCGTTCGCGGAAGGTGGGCCGACGCAGCTGCACCGACTCCAGAGCGCAGATGCAAGGTAGAGGAATGGATCACTTGTGGTCGAGCTTGGGTTCGTAGTCAGGGTGACCAAGGTGAATGAAAACTGCAAGGTCATGATCGGTTTGGGGGGGTGGGTGGGTTGGTTCGGGTACGTCAGCTGATCGTTCGAGTCGCTCGTCAGCCGTGCAAGTCGCCAGGAGTGGCGCCTGGCCCTGGGCGTGGGCGATGGGCGTGGGCGTGGGCACCGCACCACCACCGCCGCCGCGATCCTGAGACGCCCGAACGAGCAATCGCACCCAGGCAAAAGCACTCACACAAAGTCACACGCAGAGAGGGACACACACACACGCACACGCACACACAGCGAAACAACTCCTCCGAGGTAGGGTGGATTTCCACGGGCACAACACAAGTCGATGAGCACAGGGGAGGGTAGCCGTTCAAGAGAGAGACGAGACAACCGACCCCCTTGCCATGACCTTAGTCACCGACGAGCCGGCGCGCGGACCTACGCGCACGGGGTCAATTTGCCATTCGCTTGGATTCCCCCGTCGTATCCAATCGATTACCACCCAAATACGCACTAGTCCCCCCTCTTTTCCTCCTTGGCCGGCGCACCGTAGGTAAATCGACCCAGTTTTACCTACAGACGAAAAATGTGCTGGCCCAGGAACTTTGTACCTATCCAGCTCGGATCATGTAAAAAATCCTCTGGACCAACTGTGCGCCCGAGGGAGCACGTAGACGCTCGACCCGGTACTTCCCGCGGGACCACGGAAAACTTCCGTCAGGGCTTTTCCACGATTTATCCGGGGTAATCGCACTGCGAGCGCCGAGCGGGCGAGCTCGCGAGAGCCTGAAAGGCGCGCGGCACCCTAACGCGTGATCCAAAAGTAAAGCAATTTGAATTGATGTAATTCAAATACCGGGTGCCACATTAGGTGCGTAAGGCACACGTGCCTTACAGAGCCTCGACCTCGGCCAGTTCATATGATCCGGTCCGAGACGCAGGATTCTCTACTTTGCGTCGTCTTTATCTCTTTGGATATGCGGACATAGATTCAAGAATTCTCCGTGCTACTTTGCTTGTGCAGGCCGGTTCAGCTAGTCCGTGCTCACGGGACAGAGCAAAGTCGTTTTCCTCTCGAACTTTGTGCGGAAAACAAAACGATCGAATACAGAGTTGCACACCACTGAACAGCACCTACCAAGCATCGACTGTCCTCGGGTCCAACCTCTCGGTCTCTTGTTCGTACTCGACTTCGACCCTCGGCCCCTTCTTGTTGTTTCCCCCCTTGCGAGGTTTCTTGACCGCTCGCTTCGGCGTCGGCGGTTCGGGCTTGGTTGCTTTCCTCTTCCCCTTGGAATCCTGAACCTCTTGATCCTCATCATCCTCATCATCCTCTTCCGAACCCTCCTCCTCAGTTCCACTCGGCCCGTCCTCGTCCGAATCTTCGGACCAAACCCCTTCTTCATCCCCACCCACGTCCTCCAAATCCTCCAAATCACTCTCATCGAAATCACTGACAAACTCAGCCTGTCCAGCCTCATAATCCTCCTCTTCGTCGTCCTCCTCAAATTCATCCGAATCGTAATCAGTCTCATCATCGGACTCCATCCCCAACCCTGCCAATTCCTTCTCCCTCTCCTTCTCCCCTTCGACCCCACCTTCCTTCTCCCTCTTCTCGCGGTTCAATACGGCTTGCCAAACTTGTTCATTGACGTTCAAGGGGGCGTCACCGTACGCTCGGGACTTCAACCGAGCGATCAACTCCTTTTCGAGTGACTTTTCGAGTCGCGCGGCGGTGAGCGCTTTCGCTTCACGAGCCGATTCACGTCGCTCCAATTTTTGCTTGATCGGTACGAGTTGAGGTCTGCGTGTAACCAAAGATAGAGGTGAGCATCTGGCGCCTGCTTGGTAGTTTTTTTTTTTTTGTTGATTTTGAGCTAGGAATGGAACTTACGCATCCTTGAGCTTGAGCTTCTGCATCTTGATGAGGTATTGGGTGATCTTGGTCATGCGTTGCTTGCACTTGTGAATGAGGTAATCAGGCCAGTAGATGAGGTGTTGATCGATCTGTTCGGAAAAATAAGTCAAAGTATCGCGTGCTGTCAGCTCGTATCCGTTCCGTTTAGCGAGAAGGGGACGAGGAGAGAAAGAACCGACCTGATCCAACGCCTTGGTGTAATTCGACGACAGCCTCACGCGCTCCCACATCTTGCTCGGCAGATGAGCCCTTTCGATCGTCTTCATGTACAGATACACCGTTCCTGTTGAGCCGACATAGAATGACCCAGCGTCTCAGTGGGATGGAACAAACTCTGAGAATGTCTTCGATTTGAGGTGGATGTGATGGACTGACCGGCATGCTCGCGAACGGTCGCATACCGACTGTTGGCCAACGGGCACGATTGACGCGAGCAGAGACCAGTTAGGTTGTATTCGTTGCGACAAAAGTTTTGGGTGATCGTCCTGGTGAAAGGAACGAATGGAAGGAGAAGGAGCGGAGACGAGGTGGCGAGTGAAAGGACGAGGAGAGTCAGCATACGGGGGCATGCGGTCATATCCGTATTTTGATAGAGCAGTACGCACTTGATCTTGTATGAGCAATGTTGGGTGTTGATGATACCCCTGTGAAAGTGCGAGTGGTCCAGCAGTCGAGAGCTGATCAGCCTTCCGAGCCTTCCGCCGTGCGAGACCCGTAACTGACCAGATCACGTCGTCGGACTGCATTTTCAGTCAAGGTGTCCGACGAGGGAGGAAGGTTGTGAAAGATCTGCCTTGCGCCGAGTCGATTCCGTGATGATCACGTCTAGAGACCCGTTGTCGTGTGGTGCGGTCGATGAGCTAGGGTAGCGAGCGCTTGGAGCAGTCGAGGTCGTCAATGTACGGGGCAAAGGATATCCCACTGCTGGTGGTGCGTCGCCAAATAGAATGTACTGCCTCGTGGAGGCGAGAAGGGTCGAGATGAATGCGAGAGAGCGAACCAGACGTGAGCAACAACCGACTGCGGTTGACCGGCGGCGAACCGAAATTTGGCCCGCGCCTCGTACTGGCTCGTTGCGCCTCGTTGGCTGCGAAGCACGGACGGTCGCGCTGGGCCGATCGACAGAAGGCTGCCGTGCCCATCATTTGAGCTGATCGAAGCTTAGCCTGCCCGGTACAGAAATCCGTCACACCCTCAACATTGAATTCCATCTAGCCAAACTCCTCCATTCTTATTTCGGTTCGCCCAAATCTAGGAGTCTCCACGTGCCGAGCTTCAAGTGAAGGTGCGCCGCGAGAATTGACACCACCCGGAATCTTCAATTGCTACGATTTGATCCCGTGTCAGCGGAAGCGGGTCTCTAAACCCGATCTCTCCTATCCGTTGCAGTGCTGGTCAATAGCCACGCGCGTACGGCGTACCTCTGCCATTTCGTCCAATGAACTTTCAGAATAGCTTTCCGAGGCGGGGACCCCCCCCCGAGTCCTCAAAATCAAACCTTCAGCGCTACAGAGCTACAGGAATCTCCTTGTATTCGAAAATTAAAAAAATAAAAAATAAAAGAGCCAAATCGGAAACGATCCAGAAAGCGCACCAAGAGAGCTTGTGCACAATCGCCAACAACGAAGAACGAACATTACACATCTTCCGAAACTACATCGCGCTCTTGCACGGATAAATCAAAAAGTGCTCGCTTCAGGAAGCCCCTACTCGAATCCACTCCTAGCATTCATACCTTTCCTACCCCTGTGCAGCACGACGATCCAAACCACCTTCTTCAACTCTCCGGCGACATATTGGACCCCGTCAGCGGTCCCTGCCCCGCCGCCCCTCCCGGCCCCGCACCCGTCCCTTGATGACCGGGTGTCGTATCCGCGCCAGCGCCCTCGGACAAGGGCGAGAAGAAATTATTCGGTAAATAGGCTGCCCAATTCTCCGACATGTGCACGCCCATCGGGAACCCTTGGAAAGTTCCTGCGTACGACGGATCGGTCGGTTCGAACATCCCTCGCGGGGTCGCGCCACTACCGGATTGACCTTGCAGAGGTTGGAGCGAGTTGGGGAGATGGCTCAATTCGTTCGGCGTTTCGGTCGGGGAGAGGAACGAGTTCAGTCTGTGAGGTTTTGGGTAGAGTTTTTATTTGAAATAGTGTTAGTGCTCTGTAGCGCTGGTGCAAGCGTTATGATGAAACACGTGCGCCGACTCACAAGTCTTGGAAATTCGCCGTCGAATTGGACCCCTCGGGCGAACGGAACTGCGACAGATCCAACATTTGCCCCGAAGGGGACATAATGTCGTACGTATGGCGATGTTGATGACCGGTATGCATCGTGGCATGTTGCTGAGGCGTCTGACCCGTCGTCACCTCAACAGGTAAGGTGGGGGGCGACGTCTGTGCCGTTGTCGAGGGTTGCGTCGATGCCGCCCCAGCGTGCAAGTCGTCGAACAAGCTGTGCATGTCCTGCGTCATCATCGCATCCGTCGTCGATGGACTCGCGTTCGTAGCACTCGGATGCGACACGTCGAACGCGATCGCTTGCGGCGTCGCCTCCGGAATCAAAGGTGAAGCAAGCGGAGCACCGGACGACGTCGTGCGAGATCCCCGACTCGCCGAACTACTCTTCCTCCCAACTTTCGGCACCGTAGCCGCGGCAACGCCTGGTGCCCTTCCCATCGGTCGACCAGTAAAGCGCGTCGGCGTCGCCGTCCCCGAATCAGGCTGCGCCGGTCGCTTGGTCCCCCTCAGCGCCGCCTCGGCCTCATCCTGCATCATCGACAACTCGGCGCTGATGTCGACCTCGCTCGTGTCGACGAGCCCATTCAACAACTCCCATTGGCGAATCGCGCTACCCCAGATCAACTCCATCTCCTTCAACGCGTCCATGCACTGCGCGAGGTACACCTTCGCCGGTCGCGCGAGCGCCTCGTCGAACGAAGCGTTATAGACAAAGATGATGGCCGCGCTGAACAGAGGGTACGTCAAGAATGGTGGGCATTGACGTAGGGTAAAGGTCTTGCGGAAGACTTGGATGATGTTGGCGATTGCGATCGCCGAAGTGGAGCAGATCGAATGCGATGGGAAGTTGCCGGGCGAGACCTCGCTGTTTTGCCCCGGG
The DNA here is from genome assembly GCA_900102585.1 of Microbotryum saponariae. Taxonomy (NCBI): domain Eukaryota; kingdom Fungi; phylum Basidiomycota; class Microbotryomycetes; order Microbotryales; family Microbotryaceae; genus Microbotryum; species Microbotryum saponariae. Next base: position 166,463 of record FMWQ01000047.1, on the reverse strand, counting down.
ATGAAGGGTCGGTGGAGCAGGATCAAGGCCGAGTAGAACTGAAGGTGCAATGTTAGAACGTGCGGCGGCGGCACTCTCTTTGACGCGGGACTGTAGACGAGCTGCGGAGGGAGCGCCAGATACCAGCTCGCGAGTGACTGGTCGAGCAGACTGAGCAACGTCTCGGAACTTTGCCCGAGCACTCGGATGCGGATCGCATAGATGTTGGCGATGATCTGAGGCGAGATGTGCGTAACGGGTCAGTTTCGTGGGGTCATGAACCTACCTTTCACGAGAAATCAGACTTACCCGATTGATGACAACGGCCAACGCGCCGGCCGCACTGAAGCACGACATGGCATGGACCTTGGACTGCGGGTAAGCCTTTGTCGGCACCGCCTCGCTCGCCGACGACTTGGGCGGTGAAGTCCATTCCGTACCATCCGGCCGCAAGGGTATGAACTGCTCATGCTCGTCGGGTTCGTCCTCGCTAGGAAAGGAGGTGTCGTAGTCTCGTTCGTGAATCGTGCCTGGTCGACCGATGTACGAGGCCGTGTACCGATCGAGGATGATGCAACCCCACCAGACGCGCTTGCGGGTCTGCTTCTCTTCGTGCGAGAAGCGTTGGACGGGCAGGAACCATTTCTCGACGTCGCGGAAGAGACCCAGGTCTTGGGCCATGCGGATCGCTGAGAAAAACGCATAGCTGAATCAGTACTTGCCTCGCCAGAACGTTCGGTCGCGTCCAACCGCAAACTCACCCATGCCAGTAAACAACCAACTGGACGACATGGCCCCCGTTCCAATCTCGCGGTACGCCAACAACAACAATGACTGCACCGTCACCAATCTGCTCGAGCCGTAATCGTAATCGAGCAACTTCTTGGCCCTCTCCAGGTACACATCCCCGGCTGTCCAGTACATGCCCTCGGTTCGATCACCGTCCAGATCAGAGTATCGAGCGGCAAGAGCGAACATGGAGAGCAAGAGGACGAGAGGGATTTTGTTGATGCCGGTATTGTCGGGTCGAGTATCCGTTTCAGGATGGGACATGCGATGACGGTACCCTCGGAGGAAAGAGACTTTGTACACGATCGGGAAATGAGGGTGCACGTAGGTCCAGTACAAGTCGAGGAGGTGCTGTTGTGTAACCTTGTCCGGTAGGGCATCTTCCGCAATGTCGAGGCCGAGGATCTCGCGTTCGGTCTTGCGCACGCGGCCTTCGGCGGGAGGCCACACACCGGCCGAGGGGAAGGACCAGAAAAAGTCTGCACGGAGCACAAGAGGAACGATGATATGAGGATTCGTCTTCCCCAAGACCCAGCACCACTTCGTGCGACTCACCCTTGTACCTCGCGCTCTTGGAGATCAAATACAACCCACTCGACCTCCCATGATACCTCACCTCTGAATTCTCGTTCAAACTCAGTTGCCCGACGATATCGGCCAATTCCGACATGCTCGACATGGCCTCCGACTCGCCCGGATTGGCCCCTCCCAAAGGACTCAGCTCGGCATCCGCGCTCAAGCTGTACGATGCCGTGCCCGTGTGTCCGACTTGGCGCGTGTTGAGATGACGTTGGTTTTGCTGGCCGAAACCAAAGGCGAGACTTTTGAGCTCGTCGACATTGGCACCGACGAGGTTCGAGGTGCCGATCAGCGGGGATTGGTGGTTCAACCGACGACGTTGTCGAGGCGAAGAAGCGGCACCGGCGGCACCCGCTGCACCGGCGCTACCACCTTCGGCCAAGTGGGGCATGGGGATGGGAAGCGAACCAGCGCTTGTGGAGAGAACCGGGCGCGGGCCCATGTCAATGCCGGCACCGAACGGACCGGGCGAGGCACCGTGGATGGAGCCGCTCTCCTCCGATTCGGCCTTGCTGCTCACCCTCGGCCCACCGAAGCCGGAAGGATCGAATGCGAGCGACGTGCTGACTCCACCGCCCACGAGATCCGTCATGTTCGTCCCGAACGCGAGATCGTCGTTGTTGAACCACGAGGGGCGGTTGTTGAATTCGAGCCCAGGAGTAGGCGCGGCGGTGGCCGATGTCGACGCAGCTGGTGCGGCTTCCTCAGCTCTCTTCCATGATTTGCGCGGTTTCGCACCCGGTGGTGCGGTCGAAGCGGCTTTGAGGTCGTTCGTCAAGACGTCGCGGGCTTCCTCGTCGCCTGAGAGAGCACGTAAGGGTGCATTTCGTCAGCTCGCTCGTGGGGACACGTCGTCTCCTGACACCACGCGGGCTCCCCCACGCGCACCTATGAGTTCCCCCAACAACGTCTGTGCCCTCGGATCGTCATTCTGCAACAATCCACCCAGCAACGCCTCCATGCGATGCAGCCTCGACTCGATCGCCTCGATGTCTGTGTGTGTGTGTGTGTGTGTGCGCGCGCGCGTCAGCTCTCAAGGCGTCTCGGTACAAGCGCAGTATCTACATTGGGACCGATTGGACGCACATCCTTTTGGAGGACCCCTATCGGAATCAAACAAAACCCCTGATCAGCCTCGCATCCCGCAGTTGCGCATGCGCCAGCCGAGCCGCGGCTTGAGCCGTGGGAGCTGAGCCTTCGATCGCGGGCAGGGAGGGACTTACCGCTTGCGCGAGGCGCCGTTGTAGGTGCATTCGGTGCCGGCCTGGAGGCAGTTCTCGCACACGCCGACGGGGTGGCCGGTCTCGGGGTCGATCGGTCGGGCGCACTTGCATTTCGATTTGCGGCAGCTGTGTGGGGTTCGCCGGGGAACGGAGCAACGGCAGGGAATCCGGTCGGTCGGTCGGTCGGTCGGTCGGTCGGTCGGTCGGTTTTCGTGTGTGGGGTTGATCAGGCCGGGGTAAAAGCGTGGGCAAACGGGGCGCATGCACGGAGCCACAGTTTCGGTAGCACATGATAGAACGAGGGACCAGTCAGTAAGGTGTAAACCCATCCCAGATAGCCCACGCGGTCCTTTACTAACTTGTCACCTGTCGATGCAAGAGAGACGCCGAAGGGGTCAGCCAAGCGCAACGAGCGGTGAGCGGGCCACCACTTGGTCTCGCCCCGGACGTGGCGAGGTCAAGGCGAACGAACGCGAACGTACAGGCCTTACTGCTCCTCCGCTTGATGTCCTTTTCTTCCTCCGCAGCCAGAGCGAGCGCATCCTTTCTGCTCGTACTCGTGCCGCCGGTACTCTTGGTGTTGCTGCTCGCGGCGGCTTTGCCTTTGCCGTTGAGCGACGACGATTTGCTGAGCCCGTTCGCGCTCGTAGACGCACCACCCGCACCACCACTCGGGACGGACAGCGCGTCTTCTGCTGCTGCTCCTGTATCCGACATGTCGCTGTACGAATCACTCGCATCGTCTTGATCTGGATCTTGAAACGGCGACATGATTGCACACACACACACAGACACCGTGTGAAAGTCGGATGCGTGAGAAGAGCCTGTGGAGCGTTGGGAACGACGATGATCGGTGTGGGTGAATGAATGGAATTGGAAATCCGGCCCCGATCGTATGGGACTGATAACGACCGAGCCAGACGGCGATGGCCGACCCTACTTTCCGAATTGATGGGGGGCGGGCGCGGGCGCAAAGCAGCCAGGCAGCCGCGCACGCACGCTCACGCACGCACGTGAGATCGAGAACAAGTCAGGGCCGTTGCCCGAATCGTAACGGATCGAACGACTGCTTCTCTTACTCAGCATTCCATATGCTTCGCGCAGCACCGCCCACCCTTGCCCAACTAATCAACCGATCGCCTCAACGGCCCCATTAGAATAACAAGCTAGTGATAGGTGGGAAGGCGAAAATTAGGGGATAGGAGATCCCCATCTCAACGCCGTCGCCGGTGAGTTTGTACCGGTACGGTACTTGAATGCACCGAGGACATCGTACCCTAGGGCTGGCCTCCTGAATGGGCCAGATCGTCGACAAACCCCTCTCCTTCGACAGGGTTTGCCGCGACTATATGTAGCACGGACCTTCTCGAGAGTTCGGAACTTTCATCTCTTCGGCCACCTAAAGGGGAATTCCCCACTTGATTATCCTTCGCCTAGGGCCGCGCTTGTAAAGACTCCAAGGCCGACTGCAGCCCCTGGCGGGAACTCTCGTCGAGTGAGTTCGCCTCGCCCGGGCGACCCACTGGCAGTGCCAACTTGAAACTAACGGCTCATTCTTGAAACAGTCGGCGGTGTATAAGAACAGTACTCGGATACCCATCAAGCTTGGACCGACCAATCTAGATAGTGGGCTGCGGTCAATCATGCTCCGCGATTTCAATGGTGGCAAATCACCGCGGTCCGCGCCGGTGAGTGACGCTTTAATTTTGCCGCCTAACGGTCGTAGTTCCGGCACCTCCTGGGGCTCGTGCAATGGTTCTTGGGAGGTCGTGAGGGTCCACATTAGGGGGTGGGATTGACCTTAAATGAGGGTGTCACACACGCTTATGACTTGTGGTTGAAGTAGTGTCCCAAATCGCAAGGCTCCGAGTCGCGGTTGCCAAATCCGCGCCAAAAAAAAAAAAAAGAAAAAAAACTCTGAGGCTCGAAACGTGCCAGAAGGTGCCTAGATCATTTGCCTATCTCTTTGCCCAGACGTAAAAGTCATGTCGCTGGAAGGGTCTACTTCTCATTCAGAGATGAAGGACTTGACACCGAAAAGAAGCGGTCATTGTCCATCTAGTTTCGTCGCGGTAGGTAGGAAACACCTACTCGCAAAACCTACCCTTACAGAACCTCGAATTCGGATCTCTAATCCCCTCCTTTGTGACCCCGAACAAGCCCCCAATCGCACGGCCTCCCGCGCGTCCGCTTCGTGCCGCCCTTTCCCGCCCGCAAACACCCTAAACGTACCTCATCACTCCGCCCGAAACCCAACCGATCGAAATGGCCGTTCCCGTTATTCAAGGCATGCTCAAGAAGCACGTGAGTAATCTGACACTCTACTCGACGATCCGAACCCCAGCTCGACAAGGAACTGACCCACCCCGACCCTTTCCCCTCCCGCCGCCGCCGCGTGCCCACCCTATTCCATTCGTCCGCGAGCCTATCCCCTATAGGCGCTCACCCATCTTTCTATTGCGATTGCCGGTGGCGTCGTTACGGGTTACGCATGGTGGTCAGTCTCGTTTCGAAATCGCCTTCGGAGGAGGCTCGGAGGATGATCCCGCTAGGCCGAGCCTTGCCGCGATCACTTGTTGGGCGTACTCTGCCCCCGAGGCCCCGAGGCTCCGAGGAACTATTGACTGATTCTCTCGAACTTGATATCTGGTTTCAATGGTATTAGGTACACCTTTCATGTCCCCAAGGTCGCTCGTCGTGATGCATGGCAAGTACCTCCCACACACACACACACACACACACACACACACACACACACACCCCACTCCCCGCTTTGCAGCTGCGTCTTCAAAGTGTCCCCCCCTCCGGGTCCAGTAGGCGCGGAGGGGAGATGATCAACCCTTTTAGCGCGAGCAGCACTTTCACGATGAATCGGTACGGCGCAGCTAATTCGGTGTTGGGTTTTTTGCGCGGTCCTTTCAAAATTTAGGTACTTGGAGCAACAAAAGTTGAAGGAGGGATCCGCATAAATTGAAAGGGATGGGAGGAGGAAACGGCTCCGGTACGGAAAGCGCATTCGCTGATCAGGCCGTCGATGTTTAGGAGGACCAGGGCAGGGAGTGCGAGCAGATTTGAATTCGTTTGGATGATGGGGGTGCAAGGAATTCGTTTATTCAAAATATCTCATGAGGCTCGGTAAGGAGAGGCAGAGAGCCGAGACAGGACAGAACAGGTAGGGGGGACGGACTTGGAGCCCCACCGCGAGCAGCTACTTCTCACACAGAACGAAAATGGGGGTATGCATTCTAGCGGTCCGGATTACATCATCCCCCCCAGTCGACATTTCGGCATCCTAAAGGGCCCTACATCCCCCCAGTACTTCTTCCCCTCCCTCGTCGCTTCCCACACACCTTCCCCCATACCCACCTCCACTTCCTCCCACTGCGTATCCAACCCAATCTCCCGGAGATGGATCTCACTCACTTCGGTATAAACGTCGTAGAAAGATCGGGAGGTCGCACCTAGACCGTGGAAGAAGGAGAAACGAGAAGAGCTATCGCGCAACCAATCGGGCAGGACGTCGAAGAATTGGTGCAGGTCCGAGTAGTGTTCGGAATAGGTGTCAAAGTAGATCGCGTCAAAGGCGAGGTAAGGTTCGGTTCCGTCCGATAGGGCGAGTTGGTAGTCTTGCCAAGTGCCGTGGAAGAAGCGGACGTTGGGTTTGGTGAACCAGCCTTGGGAAGAGGCAAAGGCCAAGACGTCGGGGTGCGGTTCGATGATGAGGTGGGTGGTGGGGCGATAGGTTTGGAGGTAGGTGTCGATCTGGTGAAGGACATACTAAACCAGTTGATCCCGGTCCTTGCTGCGTCGTCTCCTACGATCACTTACAATCCCCAACCCGAACCCCACATTCAACACCACCAATTCGTCGTCCTCTTCCTCCTCTAGCGCCCTCTCCTTCCCCTTCCCGCCGGACCGCTGCCTGCGATGCTCAAACGGCTCACACAACCATTCGGCCGTCCTCTTCATGATGGGTTCCTCCCAGCCCATCATGACCCCATTCCCTTCCTCGTCCAACGCGACGGCTTGACCTTTAGAATCGTGGGTGAATTCGAGACGAGATGAGAGGAAAGTCGCGTTATCCGAGGCGGTGGATCTCTTAACGGGCTTCACAAAACGTGTTGAACCGTCTGTTGGGAGGAGAGTTTCGTCTTGATTTTCGTTGGGAGCGGTCTCGGTTGCGGGTGATTCGATATCGTTTGGCGTCATCAGCGATTTCAATAGTTCGGCTCGGACTCCTTCGGCGAGTAAGACTTGGTACGCTTCGGCGTTGTTCATCGAGTAGGCGATATCACCCGCGGTCTAAAGTGGAGTATAGGTAGGTGTCAAAGTTCGTGTGCGTTGAAAGTTCGTCTCCTGCGCGTCTGGAAGCAAGCGAGTCGACTCACGAAGCCGAGATGATCGACCATATTCCACACCGCGTTACTCTTCCTCAGCAAGAAAGTACACAACTCGGCCTGACCCGAAGCTAGTACACAAAGCGCAGGAGAAGGGGGGGGGGCCGATTTTTTTTTTTTTTTTTTTTTCAAAAGTCGCCGACTGTTGATGAGCGGCGACCGCACCACCAGTTTGGAAAAACGCGGGATTCGTAACTCACCCGCGGCGGCGTGTAAGGCGGTCCAGCCCTGTCGATCCTGTACCCAACTATGCACCTGACTTTGCTCGACCGAAAGTGTGATCCGGTGCAGATCGTCGGAGGAAACGAGGTCCAAGCAGGCGGTGATGAGCGCCTCGGCTTCGTGTTGGTCTTGAGGGGTGAAATCCATATCGATATCGGTCGAGGAGGAGAGCAGGGAGAACGATCCTGCGATCCGAGTTGAGCTTTCTGCACGGTCGTTTTGGAGCGGCATTCTTGGACCGGCGGATCAAGGGCGACGGCGTCGGGATGGGAGGAGAGAATCGAGGGATGTGGGACGCCAGGTAGAGCTGCAGCACGGCTGCGACGGGTCGTCGTCGATCGGTCGACATGCCTAATCGCTTGCTCGACAGTGAGTGCTTTGCGTTTTTCAGAGGAGGCCAACTTGACTTGCCCTGGGTTCTTCTATGGCTTTAAACTTTAAACTAGTAGGTCGACAGAAAAGCAGGTCCACACATCCTTGTCCTAAAATGCTGGGATGCCCACACGTTCCGACAAAATGAAACCCCCAGGAGGAGTAATTCCTAATCCCTCTCACAGCCTCTCACATTAATTGACCGCGCTGGCCTGCGTGAGCGCGCATCTGCAGTGGTGCGGGTCGTCTTTGCGCTCGTGACGACTTGTGGACCACCGAGCAGGGGCGATCACTCTGAACCGCAAGCACGAACGACGAGCACAACATCCATCTCGCCTCCACACGGGAGGAGCGTCCGCCCTACGCTACCCCCAGTTCCACACCCTCTCTTCGCTCGCGGTCTCCGGTGCACGATCATTCTCCTCGCTCGACCCCCGGCTCAATCGTCCACACCCCGGTCTGTCTGCTTCCGATACACCGCTTCCCCCAACTGGAGCAACATCCCTTGAACCGTGGCTCGTAGCTCATCCCGTCCCGCAACCACCCTTGACGCGGCGAACCTCCCACGACCCAACCCCAACCCAACCCAACCCATTCCCCTCTCTCTTTCCCCCCCCTTCTTCTCCCCCCCCTCACCATGTCCAACTCGACTCCGAACGAGCTCGATTTCGATACGCTCGAATCGACCCCCTTCACCCTCTCGGAAGTGAACGAGGACACCGATCCCGAAACGGCGCTCTTACTCGCCGAATTGGATCGAAAGAAATCGAATCGATCGCTTTACGTACCCACGAACGATGCAGAGGTGAGGAACAAGTTGAGAGCGCTGGGCGAACCTGTTAGTTTGTTCGGGGAGAGACCTGAGGATCGCAGGGATCGGTTGAGGGACGTTTTGGGAAGGCTGAGGGAGGAGGAGAAGAGGAGCAGGAGGGAGAGGAGGGGTAGTTTGGCCGGGAGTGGTAGTGAGAGCGACGAGGAGGACAGGGAGGGCAGTGGCGGCGGGGAGGAGCACGAGGAGGAGGAAGAGTTTTATACGGAGGGCTCGATCGAGTTGAAAGAGGCGAGGAGGAGGATCGCGCAATATTCGTTGCCGAGGTCCGTCCGGAGACTGAACGAGAACTCTTCGACACGGGGGCGGAACTGACTCTGGTCGTACGCTTTCCCCCAACCCAGAGCTCAATCGCGCATCCAAACCCAACGTCAGGAAGCGAACGTCAAATTAGGGAGACTGATGGACGTCCGACGCGCCGTCTTTGGTCGACTCAAACAATTCACCAACCTCGGTTCACAAATCGGCGATACCCGACCCTTGGGGCCGCTCAAGTTTTCGCCCGATGGCACGATCTTGTTGACGAGTAGTTGGACGGGAACAGCCAAGTTGTGGAGCGTTCCGAGTTGTAAAGAAGTCCGGACGTTGAAAGGTGCGTGCCGTTCGGACCGCAACCGACGAGGCAGATCTGGCTAGCGGCAAGCTTACGCTCCTTTCTTGGACTTGCGGCGAAATCTCACAGCCCACAAGGAACGGATAGGTGGCGTCGCTTGGCATCCGAGTGCGACGATTGGGCAATCGACCGCGAGTGTGAATTTCGCGACCAGTGGCGCGGACAAGGAGATCAAATTGTGGAATTTGGAAAAGTGAGCGCAGTGCTCTTCCCCGTTCTCTGCACTTTCTCTCGAAACCAATCCGCCCCCCCCCCCCCCCTCTCTGTCCACCTCCACAGCACCGAATCCCTCGCCACTCTAACTGGGCATTCCGCGCGCGTATCCCGCATCGCGTTTCACCCTTCAGGCGAATACCTCGGATCCGCCTCTTACGACGGTACCTTTCGCCTTTGGTCCGTCGAAACCTCGACCGAACTCTTACTCCAAGAAGGTCATTCCAAAGAAGTCTATTCGCTCGCTTTCCAACCCGACGGTTCTCTAGCTTGTACAGGTGGTCTAGACGCCATCGGTCGAGTATGGGATTTGCGTTCGGGAAGATCTGCGATGGTGTTGGATGGTCATGTCAAGGACGTGTTGAGTATGGACTTTGCTCCGAATGGTCATCAACTCGTGACTGGTTCGAATGATGATACGATCAGGGTATGGGATCTCAGGGCACTCAAGAGTGTGTATACGATCCCCGCGCATAAATCGGCCGTTGCCGAGGTCGCGTTCTTCAAAAGTGGTGCGAGTCAAGCGGGGGAAAGGAAGATCATTCCTAGGGGGTTCAGAACGTTGGGCGTGTTCGATTGGAACGAGGAGGCGAATAAGGACGTCAAGGGTCCGAATGAAGGCGAACAGGATATAGCGGACGTACCTTTGAATGGGTTGTACCTCGTTTCGGGAGGTTACGATGGCACGGTCAAGATTTGGAGCGCGGACGATTGGCAGTTGGTCAAAACTTTGACCGCCGATTCGGAGGGTAAAGTCATGGGCGTGGATGTTAGTCCCGATGCGAGGTTCATCGCTTCGAGTGAATACTCGAGGACGTTCAAACTTTGGTCAACGCCCGAGGTCGATTTGGCTTAGGGTCTGATGAAATGACAACAACAAAATGAAGCAGTGGGAACTTTTTGTGTATCATTCCTCAGCTCTAAGAGTCCGTATATCTTCGCCCTCAGACTTTACTGCGAATCCTTTCCCCCTTCCTCCTGCTCTTCCTCTAAGACCATGTCCGGGAACACTTCCTCAAAGGCCTGCCCTACGAAATTCAACATGTCACTGGTCTGCATCGCCCGCTTTTTCTTCTCGAACGTGAGACGGGAAGCCGTGCGAGTGATCGTCGATGCGGCGTAAGCGGCGAGCCTAGGGATTTCGGATTCGGTTATGGGATCACTGTGGACGTGAAGGAGAATCGTACGCATTCAGTCAATCTCCCTGACCAAACCTACTCGATTCGGAATCGTCCACTTCCTCACCTTTCTTCCCCTAAACCCTCGCCTTGTCGCCTCTGTAAATAACTCAAACCCCAAGCCAAGAAACAGCCCACCGCACCACTCATCACATCCCCTTGACCACCACACCTTCTCAAACTCCCCTTCGTCCGATTGATCCACGCTTCTTCTTCCTTGTCCGAATTCACAATTCGATCGACGGTACCTTTTTCAAGTACGGTCACACCTCCCAAAGCCTTGGCGAGTTTTCCGGCGAGTTTAGAAGGGTCCGAGGTGGAAGAATCGGTATCGAGGTTCTTGGGGACGGTGGGGGGGTCGCGTGTACGCAAATTTAGTTGAGGAGGGTCCGACTGGGCTACGCGAGGGAAGGAACGAACTCACGACGGCTTTGCACAACCTCTTGAATTCGACGACGTTAGGGGTCAATACGGCTTTGGGGTAGCCTTGGATCAGTTTGGGCTCCGATTGAACGAGCCAGAGTCCATCGGCGTCGATGATGATGAAGAGACCTTTTTGACGGGCGAGGGAGATCGCCGTTCGGGCGGCGAGTTGCATGTGGTTCGAGCGACCGAGTCTGGTGGAAAGAGTGCAGTGAAGGAGGGGGATTAAGTTTTGGGACGTGGCGTTTCTGAGGGAAGAGTTTGGTCTCACCCCGGTCCGATGACGAGTACGTGCAGTCGCGGTAAAAGGGATTCGAATAGTTTGATCAAGGTGGCTTCGGTCCTGTGACGTCCAGGATCAGAAAACCACTGAGATGAGCATGATGGATCTCGTCGACGGCGGTCACTTGATGGCTTGGGCACTCACGAGTCTTGGACGAGGTCGGTGTGCACGATCAGATCGGGGGAGTAGGTCTTGATGATGTCTGGGATATGAGGAGGATGAGATGAGGTGCACTCGTTTTTTCTTTTGAGGCGGATTGCATGTTTTTTGAAGGGACCTACTTCCGGCTGATGGTTCACAAATCACGTGGGCGAGATCGGCGCCCTGAACATCCAGTCCCGAGGGCGGAGAGTAGAGCCCCACAGTCAGTCTTGAGCTACCCTTGAGCTCAACAAGCTCCAATGACGAATACTCACCAACCTCAGCGTAGTCATGGAAGCGAAGAACGGTGCACCCGAATAACTAGACGTCGAATCAGAGATCGGTCACTCGAATCAGCTCGACGTGCCGCGCTTCCCATATCGGCACGGCACACCCCGGGGGTGGACGTACTCCTGTGAACCGCCCACGACGGCGATGCGACCTGCTTGTCCTTTGTGAAGCGTGGGGGAGAGAGGGGGGATGAGGCGTTGGCAGCGGGTGAGGATCTGGTGGGATGGGGAAGGGAAAATTCGAAGTCGAGGTGAGGGGTTAGGGGTTAGGGGTCAGTTCAGTGGGAGTGATGTCGATGACGTTGGTGGGGGAGACGGTGCCTCGGAGTGGGCTATGACTCGTGAGAAGCGGTAAGGTGTCTTACCTGTCGATGAGAGGACATGGTCAAGTATGTCAAGAGCTAGGGGGTGGTCAGAGAAGAAGCGGCTACGAGTCCGGGGCTACGACTGAGTCCGGGTGCGACCCCGCTTCGAGCGCTCGGTCTTGCCGACGGATGACAGCCTGCGCGCCTGCGGACGTGCGCACTGCCGCGCGATGCCGGCCTGCCGATAATAACTTGCAGCTAAGGAACCACGCAAGGAATTTCAGTGCTGACTACTTTTCCTCAACTACACGAGCAATAAAAACCCCCGTGCATGCTGTCCCTTCTCCCGACCAGTCCCGCATTACCTAAGTTTCGAGCAAAGTATAAAACCCGGCACAGCCGCTGCCGAATCGATTCCGGAACTTGGCACCGAGCGCCCTTCTCCTCACTCCTCGGTGCTCACTGGCCTCACTGCTCACTCCACCTCGCCAAACTCGACCATCTACCATGACGACGACGCGGGCCGTCCCACCGCCACCGCCACCGCTTCCACCGCGCGCTCGGACAGATTCCGAAGGTCTGACCGCTTCGGACGTGCCTGATGAACCGCCGGTGAGTCATATACATCCATCGCTCGGAGCACGGCCATTCACTTGAACGCTGACCTGGCCCTTCTGCCACACTTTTAGCCAGCCTACGAGGCCCAACCCAACCCAGCGACCCAAGAACAAACGCTGCAATACGGTCCCTCCCGACCCTTTCAACCCGCAGCTGCCGCACCTCATCAATTCTACCCTCAGCATCAGCAGCAACAGCAAAGCCAAGGACCGTATTCCCCTCCTCCTTCGTCCCTGCCGCCGCCCAACTTTCCCTTTTGGAATGGGCCTAACCTATCGCATCAACAGACGGGCTTCATGCCCGGACCTTTGAACCCACCACCACCGCAGCAAGTACAGCAGCAAGGAGGAGGAGGCAACGGTTGGGCTCCGCCGCCGCACCACCCCCACTCCTCCCCTCCTACCGCACCTACCTCCGCAGCCTACGCCCCACCCACTTCCCCACCCCCCAATTCCACAACGACCCCAACCCCTTCACCCCCCAAGAACTACGCGCCCACGACCGTCGCAACCGCCGGCCAACCGCTGCTCCGTAACAACCACATCCTCGTCTACCCCATCGGCAAAGACTCGTGTCCAAAATGTCACAACACGGGTTATAAACCTTTCGTAGGAAGAGGTGGTGACGATCCGAATCATCCGTGTCGCAAAGTGAGCAAAATCCTCCAAGGAGGAGTCGGGAGCAACGTTGTGGTTTGACTGACGTCCTGATTTGGATCCCTTGTTCACAGTGTTGGGAGAAATTCGGTCGACCGTTCACTGGAGCGATCCGTATCGCCGCCACATCAACGCCTACACCACCGAATTACCAAAGACCACTACGACCATCTTATAGGCCCCCTACGGGAATCCAATTCGGCGGCGGGGTTTATCCAGGTGCGGCGTATCGACAAGCTCAGAGGCCCGGGATGATGCAACAGCAGGCAACGGCGATGGGGAATACGTACGGTCAACCCAACGCGACGTTCAATCCGCCTTCGAGGATTCATGTCACTCATCAACCGCCGATAGGTGGTGGGGCAGTAGGTACGTTCGGTCAAATTCTCCTCTTAACTGCTCACTTTGCCGTTCTCGAACCCGAGCTGATCCGTTCGCACTACAATCCCCTCGCAGTCTTCCGACCAGGTGATCCACGATTAGGAGGTATGAGATGTTATCGTTGCGGTGGGGAAGGTACGACCTGGGGTATCTTTTTTCAGGAAGAGACGTGCGATTTATGTAGAGGCGTCGGGAGGTTGTATTGAGGGGGGGGGGGGGTGGGTTGGGCCTCGGTCGGGGGCAGGGTTGGGCGTATTGCTTGCGTTCGTTTATGACATCGCACATGACCCACTATGTTCAATATACGAGATGAAGATCACCGCACAAAGGGAGATGAGCGAAACTGGAAGACTTGAACACCTCCCATGATCAGAGGTCTATGAGATCGGGTTTTGCGAAGAAAGGCGCCTTTCCGAGAACAAAGCCACCCGCCTTTCATCTCACCCAGATCGAATCTCTTGATGACATATCCTTCAATTTCAACATGCCCCTCAAAAACCTCAAACCCAACTCCACCCCTTGATCACTCTCAACGACCCTCCACCTTCCCTTTGCTCTCCCTCATCAACCTCTTCTTATACAAACGTTCCTTCAACTCCGCCGCCCTCTTCTCCGACTTGTTGGCTTGCAACGTACGACGAAGAAGGGCTTCGGATGCGAGTGCGTCTTCCGTGAATGCGATGGTAGAGGATTCCAAGAGTGAAGATGAGGGTGAAACGGCTTGAGCAACAAGTCGTTTCTCCTGCTCCAATCGCTCAAGAACAAGTCGGCGCTTCGCTTCAGAGTAAATCATCTTCTTTGACGGGATCATTGGCTCGTCGTACGGGAGGTTCCGAGAAGGAGCTTCGTCGATCATTGGAGGTGAGTCTTTCGTTGAGGGTGAGATTTGAGACTTGGTGATCGATTCGGCTCGAAGACGACGATTCTTGAGTAGTTTTTGCTTCAGTTCTAGTGCACGAGCGGCGAGTTGTCCTCGTGCGGCCCAATTCGTCATCGTCTTGGGGAGGGGAGGCGAAGAAGGTGCTACGACCGGTGGTGGTAGTGGTGTTGGTGGTGGTGGTGAAGAGGGATAAACTTCTGCGACGACGGGTGGGGTGATCTTGTTGGAGAGAGCGGTACGGTATTCGGCCATGAGCCGCGATTGCAACTCTTCGCGAGAGATCGTACTTGACCTTCTTTTGGACTCGGCGGACCGTACTTCGTTCGTCAAAGAGGGTTCAGGGGAGTTATTCGAGACGAGCTCGACGGGGGAGACTTCATCGATAGTCGTCTTGGATTTCGTTCGTTCGACGGTATCCACGATAGGGGTTGCCGATTTCGCGATGCCAAAGATCGAAAGACTCACTTTGGCAGCACCGGCAGAAGCGTCGGGAGCGTCGTGCGTGGTTGAGGAAGTTACGCCGTTCGTTGGTGGCGGTGTAGACTCTCGGAGAGGCGTGCCAAAGAGTGAGAGGATGTCGGAGGATCCTTCGTCTACGCCAGGTTCGATCGTCGCAGTGGAACGAGTCGAGTCTAGGTCCGAGCGTCGTGAGGAAGGTCGAGAAGGAGGTCGATCCAGTGATTGGCGTGAAGGCGCTCGAGGCGGTGGTCGAGCAGCCAACACCGGCGAGCGAGGTGCAGAAGAAGGTGATCGTCGTCTTGCATCTCTGTGATCGTTTCCTCGGTCATAGCGATCCCTCGAACGATTTCGAGATCGCGAGCCTTCCTCGACTCGTCTATCGTAAGAGTCGCTCCTGGCCCATCTCGAATCGTGGTCACCTCGATCATATCGTCCGTTCGATGCCTCCCAACCCCTCCGGCCGTCGACCCCTTTACCAAACCTCGGCTCCCTCTCCCTCTCCCTCTCCCTGTCCCTCTCCTCCCCCCTCGGCACCTCCACCTTCTCCGGCCTTCCATACTGCACGAACCGATCATAATCCTCCAACTTGTCAAACGGGCTCCTCGCGAACGTCACAATCTCATGCGCCAAGTGTTCGGCTTGTGCTTGCGGTACAAAGTCGGCTAAAAGACGTATGGCCGCTGCGGAGCGAAGGTCGAGTTGCGAAGCGATGGAGAGTATGTAAGTCGTGAGGAAGGCGACGTCCACTGAGGAAAAGACTTGGAGCTGGGAGGTAGGGGGAAAAAAAAAAGGTCGAGCTCAGCCTTCTGCTGGATCTCACCGTCACTCAAGACCTAAACGTCTCTTACTCACCTCTCTCCGGACGAAGACGAGCACCTTGTTCTTGATCGCGTTGTTATTGAGCTTGTCCGGACCGAATGGTTTGAACCTCGTATACCGATTCGAAGCGACGTGTTTGGCGAATAGACCCTGACGATAGACGAACCGACGACGTTCCAACGCCCTTTCGTTGACTTGTTCGCGCCAGGTCGCCTCGTCCATCCCTGCAGCGGGGGAAGTGTCGGCTTCGCTTCGGCGTCCATAGAGGGCATAGCGCGGGAGGGAGGTGACGCTCGGTCGACGGTGCGAGGTCGATGAGGCGGGGCGAGACGAGCTGGTGGCTAGAAGACGGTGATCTTCGGCGGCGGTCGAGGTGGACGGCGATCGCAAGGGTACGAGGTGGTGGGTTTGGAAGTCCTTGTTGGATCGGATGTTGTAGATGAGCTCTTTGAAGGGGCCGAGGCAGAGTGGGCACTGTGGGGTAGGTGGGGCGACGTGGCAGGTGAGGTGAGGAGAAGCACGAGGTGAGAGTATGGAGAGTAGGGAGATCTTGGTCGAGGTGACTTGCCTTGCGTGATTGATCGGACCAAGCTCGGATGCATTCCCAGCAGAAAAGTGAATGAAGACATGGTGTGATGACGGTCTGTCGAGACCAGAGGCAGATACTCCATGGTTGGGCGCGCGCGAGGGAGTGTGGGCGATCAAAGTGGGGTGGAGGGGGGGAACAGGGGTCACCTCAGCTCGAGTCAGCCGATACGCTCCTAGTGCCGCGTTCATACCTTGTTATGAATCGGGGATAAGCAAATTGCACAGTGTTCCACCTCGTCGTCGTCGTCGGTCTTGTCATGATGCCCGCGATCGCCGACCTCGTCATCGCTGGCGCTGCTCCGAGTCGTGCGACGGAGCGCATCCCGATCCCGGTCGTGGTCCCGACTCGGGCGAGAGAAGGCTTTGAGCCCGGATGAGGCAATCGGATCTGTGCCTCCAATCCCGTACACGCATTAGAACAGGCTACTCTCGGACTGAACGTAGGTTGACCCGGGGTACGCACCGAACGAGAGCTGGCGCGATGAGGCCGTTTTCTGAACGAGTGCGACGCGATCCTCGTCATCGTCGTCGAGTGAGAGCCGTCTTCTCTTGGGGGAAGGCATGCTAGCTTGGCGGGGTGGGCATGAGGGGTGGTGCAGTGTGCGCAGTACTACGACGAGCCAGCGGAGTGCGTGAGAGGCTGTGAGAGCCAGCGCAGGCCAACGCGAGCGCGTCGCACAGCCAGATCGAGATCGGCGCCAAGCTCGAAACCCTCCGCTCTGTGCCACTCTCTGGGCTTAGTTGAGCTTAGATCGGCGGGTCCCACTAGGTCCCCGATGAAAACCCGTCTCGCGCTCTCTCCCCCCTCCCCTTCCCTCACATGCACTCACTCCCCACCTGGCCACACCCCGCAACGCACTACGCTCCTGCTCGGTACAACGACGATACAGCGTCTCCAGCTTGTCAACTTCCTCGACGGCTGTCTGCGGCTCACGTCCGGTGTCAATCCTCAGCCGATCCTAACCGTCCAAGTCGTTTTTGTGATTCGCCGTTTCGTCGCAACGAAAACGGCTCGCGTTGTCGCCTGTGCGGGTATTTAGCCGAGTGACCTCTGACGCGGTTGAACCATGCGGCTCTCTCGCACGGCCCACGCGGACCGAACTTGCAGCCAGCGTCACCTTTGCCGATCATTTCGGTAGTGAGCAGGCAAATGCATCAGTTGGGGAACTTTACACGAGCTATGTATCGAATTGGGCGACTTTGAACCATGGTAAATATTCTGTTGACAGCGACTCGCACTCTCTTCCGTCGTCGATCATGCTTATGATCGCCGTGTGAGAAGTTGGCGAACGGCGTCGTCCTCCACGCAGCAACTTGAAAGTTGACTGTGTAGACCCGCGCTCCAGTAGATCCTAACATTGCGGAGTGCACGAAATGACGTTGTGATAGCTTCAGGTTTGATTTGGACCTGACCTTTTCCCTCCGTCGACTCCTTTCCCGTCTCGATCCTTCGGCGCGAGCTTTCCCCCGACCTTGTGGGCATCGAGAACGGAGTCAGGTCCAAATCGAACCTCGAGTTATCACAACGTCATTTCGTGCAACCCACGATCTTAGGATCCACTGGAGCGCGGGTCTACACCCTCAACTTGCTCCGTCGACTCGCCGTTCGCCAACTTCTCACACGCCGATACGAAGCATAATCGATGATCGACGAAGAGAAGAGTGCGAGTCGCCTTCAACAGATTATTTACCATGGTCCCGTTGCTTGTCCCGTTGCTTTGTGTTGCCTACAACGTCATCGCATAGTCGATTCAAAATTGGCTTCAAAAACTTGTGCAATGAGATCCAGACGGTTGCATGAGTGCGCAGAGTGGGCGGGCGAAAGCCAGGCGCATGAAGGAGAGTCAAGTCTAGTGCTTAGCAGCTCACGAGGGTAACCAGCGCAGCCAATTCCCTGAACAGAGTGGAACAATGACAATGAAAAGGCGATATCTAAGCTACAAACAACAAGCTTTTCGTGCCTTACTGGGCTCTTCAGCGTTTGAAGCCGCACCTCAATCCTCCGAAGAATGGCCTCGTCTGAACTGTGTCAAGTCAGCAATCAGCTGGTCGTGTGAAAAATCGCCCCTTGCCCAGCAAGGACCGAGGACGGCGGCTTCGTCAACCCGCGCGGTCCACAAGCGGCATTGCATACCCAGCCCAGTGTATTTGGCAACGATGGCCACCAGCTCGGGCACGCCCTTCCAATGCTCCTCGTAGGGTTCGAAGAGTTCCCGGCGTCCCTGTGGCGTGGCGAGCCATAAAGTCTTGGAGAAAGCGCCGCTGGCCGAATTCCATCGCTCCCATATGCCTCTCGCTTCCTCATACATTCCCGTTGGGTCGTCAGCTCCTTTGGGCAGGATGAACATGACGAATACGGCGACGTATACGAGTGACTCCAAGTCATGCCAGGGCTGGTGGAAGAACGGAGCGTTCTCCGCGTCGTTGTCGAGCAGGTCTCGCGCGCGGAACGCGAGCGTCCCCTGCGGAAACAAGTAGGTGAAGGTTTCAGTCAGTGGAGGGTGCGCGCCAGCGAGGTGTGATAATTCGCACAGAAACAAGGAAACTCACCACGGGCTTCCTTCGTTCGGCGTCCCCCTCTGGCCCGTCCATGAACACCGCAGTGTCGTAGTCGATCAATACTCCCCTACCATCGGATGCGACCATGACGTTCGCTGCAGACACGTCGCGATGGAGGATGCGGAGGCGGTGAAGACTGCGCAAACCTGTAGTGGGTGGGTGCCAGCCTCATGATCAGCCAAACGGTGTAAAGACCCCTCCCTCTCCGCCGATGGACAAATGCGGTATCCATACCTTGAGCAGCACCCAGAATGACGGTTGCCAACGCTTCGGTCGAATCGGCGACGCAGATCGGCTCGAAGCAGTGCTCGTGAAACACGACTTCCATCGCTCGCGGCTTGAGACCCAACGCGCTGGCGTCGAGGGTGTCAGGGAGGAAACGGGGAACAACGACAAAGTCACTCTCGCGATACACGTCGACGATGTTGGTGAGCCCTTGCCGATCCTCGGGTGACGCGTTGGCGATGGCGAGACGGATGCGATCGTGTTCGTCGCAGCGAGCTTCTTCGACGAACGACACCGTCATCGCGTACTCGGTGTGGGCAGTCGTCCCTTCGCTCCTGGCGGAAACGCGGTAGGCCGAGCTGCGACGTCCAAACACGGAGTCGGACCAGTACAGCGGCTCAAGAATCTGGATGGCGTCGAGTCTAGGATCTCCCCTTCGGTGTTCGTTGAACGGCGCAGGTCGAGGGGGCAGGGCCGAGGAAGGGAAAGCGAAGGAGGTGGGAAAGGCGTCGTCACACAGAGACGCGATGACGCCGACGTCGCGATCGCTCAAGCTAAGCAATCTCGCCAGGAAAGTCGAAAGGTGCCCACTCGCTTCGGTACAGTAGATCACAGGGCTGCAAAAATGTCCACTCGGAGTACGAAGCATGATTTCGAGTTGTTGCCCGTGCAAGAGGAAACCAAACACGTGGGATCGCATCGAATGCGAGACGAGCATGCGAAGGGATCGTTCTAGCCGCACGTCGCCGTAGACAAGGTCGGAGTGAGGTGAAGCATCGATCGGGCGGGCGCCAATTTCGGCAACCGCAGCGAGCTGGGTTCCGCTACAAGGACCACCCCACTGGTCGTCATCGGCCGAAGTCCACGTAGCTCCGATGTTCTGGTTGGCCTTGACAGCCTCATGGGTGAAAACGAGGAGGTCAGGGAGGGCCTTTGGGCGGTAGAGGTTGTCCTTGTTCTCTGCTTGGAAGCTCAAGATGCGACCTCGACTCTTCTGTTCACTCGGTGGTCAAACTCAGCTCGGGCACGTTCACCAGACACCGATGTTCATCAAGTGCCCTGCACGCACTCACCAACGTCGGCTTTCCGTCTTCCCACACAATCTCTGGGACGACCGTCGTGTCAATGTCGTCGGTCAACGGCGCGAGGAAAAAGTCCTTCAATCCGGCCCATTCGATCTCGCGGTCTCCGTCGTGACTTTGGTCGGATGAGGAGCCCAGAGACCTGAGCCTAGTCATGCGACTGACACCCTGAAAGGGGGGTGGCTTGGTGTCGCTTTGAGCCGGGGACGACGTGGCCGACGCTGCTTTGGGCGCTGACGTTGCTTCTTGGTCGGACCCATGCGACTGAGACTTATCGTCCCATTGCGGTGGTTGCGGTGGGGGCGAGGACCAAGTGGCCGACCCGGCGGTGGATGCGCCGCGCGGGGGCGAGTCGAATTTGAACGATGGGCTTGTCGAAGGCGAGCTGTGGCTGTGTTGACTCGTACTGGGAGAGTCGGGGGGCGTTCGCCGTTCAGTGTAATGTTCAGCACTGCTGCGGCTCTCGCCGGGTTGAGCCTGGGACATTTTGAGTACGAGGGGAAGGCGAAGCGAGCTGTAGCTATTGAATGTTGAATGCTGTACACGACGCAACGAGCTCGTCAATGTTCGAGACCGAAGCGACGTAGTAGTGGGAGTCGGCCGTCGCAGCGGGTCGACTCGAGTCTCGACTCACGTGACGAGGGTACTACGACGCACACAAACCAGTGGATTGGCGTACGAGGTTAGAAAGACGATGATAACGGGTGTCAGTGGCGACGACGTAGTGGCGGCGACGAAGCGACGGTTCAGGCAAGAGGCCAAGCCGCGTCGAGGCGCGCCTGTCGAGCTCTGGTCAAGTTGTCAAGCTTGTCAAGCCCGAAAGCAGCCGAAAGCGGGCCCAAGCTGGCCGGTTGCCAAAGGCAACCACTGCAACGGGGGCGCCGAGCGAGTCGAGAGGCGAGTGCGGTGTGAACCACTCCCTCTTGCCAGAACTAACTACTTTCGCTCGCAACATCCCCTGTTGCTCGCTCGAAACTTCAGATTTTTTGGCTTTCCCGCCCGCTTCCCCGGTTTGCCTCCCCTTGCTTGCGCTGCCCCGCCGATTTCTTCGCGGGGCCGTGTCGTCGGGGAATTCGCCCCCAAGCCCAAACCAAAGCCATTTATTATATATTCACTATTCAGATTCATGCGAGATCAACCTCGTTCAGTCGGAGACTGCACGTCGTATTACTTGACCGACACGAGACGCTCGACGCGACGACGAGCGACAATAGCGCCCAGCCTATAGCGATGCCACTGGCTCATGCCAGCGATCCCATCTCCATCGGCGTGGCAGGGGTGACAGCTCCGTCAAGCGATCCGAAATGAGCATAGCATTGTGCTAGCACACCATACCGCTTGCTTCTTTCAGGGAGCTTTTTCTAAGATTGTCGGAATTAACGCACCGCGGCGCGGGGCGGCGACCAGTCCCTGAACCGCCCTCTGTAAAGTCACACTCACACAACTATGGCCCGAGGATAGGCAGTACCTCCTACTTAGCCGCAAGGGAAGAAACACCGCAAGACAAGGCTAGAAACTTTAACGGCAAATCCCCGTTTCATTCAAGAGCCAGCCGCGCGTCCCGAAGACACTTCAGGATCCTTGTCGGCGGCCTCTGCTCCGAAGTCATTGACGCCGTCGCCTGCGCGTGAGGCGGACTTCTTTGGCTGACGAGCCCCGCATCTACGAAGTCGAACCTCTACAGGAGTACGAACTAGTATCTCAACTGCGTGTTCCTGGCTGGGAGCAGATTCCAGCTTTATGGCCTGCTCCCATCCCTGAGGCGGGTCGGGCTTTACGGCCTGCTCTCACTCCCGAGCCTGGTGTGGCTTTACCGCCAGCGCTGCCTTCACTTCCTCGTTTTCAACGTGCGGACGATGGCGAGGTTGCTCCTATTCCTTTACGAGCTGTCGGCCCGTTGGCCGAAGGGGTTGAAGACGAAAGAGGACCTATCGATCATCGACACGAGGAGGCTGTTGAGGCTATCGACAGTTACAAAGACGACGACCCTGCGGAGCGTGATCCACCTCTACCTCCTGACGCTGGTCACGAGTACCGGCCTTATCGTGTCGGTCGCAATCCGGGTCTGCTCGAGAACATTAACGAGGGCAACATTCTACCGGTTCGCACGCGTACTCAGCGTCGCGTCGCCGCCCTCAGTATTGTGTCCACGCGCAAGGTCCTTCGTCGTGAACCAGAGCTCATCGCGTCGGTTTCCACTCGTCACCCACCGCTTCCCAAGACCTTCAGAGATGCGATGGCTTCGCCCGAGGCCGAGTCCTGGTGCGCTGCGTCGGTCAAGGAACTCAACTCCATGGGCTTGCACAAGGTCTTCAAGCTTTCGAGGCCACCTACCGGGGCTCGTGCCCAGGGCTATCGTTGGGTGTTTACTCGGAAGGAAGACGCCGAAGGCAACATCATCAGCTACAAGGCTCGGCTAGTCGTCCAAGGCTTTGCTCCACGACTGGGGCTCGACTACAACAAGACCTTTGCTCCTGTCTCGTCGATCACGACGATCTTTGTTCGTCGTCGGCCTTTCTGCCGCTCGTGGACTGATTCTCGAACAGTGGTCCTGACTTCTCGGCGTCGCTACCTCTCTCCTATCGGAAGTCTATCTTCCGCGCTCGCATGTTTTCTGCGATAGTTGTCAGTGACTGTAAAACGCCAAGAAACGAAACCCGGCAGTAGTGAGCCGGTATAAAAGCTGTCGTCGTGATTTGCGGGCTTGAACTCACCACCATGACCATCGGTGCTCGACAAGTCAATATTCAGCTCGGCGTTCATTGCGAGCGCTTGACAGGGGAGACGATGACCCGCTTGGACTGAGTTGGACGGTCGGCGGGGGCGTGGTCTGGCGTGTCATCTGCCGCACATCAGCAAAGGAAACTACATCAGGCACATGTGATATGCACAAAAGATACATTCAAGAAGTACTCACGTCGTTCTGGCCGTGCACGCGAATCCTGAGGGGCACGAATCCTGAGGGGCCCTGAGGTTAGACGCCCGTGCCATTTGCCGGAGGACCTGTCCCTCCAAGCGCGACCCTCGACGGTGCAGACAACCGCACACAGATCACCATCACGGAGGATGGTGTGTGCAAATCGCCCGGGGTGCCCATCGACAGTCACGGAGAGTGGTGTCGGATATCTTTCGGCGCACTTGCGACCCGTAAAAAGCCCCTCCCGGACATCCGCATAAAATCGACTGTAATCGGGCAGGTCAAGGATGTTCTCCCAAGCGGTTCGCCCCCCTGTGACATCTTCCCAATGACTGCACACACGCTTGTCAGCCCAATCATCAGACGCTGGAGCCTACAAAAGCAAACATGTAAATTACTACTTACACCCTGGGGGTGATTAACGGGTGGTGGATGAAGACCACCTGCGGCTTCGCCGCGGCGTTAGGTTTGGGCGTATTGAATGCGGATCGCTGGCGGATGAGGATGAGAAAGGGGAAGAAGTCAGGTTTCTGTCTGTGCAACGGATTCAAATACAAACAGATGGGAGGTACCACAGCTTACATTGACCGCTCCCCAAGTTCTACGCCGTTGCCGCATGTTCAGAAACAAGGATCGCTTGGACATGCCCTGACTCGGAGTCGCAAGCGCCTCGGACGTCACGAGCTCGAGGCCGATCTCGCGGATCAAATGCTCCGGCTGCTGCCTTTCCGGAGGCAAGTGCTCGCGACTGAACACACAAACGTGGATCAACCACTCCAACATTCGTTTCACCTCCCCTTGCCTCACAATCATCGGTCGACACTTGTCTAGTTCGGTCAAATCGGCTTTAACTTCGCCGGCGCCGCAAAACAATACGCACATGGCACTGTCGGCTAATTACTCGACTGACATCGGAAGAATGTCCGTGAACGCGGCAGTATTCTGAGTGAAAATTAAGGTATTTCCCCGAGTACACTTTTGCTGCGCCTTTGGGTCGCCGAACTTTGTAATCTTGTAGACGATTTTATAGGCGCGGGCCCGGGCAGTGACCAACAGTTCGAGCCTGCTGACTTGCACCTGAGAAACAACCCTTGACAGCTGGAGGCAGATGATCGATGGCCCGGTAAAGACGATTACTCAATGAACGAGCGGGCTTAGTAGGCGCAGCTTTACAGGTAAAGAGACTTTGATAACAGCCGAGGCAAAGCGAACACTGGACGACGGACTCGTCCGTGGCGAAGGAGATGGCTGGCTCTCTGGGTCGTTCCACCGATGTAGACCACGCGGATCAATGATTGCAGCACGCCATTCCTCGAAATCATACGTTGTAGGCCGCAAGTCAGAGCGCAAATGAACATCTGTGAGCACCTCCAGGATGCCGCGATCTCTGCACTTGAGATCGCTCCGATCCGCGACCCACTGCCAGTGCCTCGTGCCCGAAGACCCTCTCAGAGCAAACCAAGCAGCAGAAAACGAAAATTGGCATCTGTGAAACACTGATTCCATTCGGCACGGATCTCAGCTTGGAGCCGGGCGGACGCAGGAGTATAGGGCGAGGACCGCTCAGCCGGCGAAGCTGGCCCCGCGGTTCGGCGAAGCCGTGTCTAGCCGTGTGTCGTCGTCAGGGCGGCTGTCATTGTTGGTCGCCGCTCGTCGTCTGTTCTGAGTCGCATTCTCTGTCAATGACCTTTTCTCTCGTTCAAAAATCGTCTTGGTCAGTTCTGCTTGACACGACTCAAATGTTTTGTGCCGGTAGACCGTGTGGCGGGGTACGCAATGCCGTCGAGGGACCAGAACGTCATTGGCTGTGCTTCACTTGAAGATGTAGCCACTCTCACATGCTGGACAACTCTCAGTGCATGAAGACAATATAATACGCAAAAACAGTTCTCTAGCCCTTGATCGCCGAAGAGAGTAGCTTTGCAAGTTGTGAGTCTGACAAAGAATCTGCAGTTGTTCCAAACGAAGTTTGACGTTGGACAAGACGAGCTGTCGCAATGAGCACCTGATCACTAGATCGTCGTCAAGCGACTGTGAGGCCCCAAATCTGTTCGGTCCATAATAAGCGTACTGTACTCGTTCGCCATGTTGGCACGAGCAACTGCCTGTTGTCAAGCCAAGCTCCGAGATGCTGTCTAATGACTCGGCGTCGGGAGGCACGACTAAGACACGTGAACTGGGAGAGATCGACATCGCCGCAGGGTGGGTGGATACAAATGCCACTTGATACCACTGACTGGTGTGTCGGACCGACTGAGCACCGTTCGTGACTGATGAACTACTCCACGGTGCTCCGAGGAGGGCTGTACCATGAGCTACTGAGATGTTGATGTTCGCACACAGCTATCAGACGAGCCGAAGCGCACGCTTACAGGACTTTGCACTCCCGTGCCGTTCGCCGCCGTTCCGCGCCGGCTCGCGCCGGTCTCTGCAGCTCTGTGCCAGCTCGTGCCGGCTGACTGCCGGCTGCTGGCCTTGCGCGCGGGCCTGTGCCGTAGCCGCCCCCCGCCAACGAAGTAATGTTGAGATCGTCGTCAATTTCCCAAGCTCGCGCCCCCCAATTTTCCTTGCATAAACCTTCAGCTCTAAAGAAAAGAGCGTCAGGGATAATGAAGCATTAGATCCAGCCGCATTACTACCTTTACTGCCTCTTTATTCAACAGAAAGGTGAGTTAAATGTGCCTAAAATCGCTGTTTTTGACCTGTGGTGGATGTACCAGCATACTGTATTTTTCGCGCCGGTCGAACGAACCTACAGCGTTCCCAGTATTATCCTTCACTTTTCCGTTGACGTAAAACAGTGTTTACACCTATACTGTATTTAATGGATGTGAAGCGCGTGGCTTTACATGACATTGCTTCTACAGCAGAGCTCCGCCTGACGCGCGGGGTGAGGGCTGGCGTATGTCACGTGATGCGGCACGCCTGCGGTGTCAGTGTCATTCCGGCAGCCGACCAGCGGCATTAGGGGCTCAACAACAAATGACACCCCGTAAATAATCCCGCGCCACTTCCTCGAACCTTTTATTTTTCCCTCCCACTCTCATCAGCTTTTGATGACACTCATTCAAGGAGAAACCCTCGGCACTATGCCTCGGTCTCAAGGTCGCCTGAGGGAGGGCCATCCGGCAGCCTTGCTCCGCTGCTCGACCCTCCCCTTCGCCCCGCTCCGATCAGCAGAATCAGCCCTCCGCGCGTCATGACAACCCAACCGATCTTGGTATTGCGACACGTATACGAGCCTGCTGTGCAGCTGTGCAGAACGGACAGCGTGGTCAGCGCGATGGCCGACCCGACGCTGAACGCAACCCTCACGCCCTACCACCACGTGCACCTCTTTTAGCTGCGGGACAAGGCCAGCGGAGACCCCGCAGGGCTAGAATCGCGCTCAAACCACTCAAGCCCCACGTTTCGATCCGCGACTACCTCGGCCCCAGATGGCCGTGTGCACCCACTGCAAGGCTCGACACTGGAAGTGCGAAAGGACGAAGTCGACCGAACACTTTAGCACGTGCTGCTCGCAGGGCAAGGTGCAGCTGCCTCCCCTGCCCAGCCCAATGCCGAGTATCGACAGCAACTTGAAGGCTCGGATAGCGGTCAGCTGCTCCGTTCAACAACATTCGTCTGCAGAGACCCACATGCTGAACTGTGCGACCCACCTACACAGAAGCTGAAGCCTCCCGCGAGAACGCCCGGTCGTACAACAACGCGTTGTCGTTCACTTCGCTCGCTGCTCACTTCGACCAGACACGACTGTGCACTCTTGGCCCCCCCGTACTTCGCGTGTTTGGTCGCCTCTATCATCCACTCGGCGCCCTGATCCCTGTCGTAAATCAACGCCCAGCCTTTGCTCAGACATGGCTCATCGACCCGGCCGAGGCCACCGACACTCGACTTGGGACCCGGCGGGGCAGACAGTCGCATACAAAGATCTACTTTGACCAAGCTCGAGCCCATGTTGCGTGGCGGCAATCGCTTTGTGAGGGAGTTCGCATCGGCCAAAGCTCGCGCAGGTTGGGATACGGCCAAAGAGAGGGTCCTGCGCCTCTGCCTACCACGAGGCCGAGACCGACGCACCCACAACCTTCCTACGTCGAGCACGGAGATGGCAATGCATATCTGCGATTCCGACACCAACACGGGAGATCGTGGACCGCAAGACCTTATTCTTGAGGTGCACGATGTTCGATGTCCCGACAGTCGGCCCAAGTACCAAGTCGTTAGCTCGCTCTATCCGTCCGCGATGCCTCTCCGCTCGTTACCCACTACTATTCCCTGCGGGGGAAGATGGCTTCCACCCCAACTTTCCTCTTTGCGGGTTCCACCAAGCTGGGCCGCCGATCGCCAGCAACCGAGAGCAGATCGACAGTGGTGTTCAATTGCGCGAGCTACTTGCCGGTCTTGGTCCGGATGAAGAAGGCGAAGAGGAGGACGAAGACCACGACGATGAGGATGAAGACGGCGAGGAAGGGGACGAAGAGAATGGTGAAGGTGAAGGTAAGCGTCTTCGGCTCTTTACCATGTGTTCCATTCTGTTGAAACGCGAGCACAGACTGACGTAGAATGTTTGAACATCTAGCACGAAGGTCAAGGAAAAGGGGTCGAGGTGAATCAACCCGAGTCTCGCGTTCACAATTCTTTGCGTACTACTTGCACGAACGCGACGACTACTTTTCAATCCCGCATTGCACTCAAGCTCGTAATCGACGGATACTCCCAAGTCGAGATCGATCGACTCAACTATATCCGGTTTCATCAAGGATATCCTGCGCCTCACCACGGCCCAAGGCATCACCGACGCTGCCATTGCCACCGGCTTGACCCCGAATCAATTTGGACGTTCGGTGATTTTGGGCTCGACGTTCAAGAATAGCCCGCGGGAGATCACACAGCGTTACCTAGATGCGATGGCGTGCGTTGTCAAACATGGAAAGCTTCGCTGCTCATCACGGTGACGTGCAACCCCGAATGGCCGGAAATCAAGGCTGCACTGGGGCCGAACGACGAAGCATGCAACCGTCTGGATCTCCTTGCACGAGTGTTTGAAGCCAAGTTGAACCGACTCTGCGACGACGTTTTTGGCATCCAGCAACGTGCAGGCTGTTTCGGCGTCGTTCTGACGCATGCACACGTTATCGAGTATCAGAAGCGGGGCCTGCCGCATGCCCATATCCTTATCCTCATCACCCTCGCGCCGGACGAACATCCTTTGTCGAGGGAAGCGATCGACAAGATGATCTCGGCCGAGATACCCGATCCTTTGTGCTATCCTGAACTCCACGAGACTCGCAGTACGTTTGGTTCCCCTCTTTCAACCGACCAACCGATAATAAGACTACCTTCTATTCGTTTCGCAGCTGTCTGATTACCTGCTGTTCGCGGAAGGTCAAAGAACCGCCGAAGGTTTGATCAATTTTGTCTACCCCGGTCGAAGGACCGTGAAGAAGGAGTCCCTCGACGACCTGAATCAGCTGTACTCGCGTCCGGCGGATCCCTGTCGTTCTTCTTCGCAATCTCAGCCCAGGCGCAGGCCTCTGCAACGGTACTCGCCTTATCGTCTTCACGCAAGATCGCGAGTCATTCAAGCCGCCATCTTGACCGGAGATCGAACGGGCACCACGGCGGTCTTCATCCCTTCCGTGCGACTTGAGACCTAGCAGTCGCCAACTTGGTTGCACTATGCGCCGGCTCCAATTCCCGCTTCGAGTTGCCTTGGCCATGACGATCAATCAAGCTCAAGGTCAATCACTCGATCGCGTTGGCGTCGATCTCTCCCTGCATCTCGTCTTCACTCACGGGCAGCTGTATGTGGCAATGTCTCGAGTCATGAGTGTTGGCGACCCCGCCCATGATGACAACGACCTACAAGCCGTGACCCCAAACCCAGTATTCCGCTTTGTTCTGAGGGCGATGAGTTCGCATTGTGTGTTTCGCCTCCACTGATGTAAACCGTTCAGTTCTCCTGCTATTTGAATTTCAGCCTCCCGTTAATCTAACGGGTTCCCCTTTTTTTTTTTTTTTTGTTTTTTAATTATCTACATCTACATATATTTACATTATTTTTGTATTTTTATTTTTTATTTTATTTATAAATACCCCCTGCTGAAACCATGTATGTATTCTCCTGCTAGTTTGCTTTGAATATCCCCCTTCATTAAACGGGTTCCCACTGGGTTATTTGACCTCTGACATACCTGTGATATACTGTTCAATTCTACTGCTATGTATTTGAGTTCTGAGCTTGGGGGCGGCTTTCCCCACAACGCGGCTCCGCGAAGAAACCGGCGGGGCAGCGCAAGCAAGGGGCGAGGCAAAACCGGGAAGGCGGGCGGGAAAGCAAAAAGTTCGAAGTTCCGAGCGAGCAACAGGCTATGTTGCGAGCGAAAGTAGTTGGTTCTAGTAAGAGGGCGCACCCGGTGGTCGCCTTTGGCAACTGGCCGGGACAGGCTAGGACAGGCCAGGACGACTGGCATGGAGCCGCTAGGACTAGGAGCCGCTCAGAGCCGCTCTGAGCCTGAGCCGCTTGCAGTTGCGCCCCCACCCAGCTTTCGCGGCTCCGGCTCTCCTCAGCTCGCTCTTGATCGAGGTCACTGGAGGGCGGTTGCTCTCTCTCGCTTCGGCCAACCGGTCTCGAACGTCGATCCTACACCTCTGGTTCGATTCGATCAAACTCTTCTCTACTTTTCCCAACAATCCGGATGGCCCCTGGTGCGCCTGTCGAGGAGAAGAAGCCTGCGACCATGAGTTGGGATGCAGCAACGCTCGAGACGCAGAGTCGAATGTCGTCCGGAGGCAAGTCTTGCCTCATTGTCCTCCTTGGGAGAACGCGATGCTGACTCTGGTAGTGCTCGCACAGCACGATACCTTGCTCCAGAGTCTCCGCCGCGCCGGACACGCCGCTCACAAAACAGCTGGTTGAATGGAGTCGGTCGGCGGCGAAACAGGACGTGCGCAGGTGATGATCTCCATGCACGCAGTTGAGCGAGGAAGGAAGCTGTTCGTCGGAGGTGCTGCCTGTGGTGCAGCTTGCAGCGGCGAGCTCCTGGGTGTGAGTCGTCGAGCTTGGGAAAGTGCGCCCGTCTTGCCCTTCTTGCAGAGTCGTCGCCCACACCTGGCTGACACGCGCTTTGCCTTGTTGAGGCAGGCAGTGCCGTCCCCAGAAGTGGGATCGCGTCGGGTCGCTCGATCTCCAGGCCTCGCTTCATCCACTTCGTCATCGATCGCTTGGTCGCCTCTTTTGCCGCCTCGTTGGCGTGCTCTTTGCCTTCCATTGCGCCACGTTCTGTGGCTCATTCGGTGGAACTTGATCGAAGGCCCCGCGAGCTGAAATGCTCTTGCTCGTCGGCATCTTGAATCGACGACCGTGCAGAACGTTTCGCCGCAGGAGTCGCCGTCGGCAGGCGTCGCGGTGCCGACTCCGCCGCCGCTGCTGGAACGAGCGCCGTCGACAATGCTGGGCGAACACAGCGGTTCGGGGAGCAGCTTGCCAAGGTCGGGATCTAGCTCGAGGCATTCAAGACGGCAATACAGGCCGATTTTGGGCAGCTCAAAGACTGGAATCGACGAGGAAGCGAAGATCCGAGAGCAGCAGACCACAACGCGTCTTTCAGCCGAACGTGCGCAGGCTCAACCCGATGCGAAGCTGCCACTGAAGCCGCCACCGCCACTGTTGCCTCCACTGCTACCACTTCGTCGGCCCCTGCTTCCGCCGAAGGTCGATGTCGATGCGCTCTTTGCGGGCAAGCTCAAGGAGCTCGAAGCAGGTCCACTCGCTTCGCAACAACCAGCAACCCAAGCCGCGGTGACGGAGGCGCTTGCCGGACAGGCGACCGAAAATGAGGCACGCGTTGCGACACGGGTGCGGGAGACGCGCAACGACATGTCAGGGAGAGTGCATCAAAAAGGGTAGACTGATGACGGCGCTCAAGAAGACGGTCGAGACCAAGCTCAAAGCGTGCGATGTCAAGCTCAAGGGCCGCGCACGGACTTGTCCAGGCGGACGGGGACCCCTTTGCCTGATACGAACGCCAGTCTCGTTGCGGTTGATTCCGCCCCTTCATCGCCTGCACTTGCACCTGCACCAGCAGCCGCACCGGCGACACCTACACTCGCTCTCAAGGCGACCTCACCGGCGCGAGGTGGTGCTGCCGCGGGGCGCGGTGCAATCGGACGCCGAGGGAAAGGACGAGGCGCAGCCGCTGCGGGCGCATCGCCGAGTCGACCGGGAGCCGCCACTGCTTCGGAGATTCCTTCGAAGTTTTCGATTCGTGGCATCATGGGTACGGCTGCGGCGCCAGCGACACCACCGGCTTCGACACCAGGCGGTGTTTTGGGACGGTTGATGGGCGGCGCGCTCGGTGGGAAAACGAGGGAGGGACGATGGTGCTTCGGGCGGATGGGAAACGACAGAAGCAAGGCGAAGGAGAGGGAGGTGAGAGATGGAGGAAGGGGATGGGGGTGTGCTTTCGTACTGACCCGTGATCGACGTGCGGTTCGTTCGGATACACTGGTCATCATCCCGGACCATGAATGTTGGGCTTGCTTTTGACGAGATGTCAAGACGGGTTGGGCGGCGGAGGAAGGAGTGGAGGCATTGTTGGAGCTCGACGACGACGACGACGACGGGGAGGAAGTTGGGTTGGAAACGGCGTGACATCGTGTTTGCTCAGGTATGAAGTTTTAAGATGGTGAAATACCATGTTTTTTTAGTTTGGCTTTCGACCTCTCGATGTGTGCACGGCATGGGAGAATCGGTGTATCAGGTCCATCACCGTGTTCTCCTCGGTAGAGCTTCCGAAGTGGGCTTTCTTCCACAACAACTGTGATGGCGTCGATCGCGCTTCTGCAGTGCAAGACGAGCTTTCGGTTGGTCACGTGCCGTGTAACACCGAAATACTTTGTGGGGCACCACAGCATCCAGGAGATTTTCGCAAGGCCGACTCGGAGTCGTCGTTGTCGTCTAGTCGAGCGCAATCTTGGCACCAGATTATGGCTGGTGCGCGTTGTGTGTTGGGTCAACAGAACAGCATTGCATGTTAAATTAGAAGATCCGATTGTGTTTCCCCCGATCTGTCTGGTGACCGCGCATCGGCCTCACTCATACTAGGGCGTCGGTCCATGCATCCGCCGCCATGGCCGTGCTCGCTATTTTCAGGAAGAGACGTGTTCAACACCGTGCGAAGATTGCTAGTATAGCAAGCTTGAGCTGATGCTGCACAGAGCTGTCAGCTTGTGACGTGTGCACTGCAGTGCAGTCGAAAGTTGGACGTTTTCGCGTGCGCCGCCCGGATCGACGCTACTTCGGCGGAATGATCCGAGGTTGGTAGACCACTGCAGTCTGAAGTTCCGACGCATGCTCCATACGAGCATCGTCTTAGCTTTTTAGCATGGTCGGGCTCTTTTCTCAGTTCATGAATGTCAGGATGATACAGCCTTGCCGTGCTGGTGGATCGTCCAACTGTCCGAGCCGTCCCATCCGTCCTTCCCGGGCCAGCGATCGGGATCGCGCCGCTACGCGTCCCTGCCTCCCTGCCTGGGGCCGATCGAAACCCGTCTCTCGCTCGCTCGCTCCCCCCTTCACTTCCACTCACTCCACACCTGGCCACACCGCGCAACGCACTACGCTCCTGCTCGGTACAGCGACGATACAGCGTCTCCAGCTTGTCAAGTTCCTCGACGGCTGTCTGCGGCTCGCGTCCGGTGTCAATTATCAGCAGACTCTCACCGTCCAAGTCGTCCTTGTGAGTCGCCCGTTGTCGCCTGGGGAAATTTGCCGAGTGAGATCTGACGCGGTTGAATCATGCGGCTCTCTTGATACCACGCGATCGGACAGCTTCACCCTCCTCAGATACCTCCTTCAAGTTGGCAGCCTCATCAGTAAGTTGGGTATGCAATTTGTCGCCTCGACCCAGCTTCTGACCGCCTGAGGCTTCTGGCCAACCGCTGTCGGCAGTGGCGCCCGAAACAGACGACTCAGGGCTTGCTCTACCACGCAAGTATGCCCGAATGCGGGCAGCGAACACCACCACCAATAGAAAGAAGCCCACAACTGAACGGGTGCATGGGGAAACTGGTGGGACTAGAATGGTACGAGATTCCCCGGCGCTACAGAGATACCTGGAGGAGGCGGATCTGCAGCGCGATCGCCGGGTCGAGGCCATCGAGGTGCCGGACACGCACAAGTGGGGATCTGAGGCCGACATGGTGCCGCTTGTGAAAGCGATCATGGGCGTGGTGAGGCACATCCACGTCTTTCCACTATCTTCTTGTTCATGTCTTGAGCGGGTAAATGACCTCGCCATT
The DNA here is from genome assembly GCA_900102585.1 of Microbotryum saponariae. Lineage (NCBI taxonomy): Eukaryota > Fungi > Basidiomycota > Microbotryomycetes > Microbotryales > Microbotryaceae > Microbotryum > Microbotryum saponariae. Next base: position 133,141 of record FMWQ01000047.1, on the reverse strand, counting down.
CCGCACTGCAGGCCTCCGAGTCGACCGACCGAGCCTTTGTAGTCTGTGGACGCTCGAGCGACACGGTCCCGACCGCGCAAGGGCAGGTGCCCTCCGACGACCACTGCGCAGACATAGTCTGCCTTTACCCGCACGCTACGACTCCCGAAACGATTGAAGAATGGCTGCGAACCGACCTCGAGCGCCTGATAGGGGAAAAGCGTCGTCGATCTCGAGTCAGCAAGCCCGACGGCCGACGCCTAGACGACGTCGTCGTCGTTGGGGAGCTCAAGGAATCCGAGCGCCAGGCCAATAAGGCAGAGGTGCAACTGCTCCGGCGTTTCTATCGGATGACCTCCACCAATCCTATCCAAGAATGGACAATGGGGTTTACCATTTGTGGCATACATTTGCGGGTGTACGTACACATGGCCGCCGGGATCATTCGATCCGACCCAATCGATTGTTCCACGCCAGCCGGCTTCCGCTGCTTGAAGCGGTTCATGCTGCGCATCCTCGAAGACGACCTTCGATCGCTCGGCACCATCTCGCCGGCGTCGACTCTTCCCGTCTCGATCCTTCGGCGCGACCTTCCCCCGACCTCGCACTCTTCGAATTTGGGCATCGGGAACGTCAGGTTCAATTCAAACCTCAAGCTAGTACACCTCCATTTTGTGCACCCCGCAATGTTGGGATCGAGAGCGCGCGTCTACACAGCCAAGCTCCGAGGACGCCACTCGCCAACCTCCCACACGGCAATTATAAGCCTGATTGACGAAGTGGGTGCGAGCCGCTTTAAAAAAATATTTGCTATGGTCCAAGCCGCACGATTCGATAACTCGTATGAGCTTCCCCAACTGAAGCATTGGCTGCTCAACGCTGCCCACTTCCGGACCGCACCCCCCATGATCGGAAAAGGTGACGCGGGCTGCAACTTCGGTCCGCGTGCCGTGCAGTACGTAATATACGACAAGGTCTACTATTCGTTAGAAACAGTCACCTCAACGCTGGGAATCGTGAAGTTTCTCCGGGGTGCACTCGCAGGTGAGCAGGCATCTTGCACCCGAGCAAACTGGGCCTGCCGCAGAAGACGGATGGAACCTGACCGCTCACCGAGATACGACTTTACAGGAGCGAAGTGGTTGCTGGAACGGGGAATTTTGGTCCGAGATCTTTCGGAGGGTAGCGTGATGGTTGCAAGCAATGGCCAAGGGGTTGTGACACGATTTGATCATGCCGTGCTTCTGGACGACCCTTCGGCGGCGTCAGAACTCGAAGAATGCGCAGTACGTGCCCGCTCTTTGCCTCCGCCTCCATCTCAGTGGACCGACCCCGTCACCTCTGGCTACGCAGGGAATCCTGGCATTCGCAGCACTCGGGGGTTACCCGATGGGATCGACAAGAACCTCAATCGTGCCTCACGAGATCTGGCATCTTGTCGAGCAATTGGCGCACACTGCCCAGCTCATTGTTTGGACCCGCCCAGGAGGCGAACAACACGACCAACCGGGTCTGAGCGCGTCTGCCCAGGACTTGTTGACCCAGTGGAATTTGGAGAACTCTGTCGATGCGATTGCGTCCAAGATTGAGCACTACTCAAATCTAGGAGACCACTCAAATGTGCGGATTTATCCACCTGCTTGGCCCCAACTGCCGCAAGTTTTCGCCGTCCTCAGCCGCTATTGCGACTTGGGAGCGCTTTCTCAAAGCGCTGAGCCCCTGGAATGGCTGAACAGCCGCTACCTTCTCACAAAGAAGCGATGGGGGAAGAACGGTGATCTTTCACTTGAGAAAGCTTTGGGGGACCTGGCGGAGCTGCAAGCGAGAATCGAAGGCAACTTGGTGTTAAAGATGTAGATGGAGCGCAGTGGCAACTGTTCTAAAAGTGTCAAGTCGCTTGTAAGCCTGTTTGTCCAAGCTGCATTGTCCCGCGCCGCTATACACCACCACTTGCAAGAGTAGCCTGGAGGCGAGCAGCATCAGCGCTACTCTCAGCGCCGCCGAGTGCCAGTATGTCCAAGCCAAAGGTCGATGCATCAGCAACTTTGCCACTCGCGCTTAGTGCAATTTAGCGCACCGGAGATTATAGAAAACGAGCTAAATTTCACAAAAAGTGCGCTTTTGGCACTAAAGTGCGCTAAATTGCACTAAATTGCACTAAAGCGCGAGTGGCAAAGTTGCTGATGTGGCATGATCGGTGTCCTGTGCTCAGGGTCGCAGCGGAAATACTAGGGTCAAAACAAGGGGCTGGTTTCAAACGAATCGTCGCTATAGCTTCCGGAAGCTGTCGGTGATGCTATCGGTCACAGCAAACACACCCTTCGTTGGCGGACGGTCGCGCGAGAACGCTCAACACGGCCGATTTCGAACGGTCGAGAGTGAAGATGGGCGCGGTGTGCATTCTCACACCGTGCTCCCTCGAGACGACGATTTGATCCGCTGAATTATCTGTCAGACGAAAGTGAAACACGAGTAGGTAAGGTCGCTTATAACCGCTCCTGGGAGCTGCCGCACTGCTGTTTCCCCTTTGTCATAATGTCGGGGTTGGTTAACCGAACGAATGAAGATTCGCACGCGCTACGTTCGTTGATAGATGGCCTATGGTGAGATAGAGTATCACCAAGGTCAATCAACTAGCAGGGCGAATGGGCGAGACATATTTCGAGTGTGTGTCAAGTGCGTTACAACTACCTGAGGTGAAATAGACTCGTGGCAGGGCTAATGGGCGAGAAGGATATCGAGTGTGGGTTGAAGAAGGGAGAGAGAGAGAACGAGACCAAAGCCTTAGACAGTATCCGCTTGCAAGCCGTTTATCAGGCTGAGTCCGAATCCATAAATGTAAGGGTTTGCTCCCTCAAGGGTCGCGAGAGCTGCTGCGATTGACTGTTGACGTGGTTGGGTCGTTTCAGGATGGTCCAAGTCGTCCGAGTTGTCCAAAAGTCCAGAAAAGGAAAGAAAGGAAAGAGCGACTATCCAAAGGTATTGTGACAAATTTATTCAAATAAGAGAGGAGAGCTTGTCTCAGTTGTGGGCAAGGCCCGTGGGAGGGGCGCACCCCTCACAAGAAACCCCACCTCGCGCGAGCCATCTGGATGGAAGTCGACGATGATAACACAAACCGCCCGCCAAAGTGCGAGAAACGGGCCGGTGTCCACCAATCCAATAACGGGATTCAGGTGCCCCAGCCAAGCGGTTGCTTCCTCCCCCCCCCCAAGAGACTAAAGAGAGAGAGAAAAGAAAACAAGGTACTATGTAACGACAGGAGGCCCATCCCGCACCCACTTCGCGACTCGGTGCAATACTTTTTTGTTTGGTTTACCGGGGCTCATAAATTGCAACCTTACGGGTTGGCTGGGACCGCTACAAAAAGAGCGAAAAGAGGTTCTAAGCAATGACGACAACTTCAGATAGGTGAAATCAAACCCCTGCGGCGCAAAGAGCGCCGCGCAGATCAAAGCCCGCCGGGCACCTAGCTCGGATTCCACGGGCGGTGAGTCTGCTGCCGCTTCACGTCCCAGGATTGGGAGCGAAGATACGCGATAACCAGGGAGCAGCTAGAAAGAAAGGGGACGTATACAAAAAGCCACGACCAGAAACACGGAGAAGCAGGAAGACTAAGACAAAGGGGAGGGGGAGAACACACCCGACGGAGGGGTCGAAGCCAGAGAGAGAGGTCCCAGCCGAGCCCCAGCTACTCGTCACCCCGACAGCGACTGAAGTCCTCCGTTGGCTGAGTCTCAAGAGCTGTCTATTGAGCCGTCGGGCCGAGCGAACGATCCAAAAAAAACCCAAACAAGCCTCGCCATGTCGCGAGAAGCTTGACCAAAGCGAGCGATCCTTCTTGCCGATTCATCCAACGCGACCAGCTCGGGTCCGAAAGCAGGAAAAGGAAAAAGGGGGTGTGGCCCAAAATATTGTCAACATCTGAGCCACAACGCCAGAGAGGAAAAGAGAGAGGAAACGAGGGAAGGGGAGACTTAGCAGGGCATACCAACATTCTTAAGCGTCCACCCTGCTTGCCGTTCCATCGATTCGAATGTCGCCGATCGTAACCCGCTCACGAATGTAGAAGTGATGCACACTGTAGTGCCTCGTCCTACCTTGATGAGCCGGGTTACGCTAGTTTAATAGACAATGACCAGTGGGAACTCGTTAAATTAACGGGATGATGAAATTCAACTAGCTGGAGAATTCAGCAGAGCTAAAAAAAAACCAACACGAAGTACAGCATAGAAAGTGTTCTCCGTGTATCGCCGAAACAGCCTGCCCGTTGCTTTGTGTTGCCTACAACGTCATCGCATAGTCGATTCAAAATTGGCTTCAAACACTTGTGCAATGAGATCCAGACGGTTGCATGAGTGCGCAGAGTGGGCGGGCGAAAGCCAGGCGCATGAAGGAGAGAGTCAAGTCTAGTGTTTAGCAGCTCACGAGGGTAACCAGCGCAGCCAATTCCCTGAACAGAGTGGAACAATGACAATGAAAAGGCGATATCTAAGCTACAAACAACAAGCTTTTCGTGCCTTACTGGGCTCTTCAGCGTTTGAAGCCGCACCTCAATCCTCCGAAGAATGGCCTCGTCTGAACTGTGTCAAGTCAGCAATCAGCTGGTCGTGTGAAAAATCGCCCCTTGCCCAGCAAGGACCGAGGACGGCGGCTTCGTCAACCCGCGCGGTCCACAAGCGGCATTGCATACCCAGTCCACTGTATTTGGCAACGATGGCCACCAGCTCGGGCACGCCCTTCCAATGCTCCTCGTAGGGTTCGAAGAGTTCCCGGCGTCCCTGCGGCGTCGCCAGCCATAAAGTTTTATAGAAAGCGCCGCTGGCCGAATTCCATCGCTCCCATATGACTCTCGCTTTCTCATACATTCCCGCTGGGTCGTCAGCTCCTTTGGGCAGGATGAACATAACGAATACGGCAACGTATACGAGTGACTCCAAGTCATGCCAGGGCTGGTGGAAGAACGGAGCGTTCTCCGCGTCGTTCTTTAGCAGGTCTCGCGCGCGGAACGGGAACGTCCCCTGCGAAAACAAGTAGGTGAAGGTTTCAGTCAGTGGAGGGTGCGCGCCAGCGAGGTGTGATAATTCGCACAGAAACAAGGAAACTCACCACGGGCTTCCTTCGTTCGGCGTCCCCCTCTGGCCCGTCCATGAACACCGCAGTGTCGTAGTCGATCAATACTCCCCTACCATCGGATGCGACCATGACGTTCGCTGCAGACACGTCGCGATGGAGGATGCGGAGGCGGTGAAGACTGCGCAAACCTGTAGTGGGTGGGTGCCAGCCTCATGATCAGCCAAACGGTGTAAAGACCCCTCCCTCTCCGCCGATGGACAAATGCGGTATCCATACCTTGAGCAGCACCCAGAATGACGGTTGCCAGCGCTTCGGTCGAATCGGCGACGCAGATCGGCTCGAAGCAGTGCTCGTGAAACACGACTTCCATCGCTCGCGGCTTGAGACCCAACGCGCTGGCGTCGAGGGTGTCAGGGAGGAAACGGGGAACAACGACAAAGTCACTCTCGCGATACACGTCGACGATGTTGGTGAGCCCTTGCCGATCCTCGGGTGACGCGTTGGCGATGGCGAGACGGATGCGATCGTGTTCGTCGCAGCGAGCTTCTTCGACGAACGACACCGTCATCGCGTACTCGGTGTGGGCAGTCGTCCCTTCGCTCCTGGCGGAAACGCGGTAGGCCGAGCTGCGACGTCCAAACACGGAGTCGGACCAGTACAGCGGCTCAAGAATCTGGATGGCGTCGAGTCTAGGATCTCCCCTTCGGTGTTCGTTGAACGGCGCAGGTCGAGGGGGCAGGGCCGAGGAAGGGAAAGCGAAGGAGGTGGGAAAGGCGTCGTCACACAGAGACGCGATGACGCCGACGTCGCGATCGCTCAAGCTAAGCAATCTCGCCAGGAAAGTCGAAAGGTGCCCACTCGCTTCGGTACAGTAGATCACAGGGCTGCAAAAATGTCCACTCGGAGTACGAAGCATGATTTCGAGTTGTTGCCCGTGCAAGAGGAAACCAAACACGTGGGATCGCATCGAATGCGAGACGAGCATGCGAAGGGATCGTTCTAGCCGCACGTCGCCGTAGACAAGGTCGGAGTGAGGTGAAGCATCGATCGGGCGGGCGCCAATTTCGGCAACCGCAGCGAGCTGGGTTCCGCTACAAGGACCACCCCACTGGTCGTCATCGGCCGAAGTCCACGTAGCTCCGATGTTCTGGTTGGCCTTGACAGCCTCATGGGTGAAAACGAGGAGGTCAGGGAGGGCCTTTGGGCGGTAGAGGTTGTCCTTGTTCTCTGCTTGGAAGCTCAAGATGCGACCTCGACTCTTCTGTTCACTCGGTGGTCAAACTCAGCTCGGGCACGTTCACCAGACACCGATGTTCATCAAGTGCCCTGCACGCACTCACCAACGTCGGCTTTCCGTCTTCCCACACAATCTCTGGGACGACCGTCGTGTCAATGTCGTCGGTCAACGGCGCGAGGAAAAAGTCCTTCAATCCGGCCCATTCGATCTCGCGGTCTCCGTCGTGACTTTGGTCGGATGAGGAGCCCAGAGACCTGAGCCTAGTCATGCGACTGACACCCTGAAAGGGGGGTGGCTTGGTGTCGCTTTGAGCCGGGGACGACGTGGCCGACGCTGCTTTGGGCGCTGACGTTGCTTCTTGGTCGGACCCATGCGACTGAGACTTATCGTCCCATTGCGGTGGTTGCGGTGGGGGCGAGGACCAAGTGGCCGACCCGGCGGTGGATGCGCCGCGCGGGGGCGAGTCGAATTTGAACGATGGGCTTGTCGAAGGCGAGCTGTGGCTGTGTTGACTCGTACTGGGAGAGTCGGGGGGCGTTCGCCGTTCAGTGTAATGTTCAGCACTGCTGCGGCTCTCGCCGGGTTGAGCCTGGGACATTTTGAGTACGAGGGGAAGGCGAAGCGAGCTGTAGCTATTGAATGTTGAATGCTGTACACGACGCAACGAGCTCGTCAATGTTCGAGACCGAAGCGACGTAGTAGTGGGAGTCGGCCGTCGCAGCGGGTCGACTCGAGTCTCGACTCACGTGACGAGGGTACTACGACGCACACAAACCAGTGGATTGGCGTACGAGGTTAGAAAGACGATGATAACGGGTGTCAGTGGCGACGACGTAGTGGCGGCGACGAAGCGACGGTTCAGGCAAGAGGCCAAGCCGCGTCGAGGCGCGCCTGTCGAGCTCTGGTCAAGTTGTCAAGCTTGTCAAGCCCGAAAGCAGCCGAAAGCGGGCCCAAGCTGGCCGGTTGCCAAAGGCAACCACTGCAACGGGGGCGCCGAGCGAGTCGAGAGGCGACTCCGAATTGGTCCCTCTTCTGGTTCATCTTGCTACTTTTGCAATTTCAGAACAAAAACGATCATAGACCCAGTCCCAATGCGAACTCAGCGCCGATCCCCGCGTCTTGCTTTTTTTTTGACTTGCATCATAGCAAAGGGACACCGGCACCTGATGTTTCCGAGAGGTCTGTCCGACGACGCTTCGAGCTCGCGTTGGCGGTGGAGGAGGGCTTGGTTTACGTTTCGGGCGGCGCCTGGTCGGGCTGCAGTTGATACCGGCGGCGTAGCCGAAGGACCTTATAAACTGCTCGCTATTTGGGGACAAAACGGCGGGCTCCTCCTTTCGAACTCGTACAGCCCATGACCTCCTCTTTTTCTTTTCTTCTTCTTCGCTTTCGCCTCCTCTGAGTCCGTTGCCGTGGTGGCCCCGTTCTCGATCGAATCCTCGGTGGTCACGGTGGTAGTAGCCGCCTTCTTCTTCAAGTTCCTCCGTCTCGTCAGGAACTTTTTGCGCTTGGTCTTGGTCTGTTTGTCCTTCTCTTTCCCTTCTAGAGACGCTAGATTTTTGATTGTGGTAGTGGCGGTGTGTGACGCAGGAAGTCCATGCTTGAAGCGATGTCAATGCAGTGGGTACAAGGCGGTGGGGGCCGGGGAGGGTTGAAGCTTGAAGGTGGGGGTGCCGGCAGTGTGCTGAGGCAAAGCGCCGATTAGCGTAGGCAAGTAGTAAATGCACTACTTAGCCGCTATTTTTTTGCCTTCGGGCGCGGGCGGTGGGGGAGGGATGGTATACCATGCCTGTACCAACGTTTTCCTGGGCCAAATTTCAAAAAAGCTGCCTTAACGCGTCACGCGCGACCTAGTATTAATTAGCCTTAATGGACCCGCATATGACCTGCATAGATGACGCATAGCAGCGCACAGCGTCGCGCCGAGTAGAGGTTCAGCTCTCCTCGAGCGTCTCTGTCTCCCTCTGTTCATCCTCCTCGAATTGATCGTTCGATAGGCTCTCTCCCACTCTCGAACCGCGAGAACGCCAACTCGCAAACGTCGGAATGGATTCCTCCGACTTGGACGCCATTCGGGCTGTGAGTGAACGTACAGCCATCAAATCTCTACGTGTAGGCATTGGATTTTGAATGCCTCGATTTCCCTCCACCTAGAAACGTATGGCCGAACTACAAGCTCAATCTGGAGCAGGATCAGGAGGGACGTCAGCGGGTGGACCAGCTGGTGCAGGTGGAGCGGGCGAAGGTGCGCAAGATCAAGCGGCTCAGTTCGCGCAGGAAGAGGAGAAGAGGAGGGGTATTATGAGTCAGATCCTAAGTCCTGAAGCGAGGGAACGATGTGAGTACTCGAGACAGTGCGGAGGTGGAGATAAAAGTGCTAGAGGAGCCGTCGCCGGGGAGGAATGGGAGGCGGATTCGAGTGAGCTTTGCAGAGAATCGATTGCTGATTCAGACACTTCTCTTTCACACCGCACCACAGTATCGAGAATAGCCCTCGTCCGACCCGAAAGGGCCCGAGCAATCGAAGCCCTCCTTCTGCGCATGGCCCAGTCAGGCCAACTCCGCGGTCGCGTCAGTGAGGACCAACTTATCGGCGTGTTGGATCAGGTCGAGGCGAATGAGAGGAGGGCCCAGGGTGGGAATACGGACGGGAATAGTGGAGGCAATTCGGGGGGTAAGATTATTGTAAGTTTTGTCAAAGTGCTGAGCCGCAGCGCTCGGAAAGATGGCGGACGGGCAACTAATCCGAGGTCTTTTTTTGGGGGCGTTTGCCCATAGTTCAATAGGAGGAAAGGAGGTTTTGACAGTGATGAGGACTTTTAAGCCGAACGTCGAATAAATTGATGTAATGCACCGAGATCGACTGGCAACACGCATGTGGGGCGCTTGAATCTTGCCGATCACGTGACTTTGTGCGATCTGGCCAGCTGGCGATGAAAGCCCAGTCATGTTCGCGGACCGAAGCCTGGTCCCCTCAGTCCCTCCAGGGAGTCTCGGGTTCGCCTTCTCAAAGTGGTGAATCTTCGGACTTTAATCCAGAGCCGCTCACCGAAGAATGCAATGCCGCGCACTCACTCGTCCAAAATTGGAAACCCGCTCCCTCCAAAGCTCCGGCGGCCGTTCCAAAATTCGCTCGTCCTCTCACGAATCACCGGGTGTTTTGCCCGGCAAGAGAGCAGACAAATACCCAGTCATTATTGGTCACGCGGTACTAGAACGATTTCTCTTCCCTCGAAATACTTTGAGCGACTTGTGCCGCGTCTCGCCTGCCGATTGGGCGGCCGGCGTGGCTTTGCTTAGCGCGCTGCGGCCTTTTAATTAGTTACGTCGTATCAGATTGCGCCAAACGGGTCTCACACTTGCGATCAGCAAATCGACGACGCTCGGATTTTAAGTTGGACTTCTTGCTCCGTCCATCCACTACATCCACACCGCGTCAGAACACGATGTTTGTGAAGAGCAAAGAGGATGTCGCACGGGACCGAGACTCGGCGAGTACCGGCTCCTCTTCTTCCGCGCCTGCCACGACACCAACCACTCGGACCACGCACCACGGCGTTCACACTGGCCATGACGTAACTTCGCACGACGCTCACAAAGGCCGTGTCATCGTACCTCGCAAGTCCCGAGGAGTCGTCACGATGGAACATTTGGCGAGGAGAATCAACGCAAAGTATCTAGTGTTCCTCTATGGGGGTTTCGCGTTGTTGGCTTATGTGATGAGTTTGGGTGAGTCGGCCCGCCCAGGCCACCGCCCTGCCTTTAGGGGCGTTTTGAGGCTTATTCGCGAAGAGGAAGAGTGGAAATGAGGTCGCTCGGTCGTGTGGTAGCTGTGGTGCAAAAGATGGCAAGTGTCACTAACCTGTTGAGTTTCATTGACAATTGTGATTGGACAGACCAATAGTGAGTGTGGAGCATCGCTTGATTACCGAACAACGCAATTTTCGCACTCGAAGGCTGACCTTTCACCTCCTATCTTGCCGACTTCTCCCCCATCTCGCAGCACCAACGGAGCCTACCTTACGCAAGCTACTTCAACCTCTTTCGACGCCCACTCGACCTTGGCGACCATCTCGGCCATTCAAGCCGTCTTCCAAGCCGTGTCGCAGCCGCCGATCGCCAAGATTGCCGATGTCGCGGGTCGGGTTGAGGCATATGTGCGTTGTAGCGAATATCGAGCATCATATACCCCGAATTTGAATCACTGATTGTCCTTCTTCAACCGTTTCAGCTCTTGTGTGTGCTCTTATATGCTGTCGGTCAGTCGTTTCCGACCTCTTCGAAGCATGAAGGAATATTCTGACACTTTGCGCATTTCGTCCGAGCAGGGTATGCCATTGTCGCAGCGGCCCCGTCAGTCTATGTCTACGCCGTGGGAAACTCGATCCACATTCTCGGAATCACCGGTAAGTCGAACGCATCAGAGTTGAACGGACTCAACGCTGATCGAAGCCCATGTTGGGCTCTTCGTGCGACCCGGCAGGCCTATTCCTCTTGCAAGCCATCATCATCGCCGACATCTCTTCAACTCGCAATCGCGTCTTTTGGTCCATCTTTCCTTCCTTACCCGGAGTCATCAACGTCTGGGTCTCGGGTGATATCTCCGGATCGGTGCTCTCCCACACCTCGTGGAGATGGGGCATTGGGATGTTCTGCATTTTGATCCCCGTCATGGCCTTGCCGATCATCTTGACCCTCGGGATCGGGATGAGGAAGCATCGCCAATCTTCGATCGACGAGAGTGAAGTCGCTAGGGAGGAGAGTGAGGAGAGGGAACGACGCGGTCTGGCGGAGAATAGGGGTTGGTGGAACAAAACCGTTGGGGTGTTTTGGAGCTTGGACTTGATTGGGTTGTTGTTGCTCGTCGCTGGAGCGGGAATGGTCTTGGTGACGGTTACGATTGCGAACGGGTTGGGCTCCAACTGGAGTGATGGTGAGTGAATTGGCTCAGATGTACAGGTTCACAGCGTGATTGAGCTGATCCGTACCTTTGGCGCTAAACTCTCCACAGCTCACTGCATCGCGCTTTTGGTCGTCGGCGGTCTTTGCTGCATTGCCTTTGTCCTTTACGAGCGCTACTTTGCTCGACACCCCGTGATCCCCTTTTCTCTTCTTTCGAACCGAACCGTCATCGCTGCTCTCGTCATCGCCCTCTTCCATCCCATGGCTTCGGGAGCGGTCCAGTCATATTTCTACACCTTCCTCTACGTCGCCGCCAATCAATCCATCCAATCCGCGACGCGCATCTCCTCCATTTCGTCCTTTTCCGGAACGCTCTGCGCCGTCGTCGTCGGTGTGTTAGTGCGCTATACCCGTCACCTCAAGTACTTTGTCGTCTTTGGTGCGGCCGTCGATGTGCTTTCGTACGGTCTCATGGTCCGCTTGCGTCAATCGACGAATTCTCAAGCCGAATTGGCGATCGTACAAGTCATTCGTGGGTTCGGGGAAGGATGCATTGGGTTCCCTGTTCAGGCGGCGATTCAAATGACGGCGAAGCATGAACATGTTGCGGCGATCACGGCGGGCTATTTGACCATTTACTATCTCTCGGGTGGTGTGGGCGCAGCGATTGGTGGAGGTCAGTTTTTCGTCTAGGGCCTCTGGGAGAATCTTTGTTCCTTTGCTCCTCCGTTCTGACTTTTTTTTTTGCCCAACATACCACTAAAAGGGATTTGGACCAATCTCCTGCCCGCTAAACTCCAAGCCTCACTTCCGGCCGACCTCGCTGCCGAAGCGTACGAAGATCCGATCAGTTTCATCGGCACCTACCCCGTCGGTACACCTCAACGTACGGCGCTCGCCAGAGGTCAGGACGAAACGCAACGGATCATCGTCATCGTAGGGTGTTGTTTGGCTGCTGTTGGGTTGGTCGCGTCGTGGTTCTTGGAGAATAAGAGGTTGGGGGATGAGAGGGATTTGGTGGAGGAAGATCAGAGGGAGGGGGAGGGGAGGCTTGAAGAGATTTTGAAGAAGGATGAAAAGGTTGAGAGGAGTGATTGAAGGGTTCGGGCGTGGGCTGATGCTTCAGTTTATAGTGGTGGTATAGCGTTCTGATTGCTGCAAGATCACTCTGCGAGAATGCGCATCTGTTTGAGAGCGAGCCTCTCGCTGCCGGGGATCGGGATGCGCAGCCGCCGCAATCCGAGTTGAATTCTGAGAAAAGGTCCGTGCGCACGCCACCGGGCGCGATCAACGAGAATCGCCACCGATTTCGCAGCTCTTTTCGCTTCCTTACAACATCGTCTTCGAACAGCACCTTCAGCATTCATCTAACTGAACCGACAGTTTTCACAAGTAGGATCACCTACTTGAACATTGCACCGCCACTCTCGCTCTGTAGGCCTCACTGAGCCCGTTCCGGTCAGCTGAGTCAGCATACATCCAGCTCGAAGCGGGCGCTCGTCCGACGTCGTACACGCCACAAAGGGATCCAAAGAGTGAGTCCAGGTAATAAGGCACTCGGTAGTATGTGCAGATGCTGATTTACCGAGCTCTACGTTGTCTGCGACAGTGGCTGAAGTGGTGATGAGGCCACCTGCACCCCCACTGCCGCCTGTCGCGAGCTTGCTCCCCTCCAACATCCCAGAGTGAGTCCTGCACAGATTGGAACTCCTGTTGCAAGGTCATCAGACTGACCAGTGCCTTTTTGTACTTTGCTCATAGAGATGCGCCGGAGCACTGTCCCGTGAGCCCACACCCGCTCGCGAAACGAACCCGTCGCTGCCTTTGCGAACCTTGTACTGAACTCAGCCCCTGCTTTCTCCTTCTCCTTTTCATCAAACAGGGAACCGAATCCGAACTAGCAGGTAAAGCCTCCGCCTGCGACGGATGTGCGAACCAAGAACTGTGCGCGACCGCACCGAAAGGACCGGATCCGGACATCGCGGCGGTGAGGGCACGGATGGCGCAGGTGAAGCACAAGATCTTGGTCCTTTCGGGCAAAGGTGGGGTCGGGAAGAGTACGGTGTCGGGTATGTTGGGGTGGGCTCTTTCGAGGGATGAAGAGACACAGGTCAGTTGCGGTGGTCGGGATCGGCCGAGAAGGGACGGTTCAGTCAGGTTGCTGACTTTGTTGCACATCTTGGTACACGTTTCAGACGGGTCTGATGGACATCGACATTTGTGGACCGTCCTTGCCGTTGATGTTTGGTCTCTCTGGACAAAAGCTACATTCGACCTCGTCCGGGATTCTCCCCCTCCCCGTCTCGGAGAACCTCTCCGTCATCTCGATAGGATTCCTCCTCCCCTCCTCTTCCAGCGCCGTCATCTGGCGAGGTCCCAAAAAGAACGGCATCATCAAGCAATTCCTCAAGGACGTCGACTGGGGGGAGCTCGACTACCTCGTCGTCGACACACCGCCAGGAACTTCGGACGAACACCTTTCGCTCGTTGGGTACCTCTCGGAGTCAGGCATCGACGGCGCCGTCGTCGTCACCACACCTCAGGAAGTCGCTCTCCAAGACGTGCGCAAGGAACTGGACTTTTGTCGCAAACTCAACGTTCCCGTCCTCGGCGTCATCGAAAACATGTCCGGATTCGTATGTCCCGCATGTGGAGGCGAATCGGACATCTTCATTCCCTCGACCGGAGGAGCCGACGCGTTGGCCAAGGAATGGGGGATCGAGTTGTTGGGCAAGATCCCGCTCGATCCGAGGATTGGCAAGAGTTGTGATTTCGGGGTGTCGTTCTTGGACGAGTATCCCGAGAGTCCGGCGAGTGTCGCTTATGGGAGTGTTGTGGATCGAATCAAGGAGAAGTTGAAGGAGAGAAAGCAGGTGACAGCGGTGTGAGGAGCGTACTGGTTTGACGAGCTGTAGAAGGATCGCATTTGCATTGCAGGACCATTTCGCACCATCCTGGTAGTCCATCGCCTAAACAAGATCCTGCCAATCGTTTTCTTCTCTTCCGGTCAGCCCGTCAGTCATCCTCAGTAGGGGTACGTCTGGGAGACTCGAATAACCGCGCCGACAATGCCGCCATCACATCCATCGCTTCGAGCGCACCAATCTCCAAGCAATCCCCTTGAGCGATGAACCCTTTGACCTCTTCAAGCATCGGCGAACACCAATTCTTCACACAGTACCCAACGCAGAGCTGACGAATCGCGGCGAAATCGCGGGAAAGGATCGAGAACAGCGCAGTAACAGCGTTCGTCGGGGTGAGAGAAGCGTGCAAGGCGTCCAAAGCGAGTGCACTCAGGTCGTCCAAGCAGAGTTGATCGGCGAGGCGATAGATCGCTTCGGCGGTGGAGAGCGTCCTGAAGGGATCTTCGACGCTGAAATTGATGAGGTCGGTCGAGAGCCAGGTTAGAGCGGTCGCGTAGGTCTCGAAGGTGTCGGGATCGTCCTCGTCGATGTGTAGGGTGTGCCATTCCTCTTTACATGGCGTCGAGTTTGTGTGTTCGTGATCGTGTTCGTTGCATTCGGAGCTGATTATCTTTTGCGACTCGCTGAAGCCAGAGGTGAGCACGTCTTGGTAGTATGACGAGCGCGAACACAGAGTCTTTGAGTTGGCGAAGAGCGTCCGACCGGAGGGACTGAACACGAAGCGCACGTCGTGTGCGTACTGACGAAGCCGGGTTTCTGCTTGAAGAACGATCATCAGCATGGGGCATCACTATCACCATTGATGGTGAATTACCTCTGTATTGCTTTTGGAGACTGTCGATCTTATCGGACATCACCCGATGCTCCTCCATGCACCGATCAGTGGCGTGGTGACTGGCCCTTTCGTCCTCTCCGATCTGAACAGTCACACTCAACTCGAGCCTGGACGTTTCGGATTTCTGAAAGTTGTCGAACATCTCTTTACAATTTACTTTGCAGCGCTCGATACCCCAATCACCACTGATATTTGGCTTCTCGCGGACCCACGAGCCATAGCCGCGAGCGATCGGTCTCGAATGTTCGAACTTGTGCTGCGGCGCTTGGGCTGGCGCCGTTTGCTCGATCGAGATCGTCGCGTACACCTTGCCTGAGTCGGGTAGAGCGGAGCAACATGAGGGAATTGATTCAATGTTTTTATGGAGGCTTCCTTCTTCGAAGAGGATGGATCTGGGTGGAGTAGGGTTCCATTCGAGCCGCCATTGCATGAGGCGTTGGGCATGGCCCGGACCTTGAGCGAGCTCGAAGCGCGTCGTGATAGGGGTCGAGGTGTTGGATTTGTCCAAGGTGAGAGTGAAGGTGTAGCTGACACTCGTGTGTAGCATTACGATAGAGTGCTTTGGGGATGATGGGAGAAGGTGAGAGAAACCTGAGAACGATGATGCTGAGATGACTAGTTTCGTCACATTCGAAAAGCGGAAAAGCGGCCAGCCCTTTCTCCCCTTCTGGAACCTCGGCCGAGCACACCTCTGGGAGGTGTGATGGCGCGCGCTTTGGTGAACTAGATGAGCACCACCAGTTGGGTGGGTGACTAAACGTGCAGATTAGCTGAATTTCGAAAGAAAAAGTATTCTCAACGCATTCAAATCAAAAAAGGGGTTCAGCTGTTTCCGGCATAGCGAATTGGAGCTGGCAGTGGTCCGAGGAGGCGAAACGTATCGAGGGGCTGCCACCGCCACTGCGCCACTGTGACGGTGGCTGGAGGCGCGCCGCGACGCGCGTGACGATGGCTCCGGGCCTCGGCGCACCCCAACCCCGGCCGGCAGTGCTCTTACTAGTCGCGTATGCGTGATGCTCAAATCAAGTCACAGGGGATCAAGCCATTTTTTGACCTCCCTACGTTGATCCTTGATGTATTTCATCTACATGGATCCAACCTCTTCTACGCATGCTGCTCAATCTCGGTTGCGAAACTGGAAAATCAGAGTGACCCCTCAGCTCAGACTGCCTCATCCTGAATTTTTGCTCATCACTCGAACGAAGAGCCGAGACAACAACCGGGCTCCTTCGGCCGCCCCAATCGCCAACTGATCTTGTTCGATCAAAGAGCGTATGTGTTCCATCTCGGGCGCTTGGTCCACCTCGGACCAATGCGTAGCGCAATACTCGATGCAAAACTCGGCAACCTCCTTAAAGTCGCACGAGAAAGTTGAAAACAAGAGGTAGGGCGCTTGGGACGACGTCATGTCTGACTTGAAAGCGCCAAAAGCAAAGTTCCGGAGCTCAGAGAGACCTAGACGATCACAGAGCCTATAGACGCCTTCGGCCGAAGGAACCGTTGGCGTCGTAGGAGGAAGAGACGAGCCGCGTTCTGAAGTTTTGTCGAGCGAGTCGTCGACCAGGCTGTTCTGCAAAGGTGCTTCGAGGGGGTGGGCTTGGACCTCCGCGCGGGAGATTTCGACTGATCCAAAAGTGGCTTGTTGGCAATGTACCCAGTCAAGCACGGTATTGTACGAGGCGTAGGTATCGCTGCGCTCCTCGTCGATCACGATCGTGTGGATGGGGACATGGCACGTGATGGAGGAAGGTTCCGAGGCGAGCGGCATCGTTGAATCGGACCACGTCTCCTCGTCGCCGACAACTCGTTTCTGCGCCTCATTGAAGGTGGAGCTCAGAAGATCGTCGAAGTAGGAGCATTTCGAGCGAAGATATTGCGCGTTCTCGTAAAGAATCCGATTCGAAGGGCGAAAGATGAAGCGAAGATCGTGGAGGTGTCGCTTGAGCCGAGCATCTGCAATGTGTGAGTGAGCACAGGTCGACAATATCAACGTGATGAGAGTTTTGGTGCATGCTTCACGCGATTCTTGTAACTTACCCGCAAGCTCAGCTTTGGTCTGCTCGGACGCAATGAGACACCGTTCGTAGTCTTGCAGTCGCTTGCCAATACAGGCCGGGGAGTACTTCGAATCTCTATGGTAGATACTGATCGTCAGGAGGAGGTTGAGAGTCTGTCCTGGGGTGTCTTCCAAGATTTGGATCAGGTGGGAAGCTTCCACGGTCCATTTGTATCGGGATATTGCCTCATAATTGAGACTGCCCTCCCATGAGATGTGTGGTGGCCCGTATGGACCGTGCTCGCCGGCGCGGGTCAAGGATGTGACTTCGAAACCGAGTGTCGCATCCGGCCCCGGCAACAGAGAGCGAAGTATTGAAGAAGAGTGCCCCGTGTTAGATGGTTCATCGATGATTGAGAACTGCCCGTAACCTGGAACCCAACTAATGGTGATGGTTGAGGTGTACTCGTAGCTACCGTAGACACGGTTGACGAGCCGGAATGGCGGGTAAGAGTGGCTCTGCGCAATGTTGGTCTTGTTCAAGGTCAACTCAACGCTGTGAGTACCCATCGGCTGATCGAACAGGATGTCGGGGCTCAAACGCCGATTAGTGATGAGTCTGATGGATGAAGAAGAAATGTGAAGTAGGCGCAGTGGTATTGAGGCAGCAAAGTGTGCGGCAATGCGAAGTACCGCGAGGTGCGACGCGCTGAGAGGAGCCAAAAAACAGTAGCCGGTTTCGATTTGACATCCACCTGGCTCCTGTTCTTTTCTTCGCCGGTATTTTCCCAACTGGATGCACGGTATCGCGGAATAGGAGATTGGAAGCGGACAATTGACGGTCCGATTGGGTATTTCCTTCCCGGCTTATTCCACGCGCGCTTCTTAGGGAGTCCACAGATCGCGACGATCCAACTACCGAAACTTGACCCCGATTTCAATATTCCACTAGTCCAGGATCAAAATGTACGCTCCCCACGTCTGGTGGTGATTTTCGTTGATCGTGCTACTGACGGTGGGCAGCAGCGATGTCCTGCCGCAGGCGCACCTGCCGGTCGACGACCGTGACAGGCCCGCGTCCGAATCCTAAGTCGGCTCCCACTGGGAGTGGGCAGAGACGAGTGAACTCAAGCTGAGCTCGGCGTCAGAGCCACGGCCTTTCCTTCGAGGTTTGCACGTTTCTTAGGATTTTCGTCACCATTCATGGTCAGAAAGGAGCACTCGATGCCCGGTTTCCGCTGGATTACACTTCGAATTGCTGTGTTGCTTGATTGAGGGCGGAGCTCTAACAGCGTGAAATTGATACTTATTCGTGTTCGCATACCAGGTTGCTGCAGCTGGGTGTGAGGTGAGAATTGCACGTGGTAGGGCCCTGTGCGAACATTGCAAGGTCGAACGACGCATCGAACGACCCCGCCATGACATTCGAGAATGTCCACCCTTGAATACGATGGACGAGAAGCGAGAGAGAGAGAGGGGGTCGTACGCGAGGACCGAGCTCCGATCGATGTCGCGGCAGCCTCTGTAGACATCATGCTCGAATAGGCCCCTTGATAATCACCACCCTTTTACTCAATTACAACCTCCCAACACGATCTTTGTCCAACCCCTATCATCCCTCCAAAACCCCTTTCCCATACCCACTGGTCCAAAACTTCTCCTTGATCAAATCCTCATGCACCAATTTGAGGACTCGTTTCGATTTCGAAGGTTTCGTTCTTCGTTTCCGTTCTTCCAAAGTCTCCCGTGATTGATCTTCACTGGGGATGGGATTCGACGAATTGGGGAGTGCGATTCGATCAACACCTTCCTTTTCCTCCTCCTCCTCCTCCTCTTCTATCCTCCTCTTCCCATCATCGACTTTCGCATCCTGGACCTCGTTCCCTACCATCATTCCCTCTTCTATCCAGATCCATATCGAACCTTTTTTGAACATCTCTTCCTCGTGATTATAATTCATCCCGAATCGACTGAACAACATCTCTTGTTTCTCACTCGAAAGCGTACCCTGCTCCCCACAAAAAAAGTAAAATAAATGGCGACCACATAGAGTTGAGTCGAAGAACTGTTGAGCAAAGTTCGATTCGAGAGGGGAATTAGGATGATGACTTACGCTAAGTTCTGAATTCGCTTCTTGGGTCGTTAAACTGCCTTTTTGGACTAGGGTCCAAAAGCACGTGTTGTAGAGGTTGTTGATGTGCGCTAGAGCGGCAAAGGGGCGTGGCCGAGCGAGGTGGTGGTGGTTGGGGGGGGGAGGGTCTGAAGTCAGACTAAACATCCCTTTCACTAGCACGAGTTGGTAAGAGGGACACTTACCGTCGACTTGTCGCCACCTAAAGTAATCCTTGACTTCGGTCTCGGTACAGTATTGTACGATCCTGTTAAAATGAAGGTAGCTCTCGCACGGATTCAGTTCGAGTTCAGGTCAAGCGAATTCGCTTCGTCCGTTCGCGCAAAAGGTAACCAACTCACCGGCCATCAAAGATTGGTAATTGGTCCAATTCGAGCGGAGAGTCGGGGAAGTATTGCGGCCAGAGGAAGGTGTAGGCTGAGGTGAAGAGGGAGGAGACGAGGCTTACGAGTTTGCTGTTGTGGTGAGATCGCACTGATTTAGTGGGAGTGAGCCAGCGCTCTGGTGAAGGTGGGGGGAGGCAAGGTACGGACCTATTCCGCCTAGCGTGGAGTTTGGTCGAACGTTTGAAGAGGAAACTGCGAATCATAAGCGAAGGGAGAGGAGAGGCGGAGGAAGCCATCAGCTCGGTTCTGGTTCTGGTTCACTTTGGACTAGGTCACGTGCTCGTCTCCATCATGGGGGTCATACCCCTCCATCCCCTCCATCTCGTAGACGGACCTATATTCATCACTCTCCCCGAAACCCATCACCAAATCCCCCATGAGCTCCCTGCCCGCCATGAGCCTCCTCGCAGCGGCGTTCATCAAGTCCAACGCTCGACGGTCGTTGGGTTTGGTAAAGTTGTGCGCGGAGGAGAACTTGTGGAAAGCTTTGCCGTCGAGGCGCAGGATGAGAAAGGTCGAGGGCAGGAGGGGGTCGGGTAGTTCGTGCAGGCGGACGTAGGAATAGCGGGAATTGGCCATGCCGAGCGGAGGGAGGGAGGGAGGGGGGAGGTGGGGCAGCGCAGAGGGATGGCTGCTGTGAGAGAGAAGAGGTGGTGTAGCCCAGTGAGGGTCGTTTGAGGGGATGTCGACTGGCGGTACAGTTCGGCGTTCTAGGATCGATGAGGAGGTGGAACAGAGTCAAGCCGCGGCGGGCCTTGCGGAGCTCGTCGCCGCCGCTCGATTTGAACGTAAAAAGTCGGGGAGAATTATTGCGACATGGGGTGCAACGCCGTATCAAACACGGAATACAACATCTCGTCGTCTTTACAGATCCAACAACAACCCACTGAGCACCTTCTCCAGATGGCTGACCTGTGTGTACACCGCATGCAGCTCAGCCTCATCGTCAGCTCGGATCAGGACGACGAGGCCGTGGTGATGACCTCACCTCGAGTAAAGCGGGGCCTCTTCTTTCCTCGGGAGAGAGTAGAGCCCGTTCTTTTTCGGCGACTTCGGCGGCTCGGTGGATCGCTTCGGTCGTTAGGAGGCGCAGGTATTGAGACGAGAGGCAGATGGACGCGTCGTTGACTGGCCGAGCACGATGCTGGGTTAGTAGTGAGAGTGGGATCGGTTGGATGAGAATATGATTCACCTTTGGTCTTGTTGGACAGTTGAAGGAGAAAGATCTCCCGGATCAGAGCCTGCGTGTGCGAACGAGTCGTGACCGAGTCGAGTGAGAGAACGCGACGCGACGCGACAAGCGCAAGATGTCAGCGAGCGATCACGTTTGCCCGGACGAACAGCATCGTCGAGTGAGGGTACGCACCTCTTTGAATTGGGGAGAGTGCTCACTGTCGCTCGCCATCTTGGGATACGACGGTGGTGGTGGTCGTGGTGGTCGTGGTGGTCGTGGTGCGAGGAGCAGCTGAGGCCGAGTGCCGAGACGCCGACTTCCGACGACGAGGTGGCCATCCAGGCGCCGAGCGAGAGGTCCGAGCGGCGCACACCCACTTCAGCCTCAGTACTCGCTCAGTCTCCCTCAGTCACCGCCCCGCGCCAAGACCCAACGCCAAGTGACCCGGCCCCAATCTCAATTTTCACCCTCCTTCCCTCCCTCCACCTCGACCCTCGACCCACCCCACCACCACCACCGATGCTCATACCGCCACCCATCCCATCCTCCCTCTCCCTCCCTTCTACAGTGCAAGACATCAGAGGCCATGCGACCCAATTGTCGGATGCGAATTCGCTTCGAGCGACGATGAGGAGTCAGCTCAAAGTCGCCCACAAGCTCGGCGTGCACCACGCCGATTGGAGTGCTTGTGTCAAGGTGCGTGGATCGGCAAGTGGCTTACGGGTCGCTTGGTCGAGCGAGCGAGCGCGGAGAAGCACACGAGCGCATGTGGGGCAGCCGCACAGGCAGCAGACTCCGAGTCGACTGCTGATCTGATCCTGTACCATCTCCGCTCTCGGCTCCCCAGGCGACGACCGACTACCTGCCCTACCTCTACGCGATCCTAGGCTGCATCGAAGCCGACGACCTCCTCCTCAAAGCCGATCCAGGTGCGTACAACCCACTCCCCCCCGACTAGCGCTCTCAGTTCGACTCGCTCACCCCCCCCCCCCCCCGCCCGTGCGCTCACAGTCTTTACTTGGCGAATGACCTTGTCCACTCAGGCGCTCAAAAAGCCCCATCACAAGGTCGCTCTTCCTTCCTAGTACGTTATCGGCTCCAGTCCTGCACACTAGAGCGGCACTGACGCCGTTCCCCCAAAACAAAAAAACAGCCACTACGAGCTCGCTTCTACGCTCCTCTGCCACGCCCTCTGCCTCTCCAACAACTCGGCCTCCCTCGTCGCCTCCTTGGGATCCTACGAATTCTCCAACACGCTTTCCACGACCGACTTGAGAAGGCATGATCAAGTCGTACAAAAAGCGGCGGAGATGCTTTGTCGCGCAGCCGGACTGTTGGCGCATTTATCAGAGGTCGTCATTCCGAGATGGGAGACCGCCGTCGGATTGGACAGTTTGGCCAAGTCGAGACCGTTCGAATTGACGAGGGAGGTGACGATGGGTTTGGCAAAGTAGGCTCAACGAATAAAAAGTCTGAGCGAGCGTTTTGGGTTAGCGTACAGTACACTGATTCGAGGTCGAGATTTTTTTTTCTTCTTTTTTTCGACCCAGATTATGCGAAGCAGACGCCAACCTCCTCGCTATACGACGATTGCTTTCCCGATCCCTTTCAGTAGCTCATTCAACCACCACACCCGGACCACCGCTCTCCTCAACGCACCCCTCCCCCTCCCTCTTAGCGAAACTACATCTCCACGTTCACCAACTCTACGACGCCGCACGATCGCTCATCAAAGCTCCCAACCACTCCGGCGGCGGCGGTGAAATTTCACAAGCTTTGAGAACGTACCTCTCCCAGGGTAGAGCTTTGGCTTTGGCTTTGAGTTGGAAATGGTTGGGAGTCGATTGTGGAGAATCGGGAGGGAGGGAGAGGTGCGGTGATGCTGTCGGTTGGTTGGGGATGAGTAGGAAGGAATTGGACGAGATT
Source organism: Microbotryum saponariae (assembly GCA_900102585.1). NCBI lineage: Eukaryota > Fungi > Basidiomycota > Microbotryomycetes > Microbotryales > Microbotryaceae > Microbotryum > Microbotryum saponariae. Next base: position 110,575 of record FMWQ01000047.1, on the reverse strand, counting down.
CAGAATGCGAATAAGGGCTTGATCGGCGTGATCAAGAGAGGCAAGGAAGGGGCTAAAGTTAGAAAAGGTAAAGTTGGGGAAGAGGTGGAGAGTGTGGCGAGGTTCTTGAACGCTTATAAGAAGGTCAACGATTCGGTCAGTTCCAGTTCAGGAATCGGACGGGCGATCTCTTTCGTTGGACCAGTATGCGGGGAGAAGCTGACCCCCCCCCCCCTCCCCTTACGATCGTCGAAATAGGTTCATTTCATGCCCGTCCCTTCTCCCTCCACACTTCAACTACGCGTACCAGCCGGACGAGCCGCCCTTTCAGCCAAAGTTTTCACCCCTCCATCACCGGCGTTCAAATCGAGATCGGCGTACAATGGACCGATGGACGTCCCTCCTCCCCCGAGGGCACTGGAGACGGAGTTTGGGAAGTTAGGGATTGGGACGACGGGAGGCGGTGCGGATAGTTCTGATGAGGATGGGGACGGAGAAGGTACGGAGGGGGATTACTTTGGAGCGGGGCAGTACTTTTAGGTGTCGATCAAGTGTTGAGATTTTGAAAGTGTTTTGCTCAAGCAGGTTGAAACATGAGTTCTTAATTTTTCCCCCTATCGGGTGGACTACTGAGCTAAAAGACGTCCTAGTTCTTCCCCCAGTTCAGACAACTCCTTCTCGAGATTTATTTCCCAAATCCACTTCATACGTTCGGAAAGATTCGCCTCGATTTTGGCGATATCGTCCCCCGCGACCGGGTCGAGGAAATCGTACAAAAGCCCCGCTTCATACGAGGTTGATTGTACGCGACGACCTCGGGGATGGCGCGCGGCTTCGTAGAGACTTAGAGCGGTGCGGAGCGAGGTCGAGCGCGTAGATGAGGTGGAGGATTTGGATAAGAGGGGATGGGTGAGCACGTGGGCGACGAAAAGACCGTCTTCGATCGCTTGGCCAGCGCCGGAACCTTGGTGAGGGGTAGTGGCGTGCGCCTATGGGATAAGAAGGGTCGGATCAGCCGGGGTTGAGAGGCAGTCGGGTCGAAGCTGGTACTCACCGCGTCTCCTACCAAGACGATACGCTCGTCGACGGCGTGGGGAATCAAAGGCAGTTCAAAGATGCCCCAGATCGAAGGATCTTTGATCGCCTGCATTCACAATGCGAATCAGCAAGTCAGTACTCGTTCATCAGTGCAGAGAGTTCCGAAGTTGCGTGCAGAGCGAGGAGACGCACTTTGAGCAACTCCAAGCTCGACTCGTTGAACGAAGCAAAATCTTCGAGCATCTCGGCCTTGGGTCGAGCTTCCCACCATGGCCCAGTGTGACCTCCGAGTTTGGCATGCGCCGGGTCTTTGACGAATGCGACGATGTTGATCAAGGCACCACCACGGACGGGGAAGTGCTAAAGAGGGTAAAGATCGAGAGCAATCAGAAAAGTCACTCTTCTTTCGCGGAGGGGTTCGAACGGACCAAGATGTGTCTCCCCTGTCCCAACAACATCCTCTTGTCACTCGCTCCTTTCCCAAAGATTCGTTCGAATTCGGCCCTCTCCACCATTCCCCGCCAAGCAATCCACTCGCTGTACCTTGCTCGTTGGATCTCCAACGCCTCGTCCTTGAACCCTTTCCGGACGTACATCGCCTCGCGCAAAACGGACTTGATCCCGTCAGAAGCGACGAGGACATCCGCTTCGGCCGTCGTCGAGTCGGCAAAGTGGAGGGTCACTCCTGAGGAATGCGGAGTATAGTTGATGCAGCGCTTCTTGAAATGGGCTTGATCGGTAGGGAGCATTTGGATGAGTCCATCGAGAAAGTCGGCTCTGAAGACGTCCTTAGCGTCAGTAGGAAGAATCTTCGCACGGTACGAGCTCGAGAAAGCGACTGAGGTTGTCGTCGACGTACCGATGCACATTCCCTCTTCCGGCCATCTTTCCCCGAAGAGAATGGATGTCCTTTCCGGATTGAGGATGATCTTTCGCCCCGACGAGAAAGTCGAACCAAAGATCGTCGTCGCTTTGACCTTGCTTACCCGCAATGCGCTCCAGCGCTTCCCCACATCCGATCAGGCGCAACGAGGTCTGCGCGTTCGGGCCTAGAGCGACGCCGGCGCCGATCTCGGCGACTTTGTAAGGGTGGGAAACAAGAAGGGAAAGTCAGTGCTGCGACTTTGAAGCGTGGGTTCAGAAGGTGCAGAATGTCAAGACAGGCAGTGTGTCTGCAAGATCGCTGCCCCGATCCTGCCATCGGAAGCTCGGACGGTCCCCCAGACTGGTTCGGCCTTCATCTATCCGGGCCGAGTCGATGAACTCACACGCCGCTGCACTCTCGTACACATCCAATCGCACGTTACTCTCCGGGTTCTGCTTCGAATAGTGAAGAACTGCGATCGCTGCTGTGAGTCCCGCAATGCCTGTGCGTTTAGAAGGTGCTTTGTCAGTATCGAAACACATTGGAGCTTGGGGCTCGAGCTCGCCAGCGGCGTTCGTGCCACGACGATGTGGGGCGATCGGTCGACCCGCCAGCATTCACACTCACCTCCGCCAACGATGGCGATCCTCAGTGGGGCCGACTCAGTCGAAGTAGTTTTTGAAGGCTCTGCCATGGGGTGGAGGACTGTGTACAAAAGAGAAGGGAAAACAATCGGAGGGGAGGAAAGGAAGAGGTCGAAAATGGGTGGGGCACTGTTCCCATCTGGCTCGACCCTCTGGTCACTGCCTGTCACTGCGTTCGCCTAGCGGCGGCGGCCTTCGCGGAGACCCCGCTCCGGGAACTAGTTTCCGGCTTCCGGCCCCCCAGCCCCACTCGCCCACTCGATCCTTCCTGCTCTTTCTTTTTTCCGGACCGAATCAGTTTGATCGAAAGCGGTGTTGAGTCTCACTTGAGGCGGTAGGCAATTTCAGCCGATCATGCAACTACCAGGCTTACTAACTTAAGTCACCCCCCAATGCGCCATCGTAAAAATCGCCGCTTGAACTTTCGCCCTGCTCGGTCCCCGCGGACCTGGCGATCACCGACATCGTCATCATCGGATCGAAGCACTTGCCAATACCGGGTCCAAAGGAAAATCGCCCAAGTTAAAGCTTGGTAATACCTCGATGAACTTTGTCCAATTCGGCTGTCTCGCGGTAATTAATCACTTGGTAATCACTAAAGCCCATACCGAAGGACATTGTTGTCGCTGAGCGCGCCTCCGGGCCATTGATAGCGGGGAGCGGGGACACACCTCGGGCAGACAAAAGAAGGGACGATCTTAATCGCGCCGCGCAGCGGCGAAAAAAGCCGATCGGATCGGCATCCTGGGCCGGGAGCAAGTTCGGCGCGGCAGAAGCCGACACGTCCTGTTCAAGTCCGTTTCGACTACAACAGTTGACCCGCCTGCTGTAGAAGGCTGTATGCAATTTCTGACGGGAGAATTTGATTATATCTTGACATTGTAATCTCAACAGAAACGAAAGATCTACTTTCAGTGTTGTCCATTTTTGGGCGAGTCGCTGTACGATCAGGCTCGCTCGAGCTCAAGCTCCAGCTGGAGGTCGAGCACGTGATCCGTCGCTGATAGCGCGTCGCTGTCGTCGCCTCTGCAGCTCTTCGCTCCTCTGCTGCTGCTCGCATCGCACGCACGCATCGACCTCGACAAATCGTTCTGCGCGGCACACTCTCTACGAAAAGGTCCAGCCTTCTTGAAATGGACTACCTCGCGTCTACGCGAAGGCTCTGAAACAGAACGTTGGCCACTCGGCTCCATAAGTTCGTGCCGCCGGACGAACTCCGACGCGTCTCAAGCCTGCATCAGGCTCATCAACGCGGGCATGAAGTCAGTCACGTCGTCCGCCAGGTCACAGACTGGGATTGGAGTTACAGCCCCTCAACTCCGTCGTGTCACGTCTTGTTCTTCAGCAGATATGCTCTCTAGCGATGCCCATCGCGACGCCAGCTGTCACTCGCTGACGTACTCTAGGCTTTCCCTTATTAGCCTGTTGAACGGGAGGCACTGCGATGCCCTACAATTCAACGGCGTAGATGGAGCGGACTTGAAGAGGTCTGACATCAATGTTGTGTAGGTGTAGTGATGACGTGACGTCAGTCTTCCCCATTCGTCGTCGTACACTCGTCCCAGACTTCGAGATCAGGCATTCATAATCTCCAACGCTCCTCACGGTCCTTAGCTCAGGTCTCATCTGATTGGGGTACCACTGTGAACACTGAGCATGCCTGTATGAAAAGTTATCATGGGTTACGTCTTTTTATCTCACTTCGACCTCGCTTCTCCAACCAAAACTTGCGGAACATTCTTTACCAACTGCGAAATCGAGCTCGGCGGCAAGGTCCGATATCCGACAAGCTAGTGCTGAGACTACTCCCATCGACTCGGCCTTCTTGACTTACGTAGTACATTGCTTGCTTCCTTAGATCTACCGACCACCTGCGGTTCCCCCAATAAGTGATATGGTGATGGCGTAAGCAGTAGTCTGTAATAGTACAGTCACCAGTGCAGCCAAATTTGGCGAACAGGAGTAAATCGTCCTCACGTGACCCAGGCGAGATTGCCGTCGGCGTCTGCCGATGTGAGCACACAAGCAGAGGTGCTTCATCCTCGAAGGTCGTGGAAGTGCTTCATCCTCGGAGCTTGTGGAACTACTAATAAGACAGTTCCGTTGCTCGCTCCCCATGACTGCACATCGGCCCGTTCGTGCGAGATGCGAAATGATTCTACATGAAAGACTTGACCAACAAGTACTAGTGCTGACCAGTAATGCGCGCCGCCGAATCGGTCCGGCATTCAATGCTTTGACTTGCATCTGAAAGGTCCGTTTTTGGACTGAGGGTAGGAGATACTTGAAATACTTTTCAATAAGCGAATGGCAAATTTTGAACATAGCGCAGGCTTCGTAGCATGGGGGACGTTTTGAGCAGGAAAAGTCTCAGTCGGAGAACAGCCAACGTGCATGATCGCTTTCCGAATGCATCGCTCGGCACCTCGGATGTACACGTCAAACTTGCCGATCGAACAGACATCGATGTAGGGTGGATAATCGTGGAATGGGTGACATTGAGGAGAGGAAGGTAATCTGACACGGACAGGAACAGCGGTTTGGGGTGCAAAAGTCACTCGACGCTCGGCGTCTGCAAGCTGAGGCCCCGAGTGGGACATAGTCTTCCAGGGTGGCCCTCGCACATGCATCTGGAGTCGCGAATCAACCTTGGCTCACGACATGGAATGTATTGTTCCTATCGACCAGACTTACTCACCGATTTTGACGAGGTGCAAGCTTCTGATACTTGAGCAGGTGCCTGCGCTTTGGATGAAAAGTCACTCGGCACCAGTAAAGGGAACCTCCAAGCCATGTTGGTCGGAAAAGGCGCTTGCACATACATCCGAAGTTTGCGGTTCGACCCTGTCCGATGGCAAGAGATGTATTGATTATGTTAACCGAATTCACTCACCGATTTTGACGAGATTTCTGTATCGGACATTCGAGCAGTTACGTGCGCTTTGAATGCAAAAGCCACTCGGCGCCAGCTAGGGGAACCGCCGAGCTTTCTGATTTGGGCAAGACGCTCAATCATGCATCCGAACTTTGCAATTGGACCCTATCCGATGGCAAGAGATGAAAACTAAATGTTGAACTAGTCCACTCACGAGTTTTGACCAGGGTTCCGTGTGATGTACAAGGGCAGGATTAAGGCCTTTGAGTCCAAAGGTCACTCGGCGCCAGTAGGGAGAGGCCTCGACCGACCTTTCTTCTTAAGTATCTGGCATATATCTCTGACATTTGAGGATGGACCGGCCTAACGGCCGGAGAAGTACATTCGATAGTTGACGGCCATCTTCATCAGTTTCAAAGATGGTGAAGTTGCAAATGCTCTGACTTTTGGCGGCGGTTTGGTGGAGTAGGTGCTCGGCTTCACTGAGGAAGGTGGCTACTTGTGAAGGGGGCAATTCGAAAACCTTCATGAAAGGCTTGTCAGGCGGCGGCAATGGGACTCAGAGCATACGCAAACTAACTTTTTGCATTTTGCGAACTCTCACGAGAGTCGACATCATGTTGTATGAGCGGTAGACGAGGAATCGAGTCAACAGCCAAGACGAGAAGAAGCCGGCCAAAACGAGAAGAATGCGCCTCGAAAGTGGAGAAACGCAGTCAACGAGACTCTCGGATTCTACGGTTTGCTTTTTACGTTTTCAAAAGCTCTGCCGGGATTGAAATGACGCGCGGCGGCATTATGTGCTCCTAATCACAGGGGCTATACTCATGCGCGGCGATCGAGGTTCAATTGTCGGGGCTCAGGATTAGTCTGTCACTACAAAGATCTGTTCGGCGCCTATCTCAACACTGTTCAAGACAGCATCACTATACTTGAAGCTTAGACCGAGTTCCGTCAAATGGAGAAATTATATATCCGCTGATGTCAGCATGTCATCATTGGGCTGTTTGTTGTCGGAGGCAGGCTGGGCTTTATTCATCGCGCACTTGGCAGAGCATGTCAAGGGAACTCGATGCAGGCACGTGATGACTCGAATTTGACTGTTACAACTGCGGCCGCAAGGAGCAAAGCACATCCCCTGTCTTTCAACTACCGCCAGGGCATAGCCCAAGAGACCCCGAGCACGATCGGGCTGGCCAGTGGCCTGATTGAGATGTGGGGCCGGCTGGCCCTGGCCGCACGGCAGCGAAATGTCCCATACTTGGCGAGTAATCAAATCGAGGCAGTATGTACGGTCTATGATCGTATCAAAACGAGTGATCATCTCACTCCTCACCCTGCAGCTTGAGCCTCACTCGGTCAGTGGGTGCTGTGACCGTCACGGTTGCGGCGAAGGCTGCGGCGCGAGGAGGGCGAGCTTCACCGGATCGACTTGGAGTCCCTTCCTTCCTGCGCGCGAGGATCATAGCATCCACATGATGTTTCTATTCTTCTCCAAAATATTTCGGAGGTTGAGAACGTCGGTTCTGTTTAAAGTCGATGCGCCAAGGACCAAGCATGCTTGAGTCGTTGCCGCGAAGTTGGGTGTGTCGCGAGTGACAGTGAGCTCGCCCCGTTTAGATCGAATCGCTCTCCTTCTCTTGGGCCGAGATTTGTACATTCACCACCGAATTGCACATATGCTCCAAATTCACATCATCGTAGGCGAGGTGAGTCTCTCGGCGCGATTCGGGCAAGGTGGAGTTGAGCAGGGCCGAGTCTACAGACGACCCCAGTGACCAGTCCTTCGGGTAACGAGGCGACTGCAAGTGTGAGCTGTGGCGCAACTCAGGACAAGCGGAGACGAGCGAGGACACGTTGAGATGCACGATGGGTGGACAGGTTTTGGCAAGTTGTATTACGACGCAGTATAGGCACCGGGCAGACGTGCAGAGCTGGCGGTCTTCGAAGTTCGGGGTCGCGTGTGTCCATCGCAAGTCACGTGCTTCGGATTCACAGGCTCATGATCAGCGCGTCAGTGTGCCAAGCTTGTGCCGTAGGCTAGCCAATGAAAGAACATGAACATTTTCGTTGCTTAGTGTCGTAAATTGGAGAATTGACAGTGTCATCCAGACTGCCGAAGCTGATGTCACTACCACACTCGGGTCAGTGTAGTTGATCTGACGGACTTGGAGAGACTTGAGTCCATGGAGTGGGCCAAACTTGCTCCCGGCCCAGGATGCCGATCCGATCGGCTTTTTTCGCCGCTGCGCGGCGCGATTAAGATCGTCCCTTCTTTTGTCTGCCCGAGGTGGGACAGGCAAGGTTTGGATTCTGGAACGCTGTGAAGGACGAGCAGTAACTACAAGTTGAGAACGAAAAATACCGAACAAAGAAGGGGCTTCTTCGGGCGTTCGGGCACGGATATTCGCATTATTCAAGAGACGACGCCGATTTGGTTGTTCCGAGAGCAAGGGGGATTTCATTTCCAGGTGGGGGTGACGATCATGGCACATAAGCCTATCAAGTGGTTCGGAGGTGCAGGATCCCGGCCCGCCTGGACGAAGTCGAGGCCGTCGAGAACTACGATGCGAAAGGAGTTGTGTTAGAGTCGGTAGATGAACCCTCCGTCTCCCGACCGTCGTCTCCAACTCCCAGGCGGAATGCTCAACTTTGTAGATGTACCGTCATCTGTGCATGGTGGGGTCTGCTACGTCCGAGCCTTCTTTATTCGCGCGCGCGAGAATTGCCTCATGAAAGGTGGGGGACAGTCCGCAAGGTCCGCTTCGGTCTGTCGGATCGGCCAATTCTGCTACATATTGCTGCAGCTTACGTAATATAAGAGGGGCCTTTGGCTACTTCCGCAACGCGGCTTACATAACTACCACTACCCTACCTAGGCATAGCGTAGAGTCACGCGTGTGACGCGAAGCTGTGGAAGTGGGTCGGCTTGCCGAGGCGCGGATCCGCGCGAAGGTCAGGGGGTCTGCTGACTTGTGTGCGAGGACAAGACCGATCCTGCAGCTGCACCAGCTCGGTGATCTGGTCTGAGATTGATCATTCTACCTCGACATTTGGACATCCGATGGCCCCTGTGCGTTTTTTCGGTGGTTTGGCCTTGGGCGAAAGTTCACTGTGGTGTGGCCCCGGAAAATGTAAGGTCATTGTTGTCCCCACCAAGTCGAGTCTTGTTACGGTAGTGGTTCATCATCGCTTGTCGCCCTTCGGCCTGGTAAAGATGTGTACACTCTCAGATGTCTGCTGGGCCAGCAAGAGGGGTTTCAGCTCTTGCCACTTTCTGCTCTGCCTCTGCTGAGGCAGCGTTTTGGCAGCTTTGGCGCTCGCTCTGCAATTGTGCGGCTTGGCAGGCTATGACGCCCATGACCTGGACTGCGGATGGATGGGATCTAAAGGCCCTGAATCCTTGTCGTCTGAACTAGCGCATCGCATCATGCGCATGCTTGGTGCACCTAAGCAGTTGCGTGTCAAGTCCCGAGGCGGACGGCTTTTTGAAAGATTTGTCAATATATTGCTGTTTCATCCCACTGGTATTCCCGATTATGATTAGTTACTAGTTGTTGATATTAGACGCCTCGCGCGTCTCGAGCCAGCCTCGCGCGCGCTCCCTTAGCGCTTATCTTCTTTCTCCAACTATCTTTACTATCATCATCGGCTCTCGTACTTACGTACTTCGTTCCTCGGCTTCAGCTCGTGAAAGGTTATGAGCCCACCTAGCCTATCAGCGGCGGGCGACCTCGACATCCACGGTGACATGGCACCAACGCCTCCACCACCGTCATCAACGTCGTACCATACCAACGACGTCGCCTCCGTTACCTCCGTCACGCTCACTAAAGAGCAATTCGACGAGCTGATCAGGAACCAGCGCCCCGCACGGGACGACGACGCATTCTCCATGCGTCAGCTCCTACCCCCGGCCAACCCTCCGGTCTTCCCCGACGACTCGAAACTCACGGAGGACAACTACGTTGACTGGGACCTGACCATGTCGGTCACCTTCGCCCGCGAAGTCTGCGCATACCTGCGCAAGGGCACGCACGACCCCTCGTGGCCTCTCGCCTTACGCTCGCGCTGGGAGGATTACGCGGCCCGCGCGCTAGCGGGATCGCTCACCGTCACCACGAAGGCCACCATCGGCCCAATCGTTCAGACGGGCGGCTCGGCGCACGAATGCTGGCTCGCCCTCGCCGCACGCTATGCTCCCAGCGATGCCCAAGCGTACTCGGCGCTGATCAAGGACTATTTTAGCATGCCACCATGCCCGCCCACTTGGGCTGGTTTCAACGCATGGACGAATCGAGCCATGGTTCTCGTCAACCACCTTCGAATGGCCCAGCTAGACCTTGAACAGGCCATCGCGGCCCGGGCCCTTGACGACTTGCCGCACGTCTTCGATGGCTGGCACACGACGTTCTACGCGATGAACGTTCACGACAACAAGCTGCCGCGCGTCGAACAAATCTTCGCGTCGATGGAGACTGTCGCTCGGACGTTGCGCAACGAGTCGAACCCGGCCCTCGTAGCGAAAGCTGTCGCGCCGACCACAAGCGCTGCTCCCGGCAAAAAGGGGAAATGGGATCGGTCTGGTCCTGCCCCGAGCAACTGCCCGGCTTGCGGTCAAGGCAAACACTGGCTCGACAAGTGTCCGGACTCGCGCAAGCGGGCCAAATACATCGAGCTCAGGAACGCCATGAAGGCACTCAAAGGCGCATCACCATCGACTACGACCACGTTAGTGGCCGCCGCGGAAGCGTCCAAGGATCAAGACTTGTCTTACTTTTCTTCTGCCACGTTCGTCAACATGGGACAACCTGACGTCCTTCTGCTGGACTCGGCGTCGGCGTGCCATGTCGTCAACAACGCGTCTTTCTTTGACGGTCCCCTTTCACCTACCCAGCAAGTCCTGCAAGGTCTAGGGGGAACGGTGAGGGCTTCGGGAATCGGCTCGGTCAAGCTCGTCTCCGATACTGGTACTGAGTTCACCCTCAACGACGGGATCTACGCTCCCGAGAGCCCTGCCAACCTCATCTCGGTCCGGGCCTTCGATAGCAAAGGCGTTCGCATCACCTTCGAACACGGACACGTCGAGCTCTGCACGCCGCAAGGGTGCATCGCCACGGCATCAGCCATCGCGTCCCGCGTTTACAAACTCAACGCTTCAGTCCGCGCTGGCAGCAAAGGTGCGCTACCCTCGCTCGTCTCCACCAAGTCCACTAGGCTACCTTTACTTACCCTTCACCGCCGCTACGGCCACGCCTCTGTCCAGACACTTAAAAAACTGGCGGCCTCCGGCCAGGTGGAGGGTTTGGATTGGGCCTATAGTGACTTCGAGTGTGTAGACTTCTCATGCAACGCCTGCCTTGCCTCCAAAGCCCATCGTTTGCCTTTCCCCTCTTCGTCGTCGCATGCAGCGGAACCACTCGCATTGGTGCACTCGGACGTCTTATCTTTCCCCGAGGAATCCTTAAGCCATAAGCGATACCTCGTCACGTTCATCGACGACTTCTCGAGGAAGACTTGGGTTTACCCCATCGGGCACAAGAGCGAGGTCCTTCAGACATTCAAGGATTGGCTTCTGGAGATCGAAAACGCCACGGGTCGCAGGGTCAAAACACTTCGCTCGGACAACGGGGGCGAGTATGTCTCTACCGCTTTCAACGGCTATTGCGTGGCGCGCGGAATTCGTCGCGAATTGACCATACCGTACACACCCGAGCAAAACGGTCGGGCGGAGCGAGCCAACCGGTCGATCGTCGAGGGCACCCTGGCACTACTGTCTCACTCGGGACTCCCACGATCGTGCTGGGACGAGGCTGCCATGTGTTACATTCACGCCAAGAACCTCTCGCCTCATGCGGCCCTTGGTGGAGCCATCCCAAACGGTCGTTGGTCGGGCCACACACCAGGCGTAGGGGGTCTTCGGGCATTCGGTTGTCGCGCTTGGACCACCGTGCCGGCTCACCGACGGGACAAGCTCGACCCAAAAGGGATTCCTCTGGTCTTCGTCGGGTACGATCGACATGCGAAAGCCTACCGTCTTCTTGACCCTTCCTCCATGCGTGTGAGTCTGGGCCGCAATGTGACGTTCGTAGAAACCGAGTTCCCCTTCGCGATCGCGCCCACCCGAGTGACGCAGCCGTCCATCCCGGGTTACGCCCCCCAGCCTCCACCCGTCGAAGCTCCAACACCTGTCGAGGCACCCGCGTCGCCCGAATCGACCAGCTCGGCCGACAACGACGACGCCTCATCGACCACGAGCACAACGACGGAGTCAGCCGTGACCCTGCCGCAACCACCTCCGGATCCAGCTCCACTCGCCAAAGTCAAGCCGACTTGGGAGTACGGCGACGTCGCCAAGGTTGGTCCCGATCCAGGGAAGTACGGTGAAGTCGACGCTCGAAACATCATTGATGGCCCCCGGACTCGCCGCCAACCCGTTCCCACCATGATCACGCGGGAACAGCCGGTCGAAGACCCCGACGGACCCACCGCCTCTTTCAAGAGCCTGCTCCTTGCCTTCGCATCCACCAAGGCCGGCTTCGCGGATCATGACTTGTCGGTTGTTTGCGATCCGGCAAATTGGGGCGAGTCGTTCGATCGGGACAAGAGGACATTTGGGGCGCTCCGGCACAGGATGAATTCGATTCGCTTCTGAACGATTACGAGGTCTTCCAAATCGTCGAATCCTGTGAGCTCCCCGCGGGTGAGATCCTCCTGCGGTCAGGCTGGGTGTTCCGGACTAAACGCAACCAGCATGGCGACATCACCGATCACAAGGCCCGACTTGTCGCTCACGGATGTGCCCAACGCCCTGGCCTTGATTTCGAGAAGACCTACGCCCCTGTCGTCAAATTCACGTCCATTCGAGCCCTCATCGCACTCGCCGCGGCCAACGGCTATCACGTCCATCAGGCCGACGTCAACAAGGCGTATTTACACGGCAAACTTGACAAGCCTCTCTACATGCGCGTCCCTCAGGGCATAAACCTGCCAGGCAAGATCCTCAAGCTGTCCAAATCCATCTACGGCCTTCGCCAGGCCGGCACCATCTGGAACGCTGAGATCGACTCGACTCTGCGGTCCCTCGGATACGTCCCCACCAGGTCTGACATCTGTATCTACCGCCGCGAACACGACGGGCACTCACACTATATTGCCTTGTACGTCGACGACTTGCTTTTGGTTGGTCCCTCTACCGCCGAAATCGAGCGGGTGCTGGACGCGCTGGAACTCGCATACGGCATCAAACGTCTCGGACCTGCCGAATATATTCTAGGCATCCAAGTCAAACGTGGACAAGACGGCTCTATCACGCTCTCACAAGAGCGCTACCTTCGGGACATCCTTGCCAGGTTCCAATTCACCGATGCCAAGCCGGCAAGTATTCCAATGCAGCCAGGTGTCGTCCTTGACTTCGAGGACTTGGCGGCCACTCCTCAGGATCGTACGCGCTACTTGCAGGCCATCGGTTCGTTGATGTACGCCGCAGTTGGAACTCGTCCGGACCTCGCCTTCGTGGTCAGCTACCTCGCTCGCTTCTCCCAGCAGCCTGGCCCGGAGCATTGGACAGCCATCAAGCAGGTCCTCCGTTACATCAAAGGCACGCTGGACTTGGGCCTCACCTATCGCAAGACCAGCCAACCACTCCATGGCTACTCGGATGCGAACTGGGGAGCCTGTCTAACGACCTCACGATCGACCATGGGCTACGCGTTCATCTTGTCCGGAGCCGCTATTGCTTGGTGCTCCAAACGCGAGCACAGGGTGGCCAAGTCCACTACCGACGCAGAGTACCTCTCTCTTTCGTACACAAGCGGTGATGCCATCCACCTGAGCGAACTCCTGGCTGAACTTGGCGCTCCGGTCTCCGGTCCAGTCGTACTCTACGGGGACAACCAAGGTTCGCTGGCTCTTGCGCAGCACCCGACCAACCATCAGGGGTCTCGTCATGTTCGCATCTCGGAACATTACGTCCGCGAGAGGGTAGCTGAGAAGGAGATCGAGGTCCGCTACATCGCCACCGGCGACATGATTGCCGATATTTTCACCAAAGCCTTGGGTCCCAAGCCGTTCATCTTCCATCGGGAGAATTTGGGTTTGCGAGGTGCAGTGGTATGACAGCACGGGGGGGTGTCAATATATTGCTGTTTCATCCCACTGGTATTCCCGATTATGATTAGTTACTAGTTGTTGATATTAGACGCCTCGCGCGTCTCGAGCCAGCCTCGCGCGCGCTCCCTTAGCGCTTATCTTCTTTCTCCAACTATCTTTACTATCATCATCGGCTCTCGTACTTACGTACTTCGTTCCTCGGCTTCAGCTCGTGAAAAGATTCACCTCGCTCCATTCGCCCTTCCTGCTTCGCCGTAAAACGCTTTTGTGGTCCCGGCGAGTTCGAATGCTTTGCACCAGACTTGTGGTACGGCTTCCAAGAGGTTCCAGCCTGCGCTAAAGAACCAGATGCGGGGCCGCTTGCGTTGTTCTGCTACGCAGCACCCGTTGGATGATTTTTAGCGGACTTGAACTCTGCTGAGCGGACATGTGCTTCGTCGTGTGTCGTTTCGCTGAGCTCAAAAGGTTGCTCGTCGCCTTTCGCACGATGTATTTCAGTGTGATGACGCTGGTCGCTACTTGGGAGTTCGGCATTCTTTGCTCCCGAGGTAGATTCTGACGCAGGGCGGTTGACTGCTGTATGTTCAAGATCAACTCGGCCATTCTCGCAGCTTCCTGCATGGTGCTTCAAGCTCACAATTTCGGGCCTTCCCCCGTAAAGAGGTACATGTTGTAACAAGCCTGGATCCAGAGCTTCGCTCGACTGGAGCCATCAGAAACGCCAAATTGTAATTGTGCACAGCAGAGGCCAGAGGCGCATATCTTGCCACAACGTGAGTGAGAGGTGCGCCACTCGGGGAGGCTTGCTCACAGCTGAGACAAGCTCTCCTCTCCTTATGTGAATAGACTTGTCATAGCAATATTTGGTAGTGACTCCAACTCTCTTCTAATTTGAAGACTACACATGTCCGACAAGCCTTTCAAGAAGCTCGAACTCGTCAATCGTCTATTACAGCAGTTCTCGCCATGTAAGGTATGCGCCTCCGAGTCTGATGTGTATGAAATACAATCTGTCGTTCTTGACCGCTTAGGGTAAAAGCAAGTCGTAACTAGAACTCGACAGTTCTAAGCTACTCGGAGGCTACTTATGGGGCTGTTCTGTAAGGCATCCCCTTACACGCCACCTTTTGACTCCATCTGTCGGTCCACTTCCACTTAGGGGTCGCCCGTGCGGCCACGTGGGGTGGGAGACTAGAGGCTCAGAGAAGGCCCGTGTTTTGCTGATCGAGTCAGAGTCACGGGAGTATATCTAGGTAGGTGGTGTGCTTCATCACGTACCTTGCGCATCCACCTCGATAGCTTATCGGATTACGAAAATTCGGAGTATGCGCACGTCTTTCTTCCTCCAAGGCGCTTCGGCCCTGGTGCTCCTTTCAAGTTCGACGATCGGTCTTGCGATGGACGGCGACGATGGGTCGCCGATCGCGCCTTGGAATTAGGATCGTTCGGTGGGGTGAGTCGTTGTTTGCTGGGGAAGGAAGACCGAACGGTTCATATTGATCATTGTTTGGAGCCCATTTACGGACGAAAGTGATAACAACTTTACCGAACCAATGTCCGCCCCGATCTGCACGTAAGTCCGGGAACAACCCGTCGGAGGGCCACGGGGTCTTTTGCGATCGGGAGCTTGGAGGGAGGATTTTTCGTTCATTGATGAAGCAAGATTTGCATGATGATGATGAAGGGATTGTATCGTAGACTGCGACAGTACCGTTGTGCTGGGTGACACACCAGGGTACGTTCAATCTCATCTCGATGCCTCTCTTACGAGGGCCTGCGAAAGTGAGCTAGTTCGAGGACTTATTTCCCAAAGTCGGGACATGACTTGGGGGGTTTTTTTTTGCAGCTGGAAGACGTGCCTAGAGGGATGCGTCTTACCTTGTCAGGGAGCCCAAGTTGGAGCGGCGTGTATGTTTTATTGTATAAGAGATATGGTCGTGCCTGTCGCGTGAGTCCCGGAATCGGGACTTGACGTTCTCGACTACTACTAGCCTGCAGGACATGGGACTGATTGATTGGGTGTCCTTTAAGCGGTTCGCATGGGGTTTCGCTGCTCTCCGGAGGAACGTGAATACCACCTTTGCCCTATCTCTTGCTGCTTCTCGAATTTAGAGAAAGAAAAGGGTTTTGGTTGAAATGATGGCATGAAGTGGCTTCGGCAATGAAGAGCGGATTCCTTTGCGGAATGGAAGTTGGGGTTCTTTGATTACAACAACAAGTGTGTGTGTGTGTTTGGGTCCTGCCAAAAATTCACAGCAAGCCATCTAGGAGACCTTCGTCTTTACCCCCTCAATGACCCCGCTTGCCTGACCCACTATCGTAGCCAAGACCTGCAAACCGACCAAAACGAGTACGACGGTGATGATCGAATAAAGTCGGATCGTTTCCCCTTTGTAAACTTTTTCGGAACCAGTTGAAGCGATGGAAGTTGAAAGAAGTCGTCTTTTTAGAGGGATCAAAGGCATTGGGACGACTTCTTTTTCCGATGTCGTCGAGTCATCGACATTGTCATCGAGCTCGATTGAAGAATCGAATTCTTCCTCGGTGGAAATTTCGACTTGGGCAACTCCACCGAAAAAGTCAGTCAGGAGGACTTGATCGACGGGGCGAGGGTAGAGGTCCGTACGAATGCCGGCGTTGGATTCGAATTTCTCAAAGGAGAACGTGTCGAACTTTGTGGGCAGGGGGAGGGGAGGGGTGGAGTCAGTTTCAGCGGTGCGGGGGAGATGCCGTCTGGGGGGGGGGGGGGGGGGGGGGCGAACTGACCAAATCTTGCAGAGTTGCGTTCGAAGTCTTGTTGATACCTTCAAGGTAGTTGAGCACGTGGTGTGTGTATCGGTCGGTGACAGCGACGCCAATGTCGTTATCAGCGTGGTGCTGTCGGAGGATCAGCGTTAGTGTGCGAGTCTCGCTAGACCTCAAGCCCAACCGAGACTGACGGAATAAGAGTTTTCCCCCTTTGCGCTCGAACCGGTCGCGATGATGTTGGGTGAGTAGAATTTGGTGTAGAGCGTATTGGCTTGACAGGTGTCGACCATGAAGAGGATCTCGTGGTACCTGTGGGACGCGGTAGACGGATTCATCGATGAGAATCCACCTCGGTCTTCATCGAACCCGACCCACCTCTTCTTCTCCCACATCGCTCCCAACGCATCGGCCAGATCGAACGCCGAAACCTCTTCCGAGTCTTGAAACTTGAGGAACTCGTCCCCACCATGTCCGGTCATGTAGATGAAGATATTACTCCTCTCGTCCGTCAACAAGCGCTTGTTGACGGGAGTGCTCTCGGGAACCCGACCGGACAAGAGTCGGAGGAAGGTCTCGACGCTGACTTCTTCGCCTTTGTAGTCGACCTCGATCGAGGTACCGTAGAGGTCGTAGCGACGGTCGGCGTTCGAGTAGACCGTACCGGCGAACGGGTTGCGAGGGTTGCACGCGACGTCGTCGGCTAGCATCAGGATGATTTGAGAGTCGGGGATCCCGAGCCGTTTGACGGTACGATACCTGGGGGGAGGCAGGTCGTCAGCTGGAGGAAAGGTAGGGGGGGTTTGAAGGGTGATGCAACTTACATGGCAAGTGTATTGGCCATATGCTGGGTCGGTCGCACGGAAAGGGGTCGGCCGAGGATACGTCGCACGAAGAGCATGTGGTGGGGGGGGGGGGGTCGATCACAGCGTAGGTGTCAGCTCGTCGCCCGAGGCATCGGCCACTGCATAGTTACCCTATAGTTGAACCAGAACCTTGACTGGTGAGCGCGTTGGACGAACACGCATCAGCTCAAGCGGGGCTGTCAAATAGGGGCCGATCGGACGCGGCATCCGGGACTGACCGAACAGACGAGCACGGCCCAGTTGTTGGTGCTGGGCGCCGCATCGAGGAGGACTAGGTGGGAGAGGAGGAGGGCGAGAAGGAGGAGAAGCAGCTGCCGTGGTTGGAGCATGGCCGCGGGGAGCACATCCAGAGAGGAGGAGAGAGAGCACACGGGCACAACCTGGCGTGTGTCAATTCGTCCTTAGGCGATTACAAAATGGGGCTTAGGCCTCAATTGGTCATTACGCGATTACAAAACGGGGCAAATAAAAAAACAAGGGCTTATGAGTCTGCCGCGCGACTTGAAGCCACCGCTCGGACTTGGGACCCGACTCACAAACGACCTGTCGGATCGGACCGTTCTCGACCAGCGTCATGCAGGGTAACCACCACCCAAACAGCCAACAGAGCCAGAACGAGAAACTGATCCAAACCCTTCTGTGTCGCTCGCAGGTCTCTCTGGCTACGGATCCGGGTCAGCTTCGGGATCTGGATCCGAGGACGAGCGGGACGTCGCACCGACGCCGGCGAGACCGCCGATTGAGCCGAGCATGGGTAGTACGCGTGCGGTATTTCGTGAGTGAACGAAAGCAAGAGACGAGCTGCTCCTGCTACTGACAAAGTGGCACATCCCATAGCCTCCTCCTCGACCCTCTCACGCGTCAAAGCGACAACCACGACCGGCGGCGGGAACAGCTCCACCTCGTCGTCCAGAGCATCATCCCCTCTCCCCGGAGTCAAGGTCACGAACCATCATTTACCTTCTTCGAACCTCAACTCGCCGGGGGGGAGGTACCAGAATGGCAAGGGCAAACAGAGGTCCTCGTCGCCCCCTCCTTACGAACGCGCGACGACGGCCGAACCTACACCACCCTCGCGCACGAGCGATCAACTCACTCCACCCAGCTCGCCCCACCACCACCGTACGACTCGCCAAGCCGGTTCAGCCATCGCCACCACATCCAACATCACCCTCGATTCCCTCTCCCAATTCAACATACCCCCCTTACCGACCCTCGGCGTGAACCCAAACGTACAATCCAAAATCGACAAATTCGTCACCCTCGCCCACGAGAGAAACCTCTGGTTCAACGATACGTTGGAATCGAGCAAGGCGTTCAGGAATCCGAGGATACTGAGTCAGTTGGTCGGCTTGGTCGGCGTCGAGGAGACGAGTAGTATGTGGGGGAAAGCATTTTGGGATGTCCAACTCGTTGCGACGGAAGGGGATGCGAGGAGGATTGGTACGTCAAGCTTTGGTTCGCACGAGTGGGCTGCGAATCAGGAAGAATGAGATTGAATTGTTTCATTTCTCGCAGCCACAATGCAAAAGGACCAATCCGAGGCACGTCAACAAGCCCAAGCCGCAGGATCGAGATCCAACATCTCCTTCACCTCCGCGTCATCGACCTTGCAAGCCTCACATCGTGATCAAAGCGAGAATGGGAGGCATCACGACGCCGGCTCGGGGAAACACGATCGGGATCGGGATCGAAATAGGGACAGGGATAGAGAGAGGAGTCGTGGTGGAGGAGCGGATAAAGAGAGGGACAGGAAACGGTCGAGGTGGGGGCAGACGGAAAAGGGGTGAATGTTGGTTTGGGGTATGTTATCGAATGGATTGCATCGGTACTCGATGGCACCGGACGGCTGGGAAAGCTTCGTTGCCTCACTCTCGACCACCACCAGGTTGTCCACACGTCCGAGAGCGGCCCGCCTTTGGTCATCACCGCTTAGTTCGAGATGATTCGGGCCTGAATGTCCTTTACATAACCCTGGCGCGCCGGCACGTTGTCAGGGAAGATAGCGGGAAAAGAGATCACGCTTAGTGAACACTTTGTCATGTGGCATCGAGAAGATCGGCTTGGGCGGACGGATTGCCGATCCGACATGAAGACGTGCAAGGTGCGCTCGGTGCTTCCGAGAGGCCCGACTCTTCGGCCGCAGTCGGGGGCGGATCAGCACGCGTCGGCCTCGGGTACTCAGAGCTGTTTTGAGCGAGATGTCCAAGTCAATATTTTCGCCTCCGAGTGGACAGACTTGGGGGGATTTTCAGGCCTTGAAAGTGTGACTCGCGAGTGAAGTTTTGGTCGAGAGCTTCCTCGAGACGAAGATCCGCTTTACCGCCGCTGCGCTGACTTGGTTGCTCGGCTCGTTGAAAGAGGGAGCTCCGAGCCTTATTAAGGAATCGGCATTTTCCTGAGGCTGAGGCTGAGGATGTCCTTGCCCTTGAAGGACTGATGCTGTCCGAAAACTGAGGGATTTTCAGCTCACTGATGACGACACAGAAACAACTTCTGTGCCTCCAGACAAAAGTAGTCAAGTTCGTCAGCCGTCTGCCAACGTCAGGCTACCACCTGCAGTAGTGTCAGGGGCTCGGATCCCCTTTTAGATCGTCGCCGTTAATAATTCATTCGTTCGCGCTGAGGGAATTCCGATCGCGTTTCTGACCTCGCGCGCAGATGATGGCCGCCGTCGCTCGCTTGACGCGAAGGAGTGGCGGCGCTGGCAGTGGCGCTGTCTCGCTCCTTCGTCGACTTAGCTTCGACGCGCTCTGACCTCTGTTCTTTCCGAATCACGCTCAAATCGAGGGACACCGACTCGGGGAACTCGGACCATTGGCGTTGACGAACAAGCCACGCGCTCGATCCTGCTCTTTGGTCGACCGAATCACGCTCGACTCGACTCGACCGACTCGACTCGGGGGGTGGCGATCGTCGTAAGCGCGAGTTCGAACGCGTCACAAGCCCCCGTCGACGACTTAGCCCGGCTCGAATAGCGCTACGTCGCAAACGACCCGGCGCATATCCCTCACACACTCTACTCGACGAAGGTCTATGTCGAGGATGGCCTCTCCCGTTCGAACGTCTATTTCCCTCACCGACTCTGATCCGCTGTTGACGCCCTCGGGTTCCCATTCCGGTTCGCCCTCCCGCGCCCGTCGTCCTCCTAACTCGACCACCCACCTTAACGCCGACCCCCACGCATCTCTCTCCTCGAGTGCGGCCTTGCGGTCCCTCTCCGGTACGATCCAGCCCATATCGTTCAAGAAACGATCCGCGCCTCCCCCACCTGGTGCGGCTGCACGCGTCACCGAAGGCTTGATGAACCTGCTCAGCTCGAGTCCCAAAGAACCGACCGCTCCGAATCCTATCGACCAGCTCCACGAGGGGCATCATGATACGTTCCATGGTGCGGCAGACCTTCCCGATGCACCGCTCGCTTCTTCGAGGATGGGCAAGTTGGCCGTTAGACCGAATCATATCGACGTTCCGCCACCGGGTCCGTATCGCACTTTTTCGGCCACTTCGAACGCGCTCGATTCGGCCGAGGACGACGACGCGGAACTCCCGAAGAGTACAACCCTGCTCGTCAACGAGGACGATCAAGACGAGGACGAGTCGGACGATCAGGCGAGGAGAGGCTCGCCGAATTGGCGCAAGATGTCCGTCTCTGGCTCGGCGTACGGTACGAGGAATCGACTCTCGACGACGACCAACCAGTCGAAAGCGGGCAGGAACTCGTTCGGAGCCGCATCCGCTCAGCAGGCTCGACCCGGTTTCACGAGTCGGAATGATCAGCAGAGATTGAGGGACCCGTTTCTCAGTCCGAGTGAGGATGGCCGATCGAATCGGGGCGCGTTCGAGGCGCGTGGGACGGGGATGGGATCTCCAGGTGCCGAGGCCGAGGACGAGGAGCTGATCGAGAAGGAACCGACGCCGTTGCCCAAGATTGCGTTGATCGTACTGTGAGTTGTACTCACAACATGATTATTTGCCCTCCCGACGACGAGGCTGACCTGATGGTACTCCCCCTTTTGTACCCTACAGCTGCATCTGCATGTTTGGCGAATTCCTGAGCGCGTCCCTGTCGAGTCGTGAGTTCGCATGTGATCTCGGTCACGTTCACATGCCGCCGAGTCTTTGACCATGCTGATCCGTGAAATGACCTTGTCCTACATACAGCATTCTTGTACTTTATGATCGAAGGCTTTGGCGTCGGCCAAGGTCCCGAAGGGGGTGGCGAGGCCGTCGTCGGTTTTTGGACGGGAGTCGTATCGTAAGTCTTTGCGCATAGACAACGTCGCCCACCTTGCATTTACTCATCAATCTATAATCACAGATCTGTTTTCTTCCTCTCCCAATTCCTCACCTCGTTGTTGTGGGTCTCGGTCGCTGAAAAGCACGGACGTCGCGCCGTCCTCTTCACTTCCTTGCTCGGCAATGGTGTCACCCTCATGCTCTTTGGAACGTCCAAGAATCTCGGTACCGCGATCTCAGTCCGTCTCGGAATGGGCCTCTTTAACGGTACGTCGATCTTCCTGCACCTTGCCAGAGTCGATCCTGACTGGACTTTCTCACCCTCTCAGGTGCCGTCGGAGTTGCTCGATCCGCGGTCCAAGCCATCACCGACTCGTCGAACGAATCCAAAGCTTTCACCTACATGGGGCTTTCGTGGGGTCTCGGCGGTATCGTTGGCTCGATCATCGGTGGTCTCGCCGAGAACCCGGTGCGCAACCACCCGCGCTTTTTTGGCGACTCGGTCCTCTTCAAAGAGTACCCTTATTTGCTCCCTTGCCTCATCGCTGGATCGGTCACGACCTCGGGTGCGATCCTGTCGCTCTGCCTCGATCGGGATGGAGGACCCCGATCGGCTTCGATCATGTTGCCCTCGGAGAAGGACGTCGAACGCGCTGCGAGGTCTTTCACCTCCATCGCGAAAGGCTTTATCCGTCGCGTTATCTCCACAGTCCGCGGTCGAGGTCAACCCATTCGACTTGACGAAACGACGGTGGGGCGTGATTCGGCCGTCTCATTGCAAGCGTCGCCGAACCGTGCTCAGCGCGAACCTTTGCTTTCGCCGATCGGGCTCGGATCCAACTATCAGAGCAACGGGACGTTATCCCCTTCTATCGCCGCAACGGACGATCGACAGACACCTGCGACGCGACGCGCCTCGAATCGGTTCAGTGGTTCGGCGTATGGGTATGGCCGACTGGGATCGGGGAGCGAGACCGGTGCGAGTGCCATGAGGATGCCGAGTGCGCGAAGGACGGGCAGGTCCGCGTCCAGAACCATGTCCGTTGCGACGACGAATGCGTACGCGCCCGATTACGACTTTGATCGAGGGGATTTCTCGTTTGCTCAAAGGTGGGAATCTCTTGCTCGAGTCAGCTTGCACGGGCTCGTACCGAGCTAATCTGGCCTCGGAGGCTCTCACAGGCTCCTGATGGCGAACGAACAAGCCGTGTTTTCCATCTCGGATCTTTGGGTCGCCAATGCGACGCGCGAAGCTGACGATCAATACTCGCAAGTCGAGTATGCGGATTCCGTATTCGAGGACGAGGAGTCGCGCATCGGTGGAACGGGGACGCATGGCGGTCGAACGAATACGAGTAGGGTTGCCGGCGACGACGAATCGCGTCTTGATGTCGACGATTCGCGCTTCTCGCTTTCGGCCGAACCGGACTTTTTCGGGTACGGGACCGCACCTCCGTCGATGGAGGATCTGCGAGGTCACGCACGACTGCAAGAGTCGCAACAAGGTGGCAGCGGGACGATTTCCCCCGGTGCGGAATCGCTCGCCTTGCCTGGCCAGGCGCGGCCCCGTGATCGATCGGTTTCTCGAGCGACGATGCCCGATCGTTACGCATCACCGAATCGGATCTCGTCCTACGGTGGCGGTCTCACGCAACGGTTCCGACGTGGAAGTATGGCCTCTTCCGCTGCTCCGGGTCGAGGCGCGCCTTCCATTTTTGCCAACACCGGTCTGGACGACGAAACGCTCGTGCAATCGACGCAACATGCGCCACCTCCTGGATCGCTTGGAGTGAAGACCGACGAGTATGGTGCAGGCGGCGGATTCGACCCCATGGCCCCTATCCCCGAAGGTCGACCTGCGAGCGTGATCGAGTACAACGAGGCGGGGGATGCGGATTCGGTCGAGGTCAAGGCCGATACGACGGGTCTGTTGAGGCAGTTGCCGTTGTCGATGATTGCGCAGTACTCGTTGTTGGCGCTGCACGGGTGCACGTGTGATCAGATCTTCTTGTCAGTCTCGAAGGGACTCGGTCGATCCGAGGGAGGTGCTGATGCCAACTGTTTGTACGTGCAGGTCGTTTCTCGTCACCCCTGTTCCGTCGGGTGGTCTCGGCCTGCAAGCGAGCAACTACGCCATGCTCGTCGCGTGCATGTTCTTCTTCACCATGGTCTGGCAATTCCGTCTCTACCCCTTCGTCGGACCTCCGCATGGCTCCCTGTCCCACCTCGCCATGTTCCGCCTCGGTCTGATTCTCTACATCCCCGTTTACATCCTCTTTCCCGAGTTGAGGGGTCTGTTGAGGGAGAGCTCGAATTCGTTCGTCATGTTCGGGATGGTGCTGTTGAGTTCGTTGAGGTACCTCGCGAACACGTGTTCGTACACCGCTGTAATGGTACGTCCTCGGCGCATTCGATGCCGTCGAGATGACTCGAACTGAACCTCATCCTTGCCCATCAAACAGGTTCTCGTCAACGCCATGTCCCCACCGCATCTCACACCCCTAGCGAACGGACTCGCCCAATCATGCGTCTCCTTTGCGCGCTTCATCGGCCCCTTGATGGGAGGAGCGATTTGGGCCGCCTCGATCGCCGATGGACCGAACGCGCACGCTTGGCCGTTCAATTACGCCTTCCCCTTCATTTGTATAGCGACGATTTGCTTCATGGGCTTCTTGCATTCGTTTAGGATTCATTGAGGCAACGCTTCGAGATTCTTCGCTTTCGAGGGGTTTTGATTTATTTCCGCATTGATCTCCATTCTCTTTCCTCTTTTAGGGGGAGGGGGGGGGGGGGGGGGTTATTTTCATCCTCGGCTTCATTACCTTAATGTGTATATATAATGTGTTCCATTTCGTAACCTTTCAACCACTCCGATACGCGTAGCATCCTCTCTCTCTCTTCTCCCCCCGACTCTCTTTCATGCTCAATGTAGCTCCCCCCGCAAAAGTTTCAAGAAGAATTACGAGTCGAAAACAAAAAAAAAAAAAAAAAAAAAAAAAAAAATCTTCCCCGCAGACCCATCCGTGCAGACCCCCCCCCCCCCCACCCTCGGTATCTTATTCCTCCCTCGAAAAATCGGGTAAGCTATCCCCCGCTTTCAAATCCCCCTCCACGACGACTTTTTTCAACTTTTCGTAAGCGGTTCTCAAATCGTCGTTCACGATCACGACGTCGAAAGCTCCTACCGTTTGGGCGTAGTTGATTTCGCGTACGGCCGCGGAGAGACGAGAGCTTAGGGAAGAATCGGATTCGGTACCTCTTTGGGTTAGACGGGCGTGCAGGGAGGGGAGAGAGGGGGGGGAGATGAAGATGTAGATTGGGTGAAGGGAAGGGTGGTTCGCTTTGATTAATTTCACACCCTGTGATGGTGGAGGAGGAAGGGGGGGGGGATCAATATTTTTGCGTAGGGAGATCGGGATCTTCTTCGAACAGCGGAGACCAGAGCTGAGGTCACCTTTTTTTTTTTTTTTTTTTGACGTGGGTACTCACCTGTGTATCGATATCTAGAATACAAGTCTTGTTCGCCTGCTTGGCGACCGCTTCGACGGCACCCACGGTCGTGCCGTACAAGTTACCGCTGAATTCGGCATGTTCGATGAAGGCGCCTTCTTGGACGAGCTTGAGGAACTTTTCGCGCGTCGTAAAGTGGTACGATTGACCGTTCGTCTCCCCCGGACGAGGGGAACGAGTCGTGTCTGAGAAAAATGAATGATGGGGGAACAGAAAGAGGAGGGGGGGAGTAAGTGACGAGTGAGGGGGGGGGGGGGTAGGGGGAAAGTTGCGAAACGCGGAAAAGCTCCACTTTTCAAAAGGCCAGTCAAGTTCAACCGCGTACGAGCGAGCGAAAGCGCGCGCGGCGCTCTCTCCTACGAACCCCCATCTCTTCACTCCCCAAACCACGTCAAAAGCAGCGAGAGGAACCTACGCGAAATCGAAAAGCCGAACTTGTCCGGATAGTCCTTGAACAATAATTGTAGGAGCGTCGACTTGCCCGTTCCGGACGGGCCACAGATCACGATCGGTCGTAAAGCGGCGGGCAGGGGGCTGTAGGGTGGCGTGGGGGGGAGGGTTGGCAGTCGTTAGTGGGTTGTAGGGTGGTAGGGTGGTAGGGGTGAGGGGGGGTTGGACGTACCTCATTTCGGAGAGGGAGGGGATGGGGTGTGGCGGGTGGAAGCAAGAAGAGGCAAGTTCCGTCGACGCGTTGTCGGTGATGCGCCCCGCCCCCGAAGCAGCGCGGAACATCAGCCACGCCCCCCCACAGCTGAGACATGCCGCCCTCAGTGCCGGGACGAACTTTTAGCAAAGCAAAGACTTGAAATTTTACGCCAGTAATAGTGAAAGGCTAACAGCGAATATTCATTTCAATATCAATTCACACCCTTTTCCCCCTCGATTTTCAACTCTGTATCCAACACTTTCGGCCCCGCTTCACCCTCAGCCACTACCGAGGTAGATGTCGATGCACTCTTGCCAGACCCAAGTATGATGTCCCCTACTCGCAACTTGGTGAATTCGAGCTTGCTTCGTAGGGTCCTAAAAAACGGTGAAAGGAATGGCAGAGATGGATCAGATTTTCGTTTACCCGTTCACCGATACACGCTCTTGTGGACCCGATCCGATCCGCGATCCGAACCGAACCTCACCTCCTGTACCCCTTTCTTCTCTTGAATTTTTCGACCTCAAACATCTTCCCCTTGACATGTTCCAACACCAACACTTGCGCTTTGACTTCCCCCTCTTTGAAATACGGTAACGAATCGGGATGACGTTGCCAATCCCTCGGAACACCAGAACGATCAATGATCGTACGCGCCATGGCCGGACGTAACAAGGGGGTCGAAGGTTGGAAAGAAGACAATTTGGCAGAGACGGCGGAGGTAGGTCGAGCGGGAGGAAGGGAAGAGGGGGAAGGACCGGCGCGGAGGGTGTAGTCGCGCGAACCGACTTCGAGGATGCGGGTGAGCGCGATCCGTTGACCGGCGCGAACGGATTTGAGCTTGGGTACGGTCAGAACGTCGTGTGCGGTTACGGTGTAACGACGACCCATGAGCAGGCAGGTGATGTAGTGCGACGGTTGCGAGGCGAGCAGCTCCAAAGGGGAGGGACTTTGCCGGAGGAGAACGAAGGCACGTCAGCACCCCGGCCACAGCGTAAACCCCATCCGTAGGGGACGTACCTCGTCGAGGGAAGCGGTTTGGGAGAAAGAGCAGATAGCCGCTCGTGCTTGGGCAACGTCGGAGGTAGACCATGGTCACGCGATGTCGACGAGAAGCTGCATCGCCAACTCGCAGCGACCGGCTTGGACGAGCGGGAAAACAGCCGCGTAGGAGCTGAGGATGGACAAGGAAGATGATCAGTGAGTGCAAACGTGAGGGCAAAGGGTTATTGAGATGGGCAGACCTATTGTGAACGACATGGCGGCTACGTGGTATACGACGCGGGGAGAGTAGGAGGAGGGACGGGCAGCAGCCGCGCGAAGGGGTCCTATCATCATCCCCAGCTGGCAGCGCTTCGAAATTGAGCTCGGACCGTTTGGGCGAGCACTTCGAAGGGGAACGCCGACTCATGGGCGAGCAGATGTCGGTGACGAAGTTGGTTAAATGCTTCGTGGACTGCCACATCTTTCTCATCTCTCAAGTCAAGTCAGGGTTTCGCAAAAGGACCCCAAGTCGAACATTGCAGAAAAAAAAAACCTCCAAATCGACTGCAGGGGAAGGCAGAATAAAAAGCGCCTCGGTCAGGGCAGGATAGTGAATAGTGAAAAGACGATGGAGATGTAAAGTAAGAGGGAGTAAGGATAGACAAGAGGAGGGGAGCTACTTTGTGAAACGAAGGGAGGCCGAGAATCGAGAGGGACGGGGTACGGAGATCATTGGAGAGTATGGACCCGGAAAGAGTGGATGAAGATCGTGCAGTCATCACCTAATACCCTCGTTCACCTCTCGGATCATCATTCACCACGCTCAACTGCCACCTCCTACCACCTTCACCCTCGTCGTAACCCGCGCCGAACGGTCCGCCGACTTGCATATCCGTAGGCGAAGAAGGACGCTCGATCTCGTCGTGACCCATCTCCGACCCGGGAAGAGGGAGGACGCCCGATCCGGCGGGGTGGGGGTGGGACGAGGGTTCACCATGATCGTTCGAAGAAGCAGCGACGGGGGGTGAAGGCGTGCCGTGACGCATCTCGGATCCTAGCGAGGTGTTGTTCGCTGCCATGGCGCGTTGGTACTCGATCGATGCCGGACCAGGGGCGAGAGGAGTTCCCGAATTCGAGGAAGGCCCGCTGCTACCGAACATGTTCTTATGCGGCGAGTAAGGCGTCGTGGCTCCGTACGAAGAGTACGGCGATTCCTCGGACGAGTAGATCGACGGCGGTACCTGGGGCAACGTCGGCTGTTGGCTGTGTCCACCGTGACTGGACATCGAATTGTAGCGATGCGCCGCATAAGCCCCCGCACCGACTCCGGCCGCTCCAGCTCCCAATCCCGCCGCACCGCGACCAAAGTCCGAGTGCACTTCCTCCATCTCGTCCCCACCGACACCGGCTCCACCGGTCGAGTGTACGGGTTGAGGGTACAGGTTCGCCTGATCCTGAATCTCGGGCCAACGGATCGCATCGTCCTCCTGGCGTTGCTTTCGGCGTTTGGCGACCAGGCAGAGGATCACGAGAGCAGCGAGTGCGGCGAGACCACCGACGACAGAACCGACGATGATGCCGACCCGAGCACCGGACGAGAGACCCGACGAGGTCGAGTCACCGGAGCTAGTGCCTGTCTGAACGGCGGTAGAGGTGATGGGACTGAGGGTCGAGGTGATGGTCGAAGAGCCAACGACGATGACTGCGAGACAGACGGCGAAGAGTCAGTCTCGGAGTCCGGGCTTTCAACAACAAGGTCGCAACGGCGCAAAGTACTCACCAGTCGTGGGCGTGATGATGACCGTTGTTGTGAGAGCTAAGGCGATGGAAGCAATGAAGCTGCAACGCATCAGTTGCCGGTCCTTCGCCGAGAAGATCGCTCATTCAATACGCGGCGTGGTGAACTCACGAGCACGAGAAGTTGTCGGCTCTACGAATGGTGTCGTCGTAGTTCGAGCAGCTAACAGCGTGGGGCGATCACGACGCAAGGTCAGCTGATGGATCAAAGTACTTGACTGAATCGTGGGTGCTTACTCGTCGCAGCTGCGGTAGTGGGACTAGGACTTGCTTCTGCTGCAGTTGTCGTTCTAGGTGCGGCACTGCTGAAAGAACAATCGCCACACGATCAGCGTTCGAGTCTCGAGCGGGTAGCAGCAGAGCAAAAGAAGATTTCGTCGACCCGACCCGAGTCGACTCGAAATCCAACTTGATAGATATGGGGTCGTCGGCGAAGAGGAGGAGAGGACCGGGCACGGCAAGGGATATCGGCGAAGCTCGTCTTGTCTAACGGCGGAAGAGCAACTCACCTCGAAGTGGTGGTAGTAGGGATCGCCGCCGACGTCGTCGTGGTGACCACGGGAGGAGTGGTCGTGGCGACGGGAGGAGTGGTCGTGGCCACGGGAGGAGTAGTTGTGGCGACAGGTGGGGGCGTGGTCGTGGTCGTGGTCGGGTCGGTCGTGGTCGGGTCGGTCGTCGCGGGGCCGATGCTGATCAGTTGACGCTTGAGCATCAGCGCCGCGCGACGATTGGCCCCGGCCGCCGCTGCTGGAGCACCACGGCGGCGGCGTACAGGCCGGAGTCCGCTCGAGTCGGCGTTGGATGCGGCCATCGTCTGGTGAGGGCTGTGGTGGGTATGTAGGCTCGAGTTGGGCTTGGTATCGAGGTATCGAGTCTCCGAGACGAAAGAGAGGGTAGGGCCAAGGTCCGAAAGCCTGGATTGGGAAGGAGAACCCGCTTATGCAATAACCAATCCAGAGGCGACTGAGGCGACGAGCGCGGGCGAACAGACGTCCGGCGATGCGAGCGTGACAACGGAGCGCGCCGGTTTGCGAAGACCGAGCGTCGGTTTAGGTCCACGAAACGGAGGGGGGGTGTAAGGGCTTGAAGAGTCGAGAAAGGACCCTAAGCGGTACAAGCAAAGGAGCGAGTGGTGTGCACAAAAGTCGACAAAGGATCACGGGGTGAGAGAGGAAGAGGTAAAGCTGCCGGGGACGATCGCTGCTAGGGCCAACTTACTCCGCGAAGCAAAGGCTAGCAAAGGAGGCGATGAAGGTCACGCCCATGCGGAGCACTCGCGGAGCGCGACCTCGACCAACGGCTGCCAGACTTTCAGCCTGAGTGGCGTCAAATCTCGGCTGAACTCGCCGAGGGTGTCCTCGGGACCAATCAGAGACGCTTGCTCGAGGTGGAACGTTGGTTTTGAAACCATAGCATCGACAGGAGTCATATTATGAAGGAGCCTCGCACCGGATCATGTCCAGCCTTGCATATGGATTGGGGCCCATTGGCAGCGAAAGAAGAGTTTGGCGCTGCACGCGATCACGATCGTCGACGTCATTTGTAACTTTTTTCACAAGCCCCATTCTTGCCGCCGCGTGTGTCGCCGTGTAGACGATTAAGAAAGGAAACGCTGAATGATTAACTTGGAGAGTTATGGTGGATCGGAAGATGCCGGATAGCTTAGGATCGAGGTCACGTGATGTTTCGACCCCATGTCCATGATCTCCGACATGGTGTCTTTCCTCGAGCATTGTGACTGTTGTGATGCCGGTATTGGCTCTTCCTGTATATTTAGACCCCCTTCCATCCTCCCTCTAGTTGGACAGTGTTCTCCTGTGGTAGAATTGACACCCTTCTCCGACGGCTTACTAACCTGGTCAATCCCGAACGTCCAAAGCTCATGTCTCATCGGGAACCCGTGAGGCCAGTGCGCTTCCATACTAGTACAACATATTCTCAAACCAAACCCACTACCCCACAACTGAACCCCCCAACCCCTCCCCCAACGCCAGTCCATCAACGCCTCTCACATTCCTTACAAGCCCAATCCACTCCCTCCGCTTCCTCCCTACTCATAACTCTCACCCCCCTTCCTTCCCCTACCCCTACCCCTACCCCAGTACTCGTAGAACTCGATGAAGGTAGGGTTTGTACGGTCTCGAGATAAGCTTGCTTGCGTCGTTGTTCTTCGAATTCGGCTTGACGGGCTTGACGTTTCGCGGCGAGTCGGGCATCGTCTCGCAACACACCGGCGAACATGGTCTATCATTTTCGCGTGAAGCGAAAAACGAAAGAGAGAATGAGAGGTTTGAGTTGGTGTCGACTGAGAGGTGGGTGGTTGGTTTGAAGAGAGGGGGGTGGGCTGAGAGTAAGGTAAGGTGCGCGGTGAGACTTACTTGACGTTCTTGGTATTGCGAAAGGTGAACACCGCCGATCGACGCGACGGCGATAACGAGAGAGAGGCCGAAGAACGCTTTCGACGAGCGGGACATTCCCGATACCAACTTTTGCAGCGTTTGAGATTCAGGTCGATGAAGAGGTGCTTGGGGTTTCAAGCGTAGGGGAGAGGGGGAAAGGAGTACGACGGCGCCGCGCGAAACACGAAGCGGGAGAATCACAACACTGCTGTCGACTTGTCAAAATAGCCACGATGCAGTTCTGCAATACGTGCGAGACTTCTTCGAAATGATACGAGTTTGAGGTTGAATGGTATTATTACGGGGTTTATATTCAAAAGATTGTGCGACTCGAAAAGTCTAAGGGTAGATAAAGCAAGAATTCGAAAGCAAAAAAAAAGAGTAGACCGAGATGAACGAGGGTGAGACGAGAGGGAATAGCCAAGTGATGACAAAGTTTTTGGTGAGGTGAACGCCGAGCCGAAATCCCAAGAAACGCAATAATGTCCGCTCTTACTTCTCCTCCGGCTTCTTGCAAACGAACAACATCATCGGCGTGAACAACTTCTCTTTACCTCCCGCGACCAAGGCAACGGAGGCGGTCACGAGCGCTTCACCGACGTCGTGCGTGCCTTTGGGCACCATACCAATTTTCTCCAAGGCCCAAACGGTATTTTGCGTGCAGAACTTGCCGAAACGGGTCATGCGCCAGCACTTTTGCGGAGAAGGGAGATGAGGCGAAAGAGTCAGCGATTGGGAGTTTGGGAATCGGACGGGGAACAACACCAAAACGCACGATCACGTAATCCCAAAGCGTTTGGCATTTCTTCAGATCGCCTTCGAGCGGGTAGTACCACTTGACCTCGTCGTCGCGATCGGCGAGATCCTCCTCGTGCAAGATCTCGAATCCTACATTTTGAAGGGCGGTGCGGCATGCGGCGATCGAACGCATCTCCGGGATCCCGTCGCCGACTTCGATGCCGTGCGCGATCTCCTTGTGGTGAGGGATCTTTGGGTCCCATGCGTCGGTCATGCACCATTCGTAGACGCCGAACTGGGGGGGGGGAAAGGGGACGAACGGCAAAGTAAGATCAGCGACCCCGGAAATTGGCCAAAAGGCGATCTAGTCCGGAACAAGCTTTCACTCACAACTCCACCGGGTTTCAATACCTTCTTGATCTCGTTATAACAGCCTTCCCAATCAGGGGCATGACACGTCGCCTCGATCGCGTAAACGGCATCGAACGAGTTCTCGCCAAACTGATCGGCCAACTTCATGAAATCGCCCTTGACGAACGAAACCTGATCACCGAGACCGGCCTTGGCGGTGTACTTGTTCGCGCGACCGACTTGGAACTCGTTGTTGTTGACTCCGACGACGTACGCGTCGGTGAAACGCGCGATCTCCCGAGCGGGGCCACCGACACCGCAGCCGACGTCGAGGACGCGCATCTTGGGTCGGATGCCCGTTTGTGCGGCGAGGTAGTGCTCGTGGCGGGCGATGGCTTGGTAGAACGCTTCGCCCTTGTCTGTGGGAAAAGTGGAGAGGCACGGACGAAGTCAGGTGTAAATCTTTGGAAGCGTCGCGCGTCGGGAACAGGAAGAACACGTACAGTAGCGGCAAAAGTGGAACGACGTTCCCCATCCGTACTCGTAAAGCTCGGTAGCACCTATCGAACACGAATCAATTCCAACAGAGTCAGCATTCACTTGTATCGGCCCTTCCCGACCCCCCCCCCCCCGATCTCCGACATCCCCAACGTGTTCCGCACCACCACCACCACCCCCCCCCCCCCCCCCCCCCCACGCGACCGGTAGAAGTAAACGAACCATCATAATAGCTATTGACGACGTCCGTGTACACGTCCTTCCTCTGCTCCGTCATTTCAGCCGTATCGTTCGCCGAATTACGATCCCAATGTTGGGTATAAGACGCGATCCCGGCGCGGTTACGCGCGTCGCCGGCTTTCGTTGGCGCGATCAACGCCGTCGAAGAACCATCCTTTGGGTCGTCATCGCTGGAACCGTTCATTCGGGGGGCGTTGACCATTTTTTTTTTTTGAGAGAGAGAGACGGGAGGGGGTTGGGTGGGATTGGGAGTTGTGAAGGGTCTGGAAATGGGGCGGGAAGAGGGTCAGACGGAATTGGTTCGTTTTACGTTCGCGCGCGCGCGGCAGAGCCAACAAGCGCAGACAAGCTCAGACAAGCGCCTCCTTTTGTGAGAGTTGCGCCGCGGGTTGGTGCGCAGGCGCCTCGGGCGAGCTCAGATCCCGACACGCCGCCGCGCCCGGCCCTACGTCTGGACATGAGAGGGGCGAAGGGAGGAGCCTCACATTATGCAATAGGATGGAATCGTTGTTGAAACGAAGCAGCCTTGACGAAGAAAGTGTTCGAAAAAGTAGGGGTGAGCGGTCGAAGAGGAAGGAAGCAGCCTATCCAAGTTGAACGCGATCCGAAGCGACCAATCTCGCTTTCGGCCGATCATTTCCGCGCTTGCCTGGCCTGCGATGGGCCAGTCGGCTCGCGAGTGGCAGGGCCGCAGGGGGGGCCAGAACAAGCGATCTCAAACGACGAGCGCTTTGAGCTCGCGCGCTGGCGACGGGGCCCGCGTGACTCGTGAGTGAAGGCCGTCACCGACTCGGTCGCGCCAAGAAGGAAGCCTGGGTTTTTTCAGGGGGCGAACAAGATGACTTTCTTTCACCTTATTGTCCATCACTTGCAAGAAAAGTTGGGGGTTGCTATTGCACTATCTACGGCGTTGCGATACAGGGGGGGCCCACTTTGTGGGCGAGGGAAATAATGATCACGCCGAAAACATGTCATATTAGATGAGGGAACTATCAATATTCGGGGATGAATTCATTATCGTACAATTCCTGCGCGACCCCAAAAAAGCAAAGATAGAAATCATCAGTGAACGCGAATACGTTCGTTCTCGAAACAAGTCGAACAAGGTGTCTCGGGCTCAAATCGAACCCCGAAAACTGACCGTCGGTCGGAAGGGCCATTCGGCGAACGCATCCGCGATCACGACCCATTCGTCCACGTCCAAAGCTTGGACTTGTTTTCCCAAGGGTGGACCGCCGCGGGCGAGAATGGTTGGGATCAGGTTCCCCGCGCCGACGGCTAGACCGCTGTTAGGGTGCGAGGGAAATGGGGGGGTTAGTGGGAAAAGTCACCGAACGGGAAGAATGGAAGGGTCGGACATCGACGCACGGCATCGTCCTCTCCCAACCCGTCGATTTTGAAATAAACATCTGCTTCATTACGAACTGCAGCACCTCAAAGTCTTGCGCCATCGGCTCGATCCAAGGCGTCACTTTGATGGGCGAATAGGTGTTCTGGTCCGAGCGAGGTTTGTGGAAATGATGTTCGGTCGGCGTCCAGGGTTGGGTGAGAGCGGTCGGGGTGAGAGAGGCGACGGTGGAGAGGATGACACCGACTTTGTGGCGGTCGTGCGAGCCGATCGGGGCAAAGATTTTCTGGAAAAGGAGAGAGATGAGGCGAGCCGGATCAGCTTCAGGATGGGGCACTCGATCGCGTTCTTGGGTGCTCACCTTCCAATACGCATCAGCGGTGATCGCACCAATGCTGAAGCGACCGTATTTCCATAACCACATCTTGGTCGCGGCGGCCGAGACGCATTGCATAAAGAGTTGTTCGCCGTGGCGGTTCGTCGATTGCTGCAGCGCGAGGAAGAGCCCATCCTGGGCTGCGATTTGAGAAAGAAGGTGAGATGGGGGCGCATTATGCAGGGGTAAGGGTTCGCGATCTAAACTCACGTTCCTTCCAGGGTCGGTGGACGACGTCTTTGAGCAGGCCGAGTTCCTCGATCTTGGCGTAGGAATCCCACGAGAAGCCATCGCCCGCGTGGACGTAGAGGCGTTCTGGATCGTCTTGGCGGGCACAGAGGTCGTTGAGGATGGGGAGGTAGCGGAACGAATCTTCGAAAGCGATGACGCGTTTGACGTTGGGCAGTTCGAGGAACGCTCGGGTGAGACCGCCGGGACCTGATGAAATGACCGGGTTAGCTTGTTCGCTTCGGAAAGAGGGACAGCGCGGAGAGAGAGGCGGTGCTCACCCGCAAAAGGTTCGACGACGACCACATCGTGCATCTTGTCGACCCCCCAAGCCCTGACCACATCCCTCGCCGAATCGAGGTTGATCAAGGTCGGTCTCGATCGAACGGTAGCCATGGCAGACACGGCCTTGAACAGTTCGTGGTTCTGGAGACTGGTCGGCAGCACCGGCGGTCGGCGGGTGTACGGTGCTCGTTTGCGTGGCCGACTCGGCGTGGTTTCCTTTTCTAGGGCCGGGGCCTTGATGGTTTTCTGTCTTGGCTGTGGCTTGGAGTTGGGTTTGGGTTTGGAGGAAGTGGAGTCGTCGGAGGTCGACGTGGACGAGCTGGACGAGAACGGCCGAGAGGAGGACGAGGAGTTGGGGCGTAGGCGGGACAGGCACGCCGAACAGAAGGGTGTGTTCGGTAGCCATGACTGGAGCAGGGTCGAGGACAGTCGCAGTGTTGCTGTGGTGCGCATTTTCATTTTGAGCGGTGGGTGCGCTGAGGCAGCGAAGGAGGAAAGAAGACAGCGCCGCTCGAGACGTGCCAAGTCGACTTGATTACCGGCTTAGTACCGGCTTAGTATCGGCTTATTATCGGCTTACTCTGGCCCGCGCGCGCATTAGAAGCCATTAGCAGAACCTTGAAAGACTTGGAAGAGGCACCTCACCGTCTGTCACCGTTCACTCTGACCACACAACTCCTCGCCTCCACACGGACACCACTCTAGACACCGCCAGCCCTTCCACACTGGCCTCCCTCCTGACTCGCACCCGAACGACGATGGCCTCGCTCACGCTCACTCACAGCACTTGTGCCGGTAGGGCAGCCGCTCTCCTCGCCGCTGTCTACGGCCAATACGTTCCCGACTTGACCATCACCCACCGTCACCACGACAAGGTGAGCTTGTCAGATCGAGCACCCGAGCTCGGCGAACGGAGCTGATCATTGGGCTTCCTTCGGCCCCTGTCTCTCTCTCGTTCTCAGCTCGAATTCAAATCCGCTTCATCGCAAACGTACACCCAGCTCGTCGAGATCGCGAAAGCTCTCCTGGAAGCCGCAGGCAAGACGAACGAGGCTCTCGGAGGCGCCTCGGACCAAGTGCAGCAGAGCGTATTGCACTACCTCGACCTCGTCGACGAGAACAAATTCGACGGAGAAAAGGGGGCCGAGGTCAGTAACCTACGAGAGTCTCAAAGGTGGGGAGTGCATCAGCCAAACTGACGAGATCGTTCTTCGCGAACAGGCCGCCGATGCCGAATTGACGACCAGGACCTTCCTCGTCGGCGAGTCCGTCTCGGCTGCCGATCTCGGTCTCTTTGCGGCCGTTCATCCGACCGTCGTACGTGTACCGAACCCGTTTCCAGAGGGTGCTTTGCACTCCCTGACGCTTCACCTTACCGCTCCTAACCCTAACTCTTTCCCCACCAGGCCTCGGCAACGCACAACCAACACCTCTCGCACCCTTCCCTATCCCGTCACTTCAACCACATCCAAAACCTCCGCCTCGTCGCACCCCACCTCTCGACCGTATTCACCTCCTCCTCCCCCGAACCGGTCAAGATCGACGTCGAGAACGTGCCCGTCGTCGAGATCAAGCAACAAGCCAAAGTAAAAAAAACTCCTGCCGCCGCCGCTGCCGCCGCTGCTGCTGCTGCGGAGGCACCCCAGGAAGCGGGCAAACAGGAAAAGGCCGACAAGGCGCAGGTCGTAGAAGAGGTCAAGAAAAAAGTCGAAACCGTCGCCCCTATCGCCGTAGCTGAGGGAACGACGTCGTCGGCGGCGAAACCGAAAAAGGAGAAAGTGGAAAAGGTCAAGAAACCTACCCCTGCGGTACCGGTCACGGAAGCGCCTGCACCTTGGATGATTGATTTGAGGGTCGGCAAGATCGTCGAGGTCGCGGTGCACCCTGATGCGGACTCGTTGTATGTCGAAAAGATCGATGTCGGCGAGGAGGAACCGAGGACGGTCGTTTCGGGTTTGGTCAAGTACATGACCTTGGAGCAGAGTGAGTGCACGGAAGAGTGGAGAGTAGTGGACGACGTTGCTGATTTTAGGATGGATTGCGGGATCACAGTGCGAGGAGCTACGTTGATCACGGTGTGCAACCTCAAGCCGGCCAACATGCGCGGCGTCAAGTCGTTCGCGATGGTGCTCTGCGTAAGGACCTCGCCACATATTCTTGACCGTCAAAAACTTGAAAGCAAACTGGATCCGATTACTTTCCTCTCACAGGCCACGGCAACCGAAGGCAAGGAAGCCGGAATCGAATTCCTTTCCCCTCCCGAGGGATCCGTCCCCGGTGATCGGGTTTATTTCGAAGGCTTCGAGGACCAACAGGCGTTGGAGATCCTTAACCCCAAGAAGAAGATCTTTGAGACCGTTCAACCGGGCTTCACGACGCTGGAGAACCGGGAGGGTGCCTGGGTCGACAAGGAGAGTGGGAAGGCGTACAAGATTGTGACCAAGAGGGGGGAGTGTAGGACTCGGAGTTTGGTCGGGGCCAGTTTGAGTTAGAGCACGAGAGGGGAGGTGCAATGCATTGTTATGGGTGAAATCATTAACGGGGCGTTGCATAAGGTGCTGTTGTGAAGATGGAAGTAAAGCTTTTCCAATCGGTCGGTGCGAGTTGAGAGTGCGATTCAAGTTGGCTGGCGATGCCACCTGCGAGCGCGAATGGTTTCCTTCCTTCAGTCCACCCGCTCGTCCCACAGCAATTCGCACCCCCGTCTGTCTACCGGCCCGACTCTCTTTCTAGAGCTCGAATCTAAACCACCCCCCCCCCCCCCCCCCCCCTGCATCCACCCTTCTCCGGCATCATGCCCCCTACGCTCTCGGACCGAGTCCGTTCCCTGACTCGACGACACCTCTCCTTCTTCAGTTGGGCGCTACTCGTCGACTGGCTCGTTGTGGTCGGACTGTGGTGGATCGGGACCTATATCGAGAGGCAGGAACCGTACGAGCGGGATGTGATGCATTACCTGGGTCAGTAGACCGAACGGAACGGGGGCCAGGTGGTTCCATCGTCCTATCCTACCTCTAAAATCCAGCCTATCGTCGCGTGTGTGTGCTGCTCACAGGCGACCACGACATTTCCTGGCCCCATACCCAACACGAACGCGTTTCGGTTCGGAACTTGAACTTGCTGAGCGTGTACTTGCCCCTCGCGCTCATCGTGCTCGTCTCGGCGTTGAGGAGGTCCGTACAGGAGATGCATCATGCCGCCTTGGGATTGTTGGCCAGTAGGGCTTTGATGACGATCACCGTCGAGTTTATCAAGAACAGGGTGCGTTAACGTGTCGATTGATGGGGAGGAGTGTGTTTGACCGTTTTCGCCACGGGGGGTGCGAATTGGCCCCTAGACGGCACGAGCACGTGGGGGCACCAGATGAGAGCTGATCCCCCCTCTTCTGCGGACCTTTTTTGCTTTCCCCTCGCTCGCGCTGTAGGTCGGTCGTCTCCGTCCCGATTTCCTCGATCGATGCGCCTACAGTGTCATCTCCCACGACTGTACCGGACCTCACTACCTCGTCAAGGATGGCAGGAGGTCCTTCCCCTCGGGTCCGTGCGAGAACCAAGTCTGACCCGACTGCGTATGAGCAATCGCTGATGTGGGGCGGCTCTTCACTTGCAGGTCATTCATCGGCTTCGTTTCAAGGCTTGTTCTTTATGTGCTTGTTCTTTGCGGGCAAGAATGGTACGTACGCGCGATCTTCTCACCGCGTCGCTCCCTCGTGCAGCTGGGGGACTGAAGGGAGTCATGATGTCGTTGTACCGACCGACCGAAACACAGGTGCCTTTGCCTTCCAGGCTCGCTTCCCCCGCTCGACGATCCTACAATCACGAATGCTTCGACTTGCCCTCACTTTATCGCCACTGATCTTGGCAACCTGGATCGCCATCACCCGCCTCGAGGACCACATGCACCACCCGACCGACGTGCTCGCAGGTTCAACGATCGGTATCCTCACCGCTAGCCTCGGCTACACCTTGTATTGGAACAACCCGTTCGATGCGGACAAGTTGCACGTGATGGCTTGCGCGAGAAAGGTTTATGGCGCCGAGGAAGGCGAAGGGGAATTGTTTTTGGAGCGGGAGGGTGTGGAGAGTGAGTTGGAAGAGGGGGCGAGGAGGGGTGCCGTCGAGGAGTGTTAAGAGTTGAGGGAGGGGATATGGGAGGGATTCGTAGCTATTGCTGAAGGTTGGGAAGCCTGGGGGGTTTTTTTTTTGGAGGAAGGATCTCGTCTATTTTTGCAATGTTAGATTACGGCGGGTAAATTAAGAGCGAAATCGAGTGCAAGGTTTGAACGGGTCGAGATTGACAGAGCCGATCGAGATGATGAAACGGCTCGGCATGCATGACAACAGTATGAAGCGACTAGAGTGAATCCTCTTCATAACTAAGATCGTCCCCCCCTCACACTACATATTAATATTCAGGAACATCACCCTGGCCGAGACGTTTTCTGAACGCCAGCTTCATAGTACGATCACCCTGCGTTCACAGCGTCGGCTCAGAAGGGCGTTGTCGATGGCCATGCACCGCTGTACTCGTCTTGAGCTTGAGGATGATTGTAGGACGTGGGATTGTCGTAGTCCGTCTGCATTGACGAGGAAGCGACGATCGACGTCGGAGCGGACGAAACAAACCCATTCGCATTCGCATTCGCATTCGCATTCG
The DNA here is from genome assembly GCA_900102585.1 of Microbotryum saponariae. NCBI lineage: Eukaryota > Fungi > Basidiomycota > Microbotryomycetes > Microbotryales > Microbotryaceae > Microbotryum > Microbotryum saponariae. The sequence goes on along the minus strand of FMWQ01000047.1, from coordinate 71,156 downwards.
CATGCCCATGCCCATTCGCATTCGTATTCGCCGTCCCGACCTCCCCCGATCGAGCAAACCCGATCCCGGACATCATCATCTGTTGCTGAGCGTGTTGCTGTTGTTGTCTCATCGTCACCATCTGCACGAACGCCATCACTTCTCCATTCGTAGGCTCACGGTCCGTTAAGTGCGCAAAGAGCGTTGAACGAAGGGACGCGACGAGGGACGTCCACGAGTGCGCGGAGAGGGCGGAGAAAGTTGTTGGGTCGAAGGAGGCTGCGGGGGAAGGGTTGGGAGAGGGATGTGGTTGTGGTTGTGGTTGTGGGGTGAGGGGAGGGGCAGGGGAGGGGGTCACTTGGGGTGTAGGCAGGAAGATCGGCGGTTTGAAGCCTGGTGGGGGTGGGGGTGGGGGTGGCGCAACGAGTGACGGGTTCGCAGTCGTGGATGGGAAAGAAGGTAAAGGTCGCGAGGCAGGGGATGAAGAAGATGGTTCGAGCAACGAGCTAGAGACTTGATTGTTTCGAGAGTCTGGCCCGTCGGGCGAGTGTAGGGCGGGGGGAGGAAGGGTCGAGCGTGAAGCGTCTTTCAAAGCAGGCGGCGGCTTCGCTAGCGATTCGTTAAGCGCGATTCGTGAGGCGTTGAATGGTAATGCCGAGCGTGCTGGCGTTGGGGGAGGAGGCACAATCGACGATGCTATCGCAGGAGGTGGCGGCGGTGTCGGTTCGTTCGGGAGGCTGTTCGATAGAAAGGGAGATGCGCCGGTGAGTGACGACTTGCCTTTCTCGTTGCCCAGACACACACCAGGAGAATACGCACAAGGTTCCGGATTTCGCGCCTGCAATCGCGCGAGCTACTTCATCCTGGATCGACAATGCGGGTCTGCCTTTACCGTTCGTTGTCGAATACGAGTTGGAGGAGGTCAAGGTCGAGGTCGGACCGGATTGAGCCCCGAAGAGTGCGAGCACACTGGCTGGCAGGCCTGAAGGTGCCGAGCTGGGAGGATCTGGAGCACGAACGGAGTGGTAGGGGTACGAATAGGTGCTATCTCAGCTCTCTAGCCCACGTAAAGAATGCGAAGAACGCGGAGATGGACATTGCAAGCTTCGCACGAGGATCGATGCGCGCTCATTGATCGATCGATCGCTCGCCGTGACAAAGCTACAACGAAGGTCGCACCAAAAACCAGGACCCGAAACAGGGTACAACGACAAACGCACTCACCTTGTGTTGCTGCATCGGTATAAGCTCGTGGGGGAGGCGATTGCGGAGGTGTGGTCGAAGTCGAGAGTGGAGCTGATCCGTTCGCTCCGCTGGCGCCTTGTTGATCAAAGGCGGCCATCTTGGCGTTGATCCGTGAGAGCGACGACGACGAGAAAACGCCCCCCTTTTGCCAGATCTCCAGGATCTTGCGCACTTTTTCCTGTGGGATCGCAATCGAGAGCACGGTTTCAGTTGGCCGAGCTCGCTCGCTGGCCAATCCGCGGTTGCGAAACAGAACGACGAGCGGTGACGAACACGATGCTGGTGTTCGCCATTCTCCCACGAGTCGAGTACGATCTTGGCGAGCATGGCTTCCAACTCGGTCATGAAGGCCGCATAATCCGGTGTGGCCGATGAGGTGGTCGAGGTCGACGGTTCGAACGACGCCACGGATTGCTCCTGGAGGGCTCGCTTCACGCGCTTCCTAGCTTCCCTTGCGATGGCGTCGACGAGGTACAAGGAGGGGAGCTTTTGCGGTGCGGTGGCTTTGCGGTGGTGGCGAAGGATCGAGGCGACGAGCGGGGTGTCGGGCTGTGCGGATGCGACAAGTCAGACAAGTCAGACAAGTCAGCGTTCGGCGCGGCGCAGGGGCACTCCACTGGAGCCGTAAGTCCACGCACATGGACATTGAGCATCGCACTCTCGACGACGGCTTCCACTCTCGAATGGGACAGCGACTTGGTCAGCGCCTGTCGCACGGACCGATCGAATTCCTGCGAAGATGAGTCGCGCGAGGTCAGTCGGCGCCGATGACGAGGCAGCGTGCTCGAGAGAGTCGCACTCAGATGCTTACCTCGATAGTCGAAGTGGCCATAGCCGACGTCGTGGAGGGATACCGGATCGAGCACGGCTGATGTCGCCAGTGAGGTGCGGGAAGCCAAAGCCATCATCATCTTGCCGCGCGCAGGGCCGCAGGGAGTTGCCGGAAAAAAAGGTAATAAACAAACGAATGAGAAAAAAAAAGGAGATAGGAACCAGAAAGAAGGAAAGATAAACACATGATGTAGGTCATAGTACGTTCTTGTTGCAAAACCAAGTCGGCATTTCGCGGCGTATCCAGTACACCTACACCAGGTACACCGTCGTAGACATGGAATGATGCCTAAGCTTGAGAAACCTGAGGCCGACGCCGGTCTCGCCCGCACTGCAGCGGCCTCAATTCAAAGCCTCTTCAAAGTTCACGGCTCGGAAAGCAGTGTTGAGAGCAATCAAGAAAGCAGGCCTTGGAGATGTGGATTACATGAAATGCTTTCCACAAAATTTACGCGAACATCTCACCGTGATTGGATCTCCCGGAGTCCAATGGCTAGAGTATTAAGGCACCGCCGCGCCCGCCTGGGCCCTCTTCACCTCCCGCCGTCCACTAGCATCTCGCTCTGTATGGGTTCTTCCAACGAAAACGAAGCGACGCAAATTGTTTCCACCAACTCTCGGCCACCAACGCTCACCCAACTCCTTGGTAGTTGTGCTCCATCCAGTTGGTTTCACCCGCCACCGCACCACGATGGAGCGTGTCACTCAACTGCCGCGCGCGTTCAAGCCGATGCTGGGACGACCGCCTACGATTGCGTCGCCCGGCTGGGAGGATTGAAATGGGACACACCCGCGTCACCTGGCGTCAGGGTTCTCAGCTCTTTCTTCGATCTACTGGAGCAACACCCCTCATTGCTGGACCTGTTCCGCGAGGAGCTAGACGCCATCAGCAATGCTCCTCGCAGCGAGATGGCTCGGAAGAGCGAGCACCACGTCGAGATTTCGTTCCAAGACCTCTTCGCTAGCGGTCTACGATCTGCAACGGCGGCGCTGCTCAACCATCATGCCGCGATCACCGAGGCCGTCGGGGCTTCTTCCGCTTCCGCATCGACCTCCGCGACGAGACCCAGGTACTCGCTTCGGTTGACCGACCCTGAACGTGCTCTCCGCACGCAGGGCGATGCTGTCATCTACATTCAACGAGGGGCTGGCAACGTCGTTTCAAGTATCTCGATCAAACTAGGTTCGGCGGCGCGCTCCGCGCGCCACCTCACACCGTAACCGTTGACCCGCTGCAATGTGATGTACTTTGCTGCAACAGCTGCGCTACTGTTGTAACGGAAACCTAGTGATTCAAGTCCGGAGAGGACCGCGCGACGACGATCAAATGTAGACAGCCTTCATTTCATCATTGAACTACTTTTTTGTTCTCCGGGAGCCCGATGATGGGCTCAGACCGTCGTCGAGACCCGCGTCGAGTGTGGACCTTTTCATGGGTGCTTCCCAACATCGACATCGACATCCCTCACCTGCTATATGCCGGAACTTCACTATGAAGCTTTGAGATAACTCTTCATTTCATCAACTCAAAAACCATTCTAAAAACGATGTTTTCTGTTACATTGTCTGCTTCTCCATTCTCTGTCTGATGAAGCAAAACTCTGACACCGTCCACATTCGTTGCTCGGGACAACGCGACGTACAACTGGCCGTGAGAAAAGACGGGCGTCTCCAAACACACTCCTACCTGCGCGAGTGACTGGCCTTGCGACTTGTTGATCGTCATAGCCATTGCGAGCCGAATCGGAAACTGCGTCCGATGCAGAGTGAACGGAAGCTCAGCCGATGACCCTGTCTTCAGCGTGATCCGTGGCAACAAAACGGGTTGTCCAGCATGATCTCCTGTGAGAATGATGGCTTCGAGCACGCGGGTGTGTAACCGAGTTAACAACAGCCTGGTGCCGTTGCACAGCCCCGCGGCGGGGTCCAAGTTTCTGAGGAGCATGACGGGACATCCCACTTTGAATTTTGCAGCGTGCAACGCCATCCCGGGGATGTTGAGACTCTGAAGGTACTCGATCGAGAATAGTGATTCGTCTTCGTTTTCGAATCCGCGCTGTAGAACATTTGAGCGTCATCCGGCAGCAGGTCGAGCACCATGTCGTTGATCTGATCCACCTGCGAGTTTTTGGGCGCCAGAATTGCTCGATCTCGGAAGTATTCGACTTTTTCGCCTATTGACGTATTGTCGAGTTCGAGCGCGGGGACGGGATACACGTGTCTGATTAACCCGGATCTGTTCCTCGTGGTCGCCGGCAGGAGAAGCTCACGTGGGAGCGCGACAGAGTCTTTTGTTTTGTTCGCCGAGCCGTCTCCAACTCCTAAGAGCCAATCTGCAAAGTTCTGTGCGTTTGCCCGTTCCGTTTCGGTCATGCGGTCTGCAGCGGCCAGAAGACCCATGTTTGTCTGCGCTTGCACCGTGCCACTGTTAGTACAGGGTCTAAAAGTCAGGCAAGGACCGCTACTTACAGAGAGATGCAGCACCTCAACTTCCCCCCAGAAGTCAGCATTCCATGATGCAAGCGTCGACGATTTGTGCAGGCGATGACTTGGGAATAATGGGAAGGCATCTTGAGAAAACTTGTCCCCTGTGATGTTACAGTCCAACCGGTCAGTTAGTCATGCTGCCCTGCGTTTTGCTTTTGAAAGATTGGCACACACCTGCCAACGCGATGGTCACCGAACCGAACCGCGCCGTTGAGGATCTGCCACGGGATGATGAGCCGCACTTCACGCGACCAGAGCCTGTTTTCTTGCGTGGTTCGTTACAGCTATCAGTATTCTTGCTGTTGTCCATCTCTAGCAATGACAGTGAAGACTCACATTTAGTGTCCCAATGACCCGGATTCTCAACCGTACGAAGTCAATCCTTCCGCTGTGTCACTGATGTCCAATGTCTATTTTTTCGTGTCAGTTTTTCCGTCATATCTAAGACTGCACAGCCATGTCAAGGGATAACTCACGCATGCAGTGTCACCAGCTGATGGTGAAGAAAAACAACTCGAGGGTTGACATTCAAAGAGGACGTGTTGAAGGAAATTGCTGCTGGGTAGTTTTCCATTAGCTCCTGAATAATCCCACACCACGAGCACAGTCCATGAAGCTACTTACTCGGATCCATAGCTATGCATGCGGCTGCCATTTTTTGAGATCCCGTATTCGTTGCAGAGCTTCCACGACGACCGCTTCCGAAGGATGTCGCGAGCTCGAGGTGGCGATGGGATGAGGTGTGAAGAGCAGGAGGGAGAAAGGTGGAGAAGCCTGCGCCTCAGCTTAAACCGGTCAAGTGCATGAGCACGAGGACGAACGCGAGCCGTGGGGCCTGTACAGTCGATGGCGACGCTACAATGAGCTGTAGCGGAAGCAACGAGGTGAGGCGGCAAGTCAAGTGGAAGGTCCCTCGCGTGTTGCGCTAGGCCTCGGCGCGCGTAGCCGACCGCCGCCAACGCGTGTGCTCGGACCCTTCGATCTCGGGGACCGAAATCCCGCGCGACCGCTTCGGACTCGTGACATTGACGACATCCAAAAGATGCGAGAAAAAGATGAAGGAAGGAATGCATCTACTACGCACTTTCCTTATCAATCTAGCAGCTGTGAGAGTGTTGTGTGTACACAGAATCGACTCGAAGCAAGGAGTTGGGCGGAAACCTGGGCCTAATCTGCTACCTGGGGTAGCAAGGTTGCAAGGTTGCAACCCGCTGGGGTTGTGGCTTGGAAGGCGCGTGGGAGGGCGCTGCGCGCACGCCTGTTGATCGAGGCGTACTTTTTATGTGCGCCCTATGAGAGGTAGAAGCAACGCACAGACCTGCTCAAGCAGTGGTAAGTCTCTGATCGACGGACCAAGGAAGACCAGACCAAGAAGTTGCTTGACACACCTGCTCAAGCAGTGGTAAGTCTCTGATCGACGGACCAAGGGAGACCAGACCAAGAAGTTGCTTGAGCAGGAGAGAGAGAGTCGCGCGGGCCAGCTAGCTGAGAGCAAGTGCGCGAGTCTGGCCAGAATGCGGAAGATAGACGGCAAAGCCGGGTCAAGAAGGAGAATAAGGGAAGAGACACAGGGGCCATGATGCTAGAAGGAAATAAGAGATAATTAAAGTACTTTGAGAATCTCACACGCCCGAGGTAATGCACCGTGTTGTGCTTTCTCGGACGTGGGTGCCGGTTGAGCAGCCCGCAGTGACAGGTGCCCAGGCTCGGAGCAATCGCCGGCTTTGAATATGCAAGATTGATGATTGCTCGGGGTCAGCCAAGTTTACCGAAGACCCGTAGGTAGGTGGGTACCTAGTGGACAAGTGCAGAAGCTCATCAAACTCACTTGAATCTTGTTTGGTTGCTCCTCGAGGTCGGTGCATGGTTGCGACGATATAGGCCCACCGACACCGCGACGGTCAGCGAGAAAAACATCCGTCCGAGAAAGCACAACAAGAAATTCTGGATCTCCAGGGTGGTGTAGAGATAAGCCATGAATCCCCAGAGTGCATTGAAGTATGCAATTGTCGCGATACCTTCCCAATCCATGTTACTTGAGCGTGGCGTGGAAGATTGGTATTTGGGGGAAGCGAGAAGTTGAATCATGAGGCGCCTTCGGGGACGCGAGAATCGCCCCGCGGAAGGAAGAAAAAAAAAAGACAAAAAGGATAAAAATGCCCACTTTCGAGCACGTGGCCCGCGTCCGATTGTTGGCGGTGCATTACCTCAGGCGGACATAAAAAGTAGGGGCGGTACCGGTGCGGGGGGGGGGTGCGCTTGCGCTAACTCGCGCGCGCCATGGTTCTTTTCGGCCTTTGCTGCAAGGATTTGACGCGCCGATTCGGGCTCGCCCGCACGGACCCCTTCTCCCCCGTGGGTGCTATAGCTGTGCTTCCCACACACGCGGGCTCACGGGCGGTACTCGCAACGCACGTTCCATTTTTGGGCCTTCACTGCGTTGTCGACGTTTCCCCCCGTGGATGCTATAGCTCTGGCACCTCAGGCACACTAAAAAGTAACCAGTCTTAGTAGCGCCGCCGCGCGGCCAGAAAACCCTATGCAAATAGGCGACCTGGGCCCGGTAGCAACACTGCTACCGACGGTAGCAACTCGGCGCCGGGACAGGCCCGTACACCTCTTCCAAGTCCGTTAAGACCACTACATTGATCATGTGACGACATGAGAGATAATAAGAAGCAAAGATTGATTTCGAGTTGAATCAGTAACCACACGTAATTTTTTAAATGTTAAGACTCTAAGCGCCTGAGCGCCTGAGGCCGGGGCTCATGCTCATGGGCGGGTGTCCAGTCACGTGCTTGACGCGTTGTAAGATGAGGAACACGTCAAATTGGCACGCAAGGAATCTGTCGCGCGTGCATGCAGGCGGCCGCCGCTGCTTCCTGCAGGACGTACTACCTGGATCGTCGCAGACTTAACCCACCCGGAGCTCGTTGCTGCTGAGCTACTACACTTGTGTTCTCGTATTCATTCCGCTCAGTCACCATGGGCCGCCCCTCGCGACTCAAACCACGCTTTCCACGGATCAAGCCTTCGGACTACCTCGACCATCCCGATTGCCCGAATCAATACGCCACGATGCCGCTGTACCTTGTCACTTTCGGAGGTACGATCGTCGATAAAGGAGGACGTAAGAGGCCGAGGAAGGCCAAGACAGATATGGATGCCACTCCCACCACATCTGCAACGTCAAACGTCGAAACGAGCACGAACCAACGCGTCCCTGTCGCCTCGACCTCAGTCTTCGCCAATGACCTGAACTTCTCCTACGATGATTTCAACGAGGATTATCTCAGGGACTTCCCTCTTGCTCAGCAGGCCGAGTACGAAGACCTAGGGGGAATGGATCTTTCCATGGAGCGCTGGGACCCACCCGACCCCGACTTACAACGCCCAACTCACCAGGAACTCTCACAGGAGGTTTTACCAACTCCCCGCGTCTCCGATCCGCCGGTTGCCGCCAAGCAAGAAGGTTACTTCAAGTTTATCACACTCGAGCACGAGCAGCGCGAGAGTCAGCGCGCTGCCCTTTTGGGTCTCTATCTTGATTTACGCATAAGCACCAATGGGCAGTTTCTGCCGCTCGTTTCGAACAGCGACAAGGACGACTTGAACGTTCCTTCACCATGCCACTGTCAGCACGTGTATGCTCGCGAGGTGGTCCTGTACGACGGACTGACCGGTATGTGTCATGCCAGCTCCGTTCACCGATTTGCGCGATGCATCTTTTCTCGCCGTTGTCCTGGTATCACTGACACGTGAAACCCCCTCTGCGCCTTGCCTTTCAGTCTATTCCAAGCAAGTCACGTTCTGCGCTTCCAATCCGCCCTGTATTGCGGAAGCTGTCCGCCTGGCTCAACTTGGGTTTATAGCATCGACCGCTGTCAACCCAGGATCAGCGTTCTCCTTCCGCATGATCCGCCTAGAAAACTCGCGTTGGCGTAACGCCCCTTACGCCCTCACTGGCCACGCTGCAGGCTTCGAAGACTATTTCGGGGACAACGGGTGGTCGAAACCAGAGCATTATCATGGACACCCATATGTGAGCATTTGTTATCGGTTTTTTGCCATGGGTTCTACCTGGACTCATTTGCTGCCTGGTTGTGGAGCTCAGGATAAAGAGCTGAGGAAGCAATGGCAGCGGGCGATCGACGAGTTTCGCGCCATCGAAGCATCTGAGCGCGACGTTGGCGACTTTCTCTTGGGCACCGTCGACGCGCTGGCCAACAAATGCCCAGCGTGCTTCGGGCCGAAACGGCTCAACCGACCCCATCACACCCTCCAACTGGATTATATGATCGCGCTCGACGGCAACTTCCAGCAAACCCGAGAAAATTATGCGACATACGACGTCCAAGGAATAGTGCCGAGCTTGTTTCTGTCTGATAAAGCCGTCCTGGACATGAAAGCACTCGTCGAGAATACAGCGCGGCCAACGAAGAAGGTGAGGAGCGTGATATATTTGCGATCCGCCTCGAATACTGAGTAATATCGCTCCGGCCCCGTCGGAAGGCGTGCACAGAGTCGTGGAAGGCTGCTGACGGGGGCGCTGGTCGAGTCTCGTCGCGCAAGATCGATACAGGACTTGTCGCCGGCGTGTGCCGCCATGATATCGCCCTAAAAATGGTGAATCTTGAGAAGACCGGCGAAAAGTGAGTGTATTGAGCTTATGTTCTTCAACTCCAACTTGCATTTTTACTTTCACTGCTGATGCTCATGCCTGCGCTCCAATCACCTAGGCTGTACTTCGCTTTAGCCATTGTCAAGCACATCTCGGACCATCTTCCCCCAGATGCTAGGATTGGAATTTTGTACGACATCGCTTGTAATTTCAAGCACCACATTGAGAAGGTTTGCACTGACCACCTCGGCTCGGGCCCCTCTCCGATATGTCGTTGCTGATCATATGGGCTTTGTGTTTCAACCTTTTCAGAGGCATCTGCTGCCTGAGCTGTTTGAGCGACTCGAGTTCGCCACAAGTGTCTTCCATGCATACGCCCATACCTGGGGTTGCCAGGTTGACTACAACCCCCGTCTCATCCCGAACTTTGGACTCACTGATGGAGAAGGTTATGAGCGACTATGGAGCGCGCTGCGCTCCCTCATCCCCATCAATCGTCCATCAAATAAGTCCCACCGCCTCGTCAATTTGGCGGTCCGCACGCAGGCAGTGAACAACGCGAACGTCTCAAGGCTTGGTCAGTGCTCCGCAGTCGCCGCTTCGTCTTTCGCCGCATTGACTCTTTGCACACGACTAGGGTCCTGGTTCACCCGCCGGCTTCGCTCAGCCAAGGCTCGGAGCACTGCTGCTCGAAAGGAACTTGACGCCGTTATCGCCCACGATGCCACCTGGTCGGAGGAGGCGCTCCGCGTCGCTTGGCAAGACCAGCGACGAGCGCAAGCGTCGAAAACAGCTACGCAGGAAGCTGAGGAAGATCGTTTGAGGGAAAGCGAGCTTTATAAACTTGCTGAGGAACTTTACAGGATTGACTGCATCATGTACGTGCTTGGTGATAACTACTTGAGCTTGTGCTTGTCCTTCGTTCTCACTGACTCATCATCTTGCTGAGCAGTGACGAGTCTGAACCAGAAGCGCTTGTGGGGCTGAATTCGAAGCACGATCGTCTTGCAAGGGAGATCGATCAAGCAGCAATTGTCCAACTGCAAAGAAGTGGGACAAGCATCTCGTCCACAGGTTGGCCTTAATTCTCTTACTTAGTTTTCCCTATTTCTGATTGCGATGACGTGCCTATTTGCTTCACAGAGCTTCGTCACTTGTGCCAGTGTTCCGTTGCGCTGCGCAAGCTTCATCGAGAAGTGATTGCCTACAAAACTAGCCGTGAAAAATTGCTATCGACGCATCGCGGCAGGGGCGGGTCAACACTTGGTCAGAGAGAGGCCAACAAAGCTCGCAGAACGGAAGTCAAGACACACTCTGGCGCTGAAAAGGCACGTAAGGCATACAACAAGGCTGTCAACGCGTTTCGAACGGCAGGCGGATCATCACCATCGCACCTCCTCAACAATCTTCCATCAGTCGGTAGCCTAGCATCGATTCTTGATCTTGAAGACACGGATTTTTTCTGGCAAGACGGTTTTTTCACGCATGTTGAGGCTGCTTGGGCCACCGATCCGTGGGTTAAACGGGGCATCGTTGCTGTGCGTGACCTGGATCGAGCTGCGGAGGAGTTCGCTCGGATTGGCGCCGAGGTGCGACAAACCCTTGCTTGGCTCGAAGACGAGCACGACCTCATCTCTAGTCGCCAAGCACTTTGGCTAGCGCGACAGGTCAGTTGTCAGTCGAACGTAACTCCACTAGTCTAGATGCTGATACGTTCTTGATAACACAAATAGATTCCGCTCCAACGATTTATGACCATGATCATGTTGAACGCGCATTTGGTAGTACCGTCTACGCAACGATCCGGGACCGTGCCCTCGTCATTCTGGAAGCTCGGATGAGGGCTCTTCAAAAGCGCGAACGAGACTGGTTCCGCGATAGCACTTTCTTACTGCTGTGGTACACGACCAGAGGACCAGCGGATGCGCACGAACCAGTCCCTCGAGCTCTGAAGCGTCTCACCCCGCATCTGCTGTTGAACCCGGGCAACGTCTCCAAGACGACAACAGCTACTGGAGCTGGTGCGCGTAGTGTTGCGCCTCGGGAGGACGCATCGGGCGCCTATGCAGCGCCGTCCTAGTCGTTCGGGACCACCGATGACGATCGTCTGCTCGCGCGGCGCATCACGGAGCAGCTGGGTGCTGACATGAATGTAGAAGGCGCAAAGGCTTTGCATGAGGTGCTGGAGCAGCAAGAGGGCATGCTATACGATTCGGACAGCTCTGATGATCTGGTTCCCGACGAGGAGCGTTCTTTGTCGGACTCTGACTCGGAAGAATGAAATGTGAAAAACACTGGCTGCAGATTATACCATGAGTTCGAATGATTAATGGTGTGACAATGATTACTGCATTTGCAATATCAATGTGCACGAACCATGACATGTCAGGCAGGGTTCAGCCCACTGTTCGGATGGTCGGAAGTAATGGGGAGTGCGAGCGTGCCTCTGCAGAGCGTCCTCTTATCAGGGGAACATGGCTCGGAGGTTCCCCTTGCCCGAGCCGAGTGACTTTTCACTCGAAACGCCAGTTGTTACTCGAGTAAGTGAAGCACGAACCTTGTCAAAATGGGTGAGCAGGTCCCTTCAGTATGAACAACATATCTCCTGTCGTCAGGCGGAGTTCAATCGCAATACTTGGATGTATGCACGAGCGTCCTCCTACCGGAACACGGGTCAGAGGTTCCCCTTGCCCGAGCCATGTTCCCGTGAGCACTGCACCTGAAGGCGCCTGTTGCCACCCCTTCCTCGGAATTGAGTACGATTTTGCTAGAGGCATCGCTGCTTGTGGGCACTGTCGCATGCTCTATGCGTCTCGACTTGTGCTGACATCATCCGGGAGGTTGAAGCTGAAATTTCAAGGCTTAGCTCAAGTTGCCGCCTTGGAGAGGCCACTGTGGGATCACTCCGATTGAGTCCGATGTGATACACTCCGGGGAAACCCTTGCGAGTCGAATTAGGTTCTGACTGGTCATGGGTACCGAAGAGCCCACGCGTCATCAGTGAGTAAATTCACTGCCTGCTATTGGGCCGGCGCACTGCGTCGGTGACTCCGAGCCTCACTACGCGCTCTCAGCAGCGGACAGGACGTTGAGAGGAGCTGAAGGAGCGAAATGTGCGCAATATCTACTCTTACAAAGCAAAATAAGGCGGCCAAGCTAATACCTGTGGCCGTTAGCCAGTGTGCTTAAAGCATTTCCTCCGACTTGTCCGAAAAATACTTGGTACTAAAATAATTGTGCTGTTAATGAGATCTATTCAATAGTCAATAGTAAAAAAAGTAGTATTCTGGCGTCGCTTGACATCTGGTGGCGCCGGCGGCCGGTGGCAACTTCGGATGTTTCCAATCCGTTGTGAACGTCTAAATTTTGTTTTCAACACACCGAAATCGCTTTGTGACAAAATCTGAACCCTTTCATCGACTTTCAACCGGAGTTTGAGTCGCTTTTGAGGAGCTTCAATTTTAGTGGCGTCGCCGCAGTCCCACACCAGCCGGGATCCGCCAAGCTACTCCTTGACAATGCTCAAAAAGTAATGTGAATGCGACAAACCAATTCTCTTTTGGCATGGACAGGCATCCACATGTCAGCCTGCAAGGGCGAAGGAGCGGCGACTGTGAGTTACCCGTCGGAGTCCCGGGTCCACTCACTGGATTCCCGGCAAGGTGGGGTGTAATATTTGTAATAGGCGGCCAATACGAGACGTGCAATTGGCTACGTACCGAGCGGGAGCAGCGCCACTTGGATCGGATGCTAGGAACGGCGAGATTCCCTGACAGTGTTCCTCACACTTCAAACCCTAGTAATAATGATTTCAACTTTAGCACGAAGAGTCGCCTGGTACTTTGGAGTTGAGAAGACCGGCTCGCCTTCAGACTGAGTTGATTGGACAGATCAGATGGACCGAAACGTCGGGACCCCCGTGGCAAATACCTGATGCCCACACCGCGTGAAACACACTTTCGGACGAGGCACGACATGCTGGCGGGTTCAACTCGGGGCAAGCACTTGAGCATGGACCGTCATACTCGGTCGCTAGTCGTCATAATGAGAGATAGGATAAGAGTTTTTGGGCCGTGCGCCAGTGTAAAATGTTCTCGAAACACCTCGAACACCTCGAATACTCACTCGTGGAAATCCGGAACTGCGTATGTCAGAGCGCACTTAGAGAATTGCGGATCCAGAGCAGTCTATTTCGGAGGACGCAGAGCATGTTACAATCCGAAATTCTCAGAAAACGGAGCATTTCAGTATTCTTGTTCTGCGGAAGCAGCAGAGGTATCATTACGGCGAACATCATGCAGCATACGCTCGCGGCTTTGGTGCACTACAGACACGATCCTTGGTGTACTAAGTCCAGTAGTCATCTTGCTTCGTCCAGCGGCATCCACTCGTTGTATCTTCCAATTCAGCCCTACACTTCATGTCCGTCCCAGCGCGCCGGCTCATCTCGGCGTCGAGAGCTGCTGCCCTAAGCTCTAAGAGTGCTCGTCGGAATCGGGGCGGCTCACCGCGCTGCCATCTTGGCCGTTGGCAGGGATAGCTGCACCATCTTCATCTTCTTCATCCGCTAGTACCTCTTCCGTTAGCCTGAATCTCAACTCTCCTGCACGCAGCAGGGGAATGATACGATCCAAGTCGGCCCCCGACATTTTTTGCTTGCCCATGGGGCTGGCGAAGTCCGTCTCCAAGTTGAGGCTCGGGCCGCATTCAACTACGATACTGGCCTGTTGCATGAGCGCGGTTGGGTCGTACACCAACCTGGGCGGTTTGCTCTTGTTTTCGTGCCCTTGGTTCTTGGTACGTCGCATCACGGCATCATCTGCACCGAGAAGACTCATCGTTAGCAGTCAACAAGTGAGCAGCAACTGAAATCTCGGTTAGAACATAGTCCACACTGAAAAGTTTTTTCACAATCGTGCTGTACCACGAGGCTTTTGTTTCAAGATTCGCTTCCTTCAGTGGCGCCTCCCAAACTGCGTAACAGCGTAACGGACGTCAATCAGCAAGTGACAATAGTCTGTCGGCGCGTGCACCTACTGACCAGCTGCTTCCAATTCGGCCTTTTTGTCCTCCAAGAACGCTCTACCGGTAACGCAATCCGCGAAGTCGGAGAGCAGCTGTCTTGAACCCAAACTATCGCCCCAGTCTTGTCGATAGGCAAAGGCCAAACCACCGGGGCTCGCGACCATGAAACGCTCCTTATTGAGTTCAGGAAGATCAGAAGAGACCACAGCAAACAATTGGAGTCCATATTTTTGCGCATATGAAGTGCTCTGGGTTGGTTTTGAGGGTGTTATGATCCTTTCAGTTACTTTACTGTGAGCAGTATCAAATTGAGCTTGGACTCACCATGGTTTCCAACGCGGTTTGCATGCATCGGCGCGCTTTCTTGATGGCTTCGTGACTCATCGGCTTGTTTCTGGCGATCTTGATGGAGGATGAACCTTCGGTCGCTTGCGTTGCTTGCGTCGCTTCCTCACGCTCCAAGGCAAGCGCCGCGTCAAACCTCGTCATCGCCTCTGCGTCATCCTTTATGTCGTTCCAATATGGCTTTGCGAGCTTAACCCTCTCCACCAAATTGGTCGGCACTAAAGCGGACCAACCCAGCCCGTTAGTTCAACAACAGCGTAGTGCAATGCTATGCTAGAATTTAGCACGAGGTAGTCAGGTAGTCAAGAGCTGTGCCTACCTTCCAATCCATCTTGAACTGCCAGCGATTCGAAGTACTTGCTCTGCACAAAGTCATTCCAGGAAGTGGGAGAGCCAAGGCGAGTCACGGGCGCAACAATGCTCCTCAAATAATCGAGTCGAATATTGTGTCGGATACAATACTCGAGCTCTTCGTCGTGTGTTTTCTGGGCCCATTGCTCGTGCATAAGTCGTTCGGATTTGCGACAGTTGCGCTTAGGGATAGCCTTGCTCTGTTCGTGGAGGCTAGGGCCCATCGGCCTCTTCGCTGGCGTCAAAGGCGAAACTCGCATCGGTACGGTGGCGACAGGGACTTCGACGCGGGCGAACTGTTGATCCGCGGCGGAAAGTGGTATGGATGCATTGTCGGGGTGCTTCCATCTACTGATGAGAAACTCGGCGAGGGCTGCAGGACGCCCGACGATGTATTGGCTTCCTCCATTGGCAATTGAAGGGGGTCAGGCAGCAGGCGATTGGCGGCGGAATCGGCGGGACAGGAGGGTCGACTTGATGGGTGCCCTGTGCTAGCTGTGCTGCCTAGGACAGGGAGGTTGTATGGGAAGGCGGACGCGTGACTACCCGACTCGAGCGAATAGGTTGGATAATCAATGTTTGCGAACGCGGGAGCGTCAAGCAGTCGGCTGGGCGGCGCAGGACTTGGATGGAAGAGAACATCGTGCAGGCAGAGGCTGGAAGGCGAACACGGGAAGGTAAGGTCAGAACGACACGGTGCTGCATTAAACCAATCAAACAGCGCGTCGACGACCGCGCAGCCGCACTTCCACCACGCACCCAGAGCCTTGTTTGTGAATGGTTATCCAGGAGGGAAGGAGCCCGCAATGTTCCGAGGCGACGCGATGAATCTATAGTCAAGACGTGGATGTCAGCAGGCCCTCAGAAGCTCGTTCTCTGGTAAAAGCCCGGAAAACGATCGCCGGACATACACGTGGGGCTTGTCGAGCGCCGAAGCGTGGAAACTTGGTATGAGTGGGCGATGTGAAAGGATCACAAGATCAACGGAGATCAACGAGGGACGTGACGTGTGACGTGTATGCGGTTCAGCGATCGAGGACGAGGATATTCGCGGCGAGACCAATGGGTCTTGTGTTGAATGTACGGGCGAAAGGGGGCCTAAGGACAAGAGCTGTCAACGTATCATCAACGCACAACACGCGTCGCGCGCTTGCGCGCGCAACCTCGCGCAACCCGCGTCAGATCACGTGTTGCATTGGGCCAGACATACCACGGCTTCAGCAGTGCTGAGGCGTTAATGGATATACTTGGACTTCAACAAGCTTTTCTATAAGCTCTACAAGCTTCTCCCGCCAATGAATTACGTCATAGGGTCAAGCCGGAAAATCATTTCCGGATCAATTGTAATGACACTAAACCATTGCGAGCTTGTTCCCGGCGCCGAGTTGCTACCGTCGGTAGCAGTGTTGCTACCGGGCCCAGGTCGCCTATTTGCATAGGTTTTTCTGGCCGCGCGGCGGCGCTACTAAGACTTGTTACTTTTTAGTCTGCCTGAGGTGAATTGCAGTGCCTAGTCAGGCCGCCCGGCGCTCGGACCACTCTATCTCGGGCGAGGCGTCGTCGGGGCCCGAGAACCGAAGAAGCCCGCGACTGATGCAAATGTCCAACGCCCCGCCCCCCGCCCAAGCGCAATCAATGCGCCGCGTCTCGTCTACACTTGCGCCCCCCGCCCCCGCCGCCACCCAATCGCTGCCGACACACCTGCCCAGCTCGTCGGCTCGCGCCCCATTAACGCCGATACGCGGGCCCATCATCCACGACAAGACTCGACCGGGACGGGCCGGTCGTGCATGTGAGGCCGTAGGCCTACCAGGCATGTCGGACCTCAGCGTTGCCCCGACACAATCGAGCCCGATGAAGTCGAGCCCCTCAGTGTCGATGACGGCCACGGCGGAAGCGAGGGAGCACCAGCTCTTCGCCCATATGGGCAAACCTCGACAGTCAAAGGCGATGGACACATATTTTTTTGACACGCCTTCCACCTACGAAGCCAAGATCCCCAAACCGACGGAGAAACTGGGGACGGAGGCTGCAATGAAACAGATGGCTGACGCGATCAAGGATGTGGTGAGTGCCCCGGTGCTATCGCTTGGCTTCGACCGCACGAGTATGACTGACCACTGTCTCCCGATCATTGATGCACCCGGGTGTAGACTGGTGATCGACGTCTGGTCGGATGCGGCAACTCGGGTAGCCCCATCAAGCTGGCGCCCGATCGCGGGGAGCAGGAGAACACGCCCGACGCCGTCATCCTCACGCATGCGGCGGTGGCCGCTGCCCCCGATCTTCCGTTCGTTTGGGCGCAGTCAGAGCACCCAACGTCGATGGAAGGCACGCCCTCGTCGCCTCAACGCGCATACTCGCAGATTGCAGTGGCGATTGAGGTGAAGAAGAGCGACAAGAGGAGCGCAGAAGCGCGTAACCAAGTGATCAGGCGGCTACACATGATCTGCACGACCGCGCTCCGCGCCCACGCGATCGGGGTCACCCTTTGCGGGGACGTGCTTCAAGTCTACCTCGTCAACGCGTGTGGGGTGTTCACGACGAGCGCCCGCGAGTGCGGTCAGGGAGCCGTGCTGCTCCGGCGCGTGCTGTCACACCTCATCGAACTCGACGACAACGAGCTCGGGATGCTGGCCTCGACGAACGAGGTCGACGACGGTTTCGGCAGTTTTGTCGTCTCGGACAAGTTTCTCCCACCCCGCGCCCACGACTTCGAGTCCGAGCTCGGCGATATCTCAGATCTCGAGATCCAGGAGCTCCTCTTCCGTCGCCGAAGCTGCCTGGGTCGCGCCACCTCCGCTTTCCGCGTCACCGCGCGACACGCGCCTGTCGACCGCACGTCGATCACCTTGCCTACACCTGCCACCGAGTACGCCATGACAGTCGCATGGGTTGAGCAATCCCGCCTCGACGATGCGATTGCCCTACGTCACAACATGCACGCTGCGTCGCGTATCGACACCGAGGGTTTAAGCCTTAGCGCCGGCATCTACCGTGACGACTTCCGCACGCTTCCGACCTTCTTCGGCGACGATGAAAGTTTCGATGGTATCGGGCCCCGGGCACTGGAGGTGGTCTTCCACCGACAGTGTTATCGGCCCCTGAACACGGCGACCACGACCAGGGAACTCGCCCAGGCCGTACTTGGAGTCGTCAAAGGTGAGCACAGGGATCAACTGGGCGGCCTTGCGTTTGCGCTCCCTAGCCGACACGCCCCTTCCCATGACAATGCAGGACACCGAAACCTCTACAAGCTGGGGTATATCCACCGGGATATTTCGTACGGTAACGCCGTCATCGACCGCGACGGTGTCGGCGCCCTCATCGATTATCACCTCGCCGTCCCGCATGATCGACTTTGCACCGAGCTGCACCACAGAATACGATCCGTGCGTCCTCCCCTCTGTATGTTCCCCCAAATGAACTTTCTGACCAGCACTAACGTTTGGACTATACGACTTCTTACAGGGCACCTGGCCCTACCTCGCCTGCTCGATCCTCGCTCAACCGAACGAGCCGCTCGGTGTCGTCCACGAACGGTGGCACGACATCGAGTCGCTCTTCTACGTCGTGATGGAAATTTCGTTTCGCGAGCCGTACCAGGGCAACAATGAAGAGCCTGTCATGACACCAAAGGGTCAGACTATCTGGGAGGACTGGAACCAACGATTTGCGCACAGAGTCTATAACTCCAAAGTTGTGCTTCGCATGGATCCGGCATACCGATCTGTACTCCAAGGCTGCGCACATCGATGGACAAACATCCGCCTACTCCTTGACATCTTGAGACGCAATTGTGGCCTCGATAGCCGGTTCCTTGGTCTCGAGGTGGCGAAGGAAGAAGCCCAACTGGGGGAGTTGTGGGGTCCATCCAAGGCGATGTCGCACGAGTCCATCATCTCGGACATTGAGCAGCTGCTTCCTTGCTCTGAAGTGACCAACTTTGCGCTGGGCTTGAATATAGTTGCTCGTTGTTAGTTCCGATTATTGCAATAGATACCCAAGGTCATTTTCCGTCCGTTCCAGTATAATTCCAGGCTGGAAATAGGACTGCGCCAGCGGTGCCTTCATTCGGCTCGACTGTGCAGAGTTTCTGGCCTAAGTTGTAATCTGGGAGGGCCCTTACATCATTCACGTTTTGCTCATAGGAGTGTTGTTTTTGGAAATATATCAGGTTTGTTGTCCTGTCCCATGTATCAAAACGCGTGGCGTTGAACCAACGAAATGAAACTCATAGCCCCGCATCAAAAATCCTGTCTTTGATCTCACTGACCTCTCGAGATTGGCCACACAACACCACCTCATTGCTTCATATCTTACTCGTCTCGATCCTACGGTGCACACGTTGGATCATACAGTATATAGGTATCATAGGTGGGGTACAGCCCAATTCTTGGTTACGTTTTGGAATAGAACCCCAAATCCCCAGTGAAAATGAAAAGTGGCAGTGCAGGGGGAATTGCCCGTGCATTGCCGAAATGCACTTTTGCGACGTTCGAAGGCGCCAAGGGGGCAAAACCGTCAAATCGAAGTGCACGAGCAATTGCTCGTGCATTGCCGAAACGCACTTTTGCGACGCTCGAAGGCGGCACGTAGGAATTATCTTCGAGTGGTGATTTTGCCCGTCAAAGGCCATGTATAGTGCAAGTCATGAACGCCGGACGATCGAGCCCCTTTTCGCCGACAGTGCTAAGTGGACGATCTTCTCCGCGCCATCATCATTTCCCTGTACTTTTGCAAACGAAAGCCTTTTCACGGAAGAAAAAGGCGTCAGATCGACCTCACAGAGCATTGCAATCATCTTCGAAGGCGGGTGACCGAACTTGTGCGCAAACAAAGTGCCGACCGCATCATCTTTTCACCAACGTTCTATTAAAGAAAGCCTAATATCACTCTCTGTTCAAGCTACCAGAAATGATTATCTCTTCATTCATCTCACAGTAGTGCGGTCTGCGAGAGACTGCCAGTGAGACATGCGTCCAGGGACACGCCCGGCGGCTGACTCTGACTCGGAGTCTCGTCAACCATCGCGCGATGATCTCGCCCGTACTCGGATCAAAAATGTGCTCCCGAATACGATGTCTTTTCCTCAAATCTTCCGACATAGCTCATCTACATGCGAAGAACAGCCCTTCAGTAAAGGAATGTCAATTGTACAAGCATGCTCAGTGACCTGGACGAATCGACCAAGTTTTCGCCGCGGACGCCGGCCGACTCACTCGTTCACTGCAACGACTCCCGCCGCCAAGCGCTGACCTCGGAATTACTCGCTCTCTCTAGCTTTGAAGCTTTCTCGCACCCCTTTTCGAGTTTCAAGAAGATATACGCTTTTAAAGGTTGACTGGACCTGCGCCAATCGGAGACCGATCTCACGGCCGAGTGCGCCGAGCTTCGGGATCTTGCGCGGTTAGCTGATTGGCTTGACTTCACGTTCGCGCGCCAACGCCCCTTTCCCTCCCCCCACTCACTCGCACCACTCGCACCGCCTGACTCGACTCGGACTCGGCACCGATCGCACCACGCCACAACTCGATGTCACATGCTTTCTCATCGTTCCGATGCACCATGTAATCTGCAAGATGCAACTCGATCTCTCTCAACTTCGGCGCAACGTGTCACCTCAAGCCGACTGAGTCGGGCACGGTGCGACGTCGCACGACGAGACTATCAACGACTCCAACATCGTCATCTTCAGCAAGATACGCTGAACAGGCTGATCTGAAAGGGCGTGGTCACTTTCAGCTGCGTCCTAACTACATCGATGCATCGCTCGAGTGTTCTCGGTCGCACACGTGCTCGGTCACCCGATCGCCTCGATCACACCGAACGCCCACTCGCTAGTCGACGGATGAGTGTGGTGAGCCCTTCATTCAGATAGTCCTCAGCTCTCGTTCCATTCGCTCACCTCATGCTCGTCTTTGCTGCTCATCACTTTAGTTCAGATCGCGTGTTTGCCGACTCGCTGGCATCCGAGCTTCGCACCGAACCGGTCTGTCACTTGTAGGACCATACTCTGCGCATCCCTCCTCAGCACCATCGAAGAGGCGCTCAACTTTGCTGAGGTCTCGCATCGATGCACACATCACTTGATTCTCGTCGCCCCACCTCGAACACCACTGTCGACCTGTGCCGATCTCCTCCGCCACCCCCACATCGTAACGTCAACCCATCACACGAATGCAATCCCTCACGTCTCTTTCTTGATCGAATCGACGGGTCTCATCGACGCGGCAAGCTCGGGAGCTGTCGGAGCATCTCATGACTCGACTGATTTCGTCGATGTCCAGACCGAGACCTTCATCGGCTCAAGCACTTTCGCCCCGTCTCGACCCCGCCGCGATTCACTCAACCTCCCGCGCACCTCATCCAGCTCATCGAGTCATCCACCCAAAATCACAGACCGTCTATGTCCCGACTCGTCGTTGCAAACATCTTGACCGTCCTTGCACACTGGCTTTCAACCTCGTCGATCACTCCGACCGGTCAATTTCCCAGCAAAACTCTCGAGACGTTCCACGGCACACTCCTCATTGCTTTGCCACTCACTCGAACTCCATCCTACGTTGCGCACGTTGAAACATAAAGTCCCGAGTCGGGCTTCTCCGGACCACTCGCCGCTTGATTTTGGCCTCGGACCGTCGCATTCTCAATCCAACTCGGCGACTCGCTCAACTAGCTTTATTCGTGCGATCACCATCCCACCTCTGCAAGATGCACGTTCGTACCCGTTTCAGCAGTCCTGGTCATGCGGTCATGGAGTGCGATCAGCATCGCATGGTGCTCCATCTCCTCGCGCTCCGCTTTGCTTCTTGCACTCACCTCGCTTGGTAGCGACGAACTCGTTTGGCAGTCACAAAGCGAGCAAACGTCCGAAGGTCAGTGCGGCCCTTCAACCTGACATCCTTAACTTTTTTAACACTGCGTGTTGCAAGTCTGTGCCCTTTTGCTTATGTTTGACTCTTCTTTCGCTCCGCCAGGTTCTCGTTCCGGCCTGCGCCTAACTCGTCTCTTTAAACTCTGACTCGTTCGAAACCATTTCTAGCTCTCATGGATGGACCTCGATCTCCTCTCGATCGGCCCTGACCTCCAAACTCAACTCGGTGCGATTCGACGATGGTGCCAGCTCGTATCTTTGCCGCTGCTGCCTCGGCCACCCAAGACTCGACATTCGCCGATCCTCGTACCACTCGACTCGACTCGACTTTCTTTCACTGCATGCAGGCACAACGACGCAACACTTTGCCGTCATGGGGAGACGTCACTTGCTCGGTATATGCGGCTCGACCTTACTCGACCCGGCACTTGATGTGTCACCCGGAACTGGCTAAGGCAAGCGGAACCCATTCAGCAACTGCAACACTGTCACCATCACAACCACTCGACGACCAACTCGAAGGTATCTACATATACGTCCTGGCTATGTCGATTGCTCACTTGGGCCATCGCGACCGGAACTGCTCGACCGCGGACGACTCGCCCAGACCGCTCACCGTGAGCTGTTTCGATCTTAGCTCTCACTTGCTACTTGCATTCCTTGCTGATGAGACGAAGATATTCTGTGCCACCGCGTACTGCAGATCGTTGGTCACGGAAGACCTGGAATGGGAACGCCCCCTCGAATGGACCTTCGCACCGGTTCGCTCACATGCTCGCATGGCCCACATCCGATTTCGTGCATTACCATCTCTCGGTTTCTCTTGCGACAAGGTCCCAGCACGCAGACTCGTTTCGGCCTTCTTGCCACGGAGGTCCGCCGTAGATCCTTGCTCGCCCAGCAGTTTTGGACCCGCTGCGTGCAAATGGCTCCATCGCCCGCTCTCGTCATTCAGCTCGCCAAGGCAACACAGGCCGTCTACGTTTCATACCATGGCACCCCAACATCCCACATTCCCGCTCGTCTCCTTGCCGTTCAAGTTGACCGGACTTGCACGCTGGGTTTCTACCTCGTCGATCGCACCGACCAATCGACTCGCTGGCAAAGCTCTCAAGACTTCCCACGGAACGCCTCCTCATCAGTTCAAATCTTACTCGAACACCGTCCTACGTCGCGCACGCTGATCCGTACAGCCAGGACTCGGGGCTTCTTCGGGCCACTCGGCGCTCGAATTCGGTGACAATCCTTCGCACTCTCAATCGACCTCGGCGATTTGCTCGGCCAGCTGGACATGTGCGATCGCCATCCCACCTCTGCGACATGCACGTTCGTACAGACTCTGGTCATTTGGTCGTGGACAACGCTCAGCGACGCACAGTGCTCCATCCCGTCTCGCCTCGCTTGTTCATCATTCACCTCGCGTGTGTCGACAACGTCGTTTGGAAGTCACTAAGCGCTCAAACGTCTGCAAGGTCAGTGCATGCCTTCAACCTGAAATGCTTTCTTTTCTCCACACCTCGTGTTGCAAGTGTGTGCACTATCACTCATGTTTGACGGTTGATTTGCTCCACCAGGTCTTGGATTTCCGCCTGCGCTCAACTCGACTTTTTGGACTCGGAACCGCTCGGAACCGTTTCCAGTCCATCTCCCAGAAGAATGGTCGTCGCCTCTCCACTTGAGGATCCAGACTTTTTCGGCAGGACTTGCTCTGCTCGACGCTGATCTCCTCTCCATGGGCCCGACCTCACAACTCAACTCGGTGCGACAGATCGCTTGTCGACGAGTATGCAGGCTATCATCTTTGCCGCTGCTGCTTCCGCCACCCAAGACTCGATATTTGCCGATGCCGTGTGCGGGGATGCTTCTCCAACCATCCGAACTCTTGTGGGTGACCTAGCACCCGGCCGGCTCGCCTCGAGATTGGGAACGAAGGACCACCTCGACTCTTTGCCCAACCGCCTAGCGATGTTTCCTCCTTTCCCTGCATTTTCGATGTGCAAATATTTCCGTATGTGCGCCTTGATGCAATACCACGTGGTTTTTTGAGCTCATATGTGTGTGTCTGAGAACCTTCGGATTTTTCTGCCGCATTTTCTTGTGGCCTCCGATGTGGTCCTTCCGGGAAGGGCCTGAATGGAATGTTCTTGTATCGAATTCAGCACCAGAACTGGCGTTCTGACTGCTGAACGCCATCAAACTTGGCTATCTGACATAGCAAAAAACCCCCCCTGAAATGGGATGATCCCGGGATCGGGCCCCCGATTTGAAATCGGTGCAGCGATTTGAAATGCATTTGAAATCGGCGCGGTGATTTGAAATGCATTTGAAATCGGCACAGCGATTTGAAATGCATTTGGGATCGCGTGCGCCGATTTGAAACGCATTTGAAATCCGTGCGCCGAATTGAAATGCGCTTAAAATCGGCGCGGGATCGATCCCAAATGCGCTTCGAATCCTCGCGGGATCGATCCCAAATGCGGTTCAAATCCTCGTGGGATCGAACCATGCCCAACGGTCAATAAGGACAAGGGCATAGAACTTGTGTGAGAGGGCCAATTGCGCAAGGTAGAGTAGACGAGCATGTTACTATTGCTCAAAGTATGTGCAAGTATACTACTGAAACGGTACGAGGCCCCATGCGGATGCGGCAGTGGAGCATCGCATCGCCCTCTCCCGCCGTGTGCCGCAGAGTGCCGCCGCCCTAGAGGCCGCTAGCGTTCGGCTGCGTTCGGCCTCGTTCGGCATCGTTCGGCCTCGGCTAGCTCTCGTGCTGTCTCTTGCAGTCTCTTGCGCTTGTCCGCCCCTCCGTCGCTTTCGCTATCGTCCGGTCACCCATCATGACACCTATTCACACGCTTCCGGCACCCGATGTTGTTCTTCCTCGTCGTGTCATCCTCGATCACTCACCGTTTGTTGCCTCCATAGGGTAGGCCGCGCGACCTGCCACCACGCTTTCGCGCCAGACGTCGCCCTCCCGTAGGTTCGTCCGCACTTCTGCGAAGTCGCCGAGGCCGCTCCCGAGTAGGGCGGGTTTTCCCAGAATTGGAAGATCAATCTGTTCCTTCAAGCTTAGGGTGTACGCCGATGTTGTGGTGCGATTCGCCTTCGAACCGGTCTTGGCAATCGTCGTCTTGGACGCTTTCCGCGGGACGACGTGGCGCCGTATGACGCACATGCGCAAATTCGCCTTGACCCGCGTTTCCAGCGTTGAAAACGACTTCGGTAGTTTGGTGGCGTCAAAGCATTCGCTCTGTGGCGCCTCAATCAAGGCGCAGCAGGCTTCCTGCCCTGTATTCCAGGAGATGGCCACTTCAGCGAAGGCTGGTGCGGGCACCCTCGACTCGTCACTCGCAGCCCCGCCCTGATCGTGATCGTTCTCTTCGTCATTCTCTTCGCTCTCTCTGTCGTTCTGTCTGGTGCTGTCATGGCTGTTGTCGTCCTCGCCGCCGTCATGGTCCCCGCCGCCGTCGTCGTCATGGTCCTCGCCGCCGCTGCCGCCGCTGCCGCCGCTGCCGCCGCTGCCGCCGCTGCCGCCGCTGCCGCCGCTGCCGCCGCCGTCCTCATCACCAGCTTCATCGTTGTCCTCGTCGCCCTTTTGATGCTCCTCATCATCGCCGTCGTCATCGACGTCCATCTTGCCGTCATCGTCGCTGGACGCGGACTATCGAAGGGGCCAAAAGTCACGTGCTCGTCAGCGGGGGCACGGGGGACCGTGATGATTTCGCCTCGATAACCTTGCCTCGTCAACCTCCATGACTTGCATGCGGTTTTGCCAGTCCCTTCGTGCCGCCTCGATCGCCTCCTCCACCGTCATGCATTTACCGACGCGGGACTTTGAGGTTGATCGCCACGAGGAATGGTCGATTTGGATATCGAACAATCTTCGCCTCGATGATCTCTTGGATGTCACCTTTTCACCGGCGCCAGATGTTGACGGTTGCGAAGTAGCCGGGGGCGTGAGCAGGCCGGCTTCGAAAATCTCTAGAACAGCTGGAATGCCCAATGTGGTGAGGTCCAAGAGATCATCGAGGCGAAGATTGTTCGATATCCAAATCGACCATTCCTCGTACGAGTTTGGAGTGTTCGATAGATAGATCTTGTAAGACGTCGTATCCGTCGCTTCCTCCGGAGCGGCTTGGTAGCTTGATGGGCTCACAACCTATTGCAGAAATGTTCTCGAGTGGTAACTGATGATGACCACGACTCAGTCCACCGTTTTTTTACCGTCTGCGATCATATCGTCTTTGTACATCGATCCATCGCCTTTCTTTTTACGATTGTTCCCCGGCGTACCCAGGTCCATCGTCTCGTCTGCGATCCTGTTGGCTTCGTACACCAACCCATCGCCTCTCTTCAACGATATTCCCCGGCGTACTCCGGTCTATCGTCTCCCGTCTTCGGTCTTACCCAGCGCCCTTCGCTTTGGTCCACCGTCCCTCATCTTTCAACCTCAAGCCACGTTCAACCTCGTCTTCACCTCATCATTACTGTCACCCGTGTACCTAGTCACTTCTTCTTTGGACCTTCCAACCGGGGGAGTGTCATTCGTATATGGTCGTTTGGGTTGTCCCGTCCTTCATCTGAATATTGTTCCTATTATGGTACTTGGGATTGAGCCTAGCGGCGTGTCATTATCTCCTTAATCACTCAATCTCCCTACCTTACTAGTCTCTCAGGTCAGCTCTTTGGAATCTTACCTCACTCTGTTCTCGTCCCTGTTCATTGGACTGAGTCGTGGTCATCATCAGTTACCACTCTAGAACATTTCTGCAATACACATGGCCGCGTCGTCGTTACCCTCGCGAGCTCAATCGTTGCCGCCCGAACTGGTAGACATGATCGGCCGCGGACTATTCATCACCGAGAGTGATGGCGGTCTTTTTCTACCGAGCATAGAGCTGATGTTGCCGAGTTGAGATTATTGAAATATTCCGATAGTAATTTGTTTCTCCAAGTAAAATCATTAGCTTTTACTAGACCTAGAATCAGCATTTTCTTTTGCTAGAGATCAGAGCACCCCTGGATAGGTGCTTCGCCAGCTGGCTCGCCCTTGGCCACGCAAAGACCACACCACCTGACCTCCACTTCACTGCTAGCTTCTGAGATTTTTTCTTCAAAGTCCGAAATTCTGGTCGCAGCTTCTTCTCATCAATTTTCTGATTCATGGAATTCCGCCAACTTATAGGCATTTGTTTCTGATGGAAGGACTCAGAAACGCAAGCAGCTCAAGAGTTTGACCTTTGACAAACGAAACAATTGCATTGTCATGCAGCTTCTACTCACACACCTCATTCGTCAAGACGACTATCTGAACACAGCCTGGCATTTTGTTCTTCAATGTCAGAGCGTGAACGGGCCGTGGCGATCGTCGAGCGAGGTCGTGGTGGCGAGACCGCCGTTAGGACGATTACTGTGCTTGATCAGACGGTACAGAAAGGTCGACAACTCTCCGTTTCTTTGGTGACCGTTGTGAGGTTGGTGACGAACACGCCGCAAGCAGTCATGACGTAGACTTTGCGACGGTCGCCGCGCGGCGTGAATCCGATCGCACACTCTCGGATCGGCGTCGCGAGGAGTGCCGATAACCGTCCGAAAAACACGTCCTTAGCCGTGGACTCCTTGCCCGCTTTGATCTCGCCCATGGCAGCCACGTGCGTGAAGGACCGGCTGGCCCGACAAGTACGACGAGGACAAGGCCAAGTGAACCGGGCCAAACGCTCCTTCACGCACGTGGCCGCCGTCGACGAGACCAAAGCCAAAGCAGGCAACTCCAGGGACGAGGGCCATTTGTTCAGACGGTTGTCGGCACTCCTCGCGACGCCGATTTGGGAACATGCGATCGGGTTCACCCTGCAGTACAACCGTCTAAAATTTTACGTCATGGCTGCTTGCGGGGTGTTCTTTACCAACTCCAGAACGATCACCAAAGAGAATGGAGAGCTGTCGACCTTTTTATACCGTCTCATCAAACACAGTGATCGGCTAAACGGCGTTCTTGCGACCACGACCTCGCTCGACGACCGCCACCGGACAATCGTCCGACCAACACGTCCGTAGCCCTGGACTCCTTGCCCGCTTTGGTCTCGCCCACAGCAGCCACGTGCGTGAAGGAGCGTTTGGCCCATAGCAGGTCCACCTTGGCCACGTCCTCGTCGTGCTGATCGCACCCGTTGTCCTCGGCGTCCTCGGCCTCGGCCTCATCGTTCTGATGCTGGCCATTGCCGTTTTCGTTTGCGTTGAAGTATCACGATGGTGTCGGTGTCCGCATCGACGTCGGCTTGGGGAACGGGGTGACTGGGAAAGGTCCATGCATCCGGGAGGATTGGGTCGTGCGCGACCCCAGCGCGGGTCAGGAGCACGACGTCGGCCGTCGTCTCGGCCGTCTCGGCCGTCTTCCCGCGGTCAGGGGCGACGCTGATGCACTGGGGCGAGTTCTTGCCTGGCGACCGACGGCGACTGACTGCTCGGTCGCCAGGCAGGAACTCGCCCCATTACATCAGCGTTGCCCCTGACCGCAAGGAGAATGCCAGCAGTGAAAAACGACATTGGAAAGGCGAGTCAGCTCTAAATAAACTACGCACGCTCACGCTGCCAAGCGATCGAGTAGCCCAGGCGTCGACTCACAGTGTTGATGACACCTGCTATGACCTCGCCCAGCGGATTCTTGGTGGCAATGGTGTGCTCCTTGGGCCAGATCTTGTTGCAAGCTCCTCAGGTGTAAGTTGAGCTCCGGCTGGCGCCTTGGAGATCCCCTCCCCTCGGCGCTATAGGCTGCTACTCGCTCTCCCGTAGCCGCCTCCCGGTGCGCTCGTACCAGGGCCGAGTGGCTCGACGAGTGCGATACCGAGGTAGAGGGCCCGACGCCGAGTTTGCGGTCGCGTTCCTGGCGGGCTTGGGGCTGCTGCAGTCGCTGTCCTGGCCAGCAGCAGAGAGCGCGTCCCTCCCGGCTGCAAGCCTGGTCGTACGAAGGCAGCTGGGGGGGGGGGGGCGTGGATGTAGAAGCTGCGTCAAGACTACAAGCGCTCTAACTCGATAACGTGACCGAGTTCGTTGCGCCTGAGGACGAGGACGAGGACGAGGACGAGGTTGTAGACGAGGCGGAGGCAAGAGACTGGTAAGAGCCTGAGCGTGCGCATCCGGGCGCCGTGGTAGGCCGTGGTGGACGAACTTCGCGCCACTTCGCGCCTCTTCACTCCTCTTCACAGCCCCTTCCAGCCCCTTCCTGCCTCTTCGTGCTACTTCGCGTCCGTCGGGTTAGTGGCGCTCAGACACGCTCTAGCAAGCACCGGCAGGCACATCCCTCTACGAACCACTGCTCGATCCGAAACCTACCCACAGCTCAAGACAAGTCTATCGCCCTCCAATCATCAACGTCCGAGGTGCTGGAGTCGACCTCACTCAGCTTCACTTGAATGTGATTCCGACGATTTTTCTCCGACTGTTTCTCGAAGCTTCAACCCGCCTGCCCAGTAACTGCCGCTAATCGTGGATTCTGCAATTTCAATCTGCACATTTGCTTCTTGATTTTTATACTGACTTCAGGGCGGGGAGGAACGGTGAGGCAGACATTTATACCAGCTCATGGCGCATGGTTTTCACCGGAAAATCTCGTCCCGCGATCGACAAGGAAAAAGCGAACGCCGTTTTCTCAGCTGTGGATGGGGCAGGTGTAGTCCAAATCTTCAGAGAGTGCACTTGTCTACTTACGTACTTGATGACGCCGACATTAAGAACCCATCAGAGTGGGTACTAGCTAAGGTGCTTCATCGTACGCGGTTCACTGGGCGCTAGGATATCGAGTGACTCTATCGGACCAAAAGTCCCATGCCAGAAAGTCCTGCGCGCTTCGCTTGTCATGCATGTCATGCTACGATCGGACTTGCCAAGAGCGACCTTGACTTCCCCCCTCCCGATGGTCTAACGCCTCCTCTCGAGCCGTTCAACGCCAGTTGCACTCACGAATGCTCAATTGACACGAGATGACCCCTTGCTTCGCCACGTCTGGATGGATGGTCACGCCTCCCGAATCTCCAGATCGCACGCCACTGTCTGCGGTCGGGCCATCACCGACCCCGCTCAGAACAGCTGCCCCATTACAACTCACCCCTAGAGATGTCAACTCATGCAGTGCCCTTCGTGACGCGAACGACAACCCCTCTGGCTACGCTCCAGCCTCCAAGACATTCTCGAGCTCCGTGCTGTCCCACATCCCAACCCGGCCGATCCGCGCACAGTCGCTCGCTCCATCAAACGAATCCACTGATGAAACCGTGGTGGGATATGGATAATTTCACTTTCTGCCGCATGGCCGGAGGAGAGGATCTGCATCTTGAGACCGCCATTCGGGATCCAACCCTGCTCGATCGAGTCACGGCGCGAGCCTCCGAGTCGAGGTCTACAGCGAGCGCTTGAGCGAGTATCCACCTAATCGAGCACGCCCCTCCGACCGAAAACGCAAGGTCGTATGCAAGGCTGTCTCGACGACTACGTGTATCCGAGGAAAGCCGCGATGCTTATCCTATCGAGTCGATGCTCCAGCTCAGCGCGTTCGTCCGTCCCTCACCAGGGTTCTCTGCGGAAACCCTCCGAGTGTTATAGTAGAGTGTCAGAAAGCCGCGCCCGACAATGGATCAAAGGGGGGATCGTAGGAGTGCGTCGAGCCTCCACACTACATTCGATGATCCGTTGGGCACTCTCATTGGACGCAACATCAACGCAAGCGTCGCTCGAGTCGATCATTGAGCAAGGCTCTCGGAGTGGGGATTTGCATCTCGACGCTCTCGGCATTCGACTCGTCAAACGCGGTTTCGGTCGAATCGTGAACGTGGACGATGAATTGACATTGAAGGTCAAGGTAAGGGACTCTGTGGCCCGAGTCAGAAGTTGAAGCTGATGCTGACGCTGGTGAGATGACTCGTTTTTTCAGAGGACGCTGCGTATCCAAAGCGCGGTGAACGGGCCGTTCGGCCTGTTCTGGCCGGTTACCTTTTTCGCTGTGACCGAGCTTGGTGAGTTGCGGCTCCAGACGCGACACCAGAAGCGGGCTATTCAAGCTCAGATCGCACTGGAGTCCGAAGTCTGACTGGTTGCCGCTCAAGCGCATTTGCTCCGTGCGCGATATCAAGTTGTCGATCAAGGTCGACTGTGTTTCTGGTGGTACGGACTTTAACGCGACTGTCAATTCGATCATCAATAACACATATCGCCACTGATCATCGAAGCTCGGGGGCCCTGCATTCATTTTCACATGGTACGACACTTTCTTCCCGAATTAAATGAAGCGGGGTTGTGTATTCAGGTCGTTAGCTTGAAGAAAGAGTCAGCAAAGCTATAGGTTTTGAGCTGAAGAGGTTGCGAATGTCATAAAAAGTGTTTTATTTATGACGAAGCTGCGTAGTCACTTCGCTTCGGCTATTGTTATCGTTGATTGGCCGCTGGATTAGTTTTGAGGCCGCCGCTTTGGTCGAGATGAAGAATCTGCTTCGACATAGTGATACCCACGTTTCTCTTGGGTATTTTTCAAGGCGTAATACCCAACAGAGCAACCATCCACTGAATATAATTGTCCGCGATCACTTTCAGGAGAAACTCGAAGCACCCTAGGGACAAGCAAGCACCGAATCGATCGCATCCGGGAAGACACAGGAGGTGGCGGTCAATGCCCCGGGGGGGGGGGGGGGGGGGGGAATCGCGTCGTCGGGGGCGGCCGTCGCAAACTCGACACGTCCTTCCCCTCTCTCATTTCACTTGCTCTCCCTTTTATCGCTATCCTGCAAACTCCCATCTCTTCTGCCCAGTCTAATCACCATGGCGACGAGTACGACGACCCGAAGGTACTCACTCGCCCAGTCGATACCTGCCCACGTGTTCAACCGCATCGTTGCGCACCTCTACGAGCTCACACCCGATGAGAAGTGCGCTGCCATTGGGTCTTTTGCACGTGTTTGTAGAGCATGGGAAGATCACTCCTACCGCCACATAGTTCTCCGCGGGAGCATACCCAATCATTCAGTGGCCATGTTGTTCCTCGAATCGAATGAGGCGCCGGTTAGGAACCGCTTTTCGGCCACTCTTCTCGTCCTCGAACTGCAGCCCCTCGATCCTAAGTACAAACCCAAACAAGACAGGACCTGGGCGATCAAGGTGCGCGATTCGCGATTCGACTCCCACGCGCATCGCGATACGATCTGCGGCACTTGCAAAGCCGTCATTTGCAGCGTTGAGCGCCTCAAGGCCATTCGGGGTGGTCCGTGCTACCTCGAGTTTGATCAGGAAATGGCCGACAATCTGAAAGGCGAGTGCGCGACGCTCCACATACCCTGAACCCAAACTGATTCTAGGTTCGCTTTTGAGCCGTTTCTTCCGATCGGACTCGTTTTCTTGACTACCAGAGCTTGTAGAATTTGAGGTGACGGGTGGGCCGGCACTTCGCCGCAGACCTCGCTCGTTGCCCGCGACGCGGCTCGTCTTGCCGAATCTGCTCGAATGGTCATTCGTCGAGCCCGTCAGCGCCGCGATACTCAAGCTCATGTTCAATCGGTTCGACACTCCGGCGCTCGAATCGGTCTGGATCACCTTTATCGAAAAAGATCTTGCTCGAGACGCACTGGATGCACCTCTCCGGCGCTTCTTCTCGGCCAACGGCGCTCATCTCACCCGTTTAACATTGGGCTGCCTCGCGGATCTCAATTCGATCCAAACCGAGAATCTTGCCCACATCTTGCGCCGTGGATTGTCGCATTGCCAAGCCTTGGACATGCTCGTTCTGGCCTTTGGCAACACTTCGTTCAAATCGATCGTCGCCAGCATCCCAGCTTCGATCCCACTCCGTCGGCTCACGATCCAAGTGCGAGTTCAGACGAGGGAAAAGTACGTCTCGGTAAGGTCGGCGAAAGAAGCTGTCGAGATGCTCGCGTTGCCGTCGCTCGCTCGGCTCGAGGTGTTGAAGATCGAGCAAGTAATGGTCGTCAGTGCGGTCTTGTACAACCTGCTTCTGAACCCCGACTACGCGTCCGTGTTTCCACTCGTGATCCCTTTTGGCGCGGTGGAACACTATCAGTTCCTCCTCAAATCGCATTGGGATCCCCTTCGCCAGCTGTGCGAGCGTCGTCACATCGAGTTGGGCCTTAGCGTCCTGCCCCAAGACGACAGCCACTCGCCCGAGCACGTCATCGCCGATGCAATGAGCCGCCTCGGGATCGCATGATAGACTTCTCAAATACTGATTCTTTGTGTACCGGTTCGCACAAGTCGCTGATAGTCTTCATACGCTTCTGCTTGCCAAAAAATTACGGTTATTATGAGCAGCAGTCATGACGGTGGAATCGAATATCCCGGGGGTCGAGCTCGAAAAGCATTACGTGCAATACCTTCCATATTAGTCGACCCCGCATTTAGGAGGCCAGACGAGTACCTAATCCCGAAGGCTATCCCTTAGAAGTATCACACCACTGTGGAACAGCGAAGTCATGTGTGCGTTCTGGTTGGACCCTTTCGACTTTGGAATGAGAGTTCAGCGTCACGAACCTGGCACCCAAGAAGTTTCGTTCCGGGCCGGCCCTTCCTCCCCTCAGTCTCTCTTGCTTTCATCCCGCTCGAGCAGATACGATCGTTGGTGTTACAGGCGCCTGAGACATCGAACCACCGCGGCGATGAATATACCGACTCTAAGGTACTTTAGCACTTGCTCATTGCTCAGTTGGTGCCCGCCGACTCACGTGTTCGACCTCATCGTCGCCCGCGTCGTCAAACTCGCACACGATCAGAGGTACAAGTCGGAGTACATTCTACGTAGTCAATAGGGTATGCTAGGAGTACTCTCAACGTTTTGTAGGTCGTGGCGTCCGCTTGCGCGATCCGTGCAGCGGCGCAAGATGTTCTCGAATTTGGAGGTCCAAATGGCTAAAGTGCGGCACCGGGCCCTCTTCACCTCCCGCCGTGCACGTGCAGTGGGGCCTCATCACCTCCAGCATCTCGCTCTGTATGGCTTCTTCCAACGAAGCGACGCCAATTGTTTCCACCAACTCTCGGCCACCAACGCTCACCCAACTCCTTGGTAGTTGTGCTCCATCCAGTTGGTTTCTCCCGCCACCGCACCACGATAGAGCGTGTCACTCAACTGCCTCGCGCGTTCAAGCCGATGCTGGGACGACCGCCTACGATTGCGTCGCCTGGCTGGGAGGATTGAACTGGGGCTCACCCGCGTCTCCTGGCGTCAGGGTTCTCAGCTCTTTCTTCGATATACTCGAGCAACACCCCTCATTGCTGGACCTGTTCCGCGAGGAGCTAGACGCCATCAGCAATGCTCCTCGCCGCAGGATGGGTCGGAAGAGCGAGCACGAAGTCGAAATCTCGTTCCATCGCCTGTTATTTGGCGGTCTAGAATCTGCAACGGCGGCGCTGCTCAACCATTATGCCGCGATCACCGAGGCCGTCGGAGCTTCTTCCGCTTCCGCATCGACCTCCGCGACGAGACCCAGGTACTCGGTTTGGCTGGGCGAACCTGAAAGTGCTCTCCGCACGCAGGGCGATGGTATCGTCTTCATTGAACGTGGGGCTGGCGACATCGTTTCAAGTATCTCGATCGAATACAAGCGGGATAACGTGCACCATAGCCTGGCCAAGGTACGCGAGGAGGGCGCCCTCTCGCATATTCCCGTCCTCGACCACGGGGCCCCAGTGCCACTTCAGAAACTAGAGGAAGAAAAGTCGAAGGGTGCAGATGCTGTGGCGACCAAGGTGAGGCATGCATCTTGCAGGCTTGGACATACACTTTGTCGATCCGGCCTCGAATATTGGGGCTCTGTGTTTACCCATTTCTCATTTTTCAATGCTCGTGTAGGCCATTATCCAATGCGTCTCCAGCGATAGTCGATTCTTTTTGCTGCTGTCGGTTCCGTTCTTCCAGATTGGTGAACTGGGTACGTCGCATCTTTGAACTCATCAACAGCTGTCGAAACTTTCCGGGCCCCACTGACGCATGCGATCATGCGGCCTTGGTTTGGCCATTCGCCGCTCATCCACAGTCCAGCACCCGTCGACGCATGCTGCAACGGCAAGCGATTCCGTAGCGTCGACCTCGGCGGCGTCTGCCTCAATCTCGGCTGCGACCGCTTACTCACCGGCACCGCCCCTCAAGGCCAGGTACAGCTTGATTCTACAAGAACTGGTCCGATGGGTAGAGCCCTCTCCGACGACCTTGAGCCCAGGGGCGGCCGAAACACTTGGCACCGATCTTCCACGACGGTCACTCATCGTGTCCTTCATCGCCCTGGCTTTCACAGCCGTGATCGAAGTCCCCAAGCCGGACCAAGCCGTCGTCGATAAACTGCTCGATGCCCGGCGCCAACCTCCGAATCGGCCTCGAGCTCGCTCCAATCCGGACTCGGACCCCAACTATGAACCTTCCTCGCGGGTCCAAAAAGCCCAGAAGACTTCGGCCGAAGCCACCGGTGCTCGTTCTTCGGCGCGACTGGCAGGCCAACCACCGCGAGCTCAAACCAAGGACTCGAATCGACCCATCACCCCGCCGATCTCCGTAGGGTTGCAATCTGATCCCTTATCCGACCCGTTGACGCCTGTCACTCGCATCTTCTCGTCCCCTCCTGCATCGACGGATTGGAGTCCTGCGACCTCGCCGCTCTCCGGCTCGCGCCTCCCGTCGAAATCGATCACCATCGTTGAAGATCGCGAATTCGTGATCAAGGCCAGCTTGTCGAACGCGCACTGGTCTATGATGGTGCGTCACGCGCTTTGCCATGCTGCTGCCGTCCTAGCCCTTGTAGCCCAGCTCACAGAAAGGATCGTTTACTTCCTGCTCTTGCGCAGTCGTACACGGGCACGAGCCGCGTGGAACTGGTCGAGATCGACTTTGATATTGTCTCTTCGGTTCCTTCCGACTCGCCGCTTGCGTCCCGTCTGCCGTCGAAGCCTTCCCCAGCGAGCGATTTTATTCGGGGCCTCCATCTGTCCGATGTGGTTTTGCGGTGGCTGTCCGAAAACCCCCGGGAAGAGCTCGAGGACGATCGAATCCCCCTGCAACTGTTGGATCGGTTCGAGCCCGCTGCGGATCTTCGTCTGGAGAAGGAGGTCGGGACGGGAAGTACTGCCGGCGGGTGGCTTGCGCACGTCGTGCGAGTCAACCGACCTTTGTGCTCGTCGGCCAAACCCGAGGTGCCTCTAGTTGACCACCCTGCTCCGAACACGACGTACTTTCTCAAGCTCGTGCCGTGTAGTTACGTCGGCTCGGTCATCCGAGAGACGCTATTCTACCAGCACGTCTTCCCCTACCTCCCCGACCACCTTCGCAAACATCTCCCGCAATTCTACGGCACTTACCGAAGGACGAATGGCAACGGATACGCCATGGTGCTTGAGAATGTGGGCAAAACGATGAACGAGCTCGACTTCGACGGATCACCGGGCGAATTGTGGTAAGTTCCTGCAGGGCGGCGCACTGATCCAGCCATGTGCAAGCCGGTCAAGAGGCCGCGCGGATTCCTGACCCTCTGATTCTTTCTTCTTTTTTCTACGGGAGGTGCAGGGAGATCGAGGCGGCTTTTAGGGAACTCGGCATCATCCACAATGATGTCAGCGCCGGCAACGTACTGGTTCGACCCAACAATGGCCCGGTTTGCTTCGTTGATTGGGGACGATCGTATCTCAAACTCCGAGTGTGAATCTTTTCTCTCCTCCTCCTCCTTCTGAGGTCTCTGTTTTTTTTCGCTCTTCTATGCTTGTTTTATACTTTGTACGCACTTTCCCTCAGGTTCATCTGCAATGCGCAACGCTCGTCATCTCGTTCATCTCGTCAGCGACGTAGTTGGACTCGAGAGCACCCCGAGCTGAATGAACCTCAGCTCCTGCCGGTTCGGCGAGAATCGTGCTTCTGGACTGAGGTTGAGGCTGGAAGGAGAGAGAGAACAAAGGACGAAATGAAAAGTCTATATGGAATGAACCCCCCCCCAAGAGACCGAGGGTGCATTGACCGCTACCTCCTGTGTCTTCCCGGATGCGATCGATTCGGAGCTTGCTTGTTCCTAGGGTGCTTCGAGTTTCTCCTGAAAGTGATCGCGGACGATTACATTCAGTGGGTGGTTGCTCTGTTGGGTATTACGCCTTGAAATACCCCAGAGAGACGTGGGTATCACAATGTCGAAGCAGATTCTTCATCTCGACCAAAGCGGCCTCAAACTAATCCAGCGGCCAATCAACGATAACAATAGCCGAAGCGAAGTGACTACGCAGCTTCGTCATAAATAGAACACTTTGTATGACATTCGCAATCTCTTCAGCTCAAAACCTATAGCTTTGCGGGCTCTTTCTTCAAGCTAACGACCTGAATACACAGCCCCGCTTCATTTAATTCGGGGAGAAAGTGTCATACCTTGTGAAAATGAATGCAGGACCCCCGAGCTTCGATGATCAGTGGTGATATATGTTATTGATGATCGAATTAACAGTCGCGTTAAAGTCCGTACCACCAGAAACACAGTCGACCTTGATCGACAACTTGATATCGCGCACGGAGCAAATGCGCTTGAGCGGCAACCAGTCAGACTTCGGACTCCAGTGCGATCTATCCTTATTCTTATCCTTAATCCTTAAAACTGTATAATAAAAAACGTCGTCGAGACAAACCACGTGGCGTGACGTCATAGGCAGCTCTCGGTCGAGCGCGTCCCAGCTAGCTAGCGCTGTTTCATCATGGGTCGGCCAGCAACAGACCGTTTCGTCTACGTTCG
The DNA here is from genome assembly GCA_900102585.1 of Microbotryum saponariae. NCBI lineage: Eukaryota > Fungi > Basidiomycota > Microbotryomycetes > Microbotryales > Microbotryaceae > Microbotryum > Microbotryum saponariae. Next base: position 33,652 of record FMWQ01000047.1, on the reverse strand, counting down.
CCGAGGTTCCATTTCCCATCAAAGCAGCCTGACACATGACCCTCCGCTTCCCGAAGCAGACTGAGACGACCTGTTTTGCGTGTCTACCACATCGTAGCGTAGTTCCTTCGATCATCCAGTTCCTGCCACTGCCGAAGTTATCTGCAAACATTCACGTACAGGAGATTCCAGTGCGACCATCTTCACGGAGAGCAGAGGGGCAGCAGAGACGTACGGTCGGCAAGGTGAGCGAGCTGAGCGCGCCGCCCGCGAGTCCCTCCTCCGCACAACTCACCTCCGGGCTTGAGATTCGTTCGTCCACGCTTTGAAGCAGCTCCAGACCTCGGGTAGTGTCGGCCAGTGCGCCAATTCCGCCGTTAGGAGCCCCGCCAGCGTGTCACGGCTTGCCGACACTGGGCTTCACTCCACGTCGTTCCGCGGCCTTCCGCGACATTCTATGAGCCCGGTTTAAACTGAGGCGCAGGCTTCTCCATCTTTTTCCCTCCTGCTCTTCACACCTTACCCGTCGCACCTCATCCCATCGCCACTCATCTCTTCGCCATTCATGAAAGAAGCCCCAACACCACTCGCGGATGGCGAACGAACAGCCCTGTCAGTCGATGACCTCGATCGACTTGCCACAATACGGTCCTGGCCCAGGACACGGCTCAGGTAGTTGTCACAATGCTTGGGGAGTGTCGACTGATCGATCCCTCAACAGGGAAGCCTCCGTGTAGTAAGTAACGCGAACAGCAAAACGTTTAGGGGACCAGCCCGTTGATATACGTTCATGATGTCAACCAACCATCCATCCAGCCTTAGCCGCAGATACCGAACGGGTGGGCCGATCCGAACTTTGCGCGAGACAAACCGGCCTCGAGCTCGCGACACCCGAAGGGGTCGTCGTGGAAGCTCTGCAACGAATACGGGACAAATTTTCTCAAGAATGGCTGCAGCATGCAGCGTAGCTACGGTTTCGAGTAAGTAACTTCATGAACTGTGCTCTAGGTGTGGGATTATTGAGCAGCTAATGGAAAGCTACCAAACAGCATTTCCCTTCAACACGTCTTCGTTGAATGTCAACCCTCGAGTTGCTTTCCTCCACCATCAATTGGTGACTGCATTCGTGAGTTTCACGTGACATTGGCTGTGCAGGCAGGTGTGATGGAAAAACTGATACGAACAACAGACATTGGATCGTCAGTGACAGGAGGTGACCCTATCCCCGAAAAGCGGGGGCACCCACCGTGGCCTGTCTGGGAAAACGACATCGATGCCCACAAGCACCCCATATTCTACAACAACGCTCGCGAAGGAAGCAGGCCACGGGAAAATACAGCGGAAGGATTGACTTCGTACGGTTGAGAATCCGGGTCCATGGGACACTAGATGTGAGTCTTCACTGTCATTGCTACAGATGGACAACAGCAAGAATACTGACAGTTGTAATCAACCAATCACGCAGAAAAATAGGCTCTGGTTCCGTGGATTGCGGCTCACCATCCCGTGGCAGATCCTCAACGACTCGGTTCGGGGGAGTGACCGTCGTGTTGGCAGGTGTGTGCCAATCTTTCAAAAGCAAAACGCAGGGCAGCATGACTAACTGACCGGTTGGACTGTAACATCACAGGAAATCCGAAGCAATGCCTTCCCGTTATTCCACGTCATCGCCTGCACAAATCGTCGACGCTTGCATCATGAATGCTGACTTCTGGGGAGATCTCTCTGTAAGTAGTAGTCCTTGCCTGACTTTTGGACCCTATACTAACAACAGCCCACGGTGCGAGCGCAGACAAACATGCGTCTTCTGGCCGCTGCAGACCGCATGACCGAAACGGAACGGGCAAAGGCAATACGTCGATAGGCGAAAAAGTCGAATACTTCCGAGATCGAGCAATTCTGGCGCCCAAAAATTCGCACAGCTGTTGCAGCAAAGTACATCACATTTCAGCGAGTCAACGGTTACGGTGTGAGGTGGCGCGCGGAGCGCGCCGCCGAACCTAGTCTACATCTACATAAAAGAATGCACGACTTAAATAAGGTTCTCAGCCGCGCGCGCACGCGCGCCGATCTTCTTTCCCCCCCCCCCCACGGTCCGGGAGGTGCGGGCGGAGCTCGCAACGACCTCCATTTACGCAGGGAGGTGGGCGCGGAGCGCCCCCCGAGCCCTAGTCTGAGATATCTGGGCCCGTACCCATGTCGGGGGGTGGGTGGGAGGAGAGGAAAAGAAAAGAAAAGAAAAAAAAGGAAAAAAAAAGAGAGAAAAAAAAGAAAGGGAGGGGGGGGGGGGGGAAGAAAAAAAAGGGGGGAAAGGAAGAGGGAGGGGAAGAGAAAGACGGAGAAAGAAGAAGAAGAGGGAGGGGGAGGTGAAAAAGGAGAAAGAGAGGAAGTGGTACGGAACATGTCATTTTGACAGCATACATCATATTACTCAGGTGTTGTGCAGCTACAAAGTTGTGCCTTTTGATGCCGAGCTCGGCCATTCATCTCAGCCCTTGTCAGTCCTCTACAGAACCTTCGTGATTGTGAGTCGTTCGAATCCATCTCGTCTGTCAGCCCGAAAGGCTTCCCGCAGTCCAAGCACGCCCCGTCACACCCAGTCATCGATCCGTCATCGCTTAGTTTTGACCCCTTGCGTCGACAAGTAGTTTGGCCACAGAATCGACAGTGCCTTGCCCCTTTTGTGGTACCCGCGCGCGTCAAAGCGCTGCTCGTGCCCAAGCCCGCGCTCGAACCAGCGTCGCTCGAGGCAGTTGCAATAAGGGGCGGATAGATGACGTTGGAGGATCCGAGGCATCGACTTCTACCTCCGTAAGCCTCCCCAAGACTGGCGGTTTGTGACCGAGTAATGGCTCAGCCGTTAGCACGCTGACATCACGACCGCGGGAGGGGTCGGTAAGCAAAGCTTGAATCACTCTGACGTCGTTCCCAACCATGTTCATTGTGGCTTGAACATTTGCCAGCGACGACCATCTCGATGCCCATGTATTGATGTGCTCTGGCATCTGTGTGAGAATTGCGCTTCAGCTCAACATCACCATTCAGTGTGACACAGACGGGACATACTTTGTAAAAAATGTCTATTCCGTTGGCATACTTGTTCCAAAGCTCGGTAATCTCGAATATCCGAAGATTGAGGAGCTCCCAGTCGTACCTTGCTTGCGAGATATCTGTATAGCGCTCGTTCGCTGGGTGTATGGACATGCAATACAGCGAATCGAGTACCCTGACGTTCCGCTAGCCAGTCGTGGCGAAGCTTGCGATCGGTTGGCAGCCGGCTTTGCATATGCTGTATCGCCGGCGTATTGTTTTGCAGCAAGTTCCATGGCGACCACTTGACGGGCTCCAAACGCAGAGTCCCGCGCTCGATATGATAGGGCTCGATCAAAAAGCGCATTTGCGCTGTTGGCGACTGAACAACAGGTACGATGCCGAATGTTTTGGTGGTGTAGAGCAGCGGGTTGACTATATCTGACACAGTGATTGAGTGCCGTGGGAGAAATGCCGAGGTCTTGCGCCTCAGACGATGTAATTCCACAGTGTGCCAGAGGTCGTAGTGCCCCACGAATGGTTTTCCGGTACGACTGAACGTCCCAACCTGCGAACACAAGGGGTAATGGGTGAGAGTGGTTGCCGCTTCTTCGAATCGCGATGGTGGAGTTGGACTGACCGTGAGATTGTGCACTAGCACGTAGTCAGCCAAGCACGCATTGGCATGGCACGGAGAAACACCAGACTTTGGAAACCGTTGGCGAAGGTTCCGGTGGATGCCTCCTTCGAGACTGTTGAAAGAGTCTGAATTGTCGGGCAATGCCGATCCGACCGACGTCGGAATCGAGCGCGACGTGGAGTTGGTCGAGACTGAGGCATCGGATGCGGAAGGTATGGCAGACGAGCCATCTGGAAACGGAGTTTGGGGTGAAGTTTTTTGCCGGTGCAAAGTTGAGAGTTGCTTGAGTCTAAGATTAGGAGCCACGGACATGCATTAGTCAGAAGGGATACGGGCGACGGGAGTGTAGCCCGGCTCACAGTGTACACTTTTGCAGGGGGAAACTGTATGGAAGGATGCGGCACGTTTCATTTCTGACGTCAATGCCACATGCCTAACAGGTTTTGACACTCAGATCCCACTGATCTATATCGCAAATCGGGCTTTCACAACTGACCTGCATTCGCTGAATCTGCTCGTCTAATATGAGTTGGCGTTGAGGCGCTCGCTCGGCCTCTAGCCTAGCTCGCTCCGCTTCCTTGAGTTGTCTTGCACGTTCATCATCAAGTTCTCTTTCGGTAGCTTGCTGTGCTGCTCTCTCGGACTTGGCTATGGCCGCCTCCTCCGTCTCCTCCTCCGTCTTCCTCGGACGACCCTGAGGCCTGGTCGCCGCGGGCGCCGGGACTAAGCTACGGGGTCGACCTCGTAACACGATGGCTTCTCGCTCGACTGATCAATTGCAGTCGATCCTGTATTCTGTCCATCATTGTGTATTGAAAGCTCATCAAAGCGGCGCTTCGTGGCCTGGAGTTGGCTCGCGGTGTTTGCGCCGTGTAGTGTCGACACAGGGGCCGATCTCGTTCTGGCACGCTGTCGATGCTGTCGTAGCTGAGGTGCCGACGATTTTGTCGTCCGTGTTATCGGCGCTTCGTTTCCGAAAGAAGCGTGAAAGCAGTTGCATCGTAGGATATGGCTCGTTGCAGCATGAAGACAAGGGGATGGCCGCGTGCGGCGCGCCTGATTGCGCCAACTAAGTGCGCCAACTCAACTCGGTGCGCCAACTCACGCGCGCTGTGCGCTAACTCAAGTGCGCTTACTCGGGCGCTCGACTGCGCCAATTCATGTGCGCTAACTCAATTGCGCCAACTCAATGTGGCGCGCGCGACTTTAGCGCAAGCGCACCCCCCAGCACCGGTACCGCCCCTGAAGTGGTGAAGTGTCCCGCCCCGCCCAGCGTTCACGCGTTCACGCCTCTCCTCCGCTCCTCTCACTGCTCTCCCGCCTCGGCCACCTCGCCGCTACGCACAGTCGGAAGCAGTCGGCAACCGGCCATTCTCGCCGGCGTGCCACCGCCGACACGCGCAGTTCCTCTCTCGTTATCTCCCTCCACACGACCCTGCACAGCCTGCACAGCCCCGCTCGTCGTTCAAGCATGGTGAACAAACAACGTGCTCGGTCTCCGCCCAGCCCTCCACTCAACAAACCCGTAGGTAGCAAGCGCCAGACTCGAAGTGCTACGCGCGCGTCTTCGTTGAAGTTGGAGCACTGCGACGTAGAGTCACCATCCCCGCTGGTGTACTTGCCCTTGAGCGTCGCGGCACATCCACTAAACGCATTCCCATTCAACGAACATGCGGCCAAGCAAAAACCGCTTGTATGTAAATGCTCTGCTGCCAGACCCGGTGTGAGTTGCTGACCTGCTGATGGGTGGCTCGTCGGCTCCACGCGCCACTTCTGACCCGCCACAGGCCACCTTGCCTGTGAAGCCAACGTCATGGACCCCTCCTTCACCCGCGCCGTCAGACTCGTGCCCGGATTCATCGGACAGTTCGCAGCGCTCTCATCCTCTCTCGTCGCCAAGTGGGGCGATGCCATCTCGTACTCAGGCCTACTATGCCACGGTCGAAAGGCTTACGTTGCCCGAGCTCGACGAGGATGTCGATCTCTGCTTCATCGAAGACGAGATTGTTCCGCGAGTAGTGATCTGTAGCGCGTCTGACTTGGTGCACTCGGCACTTGGGTTCGACGCAACACAATTCAAACGCCAGGCGCAGGATGCTCTTGCGCGACCCGGACGATCAGAAGTACAAGTCCTGTTCGACAAGGATTGCCGACGCTCGCCGGATCAACGGGTGGCAGATTGGGTCTTACCACTCGCTGACTTTGTGAGTGCCATATCCTGAATGACGACTTTGTCGAAGGCCATATGTCACGACTATGATCACATCCCTCGCTTTGCAACTCGCATCGTCGGTACAGGCATCCGGTGGATCCCATCGGCAGAACAACTTGAAGGTCGCACACGCCGAACGGCAGGCTCGGTTGACCCTCGGAGGCGGCGCCTGCCGCCTCCAACATGTGGAACGACATCACTTTTTAACGTGCTGCGACGAGCTCGGGTCGGGGAACAATGGAACTGGCACGCATAGCATGCTCGTCCCATTGGCTTTCGGTGTCCGTCCGCCAAGCGACCTTTCGACTCTGACCGTTCCCCCTCTCATCAATGTCGTACTCGACCTGGCACGAGATGCGCTCACGCAGCCGGCCCGCATGTATGCACCAGGCTTGGCTATTCGTGACGACACAGCTTACTTCGTCGTTTTGGACCACGAGGGGTGCCGTATTGCGATCATTCCCGATTGCTGGGGCGAGGGCTTCGGCGAGCTCGCTTCGGTGCTCTCCGTCCTGCTTGGACTGGAGGTCTACTCGGCCGGACTGTCCCCTCTGTTTCGCTACGCGCATCACCCCAAGACCGGCATCGCTCCCGTCGCTTTCCGTACACTATACCTTCGACCATCCGAGCTTGAAGCAGATGCTCCCCTGGTCGGTCGCACCGTCGAGTTCGTCGCCGAGGAGCCTGTCAAGCTCGTCGACTGTCGAGTCGCAGGGGGCAGCTCCATCTTTGGACGCTGCACGGTCATCTTCGAGCTGACGCGTCCCAGCTTGGTGCAAGGGTCATTGTCGACGTCAGGTCTGTCGCCGTCGTTCGTGCTCAAGATCCAGCACATCAATCAGAAGTCTAAAGGCTGCGAAGCCGATGTCCTGGACAAGATCGTCCAGTGTCGCACTTCCCACGCCCCCTCGGCTTCGTCGCTGCTCATCGAACGACACGTCCCGTTACCCGAGAAGGCCACGTCGCTCGGTCTACATCGATCACAAATGGACGACAGCGCCTTGCCCGTACTCATGGACCCGGTCGATCCTGAACGACGCCTGCGAGAGTCGTGTCGGAGTACACTCGACTTGCTGATCGTGCGCAATCCTACGCCGCTACCGATCCGCGTCGACACTGGCCGCGGTCCTCAGCACAAACTCTCCCAGGCCTGCGAGGTCTTTGACCAGCTCCTCACGCTTCTGCCCGCGCTCTGGGATCTCGGCATCCACCATCGTGATTTGTCCCTCGGCAACGTCCTTCACTACCAAGGCCATCTTGTTCTGGTCGACTGGGACACAGGCATCGTTGCGCAACCGGGTACACGCGTCCCTATCGCTGCCGACGTCGGCGGCTCGTTCAGGATCACCGATGCCACCGCTTCCCAGGAGGTCTTAAATTACCCGAGGGGTTTGGTGAACGGTTGCTACAAGGTCCCCCCGCATGCCCTTCGCCACGACTTCGAGTCCTCCGTCTATTGGTTCCTCCACGTTCTGGACTGGTTCATCGGTGAATCGGTCTCGGCCGAGTTGTGGGAGGGACTACAACTCCGCCCACTGTCGAACGAAGCGACCTTACCCCTCGCTCGCGCACGCCTGGAGCTCTGGGAGGGTGGGTACTGTCCCGAAGTACGCCAAGCGTTTCTCGAGGATCTGGCAAATGTGGATAGTGGGCTCCACGATTTGGTCAAATTCATGACGTGCGCTCATCCGGGCAGCCTCCCCCCGTTCGCCACCGGTGACAGGCGGCACCACCGCTGTGTCAAGCAGAAGATGGTGCAGGTGCAGGCCGAGTTGCGACGCATGCTGGAGGGGGCGCAGCAGCCTGATTATGGTGGTGTTCTGGGTCGTTATCACAGGTTACTGAAACTGCAGTAGTATATAGGTTTTCATTGCCCCCAATTGAATTCCTATTCCATCGGCACAAGCTGCGTAGCCCCTGTTTCCATTGGGACCACGCAGTCAAATCACGTCTGCCATCTCTGCCTTCCCCAAATTGAAGAGTCGAAGCGGTTATCTGTACTAACAGCGAATCAAGGCATAGCTGTGGGGCAGCCGAGCGCACTCTACGAATAGATCGTGCTCCGGGTCTCGCCGCTCGGACTGCTGGACTCGGATGCCGAAGATCGAGCTTGGTCCTGCTCTGTCCTGCTTGGTCACTCTCGGCAGCTCCGCCGTCCTCTGCCGTGCTCTGGTGATCGCGCGACAAACGCTCATCGTCGAGCGATCAACCCTCTCAGTTGGTCACCCATTGGTGCCTATGCGTAAATCAAGATAGAGACCCAAAGGGCAGCGCGCTGACTCTCGCGCTGCTCGTGCTCGAGTGTGATAAACTTGAAGTAACCTTCTTGCTTAGCGGCAACCGGCGGATCGGCGACGCGGGGAGTTGGTAAAACCTCCTGTGCGAGTTCCTGGTGAGTTGGGCGTTGTAAGTCGGGGTCGGGTGGGTCCCAGCGCTCCATGGAAAGATCCATTCCCCCTAGGTCTTCGTACTCGGCCTGCTGAGCAAGAGGGAAGTCCCTGAGATAATCCTCGTTGAAATCATCGTAGGAGAAGTTCAGGTCATTGGCGAAGACTGAGGTCGAGGCGACAGGGACGCGTTGGTTCGTGCTCGTTTCGACGTTTGACGTTGCAGATGTGGTGGGAGTGGCATCCATATCTGTCTTGGCCTTCCTCGGCCTCTTACGTCCTCCTTTATCGACGATCGTACCTCCGAAAGTGACAAGGTACAGCGGCATCGTGGCGTATTGATTCGGGCAATCGGGATGGTCGAGGTAGTCCGAAGGCTTGATCCGTGGAAAGCGTGGTTTGAGTCGCGAGGGGCGGCCCATGGTGACTGAGCGGAATGAATACGAGAACACAAGTGTAGTAGCTCAGCAGCAACGAGCTCCGGGTGGGTTAAGTCTGCGACGATCCAGGTAGTACGTCCTGCAGGAAGCAGCGGCGGCCGCCTGCATGCACGCGCGACAGATTCCTTGCGTGCCAATTTGACGTGTTCCTCATCTTACAACGCGTCAAGCACGTGACTGGACACCCGCCCATGAGCATGAGCCCCGGCCTCAGGCGCTCAGGCGCTTAGAGTCTTAACATTTAAAAAATTACGTGTGGTTACTGATTCAACTCGAAATCAATCTTTGCTTCTTATTATCTCTCATGTCGTCACATGATCAATGTAGTGGTCTTAACGGACTTGGAAGAGGTGTACGGGCCTGTCCCGGCGCCGAGTTGCTACCGTCGGTAGCAGTGTTGCTACCGGGCCCAGGTCGCCTCTTTGCATAAGGTTTTCTGGCCGCGCGGCGGCGCTACTAAGACTGGTTACTTTTTATCTGCCTGAGGTGAATTGCAGTGCCTAATTATAATCAGGACGCCCGGCGCTCGGGCCAAGCCGTCTCAGGCGAGCCGTCGTCAAAAAAAAAAAGAACGTCGTCGGGGCCCGAGCTCCGAAGAAGCCAGCGACTCGTCAACGCCAGAGACGGCGCGCCAGGCCCGTCGGTTGGCACGTCTGCTCTTGCGCCCCCCGCCCAAGCCGCCACGACCCAACTGCCCAGCTCGTCGCGCTGGCCAGTCAACTTTAACGCCACTCGACCGGGACGAACCGGTCGTGCACGTGAGGCCGTAGGCCTACCAGGCATGTCGGACATCAGCGTTGCTACGACACAATCGAGCCCGATGAAGTCGAGCCCCTCAGTGTCGATGACGGCCACGGCGGAAGCGAGGGAGCACCAGCTCTTCGCCCATATGGGCAAACCTCGACAGTCAAAGGCGATGGACACATATTTTTTTGACACGCCTTCCACCTACGAAGCCAAGATCCCCAAACCGACGGAGAAACTGGGGACGGAGGCTGCAATGAAACAGATGGCTGACGCGATCAAGGATGTGGTGAGTGCCCCGGTGCTATCGCTTGGCTTCGACCGCACGAGTATGACTGACCACTGTCTCCCGATCATTGATGCACCCGGGTGTAGACTGGTGATCGACGTCTGGTCGGATGCGGCAACTCGGGTAGCCCCATCAAGCTGGCGCCCGATCGCGGGGAGCAGGAGAACACGCCCGACGCCGTCATCCTCACGCATGCGGCGGTGGCCGCTGCCCCCGATCTTCCGTTCGTTTGGGCGCAGTCAGAGCACCCAACGTCGATGGAAGGCACGCCCTCGTCGCCTCAACGCGCATACTCGCAGATTGCAGTTGCGATTGAGGTGAAGAAGAGCGACAAGAGGAGCGCAGAAGCGCGTAACCAAGTGATCAGGCGGCTACACATGATCTGCACGACCGCGCTCCGCGCCCACGCGATCGGGGTCACCCTTTGCGGGGACGTGCTTCAAGTCTACCTCTTCAACGCGTGTGGGGTGTTCACGACGAGCGCCCGCGAGTGCGGTCAGGGAGCCGTGCTGCTCCGGCGCGTGCTGTCACACCTCATCGAACTCGACGACAACGAGCTCGGGATGCTGGCCTCGACGAACGAGGTCGACGACGGTTTCGGCAGTTTTGTCGTCTCGGACAAGTTTCTCCCACCCCGCGCCCACGACTTCGAGTCCGAGCTCGGCGATATCTCAGATCTCGAGATCCAGGAGCTCCTCTTCCGACGCCGAAGCTGCCTGGGTCGCGCCACCTCCGCTTTCCGCGTCACCGCGCGACACGCGCCTGTCGACCGCACGTCGATCACCTTGCCTACACCTGCCACCGAGTACGCCATGACAGTCGCATGGGTTGAGCAATCCCGCCTCGACGATGCGATTGCCCTACGTCGCAACATGCACGCTGCGTCGCGTATCGACACCGAGGGTTTAAGCCTTAGCGCCGGCATCTACCGGGACGACTTCCGCACGCTTCCAACTTTCCTTGGTGATGATGAAAGCTTCGATGATATCGGGCCCCGGGCACTGGAGGTGGTCTTCCACCGACAGTGTTATCGGCCCCTGAACACGGCGACCACGACCAGGGAACTCGCCCAGGCCGTACTTGGAGTCGTCAAAGGTGAGCACAGGGATCAACTGGGCGGCGTTGCGTTTGCGCTCCCTAGCCGACACGCCCCTTCCCACGACATTGCAGGACACCGAAACCTCTACAGGCTGGGGTACATCCACCGGGATATCTCGTACGGTAACGCCGTCATCGACCGCGACGGTGTCGGCGCCCTCATCGATTATCACCTCGCCGTCCCGCATGATCGACTTTGCACCGAGCTGCACCACAGAATACGATCCGTGCGTCCTCCCCTCTGTATGTTCCCCCAAATGAACTTTCTGACCAGCACTAACCTTTGGACTATACGACGTCTGACAGGGCACCTGGCCCTACCTCGCCTGCTCGATCCTCGCCCAACCGAATGAGCGGCTCGGTGTTGTCCACGAACGATGGCACGACATCGAGTCGCTTTTCTACGTCGTGATGGAAGTTTCGTTCCGCGAGCCTTACCAGGGCAACAATGAAGAGCTTGTCATGACGCCAAAGGGTGAAACCATCTGGCGGGACTGGAATCGGCCAGAAGCGCACCTAGTCTATACCCTCAAAGTTGTGCTTCGGATGGACCAACCTTACGAATCTCTACTCGAAGGCTGCGCACATCGATGGACCAATATTCAGCTACTTTTTGACATCTTGAGACGGAATTGCGGCCTCGACAGCCGGTTCCTTGGTTCGAAGGTGGCTATGGAAGAAGTTCAACTGAGGGAGTTGTGGGGTCCGTCCAAGGCGATGTCGCACGAGTCCATCATCTCGGACATTGAGCAGCTGCTTCCCTTGCTCTGAAGTGACCACCTTTGCGCTGGGCCTAAATATGGTTGCTCGTTGTTAGTACCGATCATTGCAATAGATACCCCAGGTCAATTTCCGTCCGTTCCAGTATAATTCCAGACTGGAAATAGGACTGCGCCAGCGGTGCCTTCATTCGGCTCGACTGCGCAGAGTTTCTGGCCCAAGTCGTAATCTGGGAGGGCCCTTACATCATTCACGTTTCGTTCATAGGAGTGTTGTTTTTTGGAAATGTATCAGGTGTATTGTCCTGTCCCATGTAACAAAATGCGTAGCCTTGAGCCAACCAAATGAATACCAAAGCCCCGCATCAGAATCCTGGGTTGCGTTTGGGATCACATTGAAGCGGACTTTGGGATCACATCCGAGGTCATTCTTGTACCGTTCATAGGGACTTTGGTACCACATAGTGTAGACGCCTGTAGAGGCCAAGCGGGGAAGAACCTCGATGTGAGCCCAGAGTGACGAGCTATTAGCGCGGTTATGTCCGGGTGCATGCGCAGCACTTGCACGCCGGGGCGACGGCGCACTCCTTACGGACGTGAGCCGCCGAATGGGAATCTCGTTTCGGATCCGATCTCGGTTCAGGGCTCTGGGCTCAGGCTCAGCCCACAAAGCCGCGCGCCTCTCTCCCTGAGCGCGGGCACGTCGCGTGAACGAGATTCGTAGTTCCGCCAACATTTGGTGAACCCCAAAAAGTCCCAAGTGGAGCCAAGTGTGCTCAGCTGGGCTCAGGCGCGTGACGCTCACGGGCTCTCACGGGCGCCCAGCGTCGCTGAGCCATCGGGCGTCTGCCTCTGATCAACAACTCGCCGCTTCCCCGACCCAAACCTTTCCGCGACCGCAGCAAGCATCAGTTATCTCGCGCTTCTGAACCAGATCTCAGTCGGCTTCATATCGTCGTGCCTCCCACCACTCGACTTGCATCGCAGGCCCGCTCCCGCGACCAACACACGATCAACGTTGACGCCGACTGCACGCCTGCCGACGCCAGGGCCACCGACGCGGCGCCTCTGCAGTGCATAGTGGACGTCACGTTCGACGTTGAGAAGCATATCTCCAAGCGACTTGAGCAAGTGTCGCTCGTCCCTGATGCCCATGAGCGGTCCGGGCTTGCAGGAGCGTTTTCGAATGCCGACCACCCCAGACAAGTAAGTCTGTCCGTCCTCACCTTCTTTGGGTCACTTTGGCGACTTTTCAATCCCGCCTTGTCGCTCGAACCAGACGTTGACCCTTCTTGCTCGTTTGCTGTGGGCAGGGTTCCGGCCAAGGAAACGATGCGGGAGCGAAAGCGGCGCCGCCTCGCCGCCAAACACGCCAAGGAAACAACCGTCGTGCACACCGCAGGGGGGGACTTTCAACGCAACCATGGCCAAAGCGACTCGTTCCGGATGGCAAGGGCACGCCCGTGCACTGGCGCAACCCTGGTCCGACTCGGTAATGGCGTCATTGCCGCGCTTCCCGTCGCGCTTGCCAGATGTCGGAACCTTCGCCGATCTCAGGCACTTGGAACAGGTGCCTTACAATGTGTGAGTTGCCGCGGATTAGAGTACAGCTCGAGAAGAAGTCTTGGGTGCAGAGACCCCTTGCTGATGGCTCGATGTCATTTTGTCTTCTCGCGCAGTGGTGCTGGGCGAGTGCTGTTCAAAGAACGATCCTACGTCCTTGCGGTCAGGTCCAGCAAGGCAGGCTCGAGTCTCTTGGATCTTTGGCAAGCATACTTACCTGCTACATGCCAGGAGCTACAAGCCTCCTTCAACGCTGGGTCTCAGCTGAGGGTCGGCGATCATCGTGGAGCCCATTACTCCGCGCTGATGGGAATCAATCTCGCCTACAAGGCAGACGATGCGAGTGGATTCCATTGTCCACTTGGCTTTTGACCGTCCCAGTGTACTGAACGCAATGATCTCCCTACGCACCAGGTGCCTGACTGGTGCCACTTGACACTCCGATCCCAAAGCAAAGCAAGGGTGGAGCAATCTTCCGCGGTGGTCGGCTCGGCCGAGGTCCAGCGTCTTGCGTGAGTCGGCGCCTGCGCTTGAACGTTGAGCTCGCGCGTGGATTGGTCTGACTTTTCTCAAGGTCCTAAACTACAGGCGGTGGTGCTCCAGCGTGGTGAGGGAGGCGTTTCCCCGCATTGCAGAGCGCTACGAGCAAGCCTATGCCCGAGCCCCTGGACTTTGCGGACGACGAGGCGAGCCAGCACCTTTCGGTTTGTTCAGGATGATGTCGCTCAACTACAGTGGTACGGCGGCCGGAGTGGCGCTGAAACCGCACGTTGATCGGCATCACACCGCAGGGCGTGTGTGCGTGGTCTTCCCTTTTGGTGCGTGGATCAAGCTCGCTTCGTCTCGGCGACCCATGAATCGAGGACTTATCGCAGCAGTGCCTCGCTTCTGCGGCTGCAGGCGAGTTCGACTCTTCAACGCAATCCTGGCTAGTGCTGTACGAGCTTGGTGTCATCGTCGAGGTACCCGCCGGCTGCTGCATCGCCTTCCCTTCCGCACTCGTCACGCATGGGAACGTCCATCTCGACGTTTTCTTGACGGACGGCGGCGCGCCAAAGTGCGGAGAAACGTATTCAACACGTGGGTCTGTAGTGTTCTGGACGCCCAGTCGTGTGATCTCTTGGCTTGAATTGGGTGGAAAACCTCGAGGTGCGGTGGGGCCACTCCTCAACGTAGATCGCCATGACAAGCGGGACTTGTTCAGGGAGGCGGCCCCCGAGGCTGCTCCGGGACTCAAGAACCCTCTCAGCTGATTTTCATCTGTTGGCCACTCTCCTAAATAATACTGAAGGTGAAGGTGAACTTGGCGTATTGCAAACCTTTATTTTCTAATCCAAGAGTGGCAAAACCGAGACAGAATCATGCAAAATCACGGGCTGAGAGAGGGAACAACGAGAGAGAAAGAGAAAAGAGGCATTGAGAGATGTAGAGGAGGCTGAAGCAAGAAACATCCAAGAGATTGATGTCTTCTACCAGCCAAGTTCATGGAGGTCGTGGAGCAGCCCGCCAGCACCGATGACGAGATTGAAGGAGCGACAGCGAGGATCCGGCTTGACCCAGTCGGCAGCCTTGCACGCGCTGCAGAACGCCCGGATCGGGTTCGGATGATTAAGAGGTGGAGGGTCTTTGAGGCACAAACACAAGATGCGAGTGTGAGCCGCCATCTTGGCCACCCTGGTGAAGGCAAGGACAAGGTCGGTCTCGGCCATGTCCCGGAGCGGTTAATTGAATTCGTTCACAAGATCTCCTTGGTCGTAAGTGCTGGTGGCAACTGCGGCGGAGAAGACGCCGAGACAGTTCTCATACACGATCCAGGTTTCAGATTAGAACGCCATAGGCAAGATGCACTTACCGGTGAAAAGAGGTCACCGCCTTGCTCGACCCCGACGGGACCCAAGGGAGACGGACAGCTCAAGGGGCCAGAACCCAACTGGAAGATGACAAAAAGGTACAGAGGTACGTAAGCACCACGTAGGGTGAAGGTACGAAACAGCCGAATGCAAGACTGACCTGATCCATCGAGGAAGGTGACCCGGAGACTCGGCGCCTCTGGGGCGAGATGGCGTGTGTCGTCGCTTCCAGAGGCATACACTTGGCCACGACGGAAGAGGCGGAGGGTTGGACCTGAGAACCAGACAAGGGGATTCAACGGTAGCTTGAGGACACGGAGGGGTCACGCGATGCCATCCCGGATGAGTCAACGCCCCGAGCGACCCGCCGACTTGAAGAGCAGAAGGCGCCCCGAGCTGAGAGACTCAGTTGTTGCACAAGTCGGTGTTGAGCATCGAACAGCTAACACAACGCGTGAGGTCATCGAGATAGGTACTAAGCTGCTCAAGACGACAGCTGGTGGTATCAACGAAGTCGCCAAGCGCCGCGGCGTCGACAACGGATCGGTCGCGGGCGCATCTCTTGAGGACCCATGCATCGTGGACGTAGATGTCCGTCCTGGGAAGGACGTCCGTCGCGACTGGCTCGCCTCCGCATCTGTTCACAAACGGAGTCTACCCGGGTCGCCAACGATCATCACCGTCGAGATGTCCGATCAATCGACCCCCTGAGCGGCTGCCTTGATGGCCACAAGAATGTGCATGTTTTTTGCAAGGAACTCCTTCAAAGTGGCATCGAACTCGGCCCGTAGCTCGGGTGCCCTAGTAGCGCTGAGAAGCATCAAGAGAAAGCAAGAATCAGGGATCTGTTGAGATGAAATCACGAGCTCCGGGTGTGAATCTCACCTTGGCACGAAAGTCCTGGCGCCCCAGTTCGGCGACGATCTGGTCGCCCTTGGCCTTGGCGTCGACAAAGATGATCATGGCGGAGCCGAGTTTGGGAGTCTCGGTCTTGACGATGGCGATGACCTCCAGAACGGTGGTGGGTAAGTCTGTTGTGACCTGGGGAATTCGCTGCGTGTGGCGAATGTCAATGAGGGGCCCAACACGCAGCGTCGGAGGAGCTCGAAGGATCCCCATGGACGAGATCCTGATGGCCAATCACGTGCGGGGCAGAAGACCCGCTCAAGAAGATGATTGGCAAGGCCAACAACTTGCGAGAAAAGACAGTCGAAGGAGCGCAGCGCGCCACTTGGAATCCTCGACGATCATGTGCACCTCGTCGGCGATCATGCGATCGATCAAATCCTCCCCGGCTTTGCGCGACAAGAAGCAATGTACAGGCTCGGTCGCCAACTGCTCAACACCAAGGACGTGGATGTTGGGCATCACGTGGGACGGGTTTGAGATCAAAGTCCAAGCGATGGTCTGGAGCACCGGGCGCCGCTCGTTCATGCGGCTGACAAAGTTGAGCTTGAACGTAAGAGTCAGACAGATGACAACGACCGTCTTGGCGTATAATCGCGTGGCCAGTAGGGCCGGCGTGGCGATACAAGAGGACTGGCCGGCGCGAGCGGGGAGAACGATCAACAAGGGGAGGTAGTCCAAGTCATCCGCCGAGCTGCACGCGAGTTCGACCGCGCTCGCCAGGATGGGGGTCGCCCCTGAAAAGTCGATCACGCCCGAAGAGGAATCCCGCCGCCCGAATCACACGCAGGCAAGGTCCGATCGAGCGACCAACGGCCGACCAGTTGAAGTCCTGTCCGCGGGCCACGGAGGTGAGCGGAGGCATGACGAGGTGAAAAGCAGAGTTGTCCGAAACGGAGGGTTCCACATCTGGAGCTGGTGGGGGCGGAGGGAGGCCGTCGGACTTGAGACCGCCAGAGCTGCCCGGGATCGATACCGAAGAGTTGACGATGACGTGCGCACACTCGGTTGCTACCCGCCATCTTCTCCAGGCCCAACGGGCCAAAATGACCGTTGCCCGCGCCGTACTTTGGATGTTGAGCCGCGCTGTGACCCATCATGGACGCCTCCGCGATCTCCTCGGCATGTTCAGGATTAACAACTCGACTCCGGCACCGCGGTGAACAAAGACCACGAGGTGGCGAATTGTCGACGGCTTGATGGGGAATCCAAGAATCGATCAAGTCAAGTCCCTGAACGCAGACAAGATCTCCTCCGCCTAGACAACTTTGCCGTTCTTATGCCAAATGTAAGGTGTGTATGATTCGAGACCAAGACGTTGAGACAGGAGTTGTTCCATCGGCAGATCGACATGCAAGTTGATCCAGAAAACGTGAGGGCCATCTTGGGCACATACCAGATGGTCTGCATGTTCGCCGCTGGACTCGAACCGGTGTAGTTCATTCCTAGACAAAGCGCTCGGTGAGGTGTTCGTCGGCGGGAAGTTCGGGAAGGTCGGCGATCGAGTCATGTTCCAACAGTGAAGCCAAGGCCCGACCGGCGCGATCCTCCGCGCCCTTACCTAGGGTCTTCAGGTCCTCGTACGTCATGGTCTGGCTGTCAAATCGAAAGCGTTGGCCAGGAGATTCGTTGGTATCGAGCTGGATGGGAGGGATGCCATAGCTATCCCGGCACTCCTTGCCACACGCGAGCAAAAAGGAGCAATATCCCGAACGACGAACGTGACTTGTCGTGCAGGAACAATGGGCGCAAGTCGTCAAAGTTTGACGATGGCGTAGTCCGAGCGAGGACGAGTCAATCGCGAACAGTGAGTGGTCCTTGGCAGGCCGCTTCAAAGAGCGTCGTTCTGAATCGGGAAACCAATGCACCACACAAAGAAAGGTGAGTTGTGGAGAACGAATGCGTGGCGTAAGGACACAAGGGAAAGCGGCTCACTCCAAGCGGCAGAGATAGTACTCGGCCGTACAAAGGACATGGACGGTGTGCGCGATCGCTTGCGAGAAGCTGCTTGGTTTAGTGCCCTTGTGCGTGACGCCCATCGTAACCGACAGCGCTCGATAGAGGTACGAATCAAGAGCGTCGTGGTCGGTGCGCTGTCGAATGAGCGCATCGAGGAGCATGGGGACGGCGATAGTGAACAGACCGTCGGGGGGCGGTCGGGCTGCAAGCATGAGGCTCAGCGCCAAACGAACGATGACATCGACACGCTCGCCCAACACCGGCAGGGGAACAGCAGTGGTGAGGTTCGGATCGCTGGCAACCATGAGACAAGTCGGGGGATCTCGCTCGTGATTGAATGGTGACTTGGTGACTTGAGCCAGCCGATTTGGTCAAAGCGGTCGAGAACGGCAAGGAGATGGGCCACAGCGCCGTCACAGCGCCGTCGTAAGCCTCGGGCGGCATGGACGTTTTGGACTGACAGGATTTTGGAGCGGGGCTATGGGTTTCATTTCGTTGGTTCGAGGCCACGCGTTTTGATACATGGGACAGGACAGCAAACCTGATACATTTCCAAAAACAACACTCCTATGAGCAAAACGTGAATGATGTAAGGGCCCTCCCAGATTACGGCTTGGGCCAGAAACTCTGCGCAGTCGAGCCGAATGAAGGCACCGCTGGCGCAGTCCTATTTCCAGCCTGGAATTATACTGGAACGGACGGAAATTGACCTGGGGTATCTATTGCAATGATCGGTACTAACAACGAGCAACCATATTTAGGCCCAGCGCAAAGGTGGTCACTTCAGAGCAAGGGAAGCAGCTGCTCAATGTCCGAGATGATGGACTCGTGCGACATCGCCTTGGATGGACCCCACAACTCCCCCAGTTGGGCTTCTTCCTTCGCCACCTCGAGACCAAGGAACCGGCTATCGAGGCCACAATTGCGTCTCAAGATGTCAAGGAGTAGGCGGATGTTTGTCCATCGATGTGCGCAGCCTTGGAGTACAGATCGGTATGCCGGATCCATGCGAAGCACAACTTTGAGGGTATAGACTAGGTCCGCCTCTGGGCTGTTCCAGCGCCGCCAGATGGTTTCACCCTTTGGCGTCATGACAAGCTCTTCATTGTTGCCCTGGTAAGGCTCGCGGAACGAAACTTCCATCACGACGTAGAAAAGCGACTCGATGTCGTGCCATCGTTCGTGGACAACACCGAGCCGCTCATTCGGTTGGGCGAGGATCGAGCAGGCGAGGTAGGGCCAGGTGCCCTGTAAGACGTCGTATAGTCCAAAGGTTAGTGCTGGTCAGAAAGTTCATTTGGGGGAACATACAGAGGGGAGGACGCACGGATCGTATTCTGTGGTGCAGCTCGGTGCAAAGTCGATCATGCGGGACGGCGAGGTGATAATCGATGAGGGCGCCGACACCGTCGCGGTCGATGACGGCGTTACCGTACGAGATATCCCGGTGGATGTACCCCAGCCTGTAGAGGTTTCGGTGTCCTGCAATGTCGTGGGAAGGGGCGTGTCGGCTAGGGAGCGCAAACGCAACGCCGCCCAGTTGATCCCTGTGCTCACCTTTGACGACTCCAAGTACGGCCTGGGCGAGTTCCCTGGTCGTGGTCGCCGTGTTCAGGGGCCGATAACACTGTCGGTGGAAGACCACCTCCAGTGCCCGGGGCCCGATATCATCGAAGCTTTCATCATCACCAAGGAAAGTTGGAAGCGTGCGGAAGTCGTCCCGGTAGATGCCGGCGCTAAGGCTTAAACCCTCGGTGTCGATACGCGACGCAGCGTGCATGTTGCGACGTAGGGCAATCGCATCGTCGAGGCGGGATTGCTCAACCCATGCGACTGTCATGGCGTACTCGGTGGCAGGTGTAGGCAAGGTGATCGACGTGCGGTCGACAGGCGCGTGTCGCGCGGTGACGCGGAAAGCGGAGGTGGCGCGACCCAGGCAGCTTCGGCGTCGGAAGAGGAGCTCCTGGATCTCGAGATCTGAGATATCGCCGAGCTCGGACTCGAAGTCGTGGGCGCGGGGTGGGAGAAACTTGTCCGAGACGACAAAACTGCCGAAACCGTCGTCGACCTCGTTCGTCGAGGCCAGCATCCCGAGCTCGTTGTCGTCGAGTTCGATGAGGTGTGACAGCACGCGCCGGAGCAGCACGGCTCCCTGACCGCACTCGCGGGCGCTCGTCGTGAACACCCCACACGCGTTGAAGAGGTAGACTTGAAGCACGTCCCCGCAAAGGGTGACCCCGATCGCGTGGGCGCGGAGCGCGGTCGTGCAGATCATGTGTAGCCGCCTGATCACTTGGTTACGCGCTTCTGCGCTCCTCTTGTCGCTCTTCTTCACCTCAATCGCAACTGCAATCTGCGAGTATGCGCGTTGAGGCGACGAGGGCGTGCCTTCCATCGACGTTGGGTGCTCTGACTGCGCCCAAACGAACGGAAGATCGGGGGCAGCGGCCACCGCCGCATGCGTGAGGATGACGGCGTCGGGCGTGTTCTCCTGCTCCCCGCGATCGGGCGCCAGCTTGATGGGGCTACCCGAGTTGCCGCATCCGACCAGACGTCGATCACCAGTCTACACCCGGGTGCATCAATGATCGGGAGACAGTGGTCAGTCATACTCGTGCGGTCGAAGCCAAGCGATAGCACCGGGGCACTCACCACATCCTTGATCGCGTCAGCCATCTGTTTCATTGCAGCCTCCGTCCCCAGTTTCTCCGTCGGTTTGGGGATCTTGGCTTCGTAGGTGGAAGGCGTGTCAAAAAAATATGTGTCCATCGCCTTTGACTGTCGAGGTTTGCCCATATGGGCGAAGAGCTGGTGCTCCCTCGCTTCCGCCGTGGCCGTCATCGACACTGAGGGGCTCGACTTCATCGGGCTCGATTGTGTCGTAGCAACGCTGATGTCCGACATGCCTGGTAGGCCTACGGCCTCACGTGCACGACCGGTTCGTCCCGGTCGAGTGGCGTTAAAGTTGACTGGCCAGCGCGACGAGCTGGGCAGTTGGGTCGTGGCGGCTTGGGCGGGGGTCGCAAGAGCAGACGTGCCAACCGACGGGCCTGGCGCGCCGTCTCTCGCGCGGTCTCTCGCGTTGACGAGTCGCGGGCTTCGTCGGAGCTCGGGCCCCGACGACGCCTCGCCTGAGACGGCTTGGCCCGAGCGCCGGGCGTCCTGATTATAATTAGGCACTGCAATTGCCATCGGGACGACCGGGTCCAGTCCATGGGTCAATGTTGGGTCAACACTGAACAGCCAGACCACGCGGAACGAACAGTAGGAGGGCATTCTGACTCACTGTTGGTGCAATCTTGCAGACGTTGAGACTCGAGTGGACGAAGAATGGTGGATGGGGGGAGCGCGAAGATGTACTGCAGTGGCTGGTCAAAGGAAGGGATGCAGGTCGCCTTCCGCCATCGCAGTCCGTCGCGCTCTGTCGCGCTGCAGTCTGCTGCAGTACTCTGCAGCTGGGTCGAAATCATTTCTAGGCGCGTGCGCGGTTTGGACCGGTTTAGGACCCAGAATCCTGAATCTGGTCGAGGCGCCTTTGTGAAAGTCGAGGTTCTCGGACCATTTGCAAATCTCGACACAATTTTAGCCTAATTTCAGCAGCCTTCGGCGTGACCTCTCACCGGAGGGCCTTTAGATTGCACTGGAAAAGCAATCACTTGTCATTTTGTAGCTTAGGTTTTGTAACTAGGAGCTGCGAACTTATCGTTCTATCTATCTACATCTGCATATATTGGATTGCACGACAAAACACCTCCATGAGATAAGGTTCTCAGACGCGCGGCGCGCGCCGATCTTTTCTTTTCACCCAAGGTCCGGACTCCGGGAGGTGCGGGCGGTGCACCGCGGCGGAGCTCGCAACGACGTTCATTTACGGCATTTACGTTATTTACGCAGGGTTATGGGCGCGTCGCGCCCCCCGAACTAAGCTCATCGAATACCCGTAACCCTGCCCAGTTCGCATTTAGAGATCAACAGACTTTGGGAGTCGGTCATGTTGCGAAAGAGCATAAGCATCAATAGTTGGTGATGATGGGGTCTCGTTCGAGCGCTGCGTATCTTGAACGTGACCGTCCTCACACTTGACCTACTAGGTTGGCTCGGCCCTCTGCAGGGTCAGTGAGATCAGAGACAGGATTCTGAGGCGGGGCTTTGGTTTTCATTTGGTTGGCTCAAGGCTACGCGTTTTGCCACATGGTATGACAATAACCTTGATTTTCAAAAGAAGAAAATTATGAACGAAGCTTGAATGATGTCAGGCCATCCCAACTTACGACTTAGGCACGAACAGCTTTGTCGAAACCTGCGCTGTCAGAAGGTCTATTCCCGTCTGGGCAGTCGGACCGAATGAAAGCACAGCTGGCGCAGTCATTCGTTTATCCTGCAATTGTACTGGAATGGGTGGAGAATGACTTGGGCTATCTATTGCAATGCTCAGAACTAGCAAAGAACAACAATCAACAAGCCCATCGCATACGGTGGTGAAGTCAGAGCAAGGGAATTAGTCGCTCAATCTCCGAGATGATAGCTTCGTGGGACATCGTCCCGGACGGACCCCACAACTCCCCCAGCTTGGCCTCTTCCGCAGCCACCTCGGAATTATTGAACTGGTTATCAAGACCACAATGGTGTCGCAAGATATCGACCAGTTGCTCGATGTTTGTCCATCGATGTGCGCAGCCTTGGAGTACAGATCGGTATGCCGGATCCATGCGAAGCACAACTTTGGAGTTATAGACTCTGTGCGCAAATCGTTGGTTCCAGTCCTCCCAGATAGTCTGACCCTTTGGTGTCATGACAAGCTCTTCATTGTTGCCCTGGTACGGCTCGCGAAACGAAATTTCCATCACGACGTAGAAGAGCGACTCGATGTCGTGCCACCGTTCGTGGACGACACCGAGCGGCTCGTTCGGTTGAGCGAGGATCGAGCAGGCGAGGTAGGGCCAGGTGCCCTGTAAGAAGTCGTATAGTCCAAACGTTAGTGCTTGTCAAAAACTTCATTCGGGGAAACATACAGAGGGGAGGACGCACGGATCGTATTCTATGGTGCAGCTCGTTGCAAGGTCGATCATGCGGGACGGCGAGGTGATAATCGATGAGCGCGCCGACACCGTCGTGGTCGATGACGGCGTTACCGTACGAGATATCCCGGTGGATATACCCCAGCCTGTAGAGGTTTCGGTGTCCTGCATTGTCATGGGAAGGGGCGTGTCGGCTAGGGAGCGCAAACGCAACGCCGCCCAGTTGATCCCTGTGCTCACCTTTGACGACTCCAAGTACGGCCTGGGCGAGTTCCCTGGTCGTGGTCGCCGTGTTCAGGGGCCGATAACACTGTCGGTGGAAGACCACCTCCAGTGCCCGGGGCCCGATATCATCGAAGCTTTCATCATCACCAAGGAAAGTTGGAAGCGTGCGGAAGTCGTCCCGGTAGATGCCGGCGCTAAGGCTTAAACCCTCGGTGTCGATACGCGACGCAGCGTGCATGTTGCGACGTAGGGCAATCGCATCGTCGAGGCGGGATTGCTCAACCCATGCGACTGTCATGGCGTACTCGGTGGCAGGTGTAGGCAAGGTGATCGACGTGCGGTCGACAGGCGCGTGTCGCGCGGTGACGCGGAAAGCGGAGGTGGCGCGACCCAGGCAGCTTCGGCGACGGAAGAGGAGCTCCTGGATCTCGAGATCTGAGATATCGCCGAGCTCGGACTCGAAGTCGTGGGCGCGGGGTGGGAGAAACTTGTCCGAGACGACAAAACTGCCGAAACCGTCGTCGACCTCGTTCGTCGAGGCCAGCATCCCGAGCTCGTTGTCGTCGAGTTCGATGAGGTGTGACAGCACGCGCCGGAGCAGCACGGCTCCCTGACCGCACTCGCGGGCGCTCGTCGTGAACACCCCACACGCGTTGACGAGGTAGACTTGAAGCACGTCCCCGCAAAGGGTGACCCCGATCGCGTGGGCGCGGAGCGCGGTCGTGCAGATCATGTGTAGCCGCCTGATCACTTGGTTACGCGCTTCTGCGCTCCTCTTGTCGCTCTTCTTCACCTCAATCGCCACTGCAATCTGCGAGTATGCGCGTTGAGGCGACCGGGGCGTGCCTTCCATCGACGTTGGGTGCTCTGACTGCGCCCAAACGAACGGAAGATCGGGGGCAGCGGCCACCGCCGCATGCGTGAGGATGACGGCGTCGGGCGTGTTCTCCTGCTCCCCGCGATCGGGCGCCAGCTTGATGGGGCTACCCGAGTTGCCGCATCCGACCAGACGTCGATCACCAGTCTACACCCGGGTGCATCAATGATCGGGAGACAGTGGTCAGTCATACTCGTGCGGTCGAAGCCAAGCGATAGCACCGGGGCACTCACCACATCCTTGATCGCGTCAGCCATCTGTTTCATTGCAGCCTCCGTCCCCAGTTTCTCCGTCGGTTTGGGGATCTTGGCTTCGTAGGTGGAAGGCGTGTCAAAAAAATATGTGTCCATCGCCTTTGACTGTCGAGGTTTGCCCATATGGGCGAAGAGCTGTTGCTCCCTCGCTTCCGCCGTGGCCGTCATCGACACTGAGGGGCTCGACTTCATCGGGCTCGATTGTGTCGTAGCAACGCTGAGGTCCGACATGCCTGGTAGGCCTACGGCCTCACATGCACGACCGGCCCGTCCCGGTCGAGTGCTGTTGCGGTTGACTGGCCAGCGCGACGAGCTGGGCAGTTGGGTCGTGGCGGCTTGGGCGGGGGGGCGCGAGAGCAGACGTGCCAACCGACGGGCCTGGCGCGCCGTCTCTGGCGTTGACGCGCTCCGAAATGGGTTCCCCATTTCGGGCTTCGGGTATCGCTGGAGCTGAGGCACCGCAGACTTGAGGACTTGTAGACGTAGATAAGTTTATTGTAAATCTGTCCCGATCCCAACTGGTGTGTACATGCTTAATCTGTGCTAATATGGCATTGTGCTTTGAGTATACTCAATTACACTAGTTGTTGTGGCCTTGACGACTTTGGCGCGCGCGGTCCACTGCCCCTAGTCCTTGGGCCAGAACAAATGTTCAGACATGTCCGTCCACTTGATTTTAGGTACACATCTAGATCCGAACAATTATATGAGTAGAATCACTTTGAATCTGCAAGGAGAACATGTCCGTCCCTTGATTTTAGGTCCATAATATCAGATAATACTGATGCTGTTGAACAATTATATGAGTAGAACCACTTTGAGTCTGCAAGGAGAACATGATAGCATGGGTATTTTAGTACTCATGATGATTCGAAATTGTCATGTCCGTCCACTTGTCGATCGCGATTGTGGACTTGGCGTGGCGGGACAGACATGACTGGGAGGTGTCTGCACACAGCCAACCCACGCCGCTTCGCTCGCTCCCACGTGGTCTGTGACAGAGGACAAGTGGCTGTATAGATTAAACCTTGTTAATCCATCATTACATCAAAGAATTCCTAGAGATTATCCTCGAGCGGGGATTTTGCAAGTCAAGTGCCTTGTATAGTACTAGAAAACCATACCGTGGCAGGGGACGCCGATCGAGTGTTTTCGGCTTCGCCGACAGTGCTAACGGAGCCAAGTTTCTCTGGGCACTATCACTCTATCCCTGTACTAGTTCAAACGAAGAAAGAACCTTTTCACCGACCAAGAGTCATCAGATCAACGTCACAGAGCATTGCGATCATTGTTGAACTTGTTCGAACTTGTCCGCAGAGGACTCGAAATCTCGACCGCCAGAGCTTCTAAGTTTTCACCGACGATCTAACGGAAGGAACCTACTCTAAATCAGGATTCCCGCCGTTCGAGACCATTTGAAAGCCTAATCGCTTTCACGGCATTACGGTCTGCAAGAGATTGCCGGATGCGCTTCCAGGACACGCGAGTCGGCCGCCGCGTGACTGAGCCCGAGTACCATCGCGCAATGATCTCGCTCGTCAATGGATCAACGATCTGCTCCCGGCTACAATGTCTTCCTCAGATCTCCCAACGCAGCTCGTCTACATTTCGAGAGCAGCCTGTGAGTCAAGAAGTGACGATTGTACAAGCGTGCGCGGTGGCCTTAAAGGATCGACCTTTTCGCAGGGGACGCCGGCCTCGGCCCGTCGTTGAACGACCTACGCGCTGACGTGCCACTTCAGGGTTACATTTTGGATTAGGACACCGCACCCCCCAAATCCACACTGAGAGTAAAAGGTGGCAGTGCAAGGTGAAGCTCCTGTGCACAAGGGTGAAGACCGTGACCGCGGTTGCCGGACGCTGGAACTTGAAGGCGACACGGGTCAAAATCGCAGTGTGCAGCATGAAACTCCAGTGCACTGAGAATCTTCTGTTGTTCGACGCCGGAAGCCGACACGGGGTCGAAGTCGCAGTGCAGCATGAAACTCCGGTGCACCATGAATTGGCAGTGCAGCGTGAAATTCCGTGCACCGAGTAACGCTGAGCCCAGAGCGCTGAACCGAGATCGGATCCGAAACGAGATTCCCATTCGGAAATCGTCGGAGATCGTCGGGCTGGCGGCGTGGCGTGGGGCGGTAGACTTGCAGTGCTTTGGGTGCAGGTCAGATGGAAGCGGTCTCTTCTTGCCGGCTCTGTAGAAGAAATGTCTCGCCCACTCGTCTGTGAATACTACACAAACCGCTCAGCATCTCGGAGAAACTCGACAAGAATCGTACTCGGGCTGTAGGTCGATTTTAATGGTCCACAAAATGCAGAAATGCTCGTACATGACGTCTGATCGGGACGACAGCACGACGGGAAGCTGCCGCCGACTCAACAGCATGCTGGTACATTCACCACAGGGCCGCAATACATTCAAAAACAACGATTTTAGGTACATCGCTTTGGGATCTGGCGCGCTTGATTAGCTGAATGGCTCGACTTCACGTTCGCGCGCGCCAACGCTCCTTTCCCTCTCCCCACTCACTCACACCACTCGCCCCCTCGCCCAGTTGACCCGACTCGGCTCTGATCCCACTACACCACACCTCTACGAAACAACGCTATCTCTACATCACTCGTTCGGCAAGATGCAACTCGACCTCTCTCAACTACAGCCCAACGTGTCACCTCAACCCGACTGATGCGGGCACGGTACGACGTCGCACAACACAACTACCAACCACGCCAACATGATCATTTTTGGCCCGATACGACTTGCACCTCCACCTGAAAGGGCGTGATCACTTTCAGCTGCGTCCTAACTACGTCGATGCATCGCTCGAGCGTCCTCGATCGCACACGTGCTCGGTCACCCAATCGCCTCGATCGCCCCGTTCGCCCTCTCGCTACTCGACCGATGGGTATGGTGAGCCCTGCATTCGGATAGTCCTCAGCTCTCGTTCCAGTCGCTCACCTTATGTTTATCTTAGCTGCTCATCACTCTAGTTCAGATCGCGCGTTGGCCGACTCGCTGGCATCCGAGCCTCGCACCGAACCACTCTGTGACTTGTTCGACCATACTCTGCACATCCCTCCCTCATCAGCACCATCGAAAGATCACCGCCCTTCCTGTGGTCTCGAATCGATGCATATGTCACTCGACCCACATCGCCGCGCCCCGAACACCACTATCGACCGGTGACGATCTCCTCCGCCACCCCCACATCGTTCACTCGTTCACTCTCGTCGACAACATTGACCGATCGCACGAGTGCAATCACTCGCTGTCACATGTCTTTCTTCGAATCGAAAAGTCTCATCGACGCGGGAAGCTCTCGGAATCTGTTGGAACATGTGTTGCACGACTCGGCGAACACTTGCTCGATGCCCGTTCGAAGCTTTGCACCCGTCATCGACCTTCGGTCCGATCCACCGTTCGACCGACCGAACTGACAAACCTCTTCTGCCCGGTCTCCTCCTGTCTACGCCCATCCCATCACCAACACGTGCGAAGTAACAATCCGTTCGCCCCTCGCAATGGCCGCCTCGACCGCCTCGACCGTCGACCTTCCACTCGATCGACATGGACTTACGGTCATTAACTGACCTGACCTACTCATCATGAGCGCCGACCCCACGATCGCCCCATTCTCGAATCCTATGGCAATTCACCTATCGATACGATTCACCTCACCTCATCTTGTTCTGTGTCGCCGTACCCAGCTCGACACTATCCCGTGATCTTCGCATCCACACCGACGGGTCAGCTCGATCAATCAGGACCCCAGTCTGGTATGCTCTCCTCTCCAACCCGGGTCTCCATCGTCTCGAGTCCCTTCAATACTGACGCTTTTACAAACAGTCATCTGTGTTTCACAGTATTGCCCCGACATTTTTGGCGCGCCAGATCCGACTCGCACGTCGCCCATCCTCAGCTTCGCACCGACTTGCTCAAACATCGCCCCCACCCGATTCCACGAGCTTGTGATCCGATACTGCCATCGCCAATAGAAGTTCTCCCAGCCCGACGTCCGTCATTTCCTTGGGATCAGCTTGACTCTTCGGCGCTTTTTCCGGCTGGCTCGGCACTCGAGCCACTTTATCGAGCCACTTTGTCCCGACTCGAACCGTTCGGCACTCCGATGATGAGCTGGACCCGTCCATCTCTCAGGCAACTTGGTCTGGCCATATCCGAAGGACAATCAAGCATCAACTGACATGTGTCCGCCTCAATGTGCCCACCTTGCCCGAATCACCACTCCAACTTGTTTGGTCAACTCGAGCTTTACCTCGACAATACTTCGAACATCGACAGCCCTTCCTTTCTGACAGCCGTCACGACCGGACCACGTGCTCGACCACCGACGACGGGCTCAGAACGCCCACAGTGAGCTGTTTCGATCTGAGCTCTCGCTTGCGACTTGCAACCCTTGCTGATGAGACGAAGATATGCCGTGTCACTGCGCAGTGTAGATTGTTGGTCACGGACAACCCGGAATGGGAGCGATCCCTCGAATGGAGCTTCGCTCGCACGCCCTACAGTTGCAAATCATCCTCCCTCAATACCTCTCGCGACCAGTCTCAAGCACGATTGCGTCGATGTCGAGATGGGAGACCCGCAGTGCCTCAAGCACTATCACCCCGTCTCGACCCCGCCGCGACTCACTTAATCGCCCGCCCTCGTGATCCGGCTCGTCGAGTCATCCGTCCAAAACCACAGAGCGCTACGTTTCACCTCATGGCACCTCAACATCCCACATGCCCGCTCGTCTTCCTTGCCGTTTAATTCGACCGGACTTGCACACTGACTCGCAGTCTCGCCGATCGCTCCGACCGATCGACGACCCGGCAAAGCTCTCGAGATTTGCCACACAACACCACCTCATCGCTTCATCTTACTCAAACTCCATCCTACGGCGCGCACGTTGAATCATACAGTCACGACTCGGGCTTCTCCACACCATTTGGCGTTGGACCGTGACGATCTTTCGCACTCTCAATCGATCTCGGCGATTCGTTTGACCAGCTTGATACGTGTGATCACCAGCCCACCTCGGCGACTTGCACGTTCGTACATGCTTCATCAACTTTGGACATGCGGTCATGGACTGCGCTCAACGACGCACGGTGTTCCATCCCTTCTCGCTTCGCTTCCTCTTGCACTCAACTCACCTCGCTTGGTGTCGACACACTCGTTTGGCATTTACTAATCGAGCACACGTCCGAAAAGTCAGTGCGAGCCTTCAAACTGAAAGCCTTCCCTACCTCCACACCTCGAAGTGTGTGTACTCTTGCTCATGTTGGACTTTTCATTTGCTCCACCAGGTCTCAGATTTCTGCCTGCGCTCGACTTTTTTGACTCCGACTCGCTCGCAACCGTTTCCAGTACGTCTCCCGGATAAATAAGTGTTCACTCTTTCCAATTGGGGATCGACACTGTTCTGGAAAAATTGGCTTTGCTCGACCTCGATCTCCTCTCCCTCGGCCCTGACCTCAAAACTCAACTCGTGCGACAGATAACTCGTCGAGGAGCGTGCAAGCTCTCATCTTTGGCGCTGCTGCCTCCGCCACCCAAGACTCGACATTCACCGATCGCTCGCACCACTCGACTCGACTCGTCTTTTTCTCTCAGTGCACAAACACACGACGACGCAACGTCTTGCCGTCACGTTGAAACGTCACTTGCCTGGTATGAGCGGATCGACCTTACTCGACCCGGCACTTGACGGGTCACCTGGAGCCGGCTGAGGCAAGCGTCGACGCGCCCTTCAGCAACTGCAACACCCTCATCATCACCAATCGGCCTTCAACGACTCGATACCGAGCTCCAAGGTACCTACATTTGCGTCCGGGCTATGTCAATTGCTCACTTGAGCCATCGCGACCGGAACTGCTCCATCTCCGACGACTCGCTCAGACCGCCCACAGTGAGCCGTTTCGATCTGAGCCCTCGCTTGCGACTTGCACTCCTTGCTGATGAGATCGAGATATGCCGTGTCACCGCGCAATGCAGATTGACGGTCACGGACGACCTGGAAAGGGAGCGCTCCCTCGAGTGGAGCTTTGCGCCGATTCGCTCACCAGCTCACTCAGCCCACATCCGAGTTCATGCATTACCATCTCTTGGTTTCTCTTGCGACAAGGTCCCAGCACGCGGACTAGCTTCGGCCTTCTCGCCACTGAAGATCCGCCGGAGATCTTTGTTCGCCCAGCAGCTTTGGACCTGCTGTGAGCGAATTGTTCCCTCGCCCTCCCTCGTCAAGGCATCCCATACCGTCTACGTTTCATCCCATGGGACCCCAACATCCCACATTACCGCTCGTCTCCTTGCCGTTCAAGTTGACCGGACTTGCACGCTGACTTTCAACCTCGTCGATCGCTCCGACCGATCGACTTCAAGGCAAAGCTCCCGAGATGTGCCACGGAACACCTCCTCACTGCTTCACACCTTTACGGTTCAACGTGCCCAACGTCATATGGAGTCCGATTCAGATGTGAAGCAATGAGGAGGTGTTCCGTGAAACATCTCGGGAGATTTGCCACTCGGGCTTCTCCACACCACTCGGCGCTTGCTTTTGGCGGTGGACCGTGACGATCCTTCGCACTCTCAATCAACCTCGGCGATTCGACCAGCTTGTTCGGTGCGATCACCATCCCACCTCTCCGACGTGCACGTTCGTACACGTTTCATCAACCCTGGACATGCGGTCATGGACTGCGCTCAGCGACGCACGGTGTTCCATCTCCCCTCGCTTCGCTTCTTCATGCATTCACCTCGCTTGGTGTTGACAAACTCGTTTGGCATTTACTAAGCGAGCACACGTCCGAAAGGTCAGTGCGTGCCATCAACTTAAGGGCTTCCCCTTCCTCCACACCTTGTGTTGCAAGTAGGTGCAATCTTGCTTATGTTTGACTTTTATTTCGCTCTCAGATTCCAGCCTGCGCCTAGCTCGACTCGACTCTTTAAACTCCAACTCGCTCGAATCCGTTTTTGGCTCTCACGAATGAATGATTGTCGACTCTTTTCAATTGAGGATCGATACTTTTCCGGCGAAGCTTGCTTTGCTCGACCTCGATCTCCTCTCGATCGACCCTGACCTCAAAACTCAACTCGGTGCGATAGATCGCTCGTCGAGGAGCGTACAAGTTCTTATCCTTGCCGCTGCTGCCTCCGCCACCCACGACTCGTTATTAGCCGATCTCTCGCACCACTCGACACGACTCGTCTTTTCTCTCACTGCGCGAAGACAGACGAAGCACCACCTTGCCGTCATGGTGAAGCATCACTTGCTCGGTACATGCGGCTCGACCTTGCTCGACCCGGCACTTGACGTGTCACCCGGAGACGGCTGAGGCAAGCATGGAACCCATTCAGCAACTGCCACACCTTCACCATCACCAATCGGAACGATTTGACGACGAACTCGAAGGTGTACGTCCGGGCTATGTCGATTGCTCACTTGAGCCATCGCGACCGGAACTGCTCGACCTCCGACGACTCGCTCAGACCGCCTACAGTAAGCCGTTTCGATCTGAGCCCTCGCTTGCGACTTGCACTCCTTGCTGATGAGATCGAGATATGCCGTGTCACCGCGTACTGCAGGTCGTTGGCCACGGACAACCCGGAAAGGGAGCGCTTCCTCGAATGGAGCTTCCCTCGCACGCCCTACATTCGAGTTGCAAATCACCCTTCCTCGATACATCCCATGACGAGTCTCAAGCATGATTGCGTCGAGATGGGAGATCCGCATTGCCTCAAGCAGTATCACCCCATGTCGGCTGTCCCGCGAATCACTCACCTGCCCGCCCTCGTGATCCAGCTCGTCGAGTCATCCGTCCGAAATCACAGAGCGTCTACGTTTCACCCATTGCACCTCAACATCCCACATTCCCGCTCGTCTCCTTGCTCTTCAAGTTTACCGGACTTGCACACCGATCTTCCACCTCCGATGGGACCGACCAATCGACTTTCCGGCAAAGCCCTCGAGATTTGCCACGGCACACCACCTCGTTCCATCACCTTTTCCTCGAAGGCCCAGCTTACTCGAAGACCATCCTCCGTTGTGTACGGTGAGCCATACCGTCAGGACTCGGGCTTCTCCGGACCACTCGGCGCTCGAATCAGTCTTCGGAGCGTGACGTTGACGATCCTTCGCACTCTCAATCGACCTCGGCGATTCGCTCGACCAGCTTGTTGCGTACAATCACCATCCCAACTCTGCGACATGCATGTTCGTACAGACTCTGGTCATTCGGTCGTGGACAGCGCTCAGCGACGCACAGTGCTCCATCCCCTCTCGCCTCGCTTGTTCATGCATTCACCTCGCATGTGTCGACGAAGTCGTTTGGCAGTCACTAAGCGCTCAAACGTCCGCAAGGTCAGTGCACACCTTCAACATGAAATGCTTTCTTTCCTCCACACCTCGTGTTGCAAGTGTGTGCACTATTGCTCATGTTTGACGGTTGAATCACTCCACGAGGCCTTAGTTTCCCAACTGCGCTCAGTTCGACTCTTTGGACTCGGAACCGCTCGCAACCGTTTCCAGTCCGTCTCCCAGAAGAATGGCCGTCGCCTCTCCACTTGAGGTTCCAGACGCTTTTGGCGGGACTTGCTCTGCTCGACTTTGATCTCCTCACCATCGGCCCCGACCTCAAAACTCACCTCGGTGCGACAGATCGCTCGTCGATGAGCATGCAAGCTCTCATCTTTGCCGCTGCTGCCTTGGCCACCCAAGACTCGATATGTGCCGATGTCCTGTGCGAGGTGGCTTCTCCAACCATCCGAACTCTTGTGGGTGACCTAGCGCCCTGCCCGCTCGCCTCGAGATTGAGAACGAAGGACCACCTCGACTCTTTGCCCAACCGCTCGAGCGATGTTTTCTCCTTTCCCTGCTTTTCGATGTGCAAATATTTCCGTATGTGCGCCTTGATGCAATACCATGTGGCCTTTGAGCTCATATGTGCGTGTTTGAGAACCTTCGGATCTTCTTGCCGGAGTTTCCTGCGGCCTCCGATGTGGTGCTTCCAGGAAGGACCCGAATGGAATGTGCTTGTATCGAGTCCAGCACCAGAACTGGACTTCTGACTGTTGAACGCAATCGGAACTGGATATCTGAGTACGTTGCAGTGACCTCTGCGGAGTCACTGGATCGATTGTTCTCCTCGCTCACGCCGACCGAGCTGATGGCATGCCGGCGTGGTTCATTTAGAGTTGGCTTAGACCCAATGATTGCATCCCTAGCTCTCTTCTATAGGCTCTTTCCAACTGTAGAAGTTGAATCGTGTGTGTAGGGGAGCTGCTTGCGGCGGTATGCCGTGATTCGACCCAATTCATTCCTCAGCTTTCACGTAACGCCGAATCTCTGCGGCCCGCATCCGTCACCGACGATCACGACTGAAAGTATGCGTTGACGCCGCAAAGCACAACATCGCTTCGTCGATCCAGGTGGAGAGCAGGGTTAGGGTTAGGGTTAGGGTTAG